>CM062818.1:822104769-823388344 GCA_031772625.1 Pinus tabuliformis | reverse complement strand
ACTGCTCATAGACAGACAAGCCTTCTCAAAAACCTTCTCCTCTGCCCTCCAACCCTCTTATTTCCTTGCGCAGTTTCTCTTGGGTCCTCCAGCTGCAACCTGTGTGATTCTCACCTCACACACTACTCTGGCCTCTGAAATAACTGTGCAATCCTGAAGGAGTTAATTCCTTTTGAATGGATGAGTTTCTTTTATAGGAAAATTCTTCCAACTGATAGTACAATGTCCTTGTCTTTAATCTCAACTGGGTCTTTGTCTGAACTAACATGCATGAGTTATTTATGAGAGAATATTTAGTTATCTGGAGAACACTAGTTGCATGCATGCATGCATTAACTGACTTAACTCACAATTAGTTCCTCCAACTGTTTGGAACACTGAGCTAACTAATTAAAACTCAAATAAAACTCATCCTTATCTCCTTAATTAAGGGATAACTTTCTCAATCAAAGGGATAATTGTTGCATGTCTTCACAAAGACTTCATGTTTGATTTTCTCCAACTAATTAACTCAAGATGAATTAATTAATTATTTTTTCAAACAGCTAGTGAGACTAAATTCGAATTTTAATTCTCAATTTTGATTCAAGGACAAATCAAAATTGGAATATATCCTGAAATGCTATTTATAGCAATGATATTTTTAGCATTTCTATTTTTTGCTATTTCCAACAAAGTTGGAGTATATCCTGAAATGCTATTTATAGCAATGCTATTTTTAGCATTTCTTGTTGCTATTTTAAACACTCCCTCTCAACAAGAAAGGCATTCAACTCGAACCCGATCCTAAACCTTTGGAATGTTCTACATGCAACACTTCTCTCAAGCGTTTTTGCTGCAACAACTCTAGAAACAAAAAATATAAAACCTGAATCAGTATGATGCATCTGTCATCAAAGTCTCTAACTGTTATTGCCTCTATTGAATGAGAACTCTGCACCTCTATGATCTTCAGTATCTGACTGCTCTAGCCTCTGTCACTTTGATCTCTGACTACATCAATCCCACTGATTCCTCATGCTGCATCTGTGATACTACTGGCCCTATCTCCCAACATGCATTTGCACTGCACCTCCTCTCATCATGTTGCATCGTGCTGCCCACTGCTGCACTGCAACTCAGTTACTGAGAAGTAAGTAACTAATCTCCCAACTGACCTCCTTGTTGGGCTAGAAACACCCTTTGATGCTAAAGCTCCCTCTGTCGCTCCATCCGCATTTGTCTCTACCCACTCAGCCGGTCCTGCTACTCCTCGTCGGGGCTCCTGTAGCAAGGTATAATCAAATAGGCTCGGTACCTCAAGGATCCTGCTCCTCTTTCAGCCTTCTTGGGACTATCACTTCACATTTCCCCACCTCACACCTGGAGGTATGACTGCATGTGATCCCCCTGCCCACTTGGCTCAAAATTTCCCCCTACTAGAGGTCTCTACACATTCCCCAACAAGGGCCATGTAACCAGTGTACCACTTAGGTGACCTCGTTTGTCTGCACTGAGAAGATGGCTCTCCTACATTCTCTCTCGCATCCGTCAACAATCTTTCAACCTCCCTTGTGCGTTTCCGACCATCTCTAGAAGACTCTACATGAGTGGATGTCTCCATTCCTAGAACCTCTGCATGTGGCTGCTCTGCATCAGTTTGAGGCTCCTCCTCCTTAGGAACCAAAAGTTCCTCCTCTAAATGCATCTTGAGCTCCCTCTCAAGGGAAACTCGCATGGCCTTCAGCTCATCGAACTTAAGATCTATGCGAACCACTGTCCTTTGACTGGTAGGAAAATACACCCGATAGTTGTGAGGAGTATCAATGTACCGCACAAGTATCCCCAACTCTGTTGTCGACTCTAGCTTCTTCCAGGCATCCTTGGTCACATGGCAATACATCGATGAGCCAAAGATCCCGAAGTGACTCACATCTGGTCTCTTCTGGGAGAAAATTTCCTCTGGTGTCTTCATCCCAAGTATGCAATGCAAGCTTCTATTCTGCAAGTAAACTGTTATGCTGCATGCCTCAACCCACAAATGAAGTGGTAGGCCTTGGTCATGCAGCATCGCCCGAGATGCTCCCACAATCATTCTATTCTTCCTTTCAGCCACCCCATTCTGTTGTGGGTTATAGGGTGCCGTCAACCCCAAATACTCTCCACCATTATCACTTTGCAAGGCCCTCGTCTTCTTTCCTGATTCTTTCTCAACCAAGTGTTATCGCAAAAACTAGTGTCCATTCAGAGCTGCTAGTCCCACTAAGATGAGTAGCTATCTTAGAAACAAGCAAACTAAAGTCACTTGTGTTTTCCTTTATGAGAGATAGATGAGAGAGAAGTAGAGAGTACCAACCTCAGTCTTTCGCTAGTCTCCTTCCTTTCTTCATCTCTCCTTTGATAGAGCTTTCGCCACTCCTTTCTCACGTGTCCCACTTCAAAGAACACCTGTAGAGCCAAGGCAGCAAAATACCATCAAAGCATAGAGATCTATAACCATAAATAATGTAGGATCAGATGTACATTAACCATATAAATGCATACACAAACAAGATTCAGAGATATACAAGCATATGGAGGAAAACTCAAATAGATTTATTGAAAGAAGTAGTAGAAGAGAGGACTACAACCAGGTTGTCTGATCCAGCATCATCCTCCCAGCATGAAAGCCCTCTTCACCTCATACAAAGTAAGATCACCCAACAATGTCTTCAAAGAGAAACCAACAACACTTCCTTGCAAATTACAGAATTCTAGCCCCTAGATCTCTTGGATGAGGGATCCATATATAGATGGTTACAGGAGAGTGAGTCAGCTTTTGGGATTTTGATTAGTGTCATTTCACTGATAGTTCTTGGTTCCACTTGGAGATTTCAGATCTCTTACTCATCCCTGGGCGAATTCAGAGAGGCAAGTGTCACCTGAGCAGTTTATAGAAGATTCTCTGGGTTTCCACCTAGCCCACTGCTTTTGCCATTTGTCTACTCTCTCTTATCACACCCTACAGAAGGGATTTCCAGTATGCATCGCACCCCCCGTGTGTAATAGGTGAGATGCATCGCACCCTATGCATGGAGCAGTTTGTATGGTCCAATTTTGACTAATTCTGAGTATTTTTTCATGGAGAACTTCTAGGAGATGATGTAATCAGCTGACCTTGTTCCTTTAGGGTATGAAACAACACTTTTATGGGTTTATAAGCCCTTGGTTTATGGACATATGTGATTGGGGTTGCAGTGCTCAAATAGTCTATAACAGTTGCCCCATAAAGCACAAGGTCGTAAATCTTTTAATGTCAGGTGAAATGCTTTATAATGAGGATCCAAGGTTTTTCGAACTGGAAGGTGACCCGTAATAAGATACAACACAATAAATTATCTTCACAATATTTTCATGATCTAGCTGAGGCGGGCATTCCCATGCTCAGCGTTATAAATTCATATTCATGTACATAAGATAGACAATCGTCTGTGTGGCAGACCGATAATTTTGGTAGAGCCATCATCCTTTAGTTTGGATGATTATATGTGCAGCTGTACATTTGATGTCTTTATTTTCCTGAATATATCGCAGCCTGGATGGATGAAACTAGATCTGGGGTCTTCAAACTCATTCAATCTTCGCCCAAAGTACAAGTTGATCCATGTGAAAAGATGTTCTGATGTCGAACATGGAAAGACATTGCCTGATTACCAGCCAATGATGTAAGTTGTTAACAGGCACGAGAGGAATCACCGATAATGATGATGAACCTCAAGCTACTGCAGTAAAATTCACGTGGTGTGAATACATGAGCTGATGTCGAACACTAAGTAAAATCTTTCGGTCGAAGGCCATTAATGTAAACATGTCACCGGAAGTGAGAAACTTGCCATTGAGGCATGCAAGCTTCAAAGTACTGAAAGGGTTGTCCCTAAGTCAACTTCTTGGATAATGAGTTGATGTCGACAAGAATTTACCCATCGTAGGGGGGCCTTAATGAATCCACATCTACGACACGAAATGGAGCAAATGATTTTGTGGAGGTGAAAACGATCTGATGATACAAGGTTCAGGGTGGCAGTGATGAAAAAATGGAGAGTGAAGGTATTGCAGCGGATGAGGCGTTAGCTAGGTTGCTTAATTCTCTGAGCAACTTATCTTAAACATATCGGCGACACTGAAATGGATTGGTAGTGTTAACCCCAAGGTGGATGGTACGCTGGACCAATGGTGATATGACCGGTGAATGGAATAACCCAACCCGACTCAATCATGGTGACGGAGTGAAAGTGTCATGTTCAAGAGCGACCTGCTACCAATGAAGTTATTCAAGTTTTTTTCCCTTTTTCCCCAGTCATTGCTGACTAGTACCTCTTTATTTTTGTCAAGCTTGAGCGGGATAACATATGCTTGTTCTATAATTTTCCCTTCGGGAAAACCTGTCACTATGTTTTAACGAGCCTAGCGACAGTGAAACTCGCTCTTGTCTGCATGGACAAGTTTGTCGCTATTGTTTTAACGAGTTTAATGACAAAGATAACTCGATCCTTTTCAATTCTAGAGAGTCTAAAAAGAGACATAAAAGGCAACTCCAGTGGTCCTTTTTCGTAATGTAATCCCTTAAGTCTGAAAAAGTGTAAAATAATACGAAAGGGATGACTTTTTGATAGTTTTAACGAGCCAAACAAGACAAGTGCTCGATCTTTTTGTGTAATAATCCCTCGGGTCCAAAAAGATCAAAATCTAGAGGAGGGATGGCACTTCCGATTTCTTTAACGAGCTAGAGAGGCCAACTTCTTGGCAATCTTTTCATGTTTTACGAGTTAGATGAAAAGAGCTTAAAGGAGACTCATTTTTTGAGGAACGAGTGATGTTTTTTGGATAGCAGCTGGTTCCAGGTAAGGTTTGGAACTTTTTCAATCACAGTAGTGTAAAGAAGGTGGCTAATAGAATCACTCATCACAGTTGTTCCTCAAAAGGGTAAACAATCAAATGGAAGCGTATGATCGGCTAAAAAAGAGTGGAGGTGATGGTAAGAACACGACCAAGGTTCAAAAGCTGATAATTACACGATTGCAATGGTTATTTATCATAGGTGGGGTTCATTTTTTAATGAGCTTAAACTCTATGAAAACACTTTCTCATTGCTAGGTTTATTTTTTAACGAGCTTGAACTTCATGTAAAATTGCTCATGCTAGTCGTATAATAAGGATGTCTCATCGATAGGTTCGTTTTTTAGGGAGCTTGCCCCATTTGAAACTTTGCTCCTGAGCCTTTCGTTATGCAAGCTAGGAACGACCAACCTACAAGTTTAAAGGGTTAAGAGCCTACAAACTAAGAAAATAAATGGTCATTTTTCTCTTGCATGCAAAAAGGTTTGCATGCCCCCAGGTATAATGAAATAGAGTTTCCAGGTTACCATACGGAAGTTCTTGCATTAGCAATATTGTTTCATCCACATTTGTAGACAAAAAAATTCCTTGGATCTGTCCATCGAAATGGACGAAGGTGATTCTAGTTCCAATCACCTAACCTTTGACGGAGGAATCCTTTTCCAGTCTGATCCATTTTCGTAGACGGACAGTATTGTCAAACTAGTCATATTCCTACACAGAAACCTACCTTATATCTGGGGTTTTCCTGCCGAAGTAGACCAAGGTGCATGCCTCCTGGGTTTCAATCACAATCACCGAATCACTCACGATCATCAGGTGGACGGACTGGAGATTGATGGGACATTCCTTGTGCAGAAAGACTAGTTAGGGATGGCATTTGACTAACAACTGTGTTTGAGCAAGGGAATGAAAGCTGGTCAACTAGGTGGACCACTCTGCCTTCATGTGGAAAACACATCACTTGGAAGAGTGAGGAGATGATGGCTCCCATGCTATAAATTTAGTCACTCCAAGTAGTAGATTGTAATCTAGAGGTCCTTGGACTACCATCACATTTAGATGAACGATTTTCCTTCTCAAAGTTATATGAAAATTTGGAAGGATCCCTAATGGTCAATTGGTTCCTTTGTTGAAGCCTGTCAGATTTTGAATCTCAGGTAGAAGCGATGGCAAACCAAGCGCTTTCCAAGCAGTTGAGGAAAGGATACTAATAGAAGCCCCTTCATCTATAATAGTACCAACCATGATCATTCTATAAGCTTGTACTATCATTCAGAATGGTACATTAGATGGTAGGCGGGGTCTGCCTAGTAGATTCCAATCAAAGGAGACGACTAGGTTGCTTGGAGTTGGGACTGAAAAAATAGTTGGATACATCTCTCATGAACTTCCTTCCTATGGTAAAGGAATGGGTAGATTTCCCCCATGTTCATCGGATTCTGTATTTACAAAAAGAATTTGAACGGTGTCATTCTCATTCTCTTTGGTGAAAGTATCATCTGAAGGTGGACCTTCTGAAGACAAGATTGGGTCGACTACGGTCTCAACCTATTGACTTTGGTCTGGTGTGGACTCAGAGGGTCTATCTTCAATGATAGGTGCTTCGACCGACAACAATGGTGTGTCAATTGGATTTTCAACTAGCGATGGACTCGGTAAGAGTTTCTTGTATCTAGGAGGAAGTTGCTATGGTGATGCAGGACGTTTATCCAAGACTCTTTTAGCTTTGTCTAGGAAAGGACAACGGTGGAGGACATGATCACCTTCACACAGTCTACAATGAAATTTAGATCTTCCTTTCTTTCCGTTGGCTTCGTTTTCACTAGTTGATGGTGTGCTCTCGATGTGATTGTCAGAGGTTGAAGACACCGGATTGTGCAAGCGGGGAGACCAGTCCCTCAGGATCCGTGGGATGCAGGGAAAATCTCAATGATAGTGGTCTCTCTTGCAAATGACACATGGAGATTTAGGTTTGAAAGTGCAGTGTGTGGATTTTCGCCAGATGATGCACGATTGCCCCCTTTTTCTATTGGATTCTTCTTCTTCTTATCCTTCCATTTCTTCTTCTTCTCAGTTACTTGGTTTTTAGCGTTACTAGCTTCACCAAGCGAAGAGGAAGAAGGAGAGGGAGAAACAAATGAAGTCGAAGGTAGGGGAGCAACTTCAGTATCTTCTGGTTGCTGATTTGATTGCTGAGGAACTGTGGTGTTTTGAATGACAGAGGTCAAGAAAAGCCATACGGGCAGGCCAATTGTGAGTCCTAGAAGGGACAATGTGGCCATGTGTGGAGCACCAACATCCCCTCAAGAGGAGAAGGGACTAGGATTTCCCCCAAGGGAAATCCTTGATTGGTAGACTCCATTTCTGAACCTAAAGTCCAATGAGGGAACAGTGAAATTATTCCGATTAATATAAATTTTATGACGCTTTGACACAACTTGCTTTTTCAATTTTTAAGAGTTGAGAAAAAGCTAAAGATGACTCTAGTCGCCTTAGATTTTTAATGAACCTGAAGTGACAAGTGCTCAGATGGACCTTTTCTTTTAAGGAGTATGAAAAGGAACGAAAGTGACAACTCTGGAAATCTAGATAGAGGGATTACCAAACCAATCGCAAAACTACAGAATACTTTTTATGGTACGGCAGTCAATCTTCCTGAATGCTGTGTTCAGTGCATTGCGATCAATAGGATGGCAAACACAGCTTCCTAAGGATAAAGGATGTAGCCTATTATGGTCTCCCAATATATACTCGACGGTACGTGGGAGCACAAGTCCATACTAGCACTCGTCGTCTCAAAGAGGAGGAATCACCCAACCTATGATGAAAGCGATAGTTACCGAGCTTTACGACGTCGGAATATGTCTCTAGCCTAAACTTCTAAATGTTGTGCGTTAGGTTCCAAAGCGTTTTTATGTTCATTGAAGTTTATTTTACAGTTGATCTTTCTTAGGAAGTTTGCCTTTAAGGTTCACCACGTGATGTAGATATACAATTCCTAAATATGCAATCTAAGATGATAAACAGTTGTTTATTTTCTTTTTGCAATGAAAATCCTAGCTACTAAGGAAAGAGAAATGAAATTCTTTCAACATAGAGTAGAGACCACACACTAGATGCACTTTTCCTAAATCAACTTTAGCATGCAGTCTTAATGCAAATTCACATGCATGTATTGTTTTTTAGTTTCCTTAATGTGAGAATGACAAAAAGAAACAAAAGTATATATATGAACTATCCTCTTTCAAAGCGAAAGTACTAACAATTTTCTTTTCAAAAAATGAAAGTATGGTCAAGATGACACTTTGTGATTTTGAATTTAAACTACTTTTGACACTTGAAATACTAATGATCCAAATCAAATACAATGGCAAAAGTG
Source organism: Pinus tabuliformis (assembly GCA_031772625.1). Classification (NCBI taxonomy): domain Eukaryota; kingdom Viridiplantae; phylum Streptophyta; class Pinopsida; order Pinales; family Pinaceae; genus Pinus; species Pinus tabuliformis. The sequence goes on along the minus strand of CM062818.1, from coordinate 823,380,108 downwards.
TAATCGACTATCTAAAAGAGTAATGCTTTGTGACACTCTTTTTCTTGACTGAAAACGACACTTGCGACACTTTCAAATCAAAAGACGATGGTTCGATTAAGCTACTTTTTGCAAAGGAGAATTGTAAATGATGAAAAATACATACAAAACATTCACAATTCCTTCTAATGGAGGTTGAATAATGCAAAGGAAGATGGTTTCAATAGAGATATATTGATCATAGAAAGCAAAAATACTGAATAAAGCTGAAGACAATGAAGAAAAAAACAAAATCTAGAGGCAAAAACAATCTCATTCAATCATTGCACCTATAACATAGGGAAATAGGTATGCATCTCACCTGCAACACACGGGAGGTGTGATGCATCCAGGTTGCCAAGAAGAGACAATGCGATGGTCCAGGGATGAGACTGTGCTTGCTTTTCACTCATAGTTTGCAGCTAAGTTCAAGGATTTAGGGTGAGCTAATGATTGTCAGTAAACACAAAGTATAGGGGCTAAGCTAATGAGTTTATTTGAGCTACTACCAGGGCACTTAGAATGTTTGCAAGCTAGATGTTCAGCTCGTAAACGAACTCGGAGAATGACTGAAGCAATGTTGATATACTTTGCAGTTGCATAGAATAATCAGTTCGAAGGCTAGCTGGCTTAACTTCAGGCTATGTCTGTGGTTTATAAAGCAAACAACAGTAACAAAAAAAACAAACTATTCGCTCCCCACTGGAGTTGTCATTGTGTTATCGGGAAAACCAGTGTCCATTCAGAGCTACTAGTCCCACTAAGATGGGTAGCTATCTTAGAAACAAACAAGCTAAAGTCACTTGTGTTTTCCTTTATGAGAGATAGATGAGAGAGAAGCAGAGAGTACCAACCTCAGTCTTTCGCTAGTCTCCTTGCTTGTTTTCTCTCTCCTTTGATAGAGATTTTGCCACTCCTTTCTCACTTATCCTGCTTCAAAGAACACCTGTAGAGCCAAGGAAGAAAAATACCATCAAAGCATAGAGATTTATAACCATAAATAATGTAGGATCAGATGTACATTAACCATATAAATGCATACACAAACAAGATTCAGAAATATACAAGCATATGGAGGAAAACTCAAATAGCTTTATTGATAGAAGTAGTAGAAGAGATGATTACAACTAGGTTGTTTGATCTAGCATCATCGTCCCAGCATGAAAACCCTCTTCACCTCATACAAAGCAAGATCACCCAACAATGTCTTCAAAGAGAAACCAACAATACTTCCTTGCAAATTACAAAATTCCAGCCCCTGGATCTCTTGGATGAGGGATCCATATATAGATGTTTACAGGAGAGTGAGTCAGCTTCTGGGATTTTGATTAGTGTCATTTCACTGATAGTTCTTGGTTCCACTTGGAGATTTCAGATCTCTTACTCATCCCTAGGCGAATTCAGAGAGGCAAGTGTCATATGAGCAGTTTCTAGAAGATTCTCTGGGTTTCCACCTAGCACACTGCTTCTGCCATTTGTCTGCTCTCGCTCATCGCACCCTATAGAAGGGCTTTCCAATATGCATCGCACCCCCCGTGTGTAATAGGTGAGATGCATCGCACCCTATGCATGGAGCAGTCTGTATGGTCTAGTTTTGACCAGTTCTGAGTAGTTTTTCATGCAGAACTTCTAGGAGATGATGTAATCAGCTGACCTTCTTCCCTTAGGGTATGAAACAACACTTTTAGGGGTTTAGAAGCCCTTGGTTTATGGAAATATGTGATTGGGGTTGCAGTGCCCAAATATGTCTATAACAGTTGCCCCCTAAAGCATGAGGTCGTAAATCTTTTGATGTCGGGTGAAATTCTTTATAATGAGGATCCGAGGTTTTTCGAACTGGAAGGTGACCTATAATAAGATACAAAACAATACATTATCTTCACAATATTTTCATGATCTAGCTGAGGCGAGCATTCCCATGCTCAACTTTATAAATTCATATTCATGTACATAAGACAAACAATCGTCTGTGTGGCAGACTAATGATTCTGGTAGAGCCATCATCCTTTAGTTGGATGATTATCTGTGCAGCGATGTCTTTATTTTCCTTAATATATCACAGCCTGGATGGATGAAACTATATCTGGGGTCTTCAAACTCGTTCAATCTTTTCCTGAAGTACAAGTCGATCCATGTGAAAAGATGTTCTGATGTCGAACATGGAAAGACATCGCCTGATTACTAGCCAATGATGTAAGCTGTTAACAGGCGTGAGAGGAATCATCGATAATGGTGATGACCCTCAAGGTACTGCAATACGATTCATGTGGTGTGAATACATGATCTGATGTTGAACACCATGTAAAATCTTTCAGTCAAAGGCCATTGATGTAAACCTGTCGCCAGAAGTGAGAAACTTGCCATTGAGGCATGCAAGCTTCAAAGTACTGAATGGGTTGTCCCTAAGTCAACTTCTTGGATAATAAGCTGATGTCGACAAGAAGTGACACATCATAGGAGGGCCTTAATGAATCCCACATCTACGACACAAAACGGAGCAAATGATTTTGTGGAGGTGAAAATGATATGATGATACAAGGTTCAGGGTGGTGGTCATGAAAAAATGGAGAGTGAAGGTATTGCAACAGATGAGGCGTTAGCTAGGTTGGTGAATTCTTTGAGAAACTTCTCTTGAACATACTGGCGACACTGAAATGGATTGGTAGCGTTAACCCAAAGGTGGATGGTACGGTGGACCAATGGTGATATGACCAGTGAATGGAATAACCCAACCCGACTCAATCATGGTGATGGAGTGAAATTGTCATGTTCAAGAGCGACCTGCTACCAATGAAGTTATTCAAGTTTTCTTCCCTTTTTCCCCAGTTATTGCTGACCAGTACCTCTTTATTTTTGTCAAGCTTAAGGAGGATAACATATTCTTGTTCTATAATTTTCCCTTCGGGAAAACTTGTCGCTATGTTTTAACGAGCCTAGTGACAATGAAACTCACTCTTGTCTGCATGGACAATTTTGTCACTATTGTTTTAACGAGTTCAATGACAAAGATAACTCGGTCCTTTTCAATTTTAGAGAGTCTAAAAATAGATGTAAAAGGCAACTCCAGTGGTCCTTTTTCGTAATGTAATCCCTTAAGTCCGAAAAAGTGTAAAACAATATGAAAGGGATGACTTTTCGATAGTTTTAACGAGACGAACAAGACAAGCGCTCGATCTTTTTATGTAATAATCCCTCAGGTCCAAAAATATTAAAATCTAGAGGAGGGATGGCACTTCTGATCACTTTAATGAGCTGGAGAGGCCAATTTCTTGGCAATCTTTTCATCTTTTACGAGTTAGATGAAAAGAGCTTAAAAGATACTCTTTTTTTGAGGAACGAGTGATGTTTTTTGGATAGCAGTTGGTTCCAGATAAGGTTTGGAACTTTTTAAATCATGGCAGTGTAAAGAAGGTGGCTAATAGAATCACTCGTCATAGTTGTTCCTCAAAAGGGTAAACAATCAAATGGAGGCGTATGATCGGCTAAAAAAGAGTGGAGGTGATGGTAAGAACACGACCAAGGTTCAAAAGCTGATAGTTATGCGGTTGCAATGGTTATTTATGGAAGGTGGGGTTCATTTTTTAATGAGCTTAAACTCTATGGGAACACTTGCTCATTGCTAGGTTTATTTTTTAACGAGCTTGAACTTCACGTAAAACTGCTCATGTCAGTCGTATAATAAGGATGTCTCATTGATAGGTTAATTTTTTAGGGAGCTTGCCCCATTTGAATCTTTGCTCCTGAGCCTTTTGTTATGCAAGCTAGGAACGACCAACCTACGAGTTTAAAGGGTTAAGAGCCTACAAACTAAGAAAATAAATGGTCGTTTTTCACTTGCATGCAAAAAGGTTTGCATGCCCCCAGGTATAACGAAATAGAGTTTCCAGGTTACCATACGGAAGTTCTTGCATTAGCAAGATTGTTTCATCCACATTTACAAACAAAACACTTCCTTGGATCTGTCCATCAAAATGGAAGAAGGTGATTTTAGTTCCAATCACCTAACCTTTAACAGAGGAATATTTTTCTAGTTTGATCCATTTTCGTAGACAGATAGGATTGTCAAACTAGTCATATTCCTATGCAGAAACCTACCTTATATCTCGGGTTTTCCTGCCGAAGCAGACCAGGGTGCATGCCTCCTGGGTTTCAATCACAATCATTGAATCACTCACGATCATCAAGTGGATGGATTGGAGATTTATGGGACATTCCTTGTGTAGAAAGACCAGTTAGGGATGGCATTTGACTAACAGCTGTGTTTGAACCAGGGAATGAGAGCTAGTCAACTAGGTGGACCACTCTGCCTTCATGTGGAAAACACATCACTTGGAAGAGTGAGGAGACGATGGCTCCCATGCTATAAATGTAGTCACACCCAAGGAGTAGATTTTAATATAGAGGTCCTGGGACTACCATCACGTTTAGATGAACGGTTTTCCTTCTCAAAGTTATAGACAAATTTGGAAGGATCCGTAACGGTCGACTGGTTCCTTTGTTGAAGCCTGTCAGATTTCAAATCTCAGGCGGAAGCGATGGTGAACCAAGTGCTTTCCAAGCAGTTGAGGAAAGGATACTCACAGAAGCCCCTTCATCTATAATAGTACCAACCATGATCATTCTATAATAATGTACTATGATTCGGAATGGTACATTACATGGTAGGCGGGGTCTGCCTAGTAGATTCCAATTGAAGGAGACGACTAGGTTGCTTGGAGGTGGGAACGAACAAACGGCCGGATACATCTCTGACGAACTTCCTTCCCGTGGTAAAGGAATGGGTAGATTACCCCCATGTTCATCAGATTATATATTTACGAAAAGAGTTTGAACGGTGTCGTTCTCATTCTCTTTGGTGATAGTATCATCTGAAGGTGGACCTTCTGAAGACAAGATTGGGTCGACTACCGTCTCGACCTGTTGACTTCGGTCTGGTGTGGACTTAGAGGGTCTATCTTCAATGATAGGTGCTTCGACCAATAGCAATGGTGTGTCAGTCGGATTTTCAACTAGCGATGGACTTGGCAAGAGTTTCTTGTATCCAGGAGGAAGTCGCTACGGTGACGTAGGACGGTTATCCAAGACTCTTATAGCTTCGTCTAGGAAAGGACAATGGTGGAGGACATGATCGCCTTCACACAGTCTACAAGGAAATTTACATCTTCCTTTCCGTTGTCTTCATTTTCACTAGTTGATGGTGTGCTCTTGACGTGATCGTCAGAGGTTGAAGACACTGAATTGTGCAAGCGGGGAGACCAGTCCCTCAGGATCTGTGGGATGCAGGGACAATCTCAATGATAGTGGTCTCCCTTGCAAATGACACATGGAGATTTAGGTTTGGAAGGTGCAGTGTGTGGATTTTTGCCAGACGATGCACGGTTGCCCCCTTTTGCTATTGGATTCTTCTTCTTCTTCTCCTTCCCTTTCTTCTTCTTCTCAGTTACTTGGTTTTTAGCGTTACTAGCTTCACCAAGCGAAGAGGAAGAAGGAGAGGGAGAAACAAACGAAGTAGAAGGTAGGGGAGCAACTTCAGTATCATCTGGTTGCTGATTTGATTGCTGAGGAATTGCGGTGTTTTGAACGACAGAGGTCGAGAAAAGCCATACGGGCAGGCCAATTGTGAGTCCTGGAAGGGACAATGTGGCCATGTGTGGAGCACCAACATCCCCCCAAGAGGAGAAGGGACTAGGATTTCACCCAAGGGGAAATCCTTGATTGGTAGACTCCATTTCTCAACCTAAAGACCAACGAGGGAACAGTGACATTATTTCGATTAAAATAAATTTTATGATGCTTTGACACAACTTGCTTTTTCAATTTTTAAGAGTCGAGGAAAAGCTAAAGATGACTCTAGTCACCTTCGACTTTTTAATGAGCCTGAAGTGACAAGTGCTCATATGGACCTTTTACTTTAAGGAGTCTGAAGAGGAATGAAAGTGACTACTCTGGAAATCTAGACAGAGGGATTACCAAACCAATCACAAAACTGCAGAATACTTTTTGCGGTATAGCAGTCAATCTTCCCGAATGCTGTGTTCAGTGCATTGCGATCGATAGGGCGGTAGACACGGCTTTCTAAGGATAAAGGATGTAGCCTATTGTGGTCTCCCAATATATACTCGATAACACGTGGGAGCAAAAGTCCATACTGGCACTTGTCATCTCAAAGAGGAGGAATCACCCAACCTACGATGAAAGCTATAGTTACCAGGCTTTACAAGGCTGGAATACGTCTCTAGCCTAGACTTCTAAATGTTGTGCGTCAGGTTCCAAATCGTTTTTATGTTCATTGAAGTTTATTTTATAGTTGATCTTTCTTAAGAAGTTTTCCTTTAAGGTTCACCGCGTGATGTAGATATACAATTCCTAAATATGCAATCTAATATGATAAACAATCGTTTACTTTCTTTTTGCAATGAAAATCCTAGCTACTAAGGAAAGAGAAATGAAATTCTTTCAACATAGAGCAGAGAGCACACACTAGATGCACTTTTCCTAAATCAACTTCAGCATGCAGTCTTAATACAAATGCACATGCATGTATTGTTTTTCAGTTTCCTTAATGTGAGAATGACAAAAAGAAAACAAAGTATAGATCTGAACTATCCTCTTTCAAAGCGCCAGTACCAACAATTTTCTTTTCAAAAAACAAAAGTAAGGTCAAGACGACACTTTGCGATTTTGAATTTAAACTGCTTTTGACACTTGAAATACTAATGATCCAAATCAAATACAATGGAAAAAGTGTAATCGACTATCTAAAAGAGGAATTCTTTGTGACACTCTTTTTCTTGACTGAAAACGACACTTGCGACACTTTCAAATCAAAAGAAGATGGTTCGATTAAGCTACTTTTTGCAAAGGAGAATTGTAAATGATGAAAAATACATCCAAAACATTCACAATTCCTTCTAATGGAGGCTGAATAATGCAAAGGAAGATGGTTTCAACAGAGATATACTGATCATAGAAAGCAAAACTATTGAATAAAGCTGAAGACAATGAAGAAAAAACCAAAATCTGGAGGCAGAAATAGTCTCATTCAATCATCGCACCTGTAACACAGGGAAACGGGGATTCATCTCACCTACAACACACGGGAGGTGCGATGCATCCAGGTTGCCAAGAAGAGACAGTGCAATGGTCCAGGGACGCGACGGTGCTTGCTTTTCACTCATAGTTTGCAGCTAAGTTCAGGGATTTAGGCTGAGCTAATGATTGTCAGTAAACACAAAGTATAGGGGCTGATCTAATGAGGCTATTTGAGCTACCACCAGGGCACTTAGGATGTTTGCAAGCTAGATGTTCAGTTCATAAACCAACCTGGAGATTGACTGAAGCAGTGTTGATCTACCTTGTAGTTGCATAACAAAAGTAGTTCGAAGGCTAGCTGGCTTAACTTCAGGTTTCGTCTGTGGTTTACAAAGCAAACAACAGTAACAAAACAAATAAACTATTCGCTCCCCAGCGGAGTCACCATTTTGTTATTGGGAAAACTAGTGTCCATTTAGAGCTGCTAGTCCCACTAAGACGAGTAGCTATCTTAGAAACAAACAAAGTAAAGTCACTTGTGTTTTCCTTTATGAGGGGTAGATGAGAGAGAAGCAGAGAGCACCAACCTCAGTCTTTTGCTAGTCTCCTTGCTTGTTTCCTCTCTCCTTTGATAGAGCTTTCGCCACTCCTTTCCCACTTGTCCCGCTTCAATGAACACCTGTAGAGCCAAGGCAACAAAATACCATCAAAGCATAGAGATCTATAACCATAAATAATGTAGGGTCAGATGTGCATTAACCATATATATGCATACACAAACAAGATTCAGAGATATACAAGCATATGGAGGAAAAATCAAATAGATTTATTAATAGAAGTAGTAGAAGAGAGGATTACAACCAGGCTGTTTGATCCAGCATCATCCTCCCAGCATGAAAGCCCTCTTCACCTCATTCAAAGCAAGATCACCCAACAATGTCTTCAAAGAGAAACCAATAACACTTCCTTGCAAATTACAAAATTCCAGCCCTTGGATCTCTTGGATGAGGGATCCATATATAGATGTTTATAGGAGAGTGAGTCAGCTTCTGGGATTTTGATTAGTGTCGTTTCACTAATAGTTCTTAGTTCCAATTGGAGATTTCAGATCTCTTACTCATCCCTAGGCGAATTCAGAGAGGCAAGTGTCATATGAGGAGTTTCAAGAAGATTCTCTGGGTTTCCACCTAGCACACTTCTTCTTCCATTTTTCTGCTCTCACTCATCGCACCGTACAGAAGGGCTTTCTAGTATGCATCGCACCCCCCGTGTGTAATTGGTGAGATGCATCGCACCCTATGAATGGAGTAGTCTGTATGGTCCAGTTTTGATCAGTTCTGAGTAGTTTTTCATGGAGAACTTCTGAGAGATGATGTAATCAACTGACCTTGTTCCTTTAGGGTATGAAACAACACTTTTATGGGTTTAGAAGCCCTTGGTTTATAGACATATGTGATTGGGGTTGCAGTGCCCAAATATGTCTATAACACTAATTCTTTGAACTCACAATACCTTGAGAAGGTTCGATCCTTCTTCTGCATAAAATAGATCCAGCATCTACAAGAAAAATCATCAATGAAAATAACACAGTACCTTTGTTTAGCGATGGAGGTTGTCGAGAATGGTCCACACACATCTGTATGAACTCACTCCAATATTGCTTCAGCTCAACTGTCTCGATCCTGAAAGGAATATTTTGCATACTTACCCAAGATACAACCTTTGCATGTGTCCACTTGCTCAATTTTACCTATGGGAAGTCCGTTAGAAATATGTTGCAATATCTTCAAGGCCCCATGATGCAAGTGGCCGAACCTTCTATGCCATAACTCGCCAATATCTTGGCTTTGCACCAATTTTTCTTTGGAACTCAATGCAACACAGTGATGTACCTCCATCTTCTAGAGATTCTTCACTCGAATCCCAATCCTCTTGGTCTGACCCGTGGCTCTGTGTCTCAGGAACGCCTTTCCTTTACTGAAGACAACATCGTAGCCTTTGTCCTCCAACATCGTGACCAATACCAAGTTCTTTTTCAGTCCTGGCACATACTTCACATCAGTCAGGGTGAGAGGAGCTCCATGCTCCCTCTGAAACACAACCGTAACTTCACCTAAAACATGGTACTTTCCTTCATCGCCCATCTCTATGCACATCTGCAGGTCCTTCTCCTCCAAGGTACTGAATAAACTTTTATCGTCGGTCATGTGGAATGAGGCTCCACTGTCAATATACCAAACAAAACCCATCATCGATGACACCATGCATGCGAAGAGGGTAAAGTCCATTTCGAACTGAGAGGCTAATGCCTCACCTTCCGATCCTTTCGAGGATCCCTTCTTGGACTTCTTTGATGGGCAATTAGTTGCATAATGTCCCATCTTGTGAATTCGGTTTGCACTTGCAACCCTGAACTTCAAACTTTGAATTCTTCTTAGTAAACTGTTCATAGCTATGATAACCTTTGCTCTGATACCATGTAGAACTTTTTCTACAAAACCTCGCTCTGATACCATGTAGAAATTCTACTCTCTACACATCTTGTAGAGAAACTGTAGATTAAACTGATTATGCAATGTACTAAAGCAAAATACTTAATCTACTTCTACAATCAAACTTGCGGAAGCTTAATCGATTTGAGCAAGATCAAGTAGAACACATATAATAGAGAAAAATAATCAATACACATGAAACATAGAAGAATACTACGGGGAAAGCCTCAGCTAAAAACCCCGCTATCTGTATTGTCATACAAGTGGAAATATCTCAAGATTACACAAATCTTTAGCTCTTAAGCTATCCAACTCTTAGTACAATCCCTCACTGCTACTCATAGACAGACAATGCTTCTCACAAACCTTCTCCTCTGCCCTCTAAGTCTCCTATTTCCTTGCGCAATTTCTCCTGGGTCCTCTAGCTGCAACCTGTGTGATTCTCATCTCACATACTGCTCTGACCTCTGAAATAACTACGCAATCCTGAAGGAGTTAATTCCTTCTGCATGGATGAATTTCCTTTATAGGAAAATTCTTCCAATTGATAATACAATGTCTCTGTCTTTAATCTCAAATGGGTCTTTGTCTGAACTGACATGCATGAGTTATTTATGAGAGAATATTCAGTTATCTAGAGAACAATAGTTGCATGCATGTATGCATTAACTGACTAAACTCACAATTAGTTCCTCCAACTGTTTGGAACTAATTTAACTAGACTTAACTCAGTTAATTGAGCTAACTAATTACAACTCAAATACAACTCATCCTTATCTCCTTAATTAAGGGATAACTTCCTCAATCAAAGGATAACTGTTGCATGTCTTCACAAAGACTTCATGTTTGATTTTATCCAACTAATTAAATCAAGATGAATTAATTAATTATTTTTCAAACAAATAGTGAGACTAAATTCGAATTTTAATTCTCAATTTTGATTCAAGGACAAATCGAAATTGGAATATATCCCGAAATGCTATTTATAGCAATGCTATTTTTAGCATTTCTATTTTTTGCTATTTTCAATAGAGTTGGAGTATATCATGAATTGATATTTTTAACATTTCTATTTTTAGCATTTCTTGTTGCTATTTTCAACATGTCATACATGCCCTCTTGCTTACAAAATCACTTTGCAATGATTTGAGGCTCCTCATCCAATTTCAACTTAGAAATTATAATGAATAGAAAATGCCTATGTGCATAAAAATTTCTTATGAGAACCATTATGTTTACATAATAAAGTTGGAAAATTTATGATTACTGATTTATTCAAACTAATAAAGTTTGGGATTTTTTTTTAAAATTTTTTTAAACAACAAAATAATAATGCATATCAATGAGATTTTATGTATGAACATAAAATATTCAATAACATGGATATTGTACATTTGGATATGTATAATTATTAAATATATGTTTTTTTGAAAAAAAAAATCAAACTAGATTTTATTAGAAAAACTAAAAACCAATTACATATTAGGTCTATCATTAATATAATAATATTGTTTCATTAATATAATAATATTGTTTTTAATTGTTCAACACTGGCCATCATATTTTCGACATCATATTTTCGAATTCTTATTATGTTGATTTTGATTATAATATCTTCAAAAGATTCACATCCTTCCTTTTATTCAAATGCTGTTTTTTAATTTATTGTATTAACTTTTTCCTTTTTGCAAAGCTCTTGCAACGAAACAAAAATACGATCCCCATGTGTATAGTGATATTTTGAAATTCATGATTAGAATGATTAAATATATGATCCCATGTGTATTTTGAAATTCATGTTTAGAATGATTAAATAGACCGTTGTTTAGATTATTTGTTTAATTTTTAATTGAATAATACATAGAAAGCCATGACACCTTTTTCAAACATTATTAAGAAATTTATTTTAAATTTAGATGTTGGATGTACTTGCATTAATAAAATATCTTTTCAAATGATTTTATTGTAGGATATATTTTAATAAATTTCTTAATTAATTTTTAAATTAATAGAAAATGAAGTTTTATCTTTTTTGTTATTATTAAATCCAAAATACATTTGTTTAGAGATTAAAATCTAAGAGGAGGAAAAATTAAACTTACTAAATACCACTCCGCTAATATCCCTTAACAAAATTTGTCTAAAAAATTATAAAAAATAAAATAAAACATATCATTCGTTAAGAACTATTTCTATTATTTTATTTATTATTATAAAAATTATTGCAAATTGTTATTAAACAAAATAAAAAAGAAAAGAAAAGAAAAGAAAAAGTTAGTTATCTAAATAAAGAAAATCATTTGAAAAAAAAAATGATTGTATTTTTAACCTATATTTGTGACTACTATTAAGAATATTCTAAAAAAATCCATAGAGGTTAAATCCCTACCATTCATCTCATAACTAGCATAACCATATATATACATTTGAAAAAACATGTAACAATATTTTTAACCATTTAGATTTATCTCCATCTTAACATGGAGGTAATTAACTTGTACATAGGCTTTATTTCAATACCATGGCTTATCAACACCACATGTTTAAAAGCTAATAACTCATTTCATATGACATTTGTGCATGTGACATTTTGTTTTTAATTAATCAATATAATTAAAAATATTGAAAAGATTTAGCTACTTTAGAGATAAATCTAAATACTTAATTTATAATTAAACCTTTAATTTATAACTACTACTAAGGATGAACCTAATAATTATTAATAATAAAATTAAAATTCTAAAAATTATTTTTCACAATAGAAAAATATAATTATTGATAATTAAATTAAAATTTAAAGAAAACCTATTTAAAATAAAAATACTTAACAACCATAATACATATAACAAATAATACATATACTACATAATTATGGAAATTCCTTACAATAAAAAAATAAAATAGAAACATCTACAAACATAAATATGAGTACTTCCAATAAAAGTGGAAAATTGTAAACACATCTCTCTACATAACTATGAAAAAGACAGTTGACGAAGGAGAAAGTTCACAAGAATAAAACCTGACGTACTATTCTTAAGGCGTTGATGATAAATGTACAAAACATTTTTCTAGTACCAGTTATTTCATTGTTTTATTTAGTACACACTTCAATCAGATATGTCATTGTTTATTAGGATGGATTAGCATTGCATTTGAAAAATCAATAAGAAATTTGAGGAGAAAATATAGTGCACATAAATTCCACACAAAAAATATTCGTATATTACTAATAAAGACCAAAATACAAGCCACATAAATAGTTCTCATGAGATTCAACAATTTCTAAAGTGAGAGATTATTACTGAGAAAATATCTTAACAAGACTCAACAACTAACAAACTAATCTTACCTATATACTATTGTAAGCATTATTCCAAGTCCCCCATTTAATGATTACATTACATCATTACAAAGATTATTACAAGATTCATAAATGACATATAGTCACGTATGCTTGACTAGTCTTCATCAACACTCATATCCACTCTAGAATCTTGCAAACATTGCTCTTTTCTCACCACCTCATCTTTGAGCTGTCACTTAAACTCCATTTATGTTGGAAATAATACTGAGGGGGGGGGGGGGGGGGGGGGGGGTGAATCAGTATTATCTAATCAATAAAACTTTTCATTTTCATACTCAGATTCATATATGCTACTTCAGTTAAGTATACCCGCGTATATACCCGACTGTGTCTATTGCAACTAGCATACAACCATTAAACTCATGATTCAGTTATGTGATCTTCAATGGATGCATCAGAACATTATTAGCCATATTAACAGTCAACAGTAGCAGTAAAACAGATAGATCAACACACATAAGCAACACACATGAACACCATGATATAAGGTGGAAACCCAATGTGGGTGAAAACCACCTGCTGCAATTCGTTTCTATCTTCCTTTATTAAGAAACTTCTTTTACAATGTACTGGTGCAGTCCTTTACTAGCACGCAGGCTACAACCTGCAGAAGGCTACAACCTTCTCTCGTTCTCCAGACTCTCCTGGAAGGGAGTTCCAACCCCCTTTGCTCTTGTACTAGCTAAGATACTAAAACGTAGGCGCCAGCCTACAATCTTCTCTCCTCCGGGTACCACGTTTCATACGTTTTCAGACTGGATACTCCTAAAGCACAACAACATAATCTGAAGGCCACATTTCATCCAATTCTCATACTGGACCCATAACTATCATTGAAGCTCATAACAATCACTACTAGCATCATCAATTTCTGAATCACTAAAACACTGTCAACAACACAGTCACCAGAACACAGAGCAGACATAGAACTCTGCAAAATCAATTAGACCCAACTGTAACTTCAAACATCAAACTTCAAAATGTATACGCTATTACAATGAATCAAACCCGCATACATACGCACTTTTTCCAAGGGCAACCTGCGTACAGATCTAAAAATATTTTCTTATAACTTTGCAACTGTACCAGACATCAGTCATACTCATAACATTTATAGAACATCACATGCGTCGGTATGCAGATCTAGAATAAGCGTAATCAACCATATAAAGATAGTTCATTTCAAACCATTTGATCCCGATCTCTCCTTAGTTCTTGTTCTCCATCAACCGATGAGATCCCTCCTTAGCAATGCATCATCAACCCATAACTTGCAAACTGGATCTCATACTTCTTCAGATATTCAAGACTTTTCAATTCATTTGCCTAATGATCTTCTTCTCCTTTTATAGTCTTAGGCCTTGCTCAATACCACAGTCCAAAACCATAATAAATCAATACCATGGGCCCAATACTTGGGATCAGCACTTCTGACGAGACACCATGGTCCAAAACCGTAGGTTCAAATACCGAGGACTAACTACCACGAACCAAAAGTAAGTTCTCCAACATATACACGCTTTTCCTTGCATGAAAGTGCATGTATACGCATACGCGCCTTTGTAACGTATAACCCGCGTGTATACGCGGCTTGGTCACAATGAACCTGCGTATATGTATTTTCTCTTCATACTTGTAGTCTGATCATCAATTCCTTGCTGCTAACCTTCTGCTCATCAATTCCTTGCTGCTGACCTTCTGCACTATGATTTGTCATCTGTGTGATTTGCCATCAAGGACAACACTTGTCTCATAATGCCAACAATCTCCCCCTTTGGACTTGATGGCAAAGCTAACTTGTCACACTTAGAACTTGATCTTCTTATTCCTTTGAGCTGTCCTGCATCCCATGCATTTAGTCACATATGTAGATTCATCTAGTTATATGTAAGTGAGATTTTCTTCTATGAGAGGGTTTCCATCAAGTACAACACATGCATCATAATGCCAACAATCTCCCCCTTTGGACTTGATGGCAACAACACCAAATCACTCTCCCCCTTTGACATCAAGGGCAAAGGGTGAACCAAGATATTCTCTTTCCAAGATAAGCATTCCACTGTTCATACTCCCCCTGAGTACCTGCTGAACTCTCTGAATGAGCTCCCCCTTTGTATATGCCAAGGTGTACCAATCTGTCCATGCTACATGCTGAAAGCTCTGCTCTTGCTGAAATGTGTTGTTCATGCTCCCCCTGACTATAAGCAAGGTCTGCAAAAACATGTTTTACAAGAAGAACATGACTCTATCATAAATGACCTTCCTATCACCAAGGACTCATACATACATCCATTTCCCAACCAAGTGGGGATATACTAGAATTGACTCATCCACCCAACCAAGTGGGGATACATCAAAATTTTACACATGATAAAACAAGAACATTACATATTCATCCCGGGCATAGCGGGGAAACCAATATAGGATGTTACATGACCTTGACACCATAAAAGAGATACATGACATAGATATGAAATATCTAGAGCAAGACTTATGAATGTCACCAATAACTGATAGCAGCAACATCTGTCAAACACTTTTCAGATCAGCAACCATGATCTCCTTCTATTCTCCTTCTGCACCTATTTTAACCAAAACAGCTTGTGTACACGAACCAAGAGCTTCTAAGGTAATGCCAACAATGCATTATTAGAAGTTAATCTGCTCCCCCTGAACCTGTGCCAGATGGTCTCTGTCAGACCCATATCAGACTCTTCTCACCCAGAGTCTGGGCCATTGATTTTATTCAAACCAACATATATGCGACTGTATCTACAGAAACTAACGTATATACACGGATACTCCTTGTGAAACTCGCGTACAACCAATTCCAGATCAACAACCTGTAAATGTCCTGTAGAGTATAAGTCATCAACCTATAACAAGGTATGTCTGCATCAATTCATCCCTTTGAATAGAATTCAGAGTCATTCACATTATATCATGTGTGAAACCACCATAGCCATTTCATCAACATCAAGATCTACATGATCCAAGTATCATTACTTGGGAACATCTGCATCAATCAACATATGTAAGTATCATATAGATAAGAACTCATCATCATGTCTCCAACAAAGCAACTTTGAGTAGTCATCCATGTATCAGCACTATGTATCTTGAGCTCAACCTCATTTGTCAAAACTTCTTTATATCATCAACTATGAGCACCAAGAACTATAGGAACCTTGCATCATGATCTTTATGCATATGACGACAGCAGCATATGAGAGCCTCATCATCAAGTAATGAAGTTCTGTATTCAAGCTTTGTACTTCTCCTTATCTTTATGAAGATTACCATGTAAGCACCATATATGCATCATCAAAGAATCAACCATAAATCTGATCTGAACATCGACTATGTAACCCCAAGAGTCATATGAGATTTTATCATGGACAACTCATAACCATGTCATAGCAAGATATAACATTTAGCCATATAAGGATCATCACCAAGGACTATTAACCATACTGCCAACAATGCATTATTAAAGGCATATGCTCCCCCTCAACCTGTGCCATCTGTTTACTGTTAGATCTGATCATGCATATATCAGCAATAAGTATCAAAACATCATCATCATCAAGTTAGGATCAAAATACTTCTAAAAATCTTACAAGTATCAAGACATTTCCACACATCCTCAGCAGACTGTAACTATTAACCAATAGAGCAAATAATGGACTAAATCATATCAGACACTTTTTCTGAGCCTGTCCCCATTGCTTTTCATAAGACTGACATATATGCGACTTTGCAGTGTCTAACTCGTGTATATACGCGACTTCCCTTTATGAAACTTGCGTATGAGATTTGGGACACTGAAGTTGTACACTTTCAGCTCCCTCTGAGTCTGTTATGTCTGTGCTGTGCTGTATCTAAGTACATTGTACTTCCTTCTTCTTCCATATCTTTAAGTGTGATGACGTTTTCTCCTTTTGGTGTGGTGTCCGTACTTTGTTCCTGCATTCCTTTGCTATATGTCCAAGCTTGTTACATGCATAACATCTCACATGTTTCATATTCCTCTTGTAACAATCAGCAGCTTTGTGACCAAACATATTGCAAGAAAAACAATATCCATTAAAGTACCTGAAATGTGATGATCTTTCTGTGTGATGATCTTGAACCATTCTTCTTCTACGTCTGGCTGCAACATGTCCAAGATTATGACATTCATAACATTCAATATTATTAATCTGTGTAAATGGCCGACTATTACTTCCATAGTTAGGAGCAAAAGATTTTCTTTGAAGAATCTCTTTCCTTGATTGTTGATGGGGTTGACCTCTTATCTCTCTTATCTCCTTGTTGATCATTTTAGATCTCTTTAGAGTTCCTTGCCTCACCTTGTGAACTAGATTCACCTTCAACAGATTCATGAAAACCAAGACCAATCTTGATAGTAGGAGACCTTTGACTACTAAGAATATCATCCAAGGCTTTAGTACTATCTTGAAATCGTAACAGTTTATCCTTTTCTTCTAATTTACCTTTCAAGATATTTACCTCAACTTGAAGTTGTTCTTCCTTTTCTAGACATTGCTTCTTCATGTCTTCTTCAGCTTTCCTTCCTTCTTCCAACTGATGCCTCAGTTTGAGAATCTCCTTTTCTTGTTCTTCATTCAAATCTTGCTACATTTGACGAATTCTGAAGGCACATTCTAGCTGAGATTTTAAGCTGATAATTTCATTTTCCTGTTTTTCAATAGCTTGGAGTAGATCTTTATTCTGCTTCTTTGATTCTTCAAGATCTTCCTTTAGCGAGCGGATCGTGGCTTCAAGACTTTCATAATAACTGGATCTATCTCTGAGTTTCTTGATGATTGTGTCTCTCTCATTGACTTCATTTCTTAATGATGTCACTTCATCCTGCAACTTTTGATATTTTTCCTTGAATAGCTTCCTTACCTTGTTACCTTCCTCACGTTGAGCCTTTAGTCTGGTAACAACTTCTTTGATGGCACCATCCTTTATGTTCAGTAGATCTTCTTGATCTCTGATTTTGTCAGTCAAGCTTTTAAATTCTTCCTCTATTTGATATCTTTCTTGCTCACCCATAAGAGCACATTCAGTTGTTTCGCTATCACTTTCATCTTTTCCAAATGGATAGATAGCTGGAACATCAGAGGATAGCAAATTCATACCTGATAGTTCATCTTCATTCTGAAATGATTCTAAATCTGATTCTGAATCTGAAGAGCTTCTTACACCTAATCCCCAATCGATTCTCCCACTGTCATAGTTCTTCTGAGATGTCTTCTTCTGCTTATGTGCTTTCTTCTTAAGCTTCTTTCCCATTGTTCCACGGATCTCCTTTAAGCGATCAAGCCTCTACCAAAGGACCTGCTCTGATACCAATTGTTGGAAATAATACTGAGAGGGGGGGGGTGAATCAGTATTATCTAATCAATAAAACTTTTCATTTTCATACTCAGATTCATATACACTACTTCAGTTAGGTATACCCGCGTATATACGCGACTGTGTCTATTGCAACTAGCGTATAACCATTAAACTCATGATTTAGTTATGTGATCTTCAATGGATGCATCAGAACATTATTAGCCATATTAATAGTCAATAGTAACAGTAAAACAGATAGATCAACACACATAAGCAACACACATGAACACCATGATATAAGGTGGAAACCCAATGTGGGTGAAAACCACCTGCTGCAATTTGTTTCTATCTTCCTTTATTAAGAAACTTCTTTTACAATGTATTGGTGCAGTCCTTTACCAGCACGCAGGCTACAACCTGCAGAAGGCTGCAACCTTCTCTTGTTCTCCAGACTCTCCTGGAAGGGAGCTCCAACCCCCTTTGCTCTTATACTAGCTAAGATACTAGTACGTAGGTGCCAGCCTACAATCTTCTCTCCTCTGGGTACCACGTTTCATACATTTTTAGACTGGATACTCCTAAAGCACAACACTATAATCTGAAGGCCACGTTTCATCCAATTTTCATAATGGACCCATAACTATCATTGAAGCTCATAACAATCACTACTAGCATCATCAATTTCTGAATCACTGAAACCCTATCAACAACATAGTCACCAGAACACAGAGCAAACACAGAACTCTGCAAAATCAATCAGACCCAACTGCAACTTCAAACATCAAACTTCAAAATGTATACACTGTTACAATGAATCAAACCCGCGTACATACACGCTTTTTCCAAGGCCAACCCGCGTACAGATCTAAAAATATTTTCTTATAACTTTACAGCTGTACCAGACATCAGTCATACTCATAACATTTATAGAACATCACATGCGTCAGTATGTAGATATAGAATAAGCATAATCAACCATATAAAGATAGTTCATTTCAAACCATTTGATCCCAATCTCTCCTTAGTTCTTGTTCTCCATCAACCGGTGAGATCCCTCCTTAGCAATGCATCATCAACCCATAACTTGCATACTGGATCTCATACTTCTTCAGATATTCAAGACTTTTCAATTCATTTGCCTAATGATCTTCTTCTCCTTTTATAGTCTTAGGCCTTGCTCAATACCACGATCCAAAACCATAATAAATCAATACCATGGGCCCAATACTTGGGATCAGCACTTCTGACGAGACACCATGGTCCAAAACCATAGGTTCAAATACCGAGGACTAACTACCACGGACAAAAAGTAAGTTCTCCAACATATACGCGCTTTTCCTTGCATGAAAGTGCGTGTATACGCATACACGCCTTTGTAATGTATAACCCGCGTGTATACGCGGCTTGGTCACAATGAACCTGCGTATATGTATTTTCTCTTCATACTTGTAGTCTGATCATCAATTCCTTGCTGCTAACCTTCTGCTCATCAATTCCTTGCTGATGACCTTCTGCACTATGACTTGTCATCTGTGTGCTTTGCCATCAAGGACAACACTTGTCTCATAATTCCAACAATCTCCCCCTTTGGACTTGATGGCAAAGCTAACTTGTCACACTTAGAACTTGATCTTCTTATTCCTTTGAGCTGTCCTACATCCCATGCATTTAGTCACATCTGTAGATTCATCTAGTTACATGTAAGTGAGATGTTCTTCTATGAGAGGGTTCCCATCAAGTACAACACATGCATCATAATGCCAACAATTTAAAACATGTCTTTGACCATATTTGATGAACTTGCATGATCAACAATGTTTACAAACTCATCTCATCGAGGCTTTCGCAATAAGAGTTGTCAAGTAATGAACCATCCTATGGAATAACCATAATTTGTCGGATATTTCACTTTCAGCTATCCATCAGTTGCTAGGATGGAGGTCTAGATAATGAATGTGTTCAAAAATTAATAAAACAAATTTACGTTATAAACACAAAAGGATCTCATATTATAACCTCTAGTCCTTTTTCATGGGTTTCCAAGTGCCAAGAACAACAAACCGCAACAATATAAACACAATCAAACTAGTGATGTGTTCAAGGGTATCTAAGTGCCAAGAACCACTAATATAATTTTGTTAGAACTATGAAGGCTCACAAAGTGAGCTTGTTTATTTCATTATCCATTGCCATTATTTATACATCCACAAGCTAGAGAATCAACAGTGATTTCCACCAACTCCTACCGACTATTGATTACCCCATTTCCTATGAACATGGATTTCCATCACATGAATAGTCACGGACGACGTCGGGATTAATACTCTAACACCTCCCCTTTATCACGACGACCTAAACTTTAAGGTGCCTGTTGTTCTTAGTCTCAGCTAAGGCTTACAACAGTCCATAAAAAAAACTTGATAACAGGGCTTTCATTTTTTGCCATTGGTTTCACACAGCTTCATTTACGACTCCCCAAAGCAATCCATTTACACGCTGTCATGCGGAAAGAGTCAATTTTGCGGACAAAACCGACCTCCCTAGAAGCTAAGGCTTTCTAGTGACAAACAAAACAATCAAGCACTATCTTTCCCTAAAGATGCATTTAAAATACAAGCAACCAGGTGTTTAAAGCATACCTTTAGTCCAACGATGTTTGTAGCAGTCCAGCCTCTCCGATCCAGATGAACTCCTCCTTCTCTTTGAAACCTGCATTCACTAACAAGCAAACGATTACATAGCACCTGAATAAATCATATAATAAAACATATTCATCATAAAGACCAAGGAGTATATGAAACAAATTATATATAACAACTTGTTGAGAAAAATGAACTTAATTGCATTAATTGGAAACAAAAGAAACCATTACAACCAGTGCCTTGGTGTTATGCAGGTTCCTCCCAGGGTCCAGCAAGAGTTCTCCTTTACTTTGATCAGCTCACCCACTTCCAAATGAAGCTAAGAAAGGATGGGAATCTCTCCTCTCAAGCTCTATAAGGGAGTCCTAATTTCAGTAGCATCTACCCTTAGGAATGTTCAGCTTTCAACCTCCTCTCCCTCTGGCCCAATGGCTGTATTTATAGTGCTTTGGAGGAAGTTAATCAGGTCCACCATGAATTGGATAAGCCCCTCTTTCAATGGGATAGCTCCCCTCTTCATGGGATAAGTTCCTCTTTCATTGGGATGCATGAACCATCTGGAGGCGCTCAATCCACGTCGAACCATCTTTTAGAATGCTCTAGAAATGACCACAAGTAACTTTTTGAAGTGAAACTTGCACCTTTTGACCTTTACAAGAGTACGCACCCACCCCTTTATATACAGAGCGTACAAGTACGCAGGTTTTATGAACTGGAGGTGCGTACATGCAGGTAAGGCTAAGAGAAACTGCGTAACCAGAGTTAATTGACTTTTTAAAGACTTTCTCTCTTTCTTGGAGTTTGACATGAGGAGCAAAGGTGTAAGACTTGCCAAGGAAGATAGTATGACAGTTGATGTAGCGATACTAACTGCAGATAGTCATGGTGACAAATTTTAGTGTAACAGATTGCCCCCTAAAGTGCGAAGCCTGTAGTAGATTAGGGTTTCATATCATCTAGGAAGGGTGAAGTACTTTATCATTTCAAGGATTATCTTGTGGAGAGCCCAGTTAGAACCTGCAAGTATTCAACACAAAATACATGTATGAGATCATATCATCGCTGAGGTAGGCATTCCCATACTCAGATCAAAAACTTTAACTAACAAACTAACTACTGCTCTGATACAGGAATGAATTCGCAGTACATCATAATCATATACTCATGTAGACACAGTATGGACGCAGCCATCTTTTTATAATTAGTCTACTATACAATGAATACAAAACTCCTCACAGCCTGGATGGTGGAAACTAGATCTAGGGTCTTCATTTCTGCTTCCCGAAATAGTACGATTCTATCCATGCGAATAAATGAGTTGATGTCGAGCATGGTAGAAACCACTTGATTACCAGTCAATGATGTAAACTGTTAACAAGTGTGAGAGAGACCACCAGTGATGTCAATGGTTCTCAAAGTACCCAATACAATCCATGAGATGTGAACGAATGTGTTGATGTCGAACATGTCACGGAATCCTTCGATCGAAAGTCAATGATGTAAACTGTCGTCGAAGGCAAGAAATCTGCCATTGATGCATGCGGATTTCAAGGTACTGACAATTTCTAGATAATCTTTCTAGATAATGTGCTGATGTCGATAGAAAGCGATCCGTCATAGGCAAGCCCACAACACGAAATCATAAATCAAGTTGAAGAAATGTAGCTGTAAGGACTGACTTAGGGATGGTCAAGATGGATGACAGGTATTTTGCAGATGAATGGTTTATTTGCAGCGACCTCTTGAACACATAACGACACAACAGATGGCTTGGTGACATTTGACCCAAAGTTAATACCCGGCTGAAGACTTTCAATGTGGTTCAATCAACTGTGAGGCAAAGGATTTCCCAACCCAGGTGAATGAAAAGTGTCGTGTTCAACAGTGGTGATAAGGTTTCTTCTGAGACAAAGGATAACAAATAGGCTCATTTTTCTCTCTTTTCCCCCACCATTTCTGGCAAGTACCTCTTTATTTTTTACAAGCTTGAGGAGGATAACATATGCTTGATTATAAGCTCATCCTTCGGATGAGTCCAACTTAGTTTAGATTCGAACCCTAAGAAGGAGTGGTTCGTTCCTGTTTGTAATTGAACAGGTCCTTTACTGTGAAATTTTAACGAGTCCAGTATAGGAGAAACTCGGCGTTTTTCAATTTTAGAGAGTCTAAAAAACTTAAGAAGACTCCAGGGTTGAACTTTTTCGTAAATTCGTGTCTCCCAAGCCCGAAAAAGTATAAAATAATACTTGAGAGAACTGCTTGAACTTTTACGACCAAGGAGTACTTTCATGATTAGTGTCTTTGACCTGAAAAGTAAAAAGCGATCAAGGACACGTTGTTTTATTTCCAATATCGAATTTGAAACGACAAAAACCCGGCAATCTTTTCCTGTTTTTACAGTCAGAAAAGGGCTATAAGGGGACCGTCTTTTAATTCCGTTTTAACGAGTGTAAAAGAAACACTCGGCAATCTTTTCAGTTTTTAAGAGTGAGAAAAGGGCTTAAAGATGACTCTGAGGTTTTACTTTTTCATAAGTTTTAACGAGTTTGAAAAAATTATAAAAATGTACTCATGGTTTTCAACTTTTCGTAAGTTTTAATGAGTTCGAAAAAATGATAAAAAATATACTCATATGGCCGACTTTCAATTTAATTTACGAGCAGGAAAAGACGGAAAGAACTCGGCATTTTCATTTATTTTACGAGAATGAAAGATAGCAAAATAATCTCGGGATTTTCATGAGTTTAACGAGTCTTGAAAATAACTGAAATTGACTCGAGATAGGTTTCATTTTTACAAAAGCTTGAAACAGAGAAAAACTATGCTTCAAAGTAGTTTCATTTTTACACAAGCTTGAAACAAAGAAAAAACTGTGCTTGATGCCCCCTAAGCGTAACTGCTAGAGCGCATGCGCCCCAGCTTCATTTCATTCAACCAGTTGGATGAAATGAAGGTTGAGTTACGAGATCATTTGAAAGACTCAACCTAAACTGTAGGAAAATTATGCAAAAAACTGAAATAACTAACCTAAATATACAACTCAACATTTATGAGATCTAGTCAATCTCTCGACTCAATTAGAGGAGGATTTGTTTCATTTTTTAACGAGCTTGACACAGGAAAAGAACTATGCTCGGATTCGGTTTCATGTTTATGCAAGCTTGAAACGAAAAACTATGCTTGTTATAAGTTCACATGCCCCCAACATAATGATGCAAATCAAGGTACATGCCCCCCAAGCTTCATTGCATTCAACCAGGTGGATGAAATGAAGGTTTACTTTCAAGATCTTGGAAAGAATTGTGGGAGTTGTTTCATTTTTTAGTGAGGTTGACACGGGAAAAGAACTATCCTCAAAACCCTTGTTTCATTTTTTAAACGAGCTTGACACAAGATAAGGAACTATGCTCATAACTACTCTCTACAATCTACTTAACAAAAAACTCTACTATAAAAACCTTGATTCATTTTTTTAACGAGCTTGACACAAGACAAGGAACTATGCTCGTAAAAACCCTGATTCATTTTTTAACGAGCTTGACACAAGACAAGGAACTATGCTCATGACTACTCTCTACAATCTACCTACTTAACCTATCCTTGTTTCATTTTTTAACGAGGTTGACACAAGACAAGGAACTATCCTCGAGACTCCTTGATTCATTTTTTAACGAGCTTGACAGAAGATAAGGAACTATGCTCATGACTCCTTGTTTCATTTTTTAACGAGCTTGACACAAGACAAGGAAATCTGCTCATGACTCCTTGTTTCATTTTTTAACGAGGTTGAGACAGGAACAAACTATCCTCATCGCATCCAGTTTCATTTTTTAATGAGGTTGAGACAGGAACAAACTATCCTCGTCCTACTTTCTACAATCTACCTACAATCTACCTGATTCATTTTTTAATGAGGTTGACTTAGTAAGAGGAAATATCCTCTAAAAACCTTGATTCATTCTTTGACGAGCTTGACACAAGACAAGGAACTATGCTCAAAAAGTTCGCATGCCCCCAGTATAATGATGCAAAGAGAGGTACATGCCCCCCAGGCTTCATTGCATTCAACCAGATGGATGGAATGAAGGTTTACTTTCAATATTTAACTTGAAAAGGGAGTTGTTTCATTTTTAAGACACAAGAAAAGAACTATCCTCATACCTGATTCATTTTTTAACGAGGTTGACTCAGTAACAGGAACTATCCTCATACCTGATTCATTTTTTAATGAGGTTGACTCAGTAACAGGAACTATCCTCATACCTGATTCATTTTTTAACGAGGTTGACTCAGTAACAGGAACTATCCTCAAAACCCTACTTTCTACAATCCACCTAAATATCCTAAAATCTACTTGATTCATTTTTTAATGAGGTTGACTCAGTAAAAGAACTATCCTCATGCTAGCCTGTTTCATTTTTTAACGAGGTTGATACAGGAAAAAACTATCCTCGTACAACCTGTTTCATTTTTTAACGAGGTTGATACAGGAAAAAACTATCCTCGCACAACCTGTTTCATTTTTTAACGAGGTTGATACAGGAAAAAACTATCCTCGCGCTGACTGATCATGGCTTCCAACTGGAAGAAAGACATGTCAATGGACACACCTTGATCATGGCTTCCAAGAGGTCTTCATCAGAAGGAAGAATACTTCTCTGGAAGGAATACATGTCAAGGGACTCAAAAGGGATAAGAACATCGTGTTCAAGTAATCCCATAGAGTTTTCCATGTCAATTACCGGATCTAAATCAAAGGAAGATGAGCAAACAGTGAGAGGCTCACTTACATCGGTAACTGAAAACATGGGACCAGTTACCACATAATTAACCCGTGGCAGGGTAGATACCACTTTAGAATCAGGAACATTTAGGGGTGTCATATTATTGGTAGTTGAAACAAGACTAGGGAACGAAAGCTGGTCTACAGTCACAATACTGCCATTGTGAGGGAAAGACATCACGTGAAAGAGTGTCCATACGACAGCTTTCATTGCATAAACATAGTCTCGCCCAAGGAGTAAATTGAAATCCAAGGGACCTCGAACTACCATAAGATCAATACAGACAGTTTTACCTTCCAAGGTAATAGAAAACTTAGGAAGGATCCCTAAAGGTTCACTAATGGTTCTGTTAAAAGCTTTCAGATTCTGCGTAATAGGCGCAAGCTGAGGGGAACCCAAAGCTTTCCAAACAATTGAGGATAAAATACTAACAGAAGCACCTTCATCTACCTGAGTATGATGTATGTCCCTACCACTAGCCTTGACAATGATTTGGAAAGGGATGGAGGAAGGAAGACGAGGTTTTGTCAATCTATTCCAGTCAAAGGAAAAGACCTCAGTACTTGGAGGGGGTTCCATAGAAACAGGTGAAATGCCCCCCGGCATAGAAGAATCTGATGTAACAAGAAGAACCTGAGCGGTATGAAGTTCACTCTCTAAAGGGAAAGTGGGATCGACTGAATGTGAAATTGAATCGATCACTTGATCAACTAATGGATCATCAACTTGAGTGACATGAGTTTCACTCTCCAATGGAAGAGTGTGATTGACTGTACT
The DNA here is from genome assembly GCA_031772625.1 of Pinus tabuliformis. Lineage (NCBI taxonomy): Eukaryota > Viridiplantae > Streptophyta > Pinopsida > Pinales > Pinaceae > Pinus > Pinus tabuliformis. Next base: position 823,353,647 of record CM062818.1, on the reverse strand, counting down.
TGAATTTAGATCAATCACTCCATCAGTTGATGGTAGGTTGGGAGAAAGTTTACGGTAACCAGTTGGAAATTCTTGCTGTGGAACAGTAAGTTTTTCCAACAATTTTGAGGCTTCATCCATGTGAGGGAAAATGTGAGTTTGATGACTCCCTTTGCATAACTTACAAGGAAACCTAACTTTACCCTTTTTCCCAGGAACCTGACTATCACTGGTTGATGGATCAATGGAAAGTTGATGAGATTTTTCTGACCATACTTCCAAGACCTTTGGGATACCAGGACAATTGACAAGGAAGTGGTCACCCTTACAAAGCCTGCAAGGGTACTTGGGTTTACGATGCATGTTGGAGGTTTCCTCAACACAACTAACACTTACAGCCATGGTTGGTTGGTTGACTTCTTTCTTATCTTGCTTCTTCTTCTTCTTCTTCTTCTTCCCTTTCTTCTTCTTCTTAGACACCTGGTTATTAGCGTCAAGGCTTTTACCAAGCGAAGAGGAAGAAATGGAGGAAGAAAAATTAGGCGAAGAAGGTAAAGGGTCAACAGAAGGTTGGTGATGTTGAGATGTTGAACTCGATTGAGGTGAAGCATTCGGTTGAGGTGGAACAATTGGAGTATTTGGGGCCAACGAATTTGAAAATAACCATATCAGTAAACCTATTGTAAATCCAGGTAATGACAAAGTAGCCATATAAGGAGGACCAACATTTCCAAAGTAAGGAAAAGTACTAGGATTCTCATTAGGAGGGGTTCCTAGGTTGGTAAATTCCGGAACATTTGCCATTATATTCAACTTCAATGAATTTTATTAACAATTTAAAACTAAAATTAACAATTCACAATTCACACTTAACAATTAAAATTCACAATTCACACCTGTGGTCTCTAAAAGTAAAAACAAACAAATTAACACGCGCTATCAAATCTAGGAGTCAAACCACACACAAACAATAGCCTTCCGGACCGAAAACACTAGTTGGTGATGAAATCCAACATCGCAGAATTCAGTATAGAAGTGGTGGGTGGAACAGTTACCCCGACAACCTGCTTAATGAATAGACTGGACCAAGTTCCTCCACTTTAACTGTCTCGAGTGAAGTGAACCCCCCAGAAAATCAAAGTGAGTCTAGCCGACGTCTGCTCCAGGTACAGTGGTATCTTCCCTCCACCGTCACCTTGGGTAGAACCCTAAAGATAATAGTCACTAAGGTCACCAACAGCAACAAATATACCTGGGGGAACAGTCTATGATCCGACAGCACGCAAGGGCAGAGTAACAAGCTCAATCCCCTTGCCGGCTCCTTGATAATAATCCAAGGTTTACCGACAAGTGACGCCAGGCTCCTCGACAATGATTAATCCGAGGTTTACCATTTGTAGTACATGCGTATTTGGCGTCGTTCCCAATGAAGGAGGATTGATCCCCTCACTGGTTCGGACACGATCTCGTGCTTCTCCTTAAAGAGGAGCTTTCCCAGAGCATAAATGTAACAGTTGGATTTATCCTACCGCAAGATAAGCTACTTGTTTGGTTTTACTGTCTTGGAAAGTTAACTAAAACCTATTCCGAGACACTAGCCTAAGCTATGGTGGTGTATCAGAACCCTAGAAATGTAAAAATTACTAGATGAATTTTAATTAAGCGTTGTGTTATTAAGGCTGTTATTACTCAAATGGGTAATGGATACGAAACCAATGGTGTTATGACCCGACTCAACTGAATGCAATCGAATATGATAATGTAATCCTTTCAATTCGATGAATCCTAACTAAAGTAAGGAGAGAGTTTCCATTCACTTCCAACAATGCAAGAAATTGATCACTAAGAGAAAATATAACAAATTCTCTAATGCATTAATTTCATCAAGAAAAACTAATGCAAATCAATTCCAAATTTATTTTTTTATTTTTATTTTTGTGTAAATTCAAATCAAAGAAAACTGATCTAAATCTACGATTGATTTTTCAGAATGTAAACTATGCAATTGTAATCTATGCACAATTCACTTGAAAAGTATGCAAATGTAATCTATGCACATTTTTCATTCATATTCTGAAAATGAGAATTCTAATTATGCAAATGTGATCTATGCAAGAGAATTCTCAAACACAAGATGATTGTAATGTAATCTAAGAACCAATCAAGTGCAAGTCGAGAAAATTGGGCGAGAGTTCCAAAGATCAAAAATAAAAACACTCAAAGGCGATTAACACTCATACACAATTTACAAAATTTTTTGCAAAAACAAAAGCAAAAAGATGCAAAATTTTGAAAAGACTGAGACAAACCTCCAAGTAATGACCAAAGGAAATCAAATTTAGAATTTCTCAAAAAAGAGACTGAAAACACCCAATTGATAAAAGCTTAAAGCAGGAGTGCCAATGAAATTAGCCAAGATGAAAGCTTCTGACAGGTGAACAGTGGATGTGGGCAGCAAAAACAAGCTATAAACAAAATCTAATAAGAGAAAAAGGAAAAAATGGAAATTTTCTAAGCTTTTGACAGGGGTACGTGTTAGGACTCCACTATGTACCATTTTTGCTATATATTTTGACACCACTCTACTCTTAAACTATGAACTTCAATGTCTTTTTCATCCACTTTATCCCAAAGTATATAGAAACCTCTTCTTTATTATATGATTAATCTGTCTTACATTTAATTCCGCAATACTCTTATATTTCATCATTAATTGAAGTGCATTGTTGCTAACACAAGTCAAAGATCGCAGATAAGTTATATGCCTTGTTGGGAACAAGCGGACGTTGCTGAAACAGCTGACTCCGTTGCTGAAACAGCTGACCCCGTTGCTGAAACAGCTAACTCAGTTGCTGAAACAGCCGTCAAGCACGCAAATCCCATTATGCGTAATTTGCGATTCTGGAAGAACTTTTTGTGGAATAGTAGCAGCAGCCCGAAGATACGGTTACCTGGATTATCCTGAAGATAGCACCTCTGTTGTCTCGGTTGTAACAGTATCTCTTTTTAAAATAACAGAATAGTCCTGTTTTGGAGAAGAAAACAGAATCGAGATATTCGCTCTCATGTAAATTGTAAATGATGTCTCCTCTTTAAAAAGAGGAGACATCATCATTAGAGGGGGATTGAATTGTAAGTTACAGGACAGTATTGTGGAGAACTGGAGCTAGTCTCCTTCTGTAATGTATCAGTTACTTTGACAGATGAATAAAAACTTCTTTTGAGCGTTCCAATTTAATTCTTTCTCCTGGGGAATCTTGTGAGAAGGAAAGGGCCCGTCTTCCTCACAAGATTCACCCTTTTGGTTCCTGTAGTTTGTTTATCTCTTTATGTGTTTGCACTTCCCTTAATTCTGTTGTTGAAACACTAGTTACATGGTTTGCAATACTCTGTTTCTTAGCGCTACACGTATTGAATGCACGAGTGAATGATGTTGAGAGCATGTGCTGAAGATCCCTGCATAAAGGGATAGGGTCTTGCTCCCATTGATTGCTTTCCTTTGCCTGCAGTGTGATTAGAAACAAGAGGACAAGTGCTGAAGGTTCCTGTTCCTGGGAATAGGGTCTTGATCCCTTGAAGTTACTTTTCTTACAGTGTGATTAAGTGCCAGGCAGCAGGTGCTGAAGTTCCTCACCAGGGAATAGGGTCCTGTTCCTGCTATGGTTGAATGATTTCTTTCCTTATAGATTGATTTTCCTTTGCTATAACTGAGAAATCGTTTCTGCTATTGACTTCAGCTTTAATTAAGTAGAGTGTGAATTAGTAGATTAATGAATTCAACAGGTGTGTGTCTTTCTTTCACTACAACATCGATCCCGCTTTTGAAATTGAGCATATCCAGTGCGCTATTATCTTTGAAATAAAAAGACCTTCTCGGGTTGACAATTTATGTGGAGCTCAAATTGTGAAAACAATTAGAGCGACCAACATTTTGGCGCCGTTGCCGGGGAAGGTAATTATAGATTTCAAAAGCATTCATCTTTTCTTTTTAATGTGCAGATTGTATGAGAGGACAAGGAAACCAGAAGAAAAATAACCGCACAGGTGGCAAGGGCTGGGGAGGACGAAAAACTTTTATTGACGAGATTGTATCGAAGGCTGAATCATCACAAAGATTAAGTTCTCGGAAATCAAAATTCCAGCGTTCTCCTCAGTCAGATTACAGAACAGAGGAAATTGTGGGTCCTGAAAATACAGAAGAACCAGTAGCGAGCGCTGAAGAGTCAGAGGGAAGTATTAGCAGATCAGTAGAACACATTGAGGAAATAGTAGAAAGCGTTGGACGACCGGTAGAAAACATTGAAGAACCAATAGAGGATTCTGACGATCGAGAAAGTGCAGTAGGAATGCCAACGATGGAAGATAACAATGATGCATTCCTCTTTGGAGGAGGACGTGCAGGTCCTGAAGAAGAAAGAAGGGATGAAAATTCCCTTTCTACCTTAGGATTTCCCATCAGTGATCTTCCTACAGGAACAATGAAAAATATCCCATTGTCTGCTCTACCTAACTTTCATGGTTTATCCACTGAGGATCCTGACGAATTTCTTTTTGAATTTGATATTTTATGCAGAAGTTATGATTATGTTACTAATGCTCAAAAATTGAAGCTGTTTCCAGCCACCTTAAAAGGGAATGCTTTAAGGTGGTTCATGAGCCTTGGAAGTCAGGTAATCACAACATGGGAACAAATGAAACAAAAGTTTCTGCTTAAATATCAAGACTACTGCCGGACGAGAGAGAAGAAGGATGAACTATTCAATATGGCACAAAAATTGGATGAAAGTCTGGAGGACTACATAGAAAGGCTGCAATACAACATACAGAGATCCGATCATCCGGATATAAGTAAGGAAATTCGTAAAACAATATTACTTAGAGGTTTAAGGGATGATTGTTTAAATATGTTAAATATGCTTGCTAAGGGAGATATATCCAAAGAATCATATGATGAGATTTGTGAACTTGCTAAAAGGTGCTCTAGGGGAGCTGCAAGAAACAGAATAAGAGACTCCACCTATTCAAGGGTGCAGAAATCGGCCAATGGAGGAGCAACAAGAGCAGAAATAGGTAATTTACTTGAAGAATTTAAAACCGAAATGTTAAGTTCTTTTGCTTCGCAGATTGACACTTTGCAGGTTAAGAAGAAGCAGGCCGAAGCAGAAGCAACTCTGGCTGTCTTTTGCCCAAGAGATAAAGTACCAGTTTGCACCCTTTGTGAGAAAGATCATGAGACAGAACAGTGTCCATCTCTACCAGGAATAAAAGCAGCGTTGCAGCCAACGGAAGAAGAAGCTGAGGCAGTTTACCTGCTAACTCAAAGAAGACAATGGCAACCTAAAGGGCAAGGTACGAACTCTGGTATGCCATTTAATCGTTGGAACAATTATTCTGCTTTTGGCCAAACAAGTTACCCCCCCTTCAACCAAATGCAATATCCACTTTTCAATCAAATGAATTTCCCACCCATGCAAATGCAAAACCCTCCCTTTGTTGATCCTTCAATGTGGACTCCTTGGCCTCCACAGCAACCACCTCCTTTCAATCCTTGGAACCCAAATTGGAATAGTCAATCACTCCCGTACCCAAATCAAATGCCTCAATTCCAACAATCACTCTCTCTGCCATCAAATGCTCCGCCAAACAACCAAATGAGACCCCAACTACCTGTGCAACCAAGTCCTAACCCCAATAATAAAGTTGTGCAAGTCATTGATATTCAGAATCAGTCTATATTCCCTACTATGCAATGTAATGATATTCATCTGAGATCTGGAAGAATAGTAGAGCCTATTATTGATGACATAACTGATTCAGATAAAAATGAAACCGAGAAACAAAAAGAAGCTCAACCACCTCCTAACAAAAATGTTGAATTAATAGAAGCACCATTCCCCGAGCGTTTGGTTTTAACCAAAACAGCTGAAACACCTGCTTTTAATTTTATGGGGGAATTGCAAAATTTGTATATTCAAATTCCACTTTTACAAGCATTAAGAGATGTACCAATTTATGCCAAAACATTAAGGGATATTTGTGTTAAGAATCCTGGTAGGAAAACCAAGGATCCCCTTACAGTACATGTGATGGGAGACTTGTCTGCATTAATGTCCGGAAAAGCCCCTCCTGTAAAATATGGTGATCCTGGCCATCCTACTGTCACAGTTCAGATTGGTAAAGCAATGATTCCCTGAGTTCTGGTAGACTTAGGTGCAGCAATTAATATAATGACTCTAGAAACTTCACAATTGTTACAGCTGAATAACACAATCAGAGATACACCCACCATCTTAGAGTTAGCTGACCGTTCCACAATTAAGCCAGAAGGGATTGTTGAAAACCTACTCATTTCAGTTGAATCCTGGAAATATCCAGCTGATTTCGTTGTATTGCAAACTAAAACAAAGCTGGGGGGACATCCCTTAATTCTAGGAAGGCCATGGTTGGCCACAACTGATGCATTTATTAGTTGCAGATCTGGTTCAATGACAATTTCTAATGGTTATGAAACAAAACAATTAACTCTTTATCCTCACGCTACGCTAGTAGTCAATAATGAAGATTCTATATGGATGGATTATGATGATAATGCTGTTCAGCCGATTCTAACTATAGGACAAGCTTTAACTCTTAAAGACAATACAGAAGATGAGATAATCAATAATTTTATTTGTGAGCCTTCTTCTGTCATTGCTGAAACACACAATCAATTAACTGCAATTTTTGAAACTGATGCACAAGAAAAGATTGAACCTGAAGATTCATCTCAAACTTTGACCACGATCTCATCTAAAAGCATAACAGTTGAAATTGAACCCGGTAAGACATTAAACATAAATCCTGATCTAACAAATGCTGAAACACAGCAGCTAATGAAGTTATTACACGAATATAAGGAGGCATTTGCCTGGGATTATACGGACATGAAAGGCATTTCTTCTGAATTATGTACTCACAGAATCTACATTAAAGAGGGATGCCGACCTGTTTGTCAACCCCAAAGACGAATGAATCCTAATTTACGAGAAATTGTTAAAGAAGAACTTCAAAAACTGCTTAACGCAGGATTTATATACCCCATATCTGACAGTGAATGGGTTTCCCCATTAGTAATTGTTCCTAAGAAAAACGGGAAATGGAGGGTATGTGTCGACTATAGAGCTTTAAACAAAGCTACTCAAAAGGATCACTTTCCCTTACCTTTCATTGATCAGGTGTTGGACAGTCTTGCAGGGAAGAAATTCTTTTCTTTTCTAGATGGATTCAGTGGGTATAATCAGATAAGAATTGCACCCCAAGATCAAGACAAGACCACTTTCACCAGCCCCTGGGGAACTTTCGCCTATAGAGTTCTTCCATTTGGGTTGTGCAATGCACCAGCAACTTTTCAAAGAGCTGTTATAGGAATTTTTTCCGATATGCTGAATGATTGTATGGAAATATTTATGGATGATTTTACCCCCTATTGTGTGTCTTTTGAAGAGGCATTACAAAACCTTGAGAAAGTACTTAAAAGATGTATTCAAGCTCACCTCTCCCTAAGTACCGAAAAATGCCATATGATGATGAGTGAGGGAATAGTGCTTGGACATTTCATTTCATCTCAAGGTATTCAGGTAGATCCATCTAAAATATTGGTCATTCAGAATCTTTCTGTTCCTAAAACTCAAACTAATGTGAGAAGTTTTCTAGGACATGCTGGTTATTACAGGAGATTTATTAAAGATTTCTCTAAAATAGCTTCTCCATTATTTGTATTGCTTATGAAAAATGTTGAATTCAAGTGGACTAATTCTTGTCAGAAAGATTTTGAAGAACTGAAGCATCAGTTGTCTACTGCTCCTATTTTGAGGGGGCCCGACTGGAATCTTCCGTTTCACATATCTTCTGATGCTTCAGACATTGCTATTGGAGCGGTTTTGGGACAAGAGGAAAATCATCTTCCTTATGCTATATACTTTATCAGTAAGAATATGACCTCTGTTGAGCTTAACTATACAGTTACCGAGAAAGAGTTCCTTGCAGTAATCTACGCCATTAATAAATTCCGACACTATATTACTGGTTATCCTACTTTTGTGCACACTGATCATTCAGCTATTAAATACTTAATGAACAAATCTGTCACAAATGCTAGAGTTACCAGATGGCTATTACTATTGCAGGAATTTGATATTACAATTGTACATCGGCCTGGTAAAGAAAATGTGGTGGCTGATTTTCTTTCACGGTTAAAAACTGACAATGATATTCTAGTAGATGATAGTTTTCCTGACGAATATTTGTTTGCAGTCTCTGCTCATTCTCCATGGTATGCAGATATTGCTAATTACTTGGTTGCAGGAAAACTACCAGCACACCTGTCATATAGAGAAAAGAGAAGAATTGTTCAACAAAGTGCCAGGTACAGCTGGATAAGCGGGTGTCTCTTCTATACTGGGCTTGATCAGGAGATCCGAAGATGCATTAGAGAAGATGAAGTGTATGACATATTGAAAGCTTGTCATGATGGCCCTTGTGGAGGCCATTTTGCTGATAAAAGAACAGCGCATAAAATTCTGAGGATGGGTTACTATTGGCCCTCATTATTTAAGGATGCAAAGAAGTATGTAAGGGCTTGTGACAGCTGCCAGAGAATGGGTCAACCCAATCATAGAGACCAAATGCCATTAAATCCCCAGGTAGTTTCTGAACCATTTGAAAGATGGGCCTTGGACTTCATAGGACCCATTAATCCTCCATCCAATCAAAGAACCTATATATTAGTCTGCACAGACTATATGACTAAGTGGGTGGAGGCCAAAGCACTTATTAGAGCCAATGAAGAGGCTGTTCTAGCCTTCTTGTTTGAAGAAATTTTCACTAGATTTGGAATTCCCAGAGAGCTAGTTACTGATGGAGGACCTCCATTCAATTCTCATGGTTTTAAATCTACCCTTCACAAATATCATATTCAACATAGAATGACTACACCATACCACCCCCAGGCCAATGGGCAGGTGGAAAGCACAAACAAAGTTTTAGAGGCCATTCTAACTAAAACAGTGAAGGACAACCGAAAGGATTGGTCCCAAAGGCTCCCTGAGGCATTATGGGCTTACAGGACTACTTGGAGAAACACTACAGGTTTTTCCCCCTATGAATTGGTTTATGGTAAAAATGTTGTTTTTCCTGTGGAATTTGAAATTAAAACTTTAAGGACTGCTTTAGCTGTTAATCTTGATTTGAATGATGTGCAAACAGCTAGATTGCAGGAGCTTTTGGAGTTGGATGAAAAGAGATTAGATGCCATTCATCAAACAAACATGATTCAGCAACAAAGGATGAGGTGGCATGACAAAATTATCAAACACAAGCAGTTCCAAAAAGGTAATTGGGCCTTGTTGTATGACTCTCGGTTTGAAAATTTTCAGGGAAAGCTACGTACACGTTGGCTTGGACCATATGAAGTAGATGATGTCTTTCCAAACGGAACGGTAAGGCTTGTCACAATTGATGATGCTAAAACACCTCTACTAGTCAATGGCCATAGGCTCCGTCTATATAAGCGCCCTGTTTCTAAAGAGGATTTCAAGACTGCTTGCATGACTGATATTCATTATCTTTTTCTAGGGGAGTCTTCTGCTCCTCACAGTACTTAATTTTCTGCACTATATTTTTAGTATTAGATTAGATTTAGCACTAATAATCCCTGTCAAGGATTGGCATATTACAATTGAATTTTGCAGATTCTGGAAAAAGCAATAAGAAGGACAGATTCATCATGAGAAGATCTGAAGCTTTAAATCAAGAAGCTTCTTTCCATCATTTTACCCTCTTTCCTAAAGCAATATCCCTCCATACCCACATTACTTCTATTATTCCCACTCCCACCACCCTTGAAATATCCTCCTTCAGTCAGTATTTCCCACCCCTTACCGCCGAAATAATCCCTTATCATTCACGGACCTAAGTCAGTTATCCCATTTATCTGATTTTCCCGTTGCTGAAACACCTGTTGCAGCAACGTATCATTGATTTCCCCCGTTGCTGAAACACCTGTTTCAGCAATGTATTATCGATTTCTCCCGTTGCTGAAACACCTGTTTCAGCAACGTATCGTTCATTTTTCAGTTGCTCAAACACCAGTCTCAGCAACTTGTTATCATCAAAGCAGTATCTCTCTTTGCTGTCATATGAGCTTTCTGGTTCTCCACGATTATACTTCAGATCCTTTTGGTGAAAACTATTCAGCATGTACCAGATTCAATTACACCTCCGTTCTAAAAATCTACAAATTCTTCCATGTACATTAAAGCTATTTTGAAGCAACCGACACTTCGAATTATTAAATCAAAGGTAAAATGTAAGGTATAAGGTTTTAATGTAATTCGGTTAAATCATATTAAAGAGAGGATTTCATTTCATAATGATTGCATATCTTTACACGTCCAATCATTATTACACCATACGTAGGGGGGGGAATTCCAAAAATAGAATAATCATTTCGCATGAACCAAGCAGCCGCTCGTTGTCATATCTATTTCTGCCGTCATTTAGACTATGCAGCCTCTGTTGCAACAACTAGCGCGATCAGGGTCTGTGTTTACTGTGTCTGTGCCTCTGCGGAAAACTCAAAGCTACAGCCATGGGAGGGTCGGCCGTTAGACATGAGCCCGGCTCCATAAGTCTTCTTCAATTGTTTCCTGAAGTCTATCAGATCTTCCAACAAGCGGGATGGACAGTATATTTCAAAAGGTTGGGGGAATTTAACGAGGAACAAGTCTTAGAATTTGCACAAAACCTTGAAGACAATTTTTCAGTGGTCCAAGGGGTTCGCATTTCAGTAACAGAGGATGACATAGTGCAAGTATCAGGGTTGCCAGCTGAGGGCACTCGCTGGTTTAGCAGGAAGCAGGTCGTTCTTAACGCACAGCAAGAATTTCTGCACCCGGACGATCAAGTGGAACCCAGAGGCCGCGGGGTTAGTCTGCACTCACTTCCTCAACCATGGCCATCAGTGGCAGAGTTCATCAAACACTACTTAACATGTGAGGGGCGTTATCAGGTAGTGTACAATCATGATTTTGTTTTGATGAATCACTTGAGGAATGGACAACTGATTAATATCCCCTATTATCTGCTTGGTTGTATTAAAAACATGTCTTATTATTGTAAACGATCCAAATCTCCAATGTCATCCCTTACCCATCACCGTTTATGCCAGTTGCTGATACAGAGGGGTTTTGCTCAGCAAAATCCCCCTCTGCACGCCCCACCTGAAATTCCCCAGCCACCCGAAATTCCTCAACAAGCACCTGAAATTCCCCAGCCACCCGAAATTCCTCAACAAGCACCTGAAATTCCCCAGCCACCCGAAATTCCTCAACAAGTACCTAAAATTCCCCAGCCGCCCGAAATCCCTCAACAAACCCCAATATCCCAACCACCCGAAAATTCTCAGGATATTCCGGAAATTCCTCAGCAGGACCAAATGCCTCAACCATCTGAAAGTCCTCATGACATTCCAGAGATTCCTCATGAAGAACAACAGGAAGAAATTCTGCATTCTCCAGTTGGCCCAACCCCAAACTCGCCTCATCTAACAGAGCCAACTGCCCCCACTATTCCAGTCCCTAGTGACGACTCTCTAACACCCCCTTCTTCACCCGTTAAGAAAAAGAAGAAAACCTCAGCAGTCGCAGGCTCCAGACCACGGACAAGGTCCACATCTCAAATTCTTACCCCTCCGGAAAACCCTGTCCCCAGAAAAAAGCCCTCCCTTTCAAAGAAAAGGAAGGGCAGCAATTTTGCTGCCTTCCTACCAAAAAGAAAAAGGAAAACGACTGTTGAGACAAAATCCACCTCCATTTTCCCTGACTTTGCCACTATTCTATTAAAATCTTTATCCCCATTCCAAACTTCCCAACCCGGCTCGTCCGAAGGCACTGCCACACAAGAACCAGCGCCCCGGGATAATATGACATTGTTTATGGGCCAAGAAGTGACTGCTCCACAAGAACCAGTCACTTGCCCAGTGACTGAAACACAAGAACCAGTCACTGAGGCACAAAAATACACCAAGCAGGACGATAGTGGGAAATCACCAGTGACTGAAACACAAGAACCAGCCACTGGAGCACAAGAATCCATTTCTCGCCCAGTGGATGAAACACAAGAACCACCCACTGTGGTACAAGAACCAGCTACGACTGTGCATCAACAAAATATTCCAACAGAGCCAATCAGCACACAGGGTTCACATACTATGACATCTCTACTGGAGGAAAATGAGTTCCTGGAGTCTGAATTAGAAGCTTACAAAACTGAACTAACCATGGCTCGAGAGGCTTTTGAAAGAGAACTGAATCTCCATACATTAGCACACGTAGCCTCAATGCAAAATAAGGAGCCATGTATGGAATATATGTGCAAGGAGTGTGGCAGCATTTACCAGGATGCAGGCTACAAATTAGTTAAGATTCAGCTCCCTGAAACATCTACGACAGGTGGAATAAAAGAGCAATGCCCTACTGCTCCACAAGAACCAGTAGGACCCTCTATAAAGCAAGAAGAAGAAATCAAACCACAGATATCCCATCCTTTGCAGGCGGATGCAGCCATCCCGACAGAGGAAACAATGCCCCAACGCATTACCTCTGAGGCAGCCATCCAGACAGAGGAAACAATACCCCAACGCATTACCTCTGAAGCAGCCATCCAGACAGAGGAAACAGTGTCCCAACCCACTACTTCTGTCAAAAAGACACAGACTCTGCCATGGAATCCATTGGAACAGATGAACAGATGGAAGAAGCAATATGCTGAAGAACAAGATATAATATTACGACAGCATAAGTTGGAATGGCAGAACCATATATATGCTAACTGGGATAGCTGGGACCAAATACTGCAAGAGCACAGGGAGTATAAGAAGGAAGCTAGACAGTCTAAGGCACGGATAGCCTTGATGTTCTCATTAGTGTGGAAATTGATGGTTACACGTAAACCCTCTGTAAATTACTCTCTCTTTCTTTCTGAACGATTAGTTTATTTTCAATTAAAAGCAATAGCAAATGGCAGACCATATGAATTAATGACTTTAGAGAAATTTGTTGAGACCTTTAAGGAGGCCCCTGAAAGTGACCAGCATCTGCTGTGCGAACTCTACCTTCATAATGAGGCCATTCCCGAAGATAGGAGAGTTAATCTTATTCCAATTGTAGGCGACATACAAATCAGGGCATTTGCTTCATTTTTGTCTAACCAGCTCACTTGGCAGACTGCGTTCACTGCAAGCAGTCATAATGAGGAGAATAAACTCCTGTGGATTAGACCAGAGCCTGTAGGCCCAGCCACGTTTATAGCACAATATTATGAATTCTTGCAGAAGCCAGGAATGAAGGAGCACATACAGCAATTACAGGCTTCAATACTTTTTAAGTGTCAAGAGCACATTAGAATGAAGGGTACTGCTGCATTGAAGGCCAATGATATCTTTTGGCAGCAGTCATGTAAGGAAAGACAGGATTATCATCCTTTTAACCCTCTCAATCTTCAAGCTGCATTATCCAGGGTCCCTAAGTACATTGATTGCATTCAACATTGTGGAGTAAACTGGATCGGGTATCATTTCCGTTTTCCAATTTTATGGCTGCCTTCAGACGAATATCAATGTCATTACCAGTTGACTGACAGAGAGGAAGCCTTGGCATGGCAACATTTGCAGACCAACAGCGGATTCCGAGCTCCTACAGATGCCACCTTCTCCAGCTACTGCTTGAGTAATTTGCATGCTCAGTCCCAGTACTCAGACTCTGATTCAGACTAGGGGTTGCCTGAGGACATGCAACATTTTTAGCTGGGGGGGATGTTAGGACTCCACTATGTACCATTTTTGCTATATATTTTGACACCACTCTACTCTTAAACTATGAACTTCAATGTCTTTTTCATCCACTTTATCCCAAGGTATATAGAAACCTCTTCTTTATTATATGATTAATCTGTCTTACATTTAATTCCGCAATACTCTTATATTTCATCATTAATTGAAGTGCATTGTTGCTAACACAAGTCAAAGATCGCAGATAAGTTATATGCCTTGTTGGGAACAAGCGGCCGTTGCTAAAACAGCTGACTCCGTTGCTGAAACAGCTGACCCCGTTGCTGAAACAGCTAACTCAGTTGCTGAAACAGCCGTCAAGCACGCAAATCCCGTTATGCGTAATTTGCGATTCTGGAAGAACTTTTTGTGGAATAGTAGCAGCAGCCCGAAGATACGGTTACATGGATTATCCTGAAGATAGCACCTCTGTTGTCTCGGTTGTAACAGTATCTCTTTTTAAAAGAACAGAATAGTCCTGTTTTGGAGAAGAAAACAGAATCGAGATATTCGCTCTCATGTAAATTGTAAATGATGTCTCCTCTTTAAAAAGAGGAGACATCATCATTAGAGGGGGATTGAATTGTAAGTTACAGGACAGTATTGTGGAGAACTGGAGCTAGTCTCCTTCTGTAATGTATCAGTTACTTTGACAGATGAATAAAAACTTCTTTTGAGCGTTCCAATTTAATTCTTTCTCCTGGGGAATCTTGTGAGAAGGAAAGGGCCCGCCTTCCTCACAAGATTCACCCTTTTGGTTCCTGTAGTTTGTTTATCTCTTTATGTGTTTGCACTTCCCTTAATTCTGTTGTTGAAACACTAGTTACATGGTTTGCAATACTCTGTTTCTTAGCGCTACACGTATTGAATGCACGAGTGAATGATGTTGAGAGCATGTGCTGAAGATCCCTGCATAAAGGGATAGGGTCTTGCTCTCATTGATTGCTTTCATTTGCCTGCAGTGTGATTAGAAACAAGAGGACAAGTGCTGAAGGTTCCTGTTCCTGGGAATAGGGTCTTGATCCCTTGAAGTTACTTTTCTTACAGTGTGATTAAGTGCCAGGCAGCAGGTGCTGAAGTTCCTCACCAGGGAATAGGGTCCTGTTCCTGCTATGGTTGAATGATTTCTTTCCTTATAGATTGATTTTCCTTTGCTATAACTGAGAAATCGTTTCTGCTATTGACTTCAGCTTTAATTAAGTAGAGTGTGAATTAGTAGATTAATGAATTCAACAGGTGTGTGTCTTTCTTTCACTACAACATCGATCCCGCTTTTGAAATTGAGCATATCCAGTGCGCTATTATCTTTGAAATAAAAAGACCTTCTCGGGTTGACAATTTATGTGGAGCTCAAATTGTGAAAACAATTAGAGCGACCAACAGTACGCAGGCAGCCTGTTTGCACAGGTGCGGCCACGCTCTGTGTACACAGCAAAAGTGCGTACAGGTACGCACTGTGCTTAATGCAGAGGGTGCGTATTGCTCTCAAAATCAAGAAAAATAAAAACTAACTCAACCCTAAGCTATTCCACCCAAATTCACAGTCAATCAGTCAAAAACTAGAAAGAAAATCAGATTTTCTCAAATCAAAGTATCAATCAAAATAGAAATCAATCAAATCCATGGATTCCCTAGTATGGTCGCCATTTTTTCATGCGGAAAGAGTCAATTTTGCGGACAAAACCGACCTCCCTAGAAGCTAAGGCTTTCTAGTGACAAACAAAACAATCAAGCACTATCTTTCCCTAAATATGCGTTTAAAATACAAGCAAACAGGTGTTTAAAGAATACCTTTAGTCCAACGTTGTTTGTAGCAGTCCAGCCTCTCTGATCCAGATGAACTCCTCCTTCTCTTTGAAACTTGCATTCACTAACAAGCAAACGATTACATAGCACCTGAATAACTCATATAATAAAACATATTCATCATAAAGACCAAGGAGTATATGAAAGAAATTATATATAACAACTTGTTGAGAAAAATGAACTTAATTGCATTAATTGGAAACAAAAGAAACCATTACAACCAGTGCCTTGGTGTTGTGCAGGTTCCTCCCAGGGTCCAGCAAGAGTTCTCCTTTACTTTGATCAGCTCACCCACTTCCAAATGAAGCTAAGAAAGGATGGGAATCTCTCCTCTCAAGCTCTATAAGGGAGTCCTAATTTCAGCAGCATCTACCCTTAGGAATGTTCAGCTTTCAACCTCCTCTCCCTCTGGCCGAACGGCTGTATTTATAGTGCTTTGGAGGAAGTTAATCAGGTCCACCATGAATTGGATAAGCCCCTCTTTCAATGGGATAGCTCCCCTCTTCATGGGATAAGTTCCTCTTTCATTGGGATGCATGAACAATCTGGAGGCGCTCAATCCACGTCAAACCATCTTCTAGAATGCTCTAGAAATGACCACAAGTAACATTTTGAAGTGAAACTTGCGCCTTTTGACCTTTACAGGAGTACGCACCCACCCCTTTATATATAGAGCGTACAAGTACGCAGGTTTTATGAACTGGAGGTGCGTACACGTAGGTAAGGCTAAGAGAAACTGCGTAACCAGAGTTAATTGACTTTTTAAGGAATTTCTCTCTTTCTTGGAGTTTGACATGAGGAGCAAAGGTGTAAGACTTGCCAAGGAGGATAGTATGACAGTTGATGGAGCCATACTAACTGCAGATAGTCATGGTGACAAATTTTAGTGTAACACACGCTTACATTGGCAGCCTTGTTGGATGCAATTATACCATTCAATGCTCCAATAGTCGATTTCTCTTTTCCAACACACAAATCAAGTGCCACCACGTCTTTCACGTTTGGTTCATCAATTTTAACTTGTTCTCAACACAAGCAGATTTGTGACTTAGTCTCACAATTCCAAACGATACCTCTGTCATTTAACAAATTGACTCCACAAAGTAACCAAACCTCTAAATATTTTGAGGTTCCTCCACATGCGTGGCTCAAACGGGTTGGAAGCTCAATTTGCTCCTCATCATTGCTCCACACTGCTACATGCAGTGGTCGTGCCAAGCTACACACACATTGTACAACATCACCAATCCACCAACTAAAGTCAGAACCAAATGTATTGACTAAGCTCGATAAGATTTACATTGTCCCAACCCGCTTTGTAGGACTCCACTACCTAGATAGTGTCATCATATCCCTTGCAAGGAACTTCTTGGCAACCAGGGTGGGTCATTCTTGTTATCGCCTCCCAGAAAGCCCCCTCACGCTGCTTCTCAATGAAAAATCTCAACACTCGTATTTTCAGCGGACACTAGGTTGTAGACAATCCTATCTACAAACACTCCACTAAAAGCTCTCTGTGATATACGTGACAAATTCATCATGGTTGACATAACCCTCTCCAGAGGACACTTGGCTGTAGGCACTCCTACCTACCAACACTCCCTAGAAACTCTTTGCATCTACACCACACAGGCATCATGGTCAGCATAACCCTCTTGAGTGGAAACTCGGTTGCAGACACTCTTATCTAACAAAACTCCACTGGAAACCCTCTGGGATCTATGCCACACAGGTGTCATGGTCGGAACAACCCTCTTCAGCGAAAACTCAATTCTGCACACCAACACTTAGTCATTGAGAATGTAATAGCAATCACTTGGATCTTACGCAACATATGATCCAAAAGGGGGCAAAGCTCCAAGTGGATCTGGGTGCATTATTCCCAACAATTATCACGCTATGCCACTTTCCCACAATAGCAAGAGCTCACTCTCTCAAATCGAACCGAACAGATTGCACCGTACTTCTGCTGAGCAGGCTACAGCTCCTCCTCTTGGCAGCTTGATCCACACTCACACGGCCCACAACACATGATCATACGAACAAAAACATTTGTTCTTGGAAACCTACACATAGGATCTTATCCACTTTATGGTGTGCGATCAACAGCTGGTGTACTTCCAAGGCCTCACACATAATTGCACTCAACATAATGCCTCACCACCACTGCCTCACGTCCTCAGTCTCCGGCACTCCATGTCATTCTTCCAACTCCTGGGTCTCCTTAATACACCAAATACACTTTGGGATCGAACACCACATTGTTTAAATTTTTATACTCCATGTGGGCAACAGTTCCTCAACAAACCTCAACGCCCACCAAAAATAATGAATTACTCCTTTGGAAAATAATTTTCCTGATCGAGAAGACAACTCTCTGGTGCACAAGCTATCAAGCTCCTTTACGCCCCTTCTTATCTCGCAACACAGTGCCCAACACTCACATCTCCTTCCAAACACAGGGTTTGATCTTTCAAGATACATAGAGCGCAACTCTAACAACAACAAATGCAAATAAATGTTTGTGCCTCCCCCACATTGTTTCCACACATTGACTTTAGTCCACTTGCTCCAATGATGGCACTGAGAAACTCAAATCAGGGTCGAAAGGAGGTCCATAGTCTCTCTGGCCATTGCACAACGTGTAGCAAATATTCTAATGAACGGCTTGATCTTCACCTCGACCTCAAGAAGCCTTGCAATCAATTAGTGCACTTCCAAAATCAACGCTCCACTGTTGTGATCTCAATCCACGAATTTCTCAACTCATATGCTATCTCTTGGTCATGCTTATGCCCTCTTCCAGAGAACATTGGACCACACACAACTCCACAACAAAGGTCGACACTACATGCCTCGTTTGACCCTCTACAGGTTATGTAGCTGCACCAAAACACCACAGTTGGCTCTATGTCATGCAGACGCTCAATATGGCATGCTCACACTTTAAACTTCAACAGGAACATCGAGCCCTCATCTCTTCACTCCACCGAGACCACTCGACTATGGCTCTGATACCATGTTAGAACTATGAAGACTCATAAAGTGATCTTTCTTGTTTCCCTAGCCATCGCCATTATTTATACATCCATGAGCCGGAGAATCAACAATGATCTCCACCGACTCCTACAGACTATTGATTACCCATCGTGATATGAATAGGGTTTTTTCATCACATGAATAGTCACGGATGACATTAGCATTAATACTCTAAAAAAATTATCCAACATTATTCAATAATTGGTTCTGCATTTTTACAAATAGAATGAAAAACTATACAAATCTCACCGTATCAAAATCAATAACCATAAAACTATCCATTTCCATTAGAAGCATCATTGTATCATGACCATCCATCATCATCTCCATCTTTCTTCTGTCACTAAGACCCTAGCCATTATATATTCTTTATCAAGTTTGAGCAATCACATAGTTTAACATCCAAAAGAAAATATGTAATTAAGTCTCCAGATCATGACAACAATTTATGTCGTCATCCAAGGTGAATACGCACACTCAAATTAATATTGTAAGAGTAATCAAGTACAACATGAACACTAGCTTTGAAGTAGGCACAAAAGTAGTTGGGGCATTTACACGATTTTATTTTCTGCAATAAAGATAAATATAATCTCACACACCTACATATTTATAGGGAATCAATTATCACATCCTCTCACATCTTCCTTGTAGCCCTCCTTGAGGGAGTCAAGCCAGAATTGGCTCTAATACGAAATAAGAAATTTGAGGACAACACATAGTGCACATAAGTTCCACACAAAAACTATTTGTATATTTTCAATCAAAGCTAAAATACAAGCCACATAAATAATGTTCATGAGATCCTGCAATTTCTAATGTAAGAAATTATTGTTGAGAAAATATCTCAACAAAACTCAACAACCAACAAAGTAATCTTACCGATATACTATTGTAAGCATTATTCCAAATAAATCCACAAGAAAGAATGGTAAGGAAACATTTGTTGGTTGGCTGTTGGGAATTCATCAGAATGAACGGTGCACAAATTAAGGAATGGATACCAAACAATAGAATTTCCCTCCTCGGTTATAGGCCAAAAGTCAGCGTGATGGTAAATGATTGGTTTGGCTTTCACTTTATAACGAAAGAGGATGAAGCCAAATTTTCCACTTTACCTTGGGTAAAAGGATGTGGTGTCCTAGCATTAAAAAATTGGAAAGTGGGTTTTGACCCAGTGGTGGAGGCCCCCAAGCATAAGATCATATGGGCTAAATTTCCTAGCCTTCCCATTGAGCTTTGGACGAAGAGGGAAATTTGGGAAATTGCTAGCAAAATTGGGAAATTGTATTACGTGGATGAAGGTTGCATGGGCCTATTAGATAAAAAAGCGGCTTATTTCTTGGTGGAAGTGGATTTATCAGGAGGTCTTCCAGCCACTATCAAGATATATTGGGAAACCTTTTCCATTTGTCAACAAATCGAATACTAGGGGATCCCATTCAGGTGCCTAGTATGCCACAAAACTAGACACCTAATGGCCAACTGTCTGAGTCGAAACTACGGAAGCCACTATAGGAAAAAGGAGTCTATATTTGTGACCAAACAACCTGTTAATATTGACAACAAATTTTCTTCGGATTGGTCCCCTAAAGATATGTTGGACACTGCAAGAAAAGCCTCCCAAGCTGCTCCAATCTGTACAAATTCCTTGGCGGTGGGGCTACTTCTCCTATAAGGGACGAAGTTCCCTTCAACAAATATTTATGTGCCCAGGAGAAGCCCATTAAACACTCGCCAAGGAATCCCTCTAAAAGGAAAGGTAAAGATATCAAGTTGACTCCAAAGAGGTTGAGCAAAGCTTCTTTGTTGTCCCCAATTCGTAACACTGAAAATGACGATGTTAATTTGTCCCCCACATTGACAGATTCAGAAATACTTCCATTGCCAGGTAATCCCAAAATTGGTATTGAAGCTATATCAATAAAGAAACTTACTTCTCAATATTTGGGATCCAAGTCCACAGGGGGCCCGAAGAATGTTAACCCTGGCTGGGGGAAAACAAAGAAGGAAAATAAGTATAAGAAACTCTCCCTATGTGGGGATATTGTGACTAAACTAAACTCCCATTTCTCTGAAGCTATTGGGGAGACATTGTATCCTTCTTTTGATCCTAGACTAGCGAACGGATCTCTTGAATCATCGGAGGAAGCTCCTTCCCGGGACCTTAGAGCATCATATCCTGACACATCCATTCCTTAATAAAGGTGATGTCTTTCAACATCAGAGGCTTGGGATCTACCAATACAATTTGATCCCTCAAACACCACATATCACAAAAAAACCCTTGATTGTCCTACTCCAGGAAACCATGTTGTCAAAGGAGCATGCCCTAGAGATTCTTCTCAAAATATGTCCATCATGGCATGGTTGTGCCACTAGATCACAGGGTTTCTCTCAGGGTCTAGCTTCCATCTGAAACCGCACACACTTCTCCTTTCAGGCATTCAAATTTCTTGTTGGTATTATACTTCCCTGTCACTATAGGGTTTGGAATCACAGATTTCATATTATCAATGTTTATGCCCCATACAAAAATCTTAAAGCTTTTTGGGACCTGATGGACTCTTCTGGCATTATGGACATTAATCATATGATCATGGTAGGGGATCTAAACTTTAAATTGGAGGTAGATGAGTGCTGGGGTCACATGTAAAAAATGGATGCACTTTCCCCTTTCCTCATTGACCTTTTTGGCCGAAAAACCTCAAAGATATCACCCCTGATCCCCTCTTCCCGACTTGGAGAAATGGTCGATTGGGGTTTGAGCTCATTGTGAAAAGATTAGATAGGTTCTTTGTGGATTTTTTCCTGTTCCAAAGGTTGATCAACATCAAATATTGGACTTTGTTCTCCGAAATCTCAAACCATTATTCTATCTCTCTGGAGTGGTAGGATGAATTAACACATGGAAATATACCCTTTAAATTCAATCATATATGGGTCAACAATCCTGAGTTCCAGAACCTGGTCCATAAATCCTAGTCTGCATCGATTTCTCCACCCTTGGATGATCCCATATATCGAATTACATGCAAAATAAGGAGATTGAAGACTGTTGTTAAATCCTAGGTCCATTTCCAATAAGAAGCACTCAACCAGGAGTTGTGCTTCATTGAACATGATATTTCCCTCCTTATTGACCTGATTTCTCCTGGTCTATTCTCTGCCCAAAGAACATGGAAATCCTAAATTTGATTCAAAGGAAGGAGGAAATCCTCAAAATATTGGAAGAGGAATGGAGGCAGAAAAGTCGCCTTGCTTGGATAAAGGGTGGAGATAAGAACACAAATTTTTTCCACTAGGCTACCTCCAAAAGAAAACAACAAAATATGATTTGGACTATCACAAATGAAGTAGGTATTACCCTCTCCTCCCCTGTGGACATTAAGCTTGCGGCTTAAAAATAAATTCATGGATAGGGACGAAGCTCATATGGCATATAAAATGGACTTAGGAAACCATTTCCATTGTCATGGTCAATGATGATGGTACATTACTCATGAATGCTCAAATATCAGAATTTGAACTGCTCCAAACTCTGAAGGAGATGGCCAAGGATAAGAGCCCAGGGCCCGATGGTTGGCTAGCTAAGTTCTTCCTCCACTTCTTTGAGCTAATGGGATCAGATCTAGTCAACTTGGCAGAGACTGTGAATCTTTCTAGGCTCATTCCAGGATCTATTAACTCCACCTTTCTTACTCTGATTCCTAAGATTCAAAAATTGCTTTCTTTCTCTGACTATAGGCCAATTTCCTTGTGCAATGCTATTTACAAAATGATGTCTAAACTCCTCGCTAACCGTGTCAAGAAGATTATTTCTCCTCATGTATATATGGAGCAATTTGGTTTCTTGTCCTCCAGGAGGATACAGGATGTGATGGAAATTGCACAAGAACGTATACATTCGATCAAGATGAGGAAGCTAAAATCTTGTCTCATGAAAATCGACCTTTCTCGGGCATTTGACTATGTGGACTGGGAATATCTCACCATGATCTTGTACAAAATTGGGTTTAATCATAGGCATGTTTCATGGATCAAGGCATGCATATCATCAACCTCAATGGATGTCCTCATCAATGGGGAGCCAACTCAGTTCTTCAAGATGCACAGGGGCCTCAGACAAGGTTGCACGAACTTTACTCTTCATCCCATTTATGGACTCCTTTAGTAGGGAAATATGTGCATTGAGAGAAGTTGGAAATATTTCTGGTTGTAGGATTTCCAACACCTGCAACCTATCCCATCTTCTATTTGTGGATGACATTCTTTATGTTGGTACTGCAAACATTTCAGAATGGACATTCTTCCACAGGGTATTCTTGAAATTTGGAAACGCTACTGGGTTGCATATCAATAGCTCCAAATCAGAACTCATATCAGATGATGGTAATTTGGCAGAGATAATTGAAATTGCAAATTTATTTGGCATTTCCATCCGCTCCTTGTCTAATGGCTTTAAATACCTGGGGTTCTTTTTAAAACCCTCAAAATACAAAGTTCTTGACTGGGACTAGATCGTTTGCAAATTCAAGAAGATGCTCACTTGATGGGACCATAAATGGAGGTCACTAGGGGGCAGGGTCATCATGTCCAAGGTGGTGCTGCATGTACTTCATTTTTTCTGGATACATCTCTTTTATACAGAGAAAACTTAACCTTGTGGCTCTTAGTACAATCTCCATGCTTATTAAGTTGGGCAGTTGGGACATCCTGGATCTTAGAAGATTCAATATCGCCCTCTTGAACACGAATATGTGGCAGGTTTTCAGGGAAAGGGGCCTTTGGCATACCATTATATTCACTAAATATATCCACTTTCAGGGCCTGGAGGAATGGGTGCGGGCGAGGGCGCCATCGAATCCCAATGCATCATATATCTGGCATAGTTTCAGACATGCTATTCCATGGATCTGCAACAATATTCAGTGTTTGGTGGGTGATGGACAACAAATTCTTATTGGCAGGGATTCCATTAAAGGTATGCTAGGCTGCCACATATTATCAGTCCCCTTGATTCACACTCTCATCCAGTTGGGGTTCCATAATCTGGCCAACCTCAGATCAGACATTCCCTTCCCTTTCCAGGCTTCGACTTGGCCTCATTCTTGATAGTCAGGCATTCTAGATGCCTTTGCTACTGAATGGGAATCTTTCCGCAATCATCTCACTCAAGTCAACATTTAATTCACTATGTGACCTGATCAACTCATTTGGGGTGAACAGATTCTAAATGGGTCGATCACTGCAAAGGATGTGCATGACTATATTTCCTCCAGCATCCCCCCTCTTCCTCTTGCGGGCTACACCTCCAAATTCTGGCTATGGGAAATCCCTTTAAAAATTAAATAATTCTTTTGGTTGGTCTTATACAATCGCATCCTCACCTGGGATCAACTCTTAAAAAAAGGGTTTGTGGGGCCTAGTAGATGTTCTCTTTTCTAGTTGGATTTTGAGGACTGTCTCCTTCTAGTCATGCATTGTCCCTTTGTTTCTGACATCTAGACAATGGTCCCTCTCCTCCTTGGTATAAATATCCATTACTACTGCTACTCCTTTCTTTCCTATTTTGAGTCCTGGTCTCTTAAAGACATTTCTTATAGAGTTTCCCCTCTTCATGTCTTGTGGGGAATTTTCTTTTCTAGAAATAAGCTGAGATTCAAAGGCATTCCCTCCGACACTATATCCGCCTCCCTCTGGATCTTGACTCTTTTCATGGAAATTGTCCCCTAGTACCCCAAAGCCCCATCCAGACCCATTTCATTCATTGATTTGGATGGCAGATTCCCAATTTTCTTCCTTAATGGTGCTTCCTCGGATGACGACTGTGGTTGTGGTGTCTTACTCAAATTGGATCCCTCTATCCACTACAAATTCTATTGGTCCTCTAGTGTTGGGGATAACTGTTAGGCTGAGTTGTTGGCATTATGGGGTGCCTTGCAATGCTCCAAATGGCTAGATTTAGACAATTCTCTGGTTGTTGGAGATTTTCTCTCAGTGATCAGATGGATTCAAAGCGACATACTCTAGATGTCCCCTCACTTTGCAACTAGGCACAAATGATCTCGAAGCTGAGGTCTACCTTCATGGATGTCTCTTTCCAACATATCTATCGCAAGAAAGACCCTTAAGCAGACCTTCTTTCCAAACATGGGGTGCCCATGCTTACTGGGTATATGTTCTTTGAGGTCTTACAATGTGGAGCGATTTGCGGACAGGGGTTGTTTAAGCTATAAGCTCTGCCCCCTACTATTTTCTTCTATTTTCTTTTTTCCATTAGGATTTTGCATGAGCTGAAGCCACTCCTCTCTTTGTTTGTATCTATTCTTATGCCATTGTTACTCTTTGCAATGTATGCCTCATTGAGAGGTAGGGTATTTTTTGTTCACACAGAAGATCTTTGTTGCTTGTTCCGATGGACATTAGTAAGAAGTGTTGTCTCCACTGGCTAAATACTGATAAAAAATGTAAAACATTCCTAATAATATAAGATTTTTCTGTTTATTTCTATAAAATAAAAAATAAAAAAATTGGTGATAAAAATTTTAAAGAATGTCGGGGTCGTTAAAGCCTAGCATGGCCTTGTATAAGAAAAATGGAATAATTTCAACTTGCATCTAGAATCCTTAACTCTGGACAGTTGTGATCCAAAACATTTGCAAAGTTGGTGTGCCATAAGAGTCCAGACCACCACCATCGCATGTAATCTTCTAATCGAGCACTCCACTCATTTGCTCCACCTTTTTGTTCTGCCTTCTTACATCCTTTAACTTATTCCTGATGAATTGTCGTCACTCAAGCTTGGACTGGAGGACGTCTTCCTCAGAGCATTGGAGGATAACTTCATCCTCATTCTCGACGCAAATTTTTGTACATATGAGTGGCCTCTGCCTAGACTCAGGCCACTCGGAAGCATGTCAAATATTGGAATATGATATTTGTATTTTATATCCTCTGATATTGCTTGTAATTTCTCTGGTTAATGAGCATTTGTGTAAGCGTGGCCTGCTCCCGGGCTTGAACCCAATGGGAGTCTATTATATGTTTGAATATCCATTCCTTATTCATCTCCTTTACTCATTCTTTCCATCACATTGTGCTCGTCGGTAACTGATTACCTATTCCTATACTTGGCCCAGAGAGATAAAATTCAGTAATGCACACTGATTCTATATTCATATCAAATAATGTTACATATAAATACATTTAGTGTTGTCTCAAGATAGGTAGAATATCTTGGACACACAATCACTTGGTTGAGAGAATATCTCAACCACACATCAATCTAGAAATCCAGATATTAACAACTCCTAAGGAATAGGAACAAACTCCTTTACATAGAAAGAGTCACAACCGAGACAGGTAGGAATTAAATTTCCATGTTGTCGCCTTAATGACTACTTGTCTCAATCTCAATATGGAAAGTCTAGTTGTGTTCAAACATGAAAAAGAATTTGTCAATGTCCATATAAAGGAATAACCATCTACTGTAATGCATGGGTTCCTAACCATTGACACTGCTAGTCTATTAGGATGCCCTTTTCATACATGGTTATGTCAACCATTATAACTGCATACATGTACCTGTACCTGCAAATCCCCCTCCATCATCATCATCGTGGGTTTTCTCGGATTACCCATAACCATGCTCTGAGTTTTATTGGCTTACCCTCCACCATGCCCAGGGTTTTCTTGGCTCACCCTAAACCATGCCAAGGGTTTTGTCGGCTGACCCTAAACCATGCCTACAGGAATCCATGTCCACCTCACTCTCACACATGGTTTCTGGCTTACCAGAAGCCTACACCGCAAAGTGGTTTCTGACTTACCACAAACCTGAAATCACAAAGTGGTTTTAAGATCACCACGAACTTCATGGGGGTACACATGCCTCATCAGGGTTACATTACACACTCCAACTTTTGGAGTTACCAGGTACATACATTACAAAGACCACTACAAAACATCCTGGACTTGCTTACTAATAAATGTATGTGACACTTAATACACCATGACTCTGTTCCACAAACTCACACTAATTCACACAAACTTTCACTTTTTTGTCCATCATCCTTTAATATCTTATGCAACTCCTCTAATGCCATCTTTAGTATCATGTCTTCATCATGTCTTGCAAATTTGTGTATTGTTGGAATGACCAGTTCCAACACACACTCAAAATTGTGACAATAGTTGGTCAGACCAATGTCACTTCAATAACAACCAGAAATACCATGACACGACATACTTATTATTAAAATCAGCCTTAAAATCATTAGCATTAGCCCAAAAATCCTGCATTTCAAATTGATCGTTGACACCTTTATGATTCGACCAACAATTTCTAGCTACCCATTTATATTCTGTGCAGCTCGAGCATCTTCAAGTTTTGTAAATCGAACAAATCACCGTAGTCCTCTACGCTCCCTGGCTTAGAAATGGGAAACAATTAGTGATCTCGAGAACGCTTCCAATATCCAAACCCAAAAGTTTCCCTGTGACAAGAGTAGTTGAACATTCTTTGCAATGCTTTATGATTTTCAATACAACCAATCCATCAATCTGAACCAATCTGAGTGGAGTGGCCACCTCTTCCGTGGCAGCAGCTTGTGCATCATGTTCACTAGAGATGAGAAAATGAACTGCATTGCGAGCTGAAGCTCACCCATTTTCTTTCCAATCTTGGCATCCTTGGAAGCATTGCCATTACCGCCATAAAAAAACTCCAACTATGATTACAGTGCATGGATAAAAAAACTCCCAGATTCATAAAAAAAAACATCCGCCTACTTAAGCTCATTCAAATCGCCTACATCGGAGGTAGCATAATTAGAATTTGAATTCTGTGGGGAAAATCCCAAGAGCTTCTCCATATAGCTCACCCCGGCATTCATTAGATGACAGTCTTTGGAAACATTATTAAGACTTCCATCCATTAGAAAATTTTCGGGGTTTATGCTTAGCAAATTGGTCATCATATTTAAACAAAAAAATTACAAACCCTAATCACAAGAACTAGTGGCAGGATTATATTTGAAGCACAATTAACTGCCTTTAGGTAAAGAAGGTCACAGAGGATGAAAATTGAAAGAAAACAATGGAAGAACTGATCGATAATCGTCCAATACAGAAAAACCTGAACAACATTCAAAGATTACACGTCGCTTGGTTGGATACCTAACTAGGGCCATGCAGATTCGAGATTTTGCAATTACAAGAAAATATTTTCAAGAAACTCAGTGAATCCTCGTGCCAGATTGCTTCGAGAGCCAAGCTATAAACGCCTTGAGACTTGCCTGGATACCATACTTTCCCTCGCACATATGGATCGAGATTCAATCCCGGGACCTCGATCTTCTTTCCTTTCAAGAACCACGACCTCCACTCGCTCTCATCTGATGAATTCGATAGCTCTACTCTTCACTCACATTAATTCGATGAATCCCAGACAGATCTGATAAATCCAATACTCGCACTGAACTTCGGGCCTACAAATATCATCAAAGCCCCTTCATAGGAGTTCGATGAAAAAAAAACAGTATTTATCAGTGCTAGCAACGAACTGTAGGTTCCTACAGGCTCACATCCATGGCTCTCCACGCTTGCCTCATCTAGTGGAGCCCTCTAGCCCTCAAAAATACTTCAAGCGACATCATTCAACCAATGTGAAATACTCCATATCACCAACATTAAGTCTTTCACAGTAGGCTCCCTTGACTCTCATAACCTTTCTCGGTGGACAAACTAAAAAAACTAAAACAAAATATATTGTAATAGATCTGACCTGCAAATATATGAAAATAGAAATATGCTGAAAAATAACAAGAGAGAAATATATAAACTTCAAATCTTTATTAATATCAAAACCCTTGAGGTAGGGTAACACCATACAATCACTCCTTAAGGAAGGAGAACACTCCACAAGCCATATGCTTATCAATACAATAATCCTTCAAATCTCTCAATGGGGAGTCTCTAGCCTCTATATAGGCTTCATACATAAAATACCTTGGGTCATTACCATGGGTCCCTCAATACCATATATCTAATACATTGGGCTTATCACGTTATTTCTAACTACTTGTGGTCCCTTACATGATCCAGGTTAACCACTTTATTTATTAACTATGGCCCATCACATTATTACATTATTCCCTTCGGTACCTCCCTCTGTACCCCATAATATCCCCCTAGGTATACTACATTCCACCCCCCTTAAACATGTTTCATCCTCGAAACATAAGAAGAACACAAATAATAAGATCTACTCAAAAGAATAGTCCACTGGTACCATGCACATGCATCTAGCCATCCTAGAGATAGGTGATTACTCAATCTAGCGGTGCCTCGCTCGCTTGAGATGGGAGTTGATCTTGGCGGTTCCTCTGTGTTAATGTGTTATCAGTGGATTGTCGTACCTCTTTATATGTCATGCAGGGGTTGTTGTCCTTGTTGCTAATTCATTGCCATCTTGTTGGTTGTTTTCTTGCTGGGTGATGTGGGTGGTGATATGCTGAAGTTTTGACCAATGGTATATCTTTCTTTAATTCACCATCTAATGGAGTCCGATTGGTATCTGGTACATGTTGTGGTGCCTGAAGTTGTTGCTTATCTTCCAGTATTACTTCAAGCACAGATCCCTCATCTGAGGTGTCAGTACCTGCAACATTTTTTGCTTCAGCTTCCTTGAACTCTACCTATTTATTGATGGAAATATCCTGTAATGTAATTTTCTTCTTTTTATACCAGAGCTTCAGGAACTTCTTTTGCACATTAATATTGATAGTACCAAAAAATTCCATCCAAGGGTATCCCAAAACAATATCTACATTAGCCATATCTGAAGCATAAAAATTAGAATGCAATACATACTTGTCCATAGAAATCTTCAAATCTTTATGAAATTGCACCTCCTCATTATTAACCTGTGTGTGCTCCATTTGTTTGGATAGGACTTGCAATCTTTTAGCCAAATGAACATTAATAAAATTATACTTGCAACTAGGATTGATAGACACAATGATCTTCTCCTTCGGAATACATTCATGAACCTATAATAAGGAGATACCATCAAAAAATAGCCCCTTAGGAGTCTCATTCACCTGTTTTCTAACATGAGACCATTTTTCTAAAAGGATTTCTTCTACTTTTTCATGATCAAGTCGTCGCACTGAATCATCAAGTGAGTACCACAATTTAGCAGCCTCATCATTTATATTAAATAGTAGGCAACTTGTCGAAAATTATTTGGATCGAGACTTGTGATATTTTATAAATTCTTCAATAGTGGGATCATCATCACGTCCTATAAAGATCATCTCATTAGAAGCAATGAAGTAGAATGAGGGTTTTGAAAAAAATTACCCACTTTATGTGGAAAATTTAGAATGGCCACAACTTTGTAAATATGGCTCAGAATTCTTATTATAGTCTATTATCGGAATTGGAACAACCATTCTGCATCTTCTTATGTGATATAAACCCTGATCTCGGCACTCTAGAATTTCATATTCGTGCTGCAACTGTCTCACTGTGACAAAATATTCTAAAAAATAAATAAATAAATAAATAAAATAAAATAAAAAATAAAAAATAAGATTGATCTTAAATCAACGATATCTCCCTCATTCGGACTCCGATTCGACCAATTGTTTTTTTCAAATTGGGTAATTTTTCAAGAAGATCTCAAATCCGCAATTAGTTTCTCAAAATTTCCCACAAAAACTGCAAAATTTGACCATAGCCTTTCAATTCACCAAAGATACAAACCATCTCATGACACGTATGAAAACAATACCCTAATAGGGATACATTATAGAGTATGCATTTGAGTTCTTATCACTAAAGAGTTGTGAAGGATGAACATTTTCAATGATATATCTAGGAATAATTGCTCAATTTTATTTATTGAAACCTTCTTCTCTTCACCATCAACTTTGGATTCATTGTCACATTCCATTGCATCCACCTTTTTATTCTCTCCACCATCCTTGTTCTTTCCACCACCATATTTCTTATCCCCGTGATACTACCTTCCTTCTTCTCCCCTCCTTTATTTACATCATCCTTCTTCCCCCTAACTTTTCTGTATTTTTTTTCTCTGGGATGTCCACCATTTGTTTCCCTGTCTTTTTTTGGAGATATTCCACCAATTTATTGGGATCCATCACTCCTGGATAGTTTCCTTATCATTCTTCACTTTATGTTATGCACATTGCATTCTTGTGTAATTTTATGCTAAGGTATTCAGGTGTCGCAGTGGAGTGATTGGAAGTGAGAGGTCCTATTTCCTTTCCACTCACAATCTAGTTATCTCAACATTTATGCTTGGGTGGACCAAGCGAAGAGAAAAGGAGGTGTTTTATCACCCAAAATTCTCTCATCTCCAACATTTAAATGATTTTAACTGGAAACATTAGAAAACATCATTCAAAAAACTTAATACACTTGAAAGCATGGTTCATATGCCAATTACATGCCACTCACGCAAGTGAAAGTTGTAGTTGCTTAAATCAAGATTCATGCGAGATTTTTCATTGAAATTGTGTGATATTGTGGGTTATCCTTTCATACAATTGCAAATCCTACAAATATGTGAAATGAAGAATTTTGTAGCTAATAAATGCCCAAGATGACTAAAAATGACTGAATATTGAGTGTAGGTTTGTTTTAGATTTACATCTTGTAAATATTTGGGCATTTGATCCTCTTTTCGGTCAAATCAAACACATAGGATCCCATGCAAAAGGCACAAGTATTTCCACTTGAACTATTTCTCCTACAAGCTTAGCTTCAATGCACAAATAAGAGGCCATATCCATGTACAAAAGAACTTTAAATAAAAAATTAAGTTGAAGAACAAGAGCATCATTTCTTCTCTCACTTAATCTAATGTCTACTTGCGTGTGAATCATTTTTCCTCCTATATTTATATATAAGGGTTTTCCTACTTTTATGTGAATCATTTTTCCTCCTTTAGAACAAAAGTGATTCTTATTCATTATCCAATATTAACAAAACTATTAAAAGTTTTAAAAACCCCTCCACATAAAAGATGAATATCACATGGTTCCTCTCACATGATGCATTTCATATTATATTTCTCTTCGATTACATAATAAAAAACCCTAAATCTCTCCCTTTGACTTATTTGATTGTGACTGACATTCAACATGATATTGGAGAAGTCTTGCATTCAAAATTACACCATGTTTATGTATATGAATTTTAATATGATCCAAGGTTACTGTTATCACTCAAATTTTCCTAGAAGTTGTTGGGAAGAGGAAAGGGGTATGAGGTAACCACAAACCACCTTTTAGGTACAAAATCTAGCCAATATGTACCCACAACAGGCTTTCTCTCTAAGTTTTAGCATTGTTTTGAAAGATATTAGGCTAGTTATGAAAGTTTGGGGGTTTTGATTGTGTTTGGTGGTGAAATTCAGTAGCAGAGGGGTAGGACTAAATAGATTAGGCCATTGGGCTAATGGAGTCAAAGAACATGGCTCAAATGGATTTGGTTTTTCAACAAAGGATGGCTTCACAGGGCAAGAAAGCTAAACGGGGAGCAAATAGAGACTTGAAAAGATGGAATGGACTTAAAAGGGATGAAGGGAAATTAAGATTCCTTCAACATATTTTAAGAGAGGGAAATTAGATAATTACCAATAAAGAACAATTAAGAATTCTTTACTAAATAACCGAAATGATTAAACTAGGAAACAGGAGCAATTAAGAATTCACTGCTTATGCTAGTTTAGAGGAAAACATGAAGGATAAAAAAGATTGAAAACAGATTGCACTTAAGCACTTTCTGAATTATTCTTTTTAGTTTTACTATTCAGATATGGAACACAGTTGAAATAATAAACCAGAAAGCATTAATACATGAGATATAGAATACTTATTGATCCAGTGTTTGACACATGAATCCTGTGAAAAGTCCTTTGCATTAATTCTTCATCCAGCTAGCCATACAAAATTTGTCCAATAGCACTTTATTCCAAAGTAATCAGTTTTACAGCAATGTCTAAGAATCCACACTCAATACTCCAATTGAGGGAGTATTTATACAAAAAACTTACAAAAAATATCTCATAACAAAGTGAGATATATTCTAGGATGATTATCAATAAGTTACATGAAAAATAGAGACAGATGGTCTCGTAGATAGAAGAAAAGGAAAAATGATGTCTTGTTGTTCCTATTCTTGTGAATGTGCTGGAGGCAGGCCCTATGATTGGGCATGTTGCTATCTTCTTTGTAATTCTGTGCTGGCTGCCCTGTTTTCACTTATACTCTTTACCTGCTCTGATACTCTTTGACCTATTTAATCCTTGTTTATCTTCAGTTACCATCATTGACTCTGGTAAAAATGGAAATTTACCTTTTTACCAAAGGTAAATCACAAAATTTCTATCATTTCTGCCCACCAGTTTTCTTGTGGTATTTTGGTCCTTTGAAGTTTTCTAAGGATTTCATCAACCTCGGTATATCTGAAAAGATCAGGCTGAACTTGGAATAGGTGTTTTATCTCATGCTCCACATAGAATAGGTTCTCAAGATTATCAAAAAGAACTCTGCCTGTAGGTATTGCTTTAGCTGTACTGGAAGATGAGCTGGCCTGGTTATCTGCATATTTATCCAACTTATTAACATAATCTAACTGTGTCATCAACTTGTCATTGATAACTAAAGGACTGGGAAGTCCCTTACTCTGCAATATATTGAACTTCTTCATAAGGTCATCAATTTCTTCCTACATATTTAGGCATCTCCTTTCCAAATTCTGCATCAAGGACTTTTTAGTCAAACCTTTCTTAATTTCCAAAATAGTCCCTGTTTTCTCTCTAATACCTAATTCTTCAAGCTCATATTTATTCTTAGTATTCAAAAAATGTATCAGTTTGGTAGCCTCTTCAGGCATCCTTCCTAATTCTTCCTTTGTTCTTTTGGCTTCTTCTAGCGCTAGTTTTATCGACTCCATCTGCTCAAAAATTATTTGGATAGATGGCTAAACATCATTTATTGACTGAGTGATGTTGGCCCAAAGGATTTTTCTAATTTTTTCTAAGGGTTTATCAAATGTGAGATCCTTTTCTAATGATTTCATTTTTTGTTCTAATCCTTTGTTTTCCCTCACTTTCTCTACAAAATTGATTTTTGAAAGATCATACTTTTGCTCCAAGGTAGAAAATTGCTCTTTTACCTTTTGCAGCTCTATAACTTGGAGCTTCAATTCCTCCATTGATTTTATTAATTCATCTGGGCTAAGACCCGAAATTCCTGCTTGTGTTGTACCTGTTGTTGTTGTTGTTGTTACTGCCTCTGCTGTGACCATTGCAACATTAGGTGCCAGAGCTATTCCAAGGGTTGAAGGGACTGCAGTGGAAATTACTGGAATCACATTGGGAGGCTGAAAGGTCGGCTCTCCCCGTTTGTCCTTCAAGGACTTCTCTAATTCTTGTTCAGTCTCATTTAGCTTCTCATTAAGTTTCAGAACTAAATCCATTAGCTCTTCTTCAATCATTTGTTGTATAACCTCAACTGTCAATGGGTGCCGTGAAGGTGGCAATTTCAGTTGCTTACTTAAAGCAGTGATGTCTTCATCCTTCTTTTTAATTAAGGCTTTTGCAGCCTTCACATCTTTAGGATCATGGCCCAACCTAATGAACAATTCTTCTAATGGTTTAATCCTGTTGTATTTAGCCTGTGAAGAGGCTCTTTCTAGCTGTAGTTGGGCAGTTGTATTGTACATAGAATTTTCCAGCCTTTGGGCCATCATCGCCTTGCTCGTCAGTGTAGAATAGAACATTTCCCTTGCCTGTTTATGCAATTCAATCTGGTCGAGGGGATGGATGTCTTTTGCCATGACCTCAAAATTAGTTTTGAGGTAATCTGCAGCTGATTGAGGCTGTTGCACCTTGGGCTTGAAAAAGCTCATTATCATTTTCCCTTCTTTGATGTCATAAACTGCCATCAACCTGTTCTGGTTTGTGGGAGCCATTTTCAAATTTTGATTGTAAACTTGGATCCTTAATGGCTCATTTCTGGCTTTAATTTATTTGAACTTTTTCTTGATATCTATATTTTCTTTTCCTCGAGGCCTAAAGGATGATACTTCTGCACTCTGTTGTCTTTCCAACTCTTGTCTTTGTGAGCCAGAAGGTGTCCCTTCTACCGGGAAAGTTTGATGACTATCTACACCTTCTCTTCTTTGGCTATCAATATTTTCTTCATAGAATTATTCTTCTAAAAGAGGATTCAACCTGTGCCTTTTAGCACTAGGCTATTAAGAGGGTCCACTGGCAGGGGTAGCTAATCTCTTTTTAGTCCTCTCCTCATTTAGAGGAGTTTGCAAGATGGGTGGTTCTACCACATTGACTTGAGTTGGAGGAATTTGGATGTCGGCCTACTCTTTGGATGTTTCACGCTATTTAGACATTATGGACTATTCAGTAGCCTGTGTACTTGTCTTTTCTTCTTTAACCTTGGAGGTCCCTGTGGCTGGTGTATTGGTCTGCTGTGAGTGCCTTCCAGAGGTCCTGGCTGCTGAGGCACTTATTCCTGATGCTGATCTCTGAGAACTATGATAATGTACCTACCCAAAAGAATCTAAGTCGAGAGTATTTTCAAGATCTCTCATTAAATTTTCTATGTTCACTTGTTCACTATTAGTAGCTACTAAGGTCCCCTCTCTCCATTCATCCATGTTGGCAAACTGTTCAATTTCTGGGATTCTATGATGCATATAGGGAGACAACCTATTCTTCATTCTTCTATCACAGATAAAGCCATGAGGGTCATATGGGGCCCAACCAATTTTTTTTTTTAATCTAAGGTAGTTTTCTAGAATTCTTTCTGCTGCATCCCCTACTTCTCTACTGTTACAAATGAAAGGGCCTATTTGATGTTTGATCCTGAGTTGTGCTTTCTTTTTGGCTTTGGTAAAATGGATCAAATCTGAATTACACATCTGCCTATAGTATTCCAATGCAAATAGTCGCATTGGAACATACTTTGGTAACTTGAAGGGGGCAAGCTCACAACCATATATCCTGAATTCTGTGAAGTTCTGGTATAGATGCCAGTCACCCACTTTGTACTACTTGGAATGTTGGAGGGTCTTTTTAATGTCACCACTGATCCTGGGAGGGGAAACCCCTATTAATAAGGTGGTTGCTAGATGAACAAATAGATCAATGAATTCATTATAGGAGTAAGGAGTTTCAAAGGAATCACGGAAGACTGTAGATCAAAAGATTACAGACCTTGGATTTCCTCTGGTGTCAAGTTTCAGGACAGGGAATGGGAAATTGTCTGACTAATAATAGAGCATGAGATGGTACATAAAGGTGGTATACTTGAAAATTCTTTCATTTTCTAGTCTCATGAACTGGTCATGAATCTTGTCAGCAATGTAGGAGGCATAGTCATATTTGACAGCAGGGGGTTGTCCAGGAGTAAAAATTGACAACAATACTAGGGTTAACTCATCAACAAATTCACTAGTATTGAAACCCATTACTAATGATATCATATCAACTATGAGTTTTCCCATATCTGTGAAGAAAGTTTGCAGATAAGGAGGTGGGCCATCAGGCTGATGTTTCGGTGACATGAAAGTTTGACAGAGGCGATTGAGTTCGTCTTGGGACAATTTAGTTGATTTCTCAAGTAAATCTCCCATGGAGAGGGGAGTCAGGGCTTGACTGGAATGAAATTGTAACATTTCGTTAATTGACTCGGCAGTTATTGGAAAAAGGACTGTTTGGCTCGGGGACATGACTGCTCGGCGATTAGGGTCATAATTGGCATGGCAATGATGAATTATTTCTGGGAAAACATGAACTGTGGGTAGAAAGTACATAGGAAGGTTGGATTCCCACAGTCCTAGGATATCAGAGCCATTCAGGTAGTCATCTCTGCTTTGGCAAAAGACTCTCAGGTGATTTCTGTCAGTGGTAAGGTCTTTTATCTAGAAGTCCTTATCAGCCAAAGGCAGATAGTCTAAATCTCGGTGGGGAGCATTTAGGGGTGCAACATTCAAAGCCAAAGGGGTTTCCATGTCTGGTTCTTGTGGATTCAGATGGAAACTGTGATTTTGTATGTGAAATGGGCAACACAGAGGTTATAGGAGTCTTTAAATGATGAAAATATTGACTAAATTACTATGAATTTTGGGATTCTTCATCAATTATCAGTGGAAAAGAAGTATTTGTAGGGTTTAGCTGGGATTTTGATAAATACCTCTTTTGGGAAATGAGTAATGAAATGCAAGTGTTGGGCGCTACTGGAGGGTTTTGGCTAGCATCGGCTATAAGATTTTGGAGCAGGTTGGCCACTAGAATCTTGAACTGGTTGACCTCGACGTTCTTTTGCATGGGTGCGCAGGTTTACAGTATAAAGCAGCGAAAATGACTTGTTTGTTTTATTTACAAAGTCAAAGGTTGGCGGGGTTTTGGATTTTGTGTGGGCGACGTTAGTGCCAAAAGATGTGACTTTTTTGTCGTATGCAGAAGAGCGGTAAGCGGTTTCATATTGCACCGCTTTTGGGGAAGGGCAGTAATCGACCTCAAGCCAGTGATTCCATAGAACATTTGATGCATGGCGAAGGTGCTGGGAGAAAACCGCTTTGTGATCGCACGTTAATGCACAGTCACAAAGGGTCGCGTGATATTGATAATAGCTGTCAGATCTTGAGGATCTGATCGGACGTTTGATGCAGGAAGCGATATGAGGGGTTTTAACAAAGGCGGGCCCAATAAATTAAGAATTGATTTAATCATATCAGGAGCAGCAGGATTGGCTAGTAAGATTATTAATTAACTGCGAGGATTAATTAATCCCATTTTGTGCAGCAAGGGATTAAGGTTCTTAATGAATTACGGATTAACTCATTAATCCTCTTTTAAACGCTGATTATGGTTGTATTCAACCGGGGGCGGGATATATAATATTTCAGGATTATTTAATATATTAAATAATATGGGAAAGGGAAAATATTGTAAGGGATTTATACAATATAAGTTAAAAGTTAATATGACAATGAAATGAAAAAGCGCTAAGTATAAAAACATTTGACATGTGTAGTTAAACTTAGGCTTAGGGTGAAAAAAGGTTTATATGAGAAATATTTGCAATTTTCCTAAGTAAAATAGGATTTTACTTAGGAAAAGAATTATGAAGGTGAATGAGTGATCTTATGAATAGTTTTAAGTACTTTAGGCTTTATAAACTATTGGGCCGAGGGTCCGGTCCCTCCAGAAGTCAGAGAAATGCTCTGAGCCCCTCTAATTTAGCAAATTCCTTAGTACTTAGGGGAAATTAGTGAGAATTTAGGGAAAAATGAGGGGGGGAGTTAAGTATTTGACCTTGCTTAGCTTGAAATGCTTTCAGTGTAATGTCTGCCTTGTACTTGTGATGAAAGTAAAGATTAACACATTTAGAGTCATTATTCATCACATGTAATTCTGCAACATCATCTACCTACCCTACCTACTTTAACCTAACATTTTTTCTTCTTTATTTGGGTGCACTTAGACTAGAAAACCCTTATCAAACTTTTCTTTTCTTTTACATGGGGATATCTATCTAAATCTAGCCTTATTACATCCAAGGGCTCAGATTAAACTGTTGAGCTCCTTTTATTCACTCTACCTATCTACTTATTTGCCAAGATTAAACAGTTTGGTCAGATTTTTATTCTCTATCTCTAAAGCATAAAATTCAAATATGAACTAGTCAAGCTTAAACTGTTTGACTATTCATAAATTGTGGCATAAATTAACAAGCTGCACACAATTTGTTTATTGCACAAGAGTAAAAGGAGTGACATTTAGACTTGCACACTTTCCTTGGTCTTTCTTTTGGTGGGGTTTATTTTCTTTTATTTTTTGACCATCTTGTTCTTTTTACCCTTTGATTTTTCTTTTAGGGTATACCCTCTTTACATTTCTTAATTTTTTGATTGTTTACAAATATGGAAAACCTTTGCAACAAGTAAAGGTATGAACATATTACATAGCTCATCAAGTCAATCATGATATATGACACCTATTGGTATAGGAGCAGAACACTGGCTCCACTTGGGGATGGCTTTTCCTGGTGGAATGTCAAGATCAGCAGGTCAAATGGCCTCTAAATGATTTTGACTGCACTATGGAATCTTCTTCTACTTGTTGCTTTATTGTATATATGATAGTGACACTTCTGAAGCTTAGGGCCTTCTCTTCGGGCTTCAACTCCAACAAGTTACTATCCAATCAAACTGTGACAGTACAAAGGATATAGTATGTACATGTTAACAATTAGGATACCTTAATAAGTAGGATCAAAGTAATGTTTCAACATCCGACCATTGACTGGTCCTTCTTCTGTTTCTATGCCATCCAATTTTTTGAGATAATATGTATTGTTTCCTTGTAAGGCATAGATAATATAAGGTCCTTTCCATAGGAAGTCAAACTTCCCATGTTTCCCCTTATCATCTCTCTTGGAATCCCATCTTAACACTTTGTCTCCAAGGTAAAAGCCATCTGCCTTGGTCCTTTTATCAAATATCTTCTTAAGCTTTTCCTGCAACACTTGGGATCTTTGATACACTTCCTCTCTAGTCTGTTGTAGATTGATGGTCTGGTTTATCCTTCTTTGAATATCATTAGGTTCCACCTGAGCTTCTTGAAGTAATTTCATTACAGGAACTCCTAATGATGAAGGGAATATAGCCTCCATGCCATAAACTAACTCATAAGGACTAGTACCAATGGATTTTTTGGTGGTAAGTCTGTCTGCCCATAATGCATTTGTCAGTTTCTTGTGCCAATTTTTCTTGTTCTCCTCCAATAATTTTTTAATGATATTAATGAGGCTCTTGTTGGAAGACTCAGCCAGTCCATTCCCTTGAGGGTAATAGGCTGTGGAATGGCCTAGGGTAATGTGGTACTTGTTACAGAAACTTATCATTTTCTTTGATTTGAAGGCAGCAGCATTATCAGTTATGATTTTATCAGGACAGCCAAATCTAGACAATATGTTGGTTTCTAAGAATCCTATGATCACTGTGTCATTGGCTTGTCTGGAGGGGATGGCCTCTATCCATTTGGTGAAATAGTTTGTGGTAGTGAGAATCCATTTGTGTTGGCTAGAAGAGGGAGGATGGATTTCTCCAATGAAGTCAAGGCCCCATTGTTGGAAGGGTTTTTTAGTGGAAATTGGTTTAAGGGGTAAGGGTAACAATTTTCTCTTGCCTTCAAAAATTTGACATTTATGGCAAGCAGTGACAAATTTATTTACATCAGTGAACAAGGTTGGCCAATAGAACCTAGCCCTTAGGATCTTGTCTGAAGTTGATTTCCAATAAAGGTGTCCACCATAGTCTCCTGCATGAAATTCTTGGAGAGCCTTGTCAGCTTCTTATTTTAGTAAACAATTCAATAAAATTCCTTCATGATTTTTCCAAAAAAGAGCATTATCTAAAATACAAAAATTTGAAGTTTTCATCTTTAAAACCCTTTTCTTTATTCTGGATAACCCTGGAGGAGCCTGTAGGTTTAGTAACACATAAATTACATCAGCATACCAAGGTGAATCTAAGAAGGCCTAGCTGATTTGTGGAGTCACCATCTCCTATTCGTTATGCAATTCATTTATGTTCACGGCTTGATAATTTGTTTCTGTCATGAGTTTGGCTAATCCCTATCCTTTTACTAGCTTTGTAGATTTTATTTCCATATCATATTCTAATATGGTAGTAATCGATTTACCTCTTTTTCCCTCAATTCCATCCTGGGTTAGGATGTCTTTGACAACAGCATTTGGTACATAGGCTATCACATGAGAGTATAATATATAGACTCTGAAGTCTTTAATGGCTTTTACCAATGCAAAAGCTTTTTTGTCCATGATTTTGTATTTTAATGATGCATCTCTGAGTGCTTCACTAAAAAAGGCTATGGGTTTCTCACATCCTTGATCATATTTTTGTAATAAAACAGCTGCTATAGTGTGTTCTGATGCGAATGAAAATATTATGAAGTCTCTATCAAATTGTGGACTGGTTAGGACCGGTGTTCTAGTTAAAGCCATTTTGATTTCTTCAAATGCTTGTTTGGCTTCTACTGTCCATTTGATACTTGAATCCTTTTTTAACATATCATTAAGTAATCTAATTAGTTCAGCTAAATTAGATATGAATCTTCTCAAAAAAATTATCTTTCCTAAGAAAGCTTGAAGTTCTTTGATATTTCTTGGATGAGGTATCTACAGAATAGCTTCTATTCTAGCAGGATCAATTCGAATGCCATCTTTGGAAATGATATGGCCCAAGAGTTTACCTTCCTCTAGACCAAACAAGGACTTCTTTGGATTTAAAGAGATACCATATTTTCTGCATTTTAGGAATACTTGTCTGAGATGGTCCAAATGCTACAGATCTGATTTAGAAAAAACAGTTAAGTCATCCAGATATATAACAAGGAAATCATGAATCTCTTTTGCAAATGCTATGTCCATTGCTCTTTGGAAGGTTGCTCCTGCATTTTTAAGTCCAAATGGCATTTTGATGTACATGAAAGTGCCCCATGGTGTTGTAAAAGCAGTTTTTTCCTGGTCATCAGGATGAACCATAATCTGGTTATATCCTAAGAACCCATCTAAGAGTGAAATTCTAGAAGAACCTACTACCCTTTGCAAAATATGATCCATCTTAGGTAAAGGGTAATTATCCTTGAGAGAAACCTTATTCACATTTCTTAAATCAACACATAATCTAATTTCCCCAATTTTCTTCCTAGTAGGTACTAAATATGATAGGCACTCTGAAACCTAATAGGGGCAATTATCCCTACTTCATACATATGTTTAATTTCTTTTTCAATCAATGGTAGCAGTACAAGGTTAATTCTTCTAAGTTTTTGTTTGAATGGTTTCTAGTTTTCTTTCAAAGGTATTGTATGCTGAATTATGGAGGTGTCATATGATTTCAAGTCCTCATAACTCTAGGCAAAGACATCTTGGAATTCTCTCATTAGTTCAACATATTTTAACTTTTGGTCAGGAGATAAAGATTTGGATAGTTTTATCATTTTTGGATTTTCTTCTGTCCCTAAGTTATATTCTTCAATGTTTGCTTTTAGTGGTTCTATCTTTAGTTTCTTTGGAATATCATTAGAATCAAAGAGGTCTTCTAGAGGAGTTAATCCTTTGGGTAGATGATTGTCCTTTAAATCACTGACTTCTGATTCTCCTTCAATAATCTCATCAATATCCATTTGTTTAAGGTCCTGCATTTCCTTTTTGGTGAACTTTGTGGGATGAAGCATTTGAATTGT
Source organism: Pinus tabuliformis (assembly GCA_031772625.1). Taxonomy (NCBI): domain Eukaryota; kingdom Viridiplantae; phylum Streptophyta; class Pinopsida; order Pinales; family Pinaceae; genus Pinus; species Pinus tabuliformis. Next base: position 823,311,624 of record CM062818.1, on the reverse strand, counting down.
ACTTTTTTCTGAAATTTCTGTTTCTATCTTGTTTGTTTTATCAAATTCAATAACTATATCTACATCTATGTGACTGTTAACAAATTATTCGTCTAAATTCAAGAAATTATTTATCTTCTCATCACTATCAAACACTTGCCATTTTTTTACATTATCAGGTATAGCTGGTCTGCGTCTAATCTCAGCTGTAAACTGATGATTAGGTTCAAAAGGTAATTTGCAGGTGCTGGCAAACATTGCCAGACTGTGGGCTTGCAAGTTATGTTTTCTTGGGATTTTAGCAAACTGAGTTTCCAGAAAAGTATTAAGAATCTCTATAATTGTTCCTCTATAGTATCTTAATCTAGGATCGTTAGTTAGATACTTCCCTTTGATATGTTGAATGATTAAATCAGAATCTCCTATGACAGATACTCTAATTGCTCCTAATCTTTTAACAAGTTTAAGACCTAGCAAGAGAGCTTCATACTCTGCCATATTATTGGTGCACTTAAAGTCTAACCTGTAGGCATGGCCTTCAGCATGGTCATTTTCAAGATTGTACACCCAAACTCCTGCTCCTGCTCCTAATTTATTGACTGAGCCATCAATTTATAAGTGCCAAAGAATTTCATGTTCGTAGTTGGTATGAAGAGTGTCAGGAATTTTTTTAACTGTGAGATATGGTCTTTCACTTTCTTTTGGTTTCTCTTGGGTGTCTGATATTTCATTGTTCTAGGGGATTTCCTGGATTTGAACACTAGAATTTTTTTTCTTAATTTCTTTTGGTTCTACTGCTAAAACTTCTAATTCATTGGAAAAATCAATTTCAACATTGTAAAGAATGAATGAATTCATATCAGAGTGTACAGAGTAGATGGGGAAATTTTGGGGTTTTTCCTTACTACTTACTACATATTTCATTAAAGTTTCTCTGTATAGCTTCTTGGGTTGGCCGAAAACTGAGATAGTAGCATATGACATGTCCAGTTGAAGAGATCCCTGAAGCTTTGCACCCCAGGATCTGGACAATAACATGCCATATTTTGGTGGAATATCTACTACCACTATATCCATTAAGATTGTCTTTGCAGGGTATTGAACCAGTGAAACACACAAGTCTTTTATTAATCCTAAACATCTCACCTGACTTGAATCAAAAGAAAATAGGTCTTTGTATGGCCTGGTGATATCTAGGTCTAGTTTTTCCATTACAGACTTGGGCATTAAGTTGTGAGATGCCCCAGAATCAAACATGGCATTATGAAGTATTTTGTCATGTATGTTTAAACTTACATAGAAAGGAGGAATTCCTCCATCTAAGGGTTTTCCATTTACTTCAGGGCCAAAAATCAATTCTGGTTGGTCATCAAAAACATTTACTGAGTCTTCATTTCCAGTGATTTTGAGTGATCTATTGATTTGACTTCGGTAGACATCATGTTTAGCTAATTCAGACAATGGAACAACTATTTTTAGTTTGCCTACTTCAGTCTCTAGATTAAAAGGTTTTTTGGTCTGAGCTCTTGTATTTCGAACAGTGGGATTCTCTTTGTCTTTTGTATGTTCTGTACTTTTCTCCTTCTTAGGAGTGGGGTTATGAGTTGAAGTTGCTTCCAAATCAACTTCTGGAGGTTCTTCCACATTTCCTTTGGGAGGAGGAGGAGTGGAGGGTTGTCTGTTATTTGGTTGATTGTCGGACACATCTTCAATTATTGGATTAGCAGGATTAGGATCTGATCTAGAAAGAATATGTACAGGTGTAGTATTCATCTTACCTTTGATGGGTTGTTTTGTAGCTTTCTATTTGTTGGTTTCAGGGACATCAATTCTTCTACTCCTCAGATTATATTGCTTGTGGACTTCATAAATGGTTGTGTCATATCCCTCCATGAAATCAAATGATTCACCCGACTGAGTTTGGAATTGTTTGAGAATGTGAGCCTCTTGGTCCTCTTGGGGCAAGAAAACTTGTTGTTCATTATTGAGTCCCATTAAATTTATTTGAGTATCTTCTACCGGTTCATCAGAATTTGAGGCTTTAGCATAATTTTCCTGGAATGGGGGCCTAATGTTTTGGTCAGGACCCATCTTTCCAGTGTTCTAGTTTTGATTTTTCTGAAATTTGGATTTCTCCTAGTATTGGTTGGCTGACCATCCCAAGGGGCTTTCCTTTCTATGGTTTCTACTCTATCCCCTAGCCTATCCATCCATTTAATTATAGCATCTAATTTCTGTTCAAAAGCTGAGGGTTCTTCTTTCAATGGTATTCTCCTTTCACTTCTAGCCTTAGCTCTTTTAGATATCAAGTTGGCTTCAACACTAACAGCTATACTTTGCATATCTTCTAAAGTACGAGGAGCTATTTCTCTAAGCTGATAGGCCATGTCAGAATAAAATCTATCAGGTAATTTGATTAACGCTAAATCAGGAGGAGGTCTAAGGTTTTGAGGAATAGCATTATAGACATTGTTGAACCTAGTGCAGTAGTCTTGCATAGTTTCTTGTGTTCTTCTCTTCAAGTTCTCATATTCTGATAATATTTGGAGAGGATCTTTCTTCTTTTCCCATCTGTTTAAGAATTGTTTATAAAGATTTTCTAGGTTGTTTATACTGTTTGCACGTAGGTCCCTAAACCAGGTTCTAACTTCTCCAGTTAGACTTTGAACAAATATTCTCATTCTTACATCATCAACATCTATTTCATATATTTCAAAGTAATCAGTCATTCTTTTGGTATGTTGTTGAGCAGTGTAGGTACCAGAACCATCAAATGGAGTGATTTTACTTTGGTAGTCTTGGGGCATAGCCCCTAAATTGGCTGGTAATACCAAGGGAGTATATCTATTTGCCATTGCAGCGGGTAGTGATGAAACAACAACTGGAGTTGGGATAACGATAGGTGTTGGAGTGGTAGATGGAGAGGTAGAAGGGGTGGTTTGAGGTTGAGATGTCTGAGGAAATGGTGATGAACTCGGAGAGGCAGTAGTGATCATAGAAAGATTGGGTGTTCCTTCAGAGGTAATATCAGATTGTATGGAGTTCTGCAAATGTCTATCAAGATGTGAATTAACAATTTCAAGCTGTAAGTCTTCAATGAACAATGGATCTGGGAGTAGGTCGATTAATTCTGAATCAGAAGATATCCTAAACAGAGAGTTTTCAAAATGTTCATCAAAGGGTTCGTCTTCAAGATAGATCCACCTAACAGGACAAGATCTTGATCTGAAAGGGGGTCTGGAACTGGCAGAACTTTCTTGGCTTTCCTGTCTCCTAAGAATTCTGGGGATCAGATTAGGATTTTCAAACACTTGTGGTGGATTGGGATCAGGATTAGCTCTAGTGTAACGAGTCCTTTCTGAAGCTAGATTTTTAGGTGTATTTTTTGTTTTTCTTTAATTGGAATTAACAACACAACTTCAATAGTTTCTTTAAGAGGTTTTAGATATGAGATTTGAACTTTCTTAAAGACTTATTTGACAGGAGGAACTGGTTGAATGTTTGGAAACTAGATGTTCAGTCCATAAACTAGACCGGAGATAGACTGAAGTAGCATTCATTTAATATGCAATTGCAAAGCAAGAGCAGTTCAAAGTCTACCTGCCTAACTTCAGGCTCCATCTGTAGTTCATAAAGTAAACAATAGCAACAAACAAACTATTCATTCCCCAGTGGATTCACCACTATGTTATCACTCAGATTTTCCTAGAAGTTGTTGGGAAGAGGAAAGGGGTCCGAGGTAACCACAAACCAACTTTTAGGTACAAAATCTAGCCAATCTATACCTAGAGAGGGCTCTCTCTTTAAGTTTTAGCTTTTGTTTGAAAGATATTAGGCTAGTTATGAAAGTTTTGTGGTTTTGATTGTGTTTGGTGGTGAAATTTAGTAGCAGAGGGATAGGACTAAATAGTTTAGGCCATTGGGCTAATGGGCATTAATTCTTCATCCAGCCAGCCATACAAAAATTTTCCAACAACACTTTATTCCAAAGTAATTAGTTTTACAGCAATGTCTAAGAATCCACACTCAATACTCCAATTGAGGAACTATTTATACAAAAAACTTACAAAAAATATCTCATAACAAAGTGAGATATATTCTAGGATGACTATCAATAAGTTACATGAAAAATGGAGACAGATGGTCTCGTAGATAGAAGAAAAGGAAAAATGATGTCTTGTTGTTCCTATTCTTGTGAATGTGCTGGAGGCAGACCCTATGATTGGGCATGCTGCTATCTTCTTTGTAATTCTGTGCTGGCTGCCCTAATTTCACTGATACTCTTTACCTGCTCTGATACTCTTTGACCTGTTTAATCCTTGTTTATCTTGGGTTACCATCATTGACTCTGGTAAATATGGAAATTTACCTTTTTCCAAAGGTAGATCATAAAATTTCTATCAATACTGCCGACCAGTTTTCCTGAGGTATTCTGGTCCTTTGAAGTTTTCTAAGGATTTCATCAGCCTCGGTATATCTGAAAAAATTAGGCTGAACTTGGAACAGGTGTTTTATCTCGTGCTCCACATAGAATAGGTTCTCAAGATTATCAAAAAGAACTCTGCCTGTAGGTATTGCTTTAGCTCTACTAGAAGATGAGTTGGCTCGATTATCTGCATATCTATCCAATTTATTAACATAATCTAACTGTGTCATCAGCGTGTAATTGATAACTAAAGGACTGGGAAGTCCCTTACTCTGCAATCTATCGAACTTCTTCATAAAGTCATCAATTTCTTCCTGCATATTTAGGCATCTCCTTTCCAAATTCTGCATCAAGGAATTTTTAGTCAAAACTTTCTTAATTTCCAAAATAGTCCCTGTTTTGTCTCTAATGCCTAATTCTTCAAGCTCATATTTATTCTTAGTATTCAAAAAATTAATCAATCTGGTAGCCTCTTCAATCATCCTTCCTAATTCTTCCTTTGTTGTTTTGACTTCTTCTAGGGCTAGTTTTATCAACTCCATCTGCTCAAAAATTATTTGGATAGATGGCCAAACATCATTTATTGACTGGGTGATGCTGGCCTAAAGGATTTTTCTAATTTCTGCTAAGGGTTTATCAAATGTGAGATTCTTTTCTAATGATTTCACTTTTTGTTCTAATCCTTTATTTTCCCTCACTTCCTCTGCAAAAATGATTTTTGAAAGATCATACTTTTACTCCAAGGTAGCAAATTACTCTTTTACCTTTTGTAGCTCTGTAACTTGGAGCTTCAATTCATCCATTGATTTTATTAATTCATCTGGGCTAAGACCCGAAATTCCTGCTTGTGCTATACCTCCTGTTGTTGTTGCTGTTACTGCCTCTGCTATGACCACTGGAACATTAGGTGCCAGAGTTGTTCCAAGGTTTGAAGGGACTGCAGTGGAAACTATTGGAATCACATTGGGAGGTTGAGAGGTCGACTCTCCCTATTTTCCTTCAATGACTTCTCTAATTCTTGTTCAGTCTCCTTTAGCTACTCATTAAGTTTCAGAACTAAATCCATCAGCTCTTCTTCAGTTCTTTGTTGTATAACCTCAGCTGTCTGTGGGTGTCGTGAAGGTGGCAATTTCAGTTGCTTTCTTAAAGCAGTGATGTCTTCATCCTTCTTTTTAATTAAGGCTTCTACAGCCTTCACATCTTTAGGATCATGGCCCAACCCAATGATCAATTCTTCTAATGATTTAATCCTATTGTCTTTAGCCTGTGAAGAGGCTTTTTTCAGCTGTAGTTGGGCAGTTGTATTGTTCGGAGAATTTTCTAGCCTTTGGGTCATCATGGTCTTGCTCGTCAATGTAGAATAAACCATCTCCCCTGTCTGTTTGTGCAATTCAATTTGGTCCAAGGGATGAATGTCTTTTGCCATGACCTCAAAATTAGTTTTGAGGTAATCTGCAGCTGATTGAGGCTGTTGAACCTTGGGCTTGAAAAAGCTCATTATCATTTTCCCTTCTTTGATGTCATAAGCTGACATCAACCTGTTCTGGTTTGTGGGAGCCATTTTCAAATATTGATTGTAAAATTGGATCCTTAATGGCTCATTTCTAGCTTTAATTTATTAACTTTTTCTTGATATCTGGATTTTCTTTTCCTGGAGGCCTAAAGGACGATACTTCTGCACTCTGTTGTCTTTCCAACTCATGTCTTTGTGAGCCAGAAGGTGTCCCTCCTACCGGGAAAGTCTGATGACTATCAACACCTTCTCTTCTTTGGCTATCAATATTTTCTTCATAGAATTCTTCTTCTGAAAGAGGATTCAGCCTGTGCCTTTTAGCACCGGGCTGTTTAGAGGGTCCACTGGCAGGGGTAGCTAATTCCATGTCTCTCTTTTTAGTCCTCTCCTCATTTAGTGGAGTCTGCAAGATGGGCGATTCTACCACATTGACTTGAGTTGGAGGAATTGGATGTTGGCCTGCTCTTTGGATGTTTCAGGCTGTTTAGACATTATGGACTGTTCAGTAGCTTGTGTACTTGTCTCTATTTCTTTACCCTTGGAGGTCCCTGTGGCTGGTGTATTGGTCTGCTGTGAGTGCCTTTCAGAGGTCCCAGCTGCTAAGGCACTTATTCTTGATGTTGATCTCTGAGAACTATCATAATGTACCTGCCTAAAAGAATATAAGTCAAGAGTCTTTTCAAGATCTCTCATTACATTTTCTATGTTCACTTGTTCACTATCAGTAGCTACTAAGGTCCCCTCTCTCCATTCATCCATGTTGGCAAACTGTTCAATTTCTGGGATTCTATGATGCATATAGGGAGACAACCTATTCTTCATTCTTCTATCACAGATAAAGCCATGAGGGTCATATGGGGCCCAACCAAAACTTTTTTGTAATCTAAGGTAGTTTTCTAGAATTCTCTCTGTTGCATCCCCTACTTCTCTATTGTTGCAGACGAAAGGGCCTATTTGATGTTTGATCCTGAGCTGTGCTTTCTTTTTGGCTTTGGTAAAATGGATCAAATCCGAATTACACATCTACCTATAGTATTCCAATGCAAATAGTCGCATTGGAACATACTTTGGTAACTTGAAGGGGGCAAGTTCACAACCATATATCCTAAATTCTGTGAAGTTCTGGTATAGATACCAGTCACCCACTTTGTACTACTTGGAATGTTGAAGGGTCTTTTTAATGTCACCACTGATCTTGGGAGGGTAAACCCCTGTCAATAAGGTGGTTTCTGGATGAAAAAATAGATCAATGAATTCATTATAGGAGTAAGGAGTTTCAAAGGAATCATGGAAGACTGCAGACGAGAAGATTATAGACCTTGGATTTCCCCTGGTGTCAAGTTTCAGGACAGGGAATGGGAAATTGTCTATTTGATAATAGAGCATGAGATGGTATATAAAGGTGGTATACTTGAAAATTCTTTGATTTTCCAGTCTCATGAACTGTTCATGAATCTTATCTGCAATGTAGGAGGCATAATCATATTTGACAGCGGGGAGTTGTCCAGGAGTAAAAATTGACAACAATACTAGGGTTAACTCATCAACAAATTCACTAGTATTGAAACCCATTACTAATGATATCATATCAACTATGAGTTTTCCCATATATGTGAAGAAAGCTTGCAGATAAGGGGGTGGGCCATCAGGCTGATGTTTCAGTGACATGAAAGTTTGACAGAGGAAATTGAATTCGTCTTGGGACAATTTAGTTTATTTCTCAAGTAAATATCCCATGGAGAGGGGAGTCAGGGCTTGACTGGAATGAAATTGTAACATTTCGTTAATTGACTCGATGGTTATTGGGAAAAGGACTGTTTGGCTCAGGGACATGATTTCTCGGTAATTAGGGTCATAATTGGCATGGCAATGATGAATTATTTCTGGGAAAACATGAACTATGGGTAGAAAGTACATAGGAAGGTTGGGTTCCTAGAGTCTTAGGATATCAAAGCCATTCAGGTAGTCATCTCTGCTTTGGAAAAAGACTCTCAGGCGATTTATGTCAGTGGTAAGGTCTTTTATCTGGAAGTCCTTATCAGCCAAAGGCAGATAGTCTAAATCTCGGTGGGGAGAATTTAGGGGTGCAAAATTCAAAGCCAAAGGGGTTTCCATGTCTGGTTCTTGTGGATTCAGATGGAAGCTGTGATTTTGTATGTTGAATGGGCAACACAGAGGTTATATGGGTCTTTAAATGACGAAAATATTGGCTGAATTACTATGAGTTTTGGGATTATCCGTTAATTATCAGTGGAAAAGAAGTGTTTGTAGGGTTTAGCTAGGATTTTGATAAATACCTCTTTTTGGAAATGAGTAATGAAATGCAGGTGCTGGGCGCTGCTGGAGGGTTTTGGCTGGCGTTGGCTACAAGATTTTGGAGCAGGTTGGCGACTGGAAGCTTGAATTGGTTGACCTCGACGTTCTTTTACATGGGTGTGCAGGTTTATAGTATAAAGCAGTGAAAATGACTTGTTTGTTTTATTTACAAAGTCAAAGGTTGGCGGGGTTTTGTATTTTGGGCAGGCGACATCAATGACAAAATATGTGACGTTTTTGTCATATGTGGATAGGGCGTAAGCAGTTTCATATCGCACCGCTTTTTGGGAAGGGCGATAATCGACCTCGATCCAGCGATTCCACAGAACATTTGACGCGTGGTGGAGGTGCTGGGAGAAAACCGCTTTATGATTGCGTGCTAACACGCGGTCATAAAGGGTCGCACGATATTGATAATAGTCGTCAGATCATGAGGACCTGATCGGATGGTTGACACAAGAAGAAATATGTGGGGTTTTAACAAAGGCGGGCCTGATAAATTAAGAATTGATTTAATCATATCGGGAGCAACGGGATTGCCTGGTAAGGTTATTAATTAACCATGATGATTAATTCATCCCGTTTTGTGCTGCGGGGGATTAAGGTTCTTAATGAATTACGGATTAACTCATTAATCCTCTTTTAAAGTCTGATTATGGTTGTATTCAACCGGGGGTGAGATATATAATATTTCGAGATTATTTAATATATTAAATAATACGAGAAAGGGAAAATATTGTAATGGATTTATACAATATAAGTTAAAAGTTAATATGACAATGAAATGAAAAAGCGCCAAGTATAAAAACATTTGACATGTGTAGTTAAACTTAGGCTTAGGGTGAAAAAGGGTTTATATGAGAAATATTTGCAATTTTCCTAAGTAAAATAGGATTTTACTTAGGAAAAGAATTATGAAGGTGAATGAGTGATCTTATGAATAGTTTTAAGTACTTTAGGCTTTATAAACTATTGGGTCGAGGGTCTGGTCCCTCCAGAAGTCAGATAACTGCTCTGAACCCCTCTAATTTAGAAAATGCCTTAGTACTTAGGGGAAATTAGTGAGAATTTAGGGAAAAATGAAGGGGGGAGTTAAGTATTTGACCTTGCTTAGCTTGAAATGCTTTCAGTGTAATGTCTGCCTTGTACTTGTGATGAAAGTAAAGATTAACACATTTAGAGTCATTATTCATCACATGTAATTCTGCAACATCATCTACCTACCCTACCTACTTTAACCTAACATTTTTTCTTCTTTATTTGGGTGCACTTAGACTGGAAAACCCTTATCAAACTTTTCTTTTCTTTTACATGCAGATATCTATCTAAATCTAGCCTTATTACATCCAAGGGCTCAGATTAAACTATTGAGCTCCTTTTATTCACTCTACCTATCTACTTATTTGCCAGGATTAAACAGTTTGGTCAGATTTTTATTCTCTATCTCTAAAACATAAAATTCAAATATGAACTGACCAAGCTTAAATTATTTGACTATTCATAAATTGTGGCATAAATTAACAAGCTGCACACAATTTGTTTATTGCACAAGAGTAAAAGTAGTGGCATTTAGACTTGGACACTTTCCTTGGTCTTTCTTTTGGTGTGGTTCATTTTCTTTTATTTTTTGACCATCTTATTCTTTTTACCCTTTGATTTTTTTTTAGGGTATACCGTCTTTACATTTTTTAATTTTTTGATTTTTTACAAATATGGAAAACCTTTGCAACAAGTAAAGGTATGAACATATTACATAGCTCATCAAGTCAATCATGATATATGACACCTATTGGTATAGGAGCATAACAGTTAACGTAACTCTATGAGCTTGACCCGACTTTATTGCCAGTAACTCAAGACTTTTAAAAGGGAGAGCCTTGGAGGAATGAACATAGACTCTTTAGTTGAATTGAATTTTCATGGCAGTTAGAGAAAACACAATAACGACCAAACCCAAAGCTGCTCAAGATTCAAAAGGGGCTTGCTCGAGGACCATAGACTCAGAGTTGCAAAATCAAGTTGTCATAATTTTCCCTCTTTCTTTATGAAACTTAAAGAAAAAGACCTTTATCAATTTGGGATTATTATGTTTTTCCAAAAAGTGATATATTGAACATTGAAGAATTAAATAAAAAAACAAATACAGAAAAGTGTTATATTTGACTTGATGATTGAAAGAAAAATAGAAAAGATGCTCAATAAATTTACAATTTATATAACCAGAAATTCAGCCACCAACATATTTTACATCATCATGAATCATCATTAAAAGTATTAGAGATCTTCCTCATTATTAATATATGGCGTGAACATTATTAATTAGTTTTATTTTTTAAATTTATAAGATGCTATTTTTTAATATTTCAATATTAGAAATAGATGGTTCTATTTTAAATTTATTATTTTTATTTATATTATAAAATTATTTCAATTTTTTTAATTTACGAGATAAATAAGTTTTCAAAATCATTTATATTTATTTATAAATAATTGAATTATAAAAATTTAGTAAATGTAAGAAGTAGATTTTTCCATAAAAGCTACTCTGTGCTATATCTTATTAACAAGTTATATAAATTTTTAAATGTCATTGAATGTACAAATTTAATTCACATTAAGTTTTACCATTAATAAATCTTTTCATTATAATTTGTTTTAGGCACCTAAACCTTCAACTTCCTTGCTTTTTACTTCTTGGCTTGTTTAAAAGTATATTTATTCCTCTTGAACATGAATCCAACAGGGGAAAATCCCCTTCTGTCTATAGATGCAAAAGACATTCAAGCTTAGATTTTTTGCTGGACAAGTTAATCCATAAGCCTGCATCATTAAAGTTTGTGAAAAATTTCATTTTAACCCCTTCAATAATACTTTTTCCCCAAGCTCTTCCACCTAAAGCCTTACGTTTGGTCAATTGGGGTCTCATTGGTTATATGACTTTGGCCTTGTCTAAGATAAATGGATATGTGGATGAAAAAAAGTGATACCTATGATTCAAGGTAATCTCTCATATTATATTTTTCAATTTGGTATTAGAACGAACTGTTGCGAGGAAAAAATATTATCCTCCCCACTAGGGGTTCAAATCCTACAATGTGACATGTATACTCTTAGTGAGTTGATTCTTGATGATATAAAAATGATATATTAAAAATTTCATATCTTCCTCTCTTCCCATCAAATTTTCCTCTTTGTTAATCTAATCTCTACTCCTAAGTAGTCCTAAGACTATCTTAATACATGTTTATCCTAAATGTGGTAACCTTAATTCACATTAGTGTTTATTCTCCTACATCTCAGTCATAAAGGTCTTTTCACACACTTTGTATCACGTTAGAAATCCTTTTTTTGTATCAAAAGAATCAATAGACATTCTACCTATCACTAAGGAGGGTTAGAGTTGAGTTGGAGGGACTCCCCTATACTCTTGAGCTTAATGGAACAACCCACAAGCCATGCTAAGTAGTTAACCAAGTTTTTCACCTCAATAGGACCCCAATATTAGTCAGCAAACACTTTCGTGTGTGATACATCCACTATTTATCCTAGTTCAATGGGATATTGAATTAGAAATCCTTTCTCTTTTTGTTTGTGTTTCCACATTAGGAGTATTAGAGAGTGACCACGCTTGTTTCCTGACTACAGAAGCCCTCACGCCTTTGTGTGTTATTTCCATTCTCTAATTTGGCTCTTCTCTTCAATCCATTTAATACCATATAACTATATTATTTCTCTACATACCCTCTCTTTTCCACTCTAACCCTTCCACTGCCTCTTCATTCTTTTCCATGAGTTGTACAGTTAGTCATGAAAATTCAGTTGTTTCTCAAACCCATTTCATCTCCACGAAATCTCTCAAACTTTATTTTGCATGGGTGCTTGTGTTTGAATAGAATTTGGTGACAGAGATACTCCGTTTACACTTTCCTTTGACAGTACTTCAAACAATTGCGTTTAGAGGTGTTTTTATCAAAGTGGAGTTCAAAATACATAGACTCCAATCTAATTGGTCCCCTCTAAAGAAACTTTACAACACATGGCTAAGGGAAAATTGAGAATAAGGGACATGTTAATATTTGGTCCCAAATCGACTATGTTCTTGTATTTAATTTTTTTATTATTTCCCTGCTCAATTGAAGTTTATTTTGAAGTCTTCATAATCCTCAAAAGTAATGGATGTGTATATTTCAAGATCTTTTTTCTTAGAAAATTATATTGAACTAAACTATTTTTGTTTTATTGTTTATAATGGAGTTAGACACCATATTTTTTGTGTGAATGGATTAATATATAAATATGGACTAGACATTGAAAATATTACAATCTAGCCTAGATTATTGAAACCTTATTCAGAAGGAATAATATTTTTCATATTCCTATATCTAGTTGCAAAAAATGCAATCTCTCATCTCCATTGTTGGCATATTTCTTACTATAAAATAGAACTAATTAGAGTGGTCCAAAAATATCAAACACACCCTCATCTTTAATGATTATCGGATGGCATCTATGATGAGAAGCTATGAGTAGTAAAGGTGAGGAGGAAAATGGACCTAACAAGCCTATATTAGACAAGGAGCTATCCATATGGAAGAACAAATACAAAAAAGTGTATGCCATAATCACTATCATAGTAAGTGAAGAGGTGAACCATCATATTATTTGCATTAAATATGCTTATGGTACTTTAAATAAATTAAAGTACTTGTATGACTCACACTAAGAACTGAAATTTATACAACTACTAGTGAATACCTTCAACCTAGACTTGAAAGATGATGATCCAAGGCTTTTGTTTCCAATACTAATGTCATCACGCATGGTACATATTTCATTTAAGTGATGATAATCATTGAAGTTAAGATAAACCTTCCTCTCACAACCTTCATCAAGGCCATCTATGTTACATATTCTCACTGTCTTGAATCCCTGCAAGTTAATTGTCAATTAAAGTCCATCACATTTGAACCTTTGGTGAAGAAGTTTGTAGAATGTGAGAAATCCACTAGAAACAGGAAGAAAACTCATAACATTGGAAATATTGTGTCCCTTGCTCTAAATGGGAAGAATCAATCACATGATTCTTTTAGAGAAAATGGCAGTAAACGAGGACATGGAAGAAAGAATTCTAGAAGTGGGGGTTGGACACATTCAATGTGAGAGATCTAATATGCATTGTGTTCATTGAGGTAGAAATGGAAATGATGCAATGACATGTAGAAGCCCTTTTGGGAAGATCAAGGGCATGAAAGATCATAAATAACATAAAAGTAATATCAAACCCTATGAAAGTTATACCACCTAAATATACCCATTACATTGTTTCCCATTGCAATATTGGAGTAATCAAATATTTATTTCACAATTCATTTGATTTTTGGAGAGATGCATCGTTTCTTGACATTGGTGAAACATGCCATATGACCTTCCAAATAGACTTATTTGAACAATGTAGATGTTATATTTTATTGTGCATATAAATCAAGTCTGAAACGTTTAAGATTTTGCACCATCAAGCTTAAATTATCTATATTCCTAGATTTTCATTTGCAAGATGTGCCCTATATTCCAAATTTATGAAGGAATTTGTTGTCCCTTGTGCACATTCAACAACACAACCATTCCAATCATATCTTTAATGGAAAATTCTAAATAAGAAGGCTTTTGACATATTTGTTTTCATGACTAGAGTGGAGGATGAAAGATTGTTGAAGTTGAAAGGGACATATGCTCATGCACATAAATTCTTCATACCTCTCTCACTACAATGAAGGTACATTTCCATATAAATCTTCTATGGAATGTTATATTTGAACATATTAATCAAGATATCATTGGTTTATTGAAAAAGGATGGTGTTTCTAGTTTTCCTACTATTCCTAGAAAATTGAAACAACATGATGCTTGTATCCTTGGAAAACACAACAAAGAAACCTTCCATGACTCCACTTCCAGAGAATGTAGAAAACTTGAATTGATACATTATTATTGCATGTGGCCCCATTGTTGTTACATCTAATACTGGAAATAAACATATCATGTAATTTGCTGATGATTACACTAGGATGTGTTTATTGTACTTGTTGAAAGATAAATCACAAATTTCCATAAATTTTAAAAACTTTCATGTATGTATTCAAAATGAAGCATAATCACATATTGACTCTTTTCATACTAATAGTGGAGGAGAATATACACCTAATAAATTTGAAAACTATCTTCAACAACATAGGTTACAACATCAAACCATACTTCCACACAATCTACAACATACTAACATTGCTAAAAGAATGAACATTACTACTATAAATATGGTTTGTTCCATGATGTTTTTAAAAAATGAAAAGTTGATGGTTTGGGATGATGCAGTTCTATGTGCAATATATGCGAAAATAAATGCCCATCTCATGCTCTTGGAAAAATACTCCATACGAAATGTGGCATGGCTATATTCTTTTGGTGAGACATCTCAAGGTTTTTGGTTCACATATTATGCCTTGATTCCTAATTAGCAAAGAAACAAGATTGATGCAAGGAGTCTGAAGTGCATCTTCTTGAGGAACTCAAATACGACGAAGGCACACCATCTTCATGATGATGCATATAAGAAGTCCATTATTTCCAACGATTAAATGTTTCTTGAATCTTCCAAAAATGTTGAAACTTTTTGAGTAACATCTTCATCATCTAGATAGATTTGATGTAAAGACATATCATGAATTTGAGAATGAGATTCCACATATTGAAAGGGGTATCCCTTTCTTGGATCATTCTCTAAAATATCCTTTTGAAGCACTATCTACCCCCTCCCCCATGAAGTTTCAACCAATTCATTAGATCAAGAAGATCCATTGTATGATGTGATTGATAGGATTGAAAGGATAAACCTTGATGGAAATGCAAGAAATATCTTAATCTATGCAACAATTTGGACTATCTAAAAGAGGTCCAAATTTGGACTATCTAAAAGATGAAGGAAACTAAGCCTTGACATCCTTGATGATTTCCTTGTTGTTTGTAGTCAACAACACACCATAAAAATGCACGTCCACATAAATAAAATGATCACCAACATGGTTTGAATACACACAATTTACACTTACGTCTTGAGAAAATAAGTCCCAATATGTATGTATTAAACTTTTGATACCATATTCTTGGTTATTATTATAGTCCATATAGGGACTTCTTCAACTTGCAAACCAACTCCTTCTTTCCCTTCATTGCAAAACCTTTTGGTTATTTAATATACATTTCTTCTTCAAGATCTTCAATAGGATACTATCATCACATCCATTGATCCACTTTAATACCAAAAGCGATAAAAATAGGAAAAATAAATATAATAGAAGGTAATTTTTCCATAAGAGAAAATAATCTCACAAAACTCAATTCTCTCCACCTGGAAACATCCCTTTGCTATTAGGAAATATTCAGGCATGCCCACCTTATCTTATCCATTCAACTTCATTTTAAAGACCCATTTTATACCAACATGTTTTCTTCTAACTAACATAATCAAATAGATCCCAAGTCACAATTTTAATCTAAGACATCCATTTCTTCAACCATCCCCTTCTTCTAAAGTCTACTATCCTATAAAACCACTACCCTCCTAATAGTTTTAGTATCATTATCAGTAATGGAAAGAAAACTATAATGAAAAACAAGTGGGAGATACATCTTTGGTTCTTTCTATCTCAAAATCAACCTTTTCAAGTTTGGAGTCTGAGATTCTTCCTCTTCTAGTATATCTTATTTTGTTGATTTGGATTCTTCACCCTCCAAGTCAAACTCTATTATCTCTAATTCTTCCTCTGATTTTGGATTTCCTACTTGGCAACAACTTTAACATCTCTAATTAATACATCTCAACTGTAAATAATATTGTTTATTATTGGGTTCCAAATTTTATAACCTTTTACAACATATTTATGAACCAATAAATATACTTTTTTTTCTTTATTTTCCATCTTACTCCTATTTTTCGTTTGAAAGAGCACATAAGAATTATAAAAGAAAAATAGAAAAAACTTCGAGATGTTTAAGAGAGGGTTTTACTACTCCATGCCTCGTGCAACATTTTATCTACCAGTGTTGATATTAATGACCAATTTACCAGGTAGCATGCAACACCCAATGCCTCTACCCAAAATTCATGTGATAACCTTGCACCATTGAGCATATACTTGCCTTTTCCATCACAATCATGTTCATTCTTTTTGTGTGTGTATGGAGTAGTCTTTTTCCCTGATATTCCATGATTTTTACAAAATCCATGAACTTATTCCATAAAAATTGCCACCATTTTTCCTCAACACCTTTATTTTCTTCTTTTTATGGTTCTCTATGAAAGCCTCAAACTATTTATATTTACCAAAGATCTAAAATTTCTTTCAGAGGAAATATACCCATGTGTTACTTGAGATACCATTTATGAATGAAATAGTACATAAACTTGGCATTGATTCTTCTAGTGAGGTTGGATATTCCCAATACTAGTTTCTTATGTTCTCCTCGGTCCTTTGGCCTATCTTTTGTTTGAGTTTGTTGTCTCTTGTTTATCCATCTTGAATTGGGAGAAGTAATTGTCCCAATCTATTGTTATAGAAACAAGTACAAGAATTGGTAAATAATGGTAGGTCATGGCCACTTTTAACATTATGTCGAAATATAAGAATACTTTGAAAATACCTCACTAAAGATGTGAACATCATGTCACTAAAATCTAGATAAAAAATCTCCAACAATCGAATGTCCACTCAAATTGAAGATAATAATTCAAGGGACTTATAAATAACCAAGACCTTGGCTCATCAAAGAAAGAAAATTAATAAGCTTACATGGATAACACTCATACTTCTTGATTGTGACTTTTAATGTGTTCATTGGTTCTATTTGAATTGTGGTGAAAAATGAGGAAGTTCAAGAAGATCAAGGGAACATGGAGATGGGAACTATATATAGAAATCTCAATCTTCATTATGACATCAAAGAAGAATCCCTTAATGCAAAATAAATTCATTTAAAAAAATAAAAAATTAACTCGCTAAATGTTTGAATGGTCATCATGGATCTTTTTTGGCCTACAAAATCACTTTTCGTTGATTTGAGGATTCTTATCAAGTTTCAGCTTAGCAAGTGCAATGAATAGAGAATGGATCTGCTTAAGAAACTTTCTTATATGAATCCCACAGATGGGTTTCTCAAAATTTACAAGCATGTTTGTGATATGAAGGAGGAGAGAATGTGATAGATGATTCATTCAACTTATAGATTTTGTATTATTTTTTAGCTATATTTTAACAAAAAAAATTTGAACAACAAAATAAGAATGCATATTAACGATATTCCACATATCAACATAAACAACTTAAGACCATTTAAGAAGGACACAATGCACTTGGATAAATATAATTTCAAAACCCATCCTTATTTTGTTAATTTTAATTGCAATATCTTGGAACAATTGACATCTTTCCCTTTTATAAATTTTTCTTCTTAACCCATTTTATTTACTTTCTCTTTTTTGAAAAGCTATTGCAATTGAAATAAAAATATGATCCCTATTTTGATAATGATACTATGAAATTCATGCGTAGGGAAATCACAGAAAGAGTTCATTTATTCACATTTTTTAACTCTCAATGACATCAAATATAATGTATATCATATGTGGGAAGCTATGGAACCAAAAATATTAAGAAATTTATTTTAAATTCAAATGTTGGATGTTCTTGTAACAATAAGATCTTAAACCTTACATGATTTGACATTAAAGTTTTCTACATCAAAATCAACATATCTTAACAAAATTAGAAATTAAAAGAAATGGGTCCATTTATTTACAAATGTTTTCTATCTTGTTACAGGAAAACAAAAATGTCCAAAATGGATAGATGGGAACTTATGCTAATGTGTACCATTCTAAAGCTATCAATAAAGTTTTCTTTAAAAGTTTCATGTAAGAGGAAACTCTTAGTTGATTTGTGGTATCATGGGCAAAAATATTACATTAAAGACAATGACAGTTACAAATCCATTAATAGTGTTGTGCTCTAGATTATCCATGATTTTAACCCTCCTCCTTTACAAATATATTTTATTAATTTATTTTAATTCATCTTAATGTCACATTATTAAGTTCATCTTCATAATTATATAGAGAAATATGAACATATTATTTGTTAAGTTCAATTTCTAATATTTGAAATAATTATAATATAGACTATAATGGAATTGTATGTTAGACTAAATTGAATTTAGTATATATATATATATATATATATATATATATATATATATATATATATATATATATATAATAGAGTAGTCTAGCATATTAAAAGAAGATTTCATATTGTTGTGCTTAATAAATTCATAATAGTCTCTTTAATGAATTTACGGATTACATTTTGATTGAATTGTATTTAACTAAATCAATTAGAGAATTTATGAGGATTAAACTCATGAACTCCTCAAACCTATTTTTAGTTAGTTGATAGATTTAAAATTCATGTTGTTTATGAACATGATGAATTACTTTCTTGAAATTTGATTAGCACGTAATTGTTAAGAGAATAACATGTTTAGAGATATGTTAATATATATATATATATATAGAGAGAGAGAGAGAGAGAGAGAGAGAGAGAGAGAGAGAGAGAGAGAGAGAGAGAGAGAGAGAGAGAGAGAGATCGAATTAAAACATTTTGTATTCATTATTTTAAAAAAATATGACATGGATTTTATTTCCAAATCACCCAAGAATAACTTAAAGAACTAAAAGATCCTCAATGCCCACATAAAATAAAGACACAAAGCAAAAACATGCTCCTCTAATCATTAGCATAAAATAACACAGACCTTCCATAGGTCATTTTCAATCCAACTACATCACTGGGACATAATCCAAATGAGAACATAATAGTAGGATAACACTGACCAAGTTGCTCATATCTAAGAACAGGAGACATAGAAAATGAATATCACCCAACTGAAATCTAAATAGCAACCAAGTTCTGACATCTCCAATTCATCACTAAAATTTCAACAAGACTATATATGTTCCCATAATAGGAGTTCTATATAATACCAACCATGCCCTTACACTTTAAAACCAATAATAAGTAGCCATAACACACCTAGAACATAACAAAACTTCACATGCCATAGAACACCCATGTTCAACAAAAATTTCAATGCCAAGAGATTCCTCACGCGTTTGGAACAATGCAAGCACCAAAAGGAAACCAAAGAGCCATAATATTTCTTAAGACAATATATGCCCAAATCCAAATATAGAAACACTATCCCAGGATACATAACACAAAGGAGCCCAACGTAGTTACAAAACCAATTACAGGAGTGACACTATTGAAGTTAGTGTATGTCGGCCATAAAATGATCTAGAGATGGATAATTAAACAAAGTGTCGTCCATATTAAAACACTAAAGAAGAAAAAACGCTAAATTGGAGTCGCAAGTAACTTCTAGATACTTCATTGAAATCCATGGCTGCATCATAACAAAACACAGCCCTGAGAGGTAATATAAGAAATCAAGCCCATCCAGAAGTTCACTGAAGAACAATAAAACCAACTGCGCACTATGATATCCAAAAACTGGAAAAAGAGACGAGACAACTTGCCCCATAATAATTAATATTTTCAACGGACAACATAATCAAGTACATTAAACATCTGAGCCAAAATATGATGAGAACCATAATGAAGAGACCATACTTGGAGAATTCGTCGCCAAAAATTATGACAAAATGACATGAAACCCACCATGTTTAGTCATGATCAGAGGATATTGTAGTCAGTGCCTAAGCATTGTCATCTGGAGGATCTGTGAGATCACTAAAGGTAGAATCGCTTATTAAAAAATTTCCACAAAGGCAAAATGAGAATCCCCATCGTTCAAGAAGAGCCTTTGGTTTTGAAGCATGTGTTTAATTTCAATGAAGAGAATACATTTTAATTCTCCACTTTCTTATACTTGAAAATCAAATGCAATGGGGTAGCCATTTATTGGTGTAAAGCCAAAGAATTCATAAAGTGAAGTCGCCTCTTCCTGATTCTACTAGGATGAGGAACCATTTCATATCCTACCACTTTTCATTCCAAAAATAGGGTTTCCTTCCTCACCTTTATAGGAATGACATCAAATAAGGTAGTGACAAAGTTATAGGAAAAATGGTGAACTCTTTCGTACCTGACATTGCCACCACCACCTATCCTATTAATCATTCTCTATCTAAGAGGCATAAGAACAATTGTAAGGGAACACTAGGGACAAACACTGAAAGAATGTCTACCCAATAAGTTGGAAAAGGGACAACACACAGAGCCTTGAACTCCCAACCTAAACACTACCAAATCATCCCCCAATTTCCATACGACAAGAGAAAATTCTAGTAAATTCTCAAGCTTGTCACATCCCAGAGACATAACACATCAGATTTCCCAAAACTAAATCAAGTAATGAAAACTCCTTTTCCACAGACATAGGAATGAGAACAAATGCAATACCGAGAGCACAAATTGCCACCAAAACACAAAACTCATAATAAATTGATAGGATTTCAATTTAGAAAATTTTCTAGGATCCAGAGTGATAGACTCAAAGAAATTCTAAGACATAGGACAAAACAATCGCAATATTACCCAATTAACAATACACACTTCTATTGATTGAGAAATCGCCCTTGAAAACTCTTGCAAACACAACAAAAGAACAAGCTTACCATAATAGTGACTCATGACCAATAATAAAAAAATGAAATCCGTGACAAACACTATTGAACTCATTAGAACAAAAAGAGTGAAAAGGGTGCACTCCAGAAGAGAGAGGAGGCAAACATTACCTTAAAAAAGGAAATCAATATTTCAAAAAAAGGAGTAAAATTATTCAAATATGATATTTTTAAATGAAATCCCACTTTCATAATACATGGGTTGTTATAAATCTCATACAAATATCGTGACCAATAAATATTTTTATTTTGAAATGCAATCCCACCCTCATAGTACATGGATTGTTACAAATATACAACAAACATTGTGACCAATAAATATTTTTATACTGTTGTATTTCACCTTTGTATCTCAATTACATAATCACTTAATAAGAAACCAGCTTAGATCCATCTAACACTAGATCTATCATGAGCCAGGAACACTAAAAGAAAAATACTCTCTAGCGAAGGTTTTTGTGGAAGCCCCTATAAAAATAGCCCAAAAGTTTGTTTGTACCAGAGGTCACTAGAGGAGTTGGGTGGGCAGATGTTTTAGCACATGATTTTTTAATGGTGCGTCTATAATACCCAAACGCACTGGTGCCTAATAGGACATGGTGCACCGTGGCAGGTTTTTTTTTTTAATAAACAAATAACAGTGTGCTAAGTACAAAAGTGCACCGGTGTGTATACTACTTGATAGCACTGGAAATGGTTTAAATTTACAAAATATCGGTCGTAAAATTCATTTTTCCTAATCCTATGCTATATTTTGACAATGACTTAGTGCTAAACCAATACATTTATACCCCGCTGCGTACACAGTATAGTGAACCATTGTGTAGTTTTTACCTTAAAAATAGTGGTGCGCCTATTAGATTATATGCAACGGTGTGGTTAATTGAACTAAAATCCCTGGTGCATAGTAGAGAGTGATGCACCGTTGAAGCATTATTTTTTTATACAAATAAAAACAATGGCTTGCCCCCTATATATGACGCACCGGTGCTTACACTACTCAATAGCACTAGACAAAGGTTAAATTTTAAAATGTCGGTCCTGAAATTCTTTTCACTATATCGATACTATATTCCCATGAAGCACTGATGTTTTTAATGTATTGAAATGCCCTGATGCTTACTTAACAAGTGCACTACTATATGGTTTTTTATTTTAAAAAAAATTGTGGTGCTCTAGCACTCTACAATAGCAAGACTATTCAAAATATCAGAAGATGAAAGGTATGGTGATTCACTCAATACCCTGCATAGTAAAAATTTTAAAGTTTGTTGTTAAATTTTTTTACAGTTTTTGTAAGATTTATTCAAAATTCATAATAAATAAATAAAAGCCCCATATAATAAAAAAAATTACTATTAATTTTACTAGTAAAAAATTTTAAGATCTTTGTTCTTATTTATATTTAATTAAAATTTAGGAAGAAAACAAAAAAAATCAATACTTACCTTAAACCCTTACTTCTTCTTGCTTACGTGACTGCAAAACTTCACCTTAGGGTTTAACTCCCTCTCCCAATTCACAATTAGGGTTTTTCATTTTAGGCATTTTAGATTTGATGGTTTTGTGTACATACTATATATATGACGTTTGACATGTAAAGCAGGGGGATCACTTATTGAATTAGATCCAAACCATAATTGCATCACACGAGAAGCCATCTCAAAAACATTGTGCTTCAAATGTCTGTAATCATGATTGACTTTGTACATATAAAAAAAGTAGCATTAAAGATTAATTTTCAAGTATTTTCTTGCAGAAAAGAAAACAAAATGGAACTCATTCAACACATAAAACAGGACGATAAGGAATAAAAGGGTTGATATCAAAGTTTGTGTGTAATTGTTAATATTTCCTTATAACAACTCAAGGTTTTATTTGTGTATATTTTAAGTTGCTTTACAACAACCATCCTTGAATGTCTTCAAATAGGCGGTAACATAAAAAGAAGAGCCATTAGAAGAATTGGTTGACATTGGGTTAAATATGGGTTGTGAGTATATGCTGGCATATCAAAAGTTAATTGTGGAATTTGTGAGTATGTATGTTGTTTTACTTCGCTAAGTCTATAATTAATAGAACAAAAAAATCATTTATATTAAATCTGTGATTTATAATGGGGTATAAAACATGTAGGAAAAAAGTATGGAACTATGCCTACAAAAGACTTGTTTCAACAAGGCATGAGACTTGGTTTTGAAACCATGTGTATAGTTCATGAGTCACTTCTTGCTATGGTACATTTCTATTTGATTTACATTGATGTATATAATTTTTTTTAATTTTTATTTTTCTTACCAATGTAGATACATTCATTAAACTTTAATTTTATGTTTGCAGATGGAACAAGATCAAGAAGATGAAAACAATCGATGAAATCAACAAACAAATCATCCAAATAACC
Organism: Pinus tabuliformis; assembly: GCA_031772625.1. NCBI lineage: Eukaryota > Viridiplantae > Streptophyta > Pinopsida > Pinales > Pinaceae > Pinus > Pinus tabuliformis. Next base: position 823,288,229 of record CM062818.1, on the reverse strand, counting down.
AAAGTCATGCAAGTAGATCAAGCACTCGCAATAGTTCCAACAAAGAATGATGATATATTTGGATATCAATGCAACCTGTTGTATTTTTTTAAATAATTGTCTGTGAAAATCAAACATTTTGTTTAATGTAATTGACATAATGTCCCAATTGAAATACAAGGGGTTACCAATAAAAATCTCATTTTGTATGACAAAGAGTCTCTTATTGATATATAATAAAGTACATTTTAATTTATTCTATTGTGTTATCTAATGTCGTGAAATGTTACACCACTAGTTAAATATATGGATGATTAAATATTATAATGAAGAGATGTGAAATATGATAATATAGCAAATTAATACAAATATCATATACAAATGCATTAATAAAATTTTAATTTATATGAATACTATTATAAGATATATGTCGACTTTTTTATGAATAACAGATTTTAAAAATCACAATAATTCCACTGTCACAGGTCGATGTTTCCAAAAAAGAGAAAATCTCATAGAAAAATTCGTGTGTCCATGACATAAACACGCACCGTTGCGTTATGTTATATAAATGCAATATTACAACATATTTTTCGCATGAGTCATTAATGCCTTTTCAGAAAACGACAACACCGAGGCATTTAATTCTTCAAGCATCGGTATTATTTGTAATTAATGTCCCAGTGCATTGTAATTCTTAAAGCACCAGTGCTTTAATAGAACTAACACCCTTGTACTATAAAATTTTATTTCCAGCCCCGGTATATTATTAAAATTAACAACATCATTTCTTTTATATCTATAGTCCACTAGTGCGTTTATACAAATCATACACATCGACGCTACAAGTTTAAATAAAAGCACTGGGTCAGCAATATTTTTTTGTCTACCTCAGTGTCATTTTTGAAAAGAACACCCCAGGGAGTTTTTTGATATGTATGCATCGCGTTAGTATACATTTCAGGCACCAATGTTATTTGCATTCAACACCTCATTGCTTTTAGTTATGTATGCGGTCCTGGTGCTTTTATATATGTAGTGCACCAGTGTTATTTTTCCATGAAGCGTTGTAATGTCCCAACTAAAGAAAATTTGGAACACACTCTTCACATAAAAGTTATCATACATTTAATAGAATATTTCCATGTAAAAAAAAGAAAATAAAGCACTGTAATCTGAGAATGCAATGAGTAGGAAATTCTCAGCTTTATTATATTATAAGAATTGGGGTTTACATGCAAATACAACCCATATAATTGAGATAAATTCCCTCCAACAGATCTACAATAATGTCACCAAAACAAACTAAAAAACCAATACACTGCAACTTGTGAACCTTGAATGGATTCACCAAGGGAAGAGATGGGTGCTCGCCCACTCTCACTGAATCACCCGAGGGTTTTCGCCCTCAGGCTACTGTTGGAGTAGAGAATCGGGTTCTCAACCTCACATACAAGAAAAAATATCAAAACCAAGATGCCATCCAATGGCCTACTCCTCCTCTTTTATATATTTGATGGATCCCTCTAGAACCTCCCATTTTATTATTATTTTAATCATCAAGCATTTTTCCCTCTTTTATTTTAATCACAATATTATTTTTAATGTGGGAAAATGGTAAATTAGCAATCATGTCTCCTCGGGTCGGTGAAAATCTCATCTAACCATCCCATCATGTAGATCTTCTTGTTCCGGTTCCAACAAGCTATTACACTAATGTGCTTTGCCATGTATTCCTCTCGGAATGCCACCTTAAGCATAATTAATTGAGTAAAGCCCACTAATAACTCAATTTTCTGAAATTTGTCGGAATGCACTAGAACGAAAGGCAAACTATGTGGATGATGGAATATACCAAGTGAATGTCATCGGACCTCATAGAAACTCCAAAAAACTCTATCGGAACCCCTGATGACATAACCTCCTCCACTGACCTGGCCATCCTTTGCCCTAGAAATCCACCCTAGTTGTAATATGAATAAGATTAAAAAATGGGGACATGATAGTCCTCCTGCCCCAAGATGGCTTGCCCTTAAGCAATCCAAATCTGTGGACCAATCTGGTGGCCCAACGCAATTGAGACCCAATTCCTGGATCCCATACGAACCACTGGTCCACGTCACACCTCCAACCTATTGAAACATGACTGGATCCTCCAATACCTAGATCCCATGTCCATCCCTGACTCAAACTGCTACTAGTACATCCTCCTAGATCCCAATGCCACCAAGAAGGAGCATCAATGCTCCATGGCTCCTGTTGTGCTATAACTCTAGCTGTGTATGTTGCCCCACCAACTGCATACCAACTCATCACTTCCCTCCAATCCAACCTCGGGCATGGGCCAAGGTCAATCTCATCATGTTGATGTTGTGTTGAGATATTGATGAGTGGGAAGCCTACATCCTACTACCAACTGAAGCATGTAACATCCCTCACCTCTAAGGGCTCCGGCAATACAATGCCTATGACTAGAAATGATACTCCATCAGTAGGGTACCAGCTCATGATCTCTCGCCAATCCAATGCATGAATTCCTGTGCAAGGGATACATATGCTATGCTGATACTGATCCATGCTCAACGTCTGAGGATCTACCCAGTTAATCAAAACATATCTGATAAATTCTTCCTTCCTCCCTGTAATGGGAAGAAGTGGGCACATTGTGCTGCAAGCCCTATCTATATACTCTTGTAGAGGGTTTCTCCCTGAAAGTCTTGCAACTCTTCCAGCTACCTGTGAATCTACCCACACCTCATCAATGGGTCGACCCAAAGATGGATGCACCACCATCTCCAACAGCTCCTGCCGTCTACTAGCCTCCTACAAGACTACCCTGTCAATCTCCATCATCTCTTGAGGGCAAGTGTCTGCAAATAATGTCACCTTGCCAGTTGTATATACATATGTCTGCTCCTCATCAATGACTGGCCCTAAGGGTGGTTGCTCATTCTCTGCCATCATGGTTTCCATAAAAACCTCCAACTAGCTCTCCCAAAAAGGGTCATCCTGCATACTATGCACCTCATCCTCCTTAGTTGAATCATGCCTGGTCATATGCTTCTCATGCTGAGTCATCACTGGTGACACACTATCTTAAATGTCTCTCCTAGGACCCACAGATTACTCATCATATGAATCTAGCCTAATGTCAATGAGTCTCCATGACTCATGCTCCTTTATGTGCTCTTTAGGCCAAATCATCAGTCGCTCATTTGCTCCCTAATATCTTTCCCACATGGGAACAATTAGCTACTCCTCGTACTACTCTACCACACGTGGATGCATATATGGGCTACAGTCATCGACTCCATATGATTATTCGTTCTCCTCTAAGGTATCATCATATGAACCCATGGACTCGTCCAATGAAGAGTCCTCATCCCCATAGGCATAAATAATATCTCCCTGCTTTATCATTGTCATATCCTCAGTGTCACTCAAGCATGAGTGGTCGGTTCCATAAGGTCCTTTGCAGATGAATCAAAGTCCCTTCCTCCTCATCTCATTCTTGTTGCATGAGCCCCCAAACCTGAGCTACTCCTCCCTGGTCAATTGTCTCCTGAACAATCCAATGTTCTGCTCAACCAACCTATCAGCTAGACCATAAGCAACAGGTGGGACCAACTACTCTCTTCTCCAAACAGGAAACAATCGAGACTGCAACTCTCAACAGATGGCATCACGACCTCTCATACATGAGGACAGGATGGACTGCATGTGTGCTATGACTTTGTCAGGATGATGTTTCCTAATGCTGAACAAGCATTGGAACATCGGCAAGATCAAACCATCACATTCTAGATCAAACATGACTTCATAAGTCCTAGTTACAGCCATAACTTCTAAAATATCAAGCTTCTTCCTAGATGTAGGACCCACACTATTATCTATTTATACACTATCAACTGGAAATCTCTCCCCATAACATCATCATTGTAAGGAGCTCTAGGGGCAGTTAGTCTCATGATGTGACTAAGACAAGATGCAACTGGGAGTCTAACCCCTTCAAAAGGTTCCTCCAAGAACTTGTGTTGTATGAGAGCAAGCATCAGTGGTTTTAGAGCCCAAATTAATTTCTTCCCTTCTAACTAGCTCACTTTGGAAAGGAGGGCATCTAGTTTATCAAGTTTGAAGAGAACTTTCCATGTGACCCTCATGTGCTTCAAATTTGTCCCAAGAGAAAAAATCTCGTGTCCTATTTCCTTCCCCTCCTGCGCATCCCTTGGTTGTTCTTTCTGAAGAATGGCATAGATCCCTTTTGAAAAAGGTTTTTTGGTTGTTGCTGTTGATTTATTAAGGGAATTTATGAGGGTTTGATCCATGTTTTACTTCAAGCTGCTTTCAATGATCTCTCTTGAATTATAACACAGACATACAATGATGAGGTAGCTCAAGACTCAGAGTCATTTAAGACTTGACAACAGAAATATAACAACCTTCTTTTTATGCAGTAACTGGCAAGTGGATACAAGACATGGATTGTTTAACAATGAAACAACAAGTGGACACCCCTATTGTAAATTATCACTACGAACAAAAAATTGCTAATAGGATCAGGCAGTGTTGTGTAGAAGAGAGGATCTATTATTGTGAGGGACTTCACTTGGGAAATAAACTGTATACCCTCATGGAATTTAAGAAAGTGTTGTGTTATCCCAACAGTTGGATGAGGTAGGTTGCATACATGTTTTTGCTTAAAGAGATACATGAAAAATTCCCAAGACGCCCATAAATTTCCAGAAATGACAAGGCATTATAGATGATTTATTTCTATAGTAAATGGGCTTCCCTTCACTTACTCAGAAATACATAATGGCTATTAACTAATATTTATCCTTGGGAATAAAAGATACTTAAGTACAAAGACTTCAAAAAGCTGCAAAAATAGAAAGATTTCAAATAAAGTGGAGGAAACTCAGTGGTTTACTTTAGCAATGTTGATAAGAGGCCTTTCACTTATGATCTTGTACTATGCTTCAAGTGACTGCAACCCCAACTTTTCATTGATATGGAAATAAGATCAAAACTTCATCAACAATACCGAAAATTCTCCATATTCACCCACACGCCAAGCAAGAGTCTCAAGCATAACTTAGCAAGTTGCCCCTCCTTTTCGTTCACTGCTCCAACCTTTGATACTACCCAACAACATGTATTCCCTCTCGGGAAAACCGTGATGCCTCTGCTTGTTTCTCTACTTTCTTGTCCCACTTAGATGCTTTTAGTGGTCTATTCAAATATTCATAATAACTACAAGAACATATATGGAGAGAAAATGGTGTGAAATTGTGAATGGAAGGAATGTCAGACATAAATATACCCACAGTCTCCCATGCAACAAAATAAAATAGCACCATGAACAACAGTAATATTCATCTCTTGTAATGGTTGATAGTTGAGTATAATCCAACAGATAGAACATCATGAATTCTTGATGAAGGCATTGAAATACGAATTCTACAACGAATTGGCCTCACTGATTTGCAATTGATCCTTCTAATTAATGTGACAATTTTACTCTCCAAATTTGCAAGGGTCTCGTAGCTCTCAGACCAGGAAAATGAGATTCAGCCTTCAAACCAAATAGACAACTCAACCGGTTGGATTGTGGAGGAGAATCAACCCATATTTACATCCCTTTGGAATTACACGCCTTTGCTACAGGAAAGATCTCATGGTCAACAAGAGGTAAGATGACCCAGTTCTGAAATACACTTACATTTGAATTATGTCCTTCTAATGTGTGGTACTACAACCGGTGGTTGTACCTTCAGCTAATACATCCTTCTTCCTTGACCAATGCAATACTTTGGTACCTAAAATTAGTTCAACTTCCTTACTGGAAAATTTGATGAAGGGAAAACCGCATGGAACCCTCAGTTCAAAGAATAGGAATTGTGTTCAGATGATGAATCGATCAGTTCCTTTCTAGAGATGTTCATCTTCGTAGCTTTAATACAAGGAGACTGCTTCCAAAATTGGCTTCCCCACCCTCATGTTTGATCCTGCAGATGAACTTGTGGCTTTCTGCCATTCGACCTAGGGAACTTGACAAATACGACTAACCACGACACACTTGGAATTTATTGACTCGGCCTCATCAATGACCTTCATAAATTTTAGATTTCCGCTTTGTACATTTGCTCACGTCTTACTTCAAATAATATGCTCGGACCCTCAAATATATTTCGTCCCTTTTTAATAAACTTTGGGCTAATTAGGTAATGTGGCCAACGATTCATCTGAAAAATGCAGCTGTGTAGATATAACACGGGCCCATTTTTAAGATTTATTACACCTGCAAAATTTTTTCAAGAGATTTTTCCGCTTATTCAATAATTTGTCGAGCCCTTTTAATAAATCTTCATTCTGCACCAGAAACTAGATTTTGAATTCTCTGAAAATCTGCAGGCTGAGCCAAGACCAAGGCTTTGATACCACTATAATGCCTCGACTAAAGAAAATTTGGAACACGCTCTTCACATAAAATTTATCATACATTTAACAAAAGATTTCCAAGCAAAAATAAGAAAATAAAGCAGGAAATTCTCAGCTTCATTATATTAAAAAATCCGAGGTTTACATGCAAATACAACCCATATAGCTAAGATAAGTTCCCTCCAACATATCTACAGTAATGTCGCAATCGGCCTCCAAAACAAACTGAAAAACCAATACATTGCAACTTGTGAACCTTGAATGAGTTCACCAAGGGAAGAGATGGGTGCTCGCCCACTCTTACTAAATCACCCGAGGGTTTCCATCCTGGGGCTACTGTTGGAGTAGAGAACCAGATTCTCAACCTCACATACAAGAAACAATATCAAAACCAAGATATCCTCCAATGGTCTCATCCTTCTCTTTTATAGATTTTATGGATTGCTATAGAACCTCCTATTTTATTATTATTTTAATCATGCAACACTTTTCCCTCTTTTGTTTTAATTAAAATATTCTTTTTAATGTGGGAAAATGGTAAATTAGCCATCATGTCTCCCCAGGTCACCGGGACTCTCATATAAGCATCCAATAATGTAGATCTTCTCGTTACGCTTCCAACAAGCTATTACACTAAGGTGTTCGGCCACATATTCCACCCAGAATGCCACCTTAAGTGTAATTAATTGAGTCAAGCCCACTAATAACTCAATTTTCTTAAAGTTGTTGAAATGCGCCGGAACGAAAGGCAAACTGTGTGGATGATGGAATATACCAAGTGAATGTCATCGGACCTCATACAAACTACTCAAAACTCCATCGGAACCCCTGATGATATAACCTTCTCCACTGACCTGGCCATCCTCTGCCCTGGAAATCCACTCTGGCTGTACTATGAAGAAGAGTAAAAAATGTGGACATGACAAGCACATCTCTAAAAAAACATCAGATGTTTTCAATTGTGATAAAGTTTCATTATAATCTCTGCTAAAACATCCGTTATCGCAAACAGATGTTTTAGCGGATGTTTTTTCACAATTTTCGCCAATTGTATAACACTAAAAGCCTCTATTATAACCTCTGCTAGAAGGTATTTTCCTTATAGCAGAGGGAAAGAGAGAGTAAGAGTGAGAGATAGAGAGAGTGATGTAGGAGAAAATAAGATAAGAGGAGGAAGTGATGGATATTAAGAGAGAAGGAGAGAGGTAGGGAGATCCAGACAAAGTTAGAGGATATAAAGAGAGAGAGAGCTCCCTCTATCTCCCACCACTCTCCCTCTCTCTCAATCGCATGCTCACTCACTCTCTTCCTCCCTCTCTCTTGCTCCCTCTCCCTTTATACCCCCCTCTCTCTCTCCAATTCCTCCATCTCCTCCTCTATCTCTATCATTTTATTTCCCCTTTAATTTATTGTATTTTCCCTTTAATCTCTCTCTCTCTCTCTCACACATACACACACACATCTCTACAATTGTCTCCCCCTGACTCCCTATCTCTCATCTCTCTCACTCTCTTTTTTTAACTACCTCTTTTTCTCTTCCCCGCCTCACTCCCCCTCCCTCTCCCTTCCTTTCTTTCTGCATTCCTCTCTCCCTCCCTAAGTTCCTCCATTACAACAACCCCAAATTTCTATCTCTCTCCCCCTCCCTCCTTCCCTCTCTCTCTAAACATTCCTCCGCCTCTCTCTTTAGGGGATCGTGGAGAAAGATTGAGGTTGCAATATATTTAGAGAATCATGGAGGAAGTTTGAGATGATCCAAAAGAAATTTATAACTTACAACCTCAATATTAAAGGAGATTCCCCTTACCCTATTCTCCTTATTGATGCTAGACTCTCCCCCATTGAAAGCATGGCTATGTTTAGGTATTTAATGTACAAGAAGAAGTTGTACAACAAGGAAGCCAAAAGGCTCCCAAAAATGACTTCTAACTCTAATCAAAACCCCCACCCCCAGCACAAGCAAATCTGGAAAAAGGATGCCCACTCATGGCTCATTCATTTGGGGGTAAAGGAGGAGATCATCTTGGAGAATAAGGATGATAAAAAAAGCACTATTATTTTCAAATTTAAGGATAAGTTTTGGGATGATAAGGAGTTAGATGGAAATACGAAGCTAAGGTATTATAAGGAGGTGATCAACCTCACTCTTTCTAACCAAAATTTTCTTTTTATCTTGACCAATACTAAGAAGAAAATGAATATTGCAAAAATAAAAAATAATTCTCATGAGCTCCGGAGTGAACCCAGGCATTGATCTTTTCCCGAAACAACTTGGGATGAAAGAATCTACCCCCTTTGTGATAATAAGAGAGTTGATGATGAAAACCACTTTCACTTGGCTTTCCTTACCCTTACTCACATATGTTCTACTTTTCAAAACATTTGTCACACTGCCAAACTTCTTGACTTGTTAAGTTAGCAAAACTACAGTGATCTCATAATGGTTATCTCCCTTGACTTTTATCACAGAAATAAACTGTTAAAGAGCCCTAGTTAATCGCCTACTTTCTTAAGGTATGATAAACCATATTGGTTTTTATGGACGTTAACCATCACCATCATCAATAATGCACCATCAAGTGCAATTACATTCTAGATATACATACTTAACATGAAGAGATTCTAATTTAATTTTAATTTATCTTAATATCATATTAAAATATTCATCTTCAAAGTTACATAAAGAAGACATGACATATTATTTTTAAAGCTCCATTTTAATTATTTAAAATAATTATTAAATATAAATTATTATAAATATATGTTAAACAAAACAAAAAGTAAAAAAAAAAATATTTAAAAAAAATACATTAGAAATATAATATTTTAAAATGAAATTCGAAATTATTACCCATTTTGATAAAATATAAAACATTATAAATTTAAAATAGTAATTATAACAAATAAATATTTTTATATAGTTTTTAAAAGTTTAAATTATACTTAATAATCTGAGATTTTATGCTTTTGTGATTCATGATATAATGTTCAAATTTTCCGGAGAAATCACATAGAGAACAAAGGGTCGATGTGTTTCAAACCTAGATCTAGGTTCATCATCAGGACCAAGATGAGGAGCAAGATCAACTAACCAAAATATATAAAAATCTCATTTTATTTGTATGAACGTTAAATTTTATATATTTTGGTCAGTTGATCTTGCTCCTCATCCTGGTCCTGATGATGAACACACACACAGATATATATATATATATATATATATATATATATATATATATATATATATATCCTAAAAACATAATAAATAAATTATAATATAAAATTTCTTAATAACAAAATATTAGAATTTTAAAAAATTCAAATTCAAAGATATATATATATATATATTTGAATTTGAATTTTTTAAAATTCTAATATTTTGTTATTAAGAAATTTTATATTATAATTTATTTATTATGTTTTTAAGATATATATATATATCTCTCTATCTGTGTGTGTGTTCATCATCAGGAGCAGGATGAGGAGCAAGATCAACTGACCAAAATATATAAAATCTCAGAGATGCAACAGTGAATTCCCAATGGTTAAATATTTCATTTCATTTTATTTTTATTTTATTAAAAAAAAATCAAATTGGAATTTTATATCTATATATATATATATATATATATATATATATATATATATATATAATTCGAATTTGATATTTTTTTTTAATAAAATAAAAATAAAATGAAATGAAATATTTAACCGTTGGGAATTCACTGTTGCATCTCTGAGATTTTTATAAATTTTGGTCAGTTGATCTTGCTATATTTTGCTCAATTGATCTTTCTCCTCATCCTGGTCTTGATGATGAACCTAGATCTATGTTCGAAACAGGTCGACCCTTATAGGTTTATTTAATTTTCCTCCCCTTCTGACTCCAACGCTTTTGCTTTGGGACAAGGAAAAAAATCGTGAGTGGTTGGGGCTGGAAGAAACTCTGAGTGAAAGAAAAATGGTGAAGGTTGAAGCAAGGCTAGGAAGAAGAGGGGGTCGTCGTGCTTGAAAACAGACATACAACAAAAAGAAAACGTTGGTGGCCTTGACCAACAAGACCCAACGAAGGAGGGGCAGGAAAACTAGAGAGGAAAACATGCAGAACCTCATGCATGCATACCATGGGGGAACTCCAGCAAAGGTTAAGGCCATAATTTCAACATGGGAGGCAGAGCTGAATGCCAAGGCAACAGCAGATCCGCTTCCAACGGAGGAATGGGATCTCTTGCTCATTGATCTGGGACACAGTCGAGGCCGAAAAACACTATTTAGACAGAAATTCCAACTTTACTGGGTGATGAAGAACCTACTGGCTAGGGACATGACAACAAATAGGAATCTGGAGGAACCACAACAAACACTACAAGAGGGGCCAAGCTTAAAGGATATTCAAAGGGAGATTCAAGTTGTACAGGTTCAGCAATATCATCAGAATGTCCACTTAAGCCGAATGAAGAAACAAATTCAAAGCCTGTTGCAGAATGAAATTCCTGGGTCGAGTGCTAAAGACCTGGATCCCATTGAATCATCAAATGACTGAACGAAGATAAGATAGGGAGTAATGCATTTTTTGTTACTACAATGATTTGATTGGATAACATTTACTTTCATAGTAGAATGATTAAACATATAGTAGATACAGTAACTTATTTAGCATGGATGGATATTCTCAAACTGTTTAAATTTTGGACGACATATGATATTGATTGGTGGCCAATAGACCTGATTTCCCTCGAAGAAGTTAAGGTCACCAAAAATATTTTTTGTTACTTACATATGATTAATAGTAAAAAAAATTATTACCAAATTTATAAAAAAGAAAAAAATATTAATTTTAATTTTTTTTTTTCCAAACATATTGACTTTTATTCTTATTTATTTATTTTTAAAGCCATATAAACTTTAATCCTAAAGAGTACCCTAGATGATGTTGGAAGTATATCCAATTTGAGAGATTAAAAACATTTCAAGGGATGAGAATGAACGTCTCATGAATTATAATGTTTGCCACAGTAATGTTCGCTCTTTATTTGTCTAATTTTGAAATCTCATAAATTATAATGTTTGCCTAGAGTAATGTTGCCTTTTTATTTATCTAATATTAGAATAGAATCATTCATCAATGGAAAGAAAGAATCCAGCAAAGCAAAATTGGATGTTGATGAATGAGTTTTGAGCATGATTAATAAAATAACGTGATGTGAAAAAATTACAAAGCCGGACATTAAGTTTGGTGGCTTGATCTATTTCAATTTTTGGATTGATTTCTCCTTGTTATTAAATTTGGTTGGTTGCACTGTTTCAATTTTTGTATTGTTTTTTCTGTGTTATTAAAAATAGATGAGATTGACATGATATTGGGTTGGTTGGTATAATTTTCAGAGAGGTTATAGTTTTTAAGCATTGCATATTTTTTTTATAATATAATATATATATTTTTATTATTATTAAAAATTTTAATTATTAGAGTATTTTTTTAATATTAATCATATCTAAAGTATGTTGATGCCATAGTTTATCATCAAAACAAGATGCAAAATCAAATCTTCACAAACAAACAAAAAATTAATAATGAGAACACTTAAAATATAATGAGTAACTTTAACCCGCAATATAAAATTTTAATTAAAAATAAAAACTCTAACTATTTTATAACTAAATTTATATAAAAAATATTTATTAAATCAAATTATTACCCCCACACTGATTTAAATAAATATATGTGATTCTCCGTAACTATTTACCAAACCCATTTTGACAAAATTAAAGTTAATTTATTTATTTTATTTTAGTTTATTGATAACTTAAAACATTTTGCCAGTACACATTTTAACCAGTTATTTGATTGTTTATCAGGAAGGATGAGCATTGCATTAAAAAAAATCCATAAACAGGTTACAACGTTCATGAAGCAATCAATGGTAGGGTTAATAAAGAATTTAAAGAATGTCGAACTGGTAAAGCCCAATATGGCCTTGTGCAAGAAAAATGGAATAATTTCACTTTTGAAAATCCATAAGCAGCTAAAAAAATTCATGAAACAATGGTAGGGTTGATAAAGAATTAAAAGAATGTTGAGCTGTGAAAGTCCAGTATGGCCTTGTCTTGTACACGAAAAATGGAATAATTTCGATTTATAAATACCATCCTTAACTCCCTGCGGTCGCGATCCCGAACATTGGCGGAGTTGGCGTGCCATACGAGTCCAGACCGCCACCATCGCATCCAATATTCCAATCGGGCACTCCACTGATTTTCTCCACCTTTTTCTTCTCGCTTCGTGCGGCCTTTACCTTATTCTTTGATGAAGTGCGGTCGCCAGGGCTGGGACTGGAGGAGGTCTTCCTTAGAGCGTTGGAGGATAACTGCATCCTCATTGTCGACGCTGATTTTTGCACGTACGAGTGGCCTCCGCCCGGGCTCGGCCCTCCCGGAAGCTTTTCAAATATTGGAGTATCATCACTGTCCTTTCTATCCTCCGATGCTCTCTCTAATTTCTCCGGTTGATGAGCGTTGGTGTAAGAGTGGCCTGCTCCCGGACTTGAACCCGACGGGAGTCTGTTAAATGTTTTTATGCTCATTCCTTCCTCGTCTTTTTCTTTACCCATCTTTTCCATCGCATTCCGACCGCTGGTAGCCGAATTGCATACTCCTGGACTTGGCCCAGACGAAAGTATATTCATCCTCAATGCGCTATTCTTCTTCGACTGTGAATCTTTGGTGATTTCAGCTTTTTTTCATCGATTCTGGCTGTATACTGATCTTCTCCATCATATTTCGCCCGTTGGTAGCCGAATGGCCAACTCCTGGACTTTGCCCAGAGGGCAGTATATTCATCATCGTTGCGCTTTTCTTTGACTCCGACTCCTGGGCCATCTCGGTATAGCCATTGGTGACCTTGTGCCCCACTCCCGGGCTTGGCCCTGAAGGCAATTTGTTGAAGGTGTCCAACTCAGATTGAGTGCCCGCAATACCACTTGTATGGCCATTCCCAACTCCCGGGCTTGGCCCCGAAGGCAGTTTGTTGAAGGTGCCCAACTCTGATTGACTGCCGGCAATACCACTTGTATGGCCATCACCAACTCCTGGGCTCGGACCGGAAGACAACACAAAGTTGGGTATGGTTCTTGCCAGAGATGTGGCCGAATATGTAGTTGTAGATTTCTCCCAGTGCCCCACGCCAGGGCTTTGTCCTGAGGATAATATATTTCCTTCGATCCCATTATTGAAGCTCACGCGCCCAGACGAAAGTATATTTATCCTCATTGCGTTTTTCTTCTTCGATTCAGTTTTCTTCATCGATTCTGACTCTATACTGATCTTCTCCATCATATTTCGCCCGTTGGTAGCTGAATTGCCTACTCCTGGACTTGGCCCAGACGAAAGTATATTCATCGTCTTTGCGCTTTTCTTCGACTCCGAATCTTGGGACATCTCTGTGTAGGCATGGGTGACCTTGTGCCCCACTCCCGGGCTCGACCCCGAAGGCAGTTTATTGAAGGTGGCCAACTCTGATTGACTGCCGCCAATATCACTTGTATGGGAATTCCCAACTCCTGGGCTCGGACCGGAAGACAACACATTGTTAGGTGTTGTTCGTGCTGGAGATGTGGCGGAATATGTAGTTGTAGATTTCTCCCAGTGCCCCACGCCAGGGCTTTTTCCTGAGGAGGAGAAAATATTTCCTTCGATCCCATTATTGACACTCACGTGCCCAACTCCAGGGCCGCTGTGTGAATTCAGCATCTCGTGAAGGATGTCAGCGTTGCCTTCGATTGGTGCGACTTCTTTAATACCCGCCGGCGCCTTGGAGCTACTGCCATCTCCTGGCGTAGCTTCTTTCTGTGAAAGCTCTGCTGCTATGATCGTATTATTGATAGCGTGGCTGGAAATCTCAGAGTTGCTCCCTGGATTCGACTCCGAGTAGTTTGTCACATGTCCTACCGAACCGCTATAGTTTTGTCTGGAGGAAGCCACGGCCACGGCGTCGAGGTCGGAATCGAAGATAACTGCAGAATTCTGATGCGAGAGGGCGGCGTTGTCAAAATGATGCTCCAAAGCCCTAGCGTCTGCAAATTGTAGAGCAGACAATGTGGTGAATAATAGCACCAGGAAACCCATTATGCGGAGGTGATCCATAAAATGAATTGCAAAGGATATGATGAAATGGCAATATCTAGAATAACAAAGGTTGCTTGAAATTTGAGGCTTTCGTGACAATAAATTCTCCTAATGCTCTCAGAAAGCCAATCTTCCTCGGACAGACAAAAGGGCCTTACCAAAGATTATGGTTGGTAATGCCAGAGAGTTGTAGAGAATACCCACCCGAGATCCCTGTGGTGAGCTCGTTTGATGGAGAGTGAAGTAAGTTGGCATGAATATATAGCTGTGGGGTTCCAAGTTGGGGAAGTAGCTTCAACAATGTGAAACAAAGGGGAAGTCTCGGAGCGGTTTGAGTCTTAATTCTCAGTCAACCAACGGATTTAATTTATATTATGTCTGATGTGACTGGAGCATTTGACTTGAATGGAGGTCAATAAGCAAATGAATTGAATTTAAGTACTGTGTAATGGTTCGAGTAAAGTTTGAACTTGTGAAGTCATCTCTGGCGGCTTTGAAAATAACGCATCCAGTTGCAATTGCAAACGGCATGTACATCATTTCGTGGTTTTTCCTTTCATTAGTTGATGTACACTCCTCTTTCAGACCAGCGTTGACCGTAATACAGTGCACACACAAATATTGTTGTACGGGTTTCCTTAAATCTTGTACTTTGTAGGCTTGGTCTAGGAGTATGACCAACTCTTTTAGGTGACTTCCCCTTTTTCTTCCTCCGTGATGAAAGGTTCAAAAGGTCGTCATCCTTTTGTTTTGCATCCCTGCCCATTTTTCTTTTTTGGGTGCTTTTGTGCTTGGGGGCATGTGTCCTACAAATGTCATGTTTAGTAGCATGAGAAACATCTAAACATCATATTTTCATAATCCATAAGTTGAGCCCACTAGAAGGTTTTATGTTTCATCTAAATGTAGTCAGGTGGACTTTTACTTAGATCCATTTCCACACATTATGGTAAAATTAAATAACCATTTCTCCATTATTTAGAGTCCATCTTTTTAAATGACCTCAAAGTGTTTCCAATATCCTCAAGAACCTTGTGCTGCCAAGAGGGAAGGGGAAGATTTGGTAACATCACCCATACTGACATTGTTGAGACCACTATTGTTGTGGAATCAAAATTTGGGAACGAATGGGTGATGAAAATCTCTACACTTCGCCAAAACGAGGTCCCTTCTTTCAAAACTCTCTCCAAGTCATCGTAGGTATTGAATTGAACAATGAAAAAACCTTGTGAGCATAGGTATATGTCACAGTGGTTGGTCTAGGTTGAAAAAACCCATTGATGCAAAGCATTGGACTTGGGCCAAAACCTATTGAACATACAAATCACTACTCTATATTGAAGAATAGAAAAAAGTTGATTTACTTCTATTAGGTTTACCTCCATGGTGGACTCTTGTTGTTGTCGTTGTTATACATTGTACGATCTAGGAGTGTATTGTGGTAGATCTGATTGATAAGAACCCTTACCTCATGTCGCATCTATGTAGGAGACTGAACCTCCTAAGTTCTTGGATCCCAAAGAACCCCGTTGTAGCCTTAAATTCAAGACAATGGCAGAATTTCTTGAAATGTTGTAATCCTGTAACTGAAATAGATCTTGAAGTTGCTTCCCTTCATAAAGAAGACATTATATATCTGTAGGAAAACCCAACTAATTCTCTATATTCTACTTGAGATTCACCACATGATCCAGACCTAAGACCCAAAAAAGGAATGACTCCCCATTAAGGCTCTTAACAAAAATAAAAGATTCCTCCTATTCCAATTCTTCCAACCCTCCACACAGCCCAAATCAATAAGCATAGGGGTTTTTTAGAGGATTTGCACTATTCTACGAGATGTTAGGGTTATGCAAGCATTGATATAAACTTGCAGCCCAAAATGACTAGAGGAAGGGGCGATACATGGCTGATCCAATTTGATAACAATCATGTGCTTAAAAAATATGTACATAACATATCACAAGATCTCTTTATAGCAAAAGTCACCCCCTATAGAGCAAAAGAAATCCCTTTAAGAAAGCAGTTGAGAGTTTCATAAATTAACCAAGCAATCTCCCTTTGACCAATGCCTCATATCCCACCACCCTACTATCTGAAGTTGTTGAAGAGTTGTGGGAGCTTTAGGACGACGGTAGCCATACCACTCCTGGGATCACATAGATCAGTCGTTGACCTTTGCCTTGAATGATATGGTGTTTTCTCTATATGTTCAGTAATAGTCTTCAATTTCCTAACTTGACTGTGTGGTTGCAGGCTACAAATGACAATAACCCACAAGCTTTTCCTATGCTCAAAACACTAATACTTAGTGCTAGCACAATTTTTCCCAACATATTATATGTTTGTGTGTGTGTGTGTGTGTGTGTGTATTCTCAGGACTTGGGCTTACCAATGAGAATTATGGACTACTCAATTCCCATGAGGGTATTCAATCTATGAATTTTCCATGGAGGCACCAGATGTAGTGCTCTTGTTACTGATCATATTAAAAAGGTTGGCAAGGTTTATGCAATCTATTGGATGACACACATAAGGCAAGCACCATGACCCAAAAATTCACCATTTAGACCGAACTTCCTCCTAAAAGGTCAAGGGAAGAGTCCCATTTGATACCCCAATCAAATCCAATTAAGAGTAGTGCCTTAAATGGGGTCAAAAAGAGGTGGAAGAGTTAACTCATGGGGTTGTCTTATTATTTTTGTGTGTGATAATGCAAATAAATCTACACAAAATAATGTGAAATATAACATGTAACCATCTAAATCTGATGTAGAGAAAAGATGTTTAACCAATTATGGTGCCATTTCTTGGTTTAGAATGTTGGTTAAGGATTTATGGACCAAATTACGTTATTGTCTTGTTACATTAGACTACAAAAATTGCAGTAGATAGTAATGACAACAACCTATTTAGCTCTAAACGACCACCTAATGAGTGCCAAAACACTCTTTGATTATAAATCTAGGGATATGGGGCTTAGAAGATGAAATATAGGCCCTTTAAGACCAAATTCCAACCTATAACAACAAAAGTGACAAATTCCAAGTTGTCTTTTCTGTGGATTTGGGATCACATCCATCTAGATCAAGTGTCTAGAAAATTTCAATTATGAAATACACTTTAAATAAGACTAGAAATTAAATATTTGACCCTAAAATAGTAAAAATAACAACTAAAAGTAATGTATAGTCACTAGACAATACTTTTAAATGATAACTTAATTGTATGGGGATGGAAATATTGATCTTTAATGAAAATGTTGAATGGTGAAACCAACACATAGTTCAGATTTGCATTCAATTCACTAGATACAAAGTGTAAAATATGCCCAATGATAAATAAACACCAATGTATCTAACCTTGATTTATATCTATGTTATATATCAATTTTTCGAAGGTACAAACTTGCTATTATGATAAGGCAATGCGAAACAACAAGCTATAATAGTTAATCTAATGTGAAAAATAAAGGTTTTGATCTTTTTTAAATGGAGTAGTTGTTATAGATTATACATTGTACCAAACCATGCATACTTCACTTGTTGGGATGTGAAACATGTGCCCCCTTAAGTTGACGTTGTAATTGGTTAAGGATGTGGGTTTGGTCTGCTAGAGTCACACCCACGTGTGGCTTAACAAGCCTTTCTTGGACTTAGGCTTATACCATATGTGAATGAATTAGTATAAGATCCTTTTTATATTTTAAATGATCATTCATAAATCATTCATTAACTTCAAAATATTAAATGCATGTAAGCTCAAATCAGAGTATGTAAAGTTTAACGTGAAAAACCTTGTGGGAGAAAAACACAAAAACTTATCTTTATAAGTGCCTATAGGTACCAACCTATTGTTACAAATATAGTAGGCACTAACCTACTGGAGGCAATAACCTCCTTGGTTGACCACCAAATCAGCAAGATATTGAATAGGCACCAACCTACTAGTCACCAATCTCCTTGGCTAGGCTCAAACTTAGAGTGACAACCCCGGTTGTATTTTTCTTATGAACTCCATGAAAAAACATCTTATATATTTTGATGTTCAAATTAAAAATGGGGTTAAGTGAGGGACACAAATTCTAGAGACTAGGTGGTTACTTTCTTGAGATGTTCAGTTACTTGTTGCAAGAGAAATTGGATTTTTTTGGGACAGCCATTGAATGTTAGTTGTTGTGTTTTAATAACATTGATGTTCTTAATTTATGGGTTGCAAAAGAGTACATAGACCCATGTTTCTTGGGGCAAGGAAAAATACAACAAAGGGACAAAATTTTAATGAAAAACATAGGCAACATAGGGTACTAGCCAGAGGAGAAAGTTAATCGAGGTCATCATTGCATGGAGGAGAGGAGAAAGGACACACGGAATTCAGCAATAATTCATAGGGAAACATCTAGGTAAGGAAAGGAAATGGAAAAAAATGAACATGTAGAGAGAGGGATTACATAGAGAATTATGGAATAGGAGATTGGGGGAGAACTTACAGAGAAGAAGCACCATGGACAAGAACTCACAAAGAAGAACTACCATGGATGAAGAAACATAGGGGATCATACACATCCAGGAGACTCAGAGCTTTAATTATGTTGTTTGGACACTTTGGGCGGGAAGGAGGAAAAATGCAGAGCAATTGAGAATGCTCAGGATAATTGGAATTACGGAAGCAAAGGACCCATGAGACAGAGCATATCATGGACTGAACAGTGGAATAATGCATGTACACTTGTAGACAAAGGAAGAATTTATTGTTAGTGTAGTGTAATAGTGGAAGAACTTTTGGTCTATTCTAGGGCTCTCAGAGCAGCTATTTTATTTCTAAATGAGAAATAGGGGTACAAGAGGAGCTTCTCCAGGTGAGGGTAAATCTCATGAAACCTTAGGGGGGATTAGCATGGAGATGGGTTTTCTCTAGAGTCCCTTGACATCCTGGAGTAGAGGTTTAGCCTTTGGAGTCCTGGAAAGAAGTTTTGGAGTCTCCTTTGCTTGTTTCATTCATTTTGGCAGTGTATTATCGAGTCCCCTTAGTGGGTGGAATCACTATGTGACAAGTTCAAGGTGAAGGTGAAGCCTCTCGATCCCGTACAACTCATTAATTATTGAACAACTAGAGGGTGGAGGTAGTAGTCCTCTTGATTCCCTAAATAATTGTTAACTGCTATTCCATTTGTGGGTGGAGGTAGGAGGACCTCTAGCGTCCCTATTTCAGTCAGCAATTGGTATACAATCCCTTGAGAAATCCATCTCAATCTGAGGAATCCGGCTTGGGGTGATAGCTACAAGAGAAATGGCTACACCTATCTACAACTAGGTGGAGAGTCATAGTCCCATACTCATTTTCTCCAAGAATTACAATATAAATGTTTCTTATGTATGTCTCCCGGTAATGAATGTGTGATGAATTTCTGGTTGGAAATGGTGTTTTTGTGAAAAATACATGCTTTTGTTACTATTATTACACAATTGACGAAAATATAGTGCAATATTTCAAGGCATTGGAATACCCTACAAGAATATCAATTTTATTGCAACAATATTTAGCATGAGAATTTCTTCATATTACAACATGATGATTACATTGAAGTTGAATCTCCCAAGGTAGGGAGCCATATTTTGTTTGTTGTCTCGGTTTTGTGATAATGTGGTAAATCTTGGCTTGGAAGGCTAGCTACAACCATGGTACTCATCTTATTTGTTACCTTTCCAATGTTTATTTATACACTGGTCAACTCTATTAGTGAGTTGCCTAGAAAACTCAAATAAGTTGTTATGTTTGTTCTTGTTATGTAGGAGAACGTTTCTCTATGTGTAGATAACCACCGTGTGGTTGTAATACATGTTGAGTTAGTAGTGTGGTGTGCGTTGTGAGCATTGGGATCCCTTCAGGAGGCACCATGCCTTTAATAGAGGGTATTTGATAGTTATCTGTGCAACCATGCCTAGAATTTCCTATCCCTAAAAAGGGAATGTTGGTAGGCCCATGATCTGATCCATTATGTGCCTATCCATAAGGATCTTGTTTGTAATCAAACTTAAGGAAATGAATCCCTATTTCCTAGAGAAGTGTTGATCTCCTTGCGATCCTTTTAAAACCATATGTCTCATGGTGACTCTTATAAGATCACGGTGATATTTTGGTCCCTGGATGAGGCCTATAGATCTCCAAGTCAAGATCTGACCAATCCTAGTAATGCATTGAAGACCTTGGGGACTACAAATCCTTGAGGGACTAGATTAATAAGTCTCTAACCTAAATGGATAGGTTCCTAACTAGTGTTCATCATGACAGACACCGTGGACCTGGGAAGAGGAAACTTATTGTAAGCTCAAGAGAGATAGCACCAGAGAGTACCTTAGCAAACCTTAGTGGTCATAGTTAGACTCTGGCGCAAGTCTAGATGCTTGTAGAGCCACCATAGTCAGGACATGTTAGAGCTCCCTTGTGAATGGCATATAGTGTAGGAAAGTTGAAATTCCTTATGAAAACCACTAGATTCAAGAATGAATGTATTTCTCATGGCTGAAGCTCCAACCAGAAAATTCTTAGACTGGTTATGGGCAAAATCCTGCTATGAGTGGCATTGTTGTGAATTCAGGCATAGACTTAACCTTATAGCTTCAGTCGATTAGAACTTATCTACATGGCCTGACAAGAGCCTCGTCGTGGAAGTGGTGAATTGAATGTTTTGATTATGCCTTATTTCAATAAGGATGATGGAGGGATGACATGTCCTAGATGCATAAACTCAGAAGTTTATAAGGGTTGCGTAGAACGGATGCCAAGGTTAACATGGAAAATTTGGTGGAGTGGAGAAGGTGAGGGTTATTTGGGGTCCTCGTATTGGCTAATGGAAGGGCCCAATACCCAAGTTGAAATTCTATCGTGACTTGGAAAAATCTCAAGGCAGGCTCGCATAGACATAATTAAGTTCACTATGCGATGGGAAAAATTATCATCCCAGACTAAGTCACTTGGAGGTAAGCCTTGGCACATTGAAGAGGAGACTCAAGATGAAAGGGGTCGAGCATACATGGTAGGTCACCATCATGGAGAAGTTCTATTTGGTAAAGTACATGCTAAAGCATAAGGTGGGAGGACCTAGGGTGACGTGTCCCAAGACTCCCATCCCAAAACTTAAATAAGAAATGCACAAAGGAGGAGCTAGGGAGAGTAAAGTTGGGATGACTTGACATGAGAAATCATGGCAAGAGTAAAGCAGTGAACCAACCATGAGTGAGGCCACATGGATAGGTGTGGACCCAAGCTCCACATCAACCCACGGGCTACTACTCGGGACAAGAAGCCAAAGTGCATATTGATAGGGGGAAAGATGACGTAAGCCAGGCTACGGTGGTAAACATTTGAGCATGAGAGTCCTGATATTGGTTTGAGGGGTGGACGCACCTTGAAGTTCAGCCTGAGGGACCGACCCCTGAATATTTACAAGAGTGCAAAGGAAGAAGAGTCAAGTAACAGACCCCAGGAGACGATAAAGTTTGTGGCAATTGTTGGCTCACCTATCTATCTATCTATATATATATATATATATATATATATATATATATATATATATAGACACACACACACACACACTCGACTAATGCATAGCGCGAGAATTGGTGATACCCTTTCCATGAATGGGTCAGAAAGCTAATATGGCCACACCAAGTGGTGGTAAAGGGATGATTGGGATGCCACATGGTTACCACATGGTAGAAGGAGGATGAGGAAGTGGAAATTTGCAAAGCTATAACTCTTGATCCAGAGGTCGAATTGGGGTGATATTTTATATCACTGAAACCATCTCGCCAAGGAAAAATAATGGTGGTAGTTGTTTCAAGTTTTTAATTGAAAAAGTAAAAATATTTATCCCATGTGTCTAACCGTACAAGAGGGATTAGATTAGAAAGTGAACATTCTCAACTTGGGTTAAGGTGTGGGTTGTCCACATATGGTATCAAAGCATCCAGGTTCAACATTTGGACTAAACGGGCTCTATCATGGGCAAATAATAATAGGGTACCTGCAATGGTGTCATATTTATTTTTAGAAAATTAACTAAAAAAATGTTTAGGTGTTAAAAGTCGGGTTATAATTGATTGATTGCATGCATGGATGATATGGTTATATTGTGATTTAAATATGGAACATGGCACTAACAATTGGTGTTAATTGATATATGATTAATGAATATGCAATGCAGAGGTGGTGCTTCTTTTGGCTTGATGTTGATTATCATGGATATACTAACATGGCTTGTTTTGTTATAGTAAAGCTCACCATGGAAGCTCCAAAAATGCAAGTTCATGATCATGATTGTGTGTATTTATTTATCTCATGTTGTATCTAGAAATTGTGTGTGGATTACAGCACATCACAAGCAACAAAAGACAATGAAAGACATGGGAATGGGGACTAGAATGGTGCAATATAGCTTCGATCAGTCACAACATGGAAATGAAGAGGCCAAATTGAAAGAAGAAGAAAGATCATTTGGCCAAGAGAAAGGGGAAGACTCACCTGATTGGTTGGATACTTTGAGGAGCCTAGCAGCTGAAGTAAAAAGCTTCAAATAATAAAATGAAAGGCTAGTGAGAGATTAAGAGAGGCAAGTTGAGATAAATTTAGTTATTTTTCAAAGCCTCTTAGGTTTACAGAGATAGAGTCAGCCTAAGTTGGGGGATAGTCATAAATATAGGAGGAGCATTCAGGGTCAGAAGAGAAAGAAAATGGGGCATATGGTAGTAGGTCTAGGAAGAGGCATAGGTAGGAAAGTGAAGACATTGTGAAGGAAGAGGCATAGATAGGAAAGTGAAGACATTGTGAAGGAAGAGGCACCACTCATTATCCAAGAAGGAATAACCAACACTTATATGCACCTATCTAGTAGACCTTCCAGCTCTACTACTGATCTAGGTGGATGTTGGTTGCCACCCACCTATCCCACTTGGACCCCCACAACTATCTCTTTTAGTTTTTCAGTTTCCTTAATTGTAGCACAATTTACTATTTTTAGCAATTTTTCGGGTCCTGAACTTCTGGAGTCGTTTTGAGGCCCTAAATGACGTTTTTTCGAAAACTGGGAGCAACATGGGTCCTTGGATAGATGTTGATCTTCTCAAAGTTGTAGTTCTCGGACAGATCTTTCTAACGAGATATTGTGCGTGTCAAACGAAGATCGTATGCCAAAGTTACGACCCTGGGAGGTTGATGTACCAATTTACCCGAACGAGGCCCACAGTTTGGCGTTTCATCTTCTAGGGTTAGGTTTTTGGATGTTTAGGGTTTTCCATTGTTTCTCAACAATAAATAGGCTTTCGAGCCTCATTGTAACAGAGTTCAGAGGCATGTCGCTGCCACATCTCTTCTCAGAGATAAGCTACCATCGCCCTAGTTGGTTTATTTCCATTTTTGTTTGTAAAAATATTTCAGTATTTTACATTAATGAAATGAAGTATTATTTCCGCTGCATATCTATATTTATGGATATATCTGTAATTTGTTGTGTTCTTGTTTAAATCTGGATCAACTACCAGAAGGCACCATCAACGCTCCCATCATCATCGTCATCATAATTAGGGAAGAAAGGAAAAGGATTATATGCCATACGAACTTAAGAAAACAAAACCACCCAAATTTGATGAGGAAATGAAGAAATATGAAGATGCAAAAGCCTGGTTGCTGGGCATGAGGAAATATTTTATAATTCATGATTATTATGGAAATGTGAATTACAATATTGCCACCTATAGCTTGAAAGGAAAGGAATACATATGGTGGGAAGATCTAAAAAATGTCAATGGCATCATTGAAGAAGAATTGATTGGCAGTGAATTTGAGAAGATTTTAAGGAATTAATATTTGTCCAAGTGATATTATGACATCAAGGCAAAGGAATTTTATGAGCTCAGAATGGGACAAATGTTAGATGAGGAATAAATCACCAAGTTCCTAGAGGTATTGAGATACGTACCATATCACAAGGATGAGAAGTAAAAAATCCAGCAATTCATCAATGGCCTACCTCTAGCATTCAAGGATCGGATTGAGACTTTGGAACCCCAAATGTTGAATGATGTCATTAAGAAGTTGAAACTCTGTTGTGAGAAGAAAAAATGCAAACCATAAATTAAAAGTGACTGGAAAGCCAAGGAAAATATTGGACATAAAAATAAATGGCCCAATAAATCCACAAATAAAAAGGAAAGTAAGCACCCAACTACTATAAATCGGTTCTAGTAGAAAATCATGTAAGTTGTTGAGGGAAATACACAACAACCAACAATAGAGTAGCGAAAATATGAATTTAAAGAACAACTAAAATGTTGGATTTATGGTGAAAATCACAGGAAAAGGGACTGCCCACATTAGAAAAGAATTGGGACAAAGTTTTACAATGCCCCAAAAGCTTGCACAGTGGGTGATGTGGCTTGCAATTTGCCTAAAATTTACACAACAATGGACAATTGCTAGGGAGATCACCATGCATCCATCATTGAGATGGAAGGTGAGATATGAAATCAATTTGTTTCCATTTTAATTTATCTTGGTTATAAATACAATTATGTTAACTCGGAGCTTGTGAAAAAATGTAATTTGGCCCAAGAATTGCAAGTAGAGCCATGGTTGGTTCAATTGGAAATGGAATGAAGAAAAGAGTGAGCCATTGGGTAAATCGTGTGTGATTGAGCTTCAAGGCATGCCAAAAACAACGTACCTAAATGTGTTACCTTTGGGGGTGTACAACATACTATTGGGTATAGATTGGCTATATAAGCACCATACCAAGGTTGAACGTTATGAGAAGGAAATTGAGTGCCTAAATGAATGGGAAGGAAAGGAATATTGCACGGGAAGTAAAAGCCCAAATTGGTAAGGAATGTTTATAGCCATGTAGGCCAAGCACATCTACCGACAAGGTTGTCATTTGTTTGTTGTACAAATTACTAGTGAAGACAAGGCCAATAGCCATGTTGAAAAGGAAGAAAGTGAAATACTACAAAGATATCTTGTGTTGCGACAGTTCAGAGATGTGTTTCTAGAGGATAATCTTGGATTTCCTCCTCACAGAGAGGTATAATTTTCAATTGAGTTGGTATATGGAGTAGCACTAGCGACCAAGGCAACATATCGGATGAGTACGTCAGAACTGATTGAGTTGAAGCTACAACTAAAATAAATTCTTCATAAAGGATACATTCGTCCAGGTGTGTCATCGTGGGTAGCTCTGGTATTGTTTGTAAAGAAAAAATATGGGACACTCAAACTCTGTATTGACTACATGTAGTTAAATAAAGTGACCATCAAAAACAGGTATCAATTGGCACAAATTGATGAATTATTTAACCAGTTGAGAGGAGTAGTAGTGTTCTCCAAGATTGATTAGAGGTTTGGGTCTCATCACACTTCAAAATCAAGTAATTGAGCAAGTAAAAGTGCAATGGAGGCACTTTGGCCTAGAGGAATCCCCTTGGGAAATTGATGATTCCATGTGGGAAGCATATCCTTTTTTATTTGTTGGTTGAAACAAATGTATATGTTTGTAAATATTGTATAGAGTTGTACATATAAAGCTCCATAAAACAATATGCATATTTTTTTCTTTTCGTGTACTATATATTTCGTGGTTTTGCCATTGATCAAACATATTTATGTAAACACTTCTTTCAAATGCAGTGATAAACATATTTATATTTCTTTAAAATGAATACAAAAACTAGGTTACAAGCATTGATCACACCTGTTACCACCAATCCAATCTCTCAATGCACCAAATTGTACTAGAAACCAAATATTTGTACTTGAATACTTTTGATCTATCAATGCTCGAGATAAATTATGAATTATCACCTCTATATAAAAATTCAATAAAATGTGAATGGTCAAAACCCTAAAGATACTCAAAAGAATATATGGAAATAGAAAGGTCACACAGCCTCTCATTAATTTTAATGTTATATTTAATATATTTAACTTATGTGTTATGAGGCCTTTTCAGGAAAGGTTTTGTTAATCTCAATGTTGTGTGAGTCTGTGTTTAGTTTACTTCCATATTTTATTTATTAGTATTTAATTTAAAAAATAATATAAATAATTTAGTAAATTATTAGGATATTAATAAATTTAAGGGATTAATATTTTAAGTAAATTTGTTTAAGTAGAAAATTAATTTTTTTGGAGGAATCTGGTTATATTTTTTCCAAAAATTTTGAAACAGAGAGTATTTGAATATTTTTTTAATGGTGGAAATGGATTCAGGGCCCTCAAGATCCCCTGCAACATATTTTTTTAATGGTGAAAATAGATTCAGGACCCTCAAGAACCCGTGTAGCATCTCAAATTCTTGAACTTGACAGTTGTGATATGAAAAAAAAAGAAAAAAGAAAAAAAAAAAGCCAAATTTCCTCAAAATCATGCTGGAATTTTGGAAGAAATATGGTTATTAAAATTAAATATTAAATTTGAATATATAGTTACACTAAATTAAATATTATAGAATATATTAAGATTATTAAACATATTATTAATATGTATTTTTTTTTACTTTTTAACTAAAAAGGTGAGGATGTAATGTGTTGGTCCAATATGGTCAACAATGGTTCAATGTCACATTGCGCTGGTCCAATATGGTCAACAATGGTCCAATGTCATAATGTGTCAAAGATTGTCTCAATATGAAAATCAACCATGGTCTAATGTCGCATTGTGACAAAGATTGTCTGAGTATGAAAATCAACAATAGTAAACCTTGGTCAACCATATTTATTTTAAGGTTTATAATATTTATCTTAGGGTTTTTATACCTTGGGTTTATAATATTTATCCCTTGGGTTTTTAGTATTAATCCCTTGGATTTATTAATCTAAGGGTTCATATTCCTAGGGTATAATATTATTCATAGGGTTCATAGTATTAATATTTGGGTTTGTTACAAATCCATTGGGTTTATAATCATGGTCAACCATGGTCCAACGTCACTTTGTAACAAATATTCTCTCAATATGAAAACCAACCAATGTCGCATTGTGACAAGGATTGTCTCAATATGTAAATCAAACATGGTCAACCATGCTCGTCTCTTATTCCAACGTCACATTGTGACAACCATGGTCTTCCATTGTCAACCATGGTCCAATGTTGCATTGTGACAAAGAATGTCTCAATATGAAAATCAACCATGGCCAACCATTATCCAACGTTGCATTGTGCCAAAAGTTATTTCAAAACAAAAAAAACAAAAAAAACGAGAAAAACAAAATGCATTTCTTCTCTCGATTAATATAATATTTTCTTACTTTTAAACCATTCATTGAAAGTTTAAGCGGTTCATTAAAAGTTTAAAAAATCTCACTTAATATAATATTTGCTTACTTTTAAGCCGTTCATTGAAAGTTTAAGAAATCCTACGATGGAAAAAGTTAAAAACCGCATAGTACATGCTTCGGAACCCTATAAAACCTACTTCCACAGGCAGCCGAGGCACTCCATGAACCATACATTTCATGTTACGTTGCTTTTCTATTTGATAATAAAGAACTCCTCCTCTTCCCCTAAACTAATTTTGAAACTGACTTATTTTGGTTGTGGATGACATTCAACATGACATTGGAGTATTGTTGTATTCAAAATTTCACAATATTTATGGATACGAATTTACTATGATCCAACGTTATTGTAGCTCTATGAATCTGACCCGGCTTTATTGCCACTAACTCAGACTTTTACCAGGAGAGCATTGAAGGGATGAGAACAGTCCCTTGAGTTGAATTGAATTTTGATGGCGGTTAGACAGAACACAGTGACAACCAAACCCCACTAACTCAGACTTTTACCAAGATGAGCATAGTCACTTAAGTTGAATTGAATTTTGATTGCGGTTAGACAGAACACAGCGACAACCAAACCCCACTAACTCAGACTTTTACCAGGATGAGCATAGTCACTTAAGTTGAATTGAATTTTGATGGCGGTTTGACAGAACACTGACAACCAAACTCCAAAGCTGCTTGGTATTCAAAAGGGCCATGCTCGGGGACCATAGACTCTGAGCTGCAGACTCTAATTGCCATAATTTCTCCGCCTTTTTCCATGATGTTTGAAAAACAAAAATACTTTTATCACTTTGGACTCGTTATATATATATTTTTTTTTTGCCGTGAAAAGTGCCATATTCGACTTTGAAGACTTCAGTTTTGTCAAAAACAAAGGTGAAAAGCATGACCAATGAGTTTACAAATTATATAACGTTTGTTTACCTTTTTGTCAAAATACATAAACAATAAATTCATCTAAGAATATTCTACTTCATCTTCATTCATATATTTTTCTATTCTACCTCCATCTTTGTTCATCTGTTTTTCTATTCTACATCCATCTTCGTTCATCTGTTTTTCTTATTTGAGGTGAACAAAAAATTATTTTAAGCGGATAGATATATTTATTTAGAAATAAGTTTTTAAAATTTTAATTTTATTATTAATAACTATTAGGTAATGGTAGAGATTTAACTCATAAAATATTTTTATTAATTATTATAAATCAAAGTTTTAAATTTATCTCAAAAATAGTTATGTTTTTTTGGTTATTAATTAATGATTAAATAAAAAAATATCATATGAAATGAGTTATGTTTTTTTGGACATGTTGTATTAGTAAACTATGGTATTGTAACAAAGTCTATTTACAAATTAATAATTTCCATGCCAAAATAGACATAAATCTCCATAACTAAAAATTTTACATACTTTTTCAAATATATAATATTAGTTTTTTTTAATAATAAAAATAATTATAATACTAATAATATAATTTAGATAATTTTTATGTTATTTTAATTTTGACAATGTGAAATATATCATAAAGTCAGTCATTTGATATTGAATATATAAATTTAATCCACATTAAAATTTAACATTAATGAAATTTTTAAATACAATTTGTTTTCACCTAAAAAATTAACTTGGTCTTCATTTCTTCTCTCATTTGTAAGCAAACTTATTCCTCTGGGAGATTTGATCCAAGAGGGGGAAATTCCACTTTATCCATAGATGCAATGGCCATTTAAGTTTAGGTTTTGTTACTTGACAAGCTAATTCATAATCCACTTTCTTGGAGATATAATAAACACTTTTTTACTCCAATAATTGAATGTTCATTCAATAAAACAAATTGACTTAGAGATTTAACAAATTGACTTAGAGATTTAACTCTTATTCGTCTTGTGCACATTGGATGAGATTCATTATCATAGATGTAATTGTTATGTGAGTTGATTAATTATTTATTAGTTAAATTTGAGAGATTTAATCCAACTAAAATAACTCTTATTTTAATATTTGATTGAGATATTTTCTCAACTAATTGATTATATGGTTGAAGTAAAATTCTATCTTAAATAATACTGGTTGTATTTATATTTATGAAAACAAATAAATTTTGGTACGAAATTGTTTTTACAAATTGGTATGTAAGCCGGTGGTTCCATGCGTAACTCCCTTCAGGGAGGGCCCAGGATATCCCGTTGTAGTTGTAGATTTAATTAATTGGCGTGAGTCGTGCGTTTAGCGCGAGCATATTGTGGTGTGTGTTGTTTACCCCTTTCAAAGAAAACCCCGACTGATGTGGCACCCTGCGTGCATCGTATTGTTCCGGCATTTCTGTTGACCGGTCGAGATATTTTGTGGCTACGTGGAGGAATGAACCAGCCCACTGCCTGATATGATGATATCAAAGTATGTACTGCAAGGCTGCAAGCTTCATTGTCGTCCTGCACAAAACCACGAAGTGCTAAGAGTGGGAGTCGTGTTCGTGATCTGTCTCGCTATAATCACAGCTCTGGATTCCTCAAAGGTTAATCCGGAGGTTTCGTTGGACAAGAGTTGTTTGCTTGGATGTGAAATGCCAGCAGGATTGAGAATCAGAATATTTTGACTTGCATGCTCTTAATCGAAATCCCCTGTGACACCACGACCTTTTGGATGTGTTGTTTCAAAAAATAAATCACGAGAGCTGCCTCGTCAACCATTCAAAGAAGCCATGGCAGATGCGTTGCAGACTCACATGTTTTGACGATATTTCATTGGTTTGCTACGTTTATCTCTTCGCAGCAAGTAAACACAACGCAATTTAAATGCAATCTAATATTTAACCGTGTTTGTATAATTTCTCAATTTTTCATTAAATGCAATATTTTTTTTTGCAAATTTCCACACATATTAAGAGATATGTGTGTTAACTTAGCATAACTTAGTTTTAAATGTGTAATTTAATATATATATATAAATGATTTACATGGAGAGAACTAAGTTTTCAAATTAAAATTATATATATATATATATATATATAAAAAGATGATTTACACGAAAAGAACTAAGTTTTCAAACTAAAATTTCATTTTTCTATGAATACTTATATTTTTTATTGGTGAAATAATATTTCAATTGCATTTTGGAGACACATGTATTCGTTTAAGATCTTTTTCAACACTTTAAATAAATCAAAAAAGAAAGAGTAACGTTTTGAAGAGAACTCGTAAATGAAGATAGTGGTATTTTTTGAAATTTTTCTTTGTTCAATTTTAATCTTATTGATTTTTTATTCAGCTCCTTTGAAACTATTTAAAAAAATTTCAAACATTATGTTTACAAGAAATTAAATGAAAAATATCATATGAATTTGAAAGTGTCAAACTCATATGCCGTTGGATAGAGGATTCTTTTACGAATCCAACATGATCAATTCTGCCACTTAAAGACAAATTCTACCCTAAATCCGCTAGGGTACAAAATGAGGTTGCAGGAAATCTGCATAAGGGGTGTTGAAACTGTGATTTCTACATAAGGGGTGTTGACACTGTTATTTTTTAGGACTTCATGAGCTAGATCTTGCACTTAAAACTTGACCCAACGCTTAAATTCATAATTCAAATTGCTCAATCATAAAACTCTCAATCACGTCATATAGATGGTTAACCAACGGTTCGATCAAGCCATTAAAAAGTTACCCACCACTAACTACCTACCATTATATATATATATATATATATATAAACATAAAGTTATAAATAACATAACATATATATATATATATATGTTTTGTTTTCATATATATATATGGTTAATAAAATTTAATTAAAGAATAAAAAAAATTGTTTTGTGCTTTTAATTTAGTTAATATTTTATTTGAATATAGTTATTTTTTAAAACAAATTACTATATTTATTTGAAAAAATATATCTAAATTTAAAAAAGAATGAAATAAAATTTCATATACGATTTAATAGATTTAATAGAGGATTATCATGAGCAATTATATTCATTATATTAATCTAAAGTTTCTAATTTATTTATTTATTAGTTATAGTTTAAATGTTTTTTGTTTTGGAATTTTTTTGGACATATTTCTCGTCATATTTGTTAGAAATTTAAAATGCATTTTTAATAACAAAAAATCATTTTATTTTATTTTTTCATTAAATTTCTAAAAGAACTTTAAAACCTGTCATAATTAAAAATTTAAGTTTTTACTATAAATAATTTTTATAATAAACATGATACTATTACAGATAACTTCTTTCACAAAAAAAAAGCTAAATTATAGGTTTATGCGGTGGTTTTCAAAGGTTTTCTTGGTGATTTTCTAGGTTGTTTTATGTGGTTTTCAAGGGTTTTATTGGTGATTTTTTGTGATTTGCATGATTTTTTTTTTTTTTTGTAGCTTTTGTATGGTAGTTTTTTTCAAATTATTTTATTTTATTTTGCAAAAAAAATAAAATAAAAGAGACAAAAATGGCAGGAAACCTACCTTGGCTTGAGCTTCTACATAATTAACGGGGCTGATGGGCCCATCTCGGTCAAGCTTACAAATATTTCGCCAAACTCCTTTTTTCATAATGGCATAAGAAAAATAACTTGCCCAGGTCGCGAGTGGGGTTTTTTCACCAAAACGTGCCCTCGCTTTGCCAAAAAGTGTAACCCGAAATACAAAGAGATAGTTTAAAAAACTCAAATTAACATAAAGATAATAAATCAATTAATAAATAACGACTTTAAAATTTTGAATACTAAACAAAGTCTTTCGGTAGAAATCACATGAGAGAATTTTTTGGCTGACGCATTTCGAACCAACAAGTGCGGTTCATCATCATGACCGGATGAAAAGGCAGACCATGGCAAAGGCTAAAATAAAGAGCAATGTAGAGACATAGTTTCAAGTAATGGCTATATTTGAACAATATTATTTAAATTATAATATTAATTTATTAATATATTAAAAACAAATATTATTAAGTAACGACTATATTAAACGGCTAGTTTTTGAAAAATTATTTAAATAATGATATTATTTCATTAATTTATTAAAAATATTAATAGGTAACGGTTATATTAAACGGCTAGTTTTTGAAAAATAATATTTAAATAAATTTATTCAAACCAAATATTACTAGTTCTTGAAAAATAATATTTAAATAATGATATTAGTTTATTAATTTATTAAAATATTAATATGTAACGGCTATATTAAACGGATAGTTTTTGAAAAAATATTTAATTAATGATATTATTTCATTAATTTATTAAAAATATTAATAGGTAATGGCTATATTAAACGACTAGTTTTTGAAAAATAATATTTAAATAATGATATTAGTTTATTAATTTATTAAAATATTAATATGTAACGGCAGGAGGAGGTAGGTTCAAGTAAATCCAAAGGAACATGAGGTGTTGTTGGATCTAAATTACCCAAAGGAACATAACCGAATAAGGAACATAATAATGTTGGACTCTCCTATAAAAACATCCTCCAAGGGAAATCAGCAACTACAACAATTCAAATCAGACACATAATAATCCCAATCCATACATTGTGGAGGACGCAAATTATGTTCCAGAATTGAACATAGACCTTCCAGAAACAAATGATTTTTGCACAACCTATGAGGCACAAGCCTTCATTTGCAAATTTAACAATTTTTGGCCGAAACCAATGGATCTTTTTCACTGGATCTTCACAAATTGGCCATCAAATTGCGACATACACTTATGCTCCAAAGGCTTCTCATTGTAAAGTTTGCATCATCGAAGCACGAGAAATTATCCTACAGGAAGGCCCATGGTTTTGGAGATCGACAGAGCTCTTCATCACTCCATGGTTCCCAGATTTTGATGTTAACACCATGATCATATCAAGGATATTGGTTTGGGTTAGGCTACATAACCTTCCTCTTCACTTCTGGCATAATCAAGTGTTAGAAGGCATTGGAAATATCTTAGGATGATACATAAAGACCAAAGAACAAACGACGGAAGAATGAATCTATACTTTTGCACGCATATGTGTGGAGGTGGACCTTAGTAAAGGCCTACCGTATACCAACTGACACACAACAAGAAAAGTTGGACTCAAATTCTAGATTTCGAGAACACAACCTTCAGATGCCGAATATGTCGCCAAACATGACACTTACAAAATATGTGCCCTAATGCCAAGAAATAGTAGCGAAGGAAGAAGAAACCAAGGAAGAAACGAAAAGGATGGAAATTTACCCCAAATGAACTAGATGAGGAAGAGGAAGAATCAGAAAAGGAACCCATCCCAAATAAGGAAGAACAACACATACAAGAAAAAAAATGAAAAAGTCGAAAATAAACAATACCAACAGAACTACAGGGCCCTACAAATAAGCTAATAAGGATACTCGAAGAAAAGGACAATGGAGGAATCAAACCTTAGCATGCTCTCGATAATTCATATTCAGAAAAGGAAACCTCAACAATAAAATAAAATCAGCTAGCTATCATCTCATCCATGCCATCTCAAGGAGAATGACGAAGGTTGAAAATAAGAAATGGAGAAAAGTCTAACTTTTCTCATCACTATCCAAGCACATTTATATATAATTTTTCACTAATTTTGATTTCATTTAGTCTAACTTCTTATTTTCCTTGGAGAATTACTTTTTCCTTTCTTCCCATCTTGAATCCAACCTATGTTTTTTGCTAATTCTGGTGGGTCATTCTTTGACAAGTGAGTGTCGTTATTTTTGAATTCTTCCTCATCCACTTGATATGATTAAGAGGTCGTCTTTCCAGCTTTAGTCCTTATGGATTTAGGGGGGCATCCATTTTCCATGAGGGCTTGCTACTTTTTCACTTTCGGTGAGTCCAAAGGATTCTCATTGACATGCATTTTTTCCTAATTGATTTTTGTTATCTCTGATGAATTTTATTTGACAGTATCTACTTCCTTTTTATCTTCCATTTATTTCTTATCCCGAGAATCTTATTCTTTGTATACCGTGTAGTGATAGCCTTGAGTTCCTTCCCACCATTTGGGCCTTCGGTTTATTTTTATTTTTATTTTTATTTTCCTGATCTTTGTTGTTTTGCACATGCTTGGAACAATTTTTTTATTACATGTCATGTTTCATGACGCACTCTACATCAGAATGAAACATTTTCATAATCAAGATTTTGACCCCAGACATAGTCTACATATGTTGGATTAATCTCAATGGAAAAACCCTTATTGAATTCCATCTCCACACATATCAAGTGTTAATAGTCTTAAAGAAAATTTCAAATTTTGCGTCGTGGCAATAAAACTTTCCTAACATATTCCCTATAGAGGATAATGATGGGAGTTTCCAAAGATTCGAGGGAAGGTTTGGAAGCCTTACCCAAACCGGAGTCATGGAGATTGATGTCGTAACCGCATCAAAGGTGGGAGACCAGGGTTGCATGAAGATGCCAACACTACCCCATAACCACAACCTAGATTGGAAAATTTCCTTCTTGTCCCCAATATTGTAAAAAACAACAACAAAAAAACCTCGGGCCATAGGATAAATATTCATATCATCCATCAAGAGAGGTTTCCATTTCTCAAAGATCTATTTGTGCAGATCAATCAACCGCAACCAAAATCCATTAAACCTATAGACCAAACCTTGCTCCAAAAAATATTTTTCATAGCTAAAAGCTTCCTCCTCCAAAGGAATATTGAGGGAAGGAACTTCTTGAACTATTAAAATAACAGATCCAGATTTCAGCATGACACTATACAAAACTGAAGAAGAGCTTGCTAGACTAACAACATTCCTACAAAAGATATTGTCTTCTTCACTAGATCAATAAGATTCACCATTGTTCAAACTAGAGTAGAGATTTGCAAAGAGATCCATGCAATCTAAGCATAAATCATCCAATTAAAATAAAACCCTAGTTTCCAAGGGTCTTTAGAGCTCAGTCCATCCCCACATAAGAGACAATTTAATGTGATATTTAACTGTGTGTTATGATGCCTTTTTCATGAATGGTTCATTTCAATGTTTTATTTGAGAGCTTTTATAAAATAAGTATGAATAAAAAGTTGGATTAAATTATATTTGATATTGTCTTTATTAAAATAAAATATTAAATTTAAATATTATTTACACTAAATTTAATATTATTATTTTTTTCAATTGTGGTTCACGGTCATTGAGTGGCCGCTACATCCATGGGTAATAATCCGAATAGATCCACCCGAAGGGATCTACCCATCGGCTTATGGTCGGGCCTAACCCCAAAGGCATCAAAGAGATTTGACCCCGTGACCTTCCGATTGACAAAATACTTAGCAATGGGAACTCGACCAATTGAACTATCCCTTAGAGCTAACTAAATTTAACATTGTGTAATAGTTTTCTAGAATATTAATATCTAATATATAAAAACTAAAAAATTAGTTTTTCCTTTACTTAATATGAAAAGGCTATCTAGTAGCAACTTATAACACTTTGGTTTAAGTATCAGAAGATATCATGCACTTCTCTTTTAAATAAAGTAAAGAAATTAAGTCTTCACGGAGTTGTAAAATAACACATTATTTTTTAATTAATAAAGTAAAGATATTTTAGTTGGCAAAAGATAATTTAATGGAAATAGAATTATGTGGATACATGGTAATATGTGATGAAATGGTTCTTACTCTTCAGTGACATTTATTTAAAAATGGGTTAATAAATTAAAGTTTACTAATTAAGGGAATTTTTTATATAAAACTTTTTAATCATATAATGTTAACTAAATGGGTTGGGTTGTTTTTAAGAGCATCATGTATGTGTGTAAGGTAAATGGGTTGGGTTGTTTTTAAGAGCATCATGTATGTATGTAAGGTAAAAAATGTACATGGAGAAATATTTATGGGTCGAAAAAAATCAATGGAGCAAGGAATATGGGATAAACATGTCAACATGTTTAAATCGAGATAAAAAAATGGAATGATAAGTAAGTATATATGCGTCTAGAGACACTTTATCAAGCATTCATAAAAGTATATGAAAGGAAAAATGAAAATGCCTAATATGTATGAGCTCAGTGAGTTTGGTGGGGATATGAAAATAATTTGTATTAGATGGTGCCATTTTTTTTGGGGGGGGGGGGTTAATGTGGTATTTACATGTATATATAACTAAGCAAGGGATATGGTAATTTAGTGGGGATATGAAAATAATTTGTATTAGATTGTGCATTTTTTTTTGGGTAATTTTACACATGAAATACATAAATTGTATTTACATGTATATATAACTAAGCAAGGGATATGGTAGTTTAGATATATAAATTGATAGTGTTATCATACTGAAAATGATGAAAAATGTTATAAATGACAATTTATTTGAATAAATTCTTTAATATGTGATAGAGAAATGAAACTATATACTATGAATAAAAGTAAATTATAAAATTTTAAAAATTAAATTGAAAATGTAAAATTTTAAAAATTAAATTGAAAATGTAAATGAATGAAAAATTAACTATCTATCTAAATAGATAGATGGAAATAATTTTGATAGGGTTCTAAGGATCATAAGTAGTTGCATGCACTCCTTCCTTATTTGCAATACATTTACTCCCCATTATTTCTCGTTGAATTCATTTTGAGCTGGTCATGGCAAGCCATTGATTTCATGAAAAAAATAGCAGAGAACTTTAAATGGTCTTCCATTCATATATTAGTGTTTATAATGCTCCTATTGTCTTAGTCTTTCTAGAAGGAACCATGTTGTTGGAAGTAGTGATACTACCAACAAAGTCACACATGGAAATCTCTTCAACATGATCCCAACTTTGGGGTCGAAACTAGTTGATACTAATCTTTTGATTTTCAATGTAGTTCTCCTTCTTTCTTAGCTAAAGGAATTCATTCCAAAATTTGAACATGGGGTGACGTTGACTCTAAGGGAATCATCATTTGATAGCACGATCTCTTAATATGATAAATATGGTATTTGTTTTTAGGAACAATATAATATTTTGGGAGATTTGACAATAAAATAGCATGTAAGATTTGTTTTTCCTTGATGGACTCTTAAAATTGGTTATCTTGCATCCAATGGTATTTTATGTGGATGTTTACGAATTATGTTTTGTTGACTCAAATTATAATTATATCCAAATTGTAGGTACTTAGTGTTTCCTTAGCTCCTATCCTATATCATGCACAATATTTTTTTCCTATCATCTTAACTGATTTCAATGGGATTGATCAAATCTTCTTATCCTCAAATCATAGCCTTTCAATTCACCAAAGGTACAAACCTTCTCATGACACATAGGAAAACAATACTCTAATAAGGATTCATTATAGAGTATACATTTGGGTTCTTATCACTAAAGAGTTGGGAAGGATGAACATTTTCAATGTTATATCTAGGAATAAGTTCTCCATTTTATTGATTGAAGCCTTCTTCTCTTCACCATCAGCTTTGGATTCATTATCACATTCCACTGCATCCACCTTTTTTATTCTGTCCACCATCCTTCTTCTCTCCACCATCATCTTTGATATCCCCATGGCACTATCTTCCTTCTTCTCCCCTCCTTTGTTTACATCATCCTTCTTCCCCGTAACGTTTCTCCATTGTTTTTCTATGGGATGACCACTAGTTTTTTCTAGTATTTTTTTGGAGATATTCCACCAAGTTATTGGGATCCATCACTCCTTGATAGTTTCCTTATCATTCTTCACTTTATGTTATGCACACTGAATTCTTGTGTAGTTTTTATACTAAGGTATTTAGGTGTCATTGTGGAGTGATTAGAGGTGAGAGGTCTTATTTCCTTTCCACTCACTATCTAGTTTCCTTAACATTTATGCTTGGGTGGAAAAAGGGGAGAGAAAAGGAGGTGTTTTATCACTCCAATTTATCTCACCTCCAACATTTAAGTGATTTTAACCGAAAACATTAGAAAGCATCACTCTAAAAATTTAATACACTTGAAAGCTTGGTCCATATTCAGTTACATGCCACTCACGCTAATGAAAGATGTAGTCGCTTAAATCAAGATTCATGCGAGATTTCTCATTAAAATTGTTTGATGGTGTGGGTTATGCTTTCATATAATTGAAAATCATACAAATATGTGAAATGGAGAATTTTGTGACCGATAAATGCCCAAGAATGACTAAAAATGACTCATTATTGAGTTTAGGTTTGTTTTATATTTACATCTTGTAAATATTTTGGAATTAAATCCTCCTTTTGGTCAAATCAAACACATAAGATCCCATGCAAAAGGCTTAGGCATTCCACTTGAACTATTTTTCCTTCAAACTTAGCTTCAATGCATAAATAAGAGGTTGTATCCATGCATTTCAAAAGAACCTTAAATGTAAATTTAAATTAAAGTAATTAAGTTAAAGAACAAGAACATGGTTTCTTCTCTCACTTAATTTAATGTCTACTTCTATGTGAATCATTTTTCCTCCTATATTTATATGTAAGGGTTTGCCTACTTTTATATGAATCATTTTTCCTCATATAAGGCAAAAGTGATTCTTATTCATTATCAAATATTAACAAAATTATTAAAAGTTTTAAAAACCCTTCCACATAAAAGATGAATACCACATGGTTCCTCTCACATGATGCATTTCATATTATATTTCTCTATGATTACGTAATAAAAAACTCTAAATCTCTCCCTGGACTTATTTGATTGTGGTTGGCATTCAACATGACATTGGAGAAGTTTTGCATTCAAAATTGCACAATATATATGTATAGAAATTTAATATGATCCAAGTTTACCGTAACTCGGAAAATATTAACAACAAGTCACTAAGTCAATCATTGGCTTAGTGACTGACCAATATGCATGCATGGTATGGATGGCAATTACATATCTCCCGACGAATGGATAAACTTTTCTGGTCGACCGACCATTGGTGTTGATTGGCGGCTTATTAATGTGACTGGTGTATGGGAAATGGATGGCATCTGACCGGGTCTTATTAATGCTCTTATCAATTAATGTGAAATGGCTTGCCAACTACCAGACATCGAGCTATTTACTATCTAAAAACCTACCTGGTGTGGGAGCCATACCAAAAATCACTTGAACATTATCTGAATACGATACTACTTAGTTGCCGATCAGGAGCACGAGCATAATAGGTTATTGAGCCAGAGCAGGAGTAGAACAGGATGGTTTCCCTATTTTTTACTCATTGATATCGCGACACTCGTTATAATTTGTGAAAATATAATGGCTTTGCCTTCTATAATTCGACATTTCTTCTCATTATCTTTCCCACGGACTATAACATGTCTTCACCTTATATAATTCACTTGTCTAGTACTCCCAACAACACCAACTCTTCCTCCTCTCTCTGGCTTAATTTGCTTCCATCCCACGATGATGAGGCTCTCCCCATATTCCATCTCTCACGTGGCTCTCTTTCCACTTACAAGTTGCAAAAATGCCACCCCAAAGTCGTATATATCACTCTTCTCACACACCTTGATCCTCCAAAGAATCAAATGGGTGCACTACAAAACCCCTAATAGTCAAATCCATTGTCCCACAGTTGCAAAATTTAACTAAAATATAGGGATTTCAGACTGATTGGCACCTCCATCAGAGCATATATTCTGCTACAAGGTGCACCTGAGTGCCCCAAAATTGCAGATTGTTGTGTTGAAATTAGAAATGAAGTTTATATTGATTCAGATTACATAAACAAATGAAGTTATAGAGTCAAATTCAATAATATACAATCATCTCAAATAACTGAAGATGAATACAAACTTCACTATATAGTTTCTAAAATGAATTGATATCTTTTTTCCACAGGAAAAATCGTAATTTTATTAAAAATAAAAAAATTACATTTTGTAGATGTAGAAGTGCATATGCAAAAAGCAGCACAAAAGACTGCTGTCATAAACAGTAAAATAACCGGAAAGAAGTAATGTAAAAATGGGGAGGAAGTTATGGTTTCCTCCCTTTTTTCTTCTTAACCTTTCGCCACTCCCCTTGAGTCTGTGAGGATGAAAAAGTACGAGAGAAGAGTCCTCCACAATGCAAGGATTGTCCTTGTCTGTATCAGAGTGTTCTGGAGAATGTTGTCTTTTGGCTCTGCTGGTGTCCACTATATCTGGTATCTTCTCCGGCAAAGAGTCCATCATTTCCTGTGCTGCAAATTTCTCAGATTCTGGCGACTTGTGTATCTGATTGTTTGCTATGGGGATGGTTGCCATGGCTTCTTCCCCAATAGGATCATCATCATGATTTGGTGGAGGGTTAGTTGCCTCCTCGTCCTCTGTTTCTTCTTCTGGATTCACTGTGTGTTGCCAGCCTCTTGGTTTTTGTGCTTGTTTCTTGTTTCTTTTGGTTTCTCTTTTGGCTTGTGGATAGTTATTACGGAGGTGACCTGTTTGTTGATAGCCTCGACACCTGAAGGCCGTGTTTTCATAATCTAGTGGTTGTTTCCACTGTGTGTTGTTATGGATCAGAATTATGCTATCAAGTAGCCCTTGACTAAGATCAACCTCCACAGAGATTCTGGCAAAAGTATGTACGCATCTAACAATTCTTTCCACATCTTGCTTGATGTATTTACCTATCACATTCCCCATTGCTTCGAAAACATTGGGAAGCTAGAAGTGTATCGGGAGGTTGTGTAGCCTGACCCATACTGGCATTTTGGAAACCACCATAGTAGAGGGGTCAAAACCTAGGAACCAGGGGGTCATGAAGAGTCCTGTATTGCCCCAGAACCATGGCCCCTCATGGAGGACATATTCTTTTTCCTTGACCGTGTCGAATTTGACAATAAAAAAACCCTTTGAGCACAAATGGATGTCACAATTTGTTGTCCATGTGGAGAAGATCCATTATCGTAATGCATCTGTTTTGGGCCAAAAGCCATTGAATCTACATATGATAGCCATGGTAGAGAAATTAGTATAATTTTTCTTTTACCTCAGGCAGATCGATTGTTAGGACTGGAGTCTGCGTTCTTTGCTCCACAATATAGGGTCCAAGTAGAACTTGTGTTGGTGCTAGCTTGTTGATGGCTTCCCCCTTCCCTTTGATGGCATCCTTGAAAGACCTTGTGCCCTTTGAGCTAGATCCAAAGCTTCCACCTCTCAGTGTCGTGCATAGTATGATGGTTGAGTCTCGCACAATTCCATAGTGCTACATT
Source organism: Pinus tabuliformis (assembly GCA_031772625.1). Taxonomy (NCBI): domain Eukaryota; kingdom Viridiplantae; phylum Streptophyta; class Pinopsida; order Pinales; family Pinaceae; genus Pinus; species Pinus tabuliformis. The sequence continues at coordinate 823,246,205 of CM062818.1, read as the reverse complement.
GTGTATTTATCTTGTAAAATTTGTCCTACATATACCAAGCTTAGCAAGTTTGCTGAGATGCCTAAATATTCTTGTATTTCATACTTTATATCTTTTATCAGCATCCCTATCTAGGTTTGCTAGCAAATCGTATTCCTTGACAGGGTTCTAATGCAAATTTTTATCATTTCCCGGCCGAGGTCCTTGGTGGCTAGTTTTGTTTTTTGTCTGGATTCTTCTGCTATTTGGGTCGCTGAAACAATGTGGGGTGCAGGCTCGTCGAGGTCTTTTTTCAGCTGCTCATTTAAAATACCCAAAGTTCCTATTTGTATCAAGGAAACCCTAACCTCTCGATGTATGGCATTTTTTATGGGGAGAGCCTGAGTCATGTATTTCTTCTCTGCCTAGTTGTCATCATCCCACTTCTGTCCAGAGGAGAACAGGGGTGCATCAAACCCCTTGACCCACAACCCTATGCTCCCGCCCCTTTCTTGCTCGTCGACCTTTCCTTAAATATTTTTCCTGAGAATGGCAGTTCGGTCTTCCCAGGGTAGTCTGAGGGAGGGCAAGGGTTCAAACAGCCGCATCGCCTTCAATATATCGCATGCTTTGCTACCTAGCCAGACTGTTTCTCCTGCGAAGTATTGTACTGCGTCCCGAAACAGGGTAAGATCTAGTTGTTTTAAATCTATCAGCCCTAGGCACTAAGGTATGGAGCCCTGTTCTGCCCAGTTAATACTGCCTTGAGACATAAAAATGAATTGATATCATTACGCCATGAAATGAAATGAAATAATAATATTAATAATAATAAAACTGCGAGTGTTGATAAAGATTTTTTTGGTATCTATGTAGTCCTTGTTTTCGGTGAATTTTGTACAAACGTATGTGGTCCTTGTTGCTAGTGAATTTTGTGCAAAGCATAAAACCCCTAATAGCCAAATCCATTGTCACACAGCTGCAAAATTTAACCAAAATACAGGGATTTCAGACTGATTGGCACCTTCATAAGAGCATATATCCCTTGCTAAACCCAATTGATAGAAGCTTCTAACAACAATCCCTTACTAACCCAATTGGCAGAAGGCCAAAGGAGCAAGGTAAACCAATCTGAGACTTCAAACAGAAGTAGTTCTTGGCCATATCCGACTAATAAAACACCAAAGTAGTAACATTTCTAGGCAATGAAGATGGAACTCACACTTTCAAGAACTCAATTGGAAAAAATTTGATTAAGCCCAATGCTATCAATCAGAAGAAGGCTAAACAAAGCCTCTGTTAACTAACCTTAATACCCAGACACATTATTGTTTGGAATGCCAAGAACTATTTCCACTCAGAAAATCGATGAGATTTCATATGCTTCGAATAATGTGTATTGAAATGCCTTTTAAATCCTATTTATAGTGTAAGAATGAATAAATTATCACCATTGTAGGGATCCAAGTAATATAGGACTGAAAAATCAATCTTTTCGGCCTCTCCAAGCATGCAGTACTACCATAAGCAATGCAAAATCTCATATCATTTTTTGGAATTTATTAAGCCGATGACTTTTGTTGGAAAATAGAATTTTTTATTAGGAGGGATCCTCAAATAAATTGGACCGTTGTTGTAGAAAAATAGAAAAATGGCAGTGTAATTATTTGGTATAGCAGAAAGCTCATTTGGTAATGGAGTTTTGAATTGTTTTTTTTTTTTTTTACATAAAATATTATCATTTTCAAATTCCAATTTGAAATTATTAAATTTTTCAATATTTAAATTTTCAAGTTTTATTATTAATAATTAATATTTGTGTTCAAATATTAGGTAATATGTATAATGATGATGATTGACGCTCATTAAGATTAATATAGTTTATTGAATATTAAAAAAAATGTTAATTGAGATTTTTTAACATTATTTTTATAATTTAAAAGAAGAGAGAAAATAATATGTTAATATTATTTCATATAAACCTATTAGTTTAACATAAATTTCTATTAAGTAAGTTTAAAAACAATATTATATTTTTCTCAATATTTTTTTATTATATAATAGTTTATATAATAATAAATTTATATTAAAATAATTTTTAGAATTTAAAAATATCTTTGAATGATTTAAAAAAAATATTATATTTTTAAATTCCAATTAAAAAATGTTAATTAAATTTTAAAAGGTTGAAAAAAATATATTAAAATAAAAACATTATGTAATAGGTATAATAAATTGTTTATAAAGAAATAAATTTATGTTAAATAATTTAAAAAATAATGTTAAATTTTCTTAACATTCTCTTATTAGTTATATATATGATGATGATGATGCTTAGTGTCCACTGAGACCAAACTTTGGTCTATCGGACTTAAAGAAACGAATTATTTAGTTTGATTTAAGATTTTATTCCTATGCTCAAAAAGCTTGGAGAGAAGCCTTCCAAGCTCACTGTAATTTTGACATCGTAAAAGGCTAGGAAGGTTAGTATTGCAACAGAGATTTTGAAACCGAGATCTAATGTGGTTGTACGTGGGGCACTCTAAGAGGAAGTGATTTTCATATATATAACCATCAAAATGCTAATTTTTTAAAATGATTATTTAAATTGATGTGTATTTTAATATTTGACAGTGCCATTATTTTGTTCCATAACAATAATTTAAATTATAAAAAAATCAATAATTCATTGAAAAATAAACATAGTCTATTGAACATATAAAAAAATAAGATGTTAATTAAGATTTTTAACATATTATTTTTATAATTTAAAAAAAGAGAAAATAATATGTTAATATTATTTCATATTAACCTATTAATTTAACATAAATTTATATTAAGTTTAAAAACAATATTATATTTTTCTCAATATTTTTTTATTATATAATAATAAATTTATATTAAAATAATTTTTAGAATTTAAAAATATCCAAAATGGTGTTTTTGAATGATTTAAAAAAAATATTATATTTTTAAATTCTAATAAAAAAATGTTAATTAAATATTAAAATGTTGAAAAAATAAATATTGAAAAAACATTATGTAATAGGTATAATAAATTATTTATAAGAAATAAAATTATTTTGCTTCTGTGATTCATAATGAATTAAACAAAGTCTTTCGGTAGAAATCGCATGAGAGAATTTTTTGGCCGACGCGTTTCGAACCAACAAATGTGGTTCATCATTAGGACCAAATGAAGAAGCAGACCATGGAAAAGGCTTAAATAGAGAGCAATGTAGAGACATAAATTCAAGTAATGGTTATATTTATAATTTTTTTGTTCAAATATAGCCGTTACTTGAATTTATGTCTCTACATTGCTCTCTATTTAAGCCTTTGCCATGGTCTGCTTCTTCATCTGGTCTTGATGATGAACCACACTTGCTGGTTCGAAACGCATTGGCCAAAAAATTCTGTCATGTGATTTCTACCGAAAGACTTTGTTTAAATAAATTTATGTTAAATAATTTTAAAAAATAATATTAAATTTTATTAACATTCTCTTATTAGTAATATGTGTGTGTAATAATTAGTTAATTTTTTAAAATAATTATTTAAATTGATGTTTATTTTAATATTTGATATGCCATTATTTTGGTACATAATCATAATTTAAATTATTAAAAAAATCAATAATTTATTGAAAAATAAACATAGTCTATTGAACATAAAAAAGAATGTTAATTAAAAATTTTTGAACATATGATTTTTATAATTTAAAAGAGAAGAGAAAATAATATGTTAATATTATTTCATATTAACCTATTAATCTAGCATAAATTTATATTAAGTTTAAAAACAATATTATATTTTCTCAATATTTTTTTATTATATAATAGTTTATATAATACTAAATTTATATTAAAATAATTTTTAGAATTTAAAAATATCTAAAATGGCATTTTTGAATTATTTAAAAAAAAATATTATGTTTTTGAATTCCAATTAAAAAATGTTAATTAAATTTTAATATGTTGAAAAAATAAATATTAAAAAAAAACATTATGTAATAGGTATAATAAATTATTTATAAAGAAATAAATTTACGTTAAATACTTTAAAAAATAATATTAAATTTTCTTATCATTCTCTTTCATATATATATATATATATATAACAACCAAAATGATAATTTTTTAAAATGATTATTTACAATTGATGTGTATTTTAATATTTGATAATGCCATTACTTTGGTCCATAATCATAATTTAAATTATAAAAAAATCAATAATTCATTGAAAAATAAACATAGTCTATTGAACATTAAAAAAATAAGATATTTATAATTTAAAAGAAGAGAGAAAATAATATGTTAATATTATTTCATATTAACCTACTAATTTAACATAAGTTTATATTAAGTAAGTTTAAAAACACTATTATATTTTTCTCAATATTTTTTTATTATATAATAGCTTATATAATAATAAATTTGCGTTGCCCCCGATTAGGGTGTGAAGGGATGCGAGACCCCTGTAAGGATCGTTGTTATGATTAAATAAGTGTGGAGCAGGGCAAGTGGGTGGCCCACACAATGCAACCACATGCTCAAGACAATTAAGGATCTGGCAACTTGTAACCAAGTGGCAAAGTGGACCTTGGGCGTGGTAATTTGGGTTTTACAAGTGGTAGGTCTGGCATTTTGCATGCAAACGTTTTGGTTTCACCTTAGGAGCTGCTGTGAGGTGGTGAAGGTTGTTCACAGGATTGGATACCTGCACCACAGGCTGAGCACCCAAGGCGACGTCAACGACATGGCAGGGCTACTGGTATGTCTCTCAGGCCTTATTGGTTCATGAAATGATGGTCTTGCTGCAAGGAACAAAGTCAGAATGACAGGGTTTGGTGATGGTAGTGCATGGGTTAATTGGGATTGGGTTAAGTTTGTCTCTGTTAGTGTCTGGAATGTCAATTTCAGTCTTTTATGGAAATCTACTCGCTCAGATGGGCATGTATGGGGATTTGGGGCCTGCATTTAGTACTATGTCTGTAAATTCTGTTAATGAGTCCTTTAATTCTAGGCGTTTGAGGCCTGGATGGGTCTGGGGTTAGTTAGAGAGACTAACGTCTTCTGGAAATCTTCCAGCCCATAGGGGCATGTATGGGGAGTAAAGATCATCACCCAATGTCTGGTTTGTAAATTATGTGAAGGCTCCATTTAATTCGTGGTGTCAGAGGCTTGGTTGGGCCTAGAGTCGGTTAGAGAGTCTGGGAGAAGTAAAGCACCTGAGCCATTTGAAAGATATGGTGAAAGTCGAGTCTTCTTCCAACCCAAAGGCAAAGGCTGAGGGTGTTGGGGTTCTTTGTGTTTTCATTCCTTAGAACAGGAAATGGGCAAACAAAATTTTCTTCCACAGGAAAGAGATAGATGGTAAAGCTTACATTTGTCATTTGGACGATAAATATTTTATTAAATTATGTGTGTGCATTACCCTTTCAGTTATGCCTAAACTACAAACTCCTCCGGCTCCAACACTATTGGTTCTCACTACGGTGAGGGCACGAGAGGTACCGCAATCGTTGGGTGACCTAGTCTACAACAACATGGTGAAGGTAGATACTGGCATAGTGAAGCGAGGGCATCATTGCGACAATGATCATAACAACAGGAAAAGGAAAGCGTCGCAAGCTTCGTCCAACAATCTCCAATGTAAGAGAGGAAGGAAAGAGGGGAGGAGAACATGAAAAATACCATGCATTCTTATAGTGTTGGATCCTTGACACAAGTGAAGTTCTTAATCTTATCATGGGAGGCGGAATTGAATGCCAAGGTGACAACAGAACCAATTCCAACAGAGGATTGGGAACCTTTGGTAATGGACCCTGGACACACCCGCGGAAGGCTGACTCTATTCAAACAGTCAGTCCAACTATATTGGGTAATGAAGAGCTTATTGGCAAGAGCCATGTCGAAAACCCAAAACTTGGATGGCCCCCAACAAACCCAACAATATGAACCGAGCCTCAAGGACATTCAATGGGAAATACAGGTAGTACATGTACAGAAGTACCATCAGAATGTCCACCTTGGCTGCATGGAAAAACAACTGCAAAGTCTGCAACAAAATGAAATTCCAGGATCAAGTGCAAAGAACCCTGCCCCAGTAAAATCGTGTGATGATTGAATACTGCGAAGTCATGATATTTCTGAAATTTTCTGATCTTTTTTGTTGTCTTTATGATCTACTCGGATAACATTTACATTATTATTAGTACATATGGATGGATGATAGACATGATAACCTATAAATATTGGATGGACATACTCAAACTGTTTATGTTTTGGATGCCTTGTGATGTTGATCGGTGACCAACAGACCTAGTTTCCTTCAGGCAGGTTGAGGCCACCAGACATACATTTTGTAGCCTACTTTACATATGATTAATAGAAAGGTACTGCTAAGCTTACACAAAAACAAATTAATATTAAATTAATATTAAAATAATTTTTAGAATTTAAAAATATCTAAAATGGTGTTTTTGAATCATTTTAAAAAAAATTATATTTTTAAATTGCAATTAAAAAATTTTAATTAAATTTTAAAATGTTGAAAAAATAAATATTTAAAAAAACATTATGTAATAATTATAATAAATTATTTATAAAAAAATAAATTTATATTAAATAATTTAAAAAATAATATTACGTTTTCTTAATATTCTCTTATTAGTAATATATATGTGTGTGTGTGAAACAATCAAAATGCTAATTTTTTAAAACGATAATTTAAATTGATGTGTATTTTAATATTTGAATAAGGAGATAATGCCATTATTTTGGTCCATAACCATAATTTAAATTATAAAAATAATGATTATTTCCAACAATTATTATTTAAAAATAATGATTATTTCCAACAATTCATTGAAAAATAATCATTATTTTTAAATAATAATTTTAAATATAATAAGTTAGGATAGGCCTCACTTATCATATGTTCATAGTAATTCCCCTAGCATTGAAGTGACTTAATGCTCAAAGTAGCACTAAAAGAAACTTAGTGCTCAAAGATTACAGAAGGATATGTGATTAAACTAATTTCATACACGATGTTCTGTATATAAACAACATTCTTATATGTGCATATACAGAAGATATGAGAATATCTTCCGTATATGCACATTTTCATATATGCTCAATTTACGTATATGGAAGTTGTGCATATATAATAGATGCACGTATATAAAAGACATGGATATACGAAAGATATACACATATAAGAAAGTTACGCATATACAGAATATATGTTCATATACGGTTGATGCATATATAGAAAAGATGCACATATATGGAAGTTACATATACTAAAGTTGCACATACATGGAGTTTATGTGTATATACGGAAGTTGCACATATAGCTGGAAGATATGTGCATATAGCTAAGTTTTGCATATACAGAAGATATGCGCATATCTTCTATATATGCACAATTTCCATATATGGAAGTTGCACATATATGGTAGATGCACATATATAAAAGTGTTGGGAAAAATACTAAGAGGGGGGTGAATCAGTGTTTAAACTTTCACAATAACTATTTTTCTTTTTCACACTATATACACGATTTTACAGAAACCAAATAGCGTATGTCTGCAACTATAATGAATGAAACCAACGTACAGATAATAAACTTTTAAAATAGTTAATTCATTGTTTGTTGAACTTAAACTAGAGTGTGATGCATTTGCTAAGTAGTAAATAGATGTAGTAAGAACAGAATATATCAACACACATAAGCATCACACATGAACAACAGGGTTTTTCAGGTGGAAACCCAATGTGGAAAAAAACCACCATTGTTGTCGTCTTAGTCTTCAATCTTCTTATTATAAAAAGTGTTTACAAGTTTTCTATTGGTGCAAACTTTTTCCAATATGCAGGCATCTACCTGCAGAAGGCTGCAACCTTCACTTGTTTTCCAAATTCTACTAGAACGGAGCTCCAACCCCCTAGATCTTGTACAGGCTGATATGTTACCAGTATATAGGCACCAATCTATAGAAGGCTACCACCTTCACTCTTTCTCAAGGGACCACATTTCATAAATTTTCAAATTGGATACTCTTGGTACACATCAAGACAATATGTAGGCCATGTTTCATTAAATTTTCATACTGGACCCATCAATAACATTGAAGCTCAATCACCACTGCAATACAACCATCAAATACAACTGCATCACCCAATCACTGAAACCCGTCAACATAATCAATCAATTTGAATAGTTAGATCATTGTCACCATAACACAAAGTTGAACCCAGAATACTGCATCAACAACCAAAACAAACTGCAACCTCAAAAATCATATATATCTATATATATATATATATATATATATATATATATATATATATATATATATATATATATATATATATATATATATATATATATATATATATATATATATATATATGCTACTTCAATGAGGACAATCTCCATGTATACGCTACTTTCTATAACCCAACATGTGTATACCTCTAAAGATATTGAATCATAAAACTTCTAAACCAAAAACTATACTACCCAAAGACATTCTGAAGATCTACTATCATATTACAAAGTTCTAAATAGATAGCAGCAAATATCACCCTTCTTACTCAATCAATCAGTCAGCCAAACTCAATCTCCTTATACAATCAATTTTACTTCAGATTTAATGAAGACATCATTGAAAAACAACAGTAAAATAACAGCATTGATCAGATAGATCAATCATTTATGAACAACAAGCCCTTCCTCTGCATATGCTACTTGGAAGTGCCAAATCCACATATATACGCACCTTCACCGAGGCGAACCTGCATATAGATATGCAAATAATGACATAACTTTGCAACTTTTTAAGACTTCAAATATACTAAGATCATATCATATAAAGGATAAAACATGCGTTAGCACTTAGACTTATCCTATCCATTATCAGATCATACAATGGTAAGTCATTTTAGGTCTCATGATCCTAATCCAACATTGTATCCAAGGGTGCACAAGATGTTTCAGATTTATTTCATAAACATAGGCCTTACAACACAAAATATACTTCAAATAGAAGTATTCATGAAAAACCCTTTCACTTGCACACTTCCTTTGATCTCTTCCTCCTTATATACGTATAACCTCTGTCAATACCATGCACCAAAACAACACTTAGAACATATGGTATTCTTAGACGGGATTAAGTAACCATTATTCCACTCAATATTGTGGGCAAATACCATGGTATGGACCCTTGGTTTTCTTTAACCTTAATTTTCCATCCCATAAGCACTTTTCCTTCTACGGAACTGTGTGCATATGTATACGTGCCTTTAATTCTATGTACTTGCGTGTATACATGACTTGGACTAGTTTAAACAGTGTATACCACTTAAAACATTCTCTTTCCTCAATTTCTTGATTCTAATCTGTAATCCTTTGTCCCATCATCTTGTTCTTCTGTACCATTAGTATGTTACCTCTGAATGGGCCTGATACAATGTGAGTTTCCATCATACATCACTTTATCATTTCTAAACTGACTTGTATGTGGGTTTCCATCAAGGACAACACATGTACCATAATGCCAACAATCTCCCCCTTTGGACTTGATGGAAACTATATTGGTGTTGATCACTTCAAGATGTAGACCCTATTAGATATATCAAACAACACCAAGATACTGTCCCCCTTTGACATAAAGGGAAAAAGGGCAGACCAATATTTCTCCCCCTTAGTACATGCTGAGATGCACTATACTGTCCATGCTCCCCCTGAGCACATGTAGAGTTTGCAGTAATATCTAAAAAAAAAAATTAACATGACTTTATAACTGAACTATGTGAGTGTGACCTTCCTATCACTAATGACTCATACATACATCATTCACCCAACCAAGTGGGGATAAAACAAATGTTCATAGATGACTTAAAATTTCAATTATTACATCATCCTTCCCATGCATAGTGGGGGTACAAATTACATTATATGTCCAAAAGGACTCATTCATAATAGACTATGACATAAAGAGACATAATATTACACCATATGTCTTTACATGACCTTTTCATCAAATGACATTAATAACTGAGACCATAGCTGAATTCAACAATCATGATGCCAAAATTTCATAATACTTTGAATGCTAATGCTCCCCCTGAACCTATGCTACCTGTGCATTGTCAACAATTCATTCATCAAGGCATCTTCATCAATCAAATAAACATCAATGATAAAATCATATCAGCAAACTGTATCCATCAACATCAAACTGAACAACCATGTGAGAAACTGATTTTGATTCTGATCCACTATTTTTCTATTAGAAAAACACATACACTACTGCCAGCATAGAAACTCACGTATATATGCGACTCTGCTTCATGAAATCTGCGTATAGAAAACAATCCTCTGAATCTAAACAAACTGGTTTTAACAACAAGATGAGGTAGAAACAACTCCCAGCTTTTGTCTGAGATATTCAAATGCTTCTCTGGGAAGAGGTTTGGTAAATATATTAGCAACTTGATCCTTGGAGGGAACATAGTCTAATTTAACCTTTTGTTGAATTACTTGTTCTCGTAGAAATTGATACTTAATGGATATGTGTTTGGTCTTGGAGTGCATAACATGATTTTTCAAGATACTAATCGCATTTGTATTGTCACATCGAATGGAGATTGATCTGAATTGGATCCATGAAAATTATCAGAGTTCTATGACTATATCAAAACATGACAGACTTGAAAAAACTTGTGAACAATGAGCTACCAAGAAGACCTTTGGATAGTGGCAGTTTGTAGCCAGCACGGAATGACGAGGACGTCAGTCAAAGCGCACTGAATGAAGCCCATGGTGACTACACAGTGGTGCAAACTGGCAATTGGGAAATCCAGATCAGAAAATAGAGGCCGTTTTTGATGTGCGATTAGTGCTAATTGCGCATCCCTGGGCAAAACCCCTCGAGAAGGAAAAGCCCCGAGCGCACGGTCGCAAGGAAACCAAGAAACCGTGGGAAAAGCGCTAAAATGACAAGTGGGTCCTGCGCTCCAAAAACCAGTGGAATATAGGAGGCGTTTTAGGCGGTAAGCGGGTTTGGCCGAAGACCTAGCGATTCCATACGTTGGATGACGCATGTCCAGCGGATGAGAGAGAAAACTGCTCTCATCGTGGGCTAACATTCGAGCAAGTCAACCGCGCGATAAGAGCGATAAATGTAGGATCTGGAGGCCCTAGATCTAATGGCGGAGATTGTGCCCAATGGGAAACCGGATTCAAAAGGAGAAAATAAGCTACAACACATAAGGTTTGAAGTCCGATTCGATCGCTGACCTGGCAGATGAATCATTTCATAGAGTAACTGAAATAACGAACCGTTGAGGAAGAGTTGGCGCTCAGTTCGTGAGAGGACAAGTGGCCACCTCCATGTGAAATGTTACACAGTGGCGATCATGCAGAGGCAGGGAATTCCAAGCGGACAGCAGCAGGCGATCCGAAGAGATGGAAGGGGAAGTGAACAGTCAAGGGACAGATTGGCTTTAAGCCATGAACAGACAGAGAATAGGGGATAGTGAGAGGAGAAGAGACAAAGAAAATAGAAAGCGAAGCAGAGAATAGAGAGCCGAGCTGACTTGAAGAGCTAAGGTAGCATCAAACAGACAAAACCAGGCTTTAGACGTTCAAGCAATCCCGAAGAGGTTATTTGTCGGGAACTGAGTACCAAATTGAACTCATCCCATTAAGACCAGTCGAGGGCGAGACTTGGTAAGGAAGAGTCTGTGCACTCTAGTGGCTTGGGAATCCAAGAACCACCCTACTAAGAATCATCTATTCCAAGAGACTTAAATTGAGCTCCTCATTGTAAAAACTCTGCTTAAAGACACAATAAAAGAAGGCCACCATTGAAAGCTGAACTGGAGATGTAGCCCAGGAGGATTGGGTGAACTCCTTATTAAATTTTGTTGTGTTGTGTTTTGCTTGTTGTGTTTCTCTTATTGTTTTCCAGTGTCTGTGTATTTTGCAGTCTTATCAATCCGTTTCCTAAGATAACATAGACACATACCAGCACATGAGTCTGTAATACCTTCATTAATTAATCAACTGAGATCACTCTCAAGTGATTTTCAGATCAAGTGGTATCAGAGCGTATAGTTTGTAAGGTTAGACAAGCTTGTGCTGGATTTAGCTGTTGAATGCTAATTAGATCAAAGCTCAAATTAGGAGAAGGAGAGTTGGTTGAAACTAATCCTGAGATTGGAAGAGTCTATCCTCAAAAGACAATGTCAGAGGAAGGTTCTGTGCGGCCAGATCCCTTAATTCATAGATAGTTTCCTAGCCATAAGGTCTATGGTAGAGGAAATGTATAAGGATTTTAGAAAACATAAAGATGAAGACTCATCGGGCTCTAAAGAAGATAAAAGAGAAGAAGAGTCTTTCCCCTATGACCACTCAAAAGGCAAAGGGAAAGAAGAAAGCTTTCTCACACCTCCTAATAGCCCTGGACATAAAAAGAAGACATCTTTGATTAAAATAGTTGTTAAATTTGATTTACCAATATATGATGGAGAGTTGAATGTAGAAAATCTAGACAATTGGATTAGACAAATTGATGTTTATTGCAGAGTGCAGATTATTGATTTAGACAAGAGCAAGATTCAGCTGGCAAGCCTATGCCTTGGAGGCACTGCCTTGGTTTGGTGGGAAGGCAAGACCCAAGCTGACATGAAGAGACATGGTAAGACTATTTCTGTCTGGAGTGAATTTGTTTCTGCAATCAAAAGGCAGTTCTATCCATTGGCTTACATGCAGCAAGCCATGATGAGCTGGAAAACTCTTCGACAGGTGAAAGGGCAAAGTGTACAAGGTTACGCCCAAGAATTTAGAAAGAGAGCATTGATTCTAGGAATCTCATTAGACTCACCTGAGACTCTGTTGAAGTACATCGGCGGTCTACACAGCTACATGAGGCACACTATCCTCATGTTTAATCCCACTAGTATAGATGAGGTATCTTTTCAAGCTACACATCTAGAAGCTAGAGGAAAGAATTGAAACCCAAAAGTTGGGGGATCATCCCAACCCACTACAAGCAAGAATAAGGAGAAAAGAAAACAGAAATGGAAAGCAAGGAAGGCCAATACTTCATAGAAGAGCAAGTCTTCATGCCCTCATTGTAAGAAGGATGGGCATGATGATGAGCATTGTTAGATTTTGCATCCGGAGCTGAAACCTAAGAAGTTTGAGGGCAAGAAGAAGAAGACTGTTGCAGCTATTCAGAAAGATTTGGGGTCAGACTCAAGAGATGAAACAACCATTGCAGCCACATATAAAAGGTTGTTTGCTTTAGAGAATGCTGAAATCAAGAAGCAGGTGCAGGAGTTTCTCGAGAACGGGTTCATCAGACCTAGAACATCACCATGTGGATCTCCAATTGTTTTGGTGAGAAAGAAAGATGGCTCGTGGAGAATGTGCATTGACTACCGAGCACTGAATAAAAGGTTGTTTGCTTCAAAGAATGTTTAAATCAAGAAGTAGGTGCAGGAGTTGCTCGAGAACGGGTTCATCAGACCTAGCACATCACCATGTGGATCTCCAATCATTTTGGTGAGAAAGAAAGATGGCTTGTGGAGAATGTGCATTGACTACCGAGCTCTGAATAAGATTACAGTCAAAAATCGTTATCCCCTTCCTCGCATTAATGATCTATTAGATCAATTGAAAGAAGCTGTATATTTTTCCATGTTAGACTTGCATAGTGGATATCATTAAGTCAGAGTTGCAGAACAAGATGCATGGAAGATTTCTTTCAAAACAAAGCAGGGATTGTATGAGTGGTTGGTTATGCCTTTTGGCTTAACTAATGCTCCTGCTACTTTCATGAGAATAATGAATGATGTACTCAGATTGTTTCTTGATGATTTTGTTATTGTATATCTGGATGACATTATGATATTTAGCAAAACATGGGAAGAACATTTAAAGCATGTTAAGAAGACACTAGATGTTTTGAAAAGAGAAAAACTTTTTGTTAAACTCTCAAAATGTGAATTTGGAAAAACATCTTTGAATTATTTTGGACATATAGTAGGGGGTGGTGAATTGAAGATAGATCCCTCTAAGGTGGTAGTCATTGTAAATTGGCCTAAACCCAAATCTGCTACAGAAGTTAGGAGCTTCTTAGGAGTAGCACAATATTGGAGAAAGTTCATTTCTAACTTTTCCTTAATTGTAGCTCCCTTACATGCTTTAACAGGATTGAACATGGTGTTTTAGTGGGGAGGCAAATAACAGAAAGCCTTCGACACCTTGAAAGAAAAGATTAGTACAACACTAGTACTAGCACTGCCTGATCTTCAAAGACCCTTTGAGATCCAAATGGATGCCAGTGACTATGCCATTGGATCAGTGTTGATACAACACAGTAAACCCATATGTTATCATTCTGAGACTTTTAATTATGTAGTAGTTAACTATCCTACATATGATAAAGAATTGTATGCATTAGTACATGGTGTGAAAAAGTGGAAACATTACTTAATGGGCAAAGAGACAGTAATACATACTGATCATCAACCACTTCAATATCTACACTCCTAAACTAATTTGCAGCAATCAAGACACTGTAGATGGATGTGTTTTCTACAACAGTTTCATCTAGTCATCAGACATAAAAAGGGCGTACACAATAAAGTTGCAGATATGTTATCTAGACCCATTATAAATGCATCTACTTATTTAAGAATAATTCTGTGTTACATGAGAGCTACATTGAACAATATGCTCAAGATATAGACTTTAAAGATGTATATGCAACTTTAAGTTAAGGCAAACGAGTAGAAGAATTAGACTATCATATAAATGACCGACTCTTATATCATTGTGGGAAGCTATGCATTCCACGAACCGAAAGAGTAAAGATAATTCGAGAAGCACACACTTCTCTAATATCAGGTCACTTTGGGGTAAGTAAAATAGTTGCACACTTGCAAAGGTTTTGTTATTGGCCAAAAATGAAGGAGACAGTTCTAGATATGTAAGAGGGTGTACTATGTGTGCTAAAAGCAAGCCCATCGATAGAAAACTAGGCTTGTACACTCCATTACCAGTTCCTTCTCATCCTTGGGAAAGTGTTTCCATGGATTTTGTTGGAGGACTGCCTAAATCTAGGAAAGGTCATGATTATCTTTATGTTGTTGTGGATAGGTTCAGAAAAATGTGTATTTTGATACCTTGTAATAAACAGATTACAACTGAACAGACTACAAAATTGTTCTTTCAACACGTATGGGTTCATTTTAGATTACCCACTTCCATTGTATCTGATCGAGACACCCAATTTGTGGGAAAGTTTTGGTCAAGTCTATGGGAACTGATGGACACCAAACTGAAGAAAAGCACAGCTTTCCATCCACAAACCGATGGCCAGATCGAAGTAGTCAACAGGACAGTAATCCAGTTACTTAGAGGATATTGCAGCAAGCATCCTAAGCTTTGGGATGAACATTTGTGTTATGTGCAACATGCTTACAACAGAGCCAAACATTCTTCTACACAAAGATCTCTTTTTGAGACCTGTTTCGGTTTCACACCAAGTTCTCCTTTGGATTTTGTCTTTGGTAAGGACACAACAGTTGAGGGACACAGTGATGTGGACAGGGCAACTAGGTTCATTGAACAAATCCAAGAAATCCACCAGGCAGTATAGGAACAATTGGAAAAGAGTTAGGCCAAATACAAGGCAAGGCATGACAAGCATCGGATGGAGCATAGTTTCCAAGTTGGTGATCAAGTCTGGCTGTATATTAGCAAGGACAGAATGAAGGTGAAGGTAAAAAGCTAAAGCCTATCAGGTATAGACATTTCAAGATACTTGAGCAAATTGATGAGAATGCTTTTCACCTTGATCTACCAGGTTACATGCACATCTACTCAGTTGTAAATGCAGATAGCTTGAGATTATTTGAACCTTCACTAATTGAGGATCCCAAAGAGTAGGGTCAATTGCCTTCTATTGATGACCTGTTACCTGAATATCTTAATGAATTGTAGGGAGACACAGTTCTGGACAGGAAGGTGTGGACGACACACAGGGGATATGTTGAGTACCTCAGAGTTGGGCTCAAGGGTTCAAAGCCGAGCAGTGAAAAATGGATAGAGATTGGACATGTGAGAGAATTGTACCCTCACTTAGTCGATGCTTGAAAACCAACTTTTGGTGGTCTAAAAGATTTTTTAGTGGGAAGGCCGTGATTCGAATTGGATCCATGAAAATTATCAGAGTTCTATGACTGTATCAAAACATGACAGACTTCAAAAAACTTGTGAACATTGAGTCATCAGGAAGACCTCTGGACAGTGGCAGTTTGTAGCCAGCACAGAACAACGAGGACCTCAGTCAAAGCGCATTGACTGAGGCCCATGGAGACTGCACAGTGGTGCAAACTGACAATTGGAAAATCCAGATCAGAAAACAGAGGTCGTTTTTTATGCGTGATTAATGCTAATCGCGCATCACTGGGAACAACCCCTCGAGAAGGAAAATCCCCGAGTGCACGGTCGCAAGGAAGCCAAGAAATCGTGGGAAAAGTGCTAAAACGATAGGTGGGTCTCGCGCTCCAAAAACCGACGCAATATCAGAGGCGTTTTAGGTGGTAAGCGGGTTTGGCCGAAGACCTAGCGATTCCATACATTTGATGACACGTGTCCGGCGAATGAGAGAGAAAACCACTCTCATCGCGGGCTAACATTCGAGCAAGTCAACCACGCAATAAGAGCGATAATCGTAGGATCTGGAGGCCCCAGATCTAAAGGTGGAGATTGTGCCCGATGGGAAACCGGATTTGGAAGGAGAAAATAAGCTACAGTGCATAAGGTTTGAAGTTCGATTCGACCGCTGACTTGGCAGATGAATCATTTCACAGAGTAATCAAAATAATGAACTGTCGAGGAAGAGCTGGCGCTCAGTTTGTGAGAGGACAAGTGGCCACCTCCATGTGAAACGTTACACAGTGGCAATGATGCAAAGGAAGGGAATTCCAAGCAGACAACAGCAGGCAATCTGAAGAGATGGAAGAGGAAGCGAACTGTCAAGGGACAAATTGGATTTAAGCCATGAACAGACAAAGAACAGGGGACAGTGAGAGGAGAAGAGACAGAGAAAATAGAAAGTGAAGCAGAGAACAGAGAGCCGAGCTGACCTGCAGAGCTAAGGCAGCATCGAACAGACAAAACCAAGCTTGAGAGGTTCAAGCAATCTCGGAGGGTATATCTGTCGGGAACTAAGTACCAAATTAGACTCATCCCTTTAAGACCAGTCGAGGTCGAGACTTGGTAAGGAAGAGTCTGTGCACTCTAGTGGCTTAGGGAATCCAAGAACCACCATACTAAACATCATCTATTCTAGGAGACTCAAATTGAGCTCCTCATTGTAAAAACTTTGCTTAACGACACAATAAAAGAAGGCCACCACTGAAAGCTGGACCGGAGATGTAGCCCAGGAGGATTGGGTGAACTCCTTATTAAATTTTGTTGTGTTCTATTTTTCTTCTATTGTTTCTCTTACTGTTTTCCAGTGTTTGTGTATTTTGCAATCTTATCGATCCGTTTCCTAAGATAACATAGACACCCACCAACACATGAGTCTGTAATACCTTCATTAATTAATCAACTAAGATCACTCTCAAGTGATTTTCAGATAAGAGATGGGTGGAGAACATGTAATTTGAATATCTTGTAATGTCTGCATCATCCAGAGAAGTTGTGTGCAGCAATATGTAGCAGCCACATATTCTTCTTGCACTATAGATAAGGCAATCAAAATTTGTTTCTTGCTGAACCAAGATACTAATCGTGATCCCATATAGAATGCACCTCCACTAGTTCTTTTTCGGTCATCAACATTTCCAGCCCAATCCGTATTTGTATATGCATGAAGGGTGAGATATGTATCTTTAGGATACCGTAGACCAAAGTCTTGAGTTCCTTAGATATATTTGAATATTCTCTTTATTTCCTGAAGATGTGATTCCTTTGGATTGGCTTGGAATCTTCCAACAATTCCTACTGCATGCATGATATCTGGTATGGTACCTATTAGATAAAGTAGACTTCCAATCATAGATCTGTACTCTAGTTGATTCACTATAGGAGATTCATCATTAAAACTGAGACTACATCCTGTTACCATTGGAGTACATACTGGTTTGGAATCTTCCATTCTGTATTTCTTCAGAATTTTCTTAAGATATTTAATTTGTGAGAGAAAGATGCCATCTTTTGTTTGTTGTGCTTGTAGACCAAGAAAATAGGTTAGTTCTCCAAGAAAATACATTTCAAATTCTTGCTGCATAACAAAAGCAAAGTTTTGACTCATAGATTCTTCATTACTGCCAAAGATGATATCATCAACATAAACAACAATAATTAGCAATTTATCATTCTCAATTTTTGTATGTAAGTTGTTGTCTGCAGATCCTTTTGTGAGGCCTTGTTGTTGAAGATATTTTTCAAGACGATAATACCATGGCTTCAGAGCTTGTTTCAGTCCATATAAAGCCTTTTTGAGTTTGCATACAAACTTTGCATCATTTCCCAAAATGAATCCTTCTAGTTGTTCAATGTATGCTTCTTCTTCTAGATCTCCATTAAGAAATGCAGGTTTTACATCCAGTTGATAAACTTTGAATTTTCGAAAACTTGAAAGAGCAAGAAACATTCTTATGGCTTCAAGTCTAACTACAAGTGCAAAAGTTTCTTCAAAGTCTATACCTTCATGTTGTGCATACCCTTTACAAAAAAGTCTTGCTTTATCCCAAATTACCTCTCCATTTTCATTCAACTTATTCTTGAATATCCATTTTGTCCCTATAACAATTTTACCATGAGGTCTAGGAACTAAATCCCAAGTATCGTTCTTTTCAATTTGGTCAAGTTCTTCATCCATGGCCTTAACCCAACATTCATCTTTGCTAGCTTCATTTAAATTTTGTGGTTCTATGGAGGATAGTAATGCTAGATAACTAGAAGATCCTACAAGAGTTCTTCTTGTTTGTACTCCAGACCCTTTTTCTCCTAGAATTTGAGATTCTTGATGATTCTTTTGAACATACCTGGATGGAGCCTTTTCCCTGTCAGATGTATCTTCTTTTGATGCTTCATTGGTTTCTTCCTCTATATCATTTTGATTTGATACAGGAAATCATTCACGTCTTCATTATTATCATCTTCTTTTGCTGATGTCACATGTTTCGGATTTCTGCATGCTTCATCGATACAACATAAATGCATTCAACAATTTTTCGAAGTATCTTATTATAACATTTATATCCTTTACTTCTAGATGAGTAACCAAGAAATATTCCTTTGTCTGCTCTGGGTTCAAACTTACCAAGTTTTTCATCAGTCTTTTTGATGAAACATTTTCTTCCAAAAACTCTAAAGTTTTTTATAGTGGGAAGCTTAGAATACCAAATTTCATAGGGAGTTTGATCAATATTTACACATACATGAGCTTTGTTGAGAATATTTACTGCAATATGTACAACTTCACCCCAGAAGGTGTCAGAAGTTCCAGACTCATCAAGCATAGCTCGAGCCATTTTTTGAACTCTTCTATTCATTCTTTCCATCATGCCATTTTGTTGAGGAGTTATGGATACAAAGAACTGTCTCTTTATCCCATGTTGTTCACAAAATTCAAAAAATTCATCTGATATGAATTCTCCTCCCCAATCAGATATGAGACATTTGATTTTTAGATCTAATTCATTTTAAACTAAATCTTTGAAGACTTTAAACTTTTCAAATGCTTCATCTTTATGTTTTAGTAAACCAATCCAACACATTCTAGAAAAATAATCAATGAATAAAATGTAGTATTCTTCTCCACGAGGTGACTTTTTCCTTCTTGGTCCACACAAATCAGTATGAATGAGTTAAAGAGGCTTACTTGTTGATCCTTCTTTGTAATTGAATTGAAATCTGGTTTGATTATCAAATTGACATGGTTTGCAGATGGTATTTTCTCAGATGATGATATCTGGAAGATCACGAACAACCTTGAGCCTGCATGATTTTATTATTTGAGATAAGATTAGATGCCCCAATATTTTGTGCCATAACCATTCCTCTTACGTTTTTCTTAGATAACATTTTTCTTGACCTCCTTCTAGTATATATAGATTTCTTGTAGTTATTGTACCTTTGATTATGGTCTTTCCTGTGTCAAGCTCAGAAACCACACATTCTTTTGATCGAAACACAACTTCATTTCCTTGATCACACATTTGACTAACACTCAATAAGTTATGTTTTAATCCATCAACATACATAACATTTCCAGCTTTAACCTTTTCTTTTAGATAAAAAGAACCTTTACCCTTAATGACAGTTGGTGTGTCATTTCCAAAAGAGACATTCTTTTCCTTTTCTAAAGAATTTTATGAAAGGAGTTTATCTTTATCACCTGTCATGTGTTTAGAGCACCCACTATCAATGTACCATTGATTTTCTTGTCCTTTTGCATACAAAGCTATGCCACATTTTTCTTACTATAGTTCCTTATTTTTCCATTCCTTGTTGTTTGATGATGTTTTCTCCTTTTGATATGTTCGCTAAAATTTTCCCTCGCATTCAGATTCTTCATTACCAAAGTTTTTGTAAAATGAACATTCAATTTCATCTTCAAGAGGTGAAAAGTTATTATAAGATCTCTTCTTGATTCCTGTCACTCTCCTTTTTTTCTTACTTCTCTAGTCATGATAGTTTTGTAAGTAACACATTAAGAAGCCTTATGACCAAAGTTATGGCATGAAAAGCATTGTCCATTAAAGAAGAAGTTTATGTGATCATAAAATCTTTTGGCATTGTTCACCTTTTAGTTAGTGCTTCTATTGATGTTCACCCTTGGAGTAAAATGAGCATGATCTACTTGGGGAGTACCTTTGGGCTTTTGCTGAGGATTGACGCATTGTTGACTGGTTTTTGCTGCATCAAGATAGCTTTTGGTGATGGCTGAAGACTTTTCTGGTTGGGATGTTTCTCCAGTGTATCCAAGACCAATATTTATAAGAGGAGAACGTTGAACCTTGATGATTTCTTCTAAGGTTTCTGATCCTTTAGCAAATCTAAGATTCAGATATTTTGTCTTCTCAAATTCCTTTCTTAGACTCACTATTTCACACTCTAATTTTTCATTGTTCTTTTCCCTTTCCATGAGTTAATGTGTCAAAGTGTCTATGACTATATTATTTTCTTACAAGCAAATTTTGAGTTGAGTGATTTCTTCAATAAATCTTCTTCTTCTAAGGCATCAATAAACTTATAATTTTCATAAGCCATGAGAAGTTTAATTTCTTGATCAGATTCACCTTCATCACTATTAGACAGGCCATCACTATCTTTATGAGTACAACAACTTCTTCTATTAAAAAATTGTTTCCTATTACCTTTTGCAAAATCCTTTCCTTTGTCATGGTTATCTTTATGAGGACATTTAGAAGCATAATGAACAACTCTACCGCAAGCAAAACATTTGAAGGGAATCTTACCTTTGAATCTTCTGGTACCCAGTTGAAGTTTCTTCACAAAGTTTACCACATTTTTTGATATATATCCTGATTCCTTTAGATATTTCTTTTCTTTTCCCTTTGAAGGGACTTTGAAAGCAACTTCCTTGATTTCTGATTGAACTCATTTCCTCATTTCAAAGGTAGTTAGAATTCAATGAAGTTGAACAATAGTAACAGATTATAGATCCAGATTCTCTTCAATGGCAAATACTTTTGACTCAAATTTAGGAGATAGAGATCTTAAATTTTTCTCTACTATAATAGCGTCCTTTATTTCTTCACCCAAATCCTCCATACGATTTACAATCTCATCTACTCGTAAAAAGTAACTAGCAATATTTTCATCACTATACATTTTGAGAGTTTGATATTGAATTATGAGAGTTTGGAGCTTAGCACGTTTTACCTGAGAGTCTCCTTCATAGCTCTGAATGATTTTGTCCCATATTGCTTTGGCTGCATTGAGCTGCATGACTTTGACGAATTCTGATTTTGATAGACTTCTCAATAATGCATTGACGACTTCGCCATTGGTTTCATATGATTTATTTTTTGCTGGATCTATGGGGATTGTTGCTAGATATTGGTATCCTCCTTCCAAAATTGCCCAAACATCAGCTCCAAGTGACTGAAGATAGGCTCTGGTTCTTGCCTTCGAATATGCTAAGTTATTTCCGTTGAATATTGGTTGTCTGATAGATCCCATTCCTTCGTGATTGCTCATCTTGAGAGATATTCCTTCAAGCGATCAAGCTTCTTCTGAAGGACCTTCTCTGATACCAATTGTTGGGAAAAATACTTAGAGGGGGGGGGTGGTGAATCAGTATTTAAACTTTCACAATAATTATTTTTATTTTTCACACTGTATACGTGATTTTACAAAACCCAAACAACGTATGTCCACGACTATAATGAATGAAACCATCGTATAGATAATAAACTTGTAAAACAACTAATTCATTGTCTGTTGAACTTAAATTAGAGTGTTATGCATTTGTTAAGAAGTAAACTGATGCAGTAAGAACAAAATATATCAACACACATAAGCAACACACATGAACACCAGGATTTCTCAGGTGGAAACCCAATGTGGGAAAAATTGTTGCTATTGTCTCAGGCTTCAATCTTCTTATTATAAAAAGTGTTTACAAGTTTTGTACTGGTGCATACTTTTTGCAGTATGCAGTGATCCAAATTTAAATAGGAACGCAAAAAATTACAGATATAACCATAAATACAGAGATGAAGTAGAAATAACACTTCATTTCATTAATATCAAATACTGAAATATGCTTACAAACAGATGGAAATAAGACTAGCTTGGGCAACAATAGCTTATCTCTGAGAAGAGACGTGGCAGCTACATGCCTCCGAACTGTGTTATGATGAGGCTCAAAGGCCTATTTATTCTTGAGAAATAATGGAAAACCCTAAACATCCAAAAACCTAACCCTAGGAGATGAAGCGCCAATCTAGGGGCCCCGTTTGGGTAAATTGATACATCAGCTTCCCGAGGTCGTAACTTTGGCATACGATCTTCGTTTGACGTGCCCAATACCTCATTAGAAATAACCATTCAAGGACTACAACTTTTGCATGACCAACATTGGTTTGTAAGCCATGTTGGTCCAACTTTTCCCAAAAAACATCATTCAGGGCCTCAAAACGGCTCTGGAAGTTCAGGACCCAAAAACTGCCAAAAATAGTAAATTGTGCTAGAAATAAGGAAATGGAAAAACTAAAAGAAATAATGGTGGGGTCCAAGTGGAATAGGCAGGTCGCCACCAATATCTAGCTGGATCATTCCTCTCCCCTTAGGATGCAATGGTCCCCATTGCGTTTGAGTTCCTCCATGAGATGAGGAAACTTCTACTTAACTTGGTCCTTGGTGCATTGTTCTGCAATCTCTGATGTGTCCAGTAATGGTCTGAAGCATGGTCAAGGGTGGTCCACATTGAACACTCGATGCAAGCCAAGGAATGGGGGAATGATGTGCTTCAAAACATTGTTTCCCATAGCCTTGGTAATATTGTAAGGACCATATCAGAGTGGTCTGAGCTTCCAATAGGCTCTTGTAAGGCACTCTTTCTGCAGATGAAACCAGACTTTATTGCCTGTCTAAAAATTGTGTGGCACCCGATGTTCATCATGTCATTGCTTGTACTTGGAATTTTCCACAATGGAGTGACGATATCTCGGCCTGTTGGGTAGAGGTGCTCTAAGAGTCAGATCGAATGAATGATTGACCTAATAGTGCAACGATATCCCTGTGGGTGAGGAGAAGATGTTCCTGTATTCTTTCACGACCGTATCCATCTGTTGCTACTGCGTGGAGGAACCTTTCCTGGGGGTCATGGATGTCGCGATGATCTTCCCCTTGATTTGAGAGCGAACCAGAAAGAAAATAAATTTCTTAGTCTGGGAGATGATATTACTTAATTTCTTAGCAGAGATCAAAGATGTGGCAGTAGGTGGGGCTACCTCTGGTATCCTGTATAACGTATTACCCAAAGAAATAATAACACCGCGAGGCCTTGACTCATACATAGCATGTCACTTCCACAAGTATGGCTAGCCTAATAATACATCACAAACATCAAGAGGTGATACATCACATAATACCTCATCTGTGAAGGGCTTGATGTTGTAGGGAAGGCGACACTGCGGGTGGACTCGAAGATCTCATCCTTGTTGAAGCCACCCGATGTTGTATGGTTGTGGGTGTGGTATGTTCAGTAGGCCCAAACGCTTCACGACCTCTCCTGAAATAAGGTTCTTTTGGCTCTCACTGTTGAGAATTAATTGCAGTGGCGAACCCTACACCCACATTTGTGAGTGGAAAGACGTTCCCCCTCCTCTGGATCTTCAAGCTCATTCTTCTAGATCTTGCCAGTAGCAATAGCGGCGTTGGGCTCCACATCAATGATTTGCTTCCCTTTGTTATTCCTCTTGTCAAGTTTTGACTCAGGGTCGGAACATGCATCTGATTCTGAAGCCTTCAACTCGGCCACCAATGACTGCTTGGTCTGACACTTACTTGTGTTATGAGTGGGGCTCTTATGGAACTCGCACCACTTTCCTATGTCCTTATTTGACTTCGTGGTGGTTTTCTTTTCTTGCAGCTTCGATGGGTTGTCTTGGGTCACACTGTCTTGGCTTTGTCCTTGGTTATGTGATATGGGGAAGCCTTTCCCTTGCTTCAAATTCATGGATCCAAAGTCTCGCTTCTTCTATTTAACTTCTGCTCGATCTTGACAGCATATTAGTATGTCATGCCGAGCGAGGAGATGTACAGAAACACCATCTCGTCCTAGATGTATCTATGTAGGTAGCCACAGTACTTGAGTACCAAATGTTTCTTAGAATCCTTGATACCCAACTTCGTGCGAAGGGTATGAAAAACATTGGTAAAATTTGGCACATCTTGGTCCCTTCCATGTCGCAGCATGGTCCACTTTATGTATTTGACCTCATAGCTCCCAATAGGGTAGTACTTATCCTTGACGACATCCGAGAATGAATTCTAAGTGGGAGCAGCTGAAAACAGTGAGTTCTTACTTTCGTCCTTCTATTCAAAATAGGTTTCCGACCAATCCTTGACGTGGGGGGCAACTTTGAGAAGAGCAAAAGTAATCTTTTCTCGGCTGGAAAAATCATGAACAGAAAAATATCCTTATATCAGATTCAACCATTTATTTACGGTGTCTACATATATTTGACCCTCAAATATGGGGATTTCAAAGTTAACTTGTGCCTTAAAGTATGTGGCATCTCTAGAGTAGCTATTTGAAGTAGATGCGTCGCCCCTGGGTAGCCGTTGAAGGATCTGGGCAAAATTGTCCATCATCGCATTCCTTTGTCACTCGAGGGATTCTTCGAGCAATATTTTGATAGGATCTCCTACCCCCTCATCTTTCGTTTCATCTGCCATGGGATGCCATTGAGATTTATGAGGCTGGTCTTGCAAAGGTTCGACTAGTTCAAGCCCTAGCTCCTTATATCTCGATCTCGTTGGGGACATGCGAAAGAAAAACAGAGAAAGAGTAGACTGCTCTGATACCATTGATTCGAATTTTAACAGGAACCCAACAAATTACAGATATAACCATAAATACAGATATGCAGTAGAAATAACACTTCATTTCATTAATATCAAATACTAAAATATGCTTACAAATAGAATGGAAATAAGACTAGCACGGGTGATGGTAGCTTATCTCTAAGAATAAATGTGGGGGATACATGCCTCTGAATTGTGTTACAATGCGGCTCCAAGGCCTCTTTATTGTTGAGAAACAATGGAAAACCCTAAGCATCCAAAAACCTAACCCTAGGAGATGAAGTGCCAAACTATGGGCTCTGTTTGGGTAAATTGGTACATCAACTTCCCGGGGTCATAACTTTGGCATATGATCTTCATTTGATGCACCCAATACGTTGTTAGAAAGATATATTCAAGGACTACAACTTTCGCATTACCAATATTTGTTTGTGACCCATGTTGGTCCCAATTTTCCCAAAAAACGTCGTTTAGGGCATCAAAACAGCTTTGGAAGTTCAGGACCCAAAAAATTACCAAAAATAGTAAATTGCACTACAAATAAGGAAATTGAAAGAAACAATGGTGGGGGTCCAAGTGGAATAGGTGGGTGGCCACCAATATCTACGTGGATCATTCCTCCTCCATTAGGAAGCAATGGTCTCCATTGCATTGAGCTCCTCCATGAGATGAGGAAACCTCTGCTGAACTTGGTCCCTCGTGAGTTGTTCTGCAATCTCTGATGTGTCCAGTAATGTTCTGAAGCATGGTCGAGGGTGGTCCACATTGAACACTTGATGCAAGCCAAGGAATGGGGGAATGTTGTGCTTCAAAACATTATTTCCCACAGCCTTGGTAATATTGTAAGGACCATATCACAGTGGTCTAAGCTTTCGATGGGCTCTTATAAGACACTCTTTCTGCAGATGCAACCATACTTTATCGCCGCTGAAACTTTTGTGGCACCCGATGTTGATCATGTCGCAGCTTGTACTTGGCATTTTCCATAATGGAGTGACGATATATCGACCTATTGGGTAGAGGTGCTCTAGGAGTGAGATCAAATGAATGCTTGACCTAACAGTGCAATGGTACCCGTGTGGGTGAGGAGAAGATGTTCCTGTATTCTTTCATGACCGTATCCATCTGCTGCTGCTGCATGGAGGAACCCTTCCCAGAGGTCATGGATGTGGTGATGATCTTCCCCTTGATTTGAGAGTGAACCAGAAAGAAAATAAATTTCCTAGTCTGGGAGATGTTCTTACTGCATTTCTTAGCAGAGATCAAAGATGTGACAGTAGGTGGGGTTACCTCTGGTATCTTATATAATGTATTACCTAAAGGAATAATAATAGCGTGAGGCCTTGAATCATACACAACATGTTGCTTCCACAAGTATGGTTGGCCTAATAATACATCACTAACATCAAGAGGTGCAACGTCACATAATACCTCATCTGTGAAGGGCTTGATGCTGTAGGGAAGGCGACACAGCTCACGGACTCGAAGATCTTGTCCTTGGTGAGGACACCCGAAGTTGTATGGTTGCAGGTGTGGTATGGTCAGTAGGTCCAGGTGCTTCAAAACATCTACTGAAATGAGGTTCTTTTGACTGCCACTTTCAACAATGAATTGCAGTGGTGAACCCTTCATCCACATTTGTGAGTGGAAAAGACGCTCCCCCTCCTTTGGATCTTCGATCTCATTCTTCTGGAACTTGGTAGTGGCAATAGTGGCGCTTGGATCTACATCAATGATCTGATTCCCTTTGTCATTCCTCTTCTGGGGTTCTAACTTAGGGTAAAACATGCATCTGATTCTGAAGCCTTCAACTCGGCCACCAATGACTGATTGGCCCAACACTCACTTGTGTTATGAGTATGGATCCTATGGAACTCACACCACTTTCTTATGTCATTCTTTGACTTTGAGGTGGTGTTCTTTTCTTGTAGTTTTGACGGGTTATCTTGGGTCACACCATCTTGGCTTTGTCCTTGGTTATACGGTTTGGGGAAGCCTTTCCCTTGCTTTGGATTCGTGGATCCAAAGTCTCGCTTGTTCTATTTAAGCTTTTGCTCAATCTTGACAGCGTATTGGTATGTTGTGCCTAGCGAGGAGATGTACAAGAACTCCATCTCGTTCTGGATGTATCTATGTAGGTAGCCGCAGTACTTGAGTACCAAATGTATCTTATAATCCTTGATACCCAACTTCGTGTGAAGGGTATGAAAAACATTGGTAAACTCTAGCACATCTTGGTCCCTTCCATGCTGCAGTGTGGTCCACTTTATGTATTTTTCCTCATAGCTCCCGACAGGTTAGTACTGCTCCTTAATGGCATCCCAGAATGAATTCCAAGTGGGAGCAGCTGAAAACAATGAGTTCGTACTTTCATCCTTCTGTTCACAATAGGTTTCCCACCAGTCCTTAACATGGGGGGCGGCTTTGAGAAGAGCAAAAGTAATATTTTCTCGGCTGGAAAAATCATGAACAGAAAAATATCCTTCTAGTAGATTCAACCATTTATCTATGGTGTCTGCATCTATTTGACCCTCAAATATGGGGATTTCAAAGTTAACTTGTACCTTAAAGGGTGTGGCATTTCTAAAGTAGTTGTTGGAAGCAGATGTGTCGCCCCTAGGTAGTCACTGAAGGATCTGGGAAAAAATGTCCATCATCACGTTCCTTTGTCGCTCAAGGGCTTCTTTGAGCAAGATTTTGATAGGATCTCCTACCCCCTCGTATTTCTTTTCATCCGCCATGGGAGGATGTCGAGATTTACGAGGTTGGTCTTGCAAAGGTTTGACCAGTTCAAGCCCTAAATCCTTATATCTCGACCTCGTTGGGGACATGCAAAGAAAAATAGAGAAAGAGTAGACCACTCTGATACCACTGATCCCAATTTAAACAGGAACACAAAATATTACATATATAACCATAAATACAGAGATGAAATAGAAAAAACACTTCATTTCATTAATATCAAATACTGAAATATGCTTACAAACAAAATGTGAATAAGACTAGCTCGGGCGATGGTAGCTTATCTCTAAGAAGAGATGTGGCGACTACATGCCTTTGAATTGTGTTACAATGAGGCTCAAAGGCCTATTTATTGTTGAGAAACAATGGAAAACACTAAACATCCAAAAACCTAACCCTATGAGATGAAGCACCAAACTATGGACCCCGTTTGGGTAAATTGGTACATCAACTTCTCGAGGTCGTAATTTTTGCATATGATCTTAGTTTGACCCGCCCAATACCTCGTTAGAAAGATCTATTCGAGAACTACAATTTTTGAATGACCAACATTGGTGGAGGACTTGTGTTGGTACTAGTTTTACCAAAAAACATCGTTTAGGGCTTCAGAAGGACTCTGGAAGTTCAGGACCCGAAAAAATGCCAAAAATAGTAAATTGTGCTAAAAAGAAGGAAACTGAAAGAAAAAATGGTGGGGGTCCAAGTGGAATAGGCGGGTGGCCACCAATATCCACCTAGATCATTCCTCTCCCCTTAGGAAGAAATGTTCCCCTTTACGTTGAGTTCCTCCATGAGATGAGGAAACTTTTGCTGAACTTGGTCCCTGGTGAGTTGTTATGCAATCTATGATGTGTCTAGTAATGGTTTGAAGCATTTCCAATGCTGGTCCACATTGAACAATCAATGCAAACCAAGGAATGGGGGAATGTTGTGCTTCAAAATTTTTTTTCCCACAGACTTGGTAATGTTGTAAGGACCATATCGGAGTGATCTGAGCTTCCGATGGGCTCTTATAAGGTGCTCTTTCTATAGATGCAACCAAACTTTATCACCTGCCTGAAAGTTGTGTGGAACCCGATGTTGATAATGTTGCTGCTTGTACTTGGCATTTTCAACAATGAAGCGACAATACATCGACTTGTTGGGTAGAGGTGCTCTAGGAGTCAGATCAAATGAATGCTTGACCTGACAGTGCAATTGTACCCTAGTGGGTGAGGAGAAGATGTTCCTGTATTCTTTCAGGACCATATCCATTTGCTGCTACTATGTGGAGGAACCCTTCCCGGGGTTCATGGATGTGGCGACGATATTCCTCTTGATTTGAGAGCGAACCAAAAAGGAAATAAATTTCCTAGTGTGGAAGATGATCTTACTACATTTCTTAACAGAGATCAAAGATGTGGTAGTAGGTGGGGATACCTCTGGTATCCTGTATAACGTATTACCCAAATAAATAATAACAGTGCGAGGCCTTCACTCATACATAGCATGTTGCTTCCACAAGTATGGATGGCCTAATAATACATCACAAACATCAAGAGGTGCAATGTCACATTATACCTCATCTGTGAAGGGCTTGATGCTATAGGGAAGGTGGAACTGCTAGCAGACTCAGAAATCTCGTCCTTGGTGAAGCCACCCAATGTTGTATGGTTGTGTGTGTGGTATGGGAAGTAGGCCCAGATGCTTCATGACCTCTACTGCAATGAGGTTATTTTGGCTGCCACTATCGACAATGAATTGCAACGACGAACCATTCACCCACATTTGTGAGTGGAAAAGATGCTTCCCCTCCTCTGGATCTTCGAGTTCATTCTTCTGGATCTTGGCAGTGGCAATAGTGGCACTGGGCTCCGCATCAATGATCTGCTTCCCTTTTTCATTTATCTTTTCGGGTTCTTTCTCAGGGTCGGAACATACATCTGATTCTGAAGCCTTCAACTCGGCCACCAACAACTGCTTGGCCCGACACTCACTTGTGTTATGGGTGCGGCTCTTATGGAACTCACACCACTTTCCTTTGTCCTTCTTTGACTTTGTGGCAGTGTTCTTTTCTTGCAGCTTCGACGGGTTGTCTTGGGTCGCACCATCTTGGCTTTTTCCTTGGTTATGCAGTTTAGGGAAACCTTTCCTTGCTTCAGATTTGTGGATCCAAAGTCTCGCTTCTTCTGTTTAAACTTCTGCTCGATCTTGATAACGTACCAGTATGCCGTACTATGCGAGGAGATGTAAAAGACTCCATATAATCTTGGATGCACCTATGTAGGTAGTTGTGGTACTTGAGTACCAAATGTTTCTCAAAATCCTTGATACCCAACTTCGTGTGAAGGGTATGAAAAAAATTGGTAAACTTCGACACATCTTGGTCCCTTCCATGCCACAGTGTGGTCCACTTTATGTATTTGGCGTCATAGCTCCCGATAGGGTAGTACTTCTTCTTGATGGCATCCCAGAATGACTTCCAAGTGGGGGCAACTAAAAACAGTGAGTTTGTACTTTCATCCTTTTATTCACAATAGGTTTCCCACCAGTCCTTGACATGGGGGGCATAGAAAATTTTAGGGGCGAATGTTTGCCCTTTGGAAAAATTAAGGGGTTTAAAATTTTTAATGAGCAAATATTTTGTATCATAGTACATTTTTAAAAATCACCTCAAATAGCCCACCTTATTTTAAGGGAGAGGGTAAAAAAGGTAAATTTAGCCCTTGAAATTAGGAGTTACAACCTTCCATTCGCCCATTTTCAAGAATAGGTTTTATTTAAGTGAATCCATTCACCCATTTTCAAGAATAGGTTTTATTTAAGTGAATCCTATGGGCCAAAGGCCCAAATACCATATTTATAAAAGAGGTATGGTAAATTGATAAAAATATAAATAAATGAGAGGTATGGTAAATAAATAAAACATTTTTTATATTTACTCCATAAGTCACCTTATATACATGCAAGGGTGTAAACAAATAAAAATATAAGTAAAGTGGAGGTATGGTAAATAAATAAAACGTCTTTTTATACTTACTCAAAAGGTATGGTAAATAAATTAAAATATAAATAAACTAGACGCATGGTAAATAAATAAAACCTCTTTTTATATTTAGTCCATAACCGTTGTTCTATTTATGAAGGCTCAAGAAAGAGATTTTATTTAAGTGAATCCTATCGGCCAAATACCATATTTGTAAAAGAGGTATGGTAAATTAATAAAAATATAAATAAACGAGAGGTATGGTAAACAATTTTTTTTTTTTTTTTTATATTTACTCCATAAGTCACCTTATATTTATGAACACTAAAAAAATGAGTTATATTTAGGTGAAACCTATGGGCAAAATACTATGGGACAAATACCATGGACTAGATTGTTATTAATACCATGCAAAAAAACATTATTAACCCTAATATTAGTATTAATAAAAATAAAAATGGCGCATGGTATTGACCCATGGTATTCACCAAAATGGCACATGGTATTGACCCATGGTATTGACCTGGAATGTAGCCTATTTAAATGGGGGAATTAAACCAGCACAGATCCATCTTTACTCTGGATCTACTAACCCCCGAGAGGTATCAAATATCGTAATATGCAAACTAGCATAGAGTGAAAAAATATTTGATCCGTTCAAGAGTAAAAATGGATGTTGTAATTTAATGTATGTTAAACATTTTAGCTTGGTTAAAATAAAAAATAAAATAAAAATAAAATATTAATTTTATTAATTTTATAAATTACTAATAGTAATTTTTAAGCTCTAGGTTTATGATAACCCATGGTATTGACCCATGGTAATACCATGGTATTCATGTGAGCATAGACTATTTAAAGGGGAAATTCTATCATCTTAGATCCATCTTAATTTTGGGTCTACCAAGTGAAAAGAGGGATAAATAGATTTCATCCCCCTAAGAGTGGTAGATGTGGAGTTAAGATGGATATAGGTTGGTTTTTATGATAATGAAGATATTAAATAGACTTAGGAAATTATATTGTAAAAAAATCTTAAGGTGAATGGTTAAAGCATAGACATTGGACAAGTATATTTGTATACTTCTCTATTAAACTGAAACAAATCCAGGGCTAAAAGGAATGGATTGATTGCACTAGTCATCCTTCTATAACTTTCCAGCATATGCTGGAGTAAACAGATTGTAATTTGGGTAATTTTTCTAATTGCAAACAGGAACATACTTGTGTATTGGCAGGGTGGTTACGAGGTCCCTAGAAGTGATGAATTTGAATTTTTCTTGGTTTTATATATAGATTAGGTTTTTTCTCATGCTTTCTGTGAATGGCACGGGTGAATTTTATCCTACACCCACTAGGTTATGGATATGTAATTTCGGTAATTTTGATTTCAAAAGATATTTTAAAGAAATGCAATGATTTCATTTGTGTATTCAATAAACACAATATTTTATAATTGAGTAAAATATTCGCCATGCATGGTGAGAGATTCGCCAAAAAATTATTTATACATATCATATTATTGATAAAATCGCCTTCCATTTTTCCTATATACCATGGAGATTCGCCCATTTATTATACATGTAAATTTGGGGGGGTTCTTAAAATTTTCCCTGATGGGGGGCGACTTTGAGAAGAGAGAAAGTAATCTTTTCTCAGCAGGAAAAATCATGAACAAAAAAATACCCTTCTAGTAGATTCAACCATTTATCTATGGTGATTGCATATTTTTGACCCTTGAATATGGGGATTTCAATGTTAACTTTTACCTTAAAGGGTGCAACGTTTCTAGAGTATCTGTTGGAAGCAGATGCGTCGTCCCTAGGTAGTCGTTGAAGGATCTGGGAAAAATTGTCCATCATCGAGTTCATTTGTCACTTGAGGGCTTCTTGGAGTAAGATTTTGATAGGATCTCCTACCCCCTCATTTTTCTTTTCATCTGTCATGGGAGGTCGTCAATATTTGCGAGGCTGGTCTTGCAAAGGTTCGACTAGTTCAAGCCTTAACTCCTTTTATCCCTACCTTGTTGGGGACATGAAAAGAAAAATAGAGAAAGAGAAAATCGATCTGATACCACTGATCCCAATTTAAACAGGAACACAACAAATTATATATATAACCATAAATACAGAGATGCAGTAGAAAAAACACTTCATTTCATTAATATCAAATTGAAATATGCTTACAAACAAAATGGAAGTAAGACTAGCTCGGGCGATGGTAGCTTATCTCTAAGAAGAGATGTGGCGACTACATGCCTCTGAACTATGTTACAATGAGGCTCAAAGGCCTATTTATTGTTTAGAAACAATGGAAAACACTAAACATCCAAAAAACTAACCCTAGGAGATGAAGCGCCAAACTGTGGGCCCTGTTTGGGTAAATTGGTACATCAACTTCCCGGGATCGTAACTTTCGCATACAATCTTCGTTTGACATGACCAATACCTCGTTATAAAGATCTATTCAAGGAATACAACTTTTGCATGACCAAAATTAATCTAGATCTCATGTTGGTCCTAGTTTTCCCAAAAAACGTTGTTTAGGGCCTCATAACGGCTCCGTAACTTCAGGACCTGAAAAAATGCCAAAAATAGTAAATTGTGCTACAAATAATGAAACTGAAAAAGTGAAAGAAATAATGGTGGGGTCCAAGTGGAATAGGCATGTGGCCACCAATATCCATCTCGATCATTCCTCCCCCATTAGGAAGAAATCGTCCCCATTGCGTTGAGTTCCTCCATGAGATGAGGAAACTTCTACTGAATTTGGTCCCTCGTGAGTTGTTCTGCAATCTTTGACGTGTCTAGTAATGGTATGAAACATGGTCGAGGGTGGTCCATATTGAAAACTTGATGCAAGCCAAGGAATGGGGGAATGCTGTGCTTCAAAACATTGTGTCCCACAGCCTTGGTAATGTTGTAAGGACCATATCGGAGTGGTCTGAGCTTCCGATGGACTCTTGTAAGACACTCTTTCTGTAGATGCAACCTGACTTTATTGCTCTCTTGAAACTTGCGTGGCACCCAATGTTGATCATGTTGTTGCTTGTACTTGGCAGTTTCCACAATGCAGCGACGATATATCAAATTGTTGGGTAGAGGTGCTCTAGGAGTCATATCAAATGAATGCTTGACGTGACAGTGCAACAGTACCCCTGTGGGTGAGGAGAAGATGTTCTTGTATTATTTCATGATTGTATCCATCTGTTGCTATTGCGTGGAGGAACCCTTCCTAGGGGTATGTGGCGATGATCTTCCCCTTTATTTGAGAGCGAACTAGAAAGAAAATAAATTTCCTAGTCTAGGAGATGATCTTACTGCATTTCTTAATAGAGATCAAAGATGTGGCGATAAGTGGGGCTACCTCTGATATCCTGTATAACGTATTACCCTAAGAAATAATAACAACGCGAGGCCTTGACTCATACACAACATGTCGCTTCCACAAGTATGACTAGCCTAATAATACATCACAAACATCAAGAGGTGCAACGTCACATAATACCTCATCTATGAAGGGCTTGATGCTGTAGGGAAGGCAACATTGCGAGCAGACTCGAAGATCTCGTCCTTGTTGAAGCCAACCAATGTTGTATGGTTGTGGGTGTGGTATGGTTAGTAGGCCCAGATGCTTCATGACCTCTGCTGAAATGAGGTTCTTTTGGCTACCACTGTCGACAATGAATTGCAGTGACGAACCCTTCACCCACAATTAAGAGTGGAAAAGATGCTCACCCTCCTCTGGATCTTCGGGCTCATTCTTTTGGATCTTGGTAGTGGCAACTATGGCGTTCGGCTCTGCATCAATTATCTTCTTCCCTTTGTCATTCCTCTTGTTGGGTTCTAAATCAGGGTTGAAACATGCATCTGATTCTGAAGCCTTCAACTCGGCCACCAACAACTGCTTAGCCTGACACTCACTCGTGTTATGAGTCGGGCTCTTATGGAACTCGCACCAATTTCCCAGGTCCTTCTTTGACTTTGTGGTGGTGTTCTTTTCTTGCAACTTCAATGCGTTTTATTGGGTCACACCGTCTTGGATTTGTCCTTGGTTATGTGGTTTGGGGAAGCATTTCCCTTGCTTCAAATTCATGGATCCAAAGTCTCACTTCTTCTGTTTAAAATTTTTCTCGATCTTGACAACGTATCGTTATGTCGTGACGAGTGAGGAGATATACAGGAGCTCCATTTTATACTATATGTATCTATGTAGCCAGCCACGGTACTTGAGTACCAAATGTTTCTTAGAATCCTTGATACCCAACTTCCTATGAAGGGTATGAAAAACATTGGTAAACTCCGACACATCTTGGTCCCTTCCATGCCGCAGCGTGGTCCACTTTATGTATTTATCCTCATTGCTCCCGACAGGGTAGTACTTCTCCTTGATGGCATCCCAGAATGAATTCCATGTGGGAGCAGTTGAAAACAGTGAGTTCGTACTTTCATCCTTCTGTGCACAATAGGTTTCCCACCAGTCCTTGACGTGGGGGGCGGCTTTGAGAAGAACAAAAGTAATCTTTTCTTGGTTGGAAAAATTATGAATAGAAAAATATCATTCTAGTAGATTCAACCATTTATCTACAACGTCTGCATCTATTTGACCCTCAAATATGGGTATTCCAAAGTGAACTTGTATTAAAGGGTGTGGTGTTTCTAGAGTAGCTATTGGAAGCACATGCGTCGCCCCTGGGTATCCGCTGAAGGATTTGGGCAAAATTGTCCTTCATCGCATTCCTTTGTTGCTTGAGGGCTTCTTCGAGTAAGATTTTGGTAGGATCTCCTGGCCCCTCGTCTTTCTTTTCATCCGCCATGGGAGGCCATCGAGATTTGTGAGGCTGCTCTTGCAAAGGTTCGACCAGTTCAAGCCCTAACTCCTTATATCCCGACCTCGGTGGGGACATGCAAAGAAAAACAGAGAAAGAGAAGACTTCTCTGATACCACTGATCTGAATTTAAACAAGAATGCAAAAAATATAGATATAATAATAAATACAGAGATCCAGTAGAAATGACACTTTATTTCATTAATATCAAATACTAAAATATGCTTACAAACAGAATGGAAATAAGACTAGCTCGGGCGATGGTAGCTTATCTCTAAGAAGAGATGTGGCAGCTACATGCCTCTAAACTATGTTACAATGAGGCTAAAAGGCCTATTTATTGTTGAGAAATAATGGAAATCCCTAAACATTCAAAAACCTAACCCTAGGAGATGAAGCGCCAAACTATGGGCCCAGTTTGGGCAAATTCGTACATCAACTTCTTGGGGTCGTAACTTTGGCATATGATCTCCATTTGACGTGCCCAATACCTCATTAGAAAGATCTATTCGAGGAATACAACATTTTCATGATGAATATTAGTAGGAAACCCATATTGGTCCCATCTTTCCCAAAAAAATAACGTTTAGGGCCTCAAAATAGCTCTGGAAGTTCAGAACTTGGAAAACTGCCAAAAATAGTAAATTGTGTTACAAATAAGGAAACTGAGAAACTGAAAGAAACAATGGTGGGGGTCCAAGTGGAATAGGTGAGTGGCCACGAATATCCACTTGGATCATGCAGACATCTACCTGCTGAAGGCTACAACCTTCACTCATTTTTCAGCTTCTACTGGAAGGGAGCTCCAACCCCCTAGCTCTTGTACTGGTTGATATATTTACCAATACATAGGCGTCATCCTACAGAGGGTTACCACCTTCACTCTTTCTCAAGGGACCACGTTTCATAAATTTTCAGACTAGATACTCCCAGTACACATCAACACAATATGTAGGCCACGTTTCATCAAATTTTCATATTGGACCCATCAATAACATTGAAGCTCAATCACCATTGCAATACAACCATCAAATACAACTGCATCACCCAATCACTGAAACCCATCAACACAATCAATCAATCAGAATAGTCAGATCACTGTCACCAGAACATAGAGTTGAACCTAGAACACTGCATCAACAACCAAAACCAACTACAACCTCAAAAATCATATGTTAGAATGTATACGCTACTTCAATGAGGACAATCTGCATGTATATGCTACTTTCTGTAACCCAACCTACATATACCTCTAAATATACTGAATCATAAAACTTCTAAACCAAAAACTGTATTACCCAAAGACATTCTGAAGATCT
This sequence comes from Pinus tabuliformis, assembly GCA_031772625.1. Lineage (NCBI taxonomy): Eukaryota > Viridiplantae > Streptophyta > Pinopsida > Pinales > Pinaceae > Pinus > Pinus tabuliformis. Next base: position 823,208,782 of record CM062818.1, on the reverse strand, counting down.
ATTGTCATATTACAAAGTTCTAAATAGATAGCAGCAAAGATCACCCTTCTTACTCAATCAATCAGCCATCCAGACTCAATCTCCTTACAAAATCAGTTTTACTTCAGATCTAATGAAGACATCATTAACAAACAACAGTAAAACAACAACACTGATCAGAGAGATCAGTCATTTCTAAACAACAAGCCCTCCCTGTGTCATTACTCTGTTACCTCTGAATTTACCTATTACAATGTGAGTTGCCATCATACATCACTTTATCATTTCTGAATTGACTTGTATGTGGGTTGCCATCAAGGACAACACATGTACCATAATGCCAACAAAAAGACGAGCATATACGAATGATATGCACATATAAGAAAGTTACGGATATACAGAAGGTATGCACATATACTGTAGATGTACATATACAAAAGATACACATATATGGAAGTTACATATACTAAAGTTGCACATACATGGAGGTGATGCGTATATCCGGAAGTTGCACATATACCTGGAAGATATGTGCATATAGAAAAGTTTCGCATATACGAAAGAAATGTGCATATCTTCCGTATATGCACAATTTCTGTATATGAGAAATTTCCATATATGGAAGTTGTGCATATAGAGTAGATGCACATACATAAAAGAAGTGCATATATGGAAGATATGCACATATAAGAAAGTTATGCATATAAGGAAATATCTTCCGTATATGCACAATGTCCGTATATGCGCAATTTCTATATATGGAAGTTACGCATATATGGTAAATGCACATATATAAAAGACGTGCATATACGGAAGATATGGACATATAAGAAAATTACGTATATACGGAAGTTGAGCATATACGGTAGATGGACATATACAAAAGATGCACATATACAGAAGATATGCGCATATCTTCCGTATATGCACAATTTCCGTATACGCAAAATTTTCATATATAGAAGTTGCGTATATATGGTAGATGCACATACATAAAATACGTGCATATACGGAAGATATGCATATATAAGAAATTTATGCATATACGAAAGATATATGCATATCTTCCATATATGCGGAAATTTTGTATATGGAAGTTGCACATATACGATAGATGCACATATATAAAAGACGTGCATATACGGAAGATATGCACACATAAGAAAGTTACGCATATACGAAAGTTGCGTATATACGGTTACTACACATATATAAAAGATGCACATATACGGAAGTTACATATACTAAAGTTGCACATACATGGAGGTTATGCGTATATACAGAAGTTGCACATATACCTGAAAGATATGTGCATATAGAAAAGTTTCGCATATACGAAAGATATGCGCATATCTTCCGTATATGCACAATTTCCGTATATGCGAAATTTTCATATATGGAAGTTGCACATATACGGTAGATGCACATACATAAAAGACGTGCATATACGAAAGATATGCACATATAAGAAAGTTACGCATATATGGAAGATATGCGCATATCTTTCGTATATGCACAATTTCTGTATATGCGCAATTTCTGTATATCGAAGTTGTACATATATAAAAGATGTGCATATAAGAAAGATATGCACATATAAGAAAGTTACACATATACGAAAGTTGTGCATATACGGTAGACGCAGATATACAAAAGATGCACATATACAAAAGTTACCTATATTAAAGTTGCACATACATGGAGGTTATGTGTATATATGGAAGTTGCACATATACGGTACATGGACATACATAAAAGACGTGCATATATAGAAGACATGCACATATAAGAAAGTTACGCATATATAGAAGATATTCGCATATCTTTCGTATATGCACAATTTCCGTATATGCGCAAAACTTCAGCCTCTATATAGGCGCAACCTCTATATATACACATCTTCTATATATGCGCAACTTTCGTATATGCGCATATCTTCTATATATGGACAACATTTGTATATGCACATATATGAATGTTGTGCATATACAAAAGATATGCACATATATGGAAGTTGCACATATACAGAAGATATGTGATACAGAAGATGTGCACATCTTTCATATATGCGTAACTTCTGTATATGTGTATATCTTACGTATATGCACTTATTTAGTATATGTTCATATTTGAAAGTTTCACATTTATAGTAGATGTGCATATATGGAAGTTGTGCATGTATGAAAGAGATGTGCATATACGAAAGAGATGCGCATATACGTAAGTTGCGCATAATCGTAAACATATTTGTACAGTCCAAAAGACGCCCAAAGTCATCCAGTAGAATGCACAAGTGAATATTTTCCAGCTGGTGAATATTACTACAGAAAGCAAGTAATCCCTGCCTCCCTTGCATCTTGTAGGCAAACATGGGCTAGCATATGAAAGTCTTCTTAGCACACTTGTGTTTTCCACCTCCCTCTAGTCACACATAGTGTAGTAGGAGAAAGAGTAAGCGGCCCATTATCCACACGTCATTTTTTTCATGCAAGGAACAATTGAAATCTAGTGTAATTAGGAAGATATTGGGACAGATCACCGAATATCCACATCTTATCACACTTTTCATGCTCACTTTATCACTTGCACATAGTTACACATCACAAACTAAGCTTCTATAAGCTTTTTAGTAGAAATTAGATTATCTTTACTTTTATTTTTATTTGCAAATTCTCACATAGCTTAATTAGGGGGAAAAGTAAGTGGCCAAATTCAACACATATTTTTCAATCTATTTTGCTAGTTTTTACAAATCACATAGCTTAATTAGTAAAAGAGTAAGTTTCCTATCAGCCACAAATCTTGTTACTAACCAAAGCATTTATTCATTTCATTAGTTTTGGGACTAGGGCCAAGTGTCACTACAGAAAGCAAGTAATCTATGTTTCCCTTGCGTCTTGTAGGTGAACCTGGGCTAGCATATGAAAGTATTCTTAGCACACTTGTGTTTTCCACCTCCCTTTAGTCACACATAGTGTAGCAGGATAAAGAGTAAGTGGCCTATCATCCACAAATCTTGTTACTAACCAAAGCATTTATTCATTTCATTAGTTTTGGGACTAGGGCCAAGTGTCACTACAGAAAGCAAGTAATCTTTGCTTCCCTTGCATCTTGTAGGCAAACTTGGGCTAGCATATGAAAATCTTCTTAGCACACTTGTGTTTTCCACCTCCCTTTAGTCACACATAGTGTAGTAGGAGAAAGAGTAAGCGGCCCATTATCCACACATCATTTTTTTTTCATGCAAGGAACAATTGAAATCTAGTGTAATTAGGAAGATATTGTAACAAATCACCGAATATCCACATCTTATCACACTTTTCATGCTCACTTGATGGCTTGCATATAGTTACACATCACAAACTAAGATTTTATAAGTTTTCTATTAGAAATTAGATTATCTTTATTTTTATTTTTATTTTTATTTGCAAATTCTCACATAGCTTAATTAGGGGGAAAAGTAAGTGGCCAAATTCAACACATATTTTTCAATCTATTTTTCTAGTTTTTACAAATCACATAGCTTAATTAGTAAAAGAGTAAGTGGACTATCATCCACAAATATTGTTACTAACCAAAGAATTTATTCATTTCATTAGTTTTGGGACTAGGGCCAAGTGTCACTACAGAAAGCAAGTAATCTATGCTTCCCTTGCATCTTGTAGGCGAACATGGGCTAGCATATGAAAGTCTTCTTAGCACACTTGTGTTTTCCACTTCCCTTTAGTCACACATAGTGTAGTAGGAGAAAGAGTAAACGGCCCATTATCCTGACATCATTTCTTTTTCATGCAAGGAACAATTGAAATATAGTTTAATTAGGAAGATATTGTAATGGATCACCGAATATCCACATCTTATCAAACTTTTCATGCTCACTTGATCACTTGCACACAGTTACACATCACACACTAAGCTTCTATAAGTTTTGTATTAGAAATTAGATTATCTTTATTTTTATTTTTATTTTTATTTGCAAATTCTCACATAGCCTAATTAGGGGTAAAGTAAGTGGCCAAATTCAACACATATTTTTTAATCCATTTTTAGAGTTTTTACAAATCACATAGCTTAATTAGTAAAAGATTAAGTGGCATATCATCCACAAATCTTGTTACTAACCAAAGAATTTATTCATTTCATTAGTTTTGGGACTAGGGCCAAGTGCCACTAAAGAAAGCAAGTAATCTTTGCTTCCCTTACGCCTTGTAGGCGAACCTGGGCTAGCATATGAAAGTCTTCTTAGCACACTTGTGTTTTCCACCTCCCTTTAGTCACACATAGTGTAGTAGGAGAAAGAGTAAGCGGCCCATTATCCACACATCATTTCATTTTCATGCAAGGAACAATTGAAATATAGTGTAATTAGGAAGTTATTGTAATGGATCACCGAATATCCACATCTTATCACACTTTTCATGCTCACTTGATCACTTGCACACAGTTACACATCACACACTAAGCTTCTATAAGATTTGTATTAGAAGACATCCAATTTCTGGAGCTTTTGATACTTAGTTTATTTTAGCCTACATCTCACACCCTAAAGAAAAGTAATACCTTAAAAAATACCATAACTTTAGCCAACTAAATTCCCCACCGGGGCCACTAAATAATTTATAGTTCAAGTTAGGACCATCGGGGGTAGGTATTCCATAAGCCACCATGGTCATGTTACATATTTGAAACATAGTAGTTGAATTTTTAGGGAGCTTAAAATCCTTCAATCATCCCATGGAAAAGAATACCTGAGCATGATAGAGACCCGATTCAGAGGGGGTTCGACTTAGGTCCAGTGCGTGCGGTACTATTTGGGGCTACCCGACCCGTCTAGTGCTCAATACTGGTAACTTACTACCAAGAAGCTAAAGACTCGAGTGCTCACGTGGGACCAAGGTACTTTAGTGGCCAAAATCTAAGGCTTCCATCCCTATAGGTGGACGTGCGGGCAACACCAAAGCCTCATCTGTTACCTTGGTCAATTCTTCAGTTGTTAGAAGGCATCACCAGTTCTTTCGGGATGTTTCCCCAGTACCCATCAGAAGATATATTTGCAAGGCCTAATTACTTTGAGAGTGGCAAGGACAAATAGGTCTTCATAGGATCTTTATTCATATGCAAAAACAAACGAAAACCATTTTTTTGTTTGATTGATCACATAGTCTAAAGTTAAAGGGAAAGTAATAATTTTGTTTTCTCTTTGTTTTATGTATGTGATATATTTATTTTGAGAATCATCTCCTTCCCTCAATCACACAAAGTAGCACACACTCTACTCGACACCATAGGGGACCCGATGGCTCCCTGTCGATCTATAAATTTTCTAAATCTCCCTCCATTACCAAGAGGAGTGCCAAGTCTCTCACCATTTAGGTGCAAAAGACGCCATACAACTATCGTTATAGGATCTTCCTTTATCACTGATTCTTTTCTTGGAAATCCTCCTTGTCTCATTTTTTGTACCTTGGGAGATAATCTTTGGCTGAGAAGAGATCAGTGCCCAAGACATTTATTCGGAATTGTAAAAGAATTAATTGAATGTCCCATCATTTCATAAAACCCCAGAAATTTGATTAAAACCCTTTAACTTTCCATATGTGAACAATGTTTCCAAAGTGGCCTTCTCATGTTGAATACAAATGGCAAAATTTGTGGTTTCTTAAAAACCCAAAACCACCTGCGGGACCACCTCTGGCAGTTTCTTGAGATGAGGAGAGTGCCCCCGTAATAATTAATGGCCATCGATTTTTTGAATAGGAGGTTTGAGAAAACCATCTAGGGTGGCACACCTCTATATAAACCTCATGCAATTTGTGCCAACGAAGTTTCATCGATGTGAAGAGACTACATTATTAACCATAGATTTGTTGAGTTTTGTCTCTTTGAATTCTTCATTGTTGCATGATTTAACATTAACAATCATTACATCAATCTTTGGATAGTGCACACCTGGAATTTACATTTACTATTGTAGCTGCTACCACCCTGAAATGAAGAGCTCTTTCTCTTCTTCTTCCATTTACTGGTTGTGAACCCATTGTTGCGACTACAGTCTGTTTCTAAACAAAACTTGTTTCCCTCTGTTGAATGTTGATCTGTCAGCATACCCACAAAGACTTAGAGGGTTTGATTATATGCCCATTATTGTTAATTTCATCCTACGTAGTGAAAGGTGGTTTAAGTACCAGATAAGTTGTAATTATTTTCTTGTGTTTTCCTTTTGAAAGACGTGCTGTTGCTTTTCACCATACATTTGTTTTGTTGAAGATCATAATCTGAGAGATGTTGATCTGTAATGCTAGTGTGGGGTATCCATGGAGCTTGACTAACTTGTGTAATACAGTCTTTACCATACATAATGGTTTATTGTCAGCTCCTACTCTTCGACGAATTTATTCCATTTCAAGTTCCTGTAAATATACATGTATGTTATGAAGAATGTGGTCAAGATTTAAATTAAATGTTTTAGCCACCTTTGCTGACGAAGACAACACAAGTCAATATGATTCCTACTCTGTTTCCTCACATTTAACCTGAGATTCAATGGCAGCCTTGTCTATAATAGGACCCTTTGGTTGGAACCCTCTTCTTAGTTCTAACCCCCAGACAATTTCGAATGGGAGCAATGTTTTTGGTATGCACATACTTATTAGGAGCATCCTTGCCCCTATTCATCCTATCATACAATCTGTGTAACCAATTCTCCCACATTTAACTAGTAACTCAACCCACAACCATAAGGAACATGAGCACCAATCAGAAATAACAAATGGGAAAACCCACAACACCATGGTTATCCATGAAATGGCAAGGCAAGGCTAAAACCACTGTCTATCCAGGAAATCCTCCATGTCATTGACATATCATAACCAAGAAACCACATGCATTTACCATGCACTAAGAAAAACATACATGCAACCTGTTACATGCAAAACAATCCAACTGTAGTTGTTGATCCACCTATTCCCTTGCACTTTCCTACCTTCCTTTGCCTTCTTTCCCCAAATCCAAAGTATGCCAAGAAGCTCCAAGAGTGCTGCAAGAAAACTCTAGGTGTGCAAGAGTATAATGAGAGAATAGATAGAGAGCTCGAAAACAGAACTGATAAAAGGTTGTGAACTGCTCCTCAGAGTCCTTTTTATCATTGAGGCCTATGTTTTCTTCATTTTCCTCTATTTTTCCTTCAATTTTTTCCTCATGCAATCTAAACTTTCACCTTCTTTTTCTCCTATTTTCCTTTATTTCATAAAACAATTCCCCCAAAATCAATTATTTTCAATGCAAGAATCCATCTATATATGCAAATAGATATGCAAAATTATATAGAGAAATTAAATTTTATAAATGTTCTTTCGACTTTTGTATATGTGTGACTTTTGTAATTACACAAAGATATATCAACATGCATATCTAGAAGCCACACATGTAGATGAGGAAGCACATATAGGAAAATATTTATAAAAGCTTATTGTCATATTTGTTTTTCTCCTAATACTTCAAATTTTTATAGGTACTCTATAAATGGGAAAGTGGGATGAAATTATGGAGTTGGACACTGAAAACCTAGAAGATATGATAGAATTTTCTACTAAATATCTAACATGGAACGAAATTGAAGGGGATCAAATAGCTATTATTCCTTATAGTTGACTAGACGATTTTATAAATGGAGAGAAATCATATGAAGATGCTCCCACTAAATTTGTTGTTAGTACAAATCAATCTAAAAAGGTGGAGGATGTTATATGTGCTCGCATTAACACATATATCGAATATACCATGTGAGTCTTTATTTGTTCAATTAATTAGATACATCTAATTCAAGTTCAAATGAAGTCATAATCATTATCCAAACTACCTAATATTTTAAAAAAATATATTAATTATTAATAATAAAAGTTGAAAACTTAAATATTGAAAATTTTAACAATTTCAAATTGGAATTTGAAAATGATAATATTTTATTTAAAAAAATACAAATTCAAAACTCCATTACCAAATGAGCTTTCTGTTGTACCAAATAATTACACTACCATTTTTCTATTTTTCTACAGCAATAGTCCAATTTATTTGAGGATCCTCCTAATAAAAACTTATATTTTCCAACGATGGTAGTTCAAGTCATCGGCTTAATAAATTTCAAAAAATGACACGAGATTTTGCATTGCTTATGGTAGTACTACATGCTTGGAGAGGCCGAAAATATTGATTGTTCAGTCCTATATTACTTGGATCCCTGCTATGGTGATAATTTATTCATTCTTACACTATAAATAGGATTTAAAAGGCATTTCAATACATATTAGTCGAAGCATATGATAGCTCATTGATTTTCTGAGAGTGGAAAGAGATTTTCTTGACATTCCAGATAATAATGTGTCTGGGTATTAAGGTTAGTTAACAGAGACTTTGTTTAGCCTTCTTCTGATTGATAACATTGGGCTTAATCAAATTTTTTCCAATTGAGTTCTTGAAAGTGTGAGTTTCATCTTCATTGCCTAGAAATGTTACTACTTTGGTGTTCTGTTAGCTGGGCTAGGGCAAGAACTACTTCTGTTTGAAGTCTCAGATTGGTTTACCTTGCTCCTTTAGCCTTCTGCCAATTGGGTTTAGCAAGGGATTGATGCTAGCAACTTCTATCAATTGGGTTTAGCAAGGGATATATGCTCTGATGGAGGTGCCAATGAGTCTGAAATCCCTGTATTTTGGTTAAATTTTGCAGCTGTGGGACAATGGATTTGACTATTAGGGATTTTATGCTTTGCACAAAATTCACTAGCAACAAGGAATACATAGGTTTGTACAAAATTCACTGGCAACAAGGACTACATAGCTACCAAAAAAATCTTTATCAACACTAGCATTTTTTATTATTATTATCATTTCATGGCGCAATGATATCAATTCATTGTAGAAACTATATAGTGAAGTTTGTATTCATCTTCAGTTATTTGAGATTATTGTATATTATTGAATCTGACTCTATAACTTCATTTGTTTATGTAATCTGAATCATTGTAAACTTCATTTCTAATTTTGACACAAGGATCTGTAATTTGGGGGCACTCAAGTGCACCTTGGAGTGGAATATACGCTCTAATGGAGGTGCCAATCAGTCTAAAATCCCTGTATTTTGGTTAAATTTTGCAGTTGTGGGACAATGGATTTGACTATTAGGGTTTTTGCAGTGCACCCATTTGATTCTCTGGACGATGAAGGTGAGTGAGAAGAGTGACGTATACAACTTTGGGGTGGTGCTGCTGGAGCTTGTAAGTGGAAAGAGAGCCATGGGAGAGACAGAATATGGGGAAAGCCTCGACATCGTGGGATGGATGCTCATCAAATTAAGTCGGAGAGAGGAGGAAGAGTTGGTGTTGTTGGGAGTACTGGACTGACGAATTATAGAAGTTGAAGACATGTTACAATCCATGGGAACGAGAATGAGAAGAATTATAGAAGGCGAAGCCATTATATTTTCACAAATTATAACGAATTTCGTGATATCAGTGAGTAAAAAATGGGGAAACCAACCTATTCTTTTCCTGCTCATGCTCCACAACCTTTTCTGCTCCTGCTCCTGCTCGTGCTCATGCTTTTGCTCCTGCTTGGTAACCAGGTAGTATCGTATTCAGAGAATGCTCAAGCGATTTCTGGTATGGCTCCCGCACCAGGTAGGTTTTCAGATATTAAACAACTCGATGTCTGGTAGTTGGCAATCCATTTCACATTAATTGATAAGAGCATTAATAAGACCCAGTCGGATGTCGTCCATTTCCCATACAACAGTCGCATTAATAAGTCGTCAATCAACACCAATGGCTGGTCGACCGGAAAAGTTTATCCATTCGCCGAGAGATATGTAATTGCCATCCATACCATGCATGCATGTTGGTCAGTCACTAAGCTAATGATTGGCTTAGTGACTTGTTGTTAATATTTGCCTCGTAACTCTAGGAGTCTGACCCGACTTTATTGCCACTAACTCAAGACTTTTACCGGGAGAGCCTTGGAGGAATGAATAGTTGAATTGAATTTTGATGGCGGTTAGAGAAAAACGATAACAACCGAACACCAAAGCTGCTCAGGATTCAAAAGGGGTGTGCTCGGGGACCATAGCTCCGAGTTGCAGAATCAAATTGTCGTAATTTTCTCTTTTTCTTTATGAAACTTAAAGAAAAAGACTTTTATTAATTTTGGATTATTATGTTTTTCCAAAAAAAGATATATTAGACATTGATTAACTAAATGCAAAAACAAATGTAGAAAAATGTTATATTTGACTTGATAATTAAAAAAAAAAGAAACAAGACGCTCAATAAATTTACAATTTATATAAGAAGAAATTCAACCACCAAACCTATTTTAATTCATCATGAATCATCATTAAAAGTATTACATTGCCTCCTAATTATTAATATATGGTGTTTCATTATTATTATATATATATATATATATATATATATATATATATATATATATATATATATATATTAATTTAAAAGATGCTATTTTTTAATATTAATTTTTTTTTTTTTAATATTAGAAGTAAATTGTTTTATTTTAAATGGGTTATTATTATTTATATTATAAAAATATTTCAATTTTTTAATTTAAAAGATAAATAAGTTCTTAAAATCATTTATATTTATTTACAAATTAATGAATTATAAAAATTTAGTAAATGTAATAATTAGATTTTTCCATAAAAATTACTCTATGCTATATCTTATTAACAATTTATATATTTTTAGTGAATGTATATATTTATTTCACATTAAATTTTATTATTAATAAATCTTTTAATTATAATTTTTTTTGGGCACATTTGCCTAAAACTTCAACTTCCTTGCTTTCAACTTCTTGTCTAGTTTGCAAACATATTTATTCCTCTTGAACATGAATCTAACAAGGGAAAATCCCCTTCTGTCTATAGATGTAAAGATTTTGTGCTCGACAAGTTAATCCATATGTCCGCATCATTAAATTTTGTGAAAAAATTCATTTTAACCCCTTCAATAATGCTTTTACCCCAAGGTCTTCCACTCAAAGCCTTGAGTTTGGTCAATTGGCGTCTCAATGGTTACATGCCTTTGGCCTTCTCTAAGAGAAATGGATACGTGGATGAAAAAAATTGATACATATGATTCAATGTAATCTCTCATATTATTTTTGTCAATTTGGTATTAGATCGAACTGTTGCGAGGAAAAATTATTATTCTCCCCACTCAGGGTTCAAAACCCACATGGTGACATGTATACTCTTGGTGAGTTGATTCTTGATGATATAAACAAATGATATATTCAAAAATGCACATCTTCCTCTCTTCCCATAAGATTTTCCTCTTTGCTAATCTAAGTTCTACTCCTAAGTAGTCCTAAGACTATCTTAATACATTTTTCTCCTAAAGGTGGTAACCTTAATACACATTAGTGTTTATTTTCCTACATCTTAGTCGTAAAGGCATTCACAAGCACTTTGTACCAAGTTAGAAATCCTTTTTTTATCAGGAGAATCAATAGACCTTCTACCTATCAACAAGGTGGATCAGGGTTGAGTTGGAGGGACTTCCCATATACTCTTGAGCTTAATGGAATATCCCACAAGCCATGCTAAGTAGGTTAACCAAGTTTTGCACCCCAATATTAGTCAAAAAACACTTTCGTGTGTGAGATATCCACTATTTAGCCGAGTTCGATGGGATATTGAATTAGAAAATATGATTCCCATGTATATAGTGATATTTTGATATTCATGTTTAGAATGATTAAGTAGATTATGATCCCCTTGTGTAAAATGATATTTTGATATTCATGTTTAAAATGATTAAATAGATAATTGTTTATATCACTTTTTTAATTTTCAATTGCATAAAAAATAGCATGTCATATATGAGAAGCCATGACACTCTTCCAAAAAAAATTAAGAAAATTCTTTTAAATTTAAATGTTGAATGAACTTGCACTAATAAAATATTACTCTTTAAATGATTCTACATTAAACTTTTCTACCTATATCTTAATAAATCTATAAAAATAGATAAATTAATACAAAATAAGCTTAGAAAAAATTAAACCTACTTAATACCACTCAAGTAATATTCTTTAACAAATTATATCTCAAAAAATTATATATATATATATATATATATATATATATATAAGCACTATTAATAATACTTTATTTAATTATTAAACAAAATCAGAAGAAATAAATAAATATTTAAAATCAATTAATTAAAAAAATTATTTAAATTTTAATATTTTATAATGCAATTCAAATTGGTTAGCCCAGTTTCCTAAAATATGGAAAAATATAAATTTAAAAGATAATAATGATCAATAAATATTTTTATATTTATTTATATTGAATAGATGGTACTAAATTATAATTTATAATTTTATTGGAAAAACATATATAATTGAAGTGATAAGTTATTATTAATTTTTTTCTCATCTATATCTTGATTTAATTTGAATTTAATTTAAAAGAGAAAATTATTTAAATAAAGAGAATTATCTGAGAAAAAATAATCCAAGTTGTTTTTAATGACTTGTATTTGTGACTATTACTAAGAATATTCTAAAATATTCAGTAGAGGTTAAATCCCTACCATTCATCTCATAATTAGCACAACCATATATATACATTTAAAAAAACATGTAACAATATTTTTAACCATGGAGATTTACCTCCCATGAAGATTCTTAACTTGTAAATATGTTTTTTTTACAATACCATGGGTTATCAACACCACATGTCCAAAAAAAAAAAACTCATTTCATATGACATCTGTGCATGTGATATTTTGTTTTTAATTAAAAAAATTGAAAAGATATAACTATTTATAACTACTACAAACCATCAACTTAATAACTATTGATAATAAAATTAAAATTCTAAAAATTATTTTTCAAAATAAAATAATATAATTATTAATAATTAAATTAAAATTAAAAACCCATTTTAAAATAAAAATACTTAGTAACCATAACAAAATTTATAGGTGGAAAAAATCAATGAAGCAAAGAATATGAGATACACATGTTAGCATGTTTAAATCAAGATAACGAAATGGAATGATAAGTAAGTATATATGTGTGTAGAGATACCATATCAAGCACTCATAAAGGTTTATGAAAGAAAAAATGAAAATGCCTAATATGTATGAGTTCCGTAAGTTTGGTGGGAAGAAATGAAAATAATTTGTATTAGTTGGTGTTATTTTTTTTTTGGTAATTTTGCACATAAATTGTATTTACGTGTACACGTAAATAAGAAGGGGATATGGGAGTTTAGATATAGAAATGGATAGTGTTATCACATTCAAAACGATGAAAATTGTAAATAAGAAGGGGATATGGGAGTTTAGATATAGAAAAGGATAGTGTTATCACACTCAAAACGATGAAAATTGTTTATAAATGCCAATCTATTTGAATAAATTCTTCAATATGTGATTTAGAAATGAAACTATATACCATGAATAAAAGAAAATTTAAAAATTAAATTGAAAATGTAAAAGAATGAAAAATTATATATCTATTTAAATAGATAGAAGGAAATAATTTTGATAGGGTTCTAAGGATCATAAGTAGTTGCATGCACTCCTTCCTTATTTGCAATACATTTCCTCCCCATTCTTTCTTGTTGAATTCATTTTGAGTTGGTCATGGCTAGCCATTAACTTCATGAAAAAACTAACAGAGAACTTTAAATGGCCTCCCACTCATATAATAATGTTTATAATGCTCCCACTATCTTAGTCTTGCTAGAAGGAACCATGTTGTTGGAAGTAGTGATAGTAGGTCCAACAAAGTCACAAATGGAAATCTCTTGAACATGATCCCAACTTTGGGGTTGAAAATAGTCAAGGCTAATCTTTTGGTTTTCAATGTAGTTCTCCTTCATTCTTAGCCAAATGAATTAATTCCAACATTTAAACATGGGGTGACTTTGACTCTAAGGGAAACATCATTTGATAGCACAATCTCTTAATATGATAAATATGGTATTTGTTTTTAGGAACATTATAATATTTCGGGAGATTTGACACTAAAATAGCATGTAAGATTTTTTTTTCCCTGGATGGACTCTTAAAATTGGCTATCTTGCATCCAATGGTATTTTATGTGGATGTTTATGAATTGTGTTTTTTTTACTATAATTATAATTATATCCAAATTGTAGGTACTTAATGTTGTCTTAGCTCCTATCCTATATCCATGCACAAGATTATTTTGTTGTCATCTTAATTGTTTTCAATGGGCTTGATCAAATCTTATTATCCTCAAATCATAGCCTTTCTATCCACCAAAGATACAAATCTTCTTACGATACATATGAAAACAATACTCTAATAGGATACATTATAGAGTATACATTTGGGTTCTTATCGCTTAATAGTTGGGAAGGATGAACATTTTCAATGATATATCTAGGAATAATTGCTCAATTTTATTGATTAAAGTCTTCATCTCTTCACCATCAGCTTTGGATTCATTGTCACATTCCATTGCATCCACCTTTTTTATTCTCTCCACCATCCTTCCACCACCATATTTCTTGTCCCCATGACACTACCTTCTTCTCCCCTCCTTTCTTTACATCATCCTTATTGCTCCCTAACGTTTCTCCATTGCTTTTCTATGGGATGACCACCCGTTGTTTCCCAGTCTTTTTTTGGAGATATTCCACCAAGTTATTAGGATCCATCACTCCTTGACAATTTCCTTATCATTCTTCACTTTATTTTATGCACATTGCATTCTTGTGTAGTTTTTATGCTAAGGTATTGAGATGTCGCAGTGGAGTGATTGGAGGTGAGAGGTCTTATTTCCTTTCCACTCACAATCTAGTTGTCTCAACATTTATGCTTGGGTGGAACAAGGGGAGAGAAAAGGAGGTGTTTTATCACCCCAATTTCTCTCACCTCCAACATTTAAGTAATTTTAACCAGAAACATTAGAAAACATCATTCAGAAAACTTAATACACTTGAAAACATGGTTCATATGCCAATTACATGCCACTCACGCTAGTGAAAGATGTAGTCGCTTAAATCAAGGTTCATGCGAGCTTTCTCATTGAAAGTGTGTGCTGGTGTGGGTTATCCTTTCATACAATTGAAAATCTTACAAATATGTTAAATGAAGAATTTTGTGGCTGATAAATGCCCAAGAATGACTAAAAATGACTGATTGTTGAGTGTAGGTTTGGTTTAGATTTACATCTTGTAAATATTTGGGCATTTGATCCTCCTTTTGGTTGAATCAAACACATAAAATCCCATGCAAAAGACTTGGCCATTTCCACTTGAAATGTTTCTGCTACAAGCTTAGCTTCAATGTATAAATAAGAAGCCATATCCATGCATTTCAAAATAACTTTAAATGTAAATTTAAGTTGAAGTAATTAAGTTGAAGAACAAGAGCATCGTTTCTTCTCTCACTTAATCTAATGTGTACTTCTATGTGAATAATTTTTCCTCCTATACTTACTTCTATGTGAATATTTTTTCCTCCTCTATTTATATATAAAGGTTAAGCCATATATAAAGGTTTGCTTACTTTTATGTAAATCATTTTTCCCCCTCTGAGGCAAAAGTGATTCTTATTCATTATCCAACATTAACAAAACAATTAAAATTTTTGAAAACCCTTCCACGTAAAAGATGAATACCACATGGTTCCTCTCACATGATGCATTTCATGTTATATTGCTCTTCGATTACATAATAAAAAACCCGAAATCTCTCCCTTGACTTATTTGATTGTGACTCACATTGAACATGACATTGGAGAAGTCTTGCATTCAAAATTGCACGATGTTTATGTATACGAATTTAATATGATCCAATGTTTACCATAACTCTATGAGTCTGACCCGACTTTATTACCAGTAACTAAAGACTTTTACCGGGAGAGCCTTGGTGGAATGAGCATAGAGAGTATTGTGACTCACATTGAACATGACATTGGAGAAGTCTTGCATTCAAAATTGCACAATGTTTATGTATACGAATTTAATATGATCCAATGTTACCATAACTCTATGAGTCTGACCCGACTTTATTGCCAGTAACTAAAGACTTTTACTGGGAGAGCCTTGGAGGAATGAGCATAGACTCTCTAGTTGAATTGAATTTTCATGGCGGTAAGAGAAAACACAATAACAACCACCCCGACTTTATTGCCACTAACTCAAGACTTTTACCAGGAGAGCGTTGGAGGAATGAGCATAGACTCTTTAGTTGAATTGAATTTTGATGGCGGTTAGAGAAAACACAATAACAACCAAAGCTACTCGGGCTTCAAAAGGGGCGTGCTCGGAGTTGAAGAATCAACTTGCCATAATTTTCTCGCTTTCTTTATGAAACTTAAAGAAATAGACTTTTATCAATTTGGGATCATTCTATTTAAGACTTTTATCAATTTGGGATCATTCTATTTTCCTAAGGAGTAATATTGCACATCGATGAATTAAATAAAAAAACAAATGTAGAAAAGTGTTATATTTGACTTGATGATTAAAAAAATATAAATAGGAAAAATCTCACTAAATTTATAATTTATATAACGGGAAATTCAACCACCAAACATATTTTACTTCATCATGAATAATCATTAAAATTATTAGAGATCTTCCTCCTCATTATTATTAATATATGATATATGATGTTAACATTATTAATTATTTTTTTATTTCTTAAATTTAATATTTTATTTTATTTAGTTATTTTTTAAATTATTAGAGATCTTCCTCCTCATTATTATTAATATATGATGTTAACATTATTAATTATTTTTCTATTTCTTAAATTTAATATTTTATTTTATTTAGTTATTTTTTAATATTAAAAATAAATTGTTTTATTTTAAATTTATTATCATTATTATATCATTTTTATTGTATTATAAAAGTATTTATATTTATTTATAAATAAATGAACTATAAAAATTTAGTAAATGCAATAACTAGATTTTTCCATAAAAGTTGCTCTATGTTATATTTTATTAACAATTTATATAAATTTTTAAATGTCATTGAATGTATAAATTTAATTCACATTAAATTTGATTATTAATAAATCTTTTAATTATAATTTGTTTTGGGCACATTTGCCTAAAACTTCAACTTCATTGCTTGTTTGCAAGCAGATTTATTCCTTTTGAACATGAGTCCAATAGGGGAAAATCCCCTTCTGCCTATAGATGTAATAGACATTGAAGCTTATATTTTATGCTCGACAAGTTAATCCATAAGCATACATCATTAAAGTTTATGAAAATTTTCACTTTAACACCTTCAATAATGCTTTTGCCCCAAGTTCTTCCACTTAAAGCCTTGAGTTTGGTCGATTGGGGTCTCATTGGTTATATGCCTTTGGCCTTCTCTAAGAGAAATGGATATGTGGATGAAAAAAAAATGATACCTATGATTCAAGGTAATCTCTCATATTATTTTTGTCAATTTGGTATTAGATCGAACTATTGCGAGGAAAAATTATTATCCTCCCCACTCGAGGTTCAAATCCTAGATGGTGACATATAAACTCTTAATGTGTTAGGCCCCTATACTACTAGTGTAACCCCTTATTGTTATTAGTACAACCCGCTTATTATATTGATGTACCCATGTAGTGCCCATATTGTTACTCTTGTGCCCCCTAGAAGCCCACTATTGTTATTATTGTGCCCTTACATTATTATTGTTATGTCGGCTCTGATTATGTTATGACCCCTTAGACTCCTATATATAGAAAGGAGGTATTTTCATTTGTATCATCCAAGAATTGTTCATTTATGTAATTTAAAGGAGGTTGCCCCGTCGAAGAGGCTGAATTCTAAGGCATTGATCTATCTTTTCTATATTTTCTTGAGCTAGTTTCATAACATTTGGTATCAGAGCTATGGATTCTAGGGTTTCGCTGCTCCAAACAGGTCATCGTGGCATTTTCACTATAACTTTTTTACTACGATGTTTCAGAAGTTGCAAAAAAAACCCATTTGAAAAGAAATCGCGCTGAACCTCGGGTCCAAATTTTAGAGATTTTCGCACAATATTTGCGGAGATATGATCTGAGAAAGTTGGTCTTTTTGCAGACTCCTCAATTACATTCCAAACAGGTGACCTGGGGAAAATCATCATAACTTCTCTATGAGAATTGAATTGAAATTTCGTAAGAAGGTAAAGAAAGAGGACAAACTGTAGTTTCTTGTATATATTTTTTAGAGCCAAATGTCGAAACAGTGACATGTGGCACTTCATACAAGTTCGCTCTGCTGGAAAGGTCTATAATCAGGTCATCGTGGGAGATTGTGCATAATCCTTCCTGGAGAATCCAATTTGGATCAGACTGGTGGCATTGCAAAGAGGACGCAGAGGGCTACTATCGGTCGCAATTTTAGAACTTAAAGATCCGAAAGTACAGAGTTACAGTCGTTTCAATATCGAGCTCCTAAACTCAAGAAAAAGTAAGATGAGGAAGTTTGATGGAAAGGATCCGGTAAATTGGATACTTCAGATGGAGCAATATTTTGATCTACATGGTGTACCACTGTTACAAAAGGTATGTATTGCATCTTCATATTTAGAACCGAATAAAATTTTATGGTATGAAGGGCTTTGTTCTCGTAAACAACTCGTTACGTGGTCAATTTTCACAGAGGAAATGATAGCACATTATGAGGATACAAAGAGCAACACCTTCTTTAGAACAACACCCCAAAAATTGGAAGGAGTAAAAGGGCTTTGTGACATAATGGAAAGTAAAATTAGGGAAACCAAGAAGCATACCCCTCACAACTATAAAGAAGGAAGTGTTGTTTCTCCCAGCCTTCCACAACCTACAAGGGTTACACCACAACAATTGGAAGAAAAAAGAGAAAAAGGGCTTTGTTACAATTGTGATAGAAAATGCACTAAAGGTCATAAGTGTGCTGAGAAGAAATTATTTTACATAGAATATGAAGAGGAGGAAGAAAAGGATCAAGAAACATCAAAAGAAGAGGATATACGCCAGTATCCCACCCCAGAGAAAGAAGAAATGAATCAGATCATATCTTGTAAAGCATTGGAAAGAATTACCACTCCTCAAACTCTCAAGATAGAAGGACATATCAAGAAGAAAAAGGTGCAAGAAGTGAAAGATCACATCGAGAAAGAAGAAATGAATCCAACCATATCTTGTAATTCATTGGTCAAAATTACCACTCCTCAAACTATCAAGATAGAAGGACATATCAAGAAGAAAAATGTTCAAGAAGTGAAAGATCACATCGAGCATCAAGAAATGAATCTGACCATATCTTGTAAAGGATTGAAAGAAATTACCACTCCTCAAACTCTAGAGATAGAAGGACATATCAAGAAGAAAAAGGTTCAAGTAGAGAAAGATCACATCAAGCATCAACAACAAGTTCTCCAACTTTTAAAGGATAACGTCATTGCGGTGCAAAATCAAACAAAACAACAGGTAGATCAACATCGTAGTGAAAAATGTTTTGATGTAGGTGATTGGGTATTTTTACTGGTACATCTCAAGCAAGCTATTTATGAGAAGGAAATGTTGGCAATACTACATGCACTTAAAAAATGGCGACCTTACCGAATGGGAAGACTCTTCAAGGATGAGGATGTGGAAGCATTGTTTTGTGCTATTTCTATTATCCAACCAGATTGGATAAACGAATCAAGGGATGAATGGAAGAAGGACGAAGAAGTATTGCCACTTATTCAAAAGTTGCAAAAGATCCCAATTCAAACAATATTGCCAAAAATTGAAGAGGAAGGAAAAATCATATTGGAACATGGAGCAATCATAGAAACAAGAACCCGACAGCTACGAAATCGATCAATTTCAGAGTATCTCATCAAGTGGAAGAACTTACCCGCTGAAGATTCTGCATGGGAGGACAAGAATTTTATACAGAAGCATCAAGAACTACTCAAGCGTTGAGGACAACGCTTTTTGAAGGAGAGGGGCATGTTAGGCACCTATACTACTAGTGTAACCCCTTATTGTTATTAGTACAACCCACTTATTATATTGATGTACCCATGTAGTGCCCATATTGTTACTCTTGTGCCCCCTAGAAGCCCACTATTGTTATTATTGTGCCCTTACATTATTATTGTTATGTCGGCTCTGATTATGTTATGACCCCTTAGACTCCTATATATAGAAAGGAGGTATTTTCATTTGTATCATCCAAGAATTGTTCATTTATGTAATGTAAAGGAGGTTGCCCCCTCGAAGAGGCTGAATTCTAAGGCATTGATCTATCTTTTCTATCTTTTCTTGAGCTGGTTTCATAACATAATGAGTCTATTCTTGATGATATATAAATGATATGTTAAAAAATGCATATCTTCCTCTCTTCCCATCATATTTTCCTCTTTGTTAATCTAAGCTCTACTCCTAAGTAGTCCTAAGACTATCTTAATACATTTTTATCCTAAATGTGGTAACCTTAATACACATTAGTGTTTATTCTCCTACATCTCAGTCATAAAGGTCTTCGCAAGCACTCGGTACCACGTTAGAAATCCTTTTTTTGTATCAGGAGAATCACTAGACCTTCTACCCATCACCAAGGAGGGCCAGGGTTGAGTTGGAGGGACTTCTCTTATATTCTTGAGCTTAATGGAACAACCCACAAGCCATGCTAAGTAGTTAACAGAGTTTTGCACCTCAATAAGACCCTAATAAATTTATTCAGCAAACACTTTCATGTGTGATACGTCCACTATTTAGCCTAGTTCGATGGGATATTGAATTAGAAATCCTTGCTCTTTTTGTTTGTGTTTCCACATTAGGAGTATTAGAGAGTGACTACGCTTGTTTCCTGACTCTGGAAGCCCTCACACCTTTGTTTGTTATTGTCATTCTCTGATTTGGCTCTTCTCTTCAATCCATTTAATACCATCTAACTATATTATTTCTCTACATAACCTCTCTTTTCCTCTCTAACCCTTCCATTGCCTCTTCATTCTTTTCCATGAGTTGTACAGTTAATCATCAAAATTTAGTCGTCTCTCAAACCTGTTTCATCTCCACGACCTCTCTCAAACTTTCTTGTGCATGGGTGCTTATGTTTGAAGAGAATTTGGTGACCAAGATACTTTGTTTATACCCTCCTTTGACAATACTTCAAACAACTACGTTTAGAGGGGATTTTATCAAAGTGGAGTTCAAAAGACATCATCTCCAATCTAATTGGTCCCCTCTAAAGAAATTCTATGACACATGCCTAAGGGAAAATTGAGAATAAGGGATGTGTTAATATTTGGTCCATCATCGACTATATTCTTGTATTTAATTTATTTATTCTTTCCCTGATCATTAAAAGTTTATTTTGAAGTCTTCATAATCCTAAAAAGTAATGGATGTGTAGATTTCAGGATCTTTTTCTTAGAAAATTATATTGAACTAAACTATTTTTTTTTTATTGTTTATAATGGAGTTAGACACCATATTTTTTGTGTGAATGGATTAATATATAAACATGGACTAGAAATTCAACATCTTACAATCTAGCCTACATTGTTGAAACTTCATTCACAAGGAATAACATTTTTCATATTTCTATATCTAGTTGCAAAAAATGCAATCTCTCATCTCCATTATTGGCATATTTCTTACTAGAAAATAGAACTATTTAGAGTGGTCCAAAAATATCAAACACACCCTCATCTTCAATTATTTATGGGGTGGCATCTATGAGGAGAAGCTATCACTGGTAAAGGTGAGGAGGAAAATGGACCTAACAAGCGTATATTAGACAAAAAGCTAGCCATATAGAACAAATACAAAAAAGTGTATGCCCTAATTGCTATGATAGTAAGTGAAGAGTTGATCCATCATATTATTTGCATTAAAGATTCCTATGGTGCTTTAAATAAATTAAAGGACTTTTATGACTCACACTAAGAACTAAAATTTATAAAACTACTAGTGAATACCTTCGACCTAGAGTTGAAGGATGATGATCCCATGGCTTTAGCTTCAAATATTAATGTTATCAAGCATGGTATATATGTAATTGAAGTGAAGATAATCATTGAAGTGAAGATAAACCTTCCTCTCACAACCTTCATGAAGGCCCTCTATGTTACGTATTCTCACTATGTTGAATCCCTGCAAGCTAATGGTCAATTAAAGTCCATCACATTTGAACCTTTGGTGAAGAAGGTTGTAGAATGTGAAAAATCCACTAGAAACAGGAATAAAACTCATACCATTGGAAATATTGTGTCCCTTTCTCTGAATGGGAAGAATCAATCAAATGATTCTTTTAGAGAAAATGGCAGTAAAAGAGGACTTGGAATAAAGAATTCTAGAAGTGGGGGGTGGACACATTCAATGTGAGAGATCTAATTTGCATTATGTTCATTGAGGTAGAAATGGACATGATGTAATGACATGTAGAATCCCTTTGGGGAAGATCAAGGGAAAGCAAGATCATGAATAACATAAAGGTAATATCAAACCCTATGAAAGGGATACCACCTAAATACAATCATTACATGATTTACCATTGCAATATTAGAGTAATCAAATATTTATTTCAGAGTTCATTTAATTTTTGGAGAGATTCATGGTTGCTTCACATAGGTGCAACGTGCCATATGACCTTCCAAAGAGACTTATTTGAACAATATAGATGATATATTTTAATTTTCATATAAATCAAGTTTCAAACCTTTAGGATTTGGTACCATTAAGATTAAATTATCTAGATGTTAGAAAATTATATCTTACAGAGCAATGGAACACATAAAATATTGCAGAAATATAAAGATAGAAAACACATAAAACAAGAGAGACACGGATATACGTGGTTCACCCAGTTTGGGCTATGTCCATGGAGAAACAGCTAGTCTTTCTTTTATTATATTATCCAGCAAACTGAAGAGATACAACCTACAACAGATCCGCTGTAAAACCCTCTTCACTCTTAATCTCCTCTCTCTTCCTCACTTAGAATACATAGATATACATAGACGCAATAAAATTACCTCGTATATAGTGAGGGGTTGCCTTTTAGGGCAAAAAAAACCCTAAATTAAACATAACTTCTACCATCAGATCATCCGCTTAATGAACGGCCCAGATTGACTAGAAATTACTAGACTTTTACAAGGCAATTTTATATCTATTTTTAGCTTTGGGCGTGTTGCCCCCAAACCTTTGTCGGGGGAACGCTGGCCCCCAGACCCCCCATCCGGGGGGGATTTACCCCCCCGCAGCCCCCCCACTTGGAGGGGTGTACAGTCTTCCTAGGGTATACATCTGGCTGAAACCTTTGAATACAAAAGATAATCAGGCTCCACACCCAACAATCTCCCACTTGGAGACTGATTATACCAACTCCACCACTGCTTCATTTGCTAGATAATGACTCCACTTTGGACCTGCCTATTTCTCATCTTCTTCATCATACTTGAAGACCAATTGAAACTGAGAAGATTCTCAGTTTCTCCCTGGTTACAACTTTTGTTAACATATCTACAGGATTTTGGCTAGTGTGTATCTTTTCCAGCTTCAACTATCCATCTTCCAATGTTGACCGTATGAAATGGTACTTGAATTGTATATGCTTAGTCTTGGAATGAAATGTAGAGTTCTTTGCAAGATGTATGGCACTCTGGCTGTCATTGTATAATCTGCCCAACTCCTGCTTCTTACCCAATTCATCCAGAAACCTTTGTAACCAAATCATTTCTTTACTAGCCTCTATAGTAGCAACATACTCTGCTTCTGTTGTTGAAAGTGCAACAACACTTTGGATTTTTGAAACCCAACTAACAGTTGTTCCACCTACAGTAAACACATACCCTGTTGTGCTCCTCCTGTTATCTTTGTCACCTGCCATATCTGCATCAACATATCCCTGTAGAGCAATGTTTGAACCACCAAAGCATAATTCTTGATTTGTGGTACCTCTCAAATGCCTGAGAATCCACTTCACTGCCATCCAATGTTCTTTTCCTAGATTGTTCATGTATCTCCTTACAACTCCCACTGCATGTGCAATATTAGGCCTTGTGCAGACCATTGCATACATTAAGCTTCCAACTACTGATGCATATGGAACTTTAGACATATGAGCCATTTCTTCTTGAGTCTTGGGACACACCTCTTTACTTAATTTGAAATGGCTAGCCAAAGGTATACTAACTGGTTTTTCATTCTACATATTAAACCTTTTCAACACCTTTTCTATGTACTCAATTTGAGACAATGTTAATTTGTGATTCTTCATATCTCTAGTTACTCTCATACTAAGGATTTATTTTGCAGCACCCAAATCCTTCATTGCAAATGAGTTTTCCAATTTCCTTTTGAGCACATTTATTTCCTGCATGTTAAAACTTGCAACAAGCATGTCATCTACATACAATAACAATAAAATATAGTTGCCATCATTTTGCCTTTTGAGATAAACACAATGATCAGAGTGACATCTAGTATAACCTTGTTCAGACATAAACCTGTCAAATTTTAGATACCACTGCCTTGGAGCCTGTTTTAAGCCATACAAGCTCTTCTTCAACCTACACACTAGTTTCTCCTTCCCTTTTACCTCATATCCTTGTGGCTACTACATATATATCTCTTCCTCCAAATCCCCATGGAGAAAGGATGTATTTACATCTAACTGCTCAAGATGCAAATCTTCAGCTGCTACTAGACTTAGACTAGTTCTGATTGAACTCATTTTCACAATAGGAGAAAATATCTCATCAAAGTCTATACCATTTTTCTGTTCAAACCCTTTCACCAAGTCTAGCTTTATACCTCTGTTTTCCTCCATCTTCTTCCTTCAGCCTGTAAACCCATTTATTCTGCAATGTTGTTTTTCCTGCAGGCAACTTGACTAATTCCCAAGTCTGGTTATGTGCTAAGGACTCCATCTCTTCTTTCATGGCTTGCTCCCACTTCTTCCTGGTTTCTACCTACACTGCTTCCTCATAACATTTTGGTTCACCAGAATCAGTCAACAATACATAATATAATGAAGGAGAGTATCGTTCAGGGGGTCTACTTATCCTGGTAGATCTTCTAACACCACGTTCAGGTGTTTGAAGTGCTTGTTGTTGTTGTGGTTGTTGTTTTGGCTGTTGATCATTATGATTTTCAGGCACCATCACTTTTCCTGTGATATCATCAAGCACTGTGTATTCTCTGTTTTCTTTTTCTTGTTTCTTTTCCCGCAACTGATTCTTATACAAGACTTTTTCATTGAATATTATGTCTCTGCTCCTAATGATTTGGTGATTTTCATAATCATATAAGCGATAACCAAAATCATTAACACCATATCCAATAAAGGTACATTTCTTTGATTTTGCCTCAACCTTTGTTTTATTTTCTTTATTAATGTGGACAAAGGCTTCACAACCAAAGTCTTGAAAATTGAGTAGTTTACCTTTTTACCTTTCCATGCCTCCTCTGGAATACCACCATCCAAGTAACTTGAAGGCCCTCTGTTTATTAGATAAACAACAGTATCTATAGCATCTGCCCAAAATTGTAAAGGAAATCCTGCATGCAATCTCATGCACCTTGCACGCTCCATGAGTGTCCTGTTTATCCTTTTTGACACACCATTTTCTTGTGGTGTTCCTGGAACTGTCTTCTCTTTGTGAATTCCATTATCTAAACAGTACCTATCAAACTCCTTGCTGCAATATTCACCTCCATTATCTGATTTGAGACACTTCAACCTTTTCCCTGTCTCATTTTCAACCAAATCTTTCCATTTCTTGAAAGTATCAAATACATCAGATTTATTTCGAATACAATAAATCCAAGTTTTTCTGGTTGCATCATCAATAAAAGTAGCATAATAACGAGAGCCACCAAGATATGATACCTGAGCAGGTCCCCATACATCTGTATGCACAAGCTCTAATTTTTCGCTCTTCTTTTCTTTCCCAACTCTGAGGAATCTGACTCTCTTCTGTTTTCCATAAACACAATTCTCACAGAATTTTAAATCAACATGCTTCAAAGTTGGCAACAAATTTCTTAAGTGAAGAATCTGCATCCCCTTCTCACTCATGTGCCCGAGCCTATGATGCCACAATGCCGTAACTTCTCCTGTAGAGGTTAAAGCATTAACATAATTAGAAATACCATTGCATAAATACAATGTACCAACCTTTTCTCCTTTTGCTGGGATCCTTTAGCGACCTTCTAGGTTTTATCTGTGAAAGTAGTTACGCAACCTTCACCTCCCAACTACCCTGTTGAAATTAGATTTTTCTTCAGATCTGGAACATGGCTTACCTTCTTCAATAGCCACTGATTTACATTTTGTTGTTTTATGAAAACTGTACCCATTCCAATGATTTTACAGGGTTTATCATCACCTAACCGAACTTGTCCAAAATCTCCTTGAACATAATCATGAAAATGTTTCTTATCAGGTGTGGCATGGAATAAGGCCCCTAAATCTACCACCCAAGCATCAATAATATTTTCTAATGAAAGAATCAAAGCATATTGCAACACATCACCTCTTACATTCGATTCATGATTAGTTTCTTGTTGCGCATCTCCTTCTTTTCCCTTCTAAGACTTGCAGTCTTTCTTCAGGTGTCCTTTCTTCCCACATTTCCAGCACACTATCCCCGATCTGGACTTGGATCTGCCCTTTCTTGACTTAGTGTGATATCCTAGGCTCTTTCCTCTTTCCATTTTTCTTCCCCTAGTCTCTGCAGTCAAATCATTACCTGATGTTTCACTGGAGCTTTTTTGTCACATTTCCTCGCTAAGGATTGCACCGACAACATCATCAAACTTTAAAGTACTAGATCCAGAGACAAAGTTACTAATGGCCATAACTAAGCCATTCCAACTTTCTGTAAATGAGCAAAGAAATAACAGAGCCCTAACTTTATCATCAAAATTTACCCCTATAGAGCTTAACTGACTTGTAATTGTATTAAATCATTTAAATGATCTACAACAATCCACCTCCTCTCATCTTCATATTAAATAAATGCTTCATAAGAAATACCTTATTTTAGGCCAAGGGTTTTTCATATAGTTTAGCCAATGCCGACATTAAACCCTGTGTTGTCGTTTCCTTTGAAATATTAAACGCTACCGACGCCGCTAGGCACAGTCGTATTGTTCCAAGTGCCTTTCTGTCGAGAATATCCCATTCTGTGTCTGTCATACTCGTCGGCTTCTTTGTCTTTCTGCTCAATGGTAGGTACAGATCTCTCTGATATATATAATCTTCCATCTGCATCTTCCACAGCTGGTAGTTTTGGCCATTGAATTTTTCGACCCTAAACCTACCATCTTCAGCCATTGCTCCCACTTGAACCAGGAACCCTTCTCTCCTGCGAGTTTATCAACCGAATAGACGTTTGGCTCTGATACTAGTTGTTAGAAAATTATATCTTACGGAGCAATGGAAAACATAAAATATTGCAGAAATATAAACACAGAAAATGCATAAAACAAGAGAGACACAGATATACATGATTCCCCTAGTTTGGGCTATGTCCACGGAGAAACAGCCATTCCTTCTTTTATTATATTATCCAGCAAACCGAAGAGATACAATCTACAGCAGATCCACTGTAACACCCACTTCGCTCTCAATCTCCTCTCTCTTCGTCACTCAGAATATAGAGATATACATAGACGCAATACAATTCCATCATATATAGTGAGGGGTTTCCTTCTAGGGCAAAAAAACCATAAATTAAGCATAACTTATATCGTCAGATCATCCGCCTAATGAACGGCCCAAATTGACTAGAAATTACTAGACTTTTACAAGGCAATTTTACATCTATTTTTAGCTTCGGGGGCGCTGCCCTCGAACCGCTACCGGGGGACCGCTGGCCCCTAGACCCCCCAACCAGAGGGGATTTACCCCCTCGCACCCTTGCACGTCTAGGGGTGTACAGTCTTCCTGGGGTATACATCTAGCTGAAACCTTTGAATACAGAAGATAATCAGGCTCCACACCCAACACTAGATTCCTAGATTTTCTTTTACATGATGTGTCCTATCTTCCAAATTTATGAAGGAATTCGTTGTCCCTTGTGCACATTCAATAGCAAGGCCATTCCAATCATATATTTGATAAAAAAATTGAAATAAGGAAGGCTTTTGACAAATTTGTTTTCATGACTAGTGGAGGATGACAAATTTTTGAAGTTGAAAGGGACATATGCTCATGCACATAAATTCGACATACCTCTCTCACTATAATGAAGGTATATTGCCATATAATCTTCTATGGAATGTTATATTTGAACATATTAATAAAGATATCATTGGTTTATTGAAAAAGGATGGTGTTTCTCGTTTTCCTACTATTCCTAGAGAATTGAAACAATGTGATGCTTGTATCCTTGGAAAACACAACAAAGAACCCTTCCATGAATCCACTTCTAGAGAATGTAGAAAAAATGAATTGATACATTATTGTTTGTTGTGGCCCCAATGTTGTTAAATCTACTACTGGAAATAAACATATCATGTTTTTTATTGATGATTACACTAGGATGTGTTTATTGTACTTGTTAAAAGATAAATCACAAATTTCCATAACTTTTAAAAACTTTCATGGATGTATCCAAAATGAAGAATAATCACATATTGACTCTCTTCATACTAATAATGGAGGAGAATATACACCTAATAAATTTGAAAATTATCTTCACCAACACAAGATTCAACATCAAACTATAATTCCACACAATCCTCAACATACTAGCATTGTTGAAAGAATGAACATGACTACTATAAACATGGTTTGTTCCATGATGTTCTTAAAAAATGCAAATTTGATGGTTTGGGATCATGGAAAATTTTAGGGGCTAATGTTCGCCCAGTGGGCTAATTTTCCATGATTTTTCCACAAAAAAGATTCTTCGATTTCCAATTTTTATAAAAGACAATTCGCCCAAATTTTAGAATATAAAATTATTTTACCTTAAAAACATGCAACATTATATAGAGACTATATATAAAATCATTATAAATTTGAATAATTTTACAAATATATCAATAAATATTTTATCGTTTGCATATTAGGGATTAGTGAGATTCGCCAATGTTTTTAAACTTCAAGAAAAATTTCCATCCTTAAAATTTTCCTTGTTTGCGATGATGCAGTTTGTTATCACCCAAAAATTCTCAAAACATCATTGTGTCAACTCTGCTTTTGGTCATGATTTCAAGGAGGTTTAAAGGTCATTTTAGTCTTGATAAAAGGGTAAGTGATAGGCTTTGAAGTCTTAAAATGTCATCTTTCATTTCCAAATAAAGTCCTTTAGGTTCACTTCATGGTAAAATAGGTCACATTTTCCATTTAGAAGTTATTCCAATAAGTTTAGGGTTAAATGTTTTCAATCACATAGCAGTCCACAATTTCGTAGCGCAGCTAGTTCAAAAAATGTGATTTGCGCTACGAAATTGCTATGTATGCTCTTTTTTCTATTTTTAGAAGTCAACTTCCAAGGGGGCTCCTGAGCAATCTAAAACTCATTTTTGAAAATTGAGAGAGGTTTTCTTCCTAACATACTTGACTAAAAAAACCTCTCTAATTTTATTTAAATTAATTATGAGGTGGGAGAAATGGATGACCCAACTTGTGCTACAAAACTGCTGAAAGTCATTGAGAGAAAAACTCTGTTTTTTGGTTTTAGTAGTTCACTTCATGATCAATTTCTAGCCAAATTCAAAAGTATTTTAGAATTCTGAAAGAGGTTTCTCTTCATAATATCTCCATATATAATAACCTCTCTCACTTTCCTCAAAAGTTTACCAGTTGAGAGAAACAAGGCTTTCTTTGAAGCCATATTTTCAGAAATTAGAATTTTCCAGTTTTACACATGTTCAAAGACAGTTTCTGGACAGTTAGGTCATGGATTAGTAGGGTTTGTAACATTGTTGGAGGCATCATAAAGGTTGAAGACATGGATTAGAAGATGAAAAAGAATGTATTTAAGTCTTAGATAAGGTTGTTGAAACATGTTTTAGGAGTTTCACTCCTATTTGTATTAGGTCTCCTAAAAGACAGTTAGCTATTAGTTTGAAATTAAGAGTTTGTTTTATGAGTAGATAGGTGTCAATTTTAGAAATTCGAATTCTCCTAAGGATGGATCATAGAATCCAAGGTTGTAAAGACTGTATGAAGCATGAGGTCGAATTCCTTAGGGTTGGTACTTTTATTAGCAAAAGAAAGTTGTGTTATTGTAAGAGACTGTGGTTTTTCAAACTTAATACAAAGATCAATTTTACTACTCAAGATTCACAAGGGGTTTATGTGTTTGATGTTTTTATGGCCTTTTTAAATTACTTATTTGCAGTGGTATGAGCTTGTGATACTTATAATTCATTGGAAAATGCTCAAACTTCCTTCAAATGCTTGTAAACTATGTTGATTCACTGTGTTACTATTTTACTTATAAACCTAAACTCCAAGTGCCTTGACTTCCATGTTTTGTTGATCATGATGTTTTTTTGAAGACTATCTTGACTCCATAGCCCAATAGATGTTTGCTAATCTTTGATTCAACCAGTTATGCATTTTTTTCCATTTTTATTCCTAGAGTTAGCCATCTAATCATTAATAAAAAATCTTAAACCTATTGAGAGAGCCCTCTCAGGTTGAGGAGGCTAAGCCTCAACCAAAAGATTGGTTTGAAAGAGTTACTCAGAGTCTACTTGATTAGCAGCCTATTAGGGTCAGATTTTGTGATAACATTTTGGTGTGTCTGCCAGGAGCCTGAAGATTACTCATTCCTGAAATCAAGAAGCTGAACTTCTGAAGGTAGTAGGAGCTTAGGAAGCTGTTCGAGGCTGCATCTACCTTGGCGACTCCACACATCAAATAACAAATTGGAAGGTGACTCCACTACTAGAATATCAGTAGCTTGATGAAGCTTCAAGGTAAGTGCCATTACAAGAATGAATGTTAGGTATGCCCCTATGAATCGGTCTCATATCCTTGGTTTTCCAATTCTATGCCAAAGGTCGAATGGTTAGATGATCTTCCAATATTCAAAGATGAAAAGAAAGACAATGTTGCTCTTAATTTGGTTAGGTTCCATATGCATGTACATAGTCTTATGGTTCAATTCCCTGAATATTGTCTCATGAAGATGTTTATGACCACTTTAGAAGGAAAAGCATGGTCTTGGTATAAAGGCTTGGAAAATGGTTCATTATATTCTCTTGCTAATTTCCATGATGTATTCTATGAGATGTATAAAGAGTGTCATCCCTCCTTATTGCTGGTCAAAGATTGTTGTAAACATTCTGTGAGTTTTATTCAATATTTGGAGGATTTTTATGATGATGATGAATTCATGGATGAAGAAATTTTAGCGGCTCTTCATAACAATACATTTTAACACCAAGAAGAAAAGATAACATCCCATAAAATGCAACATGAAAATCAGCAGGGGTTTACTTATGAAGACCATGTTACATCCTCTAAGATTAATGTAAAGATGCAGCAAACTTGCCAGTCTTTTGATCATAAAGAGTATGAAAATCATTACAAACACCAAGAAGAAATACTGGAAGATAGCTTTTATAACCCTTAGGCAGAGGAAAAGGTTGATTTTTTATGTCATACTTTACAGAGCTTACATCAAAGGATGATCATAATAATGAGGAAAATTACATTGTTTGTGGGAATCATTCAGAAAATCATTTGGATAGAATATCAAAGGAATTTTATGTGGTTGAGAATCAGTTGTTTGAAGATATAGAATGTTGTGAGAATCATCAAACTAATAATGTCTTTTTTGACCATATAGTTGATTACATGGAAAAGATTTACTGTTCAGATTTCTAGTTATATTTTCATCTTGAAGATCAGTTACATCTCATGCTGACTCGGTTATTTCAGTATCATGGTTATTTTTGCTTCAAGCATAGTCAAGAGATTCAAGTGTCAGATCAGATCAATGACTGGCTTCATTGGAAGTTTCATATTCCTTGAGCTACAAATGGAGGTTGCAACTGATAGGGTAGGTAGGAGTGTGTGAATAAGCTAAAAAGTTGACTGAGCATCTTTTTAGTAGGTACAAATTTGTTTCTTCTACAGTGATCATCAAGCTTGAGCCTAAGGTGAAGGCCATTAAAGCTTGGGGAGCAGATTGGGTAGAATTTCAAAGTTTTATTCTAAAGGATGGATAGCAGCATTGGAGCTACTGGTTCTTCGTGTACCACTAGGGCACACTATCCCTAGTGGAGCCACTATTATCACCCAAAAATTCTCAAAACATCATTGTGTCAACTCTGCTTTTGGTCATGATTTCAAGGAGGTCTAAAGGTCATTTTAGTCTTGATAAAAGGGTAAGTGATAGAGTTTGAAGTCTTAAAATATCATCATTCATTTCCAAATAAAGTCCTTTAGGTTCACTTCATGGTCAAATAGGTCACATTTTCCATTTAGAAGTCATTCCATTAAGTTTAGGGTTAATTTTTTGCAATCACACAGGAATCTGCAAGTTCGTAGCACAGCTAGTTAAAAAAAGGTGATTTGTGCCACTGAACTGTTGTGTATGCTCTTTTTCTGTTTTTAGAAGTCACCTTCCAAGGGGGTTCCTGAGCAATCTAAAACTCATTTGTGAAAACTGAAAGAGGTTTTTCTTCCTAACATACCTAACTACAAAAACCTCTCTCAGTTTCTTTAAATTCGTTATGAGGTGGGATAAATTGATGACCCAACGTGCGCTACAAAACCGCTGAAAGTCATTGAGAGAAAAACTTTGTTTTCTAGTTTTAGTAGTTCACTTCATGATCAGTTTCTGGCAAAATGCAAAAGTATTTTAGAATTCTAAAAGATTTTTAGCTTCATAAAATATCCATATACAATAAACTCTCTCACTTTCCTCAAACGTGTTACCAGTTGAGAGAAACAAGTCTTTCTTTGAAGCCATATTTACAGAAATTAGAATTTTCCAGTTTTACACATGTTGTTCAAAGACAGTTTCTGGACAGTTAGGTCACAGATCAGCAGGGTTGGTAACAATGTTGGAGGCATCATAAAGGTCGAAGACATGGATTATCAACTGTCAAAGAATGTATTTAAGTCTTAGATAAGGTTGTTGAAACATGTTTTAAGAGTTTCACTCCTATTTGTATTAGGACTCCTAAAAGACAGTTAGATGTCAGTTTGTAATTAAGAGTTTGTTTTATGAGTAGATAGGTGCCAATTTTAGAAATTCGAATTCTCCTAAGGATGGATCATAGAATACAAGGCTGTAAAGACTCTATATGGAACATGAGGTCAAATTCCTCAGGGTTGGTAATTTTATTAGCAAAAGAAAGTTGTGTTATTGTAAGAGACTGTGGTTTTTCAAACTTAATACAAAGATCAGTTTTACTACTCAAGATTCACAAGGGGTTTATGTGTTTCATGTTTTTATGGCCTTTCAAAATTACTTATTTGTAGTGGTATGAGCTTGTGATACTTAGAATTCATTGTAAAATGCTCTAACTTCCTTCACATGCTTGTAAACTGTGTTGATTCACTGTGTTACTATTTTACTTATAAACCTAAACTCCAAGTGCCTTGACTTCCATGTTTTGATGATCATGATGTTTTGTTCAAGACTACCTTGACTCCATAGCCGAATAGTTGTTTTCTAATCTTTGATTCAACCAGTTATGCATTTTTGTCCATTTTTATTCCTAGAGTTAGCCATCTAATCATTAATCAAAAATCTTAAACCTATTGAGAGAGGCCTCTCAGGTTGAGGAGGCTAAGCCTCAACCAAAAGATTGGTTTGAAAGAGTTACTCAGAGTCTACTTGATTAGCAGCCTATTAGGGTCAGATTTTGTGATAACACAGTTCTATGTGCAATATATGTGAAAAACAAATGTCGATCTCGTGCTCTTGGAAAAAATACTCCATACGAAATGTGGCATGGCTATATTCTTTTGGTGAGGCATCTTAGGGTCTTTGGTTCACATATTATGCCTTGATTCCTAATCAACAAAGAAACAAGCTTGATGCAAGGAGTCTGAAGTGCATCTTCTTGAGGAACTCAAATACAACCAAGGCACATCATCTTTATGATGATACATATAAGAAGTCCAATCTTTCCCGCAATTAAATGTTTCTTGAATCTTCCAAAAATGTCAAACAAATTGAGTAACAACTTGATCATCTAGATATATTTGATGTAAAGACATATAATGAATTTGATAATGAGATTCCACATCTTGAAATGGGTATCCCTTTCTTGGATCAATCTCTAAAATATTATTTTGAAGCACTATTTTCCCCCTCCCCCATGAAGTTTCAACCACTTCATTAGAACATGAAGATCCATTGTATGATGTGATTGGAAAGATTGAAAGGATAAACCTTGATGGAAATGCAAGAAACATCTTAATCTATGGGGCAATTTGGACTATGTAAAAGAGGTCCAGATTTGGACTATCTAAAAGATGAAGGAAACTAAGCCTTGACATCCTTGATGATTTCCTTGTTGTTTGCAGTCAACAACACATCATCAAAATGAAAAGCCAGATAAATAAAATGATCACCAACATGGTTAGAATACACACAATAATTATATTTATGTCTTGAGAAAACAAGTCCCAATATGTATGTATTAAACTTTTGATACCATATTCTTGGTTATTATTATAGTCCATATAGGGACTTCTTCAACTTGCAAACCGACTCCTTTCCCTTCATTGCAAAACCTTTTTCTTATTTAATATACATTTCCTCTTCAAGATCTTCAATATGATACTATCATCACATCCATTTGATCCACTTTAATATCAAAAGAAATAGAAATAGGGAAAATAAATATAACAAAAGGTAATTTTTCCATAGGAGAAAATAATCTCACCAAACTCAATTCTCTCCACCGGGAAATATCCCTTTGCTACTAGGAAATATGTGTACATGTCCACCTTATCTTATGCATTCAACTTCATCTTAAAGACCCATTTTATACCAATAGGTTTTCTTCTAACTAACAAATCAAATAGATCCCAAGTCACAATTTTAATCTAAGACATCCATTTCTTCAACCACCCCCTTCTTCTAGAGTCTACTATCTTGTAAAACCACTACCTTCCTAATATTTATAGTATCATTATCAGTAATGGAAATAAAAATAGAATGAAAATCAAGTGGGAGATACTTCTTTTGTTCCTTCTATCTCAAAATCAATCCTTTCAAGTTTGGAGTCTAAGATTCTTCCTCTTCTAGTACATCTTATTTTGTTGAGTTGGATTCTTCACCCTCCAACTCAAACTCTATTATCTATGATTTTGGATTTCCTACTTGGGAACAACTTTAACATCTCTAATTAATACAAATCAATTGTAAATAATATTCTTTATTATTGGGTTCCAAATTTTATAACCTTTTATACCGTATTTATGAACCAATAAATATACGTTTTTTTATCTTTATTATCCATCTTACTCCTATTTTCCATTTGAAAGATAAAATAAGAATTATAAAAGAAAAAAAAAAATATGTTTAAGTGTGGGGTTTTACTACTCCATGCCTCGTGCAACGATTTATCTACCAATGTTGATATTAATGATCAATTTACCAGGTAGCATGTGGTACCCAATGCCTCTACCCAAAATTCTTGTGATAACCCTGCACCATTGAGCATATACTTGCCTTTTCCATCACAATCATGTTCATTCCTTTTGTATCTCCATTTTGTTGGGATGTGTATGGATTAATCTTTTTCCTTGATATAAAATGATTTTTACAAAATCCATGAACTCATTTCATAAAAATCACCACCATTTGTCCTCAACACCTTTATTTTATTCTTTTTATGGTTCTCTATGAGAGCCTCAAACTCTTTATATTTACCAAATATCTAAAATTTCTTTAAGAGGAAATAGACCCATGTGTTACTTGAGATATCATTTATGAATGAAATAGTACATAAATTTGGCATTGATTCTTCTGGTGAGGTTGGATATTCCCAATATGAGCTTCTTATGTTCTCGTCGGTCCTTTGGCCTATCTTTGGTTTGAGTTTGTTGTCTCTCGTTGATCCATCTTGAATTGGGAGAAGGAATTGTCTCAGTCTACTGTTATAGAAACAATTACAAGAATTGGTAAATAATGGTAGGTCATGGAAATTTTGAACATTATGTCCAAATATGAGACCTCTAATTTGGGAAGACCTCACTAAAGATGTGAACATCATGTCACTAAAATCTAGAAAAAAAATTCTTCAACAATCGAATGTCCACTAAAATTGAAGATATAGTTCAAGGAACTTATAAATAACCAAGACCTTGGCTCAATAAAGAAAGAAAATTAAGAAGCTTACATGGATAACTCATACTTCTTGATTGTGACTTTTAATGTGTTCATTGTTTCTATTTGAATTGTGGTGAAAAATGAGGAAGTTCAAGAAGATCAAGGCAACGGGGAGATGGGAATTGTAGATAAAAATCCCAACCTTCATTATGAAATCAAAGAAGAAGCCCTTAATGAGCATGACTTCAAAAAGGCTCAAGTTTTTAATTTTTTGAAAAGTAGTATTTTTGTTAGCTCGATATGTTAGGAGATATTACAAGTGGTTGTAATTGTTTATCATTAGGATAACAAGAACATATTAATTAATAAGTAGCAATTTTGAAATCTTGGATCTCTTTGAAGTACTAGTTTTATAGCTATTAATCTATGCTTTGTATTAACTTCTTGTATGATGTGAACATAACAAGCTTTTAATACAAAAGAAAGTCATTTTGTTAATTTTTTTTAACTCAGTGAATGTTTGAATGATCATCATAAATCTTGTTTGGCCTACAAAATCACTTTTCGTTGATTTGAGGATTCTCATCAAGTTTCAGCTTACCAAGTGCAATGAATAGAGAATGGATCTTCTTAAGAAACTTTCTTATAGGAATCCCAGATGGGTTTCTCAAAATTTACAAATGTGCTTGTGATATGAAGGAGGATAAAATGTGATAGATGATTCATTCAACTTATAGAGTATGGATTATTTTTTAGGTAATTTTTAACAAAAAATAGTTGAACAACAAAATAAGAATGCATATTAACGATATTCCACATATCAACATAAACAATTTAAGACCATTTAAGAAGGACACAATGCACTTAGATAAATATAATTTCAAAACCCATCCTTATTTTGTTAATTTTAATTACAATATCTTGGAACAATTCACATCTTTCCAATTTAAAAATTTTTCTTCTTAACCCATTTAATTACTTTCTCTTTTTTGAAAAGCTATTGCAATTGAAATAAAAATATGATCCCTATTTTGATAATGATATTATGAAATTCATGTGTAGGGAAATCACAGAAAGAGTTCATTTATTCACATTTTTTAACTCTCAATTACATAAAAAAATAATGTATGTCATATGTGGGAAGCTATGGAACAAAAATTATTAAGAAATTTATTTTAAATTCAAATGTTGGATGGGCTTGTAACAATAATATCTTAAACCTTACATGATTTGACATTAAAATTTTCTACATCAAAATCAACATATCTTAACAAAATTAGAAATTAAAAGAAATGGGTCCATTTCTTTACAAATGTTTTTTATCTTGTTACAGGAAAACAAAAATGTCCAAAATGCATAGATGGGAACTTATGCTAATGCGTAGCCTTCTAAAGCTATGAATAAAGTTTTCTTTAAAATTTTCATGTAAGAGGATACTCTCAGTTGATTTGTGGTATCATGGGCAGAAAGATACCATTAAAGACAATGACGCTTACAAATCCATTAATAGTTTTGTTCTCTAGATTACCCATGATTTTACCCCTCCTATATAGATGCTTAGCTTCACAAAGATATTTTAATTCACCGTAATGCCACATTATTAAATTCATCTTCATAATTATATAGAGAAATATGGACATTATTTGTTAAGTTCCAGTTCTATTATTTGAAATAATTATAATAAAGACTATAATACAAACTAAATCAAATAAAGGAGATATATATATAAACATATCGACTTGTAACACTTTGTATTCATTATAAAAAAAATATTACATGGCTTTTATTTCCAAATCACCTGAGTATAACTTAAAGAACTAAAAGATCCTGAATGCTCACATAAAATAAAGCCATAGTCCTCTAATCATTAGTATACAATAACACAAACCTTCCATAGGTCATTTTCCAACCAGCTGCATCACTGAGACATAACCCAAATGAGAATAAAACACGAGGATAACACTGACCAAGTTGCTCATATCTAAGAATACGAGACTTAAAATATGAATATCACCCAACTAAAATCTAAATAGCAACCAAGTCCTGACATCTCCAATTCTTCATTAAAATTGCAACAAGACTATATATGTTCCCAGAATAGGAGTTCTACATAATACCAACCATGCCCTTACACTTTAAAACCAACAATAAGTAGCTATAACACACCTAGAACATAACAGAACTTTGTAGGCCATAGAACACCCTTGTTTAGCAAAAAATTTAGTGCCAAGAGATTCCTCACGCGTTTGGAACAACGCAAGCACCAAGAGAAAACAATAGAGCCATAATATTTCTTAAGACAATATATGCCCAAAGCCAAATATAGAAACACCATCCTAGGATACCTAACACAAAGGAGCCCAACACAGATACAAAACCAATTACAGGAGTGACACTATTGAAGTTAGTGTATGTGGACCATAAAATGATCTAGAGATGGATAATTAAACAAAGTCTCTTCCATCTTAAAACACTGAATAAGAAAAGCACTAAATTGGAGTCGCAAGTAGCTTCCAGACACTTCGTTGAAATCCATGGTTACATCATAGCAAAACACAACCCTAAGGTCATATAAGAACTCAAGATCATCCATAAGTTCGAAGGAAGAACAATAAAACCAAATATGACACTGTGATATCCAAAAACTGGAAAAAGAGACGAGACAACTTGCCCCATAATAATTAATATTTTCAAAGGACAACATAATCAAGTATAATAAACTTTTGAGCCAAAAGATGATGAGAACCACCATGAAGAGACCATACTTGAAGAATGTTTCACCAAAAATTATGACAAAATGACATGAAACCCACCATCTTTAGTCATGATCAGAGGATATTATAGTCGGTTCCTGAGCACTGTCATCCAAAGGATCTGTGAGATCACCAGAGGCAGAATCGCTTATTGAAAAATTTCCGCACAAGCCAAATGAGAATCCACATTATCTAAGCAGAACCTTTGGTTTTGAAGCATGTGTTTAATTTCAATGAAGAGAATACATTGTAATTCTCCACTTTATTATACTTGGAAATCAAATGTAACAGGGTAGCCATCTATTGGTGTAAAGCCAAAGAATTCATAAAGTGAAGTCACCTCTTCCTAATTCTATGAGGATCAGGAACCCGTTTCATATCCTCCCCCACCAACTCATAATCAAAGTGATAAGGTTGGTCTCCTACCTCTTTGCATTCCAAAAATAGGGTTTCCTTCCTCACCTCTAGAAGAATAACATCAAATAAGGTAGCGACAGAGTCATAGGAAAAAAGACGAACTCTTTTGTACCTGACATTTCCGCCGCCACCCATCCTATTAATCATTCTCTGTCTAAGAGGCATGAGCACAACTGCAAGGGAAATTTGGGGACAAACACTGAAAGAACCTCTACTAGAGAAGTAGGAAAAGGGATGAGACAGAGAGCCTTGAACACCCAACCTAAACACTACCAAATCATCCCCCAATTTCCGCACAACAAGAGAAAATTCTAGTAAATTCTCAAGCTCGCCACATCCCAAAGACATAACACATTAGATTTCACAAAACCATAACATGCAATGAAAAATCCTTTTCCATAGATGTAGGACTGAGAAACAATTGCAATAGCCAGATCACACATCACCACCAACAAACACCAAACTCATAATAATTTGACAGGATTGCAATTAAGCAAACTTTCTAGGACCCAGAGTGATAGACTCAAATCACTTCTGAGATAGAGGACAAAAGAATCGCAATATTACCCAATTAACAACACACACTTCTATTGATTGAGAAATCACCCTCCAAAATCCTTGCAAACACAACAAAGAAACAAGCTTACCATAATAGTGACTCGAGACCAACAATAAAAAACTGAAATCTGTGACAAATGCTATTGAACTCACTAGACCAACAAGAGTGAAAAGAGCACACTCCAGAAGAGAGAGGAGCCAAACATCACCTTAAAAAAGGAAATCGATATTAAAAAAAAACGAGTAAAAATATTAAAATATGATATTTTAAAATGCAATCCAACTTTCATAATACATGGGTTGTTATAAATCTCAAATGACTATCGTGACCAATAAATATTTTTATTTTGAAATGCAATCCCACCCTCATAGTACATGGATTGTTACAAATCTAAAACAACTATTGTGACCAATAAATATTTTTATACGGTTGTATTTCTCTTTTCTATCACAATTGCATAATCACTTAATAAGCAAACCAACTTAGATCCATCTAACACTGGATCTATCATGAGCCGAGAGCACTACAAGGAAAATACCCTCTAGCGAAGGTTTTTGCGGAAGCCCCTATAAAAATAGCCCAAAAGTATGTTTGTAGCAGAGGTCACTAGAAGAGTTGGGCGAGTGGAAGTTTTAGCCCATGATTTCTTAACGGTCCGTCTATAATACACAAACGCACCAGTACCTAATAAAACATGGTGCACCATGGCACATTTTTTTTAATAAAAAAATAATGTTGCGCTAAGTACAAAAGTGCACTGGTGCGTATACTACTCAATAACACTGGAAAAGGGTTAAATTTACAAAATACCGGTCGTAAAATTTATTTTTCCTAATCTGATACTATATTGTGACGATGACTTGGTGCTAAACTAGTACACTAACACCCCAGTACATACATAGTATAACACACCATTGTGGAGTTTTTAACTTAAAAATAATGGTGTGCCTATTAGATTATATGCACCCGTGCAGTTAATTGAACTAAAAGCCCTAGTGCTTAGTAGAGAGTGATGCACCATTGAAGCGTTATTTTTTATACAAATAATAACAATGGTGTGCCACCTATATATGACGCATCAATCCTTACACTACTCTATAGCACCAGACAAAGGTTAAATTTAAAAAAGGTCAGTCCTAATACTCTTTTCACTATATCGGTGTTATATTCCCACGAAGCATCAATGTTGTTCATGTATTGAAATTCCACGATGCGTACTTAACAAGTGCACTGTTATATGGTTTTTATTTTAAAAAAATTGTGGTGCTCTAGCACTTTGCAATAGCAGAACTATTCAGAAGATCAGAAGCTGAAAGGTATGATGATTCACTCAAAACCCTGCATAGTAAAAATTTTAAATTTTATTGTTGATTTGACTAATAATGTTTTTTACAATTTTTGTTAGGGTTTAATTAAAAGACAGATCATTTGCTAGAGAGACATACATGGAGCATTGTGGATCAACAAAATATTTTGTAACTGCAGAAAGATCGAAATTTGAAAGGTATGGTGATTCACTCAAAACCCTGTATAGCAAAAAAATTAAATTTCACTGCTAAATTTTTTTACAAATTTTGTTAAATTTATTCAAAATTTAGAAAAAAAAATTAAAATCCCCATATAATAAAAAGTATACTACTAATTTTACTAGTTAAAAATTTTAATATCAAGAAAAACAAAAAAAAAAACGAAACAATACAAAAAAATCAATACTTGCCTTAAACCTTTACTTCTTCTTTCTTATGTGACCCACTGTTGATGCCTCTAAAATCGCTACATCAACATCGAGGAAAACCACCCAGTCCGGACCTTAAAGCCAGCGTCTTTTCCATTTGGTGTGGTGGCTCCGACTGGATATAATGGGACCAGTTTCCCAATGATTTGTAAATAGGATGGATAAGTGATTGATCTTCTATTATCTAATGATAATGATGAATGATTTACTCTAAGACACAAAATTATAAACAACTAATCTATCCCGGGGAATTTCCACTTTAGTGTAACTTTTGATGACCTTTATCTACAAATAGGCATATAGATGACTCCACTTATAATAAAGACATTCATTCATATGATAATTACTTTGTTCAAGTAGTTGAACAAAGTAATAATTAAAACATTATTATACTATTCTTCATATACCATTGACATAAATACAATTAAAAAAAATAACATTCCTTAAACATTCAATAGTGATAAGTAAAAGGACTGCTGTTAAAACACATATACATATCAACTGATAGCAATAATTAAATAAACGCTGATTCATATAAAAGAATGGAGCAAAGACATAGATAATAGTACCATATATGATTTGAATCCCTTTCGATATCAATCGCATTCAGATCCTGTCTTTCAACTTAGAAATACTCTCACAAAAAGCAATAGTGCATATCTCATCAAAGTATTCTTCATTAAAATTCAGAATATAGGCCCAGTCTCAATAAAAAATATATATCGGAAGCACAATAGTGCAACTCTCGATTCAAGTTTTGATACAAAAATTGAGGACCCTTTCTAAAACAATGAAAGGGTTTATAAATACTTACTAAACTAACTAACTATGAAATAAAAATGCTGTGAGGTGGTACAACCAAATCATGGAAATCTCCTTGAAATAGACATGCTTGCAGTCGGTAGAACGATTCAATGTTTCGGCTGATTATCCTTTGGCTTGAGCTGGCATATAAAGAGCACTGGTTGCAATTCTGGA
This sequence comes from Pinus tabuliformis, assembly GCA_031772625.1. Lineage (NCBI taxonomy): Eukaryota > Viridiplantae > Streptophyta > Pinopsida > Pinales > Pinaceae > Pinus > Pinus tabuliformis. The sequence continues at coordinate 823,166,106 of CM062818.1, read as the reverse complement.
GGGTGACTCATACGTGAATGCAGTTGGGCTGAATATGTAGCATCATTAATTTCAGGAATGATGTAACCGATTGCATCGGTTAAACATTTCATTGCTGCCTTTTGACTATGTGTTTTAACCATGAAGAACCAAAAGGTGTCCCAGGTTAAACTTTGGATGCCCATGATAAACCTCTCTTTCTTTTCCAATTCTTGTTTACATGTTTGCTCCAACACTTTTGCTGATGGCAGTTTACCTGGAGTGCATTTTGAAATCAAATTTGACAGATAAAGAGTATCATTAATTATTTCAATTAAATTACTAGTCACTGATCTACATCTTGAAGTTGCCCTCTCTGCCTTCATCAATTGAGATTTCCATTCTAGGAACATAATTTCCTTATGAGATTCCAGAATTTGAGGCAGATTTGCAGCTTGTCCTTCCTTGGTTTCTTGCCAAGAAAGAAACTCTATTAATGTTTCATTGGCCTGTTCCAATTTCTGCCTTGCATCGACTGATTTATCAATCATTGATGAAGAAATTTCATAGAGGGGCTGAGCAAGAGAAATATTATGACACAGCAAATTTAATTGATTAATCAATGCCTTATTGATCCGGAGAGCTTCTGATTTAAAATCTGCTACTTGAGGAAAACCTTTAAATCTTTCTATTTGTTGTGACAATTGAGCGATTTGTTCATCTTTTGTTTTTCTCATCTGTTCATTCATTGTCTTCAGCTTGGCTAATGCTAGGGATAATTCTTTTTGTTTCTGAACTGCACTTTGGTCTATCCTCTACTTCTCCTTGAGCAATTGTTCGTTTAACTGGTTGTTTAATTGCTGTTGCGCTGCTAACTGCTATTCTAACTATTCTATCCTCTTCTACTTTTCGGATACTTGTGCTTCCAACAAAACAATTGTCTAATCTTTTTTTTTGAGTAAATTGCTGACTTCTGATGCTTTATCCATAGTAGCTACCGAGTATGCCCTGGCATATGAGAGAGTTTTGTAAGGTCTTCGAAAGGATTGACTTCCTCTCTCCATACTACATTAGCCATTTCCATCTGTGCAGGTAAAAGAGAAGGTTGATCAAGCTTTCTCTTTTTCCTTTGTCTTTTTACTACAACCCTATGCTTAGGGCTGTACAAGACATCTAAAGGTGGTATTTCTTCTACATGTAGGATGATTTCATTGGATGGATTTTCTGGAATTATCTCCATATCCTTTTGAGTGATGGGTGGGCTGTTGGTTCCTTTAGTTGGAACCGTATTAGTTGTTGTCTTGTGACTAGTTGTCACTTTAGGCGTGCTAAATCCCTGTAAGTCTTCAGTATTGCTTATAATGGAATTGAACTGTTGCCACTCTTTAAGTAGCTTGGGATCAATCTGAGTATCTGTATCCAAGAGTAGACTATCTTTTCCCTCTTCTTGTTCCTGTTCTGGCACCTTTTCTTTCTCGGAGACCTTTTCTACATTAGAGGTCTTACCAGTAACTATTTGTTCAGCTTGACCTGATGACTAGACTGTAGGGGCTGTGGCTAAGAGGTCTAAAGGCAGAGTTTGCAACCTCTATTCTCTAAGCCTATTAAACACTTCTAGCCCTTCGTCTTGATATTTGATTCTAGCCAATGCTTTAACTTGGAATAATGATTCAGTTGAGGCAAAAAGATCATTGAAGAGATTATCTTCATGATCAAATTTGGCCAATTTGGCTTGGTCAAGAACATTATAGGCCACATTTCTGGATCATACCGTCTGTTAGGAATTGTGGCAAGCTTCAGTGTTTGCATTTTTTCTATCTCCTTCTCTGCGTGCTTGTAATCATGAAGAGTGAGAATGTTGCACCATAATGAGAATGTAGGCCATACCTGTTTCTTGGAATTTTTGAGGGTTTTGGATGTCCCATCTACTGTTATTTGATAAGCCAATTCCCAAGCTAACAGTTTATCGGGTACATACAGGGGAAGGACATGGGGTTTTGTAAGGCTACCAAAAAGCCTTATATAAGTAAATTTTTCCTCCCCAAACCAAGTGCCTATTGCTGTCAAATTTGTTTCTGCCTTCGGGGATATCCTGGGAGCAGGTTTATTGAAAATAGAGTAATAAACAGGCAAAATAAAACCGTTGCAGATTTTATACAAATGATTTTTGTAATTAGCCTTCCATAACTGCTCATGATAGATATGGATTGGTTTAGGGTCTGCAGGGGTCCATCTCCACTCGAGCAATAGAAATTCAGAATTGAAACAAATAGCATCCATAATGAATGCACTGTAATAGAATGGGGGAATGGTCCTAGTAGTATGATATACATTTTCTCTATATTCTAGAATTGTTGTGGCTAGTTTATCAAACAAAATATTCGCCCAATCCATCACATAGCCATTGATTGCAGCCTCCATTAGAGGGACCATTTCTATAGTGAATTTAGCAGAATCATGTATTCCCCACATTCTACACATCATAGCTCTGACATAACAGTAAGGAGAAGCCAATGAGTCTATAGAGTACTTACCTGATGACTCGTGCTTGTGCTTCTCAAGGAAATGTCTCCACTGCTTAATCGGGGCTGACTCTGACTCATTTTCCTTTGCAAAGGCCTCTAGGAATGCTTTGTTGTACCGCTTCTCAGGCTCAGGTAAGTGATACATTTTCCTTAGATCATCAGGCTGAAATGAGCTGAATATCCTCCCGTCAGTTGTGCAAAAGGTTCTATTTGTAACTGGAATTTTCTCCACCACCCATCTCACCACGTCCGTATATGGCAGGACTTTAGCTCGCGCTGCTATTCTGTGAAGAAAGGAGCATGCCAATTCTTTAAGAGTTCCTTCAGACTTATCAGTTGAATCAGCCGTGGCCTCTTCTGATAATTCTTCGGGCTCTTCTACTTCAATTAGATTATAGATACTCTCCCAGCTAGTGTTTCCCAGTCCAAGACACATTGTGTTTGATTAATCCCTTTTTTCTTGGTCCTGGATCTTTCACTAGAGGAGCTACTATTGCAGACTTCTTTGATTTCTTTCCCATTTTCTTCAGATTTCTGGTTTCAGAGGAATTCTGCACAAGCGATTGAAAAACTGTGATACAGAGAAATGTTGCTACAGACCAATATGATAATGAAAAAGAGTTACGTCGATTGGCAAGAATATAGTTAAAGATTGTGGCAGATAAAATCTAAATAAAATATCTACCCTTAACTGCTTCATTGAATAGCCATTTAACCTGTCAATCGTGGTAAATAAGGTCTTAAATGCCCATCATGTCGCTCATATGCTGAATGATTAATTCAAGCATGCCTTAGATTTCTTTGATGGATGATCAGTGATAAATCACAAATCGGTGATCAGGAATGTCAAAGGAAAGGCTTTAACACTTGCTTTAAATATCTCTGATCACCGAAAGGTGATACAATGCATGCAAACCATTTTAAATGTATTTTCGAGATGTGCGCCTAATTAATATATCGTAGTCGGGAGTGGGCTCGGGCTTTATTGTTTTGTCAATGTGATTTCACCGATTGCGATATGCTTTATCGCATCGGAGGTTTTAAGCATGCCTTTGTTCATGTGTTGGCTTATTGTTGACATTGCCGATTTGCCGATTGCGATATGCTTTATCGCATCGGAGGAATTAAGGGGCTCCATTTTATTGTGCTTAGCATTTGGCTTCTCCGATTTCCCGATTGCGATTGCCTTTTCGGATTGGAGAGAATGGATGTGGTTCTTTGTGGCTTTGCATATGTTTCCTTTGTTATTGCGATATGCGATCTTCCGATCGCTTTATCGCAATAACGAAGAGTTTTATAATATTTTTAAAGTCACACTTTTATTTCTATTCAAAAGGATTTTAAAATGATTCATTTACCTTAAGCCTTTTAATAAGGGTTTTTCCTTATGATGGGTTAATACCAATTTTATTTATGAACACACAAATCTTATCTAATTTGATTTAAAGGGACCCATTTCTTATTTAAATTTTATGTAAATATTTTTTAAGAAATGGGGGGTTGTTGTACAGCACAACACCCACACACCTTCTCAATTTAAAAAACCCAATATGAACCCAAGTCTACCACCAGGGAAAATTTTAAGAACCCCCCTAAATTTATAAATATAATAAATGGGCGAATCTCCATGGTATATAGGAAAAATGGAAGGTGATTTTATCAATAATATAATATGTATATATAATTTTTTGGCGAATCTCTCGCTAGGCATGGCGAATATTTTACTCAATTATAAAATCTTGTAAGATCTTGGCGAGTCTTTCACTAAATAATAAAACTTTGTAAAGTCCTAGTGAATCTTAGCATAGGCTACATGCTGTTTAATTCCCCCATTTAAATAAGCTACATTCCAGGTGAATACCATGGGTCAATACCATGTGCCATTTTGGTGAATACCATGGGTCAATACCATGTGCCATTTTTATTTTTATTAATTCTAATATTAGGGTTAATAATGGTTTTTTGCATGGTATTAATAACAATCTAGTCCATGGTATTTGTCCCATAGTATTTTGGTCATAGGTTTCACCTAAATATAACCCATTTTTTGAGTGTTTGTAAATATAAGGTGTCTTATGGAGTAAATATAAAAAAATGTTTTATTTGTTTACCATACCTCTCGTTTATTTATATTTTTATTAATTTACCATACTTCTTTTACAAATATGGTATTTGGCCCATAGGATTCACTTAAATAAAACCTCTTTCTTGAGCCTTCATAAATAGAACAAGGGTTATGGACTAAATATAAAAAGAGGTTTTATTTATTTACGATACGTCTAGTTTATTTATATTTTTATTTATTTACCATACCTTTTGAGTAATTATAAAAAGACGTTTTATTTATTTACCATACCTCCACTTTACTTATATTTTTATTTGTTTACACCCTTACATGTATATAAGGTGACTTATGGAGTAAATATAAAAAATGTTTTATTTATTTACCATACCTCTCATTTATTTATATTTTTATTAATTTACCATACCTCTTTTATAAATATGGTATTTGGCCCATAGGATTCACTTAAATAAAACCTATTCTTGAAAATGGGCAAATGGATTCACTTAAATAAAACCTATTCTTGAAAATGGGCGAATGGAAGGTTGTAAGTCCTAATTTCAAGGGCTAAATTTACCTTTTTTACCCTCTCCCTTAAAATAAGGTGGGCTATTTGAGGTGATTTGTAAAAATGTACTATGATACAAAATATTCGCCAACTAAAAATTTAAAACCCCTTAATTTCGCCAAAGGGCGAACATTCGCCCCTAAAATTATCCTTGTCTACCACACCTTCAAGATATCCAAGATATATCTCCCTTGACCAAGGAATATTTCCCCATCTGTTTACCACACCTTGAGTCTTAGAAAATAATGCATCAACCCCAAGTCCTTCATTTTAAAATTTGCTGCTAAGTCCCTCTTGTAGTCTTCAATGAGCTCAATACAAACCTAATGCGACTTCTCAATTTTAAAAACCCTACTTTCACTAGATATTGTAGGTATCCATTTTTTCATTAACAGTTTTTACACCCTTTACATTTTTTCGTTAACTTTGACCTCCATTTTTTATACTTTCCAAGCATAAAAACCTTTACCCCCTATTATTTGCTCAACATATTATGTCATTTTTTCCTGAATATATATCCCCCTATATGAATACATGTGGTATGGTATTTCTCCCCCAACGAAGCCCCTGTGGCAGAGGATTGGAAGGATGGCTTACAAATTAGAGTTTCCTCCATATTCACTGTACATCCATTCTTCCAAGTTTCCTGCTTAAAAATGGTAATTGGTGACAAGATCCTAGTCGAAACTATTTTTCCAGAGATTAAAGAAGAAGAAAAAATCATACTAGAATAGAAAACAATATTTGCAACAAGGATTGGGAAGCTAAAAAATTGAGCAATTTTTATGTATCTCATAAATTGGAAGTACCGCCAGTGGAAGAGGCGACATGGGAAGATGAGTTATCCATGTAGAAACATCCACAGTTAGTCAAGTGTTGAGGAGAACACTTGTTTGAAGGGGGAGGGGTATGTTAAGCCCTATACAAGCCCCTTGTATAATCCTAAATCCATGTAGTATGCCTATATATTGAATTATCACATATTTATTTTTATATTATTACGTAGGCCAGAACCTTTCATTATAATTGTATGCTTTGTCTTTTATATATACCAATGAGACTTAGTCTTATGATATATCATTTTTTCATATACATTGTATTCATTGTAAAATGAGGTTTACACCTTAAAGTGGATTGTAGTGTTTGGCTTCTCATCATTTTTTAGGTGCATGGTTCATAACATCTATTACCTTTTATTTGTGTCGACACAAGAGAAAGAAATAACCCCAAAACTAGAGTAGTTTTGGGAATATTAAGAAGTGGTTTTATAAATTGTACAAAAGTCTTTGATGGGGTTCACTATTAACATGTGTGCCTAGATGTTGTAGATCTAATCCAAAAATATAAGATAATAGCAATAAACCGAGAAATAACAAGATTTGAATATAGATAGAAATGCTTCTTTATTATCAAAACCCTTACGGTAGGGCAACACCATACATTCACTCCTTAAGGAAGGAGAATACTCCACAAGCCATATGCCTGTTCATACAATAATACTTCACTTCATATCTCTCGATGTGGAGTCTCTAGCCTCTATATAGGCCTCATACATACAATACCATGCATCATTACCATGGTTTCCTCATACCACCAACTAATACCATGGGCCCTTTACATTATTATTAACTACTTGTGGTCCCTTACATGACATGGGTTAGCCACCTTATTTATTACTATGGCCCATCCCATTATTACATTATTACCTTGGGTACCTCCCTTGGTACCCGATATTATCCCCCCTAGGTATATAACACTAGAGTGGTTTGTTCTTTTAGGTGTAAAATATCTCATTAAGTCTATCTTAGGGAGATGACTCAATATCCACCTTAATTGTTGACTTAGTGTGAATATCCACCTTTGGATTATTACCATTGGTAAATTAATGTGGGTATGATGTAATAAATAGTTTTTAAATTCATGGCTATTTATATTTCTATTTCAAATTATAGTCATTGATCTCACTGGATCACAACCCTCATATTAATATACCCCAAACTTTATATACTTTGCAAGTGTTTTGCACTTGGTTAAGCCACTAATTTTTTGGATACAAATATTAGGCTCTTAGTCCCTCATAAATAAATTGGAAATTTAATTTAAAAAATAATTACAACAACTGAATCTAATTGGGGATAATGCTCCCTTTTGCATTATTAAGGATCGTAAATCAATGTGTTTTTGTGTCTTAGGTTTGAACAAACTATGCCAATAAACTAAGCTAATATACTTCATCGAACCTTGTTGTGCATTCATCAAAATGACATCGATAAAATGTCAAAAATTTCGCCAAATGTTCTAGTGATACTTACCATATGACTTCATTAATGAATTAGTAATGGAAACACTACATTTGGGGTTAGTTTGGGCTAGTTTGGGTTAGAACCTACTAAACTACACGAGTGGACCAAACTAGTAAATCCTCAATTTGAGGGCCAAAAAAGTGAAATAATGTTGAGGACCTAGGTCTTGGGATTTTTGTATACTTAATAAAGGTCATTTATATTAATATTTAAATACAAAAATTGAATAGACTAAAGGACACAGTACAAAATAGGGTATTTGAACTCTGATATTAAAATATTCCAAGAAATCTATTGAAATGCTAATCAACATATTAACCAAGTTTTTCTTCTCAAAACTCAATAGGAATATTACATAGTAAATTATCTTAATATAAATACAAAGAGATAAAAATAGTACCATATTAAAAACATAGAAATTATGCATCACAATAAAAACAAGAAACCAATTATGGTGTGCAAATATCATGGTTGGAGTTGGGGTTGCAATGGGAGTAGGAATTTCTTGTTGTCTTAGGAGTAAATATGGATTGGAGGCCATTTTTTGTTTGAAATCCTTAATATCATGGAGGTGCCTCTTGGAAAATTGTAAGATTCTCATGAACCAAATGTTGAATATGAAAAGGGTCAAGGAGGATGCTTACCTCACATGGTTGAAATTACCAGAGGTGTCACTGGATGTCACCCTAGGCTTGTTGATAATGGTGCTATCTTTCATCTTCTGATGTATCCAACCTAGATCTACATCTCAAACCTAAAAATCTAGCATGTTCAATGGCATCCTTAGCGACATTAAATTATTCTTAACATTTCTTTAAGCAAGCATGGAGGGATTTAGTTTCCTTTGTTAGGAAAAAGGGACAATAGGCAAGATCCATGATAAGGGGGATAATAAATCCAACACATCCATTGGTATTTTTATAAAACCCATGGAGATAGATCCTAAAAGGATGAATAGGACACACAAGGTTGAGTGGGAAAGGAGGAATACTTAAGAAGTAGAAGGATGGAGGAACATGACACCAACATTCCCTTCTAAAAGATGCATGTAAAGGGATGGGAGGAGCTTATTGGAGCATGGGACGTAATAAATCCTCTCCCTTATAAATTTAAAATGATGTTACCCATATGTGGAAAGGTTGACCACCCCTTCAAGTCTAAAACAAAACCCCACCCAATTGCTACCTGCATATGGTGGTTATGCATGTCAATCTATGTAATGTTGAAGAAAATCGTATGCATTAAAATGAAGCATTCCCTCTTCCATTGTGGCAACTTGATTAACCATTACAACTCTAATTGGATTTTTATCATGGGAATCATGGGAAAATGAGTCTTTTTTGAAATTCTTGGAAATAACCATGGTTCTCTAAAGAATACATAACATAGAATAAAAGAGGAGATTTATGTTTCCTTTCAACACTCTAATGACAACCATGGAGTTTCCTATCATGGTGGTTGTTGATAGGGCTCTAAAGGTGAGGATAGAAATACCTTGCTACTAATAAGGATTCTTCTTCAATGATTATGGTGGTGACTAGTCATGCAAAAGAGACAACTTGCTTTCTAATGAGGTCAATTATGACCAAAACTCCCCCTTGGGTCTCTTACCACCCTTAGATCACCTTTTATGGCTCCACTATAAAATAATAATAATGAGATCTTCCACTTAGCTAATTATCAAGCTCTCCTTTACCTAATTAGAGTTTCCAATTGTTGTTTCTCCAAGAATTGTGAGAGACAAAGGGGGGAACTTCTGGTGAGAGAAGGATGTTCTAGAACCATGTCCTCTCTTGATTTCTCTAGTTCTAGTTCAAGGATGCTTTTATACCATTTGAGATAATCATCTCCTCTTCTAGCCTCCAGGTTGAGGACACAATCTCCATTGGGGACTAACCTTGTTCTCGAAAAATTGAAGCCATTTCTTCCATGGTAGGTACATTAAGGGTGTAATTTGGAAGTCCAACATTCGCTTCACACTATAGTATGAAATTATAAATATCAAAAGGACTTAAGGAAGATCTTCATGTTAGGAGAAATTTAAGTAAAAACTATGTAATAAGGCGTAAATCTTGAAAATAACACCTTTTAAAGGGCGATGTGATCTTAAAGTGGTCAAAAGAAGGTCCACCTAGAAAACATCAATGTGAGAAAAATACAATTTATTTTGCTAATAGGCACTTTAGTAACACCATAGTATTGGAGAGATATTGTCACATAACATTAAATTAAAACATAAAAATAAAAATACATTAAAAAATGAAAAAAATAAAAGTAGGTTTTAGAGAAAACAAAATACAAGTTGGTTTTCCTTCCTTTCCATCCTCCAAAGAGGGTTTTCTCATCCACTCTTCTTGTTTATTTGTGAGCATTCCCCATCCTCCCTCTCGGAAACCTTGAGGATACACTCCAACTGAAATGAAGTCATTTTAGTGTGTCTGAACTTTTGCGTTAGGAGATATTATGGCTGATCACCTGCAATGATTTCCTCATATCTCTTTATGAGTCAAAATAATTGGCAATCCACAGATCATCTTTGGCTTAACAACTAATAACATTAACATGACTAGGGCTTTGTTAACCTAGGACTTTGTGGATGTGATTGGAATGGTTATAGAGCGGGTATAAATACACAAAGGGTTGTAGAAAGATTGAGATAAATCAAATCAAGAATATTATAAATTGGTGAGTGGCTTTCTACAAGCATAAACACATATTGTTGAAGAAGGCATATGAATTGTCTATGCTTTGCGAGGTTGAGGTGGAAATCATCATCTTTTCAAGATGCGAAAAATTGTGTTAATTTTCTAATAACAAGTGTGGATATTGCTTACTCAAATTCCTTCCATTCCTTGCCATTATTCTCCTTCTGAATGTGCATAACAAATTATGGTAAATGTTATTAAAATAACTTTTTCTATGCCTAATGCAAAATAACTCAAAATATCTTATGAAGTATCAACATATAAAATATTCCATTACATAATATGCTAAACATAACTTGCAACATTAGCTAGTAGGCTCTAACCTCATTTATTGGATTTTGATATATCCACGGCCAAAGTATTTGCACCCACTATCTGAAACAACCAAATATGTAGAAATCCACCACCCCACTATTGTCTACAAAAATTCTGTGTATGAGCAAAAACACAACCAATATGCAAGAATATAGAATCAAATTTTACCATACATAACATACAAACATATAGGTATATTCTATATTATGGTATTATAATTCTATAGATGTTTTTAAATCAACTTAGATCTATTTAATCGTAGATTTATTTAGCGTTGAGAGGGAAAAATCTCTCAGGGTGCAAGCCTTCATTTAAATTTTATAATCCAAAAAGAAGTTTGCACCTGGAAAGATTTGATCTCTAGATACTTGATAGGGTTAAGACTAAAGATATAACAATTGTACATAAATGCCATATATAACATAAAACTAGTAATCTAAAATGAAAATCCTCTATATATAAAAGTGGAAAAACATATAAAAATAAAAGAAAATCACAACAACATTAAAAAGAAATAATAAATATATCTTTATTTTGTTATTTTAAATATCAATAAATAATTCACATAAACTATTTTGTATTGTTATTGAATTTAGGCTTCTGTGATCCATATCAAGTTTTTGAGACATGTTTTAGACCCCTGACGATGAACCACATTGGTTGGTTCGAAACAGATAGGCAAATGAATTTAAACATGTCTCAAAAAATATTTTATATTATATTTTAATAAAATAAACTATTAATACATTTTTCTACTTAATTTCTATTTTAACAAACCCGTGTCAAATTAAACAATACAAAGTCATGCTAAAAAGCTTATGAAATAGTATATAAAAAAAAATCAATTAAAAGAACACAATAACTGGTTATTCATGAGATAGTTACGTATAGATGAAAGTTCCAAAAACCAAAATATAACTTCTTACAATGAAATAGACCTGAAGAAACCACGAATGATACCTGGCCTTTGTATGAAAAAAAAGATCATACATAAAGTAAAGGCATTGGCATTAAATGTGTCATAATATCTTTAAGTAAAATCAATTTTTATTTTTATTTTTAAATAATTTCAAATAAAAATTATTTTTAAATAATTTCAAATAAAAATTAAATCGGTAGAAAAATATTTTCAATTTTATTTTTCAAACCATTTAAAAGGGAAATGATGGCCGACTTTAAGATTGAATCCGGCTTTTCCAGCATTCAAATGACTCAAACAATATAAAGCGTTTCCATATAAATTGAGTTAAAAGCATGTTACCATTTACTATTTGAAAAATTGAATTCAAGCTTGCTGTACGCGGCATTCATTGATTTTCTTGAACGCATTTCAATAAATCTCTTGGAGTTGTCGGGGCCAGAGCTTGCATCCAGCTGTGTGAGATATTCAATTGGATTTGAGAGTCTTCACTATCCGCCTACACCTTTAATTATCCTTTCTGCTGATTTGAGACGTTCTCGGTGCCTTTAATTTACAGGAATCGGCCTTTTTTTTTTTCAAATGGTCAGTATTCTGCCTTTGCTTTAATTTTCCTTTAAATGCTTAAAGGTCCACTGTTTTGGTGAAACAAATTCGGTGTAGGTCTTTTTTTTGGAAGGTTTTCTCTCTTAATTCTGACAAATCTAGAATATTTGCAGGCGAGTGCATGTTCTGGGATGGCTGTCAGCGATGAATGCAAGTTTAGATTCTTGGAGCTGAAGAGGAAGAAGATATATCGCTTCATAATATTCAAGATCGACGAGAAAGAAAATGAGGTCACAGTAGATAAACTTGGTGGCCCTGGTGAGAATTATGATAGCTTTAGGGCTTCTCTTCCCGAGACAGAGTGTAGATACGCGGTCTATGACTTCGATTTTGTCACCGAAGACGACTGTCAAAAGAGCAAGATATTCTTCATTTCCTGGTAAGTAAGCCATTGTCATTAATTTATTTCCTCGTAATATAAAGAAACTTGATTACGAAATGGTTATTTTAGAAATATTTTAGGGTGGTTTTCTTTGTACATGTTCTTTCAAATATATTACATGGATTTTGAAATGCGTAACAAACTTACAGGTCTCCTGAGTCTTCAAGGGTGAGGAGCAAGATGGTGTATGCGAGCTCTAAGGACAAGTTTAGGAGGGAGTTGGATGGTGTGTACCGTGAAGTGCAGGCAACAGATCCCACTGAGTTGGGCATCGATGTTATAAGAGAGCGTGCAAGATGATATCTAATTATTGTTACATTTTTATGCTTAACGTGGAAGAGGTTTCACTTATGATCTCTATTAGAACTCCCATATTGGTTTTATGGCATATTAATAAGAAAACATGTGTATGAGATTATTCAGTTGCATTAGTTGCTTTCCTATTTTCTTTGACTAGTTGTTATGGGCCGTTAAGTCGCCACCCTGTTGTTTATACAAAACTTTCTAGTTTATACAACACTTTCTAGTTTAAGGTAATAAATTATTTATTTATTTTTTGTTTTATTTTCGGAATAGTAGTATAAGTGTTGTTATTTATTTTTTGTTTTATTTTCGGAATAGTAGCATAAGTGTTGTAGGAGAGTAGTATTTGCCACTTAAGTAGATGTTATGTCTTTTTTTAGAAAAATGATAAATTGACATATGAAATAGAAAAGTTAATTATTTATAAAGAAATAAGAATTTGCATAAGAGACTATTTTCAAGGATTTTAATTATGAAGTTTAACAATGAAAAATCATAACACAAATAGTTAAAAATCATGCATAAATATTGCAAGTACATCAAAAAATTATGACAAAAAAGTCTCAGACAATTATCCACATGACACAAACTCTACAAATGTTTAAAAAATAATTATTGTCAAAGTCAAACATTCTAATTTGGATTAGTCATTACTAAACTAATGATGATCAATAGGAAAATCTATTGCTACCCATGGCAGTGACTAATTATATTTGTGCTTCAATCAACAACAACACTAGTTAAATTTTGTATATTAGTTGTTATTTTTAGCATATATTAACTAGTCAAAATGCCAAAAATAGAAGTTTTATTTGTAAATGAGGTCTTAAATTTTGTATATTAGTTGTTATTTTTAGCATATACTCACTAGTCAAAATGCCAAAAATAGAAGTTTTATTTGTAAATGAGGTCTTAAAGGACCATTATATTTAGGCTTATCCCTGTATATGCTTGTACTATTACTTTGAGTTTGGGTTTTGAGAGTGAGATTATAGTGGGAAACTTCTCCTTTTATTCTTATAGTTATTATCTTAGTTAGAATCTTTTAAACACAATTACATTATTATTTTGAGTTTGGGTTTTGAGAGTGAGATGATAGTGGGAAACTTTCTCTTTTTATTCTTATAGCTATTATCTTAGTTAGAATCTTTTAAACACAATTACATAAAGATATAGGTTTAAATTTTTCAAATGATCTAGGTTGTTATTCTTAGGAATACGGGTAATCTCAATTTCCAAGTATCTCCTTATCCATTCCAATTTCCAAAATGATTAGATGGTGGTCAATTCCTCTATGAACACCTATTGACTATTTTACTGTAAATTGATAAGAAACAATGGCTTCATCTTGATATACTAAATTGATACGCTTTTAAAGTTGGAGAAAACTTAATAGGATCTACATCCAATAATCCTACTTTAACCTCTATAATATGAAATCACATAGTGGATTTGAGTGTGCAAGAAAACCCTAAATTTTAAATCTTCTCAATACAAAATTTAGATCTCCACCACAATAATATTTTTACCTTATCAAATTCATAGCAAGTATTCTCTCTTAATAAATCCAAATCATGATGATATGGGCCATAAATATTGAGGAAAATCAATTCCTCTTGGAAATATTGAGAGAATAAAATAACACCTAAAAAAAGAAAAGGATTTAGAACGTAGATCATCCCACAGAAATTATCTTTGGCTTATGAGAATCTATGATTTCTTTGGAGGCATTTTTTTCAGAAGTTGTCTGATATTCAACACCATATTGATAATGAGGCCCCACTTGTAGGTGTTGTGCTTTCTCTAATAACCCTAACTATGGATTTTTATTTCCTTATGGAAATTCCTTTTTTCTACTTTTCAATGGGCTTTAAAGGGTATCTAGAATTGCATTCCAAACCTTTATTTGATCTCATATTGTTTAAATAATCTAAGGAAACTTCTTGGACTATGACTTTCAATCAAATAGTATCATATCTAAAATAAAATCGTCATGTTGAGAATTGGGAGGTTATGAAGGATTACAAAATGTGATTTCCCATGCAAGATCCACCCCCTAGAATCAGATACAAAACTCAAGCCATTCATCCTTACTAATGAGAATCTAAGGAATTTCCTATTGCTTAAAAGCCTTTCACTAACCAAAAATATGGAAGATTAGGAACTTCATCCATATAGTTTAAGATAAAAGTCATTATTGCCTTAAATCAAAGAAATGACTCTATCGTGATAAAAAAAGTACAAGGTTCCCAATCAAAATTTTATATGCATCCATAGTACTTTGACATTTTGCTAAGTAGAGAAAAAATAGGAGAATATCTTAATAAATGATTTCACTCTACTTTAATGTGTTCCTCTAAAGCATAGTAGCTAATGGGTCAACAAAATAAATGCACTTGGATAGTGTCTCTTATTATAACCTTAAAGGTTTTTTTTAACTCACCTTTTAATTAATCGATAGTAAATAAAATATATTATTTTGAAAATTATATAAAAGATTTTTTTTCCAAGGAAAAAATGCAATTTTATTTAAAGTAGAAATACCTTTTATGGCTTTATAAAAATCCAACTTTATAAACTTCCTAAAGTATTTCCAATTCCTTCTAACAGTAGTTCCTGAAAGCCTTGGTTGGACAAACACTCTAGAAGCCCTGTAACATCTTGGGTTGAGTTACTAGTTTTGGAAGCCTTTGATAGACAAATTCTTTGGAAGCCCTTGGTGGGTTAAGTTACTAGTCCTGGAAGCCCTAGTTGAATAAACACTCTGGAAGGTTGACAATAGTTGTGGGTTGATTTACTAGTCCTGGAAGCCCTTGACAACTTGGGTAGAGACTAATATGGTGATGGTTAATGATGTACGTCCATGAGGTGGAATCACTGGTTGAGGTGGTTTGGCCTCTGGAAGCCCTGGTTTGGTTTTATTAGATTTGTTCCATGAGATCCCACATTCATGCTTGGAATATGGCACAGGGGTGATTGGTTGAAAGAAAGGTTTGGTTCAGCTAATCTTTGGTCGGCTAGTACATGGAAGTCCCAAACCTACTTGCATTTTGAATATGTTAATAAGAGTTGATTTCATCTTGTATTTGATGGGTAAATATGCTTGTTTATATGCTTGTTTATATTTGTTATTTTTGTTGAATATATGCTAGTTATGAGGATGTTTTATGACATTCTTGAAGAATGAATTTCATCATCTTTTGATTTGCAAATGAATGAACAATGAATATATGACCTAATAGATGATAATGTATCTATTGTGATAACGCATCAGTGCTTCCTTATGATTCTCAAATACGTATGAGAACCCTATGCTCGGATTTTTTGTTATGATAAGTCTAGTCATTTCATTAATCAAATGTTTGCATTAGTACTCTTGTTTTGATGTTATTAATCAGAGTTCATGAAGTTCTGGGAAGTGGTCTAAGTTCTGGCCCTAAAAAGGTGGCACAGAATCTCAAGTCATTGGATGAGAATTAGCTAAAAAGTACCTAGTCGCTGGCATTCCCTTACTGTGGGAGTGACTGGAGGGTCCCATTCGCATGCATGGCCATGTCATGGGAGTGACTGAGGCTCTAGGTCATTAAAATATCAAGTTACCTCAGGGGTTGGTCACTTGGAAGGGTTGGCTAGCTCTTGAAGGTTCTGTAACATGTGTAGAAGGTTATATTAGTTGTGTTTTGTCAGTTCCACTTCCTTAACTATACATGGGGAGTTGAATCAGATCATAGTAGCCTCTCATCACATGTTTACCCAACTAGATCGGTTAACTTGGGTAAATGTGGGAGGAGGGTGTTACAGAGTGGTATCAGAGCATGGTTCACGCTTTGGACTGGATGGGTAGTTTGTGTTAGTTTTGCATACATGTCGATTACATATGTGTTCTCTGTGTTTGTGGTCTATGTACTTGTTATGTATGCATGATGGTGGTCATAGTTGTAGTGGTGTAGCCATATGAAAAGTTTATAGTGTTATTTTTGGATGTAGTAGTCTTCAGTGCATGTCGATTGTGCATTGGTCATGCCTATCAGTGCTTATATATTGTCATGCATACATTGACATGGTGATAGTTTTCATGCATGAGGTCATGGTATGTGGTTGGTATGGTCATGCATTAATGACTGGATAATGGTTGAAA
This sequence comes from Pinus tabuliformis, assembly GCA_031772625.1. Lineage (NCBI taxonomy): Eukaryota > Viridiplantae > Streptophyta > Pinopsida > Pinales > Pinaceae > Pinus > Pinus tabuliformis. The sequence goes on along the minus strand of CM062818.1, from coordinate 823,149,322 downwards.
TGATGATTAAATGTGGATATGATTATGATTAAATGGTATTCCTACTTAATCACATTTGAATTTACTTCCATTGGGATCATATAGTATATTGTTTGGGTATGGATTGGTTGTATCTTCATAGAACCAAGGTGGATTGTTATGAAAAAACTATTGAGTGTCTGAATGAAAATGGGGAAAAAAGAGTCTTGCAAGGTAAGAAGAATTCAAAATCAATTAGAATGGTGACAACTATGAAGGCGAAGCACAGTCACAGGAAATGGTGTGTGTTATTCACAATGAATATTTTTAGTGACAAAGGTAAGGAAGTTGAGGATGCAAATGTCTTGAGTAGTTATTCGATTTTACAGCAGTTTTAGGATTTGTTTCCAGTATATATTTCAGAGTTTCCGCCTCACAGGGAAGTGGAATTTTCTATTGAGTTGGTATTAGGGGTAGCACAAACATAAAAGGCACTTTATAGGATAAGCACACTAGAGTTGGTGGATTTCAAGTTGCAATTGAAGGAAATGATTACAAGGGGATACATTAGGCTGAGTGTGTTGCCTTGGCATGCACCAATGTTGTTTGTGAAGAAGAGGGATTGTACTCCTAGGTTATGCATTGATTATAGGCAGTTGAAAGAAGGCCATCAAGAACATGTATTCGTTATTGAGGATTGATAACTTGTTTGATCAATTGAAGGCGGTAGTAGTGTTCTTGAAGATTGATTTGAGGTCAAGATATCTTTAGGTACAAATTAAGGAAGAGGACATTTACAAGACAACTTTTGGGACCAAGTATGGGAATTATGAGTTTGTTGTATTTCCTTTTGGTTTGACTAATTCTCCAAATGCTTTTATTTGCTTAATTAATAGTGTGTTGCATCCTTATCTGGACAATTTTTTTATTATACTCATTGAGTATATACTAATATATTCCAAGAATGAGGAAGAACATGCCGAACGCTTAGTAATAGTATTGAGATTACTTAAAGAGCACCAATTGTATGCCAATTTTAGAAAATGGAGTTTCTTTCAGACTAAGGTACACTACTTGGGGCATGTGGTTTCCAAGGAAGGCATATCAATGGATCCAAAAAATATAAGGGCTATCATGGAGTGTGCAGCTCTTAGAAATATGGATGAGGTAATATCATTCATGGGACTAATAGGTTACTATAGGAGGTTCATCAGGAACTTCTCTCTATTTTGCCTAATGACTCTCTCTCACATCGATTCTGCTCTGGTGGGCCCTATCCCTCTCCTTCGCCTTCATGTTTCTTGGATTATTCCATCATTATCTCCCTTTCAAATCCCTGCTTCCTTTTTTTTCCATCTCCCTCAACTCCATGTCCCTCGACTTCCTCCCTTGTTGACTCCATTTTGAATCCTTCTGTCCCCTCTTTACCTACCCCATTGCTCTACGATTTTGTTAATAATTATATTAATAATATTTTTTATAATAATAATAATAATAAATTTTTTCCCTGGTCCCGTGAAAAATTCCCAAAGAGGTTATTATTTGTAATATTGAATTTGGGATTATAGGCCTTTATGATAATATTAAGGAAGCCATTAGGCAGGATTGTGACGTTATTCTAAGGAAGGATAAGCCTTCCAAGAGTAACAAGCAAGGATGAGTTCTAAGCCCTTAGGTCCCTTAAAGATAACCTTGACACTGTCATTCTCAAAGATGATAAAGGTGGTGCCTTCATTTTTTAGGCAAATCTGACTACATTAGCAAGATGTTGGACCATCTTCACAATTATGGTAGTTACAAAAAACTTCCCTTAAATAAGTTTCTAAAGAGGTTGTGTATGCCATAAAATCTAATCCTCTCCTCAACCCCCTTAGCAAAAAGCTTATTGAGAGTAACCCTCTTTCCCCTAGGATCTATGGTCTTCCCAAGATCCATAAGGAAGGGGCCCCTCTAAGACCCATCATCAATACGATAGTTGGCCCCATTGATTTCCTTGTTAAATTTCTTTCCCAAAAGCTCAAACCTTTGGTTGGTCGCACATATTCCTTTGTTAAGTACTTTGCTTCTTTTGTTCATGGGTTTAAAGGTTTTAAGTTTTCTCTTGGTGATTTGTTGGTGAGCTTCGACATGGTGTCTCTTTATACAAAGATCCGCATCAATGAGGTAATTAGTGTCATAAATAGAATCACTGATGATCAAAATGCCAATTTAGTGGGCCTTTTCCTTACCTCTACCTTTTTTAGTTTCCAAGGGGAATTCTATGAACAAACATGTGGTGTTGCTATGGGATCCCCACTATCCCCTATCATTGTAAACTTATTCATGCATGATTTTGAGACCAATGCTTTGGCCTTCGCTCCTTTTCAACCCAGGCATTGGAAAATATTTGTTGATGACACTTGTATTTGGCCCCACACGCACGATTATTTGGACCTTTTCCTTCATCATCTTAACTCTCAATCTAACTCCATCAAAATAGAAATGGAGGTTGAGTTTGATGGGTGCCTTCCTATCCTCAATGTTCTTTTGTGCAGGTTGGATGACGGCTCCTTGTCGCACCATGTTTTATGTAAAACTACTCAAAACTGGTCAAAACAGGATCATTTCACCTGCTCCATAGGCAAAGTGCGTTGCATCTCACCTAAGAACACTCAGTGGGTGCGTTGCATTTCAAAAATCCCTTCTATGGGGTGAGATGGGCGAGAAGAGACAAATGGCAGTGTCAATCCGCGAGGTGGAGAAGCATGGAATCTTCTAGAAACTTCTCTTGTGACACTTGCCTTTTTGAATTCGACCAAGGATGAGTAAGAGATCATCAATCTCCAAGTGGAAGCAAGAACTATCAGAGGGAAGACACTAATCAAATCACAAGCTGACTCATCTCCCTTACAGATATCTATATATGGATCCCTCATCCCAGAGATCCGGGGGCTGGAATTTTGCATCTTGTAAGGAATTGTTGTTGGTTTCTTGAGGCAACATCATAGTGTTGGGTGATCTAAGCTTTGCATGAGGTGAAGAAGGGCTTACTTGCTGAGAGGATGATTTTGGGTCAGAACAACTGGTTTTAACTCTCTTGGCTCTTTCTTGATTATCAGTAAAGCTATTCAAGGTTTCCTCCATACTCTTGTGTAATCTATGTTTTGTGAATTTGTATGGTCAATTTACATCTAATCCTAGATTGTTTATGATAATAGATCCATGTTCTCGCATAGTGTTATGATGCTTTGATTCTACAGGTACTCTGTAAAGTCGGGTATACAAGGAAGCAAGTAGCAAAGTACTATCAGAAGAGAGAGGAATCGAGTAAGGAACCAAGCGCAAGATAGAGGTTGGTCTCCTCTATTCTTCTCTCATCTATCTTTCATAAAGGAAAATGAAAGTGGTTTTACTTTGTTTGTTTCTAAGGTAGCTACCACACCTTAGTGGGATTAGCAGTTCTGCATAGACACTTTTCCCTGTAAAAAAATGGCGACTCCACTGGGGACGAACTAGGTTGTTTGTTTATCTACATTTGTTTACTTTATAAACTTATAGATGGAGCTTGAAGTTGAGCCAGGTAGCTTTCAAACTGCATTTGCTATGCAAATGCAAAGTAGATAAATGCCGCTTCAGTCAATCTCCGGGTTTTGTTTATGAATTAAACAACTGATTTACAAACTCTCTAATTGCCCTTGTGGTGGCTCTATTAACCTCAAATCTACCCCTGTTGTTGATTTACTGATTACCACTTGCTCGGCCAAAATCCCTGAACTGAATTGCAAACTGTGACCCGGAACCCAAGCAACGTCTCGTCCCTGGCCCAGCGCACTCTCTGTTCTGTGAATCTGAAATTCAGCGCACTTCCCGAGTGTAGTATGTGCGCTGCATTTCAAATTCACTGTGTCACAGGTGCACTGATCAGACTAGGCATTGTTCCTGAATTTTGGTTTCTGTGTTCACTCTTTTCAGATCTATTCAAGAATTTTGCTGCCTGTAGTCAGTACACCTCTGTTTGAAACCCCTTTCCTTATTGATATTCTGCCTCCATTGTGTAAAGAACTGTAAATGTTTTTGTGTATTTGTTGAGTCATTTTCAGTTCTCCTTTGCAAAAAAGTAACGTAATTGTACTGTCGTTTCTTGATTTGAAAGTGTTGAAAGTGTCGTTTTCAGTCATAGAAGAGAGTTTGATTGCTCTTGATAGTCGATTACCCTGTTACTATTGTATTTGATCTGAATTAGTAATTTTTCTAGTGTCGGAAGCAAGTATTCATTTCCAAATCGCAAAGTGTTTTCATTGTCTTTATTTTGATTTTGAAAAGAAACTTGTTAGTAATTGTCACTTGAAAAGTAATTCAGATTTGCGCATTAGATTTCTTTTTATCATTCACATATTAAGAAGGCTGAAAACAAACACATGCATGTGCATTTGCATTTAGACTGTTTGATTGGTTTGATTTAGAACAGTGCATATAGTGTGTGCTCTTTGCTCTTTGTTGAAAGAATTCTATCTTTCTTTCCTTAGTAGCTAGGATTTTCATTACACAAAGAAGATAAAAGATTATTTATCATATTAGATTGCATTTTAGGAATTGTACATCTACATCACGCGGTGAACCTGAAAGGCAAATTTCTTAAGCAAGATCAACTATAAAATAAATTTAATGAATCTAACAACGCTTTGGGACCTAACGAACAACATCTAGAAGTCTAGGCTAGAGACGTATTCCGACGTCGTAAAGCCTGGTAACTGTTGTTCTCACTGTTGGTTGGGTGATTCATCCACTTTGAGACGATAAGTGCCAGTATGGACTTGTGCTTCCACGTACCATTGAGTATATTTTGGGAGACCGCAATAGGCTTAATCCTTTATCCATAGGAAGCCGTGTCTGCCGCCCTATAGATCGCAATGCACTGAACACAGCATTCGGGAAGATTGACTTCCGTACCGTAAAAAGTATTCTGCAGTTTTGCGATTGGTTTGTTAATCCCTCTGCCTAGATTTCCAGAGAAGTCCGTTTCGTTCCTTTTCAGACTCCTTAACGGAAAAGGTCCATCTGAGCACTTGTCACTTCAGGCTCATTAAAAATCGAAGATGACTAGAGTCATCTTTTGTTTTTTCTCGACTCTTTAAAATTGAAAAAACAAGTTGTGTCAAAGCGTCTAAAATTTATTTTAAACAGAATAATCGTCACCTTTCCTACGTTGGTCTTAGATTGAGAAAATGGAGTCTACCAACCAAGGAGTTCCCCTTGGAGGAAATCCTAGTCCCTTCTCCTCTTGGGGAGATGTTGGTGCACCCCACATGGCCACGTTGTCACTTCCAGGATTGACGATTGGCTTGCCCGTATGGCTTTTTTCAACCTCCATCGTTCAGAACACCGCGATTCCTGAAAAATCGAATCAGTAACTAGACAATTCCAGAGTTACCCCCCAACCCTCTACTTCATCCAATTCTTCCTCTCCTCCTTCCTCTTCGCTTGATGGGGCTGGTAAAGCCAAAAATCAAGTATCTAAGAAGAAGAAGGAAAAGAAGAAGAAAGAGAAGAAGAAGAAGGAGCCAAAGGCGAAAGGGGGCAACCAAGCGTCGTCTAGCGAAAATCCACACATTGCACCGACCAAGCCTAAATCACCATGTGTCATTTGCGAAGGAGACCACTATCATAGAGATTATCCGTGCATCCCTCAGATCTTAAGGGACTAGTCTCCTCGTTTGCACAACCCGGTGTCGTCAACCTCTGATGATCATGTTGAAAACACACCGTCGACTAGTAAAAGTGAAGCCCTTGGACAAAAAGGAAAGTGCAAATTTCCTTGTAAACTGTGTGAAGGCGATCACGCTGTCCACCGTTGTCCCTTCTTAGACGAGGCTAAAAGAGTTTTGGATGATCGTCTGGTTTCACCATTACGACTTCCTCCTGGATATAAGAAACTCTTGCCGAGTCCGTCACTAGTTGAAAATCTGGCTGACCCGCCCAGATGGTCGGTCGAAGCGTCTATCATTGAAGATAAACCATCTGAACCCATACCAGACGAAAGTCAAAAGGTCGAGGCGGTAGTTGACCCGGTCTTGCCTTCAAAGGTCTTATCTTCAAATGATACAGTCATCGAAGAGAACAAGGATGACACCGTCCAAATCCTTTTCGTAAACGCAGACTCCGATGAACATGGGGGAAATTTACCCATTCCTTTACCGCAAGAAGGAAGTTCGTCAGAGTCGTACCCGGCCATCTATTCGGTCCCACCTCCAAGCAACCTAGTTGTTTCCTTCGACTGGAATCAGCTAGGCAGACCCCGTTTACCGACTAGTATATCATTTCGAATCATTGCTCAAGTATATAGAATGGTTATGGCTGGTACCATCATAGATGAAGGGGCTTCTGTGAGTATCCTTTTCTCGACTGCTTGGAAAGCGCTTGGTTTGCCATTGCTTTTGCCTGAGATGAGAAATTATCTAATAGGCTTTGACAAAGGAACCAGTCGAGCGTTAGGGATCCTTCCCAATGTGCCCATAACATTGAGAGGGAAAACTGTTCACATGAACGTAATGGTAGTCCAAGGACCCCTAGATTATAATCTACTCATTGGACGAGACTATATTTATTGCATCAGAGACATTGTCTCATCACTCTTTAGAGTAATGTGTTTTCCGCATGAAGGAAGAGTAGTCAAGCTCGTAGACCAGCTTTCATTCCCCGGTTCACGCATAGAAAATAGTCATATACCATCCCTGAATGGTCTTTTCACACAAGCAATGTCTCATCAATCCCCAGTCCGTCCACCTGATGAACGCGAGTGATTCGGGGGACATGACTGAAACCCAGGGGGCATGCACCCTGGTCTGCCTCGGTAGGAAAACTTCAGATATAGGATAGGTTTCCGTGAGAGATATATGACTAGTTTGACACTCCTGTCCGTGATTGGAAAAGGGGGTTGGACTGGAATAAGATTCCCTTGTCAAAGTTATGTGGGTGGAGGCGTCTGCACCACTCGCCTTTGTCTATTTCGGTAGGCATCGCTGAAGAAGTGTTTTGTTTGCGGTGCAGATAAAACAATCTTTGGTAACCTGAAAGAGGTAGGCCTTTCCCGATAAAACGAATGTCTTTTAGGTAGAATAAAAGGTGACCTCAAAACTCTATTTTATACCTGGGGGCATGCAAACCTTTTGGCGTGCAAGCAAAGAGCGATCATTTATTTTTTTAAATTTGTAGGTCGTCTAACCCTTTAAACTCGTAGGATTGGTTGTTTTCTAACTTACATAAAGAAAGGCTGTGGGGCAAAGATTTGAAAAATCGCCATTTTTATATATGAGACATCCTTATTATACGACTGGATAAATCGAGCAGTTTTAATGCGGACTTCATGATCGTTAAAAAATAAACATAAGCAATGAGCAAATGTTTCCCCCAGCGTTTAAGCTCAATAAAAATGAACCAATTCCCGGTAAATAATTATCGTGAATGTAGTACTTCAGTCTTTAAAGCCTTGGTCGTGTTCCCATCATCACCTCCACTCTGTATTAGGCGATCATTCACCTCCATTTGATTGTTTACCCCTTTTGAGGAACAGCTGCGAAGAGTGATCCTATTAGCCATCCTTGTAACACTGTCGTGATTGGAAAATTCCAAACCTTACCTGGAATCAACTACTACCCAATTTTATCACTCGTTCCTCAAAGACGAGTCTCCTTTAAGCTCTTTTCAACTGACTCGTAAAATATGAAAAGATTGCCGAGCCATTGGCCTCTCCAGCTCGTTAAAGGGACCGGAAGTGCTATCCCTCCTTTAGATTTTAATCTTTTTGGACCTGAGGGATTATTACACAAAAACATCGAGTGCTTGTTTTTTTCGGCTCGTTAAAAGTATCGAAAATTCATCCCTTCTGTATTGTTTTATACTTTTTCAGACTTAAGGGATTAGATGACGAAAAAGGATTTTTGGAGTTTCCTTTACGTCCCTATTTAGACTCTCTAAAATTGAAAAGGACCGCATTATCTTTGTCATTAAACTCGCTAAAACCTAATAGCAAAAAAATTGTCCATAGCAGACAAGAACGAGTTTCACTATCGCTAGGCTTGCTAAAACATAGCGATGGGTTTTCCCGAAGGGCAAATTATAGAACGAGCATATGTTATCCTCCTCAAGCTTGACAAAAATAAAGAGGTATTGGTCAGCAATGACTGGGGAAAAATTGGGAAGAAAACTTGAAGAAACTTTGTTGGTAGCAAGTCACTCTTGAACATGACACTTTCACTCCGCATCCAAGTCGGGTTGGGTTGTTTCATCCACCGGTCACATCACCATGGTCACATCACACCATCCACATTTAGGGTTAATGCTACCAATCCATCATGTCAGTGTCACTGATATGTTCAAGAGAAGTCACTCAGAGAATTCACCTGTGTCTCACCCGCTGCAATACATTTACGCTCCATTCTTTCATGACCGCCACCCTGAACCTTATATCACCAGACCATTTTCACCTCCATTAAAATCATTTGCTCCGTTCCGTGTCATTGATGTGGGATTCATTAAGGCCCTCCTATGACGGATCGCTTCTTGTCGACATCAGCTCATTATCCAAGAAGCCGATCTAGGGACACCCCTTTCAGTACTTTGAAGCTTGCATGCCTCAATGGCAAGTTTCTCACTTCCGGCGACAGGTTTACATCAATGGCCTTCGACCGAAAGATTTTGCATCGTGTTCAACGCCAAGTCCTTTATTCACACCACGTGAATTGTACTGCAATACCTTGAGGGTCATTATCATTATCGGTGATTCCTCTCGTGCCTGTTAATAGCTTACATCATTGGCTGGTAATCAGGCGATGTCTTTCCATGTTCGACTCCAGAACATCTCTCACATGGATCGACTTGTACTTTGAGTGAAGATCGAACGAGATTGAAGACCCTGGATCTAGTTTCATCCATCCGGGCTGCAATATATATTAAGGAAAATAAAGACATCAAATGTACATCATTGCTGCACAGATAATCATCCAATCAAAGGGATGATGGCTCTACCAGAATCATCAGTCTACACTCAGACAATTGTCTGTCCTATGTACACGAAAATGAATTTATAAAGCTGAGCATGGGAATGCCGGCCTCAGCTAGATCATGAAAATATTATGAAGATAATGTATTGCATTGTATCTTATTACAGGTCTCCTCCCAGCTTGAAAGAACTTCAGATCCTCATGATAAAGCATTTCACCCGACATCAAAAAAGATTAACGACCTCATGCTTTAGGGGGAAACTGTCATAGACATTTTTGGGCACTACAAACCCAAGCATAAAATGACCATAAACCAAGGGCTCCTAAGTCCCTAAAAGTGTTGTTCCAACCCCTAAAGGAACAGGGTCAACTGATTACAGCTTCTCCCAGAAGTTCTCCATGATAAACTACTCAGAACTGGTCAAAACAGGATCATTTCACCTGCTCCATAGGCAAATTACGTTGCATCTCACCTAAGTACACTCAGTGGGTGCGTTGCATTTCAAAAATCCCTTCTATGGGGTGTGATGGGCAAGAAGAGACAAATGGCAGTGTCAATCCGCGAGGTGGAGAAGCATGGAATCTTCCAGAAACTTCTCCTATGACACTTGCCTTTCTTAATTTGACCAAGGATGAGTAAGAGATCATCAATCTCCAAGTGGAAGCAAGAAATATTAGAGGGAAGACACTAATCAAATCACAAGCTAACTCATCTCCCTTACAGATATCTATATATGGATCCCTCATCCCAGAGATCCGGGGGCTGGAATTTTGCATCTTGTAAGGAATTGTTGTTGGTTTCTTGAGGCAACATCATAGTGTTGGGTGATCTAAGCTTTGCATGAGGTGAAGAAGGGCTTACTTGCTGAGAGGATGATGCTGGGTCAGAACAACTGGTTGTAACTCTCTTGGCTCTTTCTTGATTATCAATAAAGCTATCCAAGTTTTCCTACATACTCTTGTGTAATCTATGTTTTGTGCATTTGTATGGTCAATTTACATCTGATCCTAGATTGTTTATGATAATAGATCCATGTTCTCGCATAGTGTTATGCTGCTTTGATTCTACAGGTACTCTGTAAAGCCGGGTATACAAGGAAGCAAGTAGCAAAGGACTATCAGAAGAGAGAGGAATCGAGTAAGGAACCAAGCGCAAGACAGAGGTTGGTCTCCTCTATTCTTCTCTCATCTATCTTTCATAAAGGTAAATGAAAGTGGTTTTACTTTGTTTGTTTCTAAGGTAGCTACCACACCTTAGTGGGATTAGCAGTTCTGCATAGACACTTTTCCCTGTAACAATGTGAGCTCCCACCATTTTCCGGCCCAGAAGTTTGGAGTTCTTAACACTTTAGCTACATGTGCCTTAATAATTTCCAATGTTAGTCACCTAGAGGAGGAGAAATCTCATCTTTTGAAGGTTTTTGAAAAGAATGGTTATAGATATTATCGAGGTCTTGATGCCTTTTAAAGAGCCAATAAGGCTCCCATGGTTAAAAAATCTATGGATGATCCAATTTCCATGGTTAATCTTCCTTTTATCCATGGAACCAGAAAACAAATTTCTCATATCCTTAAAAAACATAAGGTCTTAGCTACTTTTAACCCCCTATTGACGGTGCTAGACCTGCCAACATGTCAGGGGATCTCCCCGATAAGAAGTCCCAATTAGACCTCAGACCATTTAGTGTATGATTCCCAGCAGTGGGTCATACGGTAATGCCTTAACCACGGTTTCACACAGAGACAAGTAAGATGTCGTTGTTGGTAGCAAGGGTGTGACATATACAATATGTCAAGGAAGGTGCATGAGCAGTTCTAACACATGGAGGGTGAGGTGAGTGTGCCCCTTGGATATCTACAATAGCACAGAGTTAAGAAGGGAACACATGAGAAAAGATGCATCACAACATGGAAGGCAAGTAAGCTAGCAATCCAAAGTGATGGTTAAACCAACAACACATTTAAGAAAGATTCATACATACATATATAGAAATAGCTACACATGCATGCATAAGAAAACAGATACATATATCATTTAGAGTACTTAAGATAGCTGAAATACAATACAACATATGCATAAAACATGTTGGCTCTATTATATTAAGAAGTGTAAGTTCCAATCATACAATACATACATGTCCAACCACTAGTTTCGACAACAGAATGTAACAGCCACAACCTCCTGCTCCTCCAAAGAGATATACTAGCTATGCATAGTGGAGAAGCCAAGGATCATTGCAATATTGTCCAAGCTTTCTCTAAGATACTCCTATCTAAAGTTTGGATGACCAAAAGATTATATAATGAGTTATGAGGGGCTATTTATAGCAAAGGGTGGGGTGGCCCTTGACATTCCCCTTTGTGACAGTTCATCTACCCTCATGAATCTTCATCTACTCTATGACTATTACATCCAACTATTGACACTAGAACTTCCACTTGACAAGATGTTACATACAATCTGCACATGTACCCATGTGAGACAAAATGGCTTGAGCAAGCCATGCAAGACATCATTAACACTCGAGCCATTGTGGTGAGACCAACTCTTTGACATCCTTGTGATAGTCGATGGTGGAAAACTGATGCTAAGCTTGATCATTCGTGATGGTGTCCGTGCACTCAATGATGACATCTTGCTGAAGCGAACTCTTCCCTCCGTTGCATCCGAGTACACTGATATGGCTACTTCATCCAACTCATCTGATAGCATAAGCATGGTTGTCCTGGGTGCGACTGGACCAGCCACATGTTGATGCATAGTGTCTGTCCTGATCTCCAAGCATGTGTCGGTGGTCGTGCACATCAACTTGTCAAAATACATGTTCAACTCCAGTTGGACTTACCTTTTGGAGATTGAGGCTACGAGGTGATCCCACCCATGTCTACTTAACTATGAGACATTTAAAAATAATTCCATAATATCTTAGCTAATAAAACCCAAGGATCATTAAAAATGACATATTTTCTACACCCATTCACCACCTTTTGATTTCCTTTTTTCCTATGTGCATATCATCTTATATCCGATTTTTCTTACAATAATGCATTTTAACCCAAGGTACAATTCTTATTCAATTATGTCGTTTTTAATGAAAATACTACTATGTTAAGGAAATAATCAACCTTTCAGTGCTAATTAATGGGAAATCATGAGAAATATCTAGAAAAATCATGTAGGTTATTAGGCCCCTATAATACTAGTGATTCCCCCATTACTATTTTCATTGTATCCCTTATTGTTATTATTGTGCCCTTATTGTCCCTATATTGTTATTCGTATGCCCCATAGAAACCCACTATTGTTATTTTTGTGCCCTTGTGTTATTATTGTTACGTCAGCTTGATTACATTGTGACCCCTTAGACTCCTATATATAGAAATGAGGTTTAGTCATTTGTATCATCCAAGAATTGTTGATTTCTGTAATGTCAAGGAGGTTGCCCCCTAGAAGAGGTTGAATTCTAAGGCATTGATCTATCTTTTCTATCTTCTTTTGAGCTGGTTTCCTAACATAGATACCTCTTGAGGTACTGGAAAAAGCTACTTGAAACTGTTAAGTTGATGGAATATTGCTTTTGCATTGCTGCAACGCCCCTAGTACATTTCTTATCGATAGTAGTTGTTGCAAAAGTTGCTTTGCATGGATGCAACACCTTTGTTGCATTGTGAATTAATGATATCTATTGCATCAAATACCCAATATTTAGTTATTCTGATGGTTATCCTTAGCCTCCATGTTAGTTTGAAGAATTGAATCATGTATAAATACCCATGTTCCACTTGAGACAACGGGGAGGATAAAATGAGAAGAACTAGAGAATTTTACTTCCATTCTGCTAAGTTTTTATTAATATAACATCTTTTATTCTTGCTCAATTTTATTCGTATGTGTGATGCATTGGTAGAGTAACCTTTTTCTAGATGTTTAACTAGTGCCTTGCCTAAGGAGGTAGTGCTTGCTTCTTATTTAGGTAGTTTTCACATGTTAGCATAGGTTAATTTTTATAATTTATTGAAATTCGTTGAGTTTGGTCATTGGATTACTTTATTTTATCATTCTTATTTTCTAGTCCTAATTCATAAATTCCATCATTCGTTGGGTTGAATTTTCCTTACTTTAATTCTAGCTTAACACTTTCCATCATATCAACATTTAATCAATTGATTGCAATACATGTAATTCCTTTACATAATTAAGGATTGTATGAACAACTTGATCAAGTCATAGATTATTTACTTTTCTACAAGTTTCTTTATTTTCCTACAAGAGTGATTAAATTTTTGGAAGTGTGATTCCTTTCCCAAAATTGTGCTTAATTTCTAGCAAAGTGTGTTCTACTTTTCTTCAATTTAGATTAGATGTTCTTTCTTTCAATTAAAATGGGTTTAGTTTTAGAAAAATGTGTTTATGATCGCTCTCGGTGATTGATATTAGGAGTTCATCACAAGCCATCCACAATCAACTAGGATTTCTTTTCTTACAAGTGTGTTTAAATTCTACAACATTAGTAAGCATTCTAATTCTAGACATTGTGTGAATATTTAAAATATTGCCCTTGTGTGTCATTTGTTTTACTTGGTGGCTTGATAAATATCATTAACACCTATAATATGTAATCATTTAACCAGTACTACAACTTCATTAGCATTCAACATATTTTTTTTAGTATATACAATGCAAAAAAGTTTGAAAGTTCTAAACGAACATTGGATTAAGAATTAAATTTCCAATTTCTCATTTCTCTACTAAAAGAATAGAAGATAATTGAATAATCAATCATTTGGCTTCATAATACCATAAAAAAAAAAATTTACTTGTCCTTGGGGACATTTCCTTATCATGTTTTACACTTTGGAATTTATAATGATCTTATGACCTTCCAAAGAGTCGTGAAAAAGATATTTTTTGACTTGATTCATGATTACGTAGATATTTTTATTGATGTTTTCATAACTTATGGTGTTGTGTTTGAATTAGTGTTGGCTAATATAAAATAGGTATTGAAAAAAGGTAAGGAAAGTCATGTAGATATCAACATGAAAAATATTTGATGTTCTTAAGTAAAGGAGTGATGTGAGGGCATCATATTTCTTCTAAAGGCATCAAAGTTTACTTAATGAAGATACAGGTAATAGTGAACTTACCAAGTCCACAAACACAAAAGGAATTATGTATCTTCTTCAAGAACACTGGTTAATATCGACACTTTATTGAAAACATTTACTCAAATAGCTCATCCTTTGTTTTCTTTGCTTACTAGAAGTGCTTATTTTGTATGGAAATATATCTTCCATTGTTCCTTTGAGGCATTTAAATTGAAGTTGTGTGAGGCTGCCACACAAAAAGGATCCGATTGGTCCCTCTCGTCCATATATCTACATATACTTTACAAACCACCATTGGATTCATCTTGGGACAATAAGAACATCATAATACAAACACCATACATTTTATTTGTCATAATATCTCCCTCATATAATTGAATTACAATATGATAGAAAAATAATTCCTTTTTTTAATCCATGCAATAAATAAATTTTGGAATTATATAATCAGCCATCTTGTGATTTTACATGATGATCATTCTATCATCAAGTATTTAATGAAAAACCCAATTTCTAATGGTATAGTTACTAGATGGTTGCTAGAGATAATTTTGGCCTCCACACATGTGAATTTACTGAGAAAATCAAACTTCTTATGAATCCCACAACCTCCACTGGAAAATATTGGCCTACTACAGAAAATAATTTGGCTAGCAAAACTCCCTCTAAAAATGAGAAATTGGAAGTCTCCTGGATAAGAATAACCCCATAAATATCCTTCTCAATTACTATTGCTGAAACCCTCCCGATGTCTCACAGAAAACTCACCCAACTTAATGTTTGATATTTCTCCAATGCTTCCCATCAATCTCCCTTTATAATCTCTAATTCACAAATGAATGGAAAATATTAGAAGTTATCTTGTCCCAATCAATGGATAAGATAATCTTAGAAACTTTAAAGAAGATTGTAGAGGTGAATTGATCATATATCAACTAATATCAATTAATTAACCACTTTTCCTAAGTTTTAACTTAGGAAATATTTAAAAATCACTAATTGAATTAATTAATACATTTTCCATAGGTGAAACTTAGGAAGAAATACATGGGTTGGAGATAATTAATTCCTTTGTGTTCCTAGCCTTAATGACACCTCTCAAGACTAGAACACATGTCCATGCAACATTATTTAACACTCCATCTTAATGAGGAAGGTGTTCTCCATAACACCCAACTTGTCCCTAAAGAAAACAAACTTGGCTTTATTCAAGGCCTTTGTCAGAATGTCTGCCACTTGTTGATTTGTAGGCACATATTGTAGTTGAACTAATCTACGCTATACAAAATCCCTAACAAAATGGTATTATATGTCAATATGTTTTGATCGATTATGAAATAATGGATTCTCAAATAGCTTGATGCAAGCTTGATTATCATAGTGAATGATGGTTGATTCTACAATCTAACCAAATAGTGCCACCAGTAAATTTCGAAGCCATATGGCCTCACATGCTTCCATGCTTGTTTCCATTACTCTTATTTTGTAGAGCTTAATGCAATAGACTTCATCTTCCTATTGTACTAATAGATACCCCTAATCCCATGTTGATTGAACACCCTGAAGTTCTTTTTTTGTCCATTACATTACCCACCGAGTCTATATCAGTATAGCTAATCAATTGTACATCATATATATCACAACACATGCTTTTTTTGTCTAATTCACTCTCTTTTGTTCCACCACGAAATGAATAAGAGTTTTTACTGCAAAGAAAATGTTCAATAAGTTGGCTATATAAGGTGGGGTCCATTCCCTCCTTCTTTGATGCATCAATTTTCCTGCAATTGGTTATCACAGGTGTATACAAGGGTCTACAATCCAACATCTAAATTTTTTCAAAATATCCAAGGTATATCTTCCTTGACCAAGGAATATTTCCCCATCTGTCTACCACACCTTGAGTCTTAGAAAATAATACATCAACCCCAAGTCCTTCATTTTAAACTTTGTTGCTAAGTCCCTCTTGTAGTCTTCTATGACTAAATTTGTACATATAAAAAATAATTTAGCATTAAATATTAATTTTCAAATATTTTCTTGCAGAAAATAAAACAAAATGGAACTCATTGAACACATAAAACAGGACAATAAGGAATATAAGGGTTGATATCAAGGTTTGTGATTAATTGCATCACTTATTGAATTAGATCCAAACCATAATTGCATCACATGAGAATTCATCCCAAAAACATTGTGCTTCAAATGTCTACAATCTTGATTGACTTTGTACATATAAAATAGTAGCATTAAAGATTAATTTTCAAGTATTTTCTTGCAGAAAAGAAAACAAAATGGAACTCATTCAACACATAAAACAGGATGATAAGGAATAAAAGGGTTGATATCAAAGTTTGTGAGTAATTGTTAATATTTCCTTATAACAACTCAAGGTTTCATTTGTGTATATTTTAAGTTGTTTTACAACAACCATCCTTGAATGTCTTCAAATAGGTGTTAACATACAAAGAAGATCCATCAGAAGAATTGATTGACATTGGGTTAAATATGGGTTGTGAGTATATGTTGGCATATCAAAAATTAATTATGGAATTTCAAGTATCTATCTTGTTTAACTTCTCTGAGTTTATTATTAATAGAATAAAAATATCATTTATATTAAATCTATGATTTATAATGGGGTATAAAACATGCAGGAAACAAAGTATGGAACTACACCTACAGAATACTTGTTGCAACAAGGCATGAGACTTGGTTTTGAAACCATGTGTATAGTTCACGAGTCACTTCTTGCTATGCTACATTTCTATTCGATTTACATTTATGTATATTATTTATTTTAATTTTAATTATTCTCAGCAATGTAGATACACTCATTACATTTTATTTTTATGTTTGCAGATGGAACAAGATCAAGAAGATGAAATCAATAGATGCAATCAACAAAATATTCATCCGAATAACCAAATTCATGCAAGTAGCTCAAGCACTGACAACAATTCCAACAAAGAATGATGATCTATTTGGCTATCAATGCAACCTATTGTATTTTTTGAAATAATTGTCTGTGAAAATCACACATTTTGTTTAATGTAATGAACATAATGTCTCAATTGAAAGAAAAGGGGTTACCAATAACAATATCATTTTGTATGAAAAAGAGTCTCTTATTGATATATAATAAAATATATTTTAATTTATTCTATTGTGTTATCCAATGTCGTGAAATGTTACACCACTAATTAAATATATGGATGATTAAATATTATAATGAAGAGATGTGAAATATGATAATATAACAAATTAATATAAATATCATATACAAATTCACTAATCAAAATTTAATTTATATGAATATTGTTATAAGATATATGTCGATTTTTTATGAATAATAGATTTTAAAAATCACAATAATTATGTTGTCGCTCGTCGATGTTTCCAAAAAAGAGAAAATATTATACAAAAAATCGGTGCTTCCATGACATAAACACGCACCGATGCGTTATGTTATATAAAAGTATTATTACGACATCTTTTTTCGTGACTGGTGCCTTTTTGGAAAACTACAACACCGAGGCATTTAATTCTTCAAGTAGTAGTATTATTTGCTATTAACGCCTCAATGCATTATAATTCTTAAAGCACTAGTGCTTTAATAGAACTAACACCCCCATACAATAAAAATTTATTTCCAGCCCCAGTACATTATTAAAATTAAAAACACCATTTATTTTATATCCATAGCCCACTAGTGCATTTATAGAAATCATACGCATTGATGCTGCAAGTTTAAATAAAAGCATTGGGTCTGCAATATTTTTTTTCTTGCTTCAGTGTCATTCCTGAAAAGAACACCCCAGGGAATTTTTAATATGTACGCACTGAGGCAGTATACATTTCAGGCACCAATGTTCTTTGCATTCAACACCTTGGTGTTTTCAGTTATGTATGCAATCCAAATGCTTTTATATATATAGCACACCGATGTTATTTATCCATGAAGCACACCTCTAAAAAAACATCTGCTAAAACCTCTAGCCACCTAGATTTTTCAGTTGTGATGAAGTTTGATTATAATCTCTGCTACAGCAAACAAATGTTTTAGTAGATGTTTATATTTTTAATTTTTTCAATTGTATAACACGAAAAAACTCCATTATAACCTCCGCTAGAAGGTATTTTCCTTATAGTGAAAGGAAAGAGCAAGGAAGAGAGAGATAAAGAGGGTGATGGAGGATAGAATAAGAGATGAGGAGGGAGTGATGGATATTAAGAGAGAAGGAGAGAGGTAGGGAGATACAAACAAAACTAAAGGATATTTATATATAGAGAGAGAGAGATATCTCCCTCTATCTCCCACCACTCTCCCTCTCTCTCAATGGTATGCTCACTCACTCTCTTCCTTTCTCTCTCTTGCTCCCTCTCCCTTTATGCCCCCCCCCCTTTCTCTCCAATTACTCCCTCCCGTCCTCTATCTCTATCATTTTCTTTCCCCTTTAATTTATTGTATTTTCCCTTTAATATATATCTCTCTCTCACTCACACACACACACGCACACATATCTATAGATGTCTCTACCTGACTCTCTATCTCCCATCTATCTCACTCTATTTTTCTCACTACCTTTTTTTCTCTTCCGCACCTCACTCCCCTTCCCTCTCTCTTTCTTTCTTTCTCCATTTCTCTCTCCCTCCCTTAGTTCCTCCATAACAAAACCCCCCCAATGTTCTATCTCTCTCCTCCTCCCTCCTTCCCTCTCTCTCTAAACATTCCTTTGCCTCTCTCTTTAGGGGATCGTGTAGAAAGATGGAGGTTACAGTATATTTAGAGAATCGCGGAGAAATATTGAGATGATCCAAAAAAAATTATAACTTACAACCTCAAGATTAAAGGAAATTCTCCCTACCATATTCTCTTGATTGAGTCTAGCCTCTCCCCCATTGAAAGCATGACTATGTTTAGGTATCTAATGTAAACGAATAAGGTGTACAACATGGAAGCCAAGAGGCTCCCAAAAATTGCTTCTAACTCTAATCAAAACCACCACCTTTGGCCCAAGAAAATTTGGCACAAGGATGCCCACTCCTGGCTTGTCCATTGGGGGATAAAGGAGGGGATTAGTGTGGAGACTAAGGATGATATCAAAAACACAATTACTTCCAAATTTAAGGATAATTTGTGGGATGATAAGGTGTTAGATGGAAAAAATAAGCTAAGATATTATAAGGAGGTGATCAACCTCACTCTTTCTAACGAAATTATCTCTTTATATTGACGAATGATAAGAAGAAAATGAACATTGCAAAGATAAGAACTAATTCTCAAGAGCTTCAAAGTGAAACTCGATGTTGATATATTCCCAAAACACCTTGGGGTGAAAGAATTTTCCCCCTTTGAGATAATAAGAGAGTTGATGATGAAAAACACTTTCACTTGGATTTCCTGACCCTACTCACATTTGCCACACTACCAACCTTCTTGACTTGTGAAGTTAACAAAACTATAATGATCTCAAAATGCTTATCTCCCTTGTTTTTTATCATAGAAACAAACTATTAAAGAGCCCTAGTTAATCACTTACTTCTTAAGGTCTCATAAATCATATTGGTCTCTATCGACGTTAACCATCATCATCATCAAGAACACACTATCATGTGTAATTACATTCTAGATATACATGCTTAACATGAAAAGATTCTAATTTTATTTTAGTTCATCGTAATATCATATTGAAATATTCATCTTTGACGTTACATAGAGAAGACACGGCATATATTTTTCAAAGCTCCATTTTAATTATTTAAAAATAATTATTAAATATAAATTATTATTAATATATGTTTTTTTTCTAAGTAATATTGATCTATTGATATGGTACAAAAAGGTTACAGAGAGGCATGGCCTCAGAGTTGTTGATCATCTATCATCATCAACAATTGAAACTGTTTGTTTTGGACTGCCCCTACATAGGGGAAACCAGTCCAAGAAGCCATAATGATTGCCGCCATTATGGAGGAAACCAACCCATTTAACTAGAAAAAACAACTGGCGAGTAAACCTTGGCTTTCCAGAAAAACAAAAATAGACTACATTTCTAGTATGAACAAGATAGAGACATAGCCAAAAGACAGTGAGACATATCCACCAGGCAAAGACTTAACCAAAATATCGATACACATCCAGAACCACAAAACATTGAGACACATCCACCTGGAAGTAGGACGCATTTGCAAGAGGCAACATGTTAATCTGGTGGCTCCTACGGGGTTGGCTCCTCCTCAATCCTGCAAGAAAATTGATACTAGTCGTCATCCACTTCAGACACACCACAACCCTGAGTTGGTGGAGCGCCCATGTGCCTCTCACAAGTGTCGTTCTGCCTGCTACTCGAAGCTTTCGTGCCATGATGCTTGGCATCCTCATCTGAAGAACCGCCAGCTTTAGCCTTGCCATGTAGAACCGCTCTGCTATCACTTTGTTGCTTGTTGCCCAGGATGTTGATTCTTCGGTGACTTGAATACTCCCCACTCTGCTTGTCCCTGAGACTAGATAGAGGTGTTTGTGGCTCAGGCTCTTCCGCGAAGGAAAATGTGACAGTCGTAGTGATTGTAGGCCGATTTAAGGAGCTTCGGAAATGAAATTGAGTGCTGTGAGGGGCGGGATAAGGAGGAAGTGGGAAGTCCGTAGAGCGAACAGCACCATCCCTCCTACCTCTGCCACTTTAGGTATTCGGGTAGCGATGAGAGGGGTAAATGAGCGAATTAGGCATCTCAGTGGTTGAGTATGGGGAATCTAAGGCAGAGCTGGTCGAGCCCTGCGAGTAGATGAATCCTCCACGAGTTCCTCCTTGCTGACTGCACATGCGATGTCTGAGGCGAGCCATAGCAGAATTGTAAGTTATATTGACAGCAGAGAAGTTGGAGGTATAGCGACGCTAAGATTTAGCAGCGGAGGTCGAGGCTTGGTCTAAAATACAGAGACTGGACTGTGAAATATGGAAACCATTACCAAGATCCAGGCAAGGAAGAATTAGGAAACGACTGCCTGTCATAGTGCAAATACACGGTTCAGCTGCATGCGGAGAGCAGACGCCTTGGAGAATAGGAGGATTTGCAACTCGATCTGCAGGGGCCATGGCTATGTGGGAGGTGAATATGACACAGCTTTCGGGGTCATTTATTATCTCCTGCAAGATGTTATGAATTCGCCTTGGGTAAGCGCTCAGGATGATGCAGGTGGCCAGATGGCTCTCCTGTCCGCCGGCAGTCCGTCTTATCACCTTAATTAATACTGTTGACACCTGCATCTTGGTTATTATCAATATATGTTAAACCAAAAGGAAAAAATAAATATTTAAAAAAAATACGTTAAAAATATAATATTTTAAAATGCAATTCCAAATTATTACCCATTTTGATAAAATATAAAAAATTATAAATTTAAAACAATAAATATAAAAAATAAATATTTTTTTACATATTGAATATATGTTTTTAAAAGTTTAAATTGCACTTAATAATTTTATTTACCAAATCATATTTATATATTTTTTATTTAAATTTAACATCATTTTAAAAATATTAATTTATAAAAAATTTGTTTTTATTTCCCAAACATATGAACTTTTATCCTTATTAGTCCCTACGGTCTAGGCATGGGACTATAGTAATCGGTTCCATTAGTTAGAATTAGTACATTTAGATATTAAACCAAAGTTTTTATAAACTTCACCTTTTTTATAAAATGAAAGTTTTTTTCAACCTATCAAATTGCCATAATAATTTTTAAGACAAATCAGATAATTGATGGTCTTATTTGGCCTCCTTTCGAGGTGGGCATGCCATATCATTGATATTTTAGACCATATCGTTGATATTTTTCATAGGATATCTCTCTTCAATGCATTTAGTTGATTAGTATTTCTTAATTGAAACTAATGCTGACATTAGTTTATAAACATTAAATTCTACCCTATAACCAAGCATACAAACACTCGTTGTGGAACTAGAAATGGAAAAGCCATACATCCATATGGGTGTGTTCATGTTGATGTGGTGTGTGGTGTCGACTAATGGGACACTTGTTATTCTTTGTGTGCATGTTGGTGTGGTGTGTGGTGTCGACTAATGGGACACTTGTTATTCTTCTCCTAGAAAATTTAGAAAAAGCTTCATCTCTTTGTTCACTGCGGGGTAAGCACAGGAACTCTTTGTTCACTAAGACTCTCTATTCACTAAGCCGTAAGCAGAAGAACTTTCTATTCACTGAGTCGCTATCTTTTCATTGAGCCCTAAGAACAAGAAGTTCTGTTATTTCTCCTCTTTAAGTTTAAGATGCATTTAAAACATGTTTTAACTCGACAAAGTTGGACAAACACCCTAGTGACCGTCGCCCTGGTGACTGTGCGACAACTACCTTTTCGTCTAGAGGATCTGAGGCCAACAACTACCCGCTTTCATTTTTTTAGAGCGAGTAGCAATGGAACCTTGGAGGGCTCTCAGTGTTGAAATATTCCCTTGCATGCATCCCTGGAATTCACATCTTTGGTAAGAGAAATCCTTCAATTCATATTGGAAATTCTATTTAGAAATGGGAGAGAGAAGGCCTTCAGTGTAAATATTAGGTGCATAATTTTTCCTTATCTGACATATGCAGAAGGTGAAGTTGTGATGCCTTGTAACATGTAACTGCAATAACTGCAATAAGGATGCTAAATCATACATCCAACACCAGTGTGAATTGCAAAGGAAAGTTTACATACCATGTTTCTATTTCTTCCAGTGCAAAGAGCACACCACCAATAGGTGCACGGAAAGCTGCGACCACCCTGGGAGCAGCACCACAGGTAATGAGATCACACCTATATATGTCATTCTTGAAGTACCTCATCCATCTCCATGTTAGATGGTAACACTTTGAACAAATGAAACCCAAAAAAGGTTACATTCTATTGTTCAATTCTATAGCTAATGAGAAGCATAGCTACCATTCTCTGTGATATTTCAATTATGTGCAACGATGGATTGAATCACATTGCATGCCACCCACTTGTATACCTCTACCATCGGCATGCTTCTATCCCTCTCTCTAGGCATAGCATGCCCTCTAGACAACCCTCTCTCTTCTCTATGGGTTGCGTGCCTATTATTTTTTAATGTCACACCCAAAATTCCATGCTTCAAGTATGCTCACAAGTGAATTGTTATAAATGAAGTCCAATAAGCTTTTAATTGTTCTAAATGAGGTGTAATTAGTCTTTAATGCTTTCGAGTTAGGATGATTACCGCATAACTGCTTTCGATTTGATGCGGTCAAAATCACAATTTGATGAGGCCAAAATTAGAGGACCAGAATCCATAGGTGTTGTTCCCAACCATAGCGTAACATTGTTGTTGGTCTTATAATTTCTCTTGCTCCTCCTACATCTTTTCCTTCTTCTGCTACTTATGTACCTCCACTCTTCTATACCTGATAGACTTTCCTGCAATGAATGTGTTTTAGTGATAGACTTTCCTACAAGAAGATGTGTTTTAGTGATAGACTTTCCTACAAAAAGATGAGGTAGGAATAGGGAAGAGTGATTTGCTGCAAGCTAGTTCTGGTTGAGCTGGCTTTTTGAACTGAGTCACATATGTTAGCTTGATGCAACGTTTACGTGGCGTGGTTAGGGATTACATGCTATGTAATGGTGACAGAGGATGGAGTGGTAAGGCATGTGGCTCTCATTCTAAGGCCCACATAGTTCACTAACTTCGGTTTTATTTTTATTTTATTCCATGCATTATATTTATTTAAGTTATCAAGTTGATAATCCTCCTTTACAACTATGCCTTTTTAAATTTCTCTTTTTGCACACTTTCATTTCAATCTCTAAGCATTCTCTTGTTCTTGTTCTTTGTTTTGATTTTTTTATTTTTTTATTTTCAAGCCACAAAAGGTGAAGCTCAATGAACAGTGTTGATGGCATATTTTGGCTTCCCTAGATCCAACAAGATTGAGCATGTAAGTTGAGGAGCTTAGGCCTTCTTTCACTGTGCTTTTCATGCATTTTTACCCTCTTGTTTTTCTATGTTTAAGGTCCAATGTCATCTTAACGTAAGGGATTAGAGGTCGTTCTGCATTCAATGGCATAATATGGTTTCCCAAAAAACTGTTGATAGGTCGTTGTCCATTCAATGGCAAAATACGTTTCCCAAAAAACTATTGATGTGGAAACAAAATTGTGTTTCCTATTGGGGTCTGTTATGCCAACATTTCCATATTCATTGCAATTGCAGAAGGCAATGATCACCCACTGAATTAGAATGGTATGCATCATCCATATAGGCTCTCTAGTCAACATCGGGGCCAAATGACGCGAATCTAAAATTTCAAGAGATAAATTAGTCTTATAAAGGCAATGTTTTGAAAGATTGTTAAGACAATGTCTTCTAAGATTCTTCCTTTTAACTGTAACGTTTTTCTACTTATATCTACAAAAGACTTACTCTATTTCTGTGTCAAGGAATGGTCTCTTGGTTCTTTGCGAGGGCTTTTGGTTGAATTCTGGGACGCAATATTCAGATTTGTTTCCAAAAGTTTAGATTTGTTTCCAGAAGTTATGAAGATGGTGATGCCAAGCATCCTCCACTCCAAATTTCTCTCTCTATATCTCCTCTTTGAAGATGGACGGTATATCCTGTAAAAAATCTGTGTAGGTTAACCCGATAATGTAATATAAATCAAATTAGAATACTATAACCTACTTCTACTAAATTTACGGAGGCTTAAAGATCGAGCTGAACAATATAACCAAAAGAAGAAGAATCAATGGAACAATACACATGAACATACTTTTGGGGAAAGCCTCAGCTAAAAAGCCCACACTATTTTATTATTATACATGGTGGAAATACAGAAAAATTATACAAAGCCTTAGCCCTCACAGCTATCCAGCTCTCAATACAATCCTCACACATGCTTAGAGGAAATATTGGCTTCTCTCTAGCCTTCCTCTCTGCCATCCAAGCTCCTATTTCCTTGTCATTCCTTGTGGATGATTCCCCTGTTACCAAGTGGAAAACCTCCTTCAAAACTGCACAATCCCCAAGGATAAATCCTTGACTGCATGCATGAGTTTTCTCCATGAGAAAACACATGCAACTGATAGTACATTGTCCTTGAATTTAATTTCAACTGGGTCTCTCTCAAAATAGACATGCATGAGTTTCTGATGAGGGAGTATTCAGTTGACTAGAGTAGCACTAGTTGAGTGCATGCATGCATCAACTGACTGTTAACTCACTATTGGTTCCTCAAACAGTTTAGAACTAATTTAACTGGACTTAACTCATTAAACTAAGTTAACTAATTACAAATCAAATATAACTCAATCCTATCTCCTTAATTTAAGGGATAAATCTTGCATGACTTCAAAAAGACTTTTAACTTGAATTTCTCCAACTAATTAATTTAAAATTAATTAATTAATTATTTCCAAGTAGCTATTAAGACTAAATTCGATTTAACTCAAAATATAATTCAAGGACAAATTAAATTGGAATATTCTTGTTGCCATATTTCAACACTCCCTCTCAACAAAAAAGGTATTATCTACCACCCTGATCCTATCTCTATGGAACTCGAATTTACACTTTGACAATGCCTTTGTCAAAATGTCAGCATCTTGCTCCTTTGTCGAAATATACTGCAGCAACATGATCCTCCTCGCTACACAGTCTCTAAGATGATGATACCAGATGTCGATGTGCTTGGACCTATCATGAAATATTGGATTCTTAGAGAGTTTGATACAACTATGATTATCACAATCGATCACAGTTGGATCCATCGTCTTATCAAACAAACCAACTAGGATTTTTTGCATCCAGATGGCCTCACATGCTGCCCGACTTGTAGCCATATATTCTGCCTCTACTGAGCTGAGTGCAACTGACCTCTGTTTCCTGATGTACCAAGAAACTGTCATTGACCCAAGGTTGAAAATCCCTCATGATGTGCTCTTCCGATCTGATGGACTCCCTACCCAATCTGCATTAGTGAAGCCTTGTAACTTCACTCGCTCTGTCCGTTGGTACCATAATCCATACTGAGATGTGACTTTGAGGTATCTCAATACATGCTTTATTGCCTTCCAAAACATCTTGGCAGGCTGAACCATCGCTTGACTTAGCTGGTTCACCGCATAGCACAAATCTGGTCGTGTGTTCACTAAGTACATCAGTGAACCTACAAGTTACCTATACACATTAGCCTCTACCACTTCTCTTGAAGTAGCAACCTCCTTCCTCCAGTTACCTACAAGAGGAGTCTACATGGACTTGCACTTCTCCATGTGGAACCTCCTAATTATATCATTGGCATACATGCCCTGAGACACGAAAAAATCCCCATCCTTCTGCCACACTTCGATGCCAAGGAAGTAATGCATGAAGCCCATGTCTTTCATCTTGAATTATCTTGCAAGGTCCTCCTTTCAAGACACGATCAACTAATCATCACTAGTCAATATGAGATCATCAACATATAGTACGATGATCAACAGCTTACCTTTCACCACGATGTGGTATAGGTTCGCATCCGCTTCACTCTTTGTGAAGCCCAACCCAGTGAAGTAGTTGTCTATCCTTGTGCACCAAGCACAAGGTGCTTGCTTTAGCCCGTACAATTCTCTCTTGAGTCAGCACACATACGACTCATGATCGAAGGTCTCAAAACCTTTTGTTTGCTCTATGTACACCTCTTCCTCAATATGGCCATTGAGGAATGCAGTCCTCACATCCATCTGATGGATCTTCCAACCCATCTGTGATGATAGTGCCAACATAGATCTGATAGATGAGTATCTTACAACAAGAGAAAAAGTCTCATCATAGTTAATCCACTTGACTTGTGAAAAGCCACGGGCAACAAATCTTTCCTCATGCTTCTCCACACTAACATCAGCAGCTTGCTTTACCTTGTAAAGCCAACGAGAACTCACAACTGACTTGTTCTCCGGTCTCGAAACCACGTCCCAGACACTGTTACGCACTATGGAGTCATAATCCTCCACCATAGCATCAACCCAAATTGGCTGCTGCACTGCTTCCTCAAAAGAAGATGGCTCGGTCTCAACACAATCCCTAGCAAGGGCCATGTATCCAGTGTACCTCTCAGGTGACCTCCTCTTTTTGCACTGAGAAGATGGTGCTCCCACATTCTCTATCACATCCTCCAACAATCTATCAACTTCTTTTATGCGCTTTCGTCCATCTCTAGAAGACTTTGCTTGAGTGGATGTCTCCAGTCCTGGAACCTCTACATGCGGCTACTTCACATAAGTCCGAGTCTCCTCCTCCTTAGGAACAAACAGTTCCTCCACAGCCTGTAGTTGGAGCTCCCTCTCAAGGGAAACTCGCATGGCCTTCTACTCATCAAACTTGAGATCTCTGCGAATCACTGTCCTTTGACTGGTAGGCAAGTACACCCAATAGTTGTGAGGTGTATCAATGTACCCCACAAGTATCCCCAACTCTGTTGTTGGCTCAAGCTTCTTCTGTGCATCCTTTGTCACATGGAAATATACCAATGAGCCAAAGATCCTGAAGTGACCCACATATGGTCTCTTACCAGAGAAATCTTCCTCTGGTGTCTTCATCCCAAGTGTGTCATGCGGGCTTTTATTCTGCAAATAGACCACTGTGTTGCATGCCTCAACCCACAAGTGAAGTGGTTGGCTTTGGTCATGTAGCATTGCTCGTGCTACCCCTACAATAGTTATGTTCTTCTTCTCGGCCACCCTATTTTGTTGTGGGTTATGAGGTGCCATCAACTCTTGTTTAATTCCTTCCATTGCATAGAAGTCCTTAAACTCTTGAGAGACAAATTCTCCACCATTGTTGCTTCTCAAGGCCTTGATCTTCTTCCCTGACTCTTTCTCGACCAAAGCTTTGAACTCACAAAACTTTCTGAAAGTTTGGCCTTTCTTCTGCATGAAATAAATCCAGCATTTACGAGAATAGTCATCAACGAAAATCACATAATACCTTTGCTTCATTGTGGATGTCGTTGAGAATGGTCCACACAAATCAGTATGAACTCACTCTAAGATAGCCTTTGCTTGACTGTCTCGGTCAATGAAGGAAGACTTGATGTACTTTCCCAAGGTACAACCTTTGCATGTGTCAACTTGCTCAAGTTTACCTTTGGGAAGTACTGTATATATCTATTGCATTATCTTCAAAGCTCCATGATGCAAATGGCCCAACCGCCTATGCTACAACTCGCTAGTGTCTTGGCTTTGCACCAATTCTACTTTCGTACTCAATGCTTCACAATCATCTACCTCTAGTTTATATAGATTCTTCACCCGAATCCCTATCCTCTTGGTCTGACCCATGTCTATGTGTCTTAGGAACACCTTTCCTTTACTGAAGACAACATCGTAGCCTTTGTCCTCCAACATCGCGACCAATACCAAGTTCTTCTTCAGTCCAGGCACATACATCACATCTGTCAAGGTGAGAGGAGCTCCATGCTCCCTCTGAAAAGCAACCGTGCCCACTCCTGAAACACTATACCTTCTATCATCACCCATCTCTATGCGCATCTTGAGGTCTTTCTCCTCCAAGGCACTGAATAAATTTTTATCACTGGTCATGTGGAATGAGGCTCCATTGTCAAGATACCAGACACAACCCATCATCGATGACACCATGCATGCAATGAGGGTAAAGTCCATTTTGAACTGAGAGGCTAATGCCTCACCTTCCAATCCTTCCGAGGATCCCTTCTTCGACTTCTTCAATGGGAAATTAGTCGCATAATGTCCCATCTTGTGACAATTAAAGCATCTTAATTTAGACACGTCACCCTTCTTCCCTTGATGAGAAGAATTCTATTTAAAATGGGAAGCCTTCCCCTTCTCTTTCCTTGCCTTACTTGCTAAGGCTAGATTTTATTCATCATCATTCTTGGATGAAGAACCATCTCTTGTGTTACTCCTGATCTCCTCCTGCATAAGATCCAACCACAGTCATTCCCAATCCGGCAGTTTCTCCCTTCCATTCTCAGAGTCCTGGTAGCTATTCCAACTCTTTGGAAGGCCAAGGAGAGCGAGTCTCACCATATCATCATTGGCAGTAGTTATTCCCACACTTGCAAGCTCATCTCTGCAGGTGGTGATCTTGTTCAGATATGTGGAAATAGCTTCGCCCTTCTCCATCTTGATTCTTCAAAGCTTATCGTTGAGCGCCAATTTCCTTTGGTCGCTACTATTCTGGTAGAGGTCCTTCAATGTCTTCCAAATTGAAAATGGAGTATCCTTCCCATGGATACTCGAGACAATATCTTCTCGAACTCCCTCAAGGATGATCCATCTCACCTTTGCCACACACTTCTTCCACTCAGCCAAATCTTGTACATTAGTTGAAGTTAGCTTTGGGATTTATTTATCAATGAATTCCTTCAAGCCATTGTCTTGTAATACAACCTCCATTCTATCTTTCCATGATATGTAATTCGAGCTACATTCCAAGGCATACTCAAGTCTCAAGCCATAGAATGCCATTAGCCAACCTTGAAGTATGATATGAATTCGATTTGGCCCTGCAACCCCGAACTTCAAACTTCGAATTCTCTTCTTAGTATATTGCTCACAGCTCCGATACCATGTAGAAATTTCTACAAATCTAGCTCTGATACCATGTAAAAAATCTGTGTAAGTTAACCCAATAATGCAATATAAATCAAAGCAGAATACTATAACCTAATTCTACTATCAATTTACGGAAGCTTAAAGATCGAGCTGAACAATATAACCAGAAGAAGAAGAATCAATGGCACAATACACATGAAAATACTTTTGGGGAAAACCTCAGGTAAAAACCCCACACTATTGTATTATCATACATGGTGGAAATACATAGAAATTATACAAATCCTTAGCTCTCATAGCTATCCAACTCTCAGTACGATCCTCACAGATGCTCACAGGAAATCTTGCTTCTCTCCAGCATTCCTCTCTTCCCTCCAAGCTCCTATTTCCTTAAGTTGTTCCTTGTTGATGATTCCCCTGTTACCAAGTGGAAAACCTCCTTCAAAACTATGCAATCCCCAAGGATAAATCGTTGACTGCATGCATGATTTTTCTCCATGAGAAAACACATGCAACTGATAGTACACTGTCCTTGACTTTAATCTCAATTGGGTCTCTCTCAAAATAGACATGCATGAATTTATGATAGGGGAATCTTCAGTTAACTAGAGTAGCACTAGTTGAGTGCATGCATTCATCAATTGACTATTAACTTACTATTAGTTCCTCAAACAGTTTGGAACTATTTTAACTAGACTTAACTCAGTAAATTGAGTTAACTAACTACAACTCAAATATAACTCAATTTTATCTCCTTAATTTAAGGGATAACTCTTGCATGACTTTAGAAAGACTTCTAACTTGAATTTCTCTAGCTAATTAATTTAAAATTAATTAATTAATTATTTCCAAGTAGCTATTAAAACTAAATTCGATTTTAATTCACAATCTAATTCAAGGACAAATTAAATTGGAATATTCTTGTTGCCATATTTCAACATATCTATTTTTTTCAATTGTTAATCAATTATAAACACCATTTCCAAATATTCAATAGCTTCAAAAATCTGAGTGCACTTGAATCTATATTTTGTGTCAATGCCCAACTCTTCAATTTGGCTTTAATCCGAATATAATACCGCCGTAAAATAAATTATTAATATAATCAATTCCAACTGCAGATCCGAATTCAATTAGAGCAATCCCAGATTTTGGTGCAGGGGCAATGCTTGTCCTAAAATTAAGAATTTACAATACCATATAAAATTAGAAATTTCTAATATATTAAACTCTTATTTTCCTTTAATTAGTTCACTCTTGTATCATGATTTCATATGGTTCCTTGGATTGAACATCATGTTTCTTCTATTTTGATGAACTTGGCAGAATAATTTGACATGGAGGAGTTGTACTTGTTCTTTGGGTGTAAGTAGGATTATGGCTATGGGTGGTGGAATCACTGGATTCAAAGGGCAAGATTCCATGACAATATTGAAATTAGGACTATTATCTTCTCTCAAGAAATATGGTTTCTAAGAAAGAGTACAATGTACTTATATTCTACTCTTGTACAAGAGGAATTCCTATTAGACAGTGGAAGACTATTTGTGGGATATAAGTTAGACTTACTTGTTTTACTGTATGTTCCTGAACTTGATTAAATGTGCCATTTGAAGACTGTTTGTGGGATATGGAGTTGGAATTACTTCCTTTATTGTATGTTCCTAAAAATTGATTAAATGTGCCATTGGAAGACTCTTTACAATGGTATAATCTACTAGGTTTCCAAAAACGCCCTACAATGTAGCTATTTGTAAATATTCAATGAATGTCATACAGTGTAGCTATTTGTAAATATTATATGCAAGTCACACAATTGCACTGTTGGATGCTATATTTAAAGATATTAATGACCTTGCAATGGATCCTTTGATGAAATTTATTCGAGTGTTCACTATTCAACTCAAATCCATTCCAATGTTCACTATTTAGCTTGGAAATGTGCAACTATCTTTCCCATCCCTGCTCCTATTTCATATGTTCATTGTTTGAATGCGACAATTGACAGCGTTTGCTCTTGGCATCATGCCCTTGGACAGGGACTTGTTGCTTGCAACCCACCTTGTTTATTTAATTTTAAATACTTAAAGACATTAATTGTGAAGCGTACCCTAGATGATGTTGGTAGTATATCTAAGTTGAGAGATTAGAAACATTGCAAGGGATGAGAATGAACATCTCATGAATTATAATGTTTGGCAGAGTAATGTTGGATCTTTATTTGTCTAATATTAGAATCTCATCGATTATAATGTTTCCTAGAGTAATGTTGGATCTTTATTTATAATGTTTGCGAGAGTAACGTTGGATCTTTATTTGTCTAATATTAGAATCCATTCATTCATCAACGAAAGGAAGAAATCCAGCAAAGCAAAATTAGGGGTGTTGATGAATGAATTTTGAGCATGATCTTTATGTTCTTTTATTTAATAAAATAACGTGATGTGAAAAAATTAAGTTTGGTTGGTTGATAATGTTTCAATGTGATGATATTGAGATGATATTGGGTTGGCTTATATGAGTTTTTAGAGAGGTTATAGTTTTTAAGCATCTGTAATTTTTTTGATAATATAATATATATGTATTTTTATTATTGGTAATTTTTTTAATAAATTTTAAAAATTAAAGTTTTATTTGTGAAATGATAAGATATTCGTGGATTGTCTTTTTTTTCCATGATGTGGACTGAATCCTATATATATTTAAAGTATATAGGATCCAATAAAAATTTTAACTATATTTTTTTTTAGATATCTATGAGGTTGATATTTACATAAATTAGTTGATATCCAAATAAATTAGTTAACATAGATCTTCAAATAATTTATTTTTTTAGATATTTATGAAGTTGATATCCACATAGATTAGTTAACATGGATCTTCAAATAATTTAATTAAATCACTTGTTCAAATATTTTTGAAAAATATAAGATTTAAACATTTAATTCAAACTTTTTTTTTATTTATTTTTTTAATTATTAGACATTATTTTTCTATTTAAAACATAATAATTATTTTAAAAAAGTATGACTCTATTACAAACTTACACATCCTCTCATCATATTAAGTTTCTCAAAAATCCATAAACAACTTACGACATTCATGGAGCAATCAATAATAAGATTAATAAAGAATTTAAAGAACGTCGAACTCGTGAAGCAATAAAAAAGTTTAAAGAATGTCGAACTGGTAATGCAAGGATGGCCTTGTACAAGAAAAATGGAATAATTTCAATCTAGAAAATTCACCAAGAGAATTTAAAGAATGTCGAACTAGTAATGCCAAGATGGCCTTGTACAAGAAAAATGGAATAATTTCAATTTAGAAAATCCATAAGAAGCTAAAAATATTCATGAAGCAATGGTAGGGTTGATAAAGAGTTAAAATAATGTTGAGGTATGAAAGCTCGGTATGGCCTTGTCTTGTACAGGAAAAATGGAGCTATGGGGTTCAGAGTTGGGGAAATAGCTTCAGCAATGTGAAACAAAGGGGAAGTCTCGCAGCGGTTTGAGTCTTAATTCTCAGTCAACCAATAGTTCTAATTTATATTGTCTTGGGAAGCCTCTTCGCTGAATGGAGGCATGCCATTGAACTAGAAGCCATGGAAGCCAGGGCATGGCATCTCCCTTGGCTCCTCCTCACCACAGTTGTCTATTTTGCGTAGTATTTCCTCCAAGCCGCCGACAAGAGGTCGTACCTTGAAACCTCTGTTGCCGAAATTTGGACTGTGTGAACGTCATGTGCTTTGACTATCATGGCTCCTGGGACACTTTGCCACCAAAGCTCATCGAAATTTGGACTGTGTGAACGTCATGTGCTTTGACTATCATGGCTCCTGGGACACTTTGCCACCAAAGCTCATGTGACATTGTATGACCCATCCTCTAACTTCAGCACCAACTTCGGAATTGGATCGTGACACTTTGCCACCAAAGCTCATGTGACATTGTATGACCCATCCTCTAACTTCAGCACCAACTTCGGAATTGGATCGTGGCTCCACTCTGGGATTCCCCCAACAAAGTTGTCATGGGAATGCCGCTCTATGGGCGTTCCTGGATGCTCAAAAGCTTAGACGAGACAAGGAAAGTTATCGGTCCCAAGAAAGCTGTGAGCAGCGAAACGTGTTGAAAAAGTTTAGGCAATAAAGTTCTCACTGATCACCATGGCTATTGTGTTGAACAGAGTGGCGAAACTAAACAAACTAAGTGGTAGCTTTCCAGAAAAATTGAAACAAACAACATTCCCAGGGATGCATGTCAAGTACATGTATCTTTTAAAATAAGATAACTACTTTTGCATGAGGAGCTGGCTAAACATAGAGAGTAAGTTAACTGAGTGATTGAGTGGTTGAGTGTTTAAGTGTTTAGTCAAGTCGAGTTAAGTGATAGACGATTTTGAGTGTGTGATTTCATGTGCTTGCATATCAAGGTATTTTAGGCAAGTAGCTAGTTGGAAAAAGTTAAATACCCTTCACCCAGTTCCTCTTAAGTATCATTTTTGTGTGATCAATAGAAGAGCAACAGCTTGTATTTTATGTGTGAATTTTTGTTTTGTTTTCTCTTCTTTTCAAAAATTGGTATCAGAAAAAGGTTAAGCCAAAGCTTCCGAACAATCTGAGTATCAAAGAAGTGAAGTCGCAGTGTGCAGAGAAAATTAGTTGTCTATTATTCGTTGAAGGAGTTGTGAGCAGCCTCAACTGAGAGTTGCCACAACCCTCCTTGTCAGTGCTATAGTCAACAACTGCGAAACTGTTATGTAGTTGTTCCCTAGTTGCCGATTGTTTGGCGTGTCGCGGCCATAGTAAAAAGTCAATTGCTCCAATGAACAGTCACCCACAAACCCCAATTTGCATCCATTAACGCGATTAGATTTCAAGTTCAAAGCTTCTACGACACACGAGAGTCAACGAGGTCAAGTTTAAAGGTTTGAAAATATTTTGGAAAGGGGATTTTATGAAGTTACTTGAAAGTTAAAAGAGATATTCGAAAGTTTTTGGAAAGTTTTTTTTTGTTTGTATTTGAATTTTTTTTAGTTTTTTATTTTATATATATAAAATAAAAACTTAGGGTTTTATTGATTTTTTTTTAAAGAAAGAGATCGCTTAAAAAATAGAGAAATTTAGGGTTTTTTGAAGAAAATTTTTGGAGAAAGATAGCTTTCTTAAATTCCAGCACCAGTGCTCACCATTTACAGGGAAGGATTATGATGTGTGGGCCATTAAGATGGTGACCACGTTGCAGGTACATGATGTTTGGGATTATGTCTAGTTTGGGTTTTCATAACCTATGGATGACGCAGCAGAACGAGCCCTCAATAATACAGAGAAGGAACAATGGAAGAAAGACAAGAAGAAGAATGCACAAGCGTTGCAGCTTATCCAACAATAGGGAGTGGACCGAGCAGTGTTATGATCACGTCTTCAACAAAAATAGCATGGGATACTTTGGCGAAAAACTATACAGGGATGGCCAAAGTCAATATCGTTAAGTCGCAGAATACTAAGAGAAATTTTGAAAATTTGCGGATCGAGACAAATGACATTGGATCTAATTTATCCAACTTCCTCAATTTCATTAATTGATGTACACGGATCTAATTTATATTACGTCTGCTTTGACTGGAGCATTTGACTTGAATGGATGGCAATATTCAAATGAATTGAATTGAATGCTTAGGTAATGTGTAATTGTTCAAGTAAAGCTTGAATTCGTGAAGTCACCTCTGGCGGCTTCGCAAATAACGCATGCAATTGCAATTTCAAACTGCACATACATCATTTCGTGGTTTTGCCTTTTCATTAATTGACGTAAACCCCTCTTTCAGACCAATACAGTGCACACACAAATATTGTTGTATGTGTTTCCTTAAATCTTGTACTTTGTAGGCTTAGGGTAGGTCGAGGAATATGACCAACTCAAAGATTTACCGGGAGACTGTTAGAGGGGTGTTAAGAGTCAGAAGGGGCGTGCTCCGTAATTTAGGCAGTCTCTTTGATTGACTCCACATTGAAATTGCATCCGCTTTCTTTTTTCCTTTAAATTAAAGAGAAGCACTTTCAAGCGTTCCGACTATTATCTTTTTACCGAAAATCCATCCAGATGGTCAACGAGTCTATATATATTATAAATTTGATTTCAATATATATATTTACGTTCTTAAAAAATTGTTCTTCTTTTTGGCGTAATCATTAATAAAAAATGGTGAGATTTATATATATACTATTTAAGTTATAAAAAATACTTATTCTCTCATTCTAATGGATCAATAATCTCACATGTATATATTTTCAATTTAAATTAAATAAAAGTTACCTACATAATATTTAGGTGTAAATAAATTTTCAAAATAAACTTTTGCAAATAAGTGAATCTTAAAAATTATATATATTATATATTTATTATCTTTTAATGTTAATTTATATTATTATTATAAATAATATTTTTTTGAAAGAAAAAATCTTAATTTTATTTTAATTTATAATTTTTTTTGTAAATGTTAATGGTGTTTATTAAGAGCAATCTTTTGACTTATGTGCTTAAGAAAAAATTAAAATATAAAAGCAAACATCAAAAATTAAGTGTTGTAGTAATTATTTTTCTCTTTCTCTTTTTCCTTTGAACTTTCTACCACCCCCTTATTCTGGGTCAGTTCGCAGTTGTCTCTTGTGGGGGTTCTTTGTCTTAATCAGAATTTTCAAAGCATGAACTCTCTTTGTACCCACCATCCCATCCTCTTTTTGTGCCACATTTTTCTGTTGATGTGATTCATAGATCACTTTTGATTCTATACCATTCTATTTGTGTGTTGTATTTCCAACATGTTTATGAGTACTCTCTTCTTCTTGGTTCGATGGGTTCTCTGTGATTTCCCCTTCTTCCTCCTCTGTGATGAAGGGTTCAAAAGGTTGTCATCCTTTTGTTTTGCGTTCCTACCTCTTTTTCTTTTTTGGATGCTTTTTTGCTTGGGGGCATGTGTCCTACAAATGTCATGTTTAGTAGCTTGAGAAACATCTAAATGTCATATTTTCATAATCCAAAAGATGGATCCACTAGAAGGTTTTATGTTTCATCGAAATGCACTCAGGTAGAGTTTTACTTAGATCCATTTCCACACAGATTATGGCGAAAGTAAATAAACATTTCTCCATTCTTTTAGAGTCCATCTTTCTAAATGACCCCAATGTATTTCCAATATCCTCAAGAACCTTGTGATGCCAAAAGAGAAGGGGAAGATTTGATAACCTCATCCATACTGGCATTGTTGAGACCACTATTGTTATGGAATCAAAGTTTGGGAACCAATGTTTGATGAAAAGCCCTGCACTTCGCCAAAACCAAGGCCCTTCTTTCAAAACTCTCTCCAAGTCATCCTGGGTATTGAACTAAACAATGAAAAAACCTTCTGAGCATAGTTATATGTCACAATGCCTGGTCCAGGTTGAAAAAACCCATTGGTGCAAAACGTCAGACTTGGGCCAAAACCTATTGAATCTACAAATCACTACTCTGGATTGAAGAATAGAAAAAAATTTATTTACTTCTATTAGGTTTACCTCCATGGTGGGCACTTGTTGTTGTTGTTATAAAATGTATGGTCTAGGAGAGTATTCTGGTAGATCTAATTGATTAGAACCCTTACCTCATGTTGCATCCTTGTAGGAGACTGAACCTCCTAGGTTCTTGGATCTCAAAGAACCACCTTGTAGCCTTAAATTCAGGGCAATGTTGAAACTTCTTGAAATGTTGTAATCTGTAACTGAAATAAATCTTGAAGTTGCTTCCCTCCATGAAGAAGACGCTGTATGTCTGTGATTCTGATGTGGTGGACGATCCGCAGAGGAACTTCAAGACTATTGAATGGAACAATGAGAGCTTTGGGACAAGCACATTCATGTCTCAGGGAAAAGGGAAGAATATGAATTATAATGTTGCTTTATGTTCCCTTCACTGGTATCCCAAGAAACACAAAAATAATTGTCAAATGGAGGAACCGTACATGGCGTCAGGTGGCCAACATCAACAATAGCATCAACACAAGTCTGTTGTTGTGAAGAAGACAAATTCCATATTCTTGGCGAAGAAAGCCAGAGCGTGCACTGAATGTGGGAAGGATTTCTCATCCTAGAAGGCCTTGTTTGGGCACATGAGATTCCATCTGGAGTGGGAGTGGAGGGGCATCCTACCCCGACAAGGCGTTCGCCAAGAAAGAGAGACCTTGATGATGATGTCGAATGGATCATCCTCCTTTGTTCCATGGCCCATCCAACACGTCACAACAGATACATAATTAATTACAGGTGCAAAATTCACTCATTAAAACATAACATTTAATGTTATGGGTTAATGCTAACTTAAAACTTAGCATTAGTTTCATGTATTGGAGAAAAGCCAAGCCCCCATAATTTTAACCAAACTTTATATGCATCACAGAAAAAAGTAACTTTGGTTATCTTACTTTGAATACATTGAAAAATGAGAAACCCACAATAAAGCTTCAAATCTGGTTATCCGATCAAATTAAAATTAAATAATTTTAAATATATTCTTTTAACAAATAATTTGGTTAACTCTAAATAAGATATATTTTCAATAGTGAACTCAGATTAATAGAGAATGAATGCTCTTGCAAACAGCTATAGTCCCTCAGAAAAAGACTAGTAAAGAACTCTTCCTCTTCCCCTAAACTAATTTTGAATCTAACCTATTTGGTTGTGGACGACATTCAACATGACATTGGAGTATTCTTGTATTCAAAATTTCACAATGTTTATGGATACAAATTTACTATCATCCAACGTTATGGTAGCTCTATGAATCTGACCTGGCTTTATTGCCACTAACTCAGACTTTTACCCTGAGAGCATTGAAGGGTGGAGCATAGCCACTTAAGTTGAATTGAATTTTGATGGAGGTGAGATAGAAAATAATGACAACCAAACCCCACTAACTCAGACTTTTACTAGGAGAGCGTTGAAGGGATGAGCATAGTCACTTAAAGTTGAATTGCGTTTTGATGGAGGTTAGACAGAACACAGTGAAAACCAAACTTCAAAGCTGCTTTGGATTCAAAAGGGGCATGCTTGGGGACCATAGACCTTGAGTTGCAGACTCTAATTGCCATAATTTCCCCGCTTTTTTAAGGATGCTTGAAAAAACCTATTTTTATCACTTTGAACTAGTTATGTCTTTTTTGGATGGTTGTTTTTATGGGTTTTTTTGGTTTGATTTTTCTAAAAGATGGCAGGAATTTATTGAAATCACAAGTTTTATGGGTCCCTACACAATCAAAGTGCCCTGAGGGATTTTTAGGATGCTAAATCTATATATATAGTCAAAAAAACAGTTTAAATAACACAAATCAAGATTTCACCATATTTTTTTCCTCCGGCACTGGAAAGTGCAAAAATTTGCACTAAAGACGACTCCTCTTTTTTTATTTTTTTCCCTAAAAAGTGTCATATTTGACTTTGTTGACTTCAGTTTTATAAGAATCAAAAGTGAAAAAATTGCCCAATGAATTTACAAATTATATAAAATTTCTTTACTCTTTTTTTAAAATACATAAACAAAAAAATTCAACTAAGAATATTCTACTTCATCTTCATTCATTTATTTTTCTATTCTACTTCCATCTTCATTCATCTATATCTCTTACTTATTATTTTAGGTCAACATAAATTTGCTATTTTTAAGTTAATAGACATATTTATTTAGAAAAGAGTTTTTGAATTTTGATTTAATTATTAATAATGATTATATAAATGGTAGAAATTTAACTTCTACAAAATATTTTAAAATATTTTTATTAATTGTTATAAATTGAAGTTTTGAATTTATCTCAAAAATAGTTATGTCTTTTTTCTCTTTTAATTAATCTGATTAATTAAAAATATGTCATATAGACATGTGTCATGTGAAATGAGTTATGTTTTTTGGACATGTGTTATCAGTAAACAATGGTATTGTAACAAAGCTTATTTACAAATTAATAATTTCCATGCCAAAATAGATATGAATCTTCATGACTAAAAATCTTATAAAATACTCTTTTTTTTTTTAATATATATGTTTAATTTCATATATTAATTTAAATAATAATAATAATAATATAATTTAAATAAATTTCTATATTATTTTAATTTTGACAATATAAAATAAATCATAAAATAATATCTATTATTAAATGTATAAATTTAATTCATATTCAAATTTAGCATTAATAAAAATTTTAAATACAATTTATATTCGCCTAGAAAATTAACTTTCTTACTCTTCGTTTCTCCTCTCAAAAAAGAATTTGGATCAAGAGGGGAAATTCCTCTTTATCCATAGATGAAATAGTCATTTAAGTTTATATCTTCGTTTCTCCTCTCAAAAAAGAATTTGGATCAAGAGGGGAAATTCTTCTTTATCCAGAGATGAAATAGTCATTTAAGTTTAAGTTTTGTTACTTGACAGTCTAATTCATAATCCACTTTCTTGGAGATATAAGATACAATATTTGCTTCAATAATTGAAGATGTAAATTGTAATACGCTTAACGAATTAGTTTTAGGATTTAAGATTAATTTAAAGTTTGTATTTACATGGATATCCATTATACTCCTTGGTTGTGTTTTTGTTGGTCTTTCTCAAATTTTGGTAAAAGATGAGGAGATAACTTAATAAGTTTAATGAAAAATGGAGATTCTGTATTTTTATCTTTGTTTTAATGGAAATGGTGTATTTTTATCTTTAGGAAAGCAAAGATAGATCAATTAATAGATAATAAGCTCAAGGTAACATAGAGATTGTGTAGTTTTATCTTTACGAAAATAAAGATAAAGCAATAAGTGAGTAACAACTTTGAAATTTTGGATATTTTTAAAATACTTGTTTTAAACCTATTAATTTATGGTATGAAATGACCTCAACCCATTTATAATAGAAAAATAAACTACTTTATCTAAAATTAATAATTAATTGAAAATCATTGAATGTCATGCATGCCCTCTTGCCTACAAAATCACTTTGCAATGATTTGAGGCTCCCTGTCCAATTTCAACTTAGAAATTACAATGAATAGAGAATACCTATCTGCATAAGAATTTCTTACAAAAAGCTATTAATCTACATTTTATATATGAAATGATCACAACCCATTTATAATAGAAAATATAAACTACTTTATTTAAATATATATATATATTAATTAGAAATCATTGAATGTCATGTAGAAATTATGCTCTATACACATCTTGTAGAGAAACTGTAGATTAAACTTGTTAAACACACATGGAAAACATAGAATAGGAAAGATAAAACAGTGAGTACATTTTTTTATTAACATCAGATATACATTTATAGTACAACATGTGACTCTTGGGTTTCAGATCCCAAGGTCTCTTGGACTGCTTTTGTCCATTCGACTTCCACACTAACCCATTAGGATTAGGTGTCCAACATTCCCCCCCTTAATCCGAAGGGTTATGTATGAGTCCAAGAAAAGAGCTGTAATACAAAATGTGCAAAAAATACATGGCAGCACTAGGCTGAATGTGCTCTATGAAATGTTGGTATAAAGGGCAGTGGTTTAAGGATGACCACCAACACTGGAACGCTTAGTGCAGTTCCCGGAACTCTTCCAAAACTGGCAAGAAACTGAAGTTTTCTGCTAGAGGAAGTGATCCTATTGTTTTAAAGAGGGAAACCTTCAACCATAAAAGGGAGGTCTCACCCCGCATAAAAGGTAAAACTTCAACCTCAAAAGGGAAGTCTCAACCTGTGATGGTTTAAGGATAACCAACAACTCTGGAATGCTTAATGAAATTCCTTGAACTCTTCCAAAACTGGCAAGAGGCTGATGTCTTCTGCTAGAGGAAGTGTTCTTAATCTGTGATGGTTTAAGGATGACCAACAACTCTGTAATTCCTAGAACTCTTCCAAAACTAGCAAGAAGCTGGAGTCTTCTGCTAGAGGAAGTGTCCCAGATTTCCAACTGAAGGCATGTTCAGGCATCTTTGTCTCTGGCTACAACTCTGAAACTGGTGTGGCAGGTTGTGGCTCAGGCTCGCTTGATGTGACTTTGAAGCTTGTAGATGACCATCATTTCCCCCCTGTCAGGTACAAGGTGAGAAGATGGAGAAAACGCAACTGCAAGACTGTTCAATACTGTAGAACAAGTTCTAACATGCGTTTGGAATATCTTCTTGGCTGTTGATGCCCATTGCCAAGAAGCGATCCATCCAAGATGAATCTTTGTTCTTGCAGGACGTTTATTTCTGAAGCATCTGTGTGAAGAATGACTGGTTTTATGATAGTGCTTACATGGATGAAGATCAAAACAATGATCTTTCAAATGGCCAACTCGATCACAGTGTTGGCATTTCACAATCTGTTGTTGTTGTTGTTGCTGTGGAAGAGGGGCAGAGTCCGGAACAGCTGAAGCTGAACTGTCATGAGGAGCAGGTGAACTGTCATAAATGAATCCAGCACTCTGAAACTGAATGGGCTTGGCATAGTCTGGAATATGAAAGGACAAGTCCTTGTCATATCCAAGACCAGTTCTGTGCTTGTTGTGGACAAGCTGTTCCCAAGGTCTGATGATGGGCTTGGGAAGTGCAGACTGAGTTTCTGCATCTGCATGTACAATTGCTGCTTTATTGGGTACTGGATCTGAATGAACTTGAACAATATTGACTTGCTGTTTATGGGAGTCTGCTTCATTGTTCTGAACAGAAATAGGTTCAGAATGACTGCTTCGTTTTAATTCTTCTTGCTGTAGCTGTGTTTCAAGCTGCAAAAAATCAATTTTCTCTTGTGCATATTGTAGACATGTCTGAATTTCGGAGAGAGAGCCTTTGCTGATTTGGAATGTTTCATGATTAGAGGAATGTATCAGAGTTTTTAAGAACTCTAATATTTCAGTAATTCGAGGCATATTCTTCATTGTCAAAATTACACCCCTTTAAAAGACTGATTACAACTATGACCCAATGAGTAAAAGTAACACCCACTCACAGTACAAAGACACAGAAAAATCCTTTGTAAATGTGCAGCAAATGAATCAAGGAACAGAAACTATAATGAGTTTTAAATACAGTTCCACAACTGGGGCAGCAGCAACTGCAAACTTACTTGGATCCTTCAAATACTCCTTCCCTTTTGAATCAGAAATGATGGCTAACAAAACTTCAACAATTATAACACTGTCATGGACAGGACTTGAATGTTCATATGCCTTGACTGGGGTACGAATCAGTATCCTCTGATTTTGCCACTTTCTTCAAAGAAAACAATAGTCCACTTCCAGATTTGCATGATAACAAATGATTTTCTGCAAATAGCTGTTATGCAGGCTCAATATAAAAGGTCTTCTCTACTGTACTGTGCATGCTATGTTTAGCAGGAGCATT
The DNA here is from genome assembly GCA_031772625.1 of Pinus tabuliformis. Taxonomy (NCBI): domain Eukaryota; kingdom Viridiplantae; phylum Streptophyta; class Pinopsida; order Pinales; family Pinaceae; genus Pinus; species Pinus tabuliformis. Next base: position 823,106,282 of record CM062818.1, on the reverse strand, counting down.
TGAATTCACTGCAACCAAACACTCCCAAATATAAAAGCTTTAAAGAACATCGGCACAGCCTTCAAGAAAAGAACTCAACACATACCACAAACCAGAGCCTTCAATTCAACGCAGAATCCAACAGAGCGCATACCAGCATATGACATTCAGAATTATTCAAAGCACAAAGCCTTCACGACTTGCCGAGAACAGAAAACATATCAATGCATTGTTATATTCTCACCAGATCAACCTCATTACATTCCAACACACTATCACTTAAATGAACCAGTCGAAGGAAACAACATAACAAGAGCTAGCTAGTATGGTGGTTGCATGCTGCACTATGCATTGGGTATATGAATGACCACAGGTCATCAATGACCCTTTCGATGCCTCTCGAGCTCACACAGAGATAGAGGCATTCCCACACTACTTCTGGTCTTTGGTAGGTTACTCCTTTATTGTGGATGATTATCTATATAAATGATGCTTATAATGAAGATCAACACATTTTCCCAGCATTAGCTCTTAAATCATCAGCGGCGATCTCCATGTCTCCATAAACTTTACGGTTGGAAACAATAGAAGTTGTCCGGGATCTCTGTGATTGAATAGCACTGTACAACAACCTAACCACCTGCGCAATGGACTGCGCTTAGGGAAGTGTCCTCGAAGATTTTCCACAACCCTGTCATGAAAAGTCAACTCCCATTGCAAATACCCAGGATTTTGTTTCACGGGAGATTCGGTATCTGAGTTACTACTCCGAGACAGTAAAGAGAAATTGTAAATTACCCCGGCCAGAAATTCTCCGAGAAAAAAGGCTTCAGCGAATTACAGCCACGGCGAATCCGACTATTCGACAGTCTTCTGCAAATAGCTGTAGAAGAGCTTGATACCTAGCAAGCCACGTCTGGTATATAACTCTCGAAATCGCACAGCTAAAGCTGTTGCACTGATAAACAGCGGTACCTTGTTGGACAAAATAGGGTTTTGAATTTGGAAGCCTTTATTTTGTTCGAATAAATCTGATCTCGGCTCCCAAACCAAACAGTTGGATTCTCATAGTCATCGACTGCATCATTCAACGCAGGCTCCACTAAAAGGCGACTTCAAGATGACGTTGTTGATGAGGACATTGTTTCAAATCTGAACCTTTCCTCTCTGCTCTGTGCTTGATCGACAATGTTTCCAGCGAGAAGATCTCACCAGTGCTCCAAAATTCTTATCACATGACCGAGGTAAGCATATATGTGTGGAGAGCCAACGATGCGTATTGGAGAGCCAATGGTGTAGGCGAAGGCGAGAGATGTTGACTGCGAATTAAAGCAGAGATAGCAGCGTATATTGGGAGCAACATACAACGTATTGGGAGCAACGTGGAGAGGCATGAGCAACCGGAGGTCTGGCAATGAAGGTATGCGTATTGGAGAGGCCGGAGGTCTGGCAATGGAACGCTGGCAGCGCTTAAGGGAGCAATACAGTGAAGAGAGGCAACAGAGGCAGGCAAATGGTTCCCCTATGCAAAAGAGGCCTCAACTGACTCTAGATGGACAACATTCGATTCGAGGAATGAATTCAACAATTAAAACAATTGATGTGGTGCACTACAAGGCACTGTAGCGAAAAATATGAAAAATCAAAGTCATTATTGAGTCGATCACACGCCTATCTTCTCATCCCCCGGCATCGGCATAGAGACCAGAACATTCTGGAGTGCATTCTTTTCAAATTGTTGCAAGGGAGTGCATTCTTTTCAGACCATTGACCTAGCATGTAATATAGATCGACGCCATTACTTGTTCGCTTCCTCCATAAATCGAGTGACTAGACCATTAAAGATTGCAGCCGCAGACCTTAACTTGCTAGATTATGAGATTCCTTTCGCTGAGCACACGGACGGTTCCAACCGGAGACTAGAAATCCGCAACAATACTCAACAGAAAATTTTTGTTTTCATGGCAACGGGTGGCACAACAATTCTCAGCAGAATGGATTAAATTTTTGTTTTCATGGCAACGGGTGGCAGACATAAAACACCGCAACAATTCTCAGCATTGTATACATTATGAATTCAATATAAGCAGCGTTCTATACATTGTATATCCAATAACTGAACCGACAGCGTCCAAGGCATATACAAACAGCGTACAAACCCGTTACCAGTTTTAATGCACTGCACATTCAGAACGATGATACCAGCTGCGTCCTCCACAATTCTTTGTCAGGCAGCGTTCACCAATCCAGCGGCGTATTGAGTCTCTCAGACCGGTGAGAGCGTTAGGGTTTTAGTAACCGTCGGTAAGAAAAAGAGCTGACTTGACAGAGGCAGCACAGGCTTGGCAGAGACGCAGAACAGAGGCAGTCAAGTTTAACGGCTATTCAAATACATTCAGTAACGCAGGTGAGAATAATCAGGTGAATTGTCAAGCAGTAGAGGTGCAGGTGTAATGACGCTCTGTATTCAGAAGAACAGGTAGGCACAATTAATGGAGCGTTACAGGTAATGAAGACTAGGCCAGCACTATTCAATGGAGCTCAGATCGATTGCTCAGGGAATAACATCTTCTTTTCTTTTTTTCTTTTTTTTAACTAAAGGATAAACCCTAAGGAAGAAAACTACACAGGCCACACATCATGGCTCTGATACCATGTTAAGCACACATGGGAAACATAGAATAGGAAAGATAAAACAGTGAGTACATTTTTTTATTAACATCAGATATACATTTATAGTACAACATATGACTCTTGGGTTTCAGATCCCAAGGTCTCTTGGACTGCTTTTGTCCATTCGACTTCCACACTAACCCATTAGGATTAGGTGTCCAACAAAACTGATTATGCAATGTACTAAAGAAAAATAATTAATCTACTTCTACAATCAAACTTATGGAAGCTTAATCGATTTGAGCAAGATCAAGCATAACACATACAACAGAGAAGAAGAATCAATACACCTGAAACACAAAAGAATACTTTGGGGAAACCCTGAGCTAAAAACCCTGCTATCTATATTATCATACAAGTGGAAATATCTCAGGACTACACAAAGCTTTATCTCTCAAGCTATCCAGCTCTCAATAGAATCCTTCACTGCTGCTCATAGACAGACAAGCCTTCTCACAAACCTTCTCCTCTGCCCTCCAAGCCTCTTATTTTCTTGCGCGGTTTCTCCTGGGTCCTCCAGCTGCAACCTGTGTGATTCTCACCTCACACACTACTCTGGCCTCTGAAATAACTGCGCAATCCTGAAGGAGGTAATTCCTTATGCATGGATGAGTTTCCTTTATAGGAAAATTCTTCGAACTAATGGTACAATGTCCCTGTCTTTAATCTCAACTGGGCCTTTGTCTGAACTAACATGCATGAGTTATTTATGAGAGAATATTCAGTTATTTGGAGAACACTAGTTGCATGCATGCATGCATTAACTGACTGAACTCACAATTAGTTCCTCCAACTGTTTGGAACACTGAGCTAACTAATTACAACTAAAATACAACTTATCCTTATCTCCTTAATTAAGGGATAACTTCCTCAATCAAAGGGATAATTGTTGCATGTCTTCACAAAGACTTCATGTTTGATTTTCTCCAACTAATTAACTCAAGATGAATTAATTAATTATTTTTCAAACAGCTAGTGAGACTAAATTCGAATTTTAATTCTCAATTTTGATTCAAGGACAAATCAAAATTGGAATATATCTTGAAATTCTATTTATAGCAATGCTATTTTTAGCATTTCTATTTTTTGCTATTTCCAAGAAAGTTGGAGTATATCCTGAAATGCTATTTATAGCAATTCTATTTTTAGTATTTCTATTTTTAGCATTCTCTGGTTGCCATTTTCAACACTCCCTCTCAACAAGAAAGGCATTCAACTCGAACCTGATCCTGAACCTTTGGAATGTTTTGCATGCAACACTTCTCTCAAGCGTTGTTGTTGCAACAACTCCAGAAACAAAAAATATAAAACCTGAATCAGTATGATGCATCTGTCATCAAAGTCTCTAACTGTTATTGCCTCTGTCGACTGAAAACTCTGCACCTCTGTGCTCTTCAGTATCTGACTACTCTAGCCTTTGTCAATTTGATCTTTGACTGCATCAATCCCACTAATTCCTCATGCTGCATTCATGCTACTACTGGTCCTATCTCCCAGCATGCATCTGCACTGCACCTCCTCTTATCATGTTGCATCGTGCTACCCACTGTTGCACTACAAGTCAGTTACTGAGAAGTAAGTAACTAATCTCACAATTGACCTCCTTGTTGGGCTAGAAACACCCTCTAATGCTGAAGCTCCATTTGCCGCTCCATCCGCATCTATCTCTACCCACTCAAACAATCCCGCTACTCCTCGTTGGGGCTCCCGTAGCAAGGTCTAATAAAAGAGGCTCAGTACCTCCAGGATACTGCTCCTATTTCATCCTTCTTGGGACTATCACATCACATTGCCCCACCTCACACCTGGAGGTATGATTGCATGTGATCCCTCTACCCACTTGGCTCAAAATTTCCCCCTATTGGAGGTCTCTACACATTCCCCAACAAGGGCCATGTAACTAGTGTACCGCTTAGGTGACCTCCTTTGTCTGCACTGAGAAGATGGCTCTCCCACATTCTCTCTCACATCCGTCAACAATCTGTCAGCCTCCCTTGTGCGTTTTCGCCCATCTCTAAAAGACTCTACATGAGTGGATGTCTCCATTCCTGGAACCTCTGCATGCGGCTACTCCGCATCAGTCTGAGGCTCCTCCTCCTTAGGAACCAAAAGTATCTCTTCTACATGCATCTTGAGCTCCCTCTCAAGGGAAACTTGCATGGCCTTCATCTCATCGAACTTAAGATCACTGCGAACCACTATCCTCTGACTGGTAGGAAAATACACTGGATAGTTGTGGGGAGTATCAGTGTACCCCACAAGTATCCCCAACTCTGTTGTCGACTCTAGCTTCTTCCAGGCATCCTTGGTCACATTGCAATAAATCAATGAGCCAAAGATCCTAAAGTGACTCACATATGGTCTCTTCTGGGAGAAAGCTTCCTTTGGTGTCTTCATCCCAAGTATGCAATGTGAGCTTCTATTCTGCAAGTAAACTACTGTGCTGCATGCCTTAATGCACAAATGAAGTGTTAGGCCTTGGTCATGTAGCATCACCCAAGCTACTCCCACAATCGTTCTATTCTTCCTTTTAGCCACCCCATTCTGCTGTGGGTTATGGGGTGCCGTCAACTCCCGAATACTCTCCACCATTATCGCTTCGCAAGGCCCTGATCTTTTTTCTTGATTCTTTCTCAACCAAGTGTTATCAGGAAAACTAGTGTCCATTCAGAGCTACTAGTCCCATTAACACGAGTAGCTATCTTAGAAACAAACAAACTAAAGTCACTTGTTTTTTCCTTTATGAAAGATAGATGAGAGAGAAGCAGAGAGTACCAACCTCAGTCTTTCGCTAGTCTCCTTGCTTGTTTCCTCTCTCCTTTGATAGAGCTTTTGCCACTCCTTTCTCACTTGTCCTGCTTCAAAGAACACCTGTAGAGCCAAGGCAACAAAATACCATCAAAGCAAAGAGATCTATAACCATAAATAATGTAGGATTAGATGTACATTAACCATATAAATGCATACACAAACAAGATTCAGAGATATACAAGCATATGGAGGAAAACTCAAATAGCTTTATTGATAGAAGTAATAGAAGAGAAGATTACAACTAGACTGTCTGATCCAGCATCATCCTCCCACCATGAAAGCCCTCTTCACCTCATACAAAGCAAGATCACCCAATAATGTCTTCAAAGAGAAACCAACAGCACTTCCTAGCAAAGTACAAAATTCCAGCCCCTGGATCTCTTGGATGAGGGATCCATATATAGATGTTTACAAGACAGTGAGTCAGCTTCTGGGATTTTTATTAGTGTCATTTCACTGATAGTTCTTGGTTCCACTTGGAGATTTCAGATCTCTTACTCATCCCTAGGCGAATTTAGAGAAGCAAGTGTCATATGAGTAGTTTCTAGAAGATTCTTTGGGTTTCCACCTAGCACACTGCTTATGCCATTTGTCTGCTCTCGCTCATCGCACCCTACAGAAGGGCTTTCCAGTTGCATCGCACTCCCCGTGTGTAATAGGTGAGATGTATCGCACGCTATGCATGGAGCAATCTGTATGGTCCAGTTTTGACAAGTTCTGAGTAGTTTCTCATGGAGAACTTTTGGGAGATGATGTAATCAGTTGACCTTGTTCCTTTAAGGTATGAAATAATACTTTTAGGGGTTTAGAATCCCTTGGTTTATGGATATATGTGATTGGGGTTGCAGTTCCCAAATATGTCTATAACAGTTGCCCCCTAAAGCATGAGGTCATAAATCTTTTGATGTCGGGTGAAATGCTTTATAATGAGGATCCGATGTTTTTCGAACTGGAAGGTGACCTGTAATAAGATACAAAACAATACATTATCTTCACAATATTTTCATGATCTAGCTGAGGCAGGCATTCCCATGCTCAGCTTTATAAATTCATATTCAAGTACATAAGATAGACAATCATCTGTGTGGCAAACTGATAATTCTGGTAGAGCCATCATCCTTTAGTTTGGATGATTATCTGTGCAGCTGTACATTTGATGTCTTTATTTTCCTGAATATATCGCAACTAGGATGGATGAAACTAGATCTGGGGTCTTCAAACTCATTCAATCTTCGCCCGAAGTAAAATGCGACCCATGTGAAAAAATGTTCTGATGTCAAACATGGAAAGACATTGCCTGATTACCAGCCAATGATGTAAGTTGTTAACAGGCATGAGAGGAATCACCGATAATGATGATGACCCTCAAGGTACTATAGTACAATTCACGTGTTATACATGAGCTGATGTCGAACACCACGTAAAATCTTTCGGTCGAAGGCCATTGATGTAAACCTGTCACTGGAAGTGAGAAATTTGCCATTGAGGCATGCAAGCTTCAAAGTACTGAAAGGGTTGTCCCTAGGTCAACTTCTTGGATAATGAGCTGATGTCGACAAGAAGTGACCTGTCATAGGAGGGCCTTAATGAATCCCACATCTACGACATGGAACGGAGCAAATGATTTTGTGGAGGTGAAAACAATCTGATGATACAAGGTTCAGGGTGGTGGGCATGAAAAAATGGAGAGTGAAGGTATTGCAGCAGATGAGGCATTAGGTAGGTTGGTGAATTCTCTGAGCGACTTCTCTTGAACATACCGATGACACTGAAATGGATTGGTAGCGTTAACCCCAAGGTGGATGGTACAGTGGACCAATGGTGATATGACCGGTGAACGGAATAACCCAACCCAACTCAATCATGGTGATGGAGTGAAAGTGTCATGTTCAAGAGTGACCTACTACCATGAAGCTATTCAAGTTTTCTTCCCTTTTTCTCCAGTCATTGCTGACCAGTACCTCTTTATTTTTGTCAAGCTTGAGGAGGATAACATATGCTTGTTCTATAATTTTCCGTTTGGGCAAACTTGTTGCTATGTTTTAACGAGCCTAGCGACAGTGAAACTCACTCTTGTCTGCATGGAAAAGTTTGTCGCTATTGTTTTAATGAGTTTAATGACAAAGATAACTCGATCCTTTTCAATTTTAGAGAGTCTAAAAAGAGACGTAAAAGGAAACTCTAGTGGTCCTTTTTCGTAATGTAATCCCTTAAGTCTGAAAAAGTGTAAAATAATACAAAAGGGATGACTTTTTGATAGTTTTAACGAGCCGAACAAGACAAGCGCTCGATATTTTTGTGTAATAATCCCTCAGGTCCAAAAATATTAAAATCTAGAGGAGGGATGGAACTTCCAATCACTTTAATGAGCTGGATAGGCCAATTGCTCAACAATCTTTTCATGTTTTATGAGTCAAATGAAAAGATCTTAAATGAGACTCATTTTTTGAGGAGCGAGTCATGTTTTTTGGATAGCAGTTGGTTCCAGGTAAGGTTTGGAACTTTTTCAGTCACGGCAGTGTAAAGAAGGTGGCTAATAGAATCACTCGTCTCAGTTGTTCCTCAAAAGGGTAAATAATCAAATGGAGGTGTATGATTGGCTAAAAAAGGGTGGAGGTGATGGTAAGAACATGACCAAGGTTCAAAAGCTGATAATTACATGATTGCAATGGTTATTTACCAAAGGTGGGGTTCATTTTTTAATGAGCTTAAACTCTATGGGAACACTTGCTCATTTTTAGGTTTATTTTGTAATGCTCTTGAACTTTGCGTAAAACTGCTCATGCCAGTCATATAATAAGGATGTCTCATTGATAGGTCCTTTTTTTGTGAGCTTGCCCGATTTGAAACTTTGCTCCTGAGCCTTTCGTTATGCAAGCTAGGAATGACCAACCTACGAGTTTAAAGAATTAAGATCCTACAAACTAAGAAAATAAATGGTCGTTTTTCACTCGCATGCAAAAAGGTTTGCATGCCTCTATGTATAATGAAATAGAGTTTCCAGGTTACCATACGGAACTTCTTGCATTAGCAAGATTGTTTCATCCACATTTGTAGACAAAACATTTCCTTGGATCTATCCATTGAAATGGACGAAGGTGATTCTAGTTCCAATCACCTAACCATTGATGAAGGAATCTTTTTCCAGTCTAATCCATTTTCCTAGACGGACAGGATTGTCAAACTAGTCATATTCCTACGCGGAAACCTACCTTATACATGGGGTTTTCCTGCCAAAGCAGACTAGGGCGCATGCCTTCTGGGTTTCAATCATAATCACCGAATCACTCATGATCATCAGGTGGACGAACTGGAGATTGATGAGACATTCCTTGTGTAGAAAGACCAATTAGGGATGGAATTTGACTAACAACTGTGTTTGAACTAGGGAATGAAAGCTGGTTAACTAGGTGGACCACTCTGCCTTCATGTGGAAAACACATCACTCAGAAGAGTGAGGAGACAATGGCTCCCATGCTATAAATATAGTCACGCCCAAGGAGTAGACTGTAATCTAGAAGTCCTTGGACTACCATCACGTTTAGATGGATGGTTTTCCTTCTCAAAGTTATAGGCAAATTTGGAAGGATCCCTAACGGCCGACTGGTTCCTTTGTTGAAGCCTATCAGATTTCAAATCTCAGGCAGAAGTGATGGCGAACCAAGCGCTTTCCAAGAAGTCGAGGAAAGGATACTCACAAAAGCCCCTTCATCTATAATAGTACCAACCATGATCATTGTGTAATCTTGTACTATGATTCAGAATGGTACATTAGATGGTAGGCGGGGTCTGCCTAGTAGATTCCAATCGAAGGAGACAACTAGGTTTCTTGGAGGTGGGACCGAACAAATGGTCGGATACATCTCTGACGAACTTCCTTCCTATGGTAAAGGAATGGGTAGATTTCCCCCAGGTTCATCGGATTCTATATTTACAAAAAGAATTTGAACGGTTTTGTTCTTATTCTCTTTGGTGACAGTATCATCTGAAGGTGGACCTTCTAAAGACAAGATTCGGTCGATTGTTGTCTCGACCTGTTGACTTTGGTCTAGTGTGGACTCAGAGGGTCTATCTTCAATGATAGTTGCTTCGAACAACAACAATGGTGTGTCAATCGGATTTTCAAATAGCTATGGACTTGGCAAGAGTTTCTTGTATCCAGGAGGAAGTTACTACGGTGACGCAGGATGATTATCCAAGACCCTTTTAGCTTCGTCTAGGGAAGGACAATGGTGGAGGACATGATCGCCTTCACACAGTCTACAAGGAAATTTAGATCTTCCTTTCTTTCTGTTGGCTTCATTTTCACTAGTTGATGGTGTGCTCTCGACGTGATATTCAGAGGTTGAAGACACCAGATTGTGCAAGAGGGGAGACCAGTCCCTCAGGATCCATGGGATGCAGGGATAATCTTAATGATAGTGGTCTCCCTTGAAAATGACACATGGAGATTTAGGTTTGGAAGGTGCATTGTGTGGATTTTCACCAGACGATGAACGATTGCCCCCTTTTGCTATTGGATTCTTCTTCTTCTTCTCCTTCCCTTTCTTCTTCTTCTTAGTTACTTGGTTCTTAGCATTACTAGCTTCACCAAGTGAAGAGGAAGAATGAGAGGGAGAAACAAACGAAGTAGAAGGTAGGGGAGAAACTTCAGTATCATCTGGTTGTTAATTTTATTGCTGAGGAATTGCAGTGTTTTGAATGACAGGGGTCGAGAAAAGCCATACGGGTAGGCCAATTGTGAGTCCTGGAAGGGACAATATGGCCATCTGTAAGGGACTAGGATTTCCCCCAAGGGGAAATACTTAATTGGTAGACTCCATTTCTCAACCTAAAGGCCAACGAGGGAATAGTGACATTATTCCGATTAAAATAATTTTTATGACGCTTTGAAACAACTTGCTTTTTCAATTTTTAAGAGTCGAGAAAAAGCTAAAGATGACACTAGTTGCCTTCGATTTTTAATGAGCCTGAAGTGACAAGTGCTCAGATGGACCTTTTCTTTTAAGGAGTCTGAAAAGGAATGAAAGTGAATACTCTAGAAATATAGACAGAGGGATTACCAAACCAATCGCAAAACTGTAGAATACATTTTAAGGTATGGCAGTCAATCTTCCCAAATGCTATGTCCAGTGCATTGCGATCGATAGGGTGGCAGACACAGCTTCCTATGGATAAAGGATGTAGCCTATTGTGGTCTCCCAATATATACTCGACAGTACATGGGAGCACAAATCCATACTAGCACTTGTGATCTCAAAGAGGAGGAATCACCCAACCTACAATGAAAGCAATAGTTACCAGGCTTTACGACGCCAGAATACGTCTCTAGCCTAGACTTCTAAATGTTGTGTGTTAGGTTCCAAAGCATTTTTATGTTCATTGAAGTTTATTTTACAGTTGATCTTTCTTAAGAATTTTGCCTTTAAGGTTCACCGCGTGATGTAGATATACAATTCCTAAATATGCAATCTAAGATGATAAACAATCGTTTACTTTCTTTTTGCAATGAAAATCCTAGCTACTAAGGAAAGAGAAATGAAATTCTTTCAACATAAAGTAGAGAGCACACACTAGATGCACTTTTCCTAAATCAACTTCAGCATGCAGTCTTAATGCAAATGCACATGCATGTATTGTTTTTCAATTTCCTTAATGTGAGAATGGCAAAAAGAAAACAAAGTATAGATCTAAACTATCCTCTTTCAAAGCAACAGTACTAATAATTTTCTTTTCAAAAAATGAAAGGTCAAGATGACACTTTGCAATTTTGAATTTAAACTGCTTTCGACACTTGAAATACTAATGATCCAAATCAAATACAATGGAAAAAGTGTAATCGACTATCTAAAAGAGGAATGCTTTGTGACACTCTTTTTCTTGACTGAAAACGACACTTGCGACACTTTCAAATCAAAAGACGACGGTTCGATTAAGCTAATTTTTGCAAAGGAGAACTATAAATGATGAAAAATACATACAAGACTTTCATAATTCCTTCTGATGGAGGCTGAATAATGCAAAGGAAGATGGTTTCGACAGAGATATACTGATCATAGACAGCAAAACTACTGAATAAAGCTGAAGACAATGAAGAAAAAACCAAAATCTGGAGGCAGAAACAGTCTCATTCAATCATCACACCAGTAACACAGGGAAATAGGGGTGCATCTCACCTGCAACACACGGGAGGTGCGATGCATCCAGGTTTCCAAGAAGAGATAGTGTGATGGTCCAGGGACGAGATTGTGATTGGTTTTCACTCACAGTTTGCATCTAAGTTCAGGGATTTAGGCTGAGCTAATGATTTTCAGTAAACATAAAGTATAGGGGCTGATCTAATGAGGTTATTTGAGCTACCACTAGGGCACTTATGATGTTTACAAGCTAGATGTTTAGTTCATAAACCAACCTGGACATTAACTGTAGCAGCATTTATCTACTTTGCAGTTGTATAGCAAAAGCAATTCGAAGGTTAGCTGGCTTAACTTTAGGCTCCATCTGTAGTTTATAAAGCAAACAACGGTAACAAAACAAACAAACTATTCGTTCCCCAGCGAAGTCGCCATTTTGTTATCGGGAAAACTAGTGTCCATTCAAAGCTGCTAGTCCCACTAAGATGGGTAGCTATCTTAGAAAAAAACGAACTAAAGTCACTTGTGTTTTCCTTTGTGAGAGATAGATGAGAGAGAAGCAGAGAGTACCAACCTCAGTCTTTCGCTAGTCTCCTTGCTTGTTTCCTCTCTCCTTTGATAGAGCTCTCACCAATCCTTTCTCACTTGTCCCGCTTCAAAGAACACCTGTAGAGCCAAGGAAGAAAAATACCTTCAACGCATAGAGATTTATAACCATAAATAATGTAGGATCAGATGTACATTAACCATATAAATGCATACACAAACAAGATTCAGAGATATACAAGCATATGGAGGAAAACTCAAATAGCTTTATTAATAGAAGTAGTATAAGAGAGGGTTACAACTGGGCTATCTGATCCAGCATCATCCTCCCACCATGAAAGCCCTATTCACCTCATACAATGCAAGATCACCCAACAATGTCTTCAAAGAGAAACCAACAACACTTCCTTGCAAAATACAAAATTCCAGCCCCTAGATCTCTTGGATGAGGGATCCATATATAGATGTTTACAAGACAGTGAGTCAGCTTCTAGGATTTTGATTAGTGTCATTTCATTGATAGTTCTTGTTTCCACTTGGAGATTTCAGGTCTCTTACTCATCCCTTGGCGAATTCAGAGAGGCAAGTGTCATATGAGCAGTTTCTAGAAGATTCTATGGGTTTCCACCTAGCACATTTCTTCTGCCATTTGTCTTCTCTCACTCATCGCACCCTACAGAAGGGCTTTCCAGTATGTATCTCACCCCCCCTGTGTAATAGGTGAGATGCATCGCACCCTATGCATGGAGCAGTCTGTATGGTCCAATTTTTACTAGTTCTGAGTAGTTTTTCATGGAGAACTTCTGGGAGATGATGTATTCAGCTGACCTTGTTCCTTTAGGGTATGAAACAACACTTTTAGGGGTTTATTAGCCCTTGGTTTATGGACATATGTGATTGGGGTTTCAACGCCCAAATATGTCTATAACACCAAGGCTTTGAACTCACAAAACCTTGAGAAGGTTTGATCCTTCTTCTGCATAAAATAGATCTAGCATCTACGAGAAAAATCATCAATGGAAATAGCATAGTACCTTTGTTTAGCGGTGGAGGTTGTCGAGAATGGTCCACACACATCTGTATGAACTCGCTCCAAGATTGCTTTAGCTCGACTGTCTCGATCCTAAAAGGTATATTTTGCATAATTACACAATGTACAACCTTTGCATGTGTCCACTTGCTCAAGTTTACCTTTGGGAAGTCCGGTAGAAATATGTTGCATTATCTTCAAGGCCCCATGATGCAAGTGGCCCAACCTTCTATGCCATAACTCGCCAATATCTTGGCTTTGCACCAATTTTTCTTTGGAACTCAATGCAACACAGTCATCTACCTCCAGCTTGTAGAGATTCTTCACTCGAATCCCAATCCTCTTGGTCTGACCTGTGGCTATGTGTCCCAGGAACGCCTTTCCTTTACTGAAGACAACATCGTAGCCTTTATCTTCCAACATCGTGACCGATACCAAGTCCTTTTTCAGTCCTGGCACATACTTCACATCATTCAGGGTGAGAGGAGCTCCATGCTCCCTCTAAAACACAACCGTACCTTCACCTGAAACATGGTACTTTCCATCATCGCCCATCTCTATGTGCATCTGGAGGTCCTTCTCCTCCAAGGTACTGAATAAAATTTTATCTTCGATCATGTGGAATGAGGCTCCACTGTCAATATACCAAACAAAACCAATCATAGATGACACCATGCATGCGAAGAGGGTAAAGTGCATTTCGAATTGAGAGGCTAATGCCTCACCTTTCGATCCTTTCGAGGATCCCTTCTTGGACTTCTTTGATGGGTAATTAGTTGCATAATGTCCCATCTTGTGAATTTGGCTTACACCTGCAACCCCAAAATTCAAACTTTGAATTCTTCTCAGTAAAATGTTCACAACTATGATAACCTTTGCTTTGATGCCATGTAGAACTTTTTCTACAAAACCTTGCTCTGATACAATTTAGAAATTCTACTCTCTACACATCTTGTAGAGAAACTATAGATTAAACTGATTATGCAATGTATTAAAGCAAAATACTTAATCTACTTCTACAATCAAACTTGCGGAAGCTTAATCGTTTTGAGAAAGATCAAGTAGAACACATATAACAGAGAAGAAGAATCAATACACATGAAACATAGAAAAATACTCTATGGAAAGCCTCAGCTAAAAACCCCGCTATCTGTATTATCATACAAGTGGAAATATCTCAGGATTACATAAATCTTTAGCTCTAAAGCTATCCAACTCTCAGTAAAATCCCTCACTGCTGCTCATAGACAGACAATGCTTCTCACAAACCTTCTCCTCTGCCCTCTAAGTCTCCTATTTCCTTGTGCAGTTTCTCCTGGGTCCTCCAGCTGCAACCTGTGTGACTCTCAGCTCACAGACTGCTCTGACCTCTGAAATAACTACGCAATCCTGAAGGAGTTAATTCCTTCTGCATGGATGAATTTCCTTTATAGGAAAATTCTTCCCACTGATAATACAATGTCCCTGTCTTTAATCTCAAATGGGTCTTTGTCTGAACTGATATGCATGATTTATTTATGAGAGAGTATTCAACTATCTGGAGAACACTAGTTGCATGCATGTATGCATTAACTGACTAAACTCACAATTAGTTCCTCCAATTGTTTGGAACTAATTTAACTGGACTTAACTCAGTTAATTGAGCTAACTAATTACAACTCAAATAAAACTCATCCTTATCTCCTTAGTTAAGTGATAACTTCCTCAATCAAAGGATAACTGTTCCATGTCTTCACAAAGACTTCATGTTTGATTTTCTCCAACTAATCAACTCAAGATCAATTAATTAATTATTTTTCAAACAGCTAGTGAGACTAAATTCAAATTTTAATTCTCAATTTTGATTCAAGGACAAATCAAAATTGGAATATATCCCGAAATGCTATTTATAGCAATGCTATTGTTAGCATTTCTATTTTTTGCTATTTTCAACAAAGTTGGAGTATATCCTGAAATGATATTTTTAACATTTCTATTTTTAGCATTTCTTGTTGCTATTTTCAACATATCATGCATGCCCTTTTGATTACAAAATCACTTTGCAATGATTTGAGGCTCCTTGTCCAATTTCAACTTAGAAATTATAATGAATAGAGAATGCCCATGTGCATAAGAATTTCTTACAAAAAAAACCCCTAGATGAAATTATGAGAACCATTATGTTTACATAATAAAGTTGGAAAATTTATGATGAATGATTTATTCAAACTAATAAAGTTTGGGATTTTTTTGAAATTTTTTTTAAACAACAAAATAATAATGCATACCAATGAGATTTTATGTATGAACATAAAATATTCAATAACATGGATATTGTGTATAATTATTAAATACATGTTTTTTTTTAAATCAAACTAGATTTTATTAGAAAAACTAAAAACAAATTACAGATTATGTCTATCATTAAAAATTACAGATTATGTCTGTCATTAATATAATATTGTTTTTAATTGTTCAACACTAGCCATCATATTTTCGAATTCTTATTACGTTGATTTTCATTATAATATCTTCAAAAGATTCACATCCTTTTATTCAAATGCTGTTTTTTAATTTATTGTATTAATTTTTTCCTTTTGCAAAGCTCTTGCAACGAAACAAAAATACGATCGCCATGTGTATAGTGATATTTTGAAATTCATGATTAGAATGACTATACGATCCCATGTGTATAGTGATATTTTGAAATTCATGTTTAGAATGACTAAATAGACCGTTGTTTAGATTATTTTTTTAATTTTTAATTGCATCATAGAAAGCCATGACACCTTTCTCAAAAAATATTAAGAAATTTATTTTAAATTTGGATGTTGGATGTACTTGCATTAATAAAATATCTTTTCAAATTATTTTATTGTAGGATATATCTTAATAAATTTCTAAATTAATAGAAAATGAAGTATTATCTTGTTATTATTAAATCCAAAATACATTTTTTTAGAGAATAAAATCTAAATGGAGAAAAAATTAAACTTACTGAATACCACTCCGCTAACATCACTTAACAAAATTTGTCTTAAAAATTATTAAAAATAAATAAAATGTATCATTCGTTAAGAACTATTTCTATTATTTTATTTATTATTATAAAAATTATCGCAAATTTTTATTAAACAAAATAAAAATAAAAAGAAAAGAAAAAGTTAGTTATCTAAATAAAGAAAATTATTTGAAAAAAAAAAAAATTGATTGTATTTTTAATAATCTATATTTGTGACTACTATTAAAAATATTCTAAAAAAATCCATAGAGGTTAAATCTCTACCATTCATCTCATAACTAGCATAACCATATATATACATTTGAAAAAACATGTAACAATATTTTTAACAATTGAGATTTATCTCTATCTTAACATGGAGATTATTAACTTGTACATAGGCTTTATTTCAATACCATGGCTTATCAACACTACATGTTTAAAAGCTAATAACTCATTTCATATGACATTTGTGCATGTGACATTTTGTTTTTAATTAATCAATATAATTAGAAATATTGAAAAGATATAGCTACTTTTGAGATAAATCTAAATACTTAATTTATAATTAAACCTTTCATTTATAACTACTACAAAGGATGAACCTAATAATTATTAATAATAAAATTAAAATTCTAAAAAATATTTTTCACAATAGAAAAATATAATTATTGATAATTAAATTAAAATTTAAAGAAAACCTATTTAAAATAAAAATACTTAACAACCATAATACATATAACAAATAATACATATACTACATAATTATGGAAATTCCTTACAATAAAAAAAATAAAATAGAAACATCTACAAACATAAATATGAGTACTCCCAATAAAAGTGGAAAATTGTAAACACATCTCTCTACATAACTATGAAAAAGAAAGTTTACGAGAGGAGAAAGTTGACAAGAAGAGAACCTGACGTACTCTTCTTAAGGCGTTAACGACAAATGTACAAAACATTTTTCTAGTACCAGTTATTTCATTGTTTTATCTAGTACACACTTCAATCAGATATGTCATTGTTTATTAGGATGGATTAGCATTGCATTTGAAAAATCAATAAGAAATTTGAGGAGAAAATATAGTGCACATCAATTCCACACAAAAAAAATTCGTATACTACTAATAAAGACCAAAATACAAGCCACATAAATAGTTCTCATGAGATTCAACAATTTCTAAAGTGAGAGATTATTGCTGAGAAAATATCTTAGCAAGACTCAACAACTAACAAACTAATCTTACCTATATACTATTGTAAGCATTATTCCAAGTCCCCCATTTAGTGCTTACATTACATCATTACAAAGATTATTACAAGATTCATAAATGAAATATAGTCACGTATGCTTGACTAGTCTTCATCAACACTCATATCCACTCTAGAATCTTGCAAACATTGCTCTTTTTTCACCACCTCATCTTTGAGCTGTCACTTGAACTCCATTTAAAACATAAATGCCTTTGACCATATTTGACGAACTTGCATGATCAACAATGTTTACAAACTCATCTCATCAAGGCTTTCACAATAAGAGTTGTCAAGTAATGAACCATCCTATGGACTAACCATCATTTGTCGGATATTTCACTTTCGGCTATCTGTCAGTTGCTAGGATGGAGGTCTAGATAATGAATGTGTTCAAAAATTAATAAAACAAATTTACGTTATAAACGCAAAAGGATCTCATATTATAACCTCTAGTCCTTTTTCATGGGTTTCCAAGTGACAAGAACAACAAACCGTAACAATATAAACACAATCAAACTAGTGATGTGTTCAAGGGTACCTAAGCGCCAAGAAACACTAATATAATTTTGTTAGAACTATGAAGGCTCACAAAGTGAGCTTGTTTATTTCATTAGCCATTGCCATTATTTATACATCCATGAGCCAGAGAATCAACAGTGATCTCCACCGACTCCTACCAACTATTGATTACCCCATGTCCTATGAACATGGCTTGCCATCACATGAACAGTCACGGACGATGTCGGGATTAATACTCTAACACCTCCCCTTTATCACGACGACCTAAACTTTAAGGTGCTTGTTGGTCTCAGTCTCAGCTAAGGCTTACAACAGTACATAAAAAAAACTTGATAACAGGGCTTTCATTTTTTGCCATTGGTTTCACATAGCTTCATTTACAATTCCCCAAAGCAATCCATTTCCACGCTTACATTGGTAGCCTTGTTGCATGAAATTATACCATTCAACGCTCCAATAGTCGGTTTCTCTTTTCCAACACACAAATCAAGTGCCACCACGTCTTTCACATTGGGTTCATCAATTTTAACAGGTCCTCAACACAAGCAGATCCATGACTTAGTCTCATAATTCCAAACGATACCTCTGCCGTTTAACAAAATCACTCCACAAAATAACCAAACCTCCAAATATTTTGAGGCTCCTCCACATGCATGGCTCAAATAGGTTGGCAGCTCAATGTCCTCCTCATTATTGCTCCACACCGCTACACATAGTGGTCATGCCAAGCTCCACACACATCACACAACATCACCAATCCACCAACTAAAGTCAGAACCAAATGTATTGACTAAGCTCGGTAAGATTTACATTGGCCCAACTCGCTTTGTAGGACTCCACAACACAGATAGTGTCATCGTATCCATTGCAAGGCACTTCTTGGCAACCATGGTGGGCCGTTCTTGCTGTCGCCTCACAAAAAGCCCCCTCAGGCTGCTCCTTAATGAAAAATCTCAACACTCGTATTTTCAACGGACACTCGATTGCAGACTATCCTATCTACAAACACTCCACTAAAAGATCTATGTGATCTACACAACAAATTCATCATGGTCGACATAACCCTCTCCAGAGGACACTTGGTTGCAGGCACTCCTATCTACCAACACTCCCTAGAAACTCTTTACGTCTACACCACACAGGGATCACGGGCGGCACAACCCTCTTCAATGGAAACTTAGTTGCAGACACTCTTATCTACCAAAACTCCACTAGAAAATCTCTGGGATCTATGCCACACAGGCGTCACATTCGAACAACCCTCTTCAGCAGAAACTCAGTTCTGTAGACCAACACTTAGTCATTCATAATGTAATAGCAATCACTTGGATCTTACGCAACATATGATCCAAAAGGGGGCAAAGCTCCAAGTGAATCTGGGTGCGTTATTCCAAACAATTATCACGCTATGCCACTTTCCCACAATAGCAAGAGCTCACTCTCTCAAAATGAACTGAAGAGATTGCACCGTAATTCTACTGAGAAAGCTACAGCTCCTCCTCTTGGCAACTTAATCCACACTCACATGGCCCACAACACATGATCATACAAACAGAAAGATCTGTTCTTGGAAACCTACACACAAGATCTTATCCACTTTATGGTGTGTGATCAACAACTGGTGTACTTCCAAGGCCTCACACATAATTGCACTCAGCACAAGGCCTCACCACCACTGCCTCATGTCCTCAGTCTCCAGCACTCCATGCCATTCTTCCAACTCCTAGGTCTCCTTAATACACCAAATACTCTCCGGGATCGAACAACACATTGTTTCAATTTTTATACTCCATGTGGGCAGCGGTTCCTCAACAAACCTCAACGCCCACCAAAAATAATGAATTAATCCTTTGAAAAACAATTTCCCTGATCAAGAAGACAACTCTCTGGTGCACAAGCTATCAAGCTCCTTTACGCCCCTTCTTATCTCGCAACACAGTGCCCAACACTCACATCTCCTTCCAAACACAAGGCGTGATCTTTCTAGATACAGAGAGTGCAACTCTAACAACAACAGATGCAAATAAAGGTTTGTGCTTACTCCACAGGGTTTCCACACATTGACTTTAGTCCACCTGCTCCAATGACGGCACAAAGAAACTCAAATTAAGGTCAAAAGGAGGTCCGCAGTCTCTCTGGCCATTGCACAACGTGTAGCAAATACTCCAATGTACGGCTTGATCTTCACCTCGACCTCAAGAAGCATCGCAATCAACTATTTCACTTCCAAAATTGACTCTCCACTGTTGAGATCT
The DNA here is from genome assembly GCA_031772625.1 of Pinus tabuliformis. Taxonomy (NCBI): domain Eukaryota; kingdom Viridiplantae; phylum Streptophyta; class Pinopsida; order Pinales; family Pinaceae; genus Pinus; species Pinus tabuliformis. The sequence goes on along the minus strand of CM062818.1, from coordinate 823,086,098 downwards.
CAATCCACTAATTTCTCAACTCATATGCTAACTCTTGGTCATGCTTATGCCCTCTTCCAGAGAACATTGGAACAAACACAACTCCACAACATAGGTCGACACTACACGCCTCGTTCGACCCTCTACAGGTTATGCAGCTGCACCAAAACACCACAGTTGGCTATATGTCATGCAGACGCTCAATATGGCATGCTCACACTTTAAACTTCAATAGAACATCAAGCCCTCATCACTTCACTCCATTGAGACCACTCAACTATGGCTCTGATACCATGTTAGAACTATGAAGACTCACAAAGTGATCTTTTTTATTTCATTAGCCATCGCCATTATTTATACATCCATGAGCCGGAGAATCAACAATGATCTCCACCGACTCCTATGGAATATTGATTTCCCCATCGTCATATGAACAGGGTTTTTAATTGCATGAATAATCACGTATGACATTAGCATTAATACTCTAAAAAAATTATCCAACATTATTCAATAATTGGTTCTGCATTTTTACAAACAGAATGAAAAACTACACAAATCTCACCGTATCAAAATTTGAAGATCGTGACAACAATTTATGTCATCATCCAAGGTGAATATGCACACTCAAATTAATATTGTAAGCGTAATCAAGTACAACAGGAACACTAGCTTCGAAGTAGGCACGAAAGTAGTTGGGCTATTTACACGATTCTATTTTCTGCAATAAAGATAAATATAATCTCACTCACCTACATATTTATAGGGAATCAATTATCATAGCCTCTCATATCTTCCTTATAGCCCTCCTTGAGGGAGTCAAGCTAAAATTGGCTCTGATACCAAATAAGAAATTTGAGGACAACACATAGTGCACATAAATTCCACACAAAAGCTATTTGTATATTTTCAATCAAAGCTAAGATACAAGCCACATAAATAATGTTCATGAGATCCTGCAATTTCTAAAGTAAGAAATTATTGTTGAGAAAATATCTCAACAAAACTCAACAACCAACAAAGTAATCTTACCGATATACTATTGTAAGCATTATTCCAAATAAATCCACAAGAAGGAATGGTAAGGAAACATCTGTTGGTTGGCTACTAGGAATTCATCAGAATGAACGGTTCACAAATTAAGGAATGGATACAAAACAACTAAATTTCCCTTCTCGGTTATAGGCCAAAAGTCAGTGTGATGGTAAATGATTGGTTTGGCTTCGACTTTATAATGGAAGAGGTTGAAGCCAAAATATCCACTTTACCTTGAGTAAAAGGACGTGGTGTCCTAGCATTAAAAAATTGGAAAGTGGGTTTTGATCCAATGGTGGAGGCCCCCAAGCATAAGATGATATGGGCTAAATATCCTAGCCTTCCCATTGAGCTTTGGACAAAGAGGGAAATTTGGGAAATTGCTAGCAAAATTGGGAAATTGTATTACGCGGATGGAGGTTGCATGGGCCTATTAGATAAAAATGCAGCTTATTTCCTAGGGAAGTGGATTTATCAGGAAGTCTTCTAGCCGCTATCAAGATATATTTGGAAACCTTTTCCATTTGTCAACAAATCTAATACTAGGGGATCCCATCCAGGTGCCTAGTATGCCACAAAACTAGACACCTGATGGCCAACTGTCCAAGTCGAAACTACGGAAGCCACTGTAGGAAAAAGGAGTCTATATTTGTGACTAGACAACTTGTTAATATTGACAACAAATTTTCTTCGGATTGGTCACCTAAAGATATGTTGGACACTGCAAGAAAAGCCTCCCAAGATGCTCCAATTTGTACAAATTCCCTGGTTGGTGGGGCTACTTCTCCTATCCAGAATGAAGTTCCCTTCAACAAATATTTATGTGCCCATGAGAAGCCCATTAAACACTCACCAAGGAATCCCTCTAAAATGAAAGGTAAAGATATCAAGTTGACTCCAAAGAAGTTCAGCAAAGTTTCTTTATCGTCCCCAATTCGTAACACTGAAAATGACAATGTTAATTTGTCCCCCACATCGACAGATTCAAAAATACTTCCACTGCCAGGTAATCCCAAAATTGGTATTGAAGCTATATCAATAAACAAACTTCTCAATATTTGGGATCCAAGTCCAGAGGGGGGCCGAAGAATGTTAACCCTGGCTGGGAGAAAACAAAGAAGGAAAATAAGTATAAGAAACTCTCCCTATGTGGGGATATTGTGACTAAAATAAATGCCCATTTCTTTGAAGCTGTTGGGGAGACACTGTATCCTTCTTTTAATCCTGGACCAGTGAATGGATCTCTTGAATCATTGAAGGAAGCTCCTTCCCGGGACCTTAGAGCATCATATCCCAACACATCCATTCCTTAATAAAGGTGATGTCTTTCAACATCAGAGGCTTGGGATCTACTGATACAATTTGATCCCTAAAACATCACATATCACAAACAAACCCTTGATTGTCCTACTCCAGGAAACCATGTTGTCAAAGGAACATGCCCTAGAGATTCCTCTCAAAATATGTCCATCATGGCGTGGTTGTGCCACTAGATCATAGGGTTTCTCTGGGGGTCTAGCTTCCATCTGAAACCCCACACACTTCTCCTTTCAGGAATTCACATTTCTTGTTGGTATTATACTTCCCTGTCACTATAGGGTTTGGAATCACAGACTTCATATTATCAATGGTTATGCCCCATACAAAAATCTTAAAGCTTTTTGGGACCTAATGGAATCTTCTGGAATTATGGAAATTAATAATATGATCATGGTAGGGGATCTAAACTTTAAATTGGAGGTAGATGAGTGCTGGGGTCACATGTAAAAAATGGATGCACTTTCCCCTTTCCCCATTGACCTTTTTGGCTGAAAAACCCTCAAAGATATCACCCCTGATCCCCTCTTCCCGACTTGGAGAAATGGTCGATTGGGGTTTGAGCTCATTGAAAAAAGATTAGACAGGTTCTTTGTGGATTGTTTCTTGTTCCAAAGGTTGATCAACATCAAATCTTGGACTTTGTTCTCTGAAATCTCAGACCATGATGCTATCTCTCTGGAGTGGTAGGATGAATTAACACATGGAAATATACCCTTTAAATTCAATCATATATGGGTCAACAATCCTGAGTTCCAGAACCTGGTCCATAAATCCTAGTCTGCATCGATTTCTCCACCTTTGGATGATCCCATATATCGAATTACATACAAACTAAGGAGATTGAAGACTGTTGTTAAATCCTGGGTCCATTTCCAACAAGAATCACTCAACCAGGAGTTGTGCTTCATTGAACATGATGTTTCCCGCCTTATTGACCCGATTTCTCTTGGTCTATTCTCTACCCAAAGAACATGGAAATCCTAAATTTGATTCAAAGGAAGGAGGAAATACTCAAACTATTGGAAGAGTAATGGAGGCAGAAAAGTCACCTTGCTTGGATAAAGGGTGGAGATAAGAACACAATTTTTTTCCACTAGGCTACCTCCAAAAGAAAAGAACAAAATATGATTTGGACTATCACAAATGAAGTAGGTATTACCCTCTCCTCCCCTGTGGACATTAAGCTTGTGGCTTTCCAACACTTCAAAAATAAATTCATGGATAGGGATGAAGCTCATATGGCATATAAAATGGACTTAAGAAACCATTTCCCTTGTCATGGTGAATGATGATGGTACATTACTCATGAATGCTTAAATATCATAATTTGAACTGCTCCATACTCTGAAGGAGATGGCCAAGGTTAAGAGCCTAGAGCTCGATGGTTGGCTAGCGAAGTTCTTCCTCCACTTCTTTGAGCTGATGGGATCAGATCTAGTCAACTTGGTAGAGATTGTGAATCTTTCTAGGCTCATTCCAAGATATATTAACTCTACCTTTCTTACTCTGATTCCTAAGATTCAAAAACTGCTTTCTTTCTCTGACTATAGGCCAATTTCCTTGTGCAATACTATTTACAAAATGATGTCTAAAATCCTCACTAACCGTGTCAAGAAGATTATTTCTCCTCATGTATATATGGAGAAATTCGGTTTCTTGTCCTCCAGGAGGATACAGGATGTGATGGAAATTGCACAAGAACATATACATTTGATCAATATGAGGAAGCTAAAATATTGTCTCATGAAAATCAACCTTTCTCGGGCATTTGACCATGTGGATTGGGAATATCTCACCATGACCTTGTATGAAATTGGGTTTAATCATAGGCATGTTTCATGGATCAAGGCATGCATATCATCAACCTCAATGGATTTCCTCATCAATGGGGAGCCAACTTAGTTCTTCAAGATGCACAGGGGCCTCAGACAAGGTTGCACGACCTTTACTCTTCATCCCATTTATGGAATCCTTTAGTAGGGAAATATGTGCACTGAGAGAAGTTGGCAATATTCTGGTTGTAGTATTTCCAACACCTGAAACCTATCCCATCTTCTATTTGTGGACGACATTATTTATGTTGATATTACAAACATTTCAAAATGGACATTCTTCCACAAGGTATTCTTGAAATTTGGAAACCCTACTGGGCTGCATATCAATAGCTCCAAATCAGAACTCATATCGGATGATGGTAATTTGACAGAGAAAATTGAAATTGCAAATTTATTTGGCATTTCCATCTGCCCCTTGTATAATGGATTTAAATACCTGTGGTTCTTTTTAAAACCCTCAAAATACAAAGTTCTTGACTGGGACTAGATCATTTGCAAATTCAAGAAGATGCTCACTTGGTGGGACCATAAATGGAAGTCACTAGGGGGCAGGGTCATCATGTCCAAGGTGGTGCTACATGTACTTCATTTTTTTTGGATACATATCTTTTATATTCCTCAGACCGTTATTCATAAAATGAACTCCATTTTTGCTAACTTTATTTGGTCTGGTGTGTGCACACAGAGAAAACTTAACCTTGTGGCTCTTAGTACAATGTCCATGCTTGTTAAGTTGGGCAGTTGGGACATCCTAGATCTTAGAAGATTCAATGTCGCCCTCTTCAACATGAATGTGTGGCAGGATTTCAGGGAAAGGGCCCTTTGGCATACCATTATATTCACTAAACATATCTACTTTCAAGGCCTCAAGAAATGGGTGCTCATGGGGCGCCATCGAATCCCAATGTATCATATATCTAGCATAGTTTCAAACATGCTATTCCATGGATCTGCAACAATATTCAGTGTTTGGTGGGTGATGGAAAACAAATTCTTATTGGCAAGGATTCCATTAAAGGTATGCTAGGCTGCCACATATTATCGGTCCCCTTGATTCACACTCTCATCCAGTTGGGGTTCCATAATCTAGCCAACCTCAGATCAGACATTCCCTTCCCTTTCCATGCTTCGGTTTGGCCTCATGCTCGACAGTTAGGCATTCCAGATGCCTTGGCCACTGAATGGGAATCTTTTCGCAATCGTCTCACTCAGGTTAGCATATCATTCACTATGTGACCTGATCAACTCGTTTGGGGTGGACAGATTCTAAATGGGTGGATCACTGCGAAGGATGTGCATGACTATATTTCCTCCAGCATCCCCCCTCTTCCTCTTGTGAGCTACACCTCCAAATTCTGGCTATGGGAAATCCCTTTAAAAATTAAATAATTCTTCTAGTTGGTCTTATACAATCGCATCCTCACCTGGGATCAAATCTTAAAAAAAGGGTTTGTCGGGCCTGCTAGATGTTATATTTTCTAGTTGGATTCTGAGGACTGTCTCCTTCTAGTCATGAATTGTCCCTTTGTTTCTGACATCTAGACAATGGTCCCTCTCCTCCTTAGTATCAATATCCATTACGACTGCTACTCCTTTCTTTCCTATTTTGAGTCCTGGTCTCTTCAAGACATTTCTTATAGAGTTGCCCCTCTTCATGTCTTGTGGGGAATTTGCTTATCTAAAAATAAGCTGAGATTCGAAGGCATTCCCTCCGACACTATGTCTGCCTCCCTCTGAATCTTGACTCTTTTCATGGAAATTTTCCCCTAGTACCCCAAAGCCCCATCCAGACCCATTTCATTCGTTGATTTGGATGGCAGATTCCCAATTTTCTTCCTTAATGGTGCTTCCTCGGATGACGATTGTGGTTGTGGTGTCTTACTCAAATTGGATCCTTCTATCAACTACAAATTATATTGGTCCTCTAGTGTTGGGGATAACTGTTAGGCTGAGTTGTTGGCATTATGGGGTGCCTTGCAATGCTCCAAATGGCTAGATTTAGACAATTTTCTGGTTGTTGGAGATTTTCTCTCAGTGATCAGATGGATTCAAAGCCGACATACTCTAGATGTCCCCTCACTTTGCAACTGGGCACAAATGATCTCGAAGTTGAGGTCTGCCTTCATGGAGGTCTCTTTCCAACATATCTATCGTGAGAAAAACTCTTAAGCAAACCTTCTTTCCAAACGTGGGGTGCCCATGCTTCCTGGGTATATGTTCTTTGAGGTCTTACAAAGTGGAGCGATCTGCGGACAGGGGTTGTTTGAGCTATAAGCTCTACCCCCTACTATTTTCTTCTATTTTATTTTTTCCATTAGGATTTTGCATGAGCTGAAGCCACTCCTCTGTTTCTTTGTCTCTATTCTTATGTCATTGTTACTCTTTGCAATGTATGCCTCATTGAGAGGTAGGGTATTTTTTGTTGGCATAGAAGATCTTTGTTGCTTGCTCCGATGGACATTAGTAAGAAGTGTTGTCTCCACTGGCTAAAGACCGATCGAAAATGTAAAACATTCCTATTAATATAAGAGTGTTCTGTTTATTTCTATAAAAAAAAAAAAAAAAAAAAAAAAAATTTGGTGATAAAAATTTTAAAAAATGTCAGGCTCGTTAAAGCCTAGCATGGTCTTGTATAAGAAAAATGGAATAATTTCAACTTGCATCTAGAATCCTTAACTCTAGACGATTGCGATCCAAAACATTTGCAGAGTTGGTGTGCCATAAGAGTCCAGACCACCACCATCGCATGCAATCTTCTAATCGAGCACTCCACTCATTTGCTCCACCATTTTGTTCTGCCTTCGTGCATCCTTTAACTTATTCCTTGATGAATTGCCATCACTCAGGCTTGGACTGGAGGACGTCTTCCTCAGAGCATTGGAGGATAACTGCATCCTCATTCTTGACGCAATTTTTTGTACATACGAGTGGCCTCTGCCCAGACTTAGGCCGCTCAGAAGCTTGTCAAATATTGGAATATGATCATTGTATTTTATATCCTCTGATGTTGCTTGTAATTTCTCCCGTTAATGAGCATTTGTGTAAGTGTCGCCTGCTCCCAGGCTTGTACCCAATGGGAGTCTATTATATGTTTGAATATCCATTCCTTATTCATCTCCTTTACTCATCCTTTCCATCACATTGTGCCCATTGGTAACTGAATTGCCTACTCCTATACTTGGCCCAGAGAGATAAAATTCAGTAATGCACACTGATTCTATATTCATATCAAATAATGTTACATATAAATACATTTAGTGTTGTCTCAAGATAGGTAGACTATCTTGGACACACAATCACTTGGTTGAGAGAATATCTCAACCACACATCAATCTAGAAATCCAGATATTAACAACTCCTAAGGAATAGGAACAGACTCCTTTACATAGAAAGAGTCACAACCGAGACAAGTAGGAATTAAATTTCCAAGTTGCCACCTTAATAAATACTTGTCTCAATCTCAATATCGAAAGTCTAGTTGTGTTCAAACATGACAAAGAATATGTCAATGTCCATATAAAGGAACAACCATCTACCAGAATGCATGGGTTCCCAACCATTGACACCGCTAGTCCATTAGGATGCCCTTTTCATAAATGGTTATGTCAACCATTATCACTGCATAAATGTACATGTACTTGCAAATCCCCCTCCATCATCATCATCGTGGGTTTTCTCGGATTACCCATAACCATTCTTTGATTTTTATTGGCTTACCCACGACGATGCCCAGGGTTTTCTCAGCTCACCCTAAACCATGCCAAGGGTTTTGTCGGCTGACCCTAAACCATGCCTACAGGAATCCATGTCCACCTCACTCTCACACATGGTTTCTGGCTTACCAGAAGCCTACACCGCAAAGTGGTTTCCATCTTACCACAAACTTTAATCATAAAGTGGTTTTAAGATCACCACGAAATCCATGGAGGTACACATGCCTCATCAGGGTTACATTACACACTCCAACTTTTGGAGTTACCAGGTACATACATTACAAAGACCACTACAAAACATCCTGGATGTTGGGTCCCTATAATACTAGTGATTACCCCATTACTATTGTAGTTGTATCCCTTATTAATATTATTGTGCCCCTATTGTCCCCATATTGTTATTACTGTGCCCCATAGAATCCCTCTATTGTTATTTTTGTGGCTTTATATTATTATTGTTAGGTCAGCTGGGTTATATTGTGACTCCTTAGACTCCTATATATAGAAACGAGGTTTTTTCATTTGAATCATCCAAGAATTGCTCATTTATGTAATGTAAAGGAGGTTGCTCCCTCAAAGAGGCTGAATTCTAAGGCGTGGATCTCTCTTTTCTATCTTTTTGTGAGCTGGTTTCATAACATTTGGTATCAGAGCTTTGGATTCTAAGGTTTCGCTGCTCCAAACAGGTCATCGTGGAGTTTTCACTATAACATTTTTTCTGCGAAGTTTCAGAAGCTAAAAAAAAAACAATTTGAGAAGAAATCGCGCTGAATCTTAGGTCCGAATTTCAGAGCTTTTTGCGCTATATTTGCGGAGATATGATCTGAGGAAGTTGGTCTTTTTGCAGACTCTTGAATTACATTCCAAACAGGCGACCTGGGGAAAATCATCATAACTTTCTCTCTGAGCATCGGATTGAAGTTTCGTAAGAAGGTACAAAAAGAGGACGGACTGTAGTTTCTTGTGTATCTTTTTCAGATCCAAAGGTTGAAACAGTGACTCATGGCACGTCGTACAAGTTCGATATACTGAATTAGTTTATAATAAGGTCATCTTGGGAGATTGTGCATAACTCTTCCTTGGAGAATCCAACTTGGATCAGACTGGTGGCATTGGAAAGAGGACACAAAGGGCTACTACAGGTCATAATTTTAGAACTGGATGATCCTAAATTGCAGAGATACATCAGATTCAATATTAAGCTTCTACAAAGTGAAAATGTGTGAAGTTTTTTGTAAATTTTGCATAAGCTTGGTTTGAAAAATTAGTTTGAATCAGTAATTGATGCCCCGAGGAAAGAAAATGCAAACACCTAGTAAGAAACCTAAAAGCTCTAGCATGACTTATGAAGAAGAGGAAGAAATGCAACATGATATATCAAAATTACGAGACCAAGTGCAACAAGTGTCACTTGCACAAAAAGCAACAGAATCTAATATGGATGGTTTAAGGAAAGATGTAGAAGCTAAGATGGATGGTTTAAACAAAGGTGTAGAAGCTAAGATGGATTGTTTAAAGAAATGTGTAGAAGCTATGATGGATGGCATGGAAGCTAAGACGAATGGCATGGACGCTAAAATTGATGGCATGGATGATAAGATGGAAGAATTGAAGATAAATATGAATAAGTTGCTAAAAGAAATGGTCACTAATGGTGAAAGGGTAGTAAAGGAAACTCATGATGAGAACAAAAGAAATGTTAATCATGATTCCATAGACTCTAATGTTGGATCGAAGACCCACCATATTCCAAAAATCGATATGAGGAAGTTTGATGGCAAGGATCCCGCAACATGGATATTACAGATGGAGCAATTTTTTGATCTCAATAATGTGCAAAACACACAAAAGGTACGTATTGCAACTTTATATTTGGAACCAAATCAGTTTGTATGGTATCAATGGATTTTCTCTCGTAAAAAAATTATCACTTGGGCAATTTTTGCGGAAGAATTGACAGCACATTATGAGGATACAAAAAGCAACACTTTTTTTAGCCAATTGATAAGTCTCAAACAAAAGGGTTCAATAATGGAGCACATTGAGTTCCAAAAATTGAACATAAGGGTAAAAAATATTCCAGAGGAGCATAGGATTGATGTGTTCATAGGGACTTTAAAGGATAATATCCAACATGATGTTCGCCTTTGGGAACCTGATTCATTAGAGAAGGCATTCAGGTTAGCGAGAAAAATGGAAAGCAAAATTATGGCAACCAGGAAGCATACCACTCACAACTATAAAGATGGAAGTGTTGTTGCCCCTAGTCTTCCACAACCTATAAGGTTGACACCACAACAATTGGAAGAAAAAAGAGCAAAAGGGATTTGTTACAATTGTGATAGCAAATACACTAAAGGTCATAAGTGAGTTGAGAAGAAATTATTCTACATAGATTGTGAAGAGGAAGAAGAAAAGGAGCAAGAAAGGTCAAAAGAAAAGGATATACTCCAGGAAGAAAGCCTAGATAAAGAAGAAATGAATCCGACCATATCTTATAATGCATTGACAGGAATTACCACTCCTCAAACCATCAAGATAGAAGGACAAATCAAGAAGAAAAAGGTAATAGTGTTGATTGATTCAGGAAGTATCCACAATTTTATTCATTGCAAGGTAGCAAAAGAATTGAATTGCTTCTTATATCCAGCACCAGAGTGTCAAGTGATGCTTGCAAATGGAGGAACAATAAATTTCTCTAGAAAGTGCCATAATATCAAGCTATCCATGGGAGAATATGTAATGACTAGCCCAACGCTTTCCATTCCAATGGGAGGTGCTGATGTTGTACTAGGAGTCCAATGGCTACAATCCTTGGGTACAATAGCTTTTCATTTTCAAGAACTTTTCATGAAATTTTCTGTGGAAGGAAAGGAAGTTGAATTAAGGGGTATTGCAGGGAAACCGGGAAAGATAATCAGCTCTAACGGTATGACAAAGCTTCTAAAAAACGAACAAAGAGGTGTAATTGCACAATTATGTTCGCTAGATGTTTCCACATTGGAATAATCTATTTCTCCAGATCTCCAAAAAGTTTTGGATAATCATTCCAAGGTATTTGAGACTCCTAAAGGTCTCCCACCTATTCGTGATCGTGATCATGATCATGCAATTCATCTGATTCCAGGAAGTGTTCCTCCAAACATCAGGCAGTACAGATATCCCTATGCCCAAAAGAGTGAAATTGAACGTATGGTTGCAGAAATTCTAGAGTCTGGTATAATTCAACCAAGTCAAAGTTCTTTCTCTGCTCCAGTAGTATTGGTGCACAAGAAGGATGGATCATGGTGCATGTGTCCAGATTATAGGGAGCTCAACAAGCTCACTATTAAAGATAAGTTTCCCATTCCTGTCATTGATGAATTACTGGATGAATTGCATGGATCAATTTACTTCACCAAGTTGGATCTTCATTCAGGATATCATCAAATCAGAATGAAGACTGAAGACATTCCGAAAACAACATTTAGAACTCATGAGGGTCATTATGAATTTTTGGTCATGCCTTTTGGCCTTACCAATGCACCTTCAACATTTCAAGGTTTGATGAATTCCATTTTCAAACCATTCCTTAGAAAATTTTTGTTAGTATTATTTGATGATATACTAATCTACAACAAGTCTTGGAAGGATCATGTTGAACATGTTGACAGGGTGCTACAATTATTGGAGGAGAAACAATTATATGCAAAAAGATCCAAATGTTACTTTGGAGTACAAGAGGTGGAATATTTGGGTCATATTGTATCTCATGAAGGAGTTAAGGTAGACCCTAGCAAAATTAAATCCATTAAGGAATGGAAAATCCCCACATCCATAAAGCATTTGCGAGGATTTCTTGGGTTGACAGGGTATTATTGCAAGTTTGTTAATAATTATGGGAGAATAGCAGCACCTCTAACAACATTATTGAAGAAAGATGCATTTTCATGGACTCCAAAAGCAACAAAGGCCTTCGAGCATCTTAAAGAGGCAATGTGCCAAGCACCAGTCTTAGCTACACCAGACTTCACAAAAACCTTTATTGTGGAATGTGATGCTTCAAGAAATGGAATTGGTGTTGTTTTAATGCAAGATGAAAGACCTATTGCTTTTGAAATTCGTCCAATCAAGGGAAAGTTTTTACAAAAAGCTATTTATGAGAAGGAAATGTTGGCAATACTCCATGCACTTAAGAAATGGCGACCCTACCTAATGGGAAGACACTTCAAGGTAAAAACGGATCATGATAGCCTTAAATACTTTTTGTAACAAAGATTATCCTCTAAAGAGCAATAAAAGTGGGTCACAAAGATGTTGGGTTATGACTTTGAAATCATCTACAAAAAAGGGAAGCAAAATGTGGTGGCAGATGCACTCTCAAGAAAGGATGAGGATGTGGAAGCATTGTTGTGCGCCATTTCTATTATCCAACCAGATTGGATAAATGAAGCAAGGGAGGAATGGAAGAATGACAAAGAAGTGTGGGCACATATTTGAAAGTTACTTCAAGACTCCAGTACGTCCGATAAATTTAGCTGGTAAAATGATTCGTTATGGTACAAAGATCGCCTATACCTCTGTAATAATTCCCAGCTAAAACAAAAGATTCTTATGGAATTGCACACTTCTCCCTTAGGAGGCCACTTAGGATTTTTAAAAACTTACCATGGGGTTAAGAAGGAATTTTTTTGGGAGGGCCTTAAATCAGATATTCAAAAGTTTGTGGCGGAATGTTTGGTTTTCCAACAAAATAAATTTGAAACAATTAAGACACCGGGTCTATTACAACCTTTATCCATTCCAAGCCAACGTTGGGAGGAGGTTTCAATGGATTTTATCACAAGTTTACCCAAGTCTGAGGGAAAGAGTGTCATCATGGTGGTAGTCGATAGACTTACCAAGTATGCACACTTTTGTGCATTATCACATCCATTTAAAGCCAGTACAGTTTCTACTGCATTTATGGAAACAATTCAAAAGCTACATGGAAACAAAAAGATTATTGTAAGTGACAGAGATCCGATTTTCACTGGAAATTTTTGGATAGAATTATTTTCTTGTCTTGGTACTTGGTTAGCTCATAGCTCATCTTATCATCCTCAATCTGATGGGTAAACTGAGATAGTAAACAAATGTTTGGAAGGATATATTCATTGCTTTGTATATGATAAATAGACACAACGGGTCAAATGGTTGCCTCTAGCTGAATGGTGGTATAACACTTCCTTCCATACAACAACAAAAATGACCCCATTTATGGCACTTTATGGATATCAGCCACCATCCATCACATCATATTTAAGAGAAAATTCTAAGGTTCAAGCAGTGGAACGTCACATCGAACATCAACAACATGTCCTCCAACTCTTAAAGGATAACCTCGTGTTGGCACAAAATAGAATGAAACAACAGGTAGATCAACATCGCAGCGAAAGAAGTTTTGATGTAGGTGATTGGGTATTCCTACGGCTACAACCATATAAGCAAATATCCCTTAAGCAAGCTAAAAAGGATAATAAATTATCACTAAAGTATTATGGTCCGTACAAGGTGTTGCAAAAGATTGGTACTATGGCATACAAATTGGAGCTTCCTACAGCTTCTTGATTGCACCCAATTTTCCATGTTTCATGTTTAAAGAAGGTTATAGGTGACAAGCTCCTAGTTCAAACAATATTGCCAGAACTTGACGAGGAGGGAAAAATTGTATTGGAACCAAAAGCAGTCACAGAAACAGGAACTTGACAGTTATGAAATCGATCAATTTCGGAGTATCTTATCAAGTGGAAGAACTTATCCGCTGAAGATTCCACATGGGAGGATGAGAATTTTATACAGAAGCATCTAGAACTACTGAAGCATTGAGAACAACACTTTTTGAAGGAGAGGGGCATGTTGGGTCCCTATAATACTAGTGATTACCCCATTACTATTGTAGTTGTATCCCTTATTAATATCGTTGTGCCCCTATTGTCCCCATATTGTTATTACTGTGCCCCATTGAATCCCTCTATTGTTATTTTTGTGGCTTTATATTATTATTGTTAGGTTAGTTGGGTTATATTGTGACTCCTTAGACTCCTATATATAGAAAGGAGGTTTTGTCATTTGAATCATCCAAGAATTACTCATTTATGTAATGTAAAGGAGGTTTCCCCCTCGAAGAGGCTGAATTCTAAGGCGTGGATCTCTCTTTTCTATCTTTTTGTGAGCTGGTTTCATAACACTGGACTTACTTACTAATAAATGTATGTGACACTTAATACACCATGACTCTGTTCCACAAACTCACACTAATTCACCAAACTTTCACTTTTTTGTCCATCATCCTTTAATTCTTATGCAACTCCTCTAATGCCATCTTCAGTATCATGTCTTCATCATGTCCTGCAAATTTGTGTATTGTTGGAATGACCAATGTCACTTCAATAATAATGTAACTTCAATAACAACCAGAAATACCATGACATGACATACTTATTATTAAAATCAGCCTTAAAATCATTAGCATTAGCCCAAAAATCCTGCATTTCAAATTGATTGCTGACAACTTTATGATTCGACCAACAATTTCTAGCTACCCATTTATATTTTGTGCCGTTCGAGCATCTTCAAAGTTTTGTAAATCGAACAAATCATTGTAGTCCTCTATGCTCCCTGGCTTAGGAATGGGAAACAGTTGGTGACCTCCAGAACGCTTCCAATATCCAAACCCAAAAGTTGCCTAGTGACAAGAGTAGTCAAACATTCTTTGCAATGCTTTATGATTTTCAATACGACCAATCCATCAATCTAAACCGATCTGAGTGGAGTGGCCACCTCTTCCGTGGTAGCGGCTTGTGTATCATGTTCACTAGAGATGAGAAAATGAACTGCATTACAAGCTGAAGCTCACCCATTTTTTTTTCCATTCTTGGCATCCTTGGAAGCAATACCATTACCACCATCAAAAAACTCCAACTATGATTACAGTGCATGGATAAAAGAAAACTCCCAGATTCATAAAAAAAACATCCACCTTCTTCAGCTCATTCAAATCACCTACATCGGAGGCAGCATAATTAGAATTTGAATTCTGTGGGGAAAATCCCAAGAGCTTCTCCATACAGCTCACCACGAAATCCATTAGATGACAGTCTTTGGAAACATTATTGAGACTTCCATCCATTAGAAAATTGTCGAGGTTTACGCTTAGCAAATTGGTCATCATATTTAAACAAAAAAATTACAAACCCTAATCACAAGAACTAGTGTCATGATTATATTTGAAGCATAATTAACTGCCTTTAGGTAAAGAAGGTCATAGAGGATGAAAATTGAAAGAAATCAGTCGAAGAACTGATCGATAATCATCCAATACATAAAAACCTAAACAACATTCAAGGATTACACGTCGCTTGGTTGGATACCTAATTAGGGCCATGCAGATTTGATATTTTGCAATTACAAGAAAATATTTTCAAGAAACTCAGTGAATCCTCATGCTGGATTTCTTCGAGAGCCAAGCTATAAACACCTTAAGACTTTCCTGGATACCATACTTTCCCTCGCACATATGGATCGAGATTCAACCCCGGGACCTCGATCTTCTTTCCTTTCAAGAACCACAACCTCCACTCGCTCTCATCCGATGAATTCAATAGCTCTTCTCTTCACTCACACTAATTCGAAGAATCCCAGACAGATCTGATAAATCCAATACTCGCACTGAACTTCAGGCCTGCAAATACCATCAAAGCCCATTCATAGGAGTTCGATGAAAAAAACAATATTTGTTAGTGCTAGCAACGAACTGTAGGTTCCTACAGGCTCAAATCCATGGCCCTCCACATTTGCCTCATCCAATGGAGCCCTCTAGCCCTCGGAAATACTTCAAGTTACATCATTCAACCAATGTGCAATACTCCATATCACCAGCATACAGCCTTTCACAGTAGGCTCCCTTGACTCTCATAACCTTTCTTGGTGGACAAACTAAAAAAAATAAAACAAAATATATTGTAATAGATCTAACCTGCAAATATATGAAAATAGAAATATGCTCAAAAATAACAAGAGAGAAATATGTAAACTTCATATCTTTATTAATATCAAAACACTTGAGGTAGGGTAACACCATACAATCACTCCTTAAGGAAGGAGAACACTCCACAAGCCACATGCTTGTCAATACAATAATCATTCACATCTCTCAATGGGGAGTCTTTAGCCTCTATATAGGCTTCATACATACAATACCCTGGGTCATTACCATGGGTCCTTCAATACCATATATCTAATACAATGGGCTTATCACATTATTGCTAACTACTTGTGGTCCCTTACATGATCCAAGTTAACCACTTTATTTATTAACTATGGCCCATCACATTATTACATTATTCCCTTCGATACCTCCCTCTGTACCCCATAATATCCCCCTAGGTATACTACATTCCACCCCCCTTAAACATGTTTCATCCTCGAAACATAAGAAGAACACAAATAATAAGATCTACTCAAAAGAATAGTCCACTGGTACCATGCACGTGCATCTAGCCATCCTAGAGATAGGTGATTACTCAATCTAGCAGTGCCTCGCTCGCTTGATATGGGAGTTGATCTTGGTGATTCCTCTGTGTTGGTGTGTTGTGGGTGGATTTTCGTACCTCTTTATATGTCATGCAGGGGTTTTTGTCCTTGTTGCTAATTCATTTCCATCTTGTTGGTTGTTTTCTTGCTGGGTGATGTGGATGGTGATATGCTGAAGTTTTGACCAATGGTATATCTTTCTTTAATACACCATCTAATGGAGTCTAATTGGTATCTGGTACATGTTGTGGTGCCTGCAGTTGTTCCTTATCTTCCAGTATTAATTCAACCACGGATCCCTCATCTGAGGTGTCGGTACCTGCAACATTTTCTGCTTCAGCTTCCTTGAACTCTACCTATTTATTGATGGAAATATCTTGTAATGTAATTTTCTTCTTTTTATACCAGAGCTTCAGGAATTTCTTCTGCACATTAATATTGATAGTACCAACAAATTCCTGATCCAATGGTATCCCAAAACAATATCTACATTAGCCATATTTGAAGCATAAAAATTAGAATGCGATACATACTTGTCCATAGAAATCTTCAAATCTTTATAAAATTGCACCTCCTCATTATTAACTTGTGTGTGCTCCATCTTTTTGAATAGGACTTGCAATCTTTTTGCCAAATGAACATTAATAAAATTATACTTGCAACTAGGATTGATAGACACAATGATCTTCTCCTTCGGAATACATTCATGAACCTGTAATAAGGAGATACCATCAGAAAATAGCCTCTTAGGAGTCTCATTCACCTGTTTTCTAACATGAGACCATTTTTCTAAAAGGATTTCTTCTACTTTTTCATGATGAAGTCGTTGCACTGAATCGTCAAGTGAGTACCACCATTTAGCAGCCTCATCTTTTATATTAAATAGTAGCCAACTTGTCCAAAATTATTTGGATCGAGACTTGTGATATTTTATAAATTCTTCAATAGTGGGACCATCATCACATCCTATAAAAATCATTTCATTAGAAGCAATGAAGTAGAATGAGGGTTTTGAAAAAAATTACGCACTTTATGTGGAAAATTTAGAATTGGAACAACCATTCTGCATCTTCTTATGTGATATAAATCCCGATCTGGGCACTCTCGAATTTCAAAATCATGCTGCAATTGTCCCACAGCCACAAAATATTCTGAAAAAGAAAAAAAAAATTGATCTTAAATCAAGGATATATCCCTCATTCGGACTCTGATTTGACCAATTGTTTTTTTCAAATTGGGTAATTTTTCAAGAAGATCTCAAATCCGCAATTAGTTTCTCAAAATTTCCCACAAAAACTACAAGATTTGACCATAACCTTTTCAATTCATCAAATATACAAACCATCTCATGACATGTATGAAAACAATACCCTAATAGGGATACATTATAGAGTATGCATTTGGGTTCTTATCATTAAAGAATTGTGAAGGATGAACATTTTCAATGATATATCTAGGAATAATTGCTCAATTTTATTTATTGAAACCTTATTCTCTTCGCCATCAACTTTGGATTCATTGTCACGTTCCATTGCTTCCACCTTTTTATTCTCTCCACCATCCTTGTTCTTTCCCCCACCATATTTCTTATCCCCATGATACTACCTTCCTTCTTCTCCCCTCCTTTATTTACATCATTCTTCTTTCCCCCTAACTTTTCTCCATTCTTTTTCTCTCGAATGACCACCATTTGTTTCCCTATCTTTTTTTGGAGATATTCCACCAAGTTATTTGGATCCATCACTCCTGGATAGTTTCCTTATCATTCTTCACTTTATGTTATGCACATTGCATTCTTGTGTAATTTTATGCTAAGGTATTTAGGTGTCGTAGTGGAGTGATTGGAAGTGAGAGGTCCTATTTCCTTTCCAATCACAATCTAGTTATCTCAACATTTATGCTTGGGTGGACCAAGAGAAGAGAAAAGGAGGTGTCTTATCACCCTAAATTATCTCATCTCCAACATTTAAATGATTTTAATTGAAACATTAGAAAACATCATTCAAAAAACATAATACACTTGAAATCATGGTTCATATGCCAATTACATGCCACGCACGCCAGTGAAAGTTGTAGTTGCTTATATCAAGATTCATGTGATTATCCTTTCATACAATTGCAATTTAATCCTACAAATATGTGAAATGAAGAATTTTGTAGCCCATAAATGCCCAAGAATGACTAAAAATGACTGATTATTGAGTGTAGGTTTGGTTTAGATTTACATCTTATAAATATTTGGGCATTTGATCCTCTTTTCGGTCAAATCAAACACATAGGATCCCATGCAAAAGGCACAGACATTCCCACTTGAACTATTTCTCCTACAAGCATAGCTTCAATGCACAAATAAGAGGCCATATCCATGTATTTCAAAAGAACTTTAAATAAAAAATTAAGTTAAAGAACAAGAGCATCATTTCTTCTCTCAGTTAATCTAATGTCTACTTACTTGTGTGCGAATCATTTTTCCTCCTATATTTAAGGGTTTTCCTACTTTTATGTGAATCGTTTTTCCTCCTTTAGAACAAAAGTGATTCTTATTGATTATCCAATATTAACAAAACTATTAAAAGTTTTAAAAACCCCTCCACATAAAAGATGAATATCACATGGTTCCTCTCAGATGATGCATTTCATATTATATTTCTCTTCGATTGCATAATAAAAAACCCTAAATCTCTCCCTTTGACTTATTTGATTGTGACTGACATTCAACATGATATTGGAGAAGTCTTGCAATCAAAATTACACCATGTTTATGTATATGAATTTTAATATGATCCAAGGTTACTGTTATCACTCAGATTTTCCTAGAAGTTGTTGAGAAGAGGAAAGGGTTCTAAGGTAACCACAAATTGACTTTTAGGTACAGAATCTAGCCAATCTGTACCCACAGAGGGCTTTCTCTTTAAGATTTAGCTTTGTTTTGAAATATATTAGGCTAGTTATGAAAGTTTGGGGGTTTTGATTGTGTTTGGTGGTGAAATTCAGTAGCAAAGGGGTAGGACTGAATAGTTTAGGCCATTGGGCTAATGGAGTCAAAGAAGATGGCTCAATTGAATTTGGGTTTTCAACAAAGGATGGCTTCACAGGGCAAGAAAGCTAAACAAGGAGCAAATAGAGACTTGAAAGGATGGAATGGACTTAAAAGTTATGAGGGGAAATTAATATTCCTTCAACATATTTTAAGAGAGGGAAATTAGATAATTACCAATAAAGAGCAATTATGAATTCTTTACTAAATAACCAAAATGATTAAACTAGGAAACAGGAGCAATTAAGAATTCACTGCTTATGCTAGTTTAGAGGAAAACATTAAGGATAAAAAATATTGAAAACAGATTGCACTTAAGCACTTTCTGAATTATTCTTTTTCGTTTTACTATTCAGATATGGAACACAATTGATATAATAAACCAAAAAACATTAATACATGAGATATAGAATACTTATTGATCCGGTGTTTGACACATGAATCCTGTGAAAAGTCCTTTGAATTAATTCTTCATCCAGCCAGCCATAGAAAATTTGTCCAACACCACTTTATTCCAAAGTAATCATTTTTATAGCAATGTCTAAAAATACACACTCAATACTCCAATTGAGGGAGTATTTATACAAAAAACTTACAAAAAATATCTCAAAACAATGTGAGATATATTCTAGGATGATTGTCAATAAGTTACATGAAAAATAGAGACAGACGGTCTCGTAGATAGAAGAAAAGGCAAAATGATGTCTTGTTATTCCTATTCTTGTGAATGTGCTGGAGGCAGGCCCTATGATTGGGCATGCTGCTATCTTCTTTGTAATTCTGTGTTGGCTGCCCTGTTTTCACTGATACTCTTTACTTGCTCTAATACTCTTTGACCTGTTTAATCCTTGTTTATCTTCAGTTACCATCATTGACTCTGGAAAAATGAAAATTTACATTTTTATCAGAGGTAAATCATAAAATTTCTATCATTTCTGCCCACCAGTTTTCCTGAGGTATTCTGATCCTTTGAAGTTTTCTAAGGATTTCATCAGCCTCGGTATATCTGAAAAAATCAGGCTGAACTTGGAACAGGTGTTTTATCTCATGCTCCACATAGAATAGGTTCTCAAGATTATAAAAAAGAAATATGCCTGTAGGTATTTCTTTAGCTGTACTAGAAGACGAGCTGGCCTGGTTATCTACATATTTATCCAACTTATTAACATAATCTAACTATGTGATCAGCTTGTCATTGATAACTAGAGGAATGGGAAGTCCCTTACTCTGCAATATACCAAACTTCTTCATAAAGTGATCAATTTCTTCCTGCATATTTAGGAGTCTCCTTTCCAAATTCTGCATCAAGGACTTTCTAGTCAAAACTTTCTTAATTTCCAAAATAGTCCTTGTTCTGTCTCTAATGCCTAATTCTTCAAGCTCATATTTATTCTTAGTATTCAAAAAATTAATCAGTCTGGTAGCCTCTTCAGGCATCCTTCCTAATTCTTCCTTTGTTCTTTTGACTTCTTATAGGGCTAGTTTTATCAACTCCATCTGCTCAAAAATTATTTGGATAGATGGCCAAACATCATTTATTGACTGAGTGATGTTGGCCCAACGGATTTTTCTAATTTCTGCTAAGGGTTTATCAAATGTGAGATCCTTTTCTAACGATTTCACTTTTTTATCTAATCCTTTGCTTTCCCTCACTTTCTCTGCAAAATTGATTTTTGAAAGATCATACTTTTGCTCCAAGGTAGAAAATTGCTCTTTTAGCTTTTGCAGCTCTGTAACTTGGAGCTTCAATTCCTCCATTGATTTTATTAATTCATCTGGGCTAAGACCCAAAATTCCTGCTTGTGTTGTACCTGCTGTTGTTGTTGTTGTTACTGCCTCTGCTGTGACCACTAGAACATTAGGTGCCAGAGCTGTTCCAAGGGTTGAAGGGACTACAGTGGAAACTACGGGAATCACATTGGGAGGCTGAGAGGTCGACTCTTCCTGTTTGTCCTTCAATGACTTCTCTAATTATTGTTTAGTCTCCTTTAGCTGCTCATTAAGTTTCAGAACTAAATCCATTAGCTCTTCTTCAATCCTTTGTTGTATAATTTCAGCTGTCAGTGGGTGCCGTGAAGGTGGCAATTTCAGTTGCTTTCTTAAAGCAGCGATGTCTTCATCCTTCTTTATAAATAAGGCTTTTGCAGCCTTCACATCTTTAGGATCATGGCCCAACCCAATGATCAATTATTCTAATGGTTTAATCCTATTGTATTTAGCTTATGAAGAGGCTTTTTCCAGCTGTAGTTGGGCAGTTGTATTGTTCATAGAATTTTCCAGCCTTTGGGCCATCATGGCCTTGCTTGTCAGTGTAGAATAGACCATCCCCCCTGTCTGTTTATGCAATTCAATCTGGTCCAGGGGATGGATGTCTTTTGCCATGACCTCGAAATTAGTTTTGAGGTAATCTATAGCTAATTGAGGCTATTGCACCTTGGGCTTGAAAAAGCTCATTATCATTTTCCCTTCTTTGATGTCATAAGCTGGCATCAAACTATTCTGGTTTGTGGGAGCCATTTTCAAATATTGATTGTAAACTTGGATCCTTAATGGCTCATTTCTAGCTTTAATTTCTTTGAACTTTTTCTTGATATCTAGATTTTCTTTTCCTGGAGGCCTGAAGGATGATACTTCTGCACTCTATTGTCTTTCCAACTCATGTCTTTGTGAGCCGGAAGGTGTCCCTTCTACTGGGAAAGCTTGATGACTATCTACACCTTCTCTTCTTTAGCTATTAGTATTTTCTTCATAGAATTCTTCTTCTGAAAGAGTATTTAGCCTGTGCCTTTTAGCGCCACACTGTTAAGAGGGTCCACTCGCAGGGATAGCTAATTCCATGTCTCTCTTTTTAGTCCTCTCCTTATTCAGAGGAGTCTGCAAGATGGGTGGTTCTACCACATTGACTTGAGTTGGAGGAATTTGGATGTTGGCCTGCTCTTTGGATGTTTCAGGCTATTTAGACATTATGGATTGTTCAGTAGCCTGTGTACTTGTCTTTGTTTCTTTACCCTTGGAGGTCCTTGTGGCTGGTGTATTGGTCTGCTGTGAGTGCCTTTCAGAGGTCCCAGCTACTGAGGCACTTATTCCTGATGCTGATCTCTGAGAACTATCATAATGTACCTACCCAAAAGAATCTAAGTCAAGAGTCTTTTCAAGATCTCTCATTACATTTTCTATGTTCACCTATTCACTATCAGTAGCTACTAAGGTCCCCTCTCTCCATTCATCCATGTTGGCAAACTGTTCAATTTCTGGGATTCTATGATGCATATAGGGAGACAGCCTATTCTTCATTCTTCTATCATAGATAAAGCCATGAGGGTCATATCAGGCCCAAACAAAACTTTTTTGTAATCTAAGGTAGTTTCCTAGAATTCTCTCTACTGCATCCCCTACTTCTCTACTGTTGCAGACGAAAGGGCCTATTTGATGTTTGATCCTAAGATGTGCTTTCTTTTTGGCTTTGGCAAAATGGATCAAATCCGAATTACACATCTGCCTGTAGTATTCCAATGTAAACAGTTGCATTGGAACATACTTTGGTAACTTGAAGGGGGTAAGCTCACAACCATATATCCTGAATTCTATGAAGTTCTAGTATAGATACCAGTCACCCACTTTGTACTGCTTGGAAAGTTGAAGGGTCTTTTTAATGTCACCACTGATCCTGGGAGGGGAAACCCCTGTCAATAAGGTGGTTGCTGGATGAACAAATAGATCAATGAATTCATTATAGGAGTAAGGATTTTCAAAGGAATCATGGAAAACTGTAGACCAGAAGATTACAGACCTTGGATTTCCTATGGTGTCAAGTTTCAGGATACGGAATGGGAAATTGTCTGACTAATAATAGAGCATGAGATGGTATATAAAGGTGGTATACTTGAAAACTCTTTCATTTTCGAGTCTCATGAACTGGTCATGAATCTTCTCTACAATGTAGGAGGCATAGTCATATTTGACAGCAAGGGGATGTCCAGGAGTAAAAATTGACAACAATACTAAGGTTAACTCATCAACAAATTCACTAGTATTGAAACCCATTACTAATGATATCATATCAACTATGAGTTTTCCCATATCTGTGAAGAAAGTTTGCAGATAAGGGGGTGGGCCATCAGGCTGATGTTTCGGTGACATGAAAGTTTGGCAAAGAAGATTGAGTTCGTCTTGGGACAATTTAGTTGACTTCTCAAGTAAATCTCCCATGGAGAGAGGAGTGAGGGCTTGAATAGAATGAAATTGTAACATTTCATTAATTGACTCGGCGGTTATTGGAAAAAAGACTGTTTGGCTCGGGGACATGACTGCTCGGTGATTAGGGTCATAATTGGCATGGAAATAATGAATTATTTCTGGGAAAACATGAACTATGGGTAAAAAGTACATAGGAAGGTCGGATTCCCATAGTCTTAGGATATCAGAGCCATTCAGGTAGTCATCTCTGCTTTGACAAAAGACTCTCAGGCAATTTCTGTCAGTGGTAAGGTCTTTTATTTGGAAGTCCTTATCAGCCAAAGGCAGATAGTCTAAATCTCGGTGGGGAGCATTTAGGGGTGAAACATTCAAAGCCAAAGGGGTTTCCATGTCTGGTTCTTGTGGATTCAGATGGAAGCTATGATTTTGTATGTGAAATGGGCAACACAAAGGTTATAGGAGTCTTTAAATGATGAAAATATTGACTGAATTACTATGAATTTTGGGATTCTTCATCAATTATCAGTGGAAAAGAAGTATTTGTAGGGTTTAGCTGGGATTTTGATAAATACCTCTTTTGGGAAATGAGTAATGAAATGCAGGTGCTGGGCGCGGCTGGAGGGTTCTGGTTGGCGTCGGCTGCAAGATTTTGGAGCAGGTTGGCGACTAGAAGCTTGAACTAGTTGACCTCGATGTTCTTTTGCATGGGTGCGTAGGTTTACAGTATAAAGCAGTGAAAATGACTTGTTTGTTTTATTTACAAAGTCAAAGGTTGGCGGGGTTTTGGATTTTGGGCGGGCGACGTCAGCGACAAAAGATGTGACATTTTTGTCATATGCGGAAGGGCGGTAAGCGGTTTCATATCGCACCGCTTTTGGGGAAGGGCGGTAATCGACTTCGAGCCAGCGATTCCACAGAACATTTGACATGTGGTGGAGATGCTGGGAGAAAACCGCTTTGTGATCATGCGCTAACGCGCGTTCACAAAGGGTCGCGCGATATTGATAATAGCCGTCAGATCTTGAGGACCTGATCAGATGGTTGACGCAGGGAGCAATAAGCGAGGTTTTAACAAAGGCGGGCCCGATAAATTAAGAATTTATTTAATCATATCGGGAGTGGCAGGATTGGCTGGTAAGGTTATTAATTAACCGTGAGGATTAATTAATCGCATTTTGTGCGGCAGGGGATTAAGGTTCTTAATGAATTACAAATTAACTCATTAATCCTCTTTTAAACGCTGATTATGGTTGTATTCAACCAGGGGTGGGATATATAATATTTTGGGATTTTTTAATATATTAAATAATACGGGAAAGGGAAAATATTGTAAGGGATTTATAAAATATAAGTTAAAAGTTAATATGACAATGAAATGAAAAAGCACCAAGTATAAAAACATTTGACATGTGTAGTTAAACTTACGCTTAGGGTGAAAAAGGGTTTACATGAGAAATATTTTCAATTTTCCTAAGTAAAATAGGATTTTACATAGGAAAAAAATTATGAAGGTGAATGAGTGATCTCATGAATAGTTTTAAGTACTTTAGGCTTTATAAACTATTGGGCCGAGGATCCGGTCCCTCCAGAAGTCAAAGAAATGCTTTGAGCCCCTCTAATTTGGCAAATGCCTTAGTATTTAGGGGAAATTAGTGAGAATTTAGGGGAAAATGAGGGGGGGAGTTAAGTATTTGACCTTGCTTAGCTTGAAATGCTTTTAGTGTAATGCTTGCCTTGTACTTGTGATGAAAGTAAAAGATTAACACATTTAGAGTCATCATTTATCACATGTGATTCTGCAACATCATCTACCTACCCTACCTACTTTAACCTAACATTTTTTCTTCTTTATTTGGGTGCACTTAGACTGGAAAACCCTTATCAAACTTTTTTTTTCTTTTACATGTAGATATCTATCTAAATCTAGCCTTATTACTTCCAAGGGCTCAGATTAAACTTTTGAGCTCCTTTTATTCACTCTACCTATCTACTTATTTGCCAAGATTAAACAGTTTGGTCAGATTTTTATTCTCTATCTCTAAAACATAAAATTCAAATATGAACTATCCAAGCTTAAATTGTTTGACTATTCATAAATTGTGGCATAAATTAACAAGATGCACACAATTTGTTTATTGCACAAGAGTAAAAGTAGTGGCATTTAGACTTACACACTTTCCTTGGTCTTTCTTTTGGTGGGGTTCATTTTCTTTTATTTTTTAACCATCTTATTATTTTTACACTTTGATTTTTATTTTAGGGCATACCCTCTTTACCTTTTTTAATTTTTTGATTTTTTACAAATATGGAAAACCTTTGCAACAAGTAAAGGTATGAACATATTACATAGCTCATCAAGTCAATCATGACATATGACACCTATTGGTAAAGGAGAAGAACACTGGCTCCACTTGGGGATGGCTTTTCCTGGTGGAAAGTCAAGATCAGCAGGTCAGATGGCCTATGAATGATTTTAACTGCACTATGGAATCTTCTTCTGCTTGTTTCTTTATTGTATATATGATAGTGACACTTCTGAAGCTTAGAGTTTTCTCTTCGGGCTTCAACTCCAACAAGTTTCTATCCAATCAAACTGTGATAGTAAAACGAATATATTATATACATGTTAACAATTAGGATACCTTAATAAGTAGGATCAAAGTAATGTTTCAACATCCAAACATTGACTGGTCCTTCTTCTGTTTCTGTGCCATCCAATTTTTTGAGATAATATGCATTGTTTCCTTGTAAGGCATAGATAATACAAGGTCCTTTCCGTAGGAAGTCAAACTTCCCTTGTTTCCCCTTATCCTCTCTCCTTGAATCCCATCTTAACACTTTGTCTCCAAGGTAAAATTCATCTACCTTGGTCCTTTTATCCAATATCTTCTTAAGCTTCTCGTGCAACACTTGGGATCTTTGATACACTTCCTCTCTGGTCTGTTGTAGATTGATGGTCTAGTTTATCCTTCTTTGAATATCATTAGGTTCCACCTGAGCTTCTTGAAGTAATTTCATTACAGGAACTCCTAATGATGAAGGGAATACAATTTCCATGCCATAAACTAACTCATAAGGACTAGTACCAATGATTTTTTTAGTGGTAAGCCTATCTGCCCATAATGCATTTGTCAGTTTCTTGTGCCAATTTTTCTTGTTCTCCTTCAATAATTTTTTAATGATATTAATGAGGCTCTTGTTGGAAGACTCAACCAGTCCATTCCCTTGAGGGTAATAGGTTGTGGAATGGCCTAGGGTAATGTGGTACTTGTTACAAAAGCTGATCATTTTCTTTGATTTGAAGGTAGCAGCATTATCAGTTATGATTTTATCAGGATAGCCAAATCTAGACAATATGTTGATTTCTAAGAATCCTATGATCACTGTGTCATTGTCTTGTCTGGAGGGGATGGCCTCTATCCATTTGGTGAAATAGTCTATGGCAGTGAGAATCCATTTGTGTTGGCTAGAAGAGGGAGGATGGATTTCTCCATTGAAGTCAAGGCCCCATTGTTGGAAGGGTTTTTCAGTGGAAATTGGTTTAAGGGGTAAAGGTAACAATTTTCTCTTGCCTTCAAAAATTTGACATTTATGGCAAGTAGTGACAAATTTATTTACATCAACGAACAAGGTTGGCCAATAGAATCCAACCCTTAGGATCTTATCTGCAGTTGATTTCCAATAAAGGTGTCCACCACAGTCTCCTACATGAAATTCTTGGAGAGCCTTGTCAGCTTCTTCTTTTAGTAAACAATTCAATAAAATTCCTTCATGATTTTTCCAAAAAAGAGCATTATCTAAAATACAAAACTTTGAAGCTTTCATCTTTAAAAACCTTTTCTTTGTTCTGGATAACCCTGGAGGAGCCTGCAGGTTTAGTAACACATAAATTACATCAACATACCAAGGTGAATCTAAGAAGGCCTGGTTGATTTGTGGAGTCGCCATCTCCTGTTCGTTATCCAGTTCATTTATGTCCAGGGCTTGATAATTTGTTTCTGTCATGAGTTTGGCCAATCCCTGTCCTTTTATTAGCTTTGTAGGTTTTATTTCAATATCATATTCTAATATGGTAGCAATCCATTTACCTCTTTTTCCCTCAATTCCATCTTAGGTTAAGATGTCTTTGACAACAGCGTTTGGTACATAGGCTATCACATGAGAGTATAATATATAGACTCTGAATTCTTTAATGGCTTTTACTAGTGAAAAAGATTGTTTGTCCATGATTTTGTATTTTAATGATGCATCTCTTGGTGCTTCACTAAAAAACGCTATGGGTTTCTCACATCCTTGATCATCCTTTTGTAATAAAACAGTTGCTATAAGGTGTTCTGATGCAAATGAAAATATTATGAAGTCCCTATCAAATTGTGGATTGGTCAGGACCGGTGTTCTAGTTAAAGCCATTTTTATTTCTTCAAATGCTTGTTTGGCTTCTACTGTCCATTTGATACTTCAATCCTTTTTTAACATATCATTAAGTAATCTAATTAGTTCAGCTAAATTAGATATGAATCTTCTCGAAAAAATCATCTTTCCTAAGAAAGCTTGAAGTTCTTTGATATTTCTTGGATGAGGTATCTACAGAATAACTTCTATTCTAGCAAGATCAATTCAAATGCCATCTTTGGAAGTGATATGGCCCAAGAGTTTACCTTCCTCTAGACCAAGCAAGGACTTCCTTGGATTTAAAGAGATACCGTATTTTCTACATTTTAGGAATACTTGTCTAAGATGGTCCAAATGCTGTAGATCTGATTTAGAAAAAACAGTTAAGTCATCCAGATATATAACAAGGAAATCATGAATCTCTTTTGAAAATTCTATGTCCATTGCTCTTTGGAAGGTTTCTCATGCATTTTTAAGTCTAAATGGCATTTTGATGTACATGAAAGTGCCCCATGGTGCTGTAAAAGAAGTTTTTTCCTGGTCATCAGGATGAACCAGAATCTGGTTATATCTTGAGAACCCATCTAAGAGTGAAATTCTAGAAGAATCGACTACCCTTTGCAAAATACGATCCATATTAGGTAAAGGGTAATTATTCTTTAGAGAAACCTTATTCACATTTCTTAAATCAACATATAATTTAATTTCCCCAGTTTTCTTCCTAGTAGGTACTAAATTAGATACCCACTCTGAAAACCTAATAGGGGCAATTATCCCTACTTCATACATACGTTTAATTTCTTTTTCAATCAATGGTAGCAGTACAGGGTTAATTCTTCTGAGTTTTTGTTTGAATGGTTTTTGGTTTTCTTTCAAAGGTATTGTATGCTGAATTATGGAGGTGTCATATGATTTCAAGTCCTCATAGCTCTAGGCAAAGACATCCTGGAATTCTCTCATTAGTTCAACATATTTTAACTTTTGGTCAGGAGACAAAGATTTGGATAGTTTTATCATTTTTGGATTTTCTTCCATCCCTAAGTTATATTCTTCAATGTCTGCTTTTAGTGGTTCCATCTTTGGTTTCTTTGGAATATCATTAGAATCAAAGAGGTCTTCTAGAGGAGTTAATCCTTTAGGTAGATGATTATCCTTTAAATCAATGATTTCTGATTCTCTTTCAATAATCTCATCAATATCCATTTGTTTAAGGTCCTACATTTCTTTTTCGGTGAACTTTGTGGGATGAAGCATTGGAATTGTACTTTCTTCTAAAATGTCTGTTTCTACCTTGTTTGTTTGATCAACTTCAATAACTATATCTACATCTATGTGACTGTTAACAAATTCTTCATCTAAAGTCAATAAATTATTTATCTGCTCATCACTATCAAACACTTTCCAGTTCTTTACATTATCAAGTATAGATGGTCTGCATCTAATCTTAGCTGTAAACTGATGACTAGGTTCGAAAGGTAATTTGTAGGTGCTGGAAAACATTGCCAAATTGTGGGCTTACAAGTTATGTTTTATTGGGATTTTAGCAAGCTGAGTTTCCAGAAAAGTATTAAGAATATCTATAACTGTTCCTCTATAGTATCTTAATCTAGGATTGTTAGTTAGATACTTCCCTTTGATCCATTGAATGATTAAATTAGAATCTCCTATGACAGATACTCTAATTGCTCCTAATCTTTTAACAAGTTTAAGACCTAGCAAGAGAGCTTCATACTCTGCCATATTATTGGTGCACTTAAAATCTAACCTGTAGGCATGGCCTTCAGCATGGTCATTTTCAAGATTGTACACCCAAACTCCTGCTCCTGCTCCTAATTTATTGACTGAGCCATCAAATTCTAAGTGCCAAAGAATTTCATGTTCGTAGTTGGTATCAGGAGTGTCAGGAATTTGTTTAACTGTGAGATTTGGTTTTTCACTTTCTTCTGGTTTCTCTTGGGTGTCTGATATTTCATTGTTCTTAGAGATTTCCTAGATTTGAACACTTGATTTTTTTTTTTTTTAATTTCTTTTGGTTCTACTACTAAAACTTCTAATTCATTCGAAGGATCAATTTCAACATTGTAAAGAATGAATGAATCCATATAAGAGTGTACAAAGTAGATGGGGAAATTTTGGAGTTTTTCCTGACTACTTACTACATATTTCATTAAATTTTCTCTGTATAGCTTCTTGGGTTGGCCGAAAACTAAGATAGTAGCATATGACATGTCCAGTTGAAGAGATCCCTGAAGCTTTGCACCCCAGGATTTGGACAATAACATGCCAGATTTTGGTGGAATATCTGCTACCACTATATCCATTAAAATTGTCTTTGCAGGGTGTTGAACCAGTGAAACACACAAGTCTTTTATTAATCCTAAACATCTCACCTGACTTGAATCAAAGGAAAATAGGTCTTTGTATGGCCTGGTGATATCTAGGTATAGTTTTTCCATTACAAACTTGGGCATGAAGTTGTCAGATGCCCTAGAATCAAACATGGCATTATGAAGTATTTTGTCATGTATGTTTAAACTTACATAGAAAGGAGGAATTCCTCCATCTAAGGGTTTTCCATTTACTTCAGGGCCAAAAATCAATTCTGGTTGGTCATCAAAAACATTTACTGAGTCATCATTTCCAGTGATTTTGAGTGATCTATTGATTCGACTTTGGTAGACATCATGTTTAGCTAATTCAAACAATGGAACATCTACTTTTAGTTTGCCTACTTCAGTCTCCAGATTAAAAGTTATTTTTTTTTCTGAGCTCTTGTATTTCGAATAGTGGAATTCTCTTTGTCTTCTACATGTTCTGTACTTTTCTCCTTCTCAGGAGTGGGGTTATGAGTTGAATTTGCTTCCAAATCAGCTTTTAGAGGTTCTTCCACATTGCCTTTGAGAGGAGGAGGAGTGGATGGTTATTTGTTATTTGTTTTATTGTCGGACACATCTTCAATTATTGGATTAGCAGGATTAGGATCTGATCTAGAAATGATATGTACAGGTGTAGTATTCGTCTTAACTTTGATGGGTTGTTTTGTAGCTTTCTTTTTGTTGGTTTCAGGGACGTCAATTCTTCTACTCCTCAGATTATATTGCTTGTAGACTTCATAAATGGTTGTGTCATATCCTTCCCTGAAGTCAAATGATTCACTTGACTGAGTTTGGAATTGTTTGAGAATGTGAGCCTCTTGGTCCTCTTGGGTCAAGAAAACTTGTTGTTCATTATTGAGTCCCATTAAATTTATTTGAGTATCTTCTACCACTTCATCAGAATTTGAGGATTCAGCATAATTTTCCTGGAATGGGGGCCTAATGTTTTGGTCAAGACCAGTGTTTCCAGTGTTCTGGTTTTGATTTTTCTGAAATTTGGATTTCTCCCAGTATTGGGTGGCTGACCATCCCAAGGGGCTTTCCTTTCTATGGTTTCTACTCTATCCCCTAGCCTATCCATCCCTTTAATTATAACATCTAATTTCTGTTCAAAAGCTGAGGGTTCTTCTTTCAATGGTATTCTCCTTTCACTTCTAGCCTTAGCTCTTTTAGATATCAAATTTGCTTCAACACTGACAGCTATACTTTGCATTTATTCTAAAGTGTGAGGAGCTCTTTCTCTAAGTTGACAGGCCATGTTAAAATCAAATCCATCATGGAATTTGATTAACGCTAAATTAGGAGGAGGTCTGAGGTTTTGAGGAATAGCATTATAGACATTGTTGAACCTAGTGCAGTAGTCTTGCACAGTTTCTTGTGTTCCTCTCTTCAGGTTTTCATATTCTGATAAGATTTGGAGAGGATCTTTCTTCTTTTCCCATCTGTTTAAGAATTGCCTATAAAGATTTTCTAGGTTGTTTATATTGTTTGCAGGTAGGGCTCTAAACCAGGTTCTGACTTCTCCAGTTAGACTTTGAACAAATATTCTCATTCTTACATCATCAGCATCTATTTCATATATTTCAAAGTAATCAGTCATTCTTTTGGTATGTTGTTGAGCAGTGTAGGTACCAAAACCATCAAATGGAGTGATTTTACTTTGGTAGTCTTGGGGCATAGCCCCTAAATTGGCTGGTAATACCAAGGGAGTATATCTGTTTGCCATTGCAGCAGGTAGTGATGAAACAACAACTGGAGTTGGGATAACGATAGGTGTTGGAGTGGTAGATGGAGAGGTAAAAGGGGTGCTTTGAGGTTGGGATGTCTGAGGAAATGGTGATAAACTCGGAGAGGCATTAGTGATCACAGAAAGATTCAGTGTTCCTTTAGAGGTAAGATCAGATTGTATGGAGTTCTGAAAATGTTTATTAAGATGTGAATTAACAATTTCAAGTTGTAAGTATTAAATGATCAATGGATCTGGGAGTAGGTCGATTAATTCTGAATTGGAAGACGTCATAAACAGAGAATTTTCAAAATGTTCATCAAGGGGTTCGTCTTCAAGATAGATCCACCTAACAGGACAAGATCTTGATCTGAAAGGGGGTCTGGAACTGGTAGAACTTTCTTGGCTTTCCTGTCTCCTAAGAATTCTGGGGATCAGATTAGGATTTTCAAACACTTGTGGTGGATTGGGATCAGGATTAGCTCTAGTGTAACAAGTCCTTTCTGAAGCTAGATTTTTAGGTGTATTTTTGGTTTTTCTTTAATTGAATTAACAACACAACTTCAATAGTTTCTTTAAGAGGTTTTAGATATGGGATTTGAACTTTCTTAAAGACTTATTTGACAAGAGGAACTAGTCGAATGTTTGGAAACCAGATGTTCAGTCCATAAACTAGACAGAGATAGACTGAAGCAACATTCATTTATTATGAAATTGCAAAGCAAGAGTAGTTCAAAGGCTACCTGGCTAACTTTAGGCTCTGTCTATAGTTCATAAAGTAAACAATAGTAACAAACACACTATTCATTCCCCAGTGGATTTGCCACTATGTTATCACTTAGATCTTCCTAGAAGTTTTTGGGAAGAGTAAAGGGGTCCAAGGTAACCACAAACCAACATTTAGGTATAGAATCTAGCCAATCTATACCCAAAGAGGGCTCTCTCTTTAAGTTTTAGCTTTTTTTTGAAAGATATTAGGCTTGTTATGAAAGTTTGGGGGTTTTGATTGTGTTTGATGGTGAAATTTAGTAGCAGAGGGGTAGGACTGAATAGTTTAAGCCATTGGGCTAATGGAGTCAAAGAAGATGGCTCAACTGGATTTGGTTTTTCAACAAAGGAAGGCTCCACAGGGAAAAAAAGCTAAAAAGGGAGCAAATAGAGACTTGAAAAGATGGAATGGACTTAAAAGGGATGAAGGGAAATTAAGATTCCTTCAACATATTTTAAGAGAGAGAAATTAGATGATTACCAATAAAGAGCAATTAAGAATTCTTTACTAAATAACCGAAATGATTAAACTAGGAAACAGGGGCAATTAAGAATTCACTGCTTATGCTAGTTTAGAGGAAAACATTAAGGATAAAAATGACTGAAAACAGATTGCACTTAAGCACTTTCTGAATTATTCTTTTTCGTTTTACTATTCAGATATGGAACACAGTTGAGATAAAAAACCAAAAAACATTAATACATGAGATATAGAATACTTATTGATCGATTGTTTGACACATGAATCCTATGAAAAGTCCTTTGCATTAATTCTTCATCCAACTAGCCATACAAAATTTTTCCAATATCACTTTATTCCAAAGTAATCAGTTTTACAGCAATGTCTAAGAATCCACACTCAATACTCCAATTGAGGGAGTATTTATACAAAAAACTTACAAAAAATATCTCATAACAAAGTGAGATATATTCTAGGATGATTATCAATAAGTTACATGAAAAATAGAGACAGATGGTCTCGTAGATAGAAGAAAAGGCAAAATGATGTCTTGCTATTCCTATTCTTGTGAATGTGTTGGAGGCAGGCCCTATGATTGGGCATGCTGCTATTTTCTTTGTAATTTTGTGCTGGGTGCCCTGATTTCACTGATACTCTTTACCTGCTCTGATACTCTTTGACCTATTTAATCCTTGTTTATCTTCAGTTACCATCATTGACTCTGGTAAAAATGGAAATTTACCTTTTTACCAAAGGTAAATCACAAAATTTCTATCATTTCTGCCCACCAGTTTTCCTGAGGTATTCTGGTCCTTTGAAGTTTTCTAAGGATTTCGTCAGGCTTGGTATATCTGAAAGAATCAGGCTGAACTTAGAATAGGTGTTTTATCTCGTGCTCCACATTGTTACACAAAATATTGTCACCATGACATTCTGCAGTCGGTGTGAGTCTATCACCACTCATACTATCCTCCTATGCAAGTCTTAAACCTCAGCTCTTCATGTCAAGCCTTGAAAAATGAGAGAAAGTGGTCAAAAATCTCTAAAACTCTGGTTCTGCATTTCTCTTAGCATTACCTGTGGTCCCGCACCGCTTGGTCATGTCCCCTGCGGACCTGTACGCTCTGTTTCTGTGTAATGGGTGCGGACCCCTGCAAAAGTCAAAAAGGCGCAAGTATATTCTTAAAAACTCACTTTAGGTTATTTCTGGAAGCTTCTAGAGAGAATATTGAGGTGGCAAGTTCGCTCCTTGGTGGTTCATGCATCCCATAACTAAAGGAGCTAACCCCTTGATGTGAGGAGCTTATCCCTTTGAAGGAGGACTCTATCCCTTCATAGGTGGACCTGGTAACTTCCTTCCTCTGCACTATAAAATGAGGCATTGGGCTGGTTACTAAGGAGGTTGAAAGCTGAATATTTTTTAGGGTAAATGATGTTGGAATTTAGACTTCCTAATTGAGCTTGAGAGGAGAGTTTACATACCTTTTGATCTCATTGGGAGGAGTGTGAAGCTTGTCAAAGTAGAGGAGATTCTTGCTGGACCCTGAGAGGAGGTTGTACAACATCAAGGCACCAAGGTTGTAAAGTTCTTCTTTGTTTAAAGTTAATACAATCAAGTTCATTTTTCTCAATAAGCTGTCTTCTATGGTTTATTTCATGAATTCCTTGATCATCATGATGAATATGATTGATTATATTGGCTATGCAGGTGTTATTTCATGTGTGCTTGTTTGTTTTTGCAGGTTCTTAAAAGGAAGCTCATTTGGACGGTCGAAGCATGGCTACCACAAACTAGCGTTGGACTTGAGGTAGGGTCTAAAACATCTCTTGGCTTTTATTTATAAATCACAATATTTAGAGAAAAGTAGAATTTTCTTGTCTTGCTTGTCGCTAGATATCTGTAGATACTAGGGAGATCGGTCTTGTCCGCAAGAACGATATATCCAACTGACAAAATGGCGACTCCACTGGGGACTTGAATTTGGTTTTTTTCCTTTCCTTTTTCTTTCACTTGAGAAACTTTTTATTGTTTCTGGTTTTTGCCTGATATGTGTGGGATTGGGTTGTTTTTAGGATCTGGAGTATATTTTGTTTTTTCTGAAATTTTAAAGAAGACCACACGTTCTGCTTGTAACACAGTGCGGACATCCCCGCACTATTACTTTACTACAAAAAGTGATACCACATATGGTTATATCGGAAGCCTGTGGACCCTGTTAAAATTTTTCAAAAAAACCTAAATTGTTTTTGTCCAGTTAAGTTTAGTTTTTATTTTCAGCTTTTAGTGTCTACCCAGATCTGCATGTGTTCTGTCAAAAAGCCTTGTTTATGAGTTTCTTTCAACAAATTCTTCATCTCATCAATCTCCATTAAGTTAATTTGGTGTTTTGAGTCTCTTTTTTGAGAAATTCTTAATTTGATTTCCTTTGGTCATTACTTGGAGGTTTGTCTCAGGATTTTCACAATTTTGTATGAGTGTTAATCGCCTTTGAGTGTTTTTATTTTTTGATCTTTGGAACTCTCACCCAATTTGCTTGACTTGCACTTGATTGGTTCTTAGATTACATTAGATTCATCTTGTGTTTGAGAATTCTCTTGCATAGATTACATTTGCATAATTAGAATTCTCATTTTTAGAATATGAAT
Source organism: Pinus tabuliformis (assembly GCA_031772625.1). NCBI lineage: Eukaryota > Viridiplantae > Streptophyta > Pinopsida > Pinales > Pinaceae > Pinus > Pinus tabuliformis. The sequence goes on along the minus strand of CM062818.1, from coordinate 823,050,065 downwards.
GAAAAATGTGCAGAGATTGCATTTGCATACTTTTCAAGTGAATGGTGCATAGATTACAATTGCATAGCTGACATTCTGAAAAATAAATCGTAGATTTAGATCAGTTTTCTTTGATTTGAATTTACATATTTGTATGCTTGTTTTTAACACACAAAAATAAAAATAAAAATTGATTTGGAATTTATTTGCATTAGTTTTTCTTCATGAAATTAGTGTGTTCGAGAATTTGTTATATTTTCTCTTAGTGATCAATTTTTTGCATTGTTGGAAGTGAATGTAAACTCTCTCCTTACTTTAGTTAGGATTCATCGAATTGAAAAGATTACATTATCATATTCGATTGCATTCAGTTTTGGGTTGGGTCATAACACCATTGGTTTCATATCCATTTACCCTTTTGAGTAATAATAGCCTAAATAACACAACGCTTAATTAAAATTCATCTAGTAATTTTTACATTTTTAGGGCTCTTTCCACCAATCTAGCTTAGGCTAGTGTCTTGGAATAGGTTTTAGTTAACTCTCCAAGATAGTAAAACAAACAAGTAGTCGATCTTGCAGTAGGAAAAATTCCAATTGTTGCATGTATGCTCTGGGAAGCTCCTCCTAAAGGAGTCAAGCACGAGATCATATCTGAACCAGTGAGGTAATCAATCCTTCCTCATTGGGAACGATAGCAGATATACACGTATTAAAAACGGTAAACCTCAGATTGACCATTGTCGAGGAGCCTGGGGTCACTTGTTGGTAAACCTTGGATTATGTCAAGGAGCCTTCAAGGGGATTGAGCTTTGTTACTCTGCCCTTGCGTGTGTATCGGATTGTAGATTGTTCCCCCAGGTATATTTGTTCCTGTTGGTAACCTTAGTGGCCATAATCTATAGGATTCTTTCCTAAGGTGACGGTGGAGGGAAGATCCCACTGTACCTGGAGCAGACGTCGACTAGACTCACTTGGACTCTCTGGGGGGTTCTCTTCATTCGAGATGGTTTTGTGAAGAAACTTGTGCCTGTCTGTTTCATTAAGCAGGTTTTTGGGGTAACTGTTCCAATCACCCTTTCTGTATTAAATTTCTACTAAGTTGGATTTCATCACCAACTAGTGTTTTTAGTACGGGAAGTTACTATTTGTGTGTGGTTTGACTCCTAGATTTGATAGTGAGTGTTAATTTGTTTGTTTTTACTTTTAGAGACCATAGGTGTGAATTGTGAATTTTAATTGTTAAGTGTGAATTGTGAATTGTTAATTTTAGTTTTAAATTGTTAATAAAATTCATTGAAGTTGAATATAATGGCAACTGTTCCAGAATTTACCAACCAAGGAACCCCTCTTAACAAGAATCCTAATACTTTTCCTTGCTTTGGAAATGTTGGTCCTCCTTATATGGCTACTTTGTCATTACCTAGATTTACAATAGGTATACCGATATGGTTATTTTCAACTTCGTTGGCCCCAAATACTCCAATTTTTCTACCTCAACCGAATGCTTCACCTCAACAGAGTTCACCATCTCAACATCACCAACCTTCTGTTGACCCTTTACCTTCTTCACCTAATATTTCTTCCTCCATTTCTTCGTCTTTGCTTGGTAAAAGCCTTGACGCTAGTAACCAGGTGGCTAAGAAGAAGAAGAAAGGGAAGAAGAAGAAGAAGAAGAAGAAAAATAAGAAAGAAGTCAACCAACCAACCATGGATGTAAGTGTTAGTTGTGTTGAGGAAACCTCCAACATGCATCGTAAACCCAAATACCCTTGCAGGCTTTGTAAGGGTGACCACTTCCTTATCAATTGTCCTAGTATTCCAAAGGTCTTGGAAGTATGGTCAGAAAAATCTCATCAACTTTCCATTGATCCATCAACCAGTGATAGTCAGGTTCCTGGGAAAAAGGGTAAAGTTAGGTTTCCTTGTAAGTTATGAAAAGGGAGTCATCAAACTCACATTTTCCCTCACATGGATGAATCCTCAAAATTGTTGGAAAACCTTACTGTTCCACAGCCAGAATTTCCAACTAGTTACCATAAAATTTCTCCCAACCTACCGTCAATTGACGGATTGATTGATCTAATTTCAAGTACAGTCGATCCCACTCTTCCATTGGAGAGTGAAACTCATATCACTCAGGTTGATGATCCATTAGTTGATCAAGTGGTCGATTCAATTTCACATTCAATCGATCCCACTCTCCCTTTAGAGACTAAACTTCATACAGCTCATGTTCTTCTTGTTACACCAGATTCTTCTAAGTCGGGGGGCACTTCACCTGTTTCTACAGAACCCCCTCCAAGTACTGAGGTCTTTTCCTTTGATTGGAATAGACTGATAGAACCTCGTCTTCCTTCCTCCATCCCTTTCCAAATCATTGTCAAGGCTGGTCAGGGACATACACCGCACATAGGTAGATGAAGGGGCTTTTGTTAGTATTTTATCCTCAACTGCTTGGAATGCTTTGGGTTCCCCTCAACTTGTGCCTATTACGCAGAATCCGAAAGCTTTTAACAGAACCATTAGTGAACCTTTAGGGATCCTTCCTAAGTTTTCTATTACCTTGGAAGGTAAAACTGTTTGTATTGATCTCATGGTAGCTCGAGGTCCCTTGGATTTCAATTTACTCCTTGGGCGAGACTATGTTTATGCAATGAAAGTTGTCGTATCGACACTCTTTTGCGTGATGTCTTTCCCTCATAATGGAAATATTGTGACTGTAGACCAACTTTCATTCCCTAGTATTGTTTCAACTACCAATAATATGACACCCCTAAATGTTCCTGATTCTAAAGTGGTATCTACCCCGCCACGGGTTAATTATGTGGCAACTGGTCCCATGTTTTTAGTTACTGATGTAAGTGAGCCTCTCACTGTTTTCTCATCTTCCTTTGATTTAGATTCGGTAATTGACATGGAAAACTCTATGGGATTACTTGAACGCGATGTTCTTATCCCTTTTGAGTCGCTTGACATGTGTTCCTTCCAGAGAACTATTCTTCCTTCTGATGAAGACCTCTTGGAAGCCATGATCAAGGTGTGTCCATTGACATGTTTTTCTTCCAGTTGGAAGCCATAATTAGTTGGTCAGAGGATAGTTCCTGTTACTATGTCAACCTCGTTAAAAAAATGAAACAAGGAGTCAGCAACGATAGTTTTGTTCCTGTGTCAACCTCATTAAAAAATGAAACAGGGTGTCTTGAGCATAGTTCCTTGTCTTGTGTCAAGCTCATTAAAAAAAAATGAATCAAGGATTTTCGAGCATAGTTCCTTATCTTGTGTCAAGCTCATTCAAAAATGAAACAAGGGTTCCGAGGATAGTTTGTTCCCATCTCAACCTCGTTAAAAGATGAAACTGGATGTTCTAAGGATAGTTTGTTCCAGTCTCAACCTCGTTAAAAAAATGAAAATGGATGTTATGAGGACAATTCTTTTCCTCTGTCAACCTCGTTAAAAAATGAATTAGTTGGTTCGAGGAAAGTTCCTTTTACTGTGTCAACCTCATTAAAAAATGAATCAGTGGGTATGAGGACAGTTCTTTTCCCGTGTCATTCTCGTTAAAAAATGAATCAGTTGTTCGAGGAAAGTTCCTTTTACTGTGTCAACCTAGTTAAAAAATTAATTAGTGAGTATGAGGACAGTTCTTTTCCTGTGTCAACCTCGTTAAAAAATGAATCAGTTGGTCAGAGGATAGTTCCTATTACTGAGTCAACCTCATTAAAAAATGAATCAGGCATGAGGATAGTTCCTGTTACTGAGTCAACCTCGTTAAAAAATGAATCAAGAATGAGGATAGTTCTTTTCCTGTGTCAACCTCATTAAGAAATGAATCAGTTGGTCTAAGGATAGTTCCTATTACTGCGTCAACCTCATTATAAAACGAATCATGTATGAGGACAGTTCTTTTCATGTATCAAACTCATTAAAAAAAAATGAATCAGTAGGTTATATAGGTAGATTGTAGAGAGTAGACTTGAGCATAGTTCCTTGTCTTGTGTCAAGCTTGTTAAAAAATGAATCAAGGATTTTTTAGCATAGTTCCTTGTCTTGTGTCAAGCTCATTAAAAAATGAATCGAGGATTTTTGAGTATAGTTCCTTGTCTTGTGTCAAGCTCGTTAAAAAATGAATCAAGGATTTTTTAGCATAGTTCCTTGTCTTGTGTCAAGCTTGTTAAAAAATGAATCAAGGATTTTAGAGCATACTTCCTTGTTAGGTAGATTGTAGAGAGTAGACTTGAGCATAGTTCCTTGTCTTGTGTCAAGCTCGTTAAAAAATGAATCAAGGATTTTTTAGCATAGTTCCTTGTCTTGTGTCAAGCTAGTTAAAAAATGAATCAAGGATTTTTTAGCATAGTTCCTTGTCTTGTGTCAAGCTAGTTAAAAAATGAATCAAGGACTTTAGAGCATAGTTCCTTGTCTTGTGTCAAGCTCGTTAAAAAATGAATCAAGGATTTTAGAGCATAGTTCCTTGTTAGGTAGATTGTAGAAAGTAGACTTGAGCATAGTTCCTTGTCTTATGTCAAGCTCATTAAAAAAATGAATCAAGGATTTTATGAGCATAGTTCTTTGTCTTGTGTCAAGCTTGTTAAAAAATGAAACAAGGAGTCTTGAGCATAGTTACTTGTCTTGTGTCAAGCTCTTTTTTAAAAATGAAAGAAGGGTTTTGAGGATAGTTCTTTTCCTGTGTCAACCTCATGAAAAAATGAAACAACTCCCTTTTCAAGTCAAGTCTTTTCAAGATCTTGAAAGTAAAGCTTCATTCCATCCACCTGGTTGAATGCGATGAAGCTTGGGGGGCATGTACCTCGTTTTGCGTCATTATGCTGGGGGCATGCGAACTTATAACAAGCATAGTTTTTCGTTTCAAGCTTGTATAAACTTGAAACCGAATCCAAGAAAAGTTCTCTATGGTTCAAGCTTGTGTAAAAATGAACCTATACCTAATTTACATCTCGTGATTGTCGTCTTTATTCGCTAAATTCTGCTAGATGAGCCTTGGTTGTTTTCATTCTATTGCCACCATCTCTTTGGCTGATCATATGCTTTCACTTGGTTGTTTACCCTTCCTGAGGGACCGCATCTATGAGTGGTTTTATTAGCCAACCTCTTAACCATTACATGTTTTGAGTAGTTCCTCCATTGCCGGAACCAGTTGCTACCCTTTATACCACTCATTCCTCTAGGACGAGTCCACTTTAAGCTCTTTTCTGACTCGTAAAATATGAAAATATTGCCGAGTTTCTTTTCTTTTTGAACTCGTTAAAATAGAATTAAAAGGACGGTCCACTTACAGCTCTTTTCTGACCGTATAAACATGAAAAGATTGTCAGAATTTTGTCGTTTCAAGTTCAATATTGGTTATAAAACGACGTGTTGTTGGTCGCTTTTTTAATTTTTCGGATCAGAGACACTAATTATGAAAAGTACTCCTCGATCGTAATGGTCAAGCGGTTCTCTTAAGTGTTATTTTATACTTTTTCGGGCTTGGGGGACACAAATTTATGAAAAAGGAAAATCATGGAGTTTTCTTAAGTTTTTATTCTAACTCCCTAAAATTGAAAAACGCCAAGTTTCTCCTATACTCGACTCGTTAAAATGTAACAGTAAAGGACCTGTTCAATTTTAAAATAGGAACAGACCATGCCTTCTTAAGGTTCAAATTTTAAACTAAGTTGGACTCATCTGAAGGATGAGCTTATAACCAAGCAAATGTTATCCTCCTCAAGCTTGTCAAAAATAAAGAGGTACTTGCCAGAAATGGTGGGGGAAAAGAGAGAAAAATGAACCTATTTGTTATACTTTGTGTCTCAGAAAAGGATTCAAACACTCTTGAACATGACACTTTTTATTCACCTGGGTTGGGAAGTCCTTTGCCTAACAATTAATCAAACGATATTGAAAGTCTTCAGCCAGTTTCTGGGTATTAGCTTTCGGTCAATTGTCACCAAACCATCTATAGTATCGTTATGTGTTCAAGAGGTCAGTTCAAATAAACCATTCATCTGCAAAATATTTGTCATCCATCTTGACCATCCCTCAGTTAGTCCTTGCCAAATATATTTCTTCAAACTTGATCTATGATTTCGTGTTGTGGGCTTGCCTACGAAGGATCGCTTTCTATCAACTTCAGTTCATTATCTAGAAAGATGATCTAGAAATCATCAGTACCTTGGAATCTACATGCCTCAATGGCAGGTTTCTCGCCTTCGATGACAGGTTGCATCATTGACCTTCGACCAAAGGATTCTATGACATGTTCGACATCAGCTCATCTATTCACATTTCATGGATTGTACTAAGTACTTTGAGAGCCATTGACATTACTGGTGGTTTCTCTCACACTTGTTAACAGTTCACATCATTGATTGGTAATCAAGTGGTTTCTACCATGTTCTACTTCGACACATTCATTCACATGGATAGAATCGTACTACTTCGGGAAGTAGAAATCAAGACCCTGGATCTAGTTTCCACCATCCATGTTGTGAGGAATTTTGTTATTAATTATATAGTGGACTATTCATAAACAGATAGTTGCGCCCATACTGTGTCTACATATGTCTATACTTGTGATGTATTACAAGATCATTCCTATATAAGAGCAGTTTAGTTAGTTTTTCTAGTCAATTTTGGTCTGAGTATGGGAATGCCTACCTCAGCGACGATATGATCACACACACACACACACACACATATATATATATTTTGTATTGAATTTTTTTATAGGTTCCAACTAGGCTCTCCACAGGATGATCCTCGAAATGATAAAGTACTTCACTCTTCTTAGATGACAAATATTATCTATTACAGACTTCGCACTTTAGGGGGCAATCTGTTACACAAAATATTGTGACCATGACATTCTGCAGTCGGTGTGAGTCTATCACCACTCATACTGTCCTCCTATACAAGTCTTAAACCTCAGCTCTTCATGTCAAGCCTTGACAAATGAGAGAAATTCCTTAAAAATCTCTAAAATTCTAGTTCCACACTTTCTCTTAGCATTACCTGCGGTCCCGCACCCCTTGGTCATGTCCCTTGTGGACCTGCGCGCTCTGTTTCTGTGTAATGGGTGCGGACCCCTGTAAAATTCAAAAGGGCGCAAGTATATTCTTAAAAATTACCTTTGGGTTATTTCTGGAAGCTTCTAGAGGGAACACTGAGGTGGCAAGTTCGCTCCTTGGTGGTTCATGCATCCCATAACTAAAGGAGCTAACCCCTTGATGTGAGGAGCTTATCCCTTTGAAGGAGGACTCTATTCCTTCATAGGTGGACCTGGTAACTTTCTTCCTTTGCACTATAAAATGAGGCATTGGGCTGGTTACTAAGGAGGTTGAAAGCTGAATATTTTTTAGGGTAAATGCTGTTGGAATTTAGATTTCCTAATTGAGCTTGAGAGGAGAGATTACATACCTTTTGATCTCATTGGGAGGAGTGTGAAGCTCGTCAAAGTAGAGGAGATTCTTGCTAGACCCTGGGAGGAGCTTGTACAACATCAAGGCACCAAGGTTGTAAAGTTCTTCTTTGTTTAAAGTTAATAAATTCAAGTTTATTTTTCTCAATAAGCTATCTTCTATGGTTTATTTCATGAATTCCTTGATCATCGTGATGAATATGATTTATTATATTGGCTATGCAACTGTTATTTGATGTGTGCTTGTTTTTGTTTGCAAGTTCTTAAAAAGAAGCTCATTTGGATGGTCGAAGCGTGGCTGCCACAAACTAGCGTTGGACTTGAGGTAGGGTCTAAAACATCTCTTGGCTTTTATTTATAAATCACAATATTTAGAGAAAAGTAGAATTTTCTTGTCTTGCTTGTCACTAGATATCTGTAGATACTAGGGAGATCGGTCTTGTCCGCAAGAACGATATATCCGGCCGACACACATAAAATAAGTTCTCAAGATTATCAAAAATAACTCTGCCTGTAGGTATTGCTTTAGCTGTACTGGAAGATGAGCTGGCCTAGTTATCTGCATATTTATCCAACTTATTAACATAATCTAACTGCGTCATCATCTTTTCATTGATAAATAAAGGACTGGGAAGTCCCTTACTCTGCAATATACCGAACTTCTTCATAAAGTCATCAATTTCTTCCTGCATATTTAGGCATCTCCTTTCCAAATTCTGCATCAAGGACTTTTTAGTCAAAACTTTTTTAATTTCAAAAATAGTCCCTGTTCTGTCTCTAATGCCTAATTCTTCAAGCTCATATTTATTCTTAGTATTCAATAAATTAATCAGTCTGGTAGCCTCTTCAGAAATCCTTCCTAATTCTTCCTTTGTTCTTTCGACTTCTTCTAGGGTTAGTTTTATCAACTCCATCTGCTCAAGAATTATTTGGATAGATGGCAAAACATCATTTATTGACTAAGTGATGTTGGCCCAAAGGATTTTTCTAATTTCTGCCAAGGGTTTATCAAATGTGAGATCCTTTTCTAATGATTTCACTTTTTGTTCTAATCCTTTGTTTTCCCTCACTTTCTCTGCAAAATTGATTTTTGAAAGATCATACTTTTGCTCCAAGGTAGCAAATTGCTCTTTTACCTTTTGCAACTCTGTAACTTGGAGCTTAAATTCCTCCATTGATTTTATTAATTCATCTGGGCTAAGACCCGAAATTCCTACTTGTGTTGTACCTGATGTTGTTGTTGCTGTTACTGCCTCTGTTGTGACCACTGGAACGTTAGGTGCTAGAGATGTTCCAAGGGTTGAAGGGACTGCAGTGGAAACTACTGGAATCACATTGGGAGGCTGAGAGGTCGACTCTCCCTGTTTTCCCTTCAATGACTTCTCTCATTCTTGTTCAGTCTCCTTTAGCTACTCATTAAGTTTCAGAACTAAATCCATCAGCTCTTCTTCAGTCCTTTTTTGTATAAGCTCAGCTATCAGTGGGTGTCATAAAGGTGGCAATTTTTGTTGCTTTCTTACAGTAGCGATGTCTTCATCCTTCTTTTTAATTAAGGCTTCTACAGCCTTCACATCTTTAGGATCATGGCCCAACCCAATGATCAATTCTTCTAATGATTTAATCATGTTGTCTTTAGCCTGTGAAGAGGCTTTTTCCAACTGTAGTTAGGCAGTTGTATTGTTCGGAGAATTTTCCAGCCTTTGGGCCATCATGGTGTTGCTCGTCTGTTTGTGCAATTCAATCTGGTCCAGGGAATGGATGTCTTTTGCCATGACCTCTAAATTAGTTTTGAGGTAATCTGTAGTTGATTTAGGTTGTTGCACCTTGGGCTTGAAAAAGCTCATTATCATTTTCCCTTCTTTGATGTCATAAGCTGACATCAACCTGTTCTGGTTTGTGGGAGCCATTTTCAAATATTGATTGTAAACTTGGATCCTTAATGGCTCATTTATAGCTTTAATTTCTTTGAACTTTTTCTTGATATCTGGATTTTCTTTTCCTGGAGGCCTAAAGGATGATACTTCTGCACTCCGTTATCTTTCCAACTCATGTCTTTGTGAGCCAGAAGGTGTCCCTTCTACCGGGAAAGTCTGATGACTATCTACACCTTCTCTTGTTTGGCTATCAGTATTTTCTTCATAGAATTCTTCTTTTGAAAGAGGATTCAACATGTGCCTTTTAGCACTGGGCTGTTCAAAGGGTCCACTGGCAGGGGTAGCTAATTCCCTGTCTCTCTTTTTAGTCCTCTCCTCATTGAGAGGAGTCTGCAAGATGGGCGGTTCTACCACATTGACTTGAGTTGGAGGAATTTGGATGTTGGCCTGCTCTTTGGATGTTTCAGGCTGTTTAGACATTCTGGACTGTCCAGTAGCCTGTGTACTTGTCTCTATTTCCTTACCTAGAGGTCCCTATGGCTGGTGTATTGGTCTGCTGTGAGTGCCTTTGAGAGGTCCCAGCTACTGAGGCACTTATTCCTGATGCTGATATTTGAGAACTATCATAATGTACCTAGCCAAAAGAATCTAAGTCAAGATTCTTTTCAATATCTCTCATTACAATTTCTATGTTCACCTGTTCACTATCAGTAGCTACTAAGGTCCCCTCTCTCCATTCATCCATGTTGGCAAACTGTTCAATTTCTGGGATTCTATGATGCATATACGGAGACAACCTTTTCTTCATTCTTCTATCACAGATAAATCCATGAGGGTCATATGGGGCCCAGCTAAAACTTTTTTGTAATCTAAGGTAGTTTTCTAGAATTCTCTCTACTACATCCAATGCTTCTCTACTGTTGCAGACAAAAGGGCCTATTTGATGTTTGATCCTGAGCTATGCTTTCTTTTTGGCTTTGGTAAAATGGATCAAATCCGAATTACACATCTACCTATGGTATTCCAGTGCAAACAGTCGCATTGGAACATACTTTGGTAACTTTAAGGGGGCAAGCTTGCAACCATATATCCTGAATTCTATGAAGTTTTGGTATAGATACCAGTCACCCACTTTGTACTTCTTGGAATGTTGAAGGGTCTTTTTAATGTCACCAATGAACGTAGGAGGGTAAACCCCTATTAATAAGGTGGTTGCTGGATGAACAAATAGATCAATGAATTCATTATAGGACTAAGGAGTTTCAAAGGAATCATGGAAGACTGTAGACCAAAAGATTATAGACCTTGGATTTCCTCTGGTGTCAAGTTTCAGGACAGGGAATGGGAAATTGTCTGACTGATAATAGAGAATGAGATGGTATATAAAGCTGGTATACTTGAAAACTCTTTCATTTTCCAGTCTCATGAACTGTTGATGAATCTTATCCACAATGTAGGAGGCATAGTCATATTTGACAGCAGGGAGCTCTCCAGGAGTAAAAATTGACAACAATACTAGGGTTAAATCATCAACAAATTCACTAGTATTGAAACCCATTACTAATGATATCATATCAACTATGATTTTTCCCATATCTGTGAAGAAATTATGCAAATGAGGGGGTGGGCCATCAAGTTGATGTTTCGATGACATGAAAGTTTGACAGAGGCGATTGAGTTTGTATTGGGACAATTTAGTTGATTTCTCAAGTAAAACTCCCATGGAGAGGGGAGTCAGGGCTTGACTGGAATAAAATTGTAACATTTTGTTAATTGACTCCTCGGTTATTGGAAAAAGGACTGTTTGGCTCGGGGACATGACTGCTCGGCGATTAGGGTCATAATTGGCATGGAAATGATGAATTATTTCTAGGAAAACATGAAATGTGGGTAGAAAGTACATAGGAAGGTTGGATTCACATAGTCCTAGGATATCATAGCCATTTAGGTAATCATCTTTGCTTTGGAAAAAGACTCTCAGGTGATTTCTGTCAGTGGTAAGGTCTTTTATCTAGAAGTCCTTATCAGCGAAAGGCAGATAGTCTAAATCTCGGTGGGGAGCATTTAGAGGTGCAACATTCAAAGCCAAAGGGGTTTCCATGTTTGGTTCTTGTGGATTCAGATGGAAGTTGTGATTTTGTATGTGAAATGGGCAACACAGAGGCTATAGGAATCTTTAAATGATGAAAATATTGATTGAATTACTATGAATTTTGGGATTCTCCATCAATTATTAGTGGAAAAGAAGTATTTGTAGGGTTTAGCTGGGATTTTGATAAATACCTCTTTTGGGAAATGAGTAATGAAATGCAGGTGTTGGGCGCTGTTGGAGGGTTCTAGCTGGTATTGGCTACAAGATTTTGGAGCAGGTTGGTGACTGGAAGCTTGAACTAGTTGACCTCGACGTTCTTTTGCATGGGTGCGCAGGTTTACAGTATAAAGTAGTGAAAATGACTTGTTTGTTTTATTTACAAAGTCAAAGGTTGGCGGGGTTTTGGATTTTGGGCAGGCGACGTCAGCGACAAAAGATGTGACGTTTTTATCGTATGTGGAAGGGTGGTAAGTGGTTTCATATCGCATCGCTTTTGGGGAAGGGCGATAATCAACCTTGAGCTAGCGATTCCACAGAACATTTGACACATGGTGGAGGTGCTGGGAGAAAACCGCTTTGTCATCGCACGCTAACGCGTGATCACAAAGGGTCGCGTGATATTGATAATAACCGTCAGATCTTGAGGACCTGATCGGACGGTTGACGCAGGAAGCGATATGCGGGGTTTTAACAAAGGCGGGCCCGATAAATTAAGAATTGATTTAATCATATCGGGAGCGGCGGGATTGGCTGGTAAGGTTATTAATTAACCGTGAGGGTTAATTAATCCCGTTTTGTGCGGCGGGGGATTAAGGTTCTTAATGAATTACGGATTAACTCATTAATCCTCTTTTAAACATTGATTATGGTTGTATTCAACCGGGGGCGGGATATATAATATTTCGGGATTATTTAATATATTAAATAATATGGGAAAGGGAAAATATTGTAAGGGATTTATACAATATAAGTTAAAAGTTAATATGACAATGAAATGAAAAAGTGCTAAGTATAAAAACATTTGACATGTGTAGTTAAACTTAGGCTTAGGGTGAAAAGGGGTTTATATGAGAAATATTTGCAATTTTCCTAAGTAAAATAGGATTTTACTTAGGAAAAGAATTATGAAGGTGAATGAGTGATCTTATGAATAGTTTTAAGTACTTTAGGCTTTAAGAATTATGAGGGTCGGTCCCTCCAAAAGTCAAAGAAATGCTCTGAGCCCCTCTAATTTAGCAAATGCCTTAGTATTTAGGGGAAATTAGTGAGAATTTAGGGAAAAATGAGGGGGGGAGTTAAGTATTTGACCTTGCTTAGCTTGAAATGCTTTCAGTTTAATGTCTGCCTTATACTTGTGATGAAAGTAAAAGATTAACACGTTTAGAGTCATCATTTATCACATGTAATTCTGCAACATCATCTACCTACCCTACCTACTTTAACCTAACATTTTTTCTTCTTTATTTGGGTGCACTTAGACTGGAAAACCCTTATCAAATTTTTATTTTCTTTTACATGTAGATATCTATCTAAATCTATCCTTATTACATCCAAGGGCTCAAATTAAACTGTTGAGCTCGTTTTATTCACTCTACCTATCTACTTATCTGCCAAGATTAAACAGTTTGGTCAGATTTTTATTCTCTATCTCTAAAACATAAAATTCAAATATGAATTAGCCAAGCTTAAATTGTTTGACTATTCATAAATTATGGCATAAATTAACAAGCTTCACACAATTTGTTTATTGCACAAGAGTAAAAGTAGTGGCATTTAGACTTGCACACTTTCCTTGGTCTTTCTTTTGGTGGGGTTCATTTTCTTTTATATTTTGACCATCTTATTCTTTTTACCCTTTGATTTTTCTTTTAGGGTATACCCTCTTTACATTTTCTAAGTTTTTGATTTTTTACAAATATGGAAAACCTTTGCGACAAGTAAAGGTATGATTACATAGCTCATCAAGTCAATCATGATATATAACACCTATTGGTATAGGAGCATAACAGTTGTCGTAACTTTATGAGCCTGATCCAACTTTATTGCTAGTAACTCCAGACTCTTGAAAGGGAGAGCCTTGGAGGAATGAGCATACACTCTTTAGTTGAATTAAATTTTCATGGCAGTTAGAGAAAACACAATAACCACCAAACCCAAAGCTGCTCAAGATTCAAAATGGGCTTGCTCGGGGACCATAGACTCAGAGTTGCAAAAGCAAATTGTCATAATTTTCCCTCTTTCTTTATGAAACCTAAAGAAAAAGAATTCTATCAATTTGGGATTATTATGTTTTTCCCAAAAGTGATATATTGAACATTGAAGAATTAAATAAAAAAACAAATACAGAAAAGAGTTATATTTGACTTGATGATTAAAAGAAAAATAGAAAAGATGCTCAATAAATTTACAATTTATATAACTAGAAATTCAGCCACCAACATATTTTACATCATCATGAATCATCATTAAAAGTATTAGAGATCTTCCTCATTATTAATATATGGTGTGAACATTATTAGTTAGTTTTCTATTTTTTAAATTTATAAGATGCTATTTTTTAATATTTTAATATTAGAAATAGATGGTTCTATTTTAAATTTATTATTTTTATTTATATTATAAAATTATTTCGATTTTTTTAATTTACGAGATAAATAAGTTTTCAAAATCATTTATATTTATTTATAAATAAATGAATTATAAAAATTTAGTAAATGTAAGAAATAGATTTTTCCATAAAAGCTACTCTATGTTATATCTTATTAACAAGTTATATAAATTTTTAAATGTCATTTAATGTACAAATTTAATTCACATTAAATTTTACCATTAATAAATCTTTTCATTTAAATTTGTTTTAGGCACCTAAACCTTCAACTTCCTTGCTTTTTACTTCTTGGCTTGTTTGCAAGCATATTTATTCCTCTTGAACATGAATCCAACAAGGGAAAATCCCCTTTTGTCTATAGATGCAATAGACATTCAAGCTTAGATTTTGTGCTCAACAAGTTAATCCATAAGCCTACATCATTAAAGTTTGTGAAAATTTTCATTTTAACCCCTTCAATAATACTTTTTCCCCAAGCTCTTCCACTTAAAGCCTTACGTTTGGTCGATTGTGGTCTCATTGGTTATATGACTTTGGACTTCTCTAAGATAAATGGATATGTGGATGAAAAACAATGATACCTATGATTCAAGGTAATCTCTCATATTATGTTTGTCAATTTGGTATTAGAACGAACTGTTGCGAGGAAAAATTATTATCCTCCCCACTAGGGGTTTAAATCCTACAATGTGACATGTATACTCTTAGTGAGTTGATTCTTGATGATATAAAAATGATATATTAAAAATTTCATATCTTCCTCTCTTCCCATCAAATTTTCCTCTTTGTTAATCTAAGCTCTACTCCTAAGTAGTCCTAAGACTATCTTAATACATTTTTATCCTAAATGTGGTAACCTTAATTCACATTAGTGTTTATTCTCCTACATCTCAATCATAAAGGTCTTTGCAAGCACTTTGTATCACGTTAGAACTCCTTTTTTTGTATCAAAAGAATCAATAGACCTTCTACCTATCACTAAGGAGGGTTAGGGTTGAGTTGGAGGGACTCCCCTATACTCTTGAGCTTAATGGAACAACCCACAAGCCATGCTAAGTAGTTAACCAAGTTTTTCACCTCAATAGGACCCCAATATTAGTCAGCAAAAACTTTCATGTGCGATATGTCCACTATTTATCCTAGTTCAATGGGATATTGAATTAGAAATCCTTTCTCTTTTTGTTTGTGTTTCCACATTAGGAGTATTAGAGAGTGACCATGCTTGTTTCCTAACTACAGAAGCCCTCACGCCTTTGTGTGTTATTTCCATTATCTGATTTGGCTCTTCTCTTCAATCCATTTAATACCATATAACTGTATTATTTCTCTACATACCCTCTCTTTTCCACTCTAACCCTTCTACTGCCTCTTCATTCTTTTCCATGAGTTGTACAGTTAGTCATGAAAATTCAGTCGTTTCTCAAACCCATTTCATCTCCACGAAATCTCTCAAACTTTATTTTGCATGGGTGCTTGTGTTTGAATAGAATTTGGTGACAAAGATACTTTGTTTACACCTTCCTTTGACAGTACTTCAAACAATTGTGTTTAGAGGGGTTTTTATCAAAGTGGAGTTCAAAAGACATAAACTCCAATCTAATTGGTCCCCTCTAAAGAAACTCTACAACACATGCCTAAGGGAAAATTGAGAATAAGGGACGGGTTAATATTTGGTCCATAATCGGCTATGTTCTTGTATTTAATTTTTTTATTATTTCCCTACTCAATCGAAGTTTATTTTGAAGTCTTCATAATCCTCAAAAGTAATAGATGTGTATATTTCAAGATATTTTTGCTTAGAAAATTATATTGAACTAAACTATTTTTGTTTTATTGTTTATAATGTAGTTAGACACCATCTTCTCTGTGTGAATGGATTAATATATAAACATGGACTAGACATTGAATTACAATCTAGCCTACATTATTGCAACCTTATTCAGAAGGAATAATATTTTTCATATTCCTATATCTAGTTCCAAAAAATGCAATCTCTCATCTCCATTATTGGCATATTTCTTACTATAAAATAGAACTAATTAGAGTGGTCCAAAAATATCAAACACACCCTCATCTTCAATGATTTATGGGATGGCATCTATGAGGAGAAGCTATGACTAGTAAAGGTGAGGAGGAAAATGGACCTAACAAGCCTATATTAGACAAGGAGCTATCCATATGGAAGAACAAATACAAAAAAGTGTATGCCATAATTGCTATGATAGTATGTGAAGAGGTGAACCATCATATTATTTTCATTAAATATGCTTATGGTACTTTAAATAAATTAAAGGACTTTTATGACTAACACTAAGAACTGAAATTTATACAACTACTAGTGAATACCTTCAACCTAGACTTGAAAGATGATGATCCAAGGCTTTTGCTTCCAATACTAATGTCATCATGCATGGTACATATGTCACTTAAGTGATGATAATCATTGAAGTGAAGATAAACCTTCCTCTCACAACCTTCATCAAGGCCGTCTATGTTACATATTCTCACTATCTTGAATCCCTGCAAGTTAATGGTCAATTAAAGTCCATCACATTTGAACCTTTGGTGAAGAAGGTTGTAGAATGTGAGAAATCCACTAGAAATAGGAAGAAAACTCATAACATTGGAAATATTGTGTCCCTTGCTCTAAATGGGAAGAATCAATCACATGATTCTTTTAGAGAAAATGGCAGTAAAAGAGGACATGGAAGAAAGAATTCTAGAAGTGGGGGTTGGACACATTCAATGTGAGAGATCTAATATGCATTGTGTTCATTGAGGTAGAAATGGAAATGATGCAATGACATGTAGAAGCCCTTTTGGGAATATCAAGGGCAAGAAAGATCATAAATAACATAAAGGTAATATCAAACCCTATGAAAGGTATACCACGTAAATATACTCATTACATTGTTTCCCATTGCAATATTGGAGTAATCAAATATTTATTTCACAATTCATTTGATTTTTGGAGAGATGCATGGTTTCTTGACATAGGTGAAACATGCCATATGAACTTTCAAAGAGACTTATTTGAACAATGTAGATGTTATATTTTATTGTGCATATAAAACAAGTCTGAAACCTTTAAGATTTCACACCATCAAGCCTAAATTATCTATATTCCTAGATTTTCAATTGCAAGATGTGCCCTATATTCCAAATTTATGAAGGAATTTGTTGTCCCTTGTGCACATTCAACAACAAGGCCATTCCAATCATATCTTTAATGGAAAATTATAAATAAGAAGGCTTTTGACATATTTGTTTTCATGACTAGAGTGGAGGATGAAAGATTGTTGAAGTTGAAAGGGACATATGCTCATGCACATAAATTCTTCAGACCTCTCTCACTACAATGAAGGTACATTTCCATATAATCTTCTATGGAATGTTATATTTGAACATATTAATCAAGATATCATTGGTTTATTGAAAAAGGATGGTGTTTCTGGTTTTCCTACTATTCCTAGAAAATTGAAACAATGTGATGCATGTATCCTTGGAAAACACAACAAAGAAACCTTCCATGACTCCACTTCCAGAGAATGTAGAAAACTTGCATTGATACATTATTATTGCATGTGGCCCCATTGTTGTTACATCTAATACTAGAAATAAACATATCATGTATTTTACTAATGATTACACTAGGATGTGTTTATTGTACTTGTTGAAAGATAAATCGCAAATTTCCATAAATTTTAAAAACTTTCATGTATGTACTAAAAATGAAGCATAATCACATATTGACTCTTTTCATACTAATAGTGGAGGAGAATATACACCTAATAAATTTGAAAACTATCTTCAACAACATAGGTTTCAACATCAAACCATACTTCCACACAATCCGCAACATACTAGCATTGCTGAAAGAATGAACATTACCACTATAAATATGGTTTGTTCCATGATGTTTTTAAAAAATGAAAAGTTGATGGTTTGGGATGACGCAGTTTGATGTGCAATATATGTGAAAACAAATGCCCATCTCATGCTCTTGGAAAAAATACTCCATACGAAATGTGGCATGGCTATATTCTTTTGGTGAGGCATCTCAGGGTTTTTGGTTCACATATTATGCCTTGATTCCTAATTATCAAAGAAACAAGATTGATGCAAGGAGTTTTAAGTGCATCTTCTTGAGGAACTCAAATACGACAAAGGCACACCATCTTCATGATGATCCATATAAGAAGTCCATTATTTCCAACGATTAAATGTTTCTTGAATCTTCCAAAAATGTTGAAGCTTTTTGAGTAACATCTTGATCATCTAGATAGATTTTATGTGAAGACATATCATGAATTTAAGAATGAGATTCCACATATTGAAAGGGGTATCCCTTTCTTGGATCATTCTCTAAAATATCCTTTTGAAGCACTATCTACCGCCTCCCCCATGAAGTTTCAACCAATTCACTAGATCAAGAAGATCCATTGTATGATGTGATTGATAGGATTGAAAAGATAAACCTTTGATGGAAATGCAAGAAATATCTTAATCTGTGCAACAATTTGGACTATGTAAAAGAGGTCCAGATTTGGACTATCTAAAAGATGAAGGAAACTAAGTCTTGACATCCTTGATGATTTCCTTGTTGTTTGCAGTCAACAACACACCATCAAAATGCACGTCCACATAAATAAAATGATCACCAACATGGTTCGAATAAACAAAATTTACACTTACATCTTGAGAAAATAAGTCCCAATATGTATGTGTTAAACTTTTGATACCATATTCTTGGTTATTATTATAGTCCATATAGGGACATCTTCAACTTGCAAACCAACTCCTTCTTTCCCTTCATTGCAAAACCTTTTGGTTATCTAATATACATTTCTTCTTCAAGATCTTCAATAGGATACTATCATCACATCCATTTGAGCCACTTTAATACCAAAAGCGATAGAAATAGTAAAAATAAATATAATAGAAGGTAATTTTTCCATAGGAGAAAATAATCTCACCAAACTCAATTCTCTCCACCTGGAAATATCCCTTTGCTACTAGGAAATATTCATACATGTCCACCTTATCTTATCCATTAAACTTCATCTTAAAGAACCATTTTATATCAATAGGTTTTCTTCTAACTAACATAATCAAATAGATCCCAAGTCACAAATCCATTAATAGTGTTGTGCTCTAGATTATCCATGATTTTAACCCTCCTCCTTTACAATATATTTCATTAATTTATTTTAATTCATCTTAATGTCACATTATCAATGAATTTAAGGATTGCATTTTGATTGAATTGTATTTAACTAAATTAATTAGATAAATTATGAGGATTGGACTCATGAACTCCTCAAACCTATTTTTAGTTAGTTGATAGATTTAAAATTCATGTTGTTTATGAACATGATGAATTACTTTCTTGAAATTTGATTAGCACGTAATTGTTAAGAGAATAACATGTGTGTGTGTGTGTGTGTGTGTGTGTGTGTGTGTGTGTGTGTGTGTCTATATATATGTCGAGCTACAACATTTTGTGTTCATTATTTAAAAAAAAAATATGACATGGATTTTATTTCCAAATCACCCAAGGATAACTTAAAGAACTAAAAGATCCTCAATGCCCACATAAAATAAAGACACATAGCAAAAACATGCTCCTCTAATCATTAGCATAAAATAACACAGACCTTCCATAGGTCATTTTCAATCCAACTACGTCACTGGGACATAATCCAAATGAGAACATAACACTAGGATAACACTGACCAAGTTGCTCATATCTAAGAACAGGAGACATAGAAAATGAATATCACCCAACTGAAATCTAAATAGCAACCAAGTCCTGACATCTCCAATTCATCACTAAAATTTCAACAAGACTATATATGTTCCCATAATAGGAGTTTTATATAATACCAACCACGCCCTTACACTTCAAAACCAATAATAAGTAGCCATAACACACCTAGAACATAATAGAACTTCAAATGCCATAGAACACCCATGTTCAACAAAAATTTCAATGCCAAGAGATTCCTCACACATTTGGAACAATGCAAGTACCAAAAGGAAACCAAAGAGCCATAATATTTTTTGAGACAATATATGCCCAAATCCAAATATAGAAACACTATCCCAGGATACATAACACAAAGGAGCCCAACGTAGATACAAAACCAATTACAGGAGTGACACTATTGAAGTTAGTGTATGTCGACCATAAAATGATTTAGAGATGGATAATAAAACAAAGTGTCGTCCATATTAAAACAATAAAGAAGAAAAAACGCTAAATTGGAGTCACAAGTAACTTCTAGACACTTCATTGAAAGCCATGGCCGCATCATAACAAAACATAACCCTAAGAGGTAATATAAGAAATCAAGCCCATCTAGAAGTTCACTGAAGAACAATAAAACCAACTACGCACTATGATATCCAAAAACTAGAAAAAGGGACGAGACAACTTGCCCCATAATAATTAATATTTTCAACGGACAACATAGTAAAGTACATTAAACTTCTGAGCCAAAATATGATGAGAACCATAATGAAGAGGCCATACCTAGAGAATTCATCGCCAAAAATTATGACAAAATGACATGAAACCCACCATGTTTAGTCATGATTAGAGCATATTGTAGTCAGTGCCTTAGCATTGTCATCTGGAGGATCTGTGAGATCACTAAAGGCAGAATCGCTTATTAAAACATTTCTGCAAAGGCCAAATGAGAATCCACATTGTTCAAGAAGAGCCTTTGGTTTTGAAGCATGTATTTAATTTCAATGAAGAGAATACATTTTAATTCTCCACTTTCTTATACTTGAAAATCAAATGCAATGGGGTAGCCATTTATTAGTGTAAAGCCAAAGAATTCATAAAGTGAAGTCGCCTCTTCCTGATTCTACTAGGATGAGGAACCATTTCATATCCTACCTCTTTTCATTCCAAAAATAGGGTTTCCTTCCTCACCTTTATAGGAATAACATCAAATAAGGTAGTGACAGAGTTATAAGAAAAACGATGAACTCTTTCGTACCTGACATTGCCACCACCACCTATCCTATTAATCATTCTCTATCTAAGAGGCATAAGAACAATTGTAAGGGAACACTAGGGACAAACATTGAAATAACGTCTACCCAATAAGTTGGAAAAGGGATGACACACAGAGCCTTGAACTCCCAACTTAAACACTACCAAATCATCCCCCAATTTCCACATGACAAGAGAAAATTCTAGTAAATTCTCAAGCTCGTCACATCCCAGAGACATAACACATCAGATTTCCAAAAACCAAAGCAAGTAATGAAAACTCCTTTTCCACAGACATAGGAATGAGAACAAATGCAATACCGAGAGCACAAATCGCCACCAAAACACAAAACTCATAATAATTTGATAGGATTTCAATTTAGAAAATTTTCTAGGATCTTGAGTGATAGACTCAAAGAAATTCTAAGATATAGGACAAAAGAATCGCAATATTACCCAATTAACATACACACTTCTATTGATTGAGAAATCACCCTTGAAAACTCTTACAAACACAACAAAAGAACATGCTTACCATAATAGTGACTCATGACCAATAATAAAAAAATGAAATCTATGACAAACACTATTGAACTCCTTAGAACAACAAGAGTGAAAAGGGTGCACTCCAGAAGAGAGAGGAGTCAAACATCACCTTAAAAAAGGAAATCAATATTTCAAAAACAGGAGTAAAATTATTCAAATATGATATTTTAAAATGAAATCCCACTTCCATAATACATGGGTTGTTATAAATCTCATATGAATATCGTGACCAATAAATATTTTTATTTTGAAATGCAATCCCACCCTCATAGTACATGGATTGTTACAAATATACAACAAATATTGTGACCAATAAATATTTTTATACAGTTGTATTTATCCTTTCTATCTCAATTACATAATCACTTAATAAAAAACCAGCTTAGATCCATCTAACACTAGATCTATCATGAGCCAAGAACACTACAAGGAAAATACTCTCTAGCGAAGGTTTTTGTGGAAGCCCTTATAAAAATAGCCCAAAAGTTTGTTTGTACCAGAGGTCGCTAGAGGAGTTGGCTGGGAAGACGTTTTAGCACATGATTTTTTAATGGTGCGTCTATAATAACCAAAGGCACTAGTGCCTAATAGAACATGGTGCACAGTGGCAGGTTTTTTTTTTAATAAACAAATAACAATGTGCTAAGTACAAAAGTGCACCGGTGTGTATACTACTTGATAGCACTGGAAATGGTTTAAACTTACAAAATATTGGTCGTAAAATTCATTTTTCCTAATCCTATGCTATATATTGACGATGACTCAGTGCTAAACTAATAAATTAACACCCCGGTGCGTACATAGTATAGTGAACCATTGTGGAGTTTTTAACTTAAAAATAGTGGTGCGCCTATTACATTATATGCACCGGTGTGGTTAATTGAACTAAAATCCCTGGTGCATAGTAGAGAGTGATGCACCGTTGAAGCATTATTTTTTTATACAAATAAAAACAATGGTGTGCCACCTATATATGATGCACCAGTGCTTACACTACTCGATAGCACTAGACAAAGGTTAAATTTTAAAAATGTCGGTCCTAAAATTCTTTTCACTATATCGGTACTATATTCCCATGAAGCACTGGTGTTGTTAATGTATTGAAATGCCCCGATGCTTACTTAACAAGTGCATTGCTATATGGTTTTTTATTTAAAAAAAAATTGTGGTGCTCTAGCACTCTACAGTAGCAAAACTATTCAAAAGATCAGAAGATGAAATGTATGGTGATTCACTCAAAACCCTGCATAGTAAAAATTTTAAATTTTATTGTTAAATTTTTTTACAATTTTTGTAAGATTTATTCAAAATTCATAATAAATAAATAAAAACCCCATATAATAAAAAAATTACTATTAATTTTACTAGTAAAAAATTTTAAGATCTTTATTCCTATTTTTATTTAATTAAAATTTAGGAAGAAAACAAAAAAAATCAATACTTACCGTAAACCCTTGCTTCTTCTTACTTATGTGACTACAAAATTTCACCTTAGGGTTTAACTCCCTCTCCCAATTCACTTTTAGGGTTTTTCATTTTAGGCATTTTAGATTTGATGGTTTTGTATACATACTACATATATGACATTTGACATGTAAAGCAGGGGGATCACTTATTGAATTAGATCCAAACCATAATTGCATCACATGAGAAGTCATCCCAAAAACATTGTGCTTCAAATGTCTATAATCTTGATTGACTTTGTACATATAAAAAAAAGTAGCATTAAAGATTAATTTTCAAGTATTTTCTTGCAGAAAAGAAAACAAAATGGAACTCATTCAACACATAAAACAGGATGATAGGGAATAAAAGGGTTGATATCAAAGTTTGTGTGTAATTGTTATAAAAACTCAAAGTTTCATTTGTGTATATTTTAAGTTGCTTTACAACAACCATCCTTGAATGTCTTCAAATAGGTGGTAACATACAAAGAAGAGCCATTAGAAGAATTGGTTGACATTGGGTTAAATATGGGTTGTGAGTATATGTTGGCATATCAAAAGTTAATTGTGGAATTTTTGAGTATGTATGTTGTTTTACTTCACTAAGTCTATAATTAATAGAACAAAAAAATCATTTATATTAAATCTGTGATTTATAATGGGGTATAAAACATGTAGGAAAAAAAGTATGGAACTACGCCTACAAAATACTTGTTTCAACAAGGCATGAGACTTGGTTTTGAAACCGTGTGTATAGTTCATGAGTCACTTCTTGCTATGGTACATTTCTATTTGATTTACATTGATGTATATAATTTGTTTTGATTTTTATTATTCTTACCAATGTAGATACATTCATTACACTTTAATTTTATGTTTGCAGATGGAACAAGATCAAGAAGATGAAAACAATCGATGAAATCAACAAAAAAATCATTCAAATAACCAAAGTCATGCAAGTAGATCAATCACTCGCAACAGTTCCAACAAAGAATGATGATATATTTGGATATCAATAAAACCTATTGTATTTTTTTAAATAATTGTTTGTGAAAATCAGACATTTTGTTTAATGTAATTGACATAATGTACCAATTGAAAGACAAGGGGTTGCCAATAAAAATCTCATTTTGTATGACAAAGAGTCTCTTATTGATATATAATAAAGTACATTTTAATTTATTCTATTGTGTTATCTAATGTCGTGAAATGTTACACCACTAATTAAATATATGGATGATTAAATATTATAATGAAGAGATGTGAAATATGATAATATAACGAATTAATACAAATATCATATACAAATGCACTAATCAAATTTTAATTTATATGAATACTGTTATAAGATATATGTCGATTTTTTTATGAATAACAGATTTTTAAAATCACAAGAATTCCACTGTCACAGGTCGATGTTTCCAAAAAAGAGAAAATCTCATAGAAAAAATTCGTGTGTCCATGACATAAACACGCACCATTGTGTTATGTTATATAAATGCAATATTACAACATATTTTTTGCATGAGTCATCGATGCCTTTTCAGAAAACAACAACACCGAGGCATTTAATTCTTCAAGCATCGGTATTATTTGTAACTAATGTCCCAGTGCATTGTAATTCTTGAAGCACCAGTGCTTTAATAGAACTAACACCCTTGTACTATAAAATTTTATTTCCAGCCCCGGTATATTATTAAAATTAACAACATCATTTCTTTTATATCTATAATCCACTAGTGCGTTTATACAAATCATACACATCGACGCTACAAGTTTAAATAAAAGCACTGGGTCTGCAATATTTTTTGTCTACCTCAGTGTCATTTTTGAAAAGAACACCCTGGGGAGTTTTTTGATATGTATGCACCGCGTTAGTATACATTTCAGGAACCGATGTTCTTTGCATTCAATGCCTCATTGCTTTTAGTTATGTATGCAGTCCCAGTGCTTTTATATATGTAGTGCACTAGTGTTATTTTTCCATGAAGCGTTGTAATGTCCCAGCTAAAGAAAATTTGGAACATACTCTTCACATAAAAGTTATCATACATTTAACAGAATATTTCCATGTAAAAAAAAAAGCAAATAAAGCACTGCAATATTAGAACGCAATGAGTAGGAAATTGTTAGCTTTATTATATTAGAAGAATTTGGGTTTACATGCAAATACAACCCATATAATTGAGATAAATGCCCTCCGACAGATCTACAATAATGTCACCAAAACAAACTAAAAAACTAATACACTGCAACCTGTGAACCCTAAATGGATTCACCAAGGGAAGATATGGGTGCTCGCCCACTCTCACTGAATCACCCGAGGGTTTTCATCCTCAGGCTATTGCTGGAGCAGAGAACCGAGTTCTCAACCTCACATACAATAAACAATATCAAAACCAAGATGCCATCCAATGGCCTCCTCCTCCTCTTTTATAGATTCAATGGATCCCTCTAAAACCTCCTATTTTATTATTAATTTAATCATCGAGCATTTTTCCCTCTTTTATTTTAATTACAATATTATTTTTAATGTGGGAAAATGGTAAATTAGCAATCATGTCTCCTCGGGTCAGTGAAACTCTCATCTAACCATCCCATCATGTAGATCTTCTTGTTCCGATTCCAACGAACCATTACACTAATGTGCTTTGCCATGTATTCCTCTCAGAATGCCACCTTAAGCGTAATTAATTAAGTAAAGCCCACTAATAACTTAATTTTCTGAAATTTTTCAGAATGCACTAGAACGAAAGGCAAACTATGTGGATGATGGAATATACCAAGTGAATGTCATCGGACCTCATAGAAACTCCACAAAACTCCATCATAACCCCTGATGACATAACCTCCTCCACTAACCTGGCCATCCTCTGCCCTGGAAATCCACCCTAGTTGTATTATGAATAAGATTAAAAAATGGGGACATGACAGTCCTCCTGCCCCAATATGGCTTGCCCTCAAGCAATTCAAAGCTGTGGACCAATCTAGTGGCGCAATGCAATTGAGACCCAATTCATGGATCCCATACGAACCATTGGTCCATGTCACACCTCCAACCTATTGAAACATGACTGGATCCTCCAATACCTGGATCCCATGTCCATCCCTGACTCAAACTGCTACTAGTACATCCTCCTAGATCCCAACGCCATGAAGAAGGAGCATTAATGCTCCATGGCTGCTGTTGTGTTATAACTCTGGCTGTGTATATTGCCCCACCAACTGCATAACAACTCATCACTTCCCTCAAATCCAACCTTGGGCATGGGCCAAGGTCAATCTCATCATGTTGATGTTGTGTTGAGATACTAATGAGTGGCCAGCCTACATCCTGCTACCAACTGAAGCATGTAACATCCCTCACCTCTAAGGGCTTCGGCAATACAATGCCTCTGACTAGAAATGATACTCCATCAGTAGGGTACCAACTCATGATCTCTCGCCAATCTAATGCATGGATTCCTATGCAAGGGATACATATGCTATGCTGATATTGATCCATGCTCAACGTTTGAGGCTCTACCCAGTTAATCAAAACATGTCCGATAAATTCTTCCTTCCTCCCTGTAATGGGAAGAAGTGAGCACACTATGCTGCAAGCCCTATCTATATACTCCTGGACAGGGTTGCTCCCTGAAAGTCTTGCAACTCTTCCAGCTACCTATGAATCTACCCACACCTCATCAATGGGTCGACCCAAAGATGGATGCACCACCATCTCCAATAGCTCCTGTCGTCTACTAGCCTCCTGCAAGACTACCCTACCAATCTCCAACATCTCTTGAGGGAAAGTGTCTGCAAATAATGTCACCTTGCCAATTGTATATACATATGTCTCCTCCTCATTAATGACTGACCCTAAGGGTGGTTGCTCATTCTCCACCATCATGGTTTCCATAAGAACCTCCAACTGGCTCTCCCAAAAAGGGTCATTCTGCATAGTGTGCACCTCATCCTCCTTAGTTGAATCATGCCCAGTCATATGTTGCTCATGCTGAGTCATCACTGGTGACACACTATCTTGAATATCTCTCCTAGGACCCACAGACTGCTCATCATATGAATCTGGCTTGATGTCAATGAGTCGCCATGACTCGTGCTCCTATATGTGCTCTGTATGTCGAATCATCAGTCCCTCATCTGCTCCCTAATATCTTTCCCACATGGGAGCAATTACCTGCTCCTCGTACTCCTCTACCACACATGGATGCATATATGGGCTACGGTCATCGATTCCATATGATTATTCATTCTCCTCTAAGGTATCATCATATGAACCCATGGACTCGTCCAACGAAGAGTCCTCATCCTGATAGACATAAATAATATCTCCCTGCTCTATCGTTGTCATATCCTCAGTGTCACTCAAGCAGGAGTGGTCAGTTTCATAAGGTCCTTTGCAGATGAATCAAAGTCCCTTCCTCCTCATCTCATTCTTGTTGCATGAGCCCCTAAACCTGAGCTGCTCCTCATGGTCAACTGTCTCCTGAACAATCCAATGTTCTGCTCAACCAACCTATCAGCTAGACCATAAGCAACAGGTGGGACCAACTACTATCTTCTCCAAACAGGAAACAATCGAGACTGCAACTCTTGACAAATGGCATCATGGCCTCTCATACATGAGGACAGGATGGACTGCATGTGTGCTATGACTCTGTCAGGGTGATGTTTCCTAATGTTTAAGAAGCATTGGAACATCTGCAAGATCAAACCATCACATTCTAGATCAAACATGACTTCATAAGTCCTAGTTACAGCCATAACTTCTAAAATATCAAGCTTCTTCCCAGATCTAGGACCCACACTATTATCTATGTATACACTATCAGCTTGAAAACTCTCCCCATAACATCATCATTGTAAGGAGCTCTAGGGGCAATTAGTCTCATGATGTGACTGAGACAAGATGTAACTGGGAGTCTAACCGCTTCAAAAGGTTCCTCCAAGAACTTGTGTTGTATGAGACCAAGCATTAGTGGTTTTAGAGCCAAAATTAATTTCTTCCCTTCTAACTGGCTCACTTTGGAAAGGAGGGCATCTAGTTCATCAAGTTTGAAGAGAAATTTCCATGTGACCCTCATGCGCTTCAAATTTGTCCCAAGAGAAAAAACCTCGTGTCCTATTTCCTTCCCCTCTTGCACATCCCTTGGTTGTTCTTTCTGAAGAATGGCATAGTTCCCTTTTGAAAAAGGTTTGTTGGTTGTTTCTGTTGATTTATTAAGGGAATTTATGAGGGTTTGATCCATGTTTTACTTCAAGCTGCTTTGACTGACCTCTCTTGAATTATAACACAGACATACAATGATGAGGTAGCTCAAGACTCAGAGTCATTTAAGACTTGACAATAGAAATATAACAACCTTATTTTTATGTAGCAACTGGCAAGTGGATACAAGACATGGATTTTTTAACAATGAAACAACAAGTGGACACCCCTATTGTAAATTATCACTACGAACAAAAAATTGCTAATAGGATTAGGCAGTGTCGTGTAGAAGAGAGGATCTATTATTGTGAGTGACTTCACTTGGGAAATAAATTGTATCCCCTCATGGAATTTAAACAAGTGTTGTGTTATCCCAACAATTGGATGAGGTAGGTTGCATACATGTTTTTTCTCAAAGAGATACATGAAAAATTCCCAAGACGCCCATAAATTTCCAGAAATGACAAGGCATTATAGATGATTTATTTCTATAGTAAATGGGCTTCCCCTCACTTACTCAGAAATAGATAATGGCTACTAACTGATATTTATCCTCAGGAATAAAAGATAATTAAGTACAAAGACTTCAAAAAGCTGCAAAAATAGAAAGATTTCAAATAGAGTGGAGGAAACTCGGTTGTTTACTTTAGCAATGGTGATGAGAGGCCTTTCACTTATGATCTTGTACTATGCTTCAAGTGACTACAACCCCAACTTCTCATTGAGATGGAAATGAGATCAAAACTTCATCAACAATACCCAAAATTATCCATATTCACCCACACGCCTAGCAAGAGTCTCGAGCGTAACTTAGCAAGTTGCCCCTCCTTTTCGTTCACTGCTCCAACCTCTGATACTACCCAACAACATGTATTCCCTCTGGGCAAAACCGTGATGCCTCTACTTGTTTCTCTACTTTCTTGTCCCACGTAGATGCTTTTAGTGGTTTATTCAGTTATTCATAATAACTACAAGAATAGATATGGAGAGAAAATGGTCTGAAATTGTGAATGGAAGGAATGTCAGACATAAATATACCCACAGTCTCCCACGCAACAAAATAAAACGGCACCATGAACAACAATGAGATTCATCTCTTGCAACGGTTGATAGTTGAGTATAATCCAACAGATAGAACTTCACGAATCTTGATAAACGCATTGAAATTCGAATGCTACAATGAATTGGCCTCACTGATTTGCAATTGATCCTTCTAATTAATGTGACAATTTTACTCTCCAAATTTGCAAGGGTCTCGTAGCTCTCAGCCTAGGAAAAGGAGATTTGGCCTTCAAACCAAATAGATAACTCAACCTGTTGGATTGTGGAGGAGAATCAACCCATAATTATGTCCCTTTGGAATTACACGCCTTTGCTACAGGAAAGATCTTAAGGACAACAAGAGGTAAGATGACCCAATTTTGAAATACACTTATATTTGAATTGTGTCCTTCTAATGTGTGGTACTACAATCGATGGCTCTACCTTCAGCTAATATGTCCTTCTTCCTTGACCGATACAATACTTTGGTACCTAAAATTAGTTCGACTTCCTTACTGGAAAATTCGATGAAGGGAAAACCGCTTGGAACCCTCAGTCCAAAGAATAGGAATTGTTTTCAAATGATGAATCGATCAGTTCCTTTCTGGAGATATTCATCTTGGTAGCTTTAATACAAGGGGACTGCTTCCAGAATTGGCTTCCCAACCCTCATGTTCGATCCTACAGATGAACTTGTGGCTTTCTGCCGTTCGACCTAGGGAACTTTGACAAATACGACTAACCATGACACACTTGAAATTTATTGACTCAGCCTCATCAATGACCTTCATAAAATTTAGATTTCCGCTTTGTACATTTGCTCACGTCTTACTTCAAATAATACGCTGGGACCCTCAAATATATTTCGTCCCTTTTTAATAAACTTTGGGCTAATCAGGTAATGTAGCCAACGATTCATCTGAAAAATGCATCTGCGTAGATATAATATGGGCCAATTTTTCAGATTTATTACACCTACAAAAATTTTTCAAGAGATTTTTCCACTTATTCAATAATTTGTCAAGCCCTTTTAATAAATCTTCAATCTTCATTCTGCACCAGAAACTAGGTTTTGAATTCTCTGAAAATCCACACGCTGAGCCAAGACCAAGGCTTTGATACCACTATAATGCCCCAACTAAAGAAAATTTAGAACACGCTCTTCACATAAAATTTATCATACATTTAACAAAAGATTTCCAAGCAAAAATAAGAAAGTAAAGCAGGAAATTCTCAACTTCATTATATTAGAAAATCTGGGGTTTACATGCAAATACAACCCATACAGCTAAGATAAATTCCCTCCAACATATCTACGGTAATGTCACAATCGGCCTCCAAAACAAACTGAAAGACCAATACGTTGCAACTTGTGAACCCTGAATGGATTCACCAAGGGAAGAGATGGGTGCTCGCCCACTCTTACTAAATCACCCAAGGGTTTCCATCATGGGGCTACTGCTGGAGTAGAGAACCGGATTCTGAACATCACATATAAGAAACAATATCAAAACCAAGATATCCTCCAATGGTCTCATCCTCCTCTTTTATAGATTTTATGGATCCCTATAGAACTTCCTATTTTATTATTATTTTAATCATGCAACACTTTTCCCTCTTTTGTTTTAATTAAAATATTCTTTTTAATGTGGGAAAATGGTAAATTAGCCATAACGTCTCCCTAGGTCACCAAAACTCTCATCTAAGCATCCAATAATGTAGATCTTCTCATTACGCTTCCAACGAGCTATTACGCTAAGGTGTTTGGCCATATATTCCACCTAGAATGCCACCTTAAATGTAATTAGTTGAGTCAAGCCCACTAATAACTCAATTTTCTTAAAGTTGTCGGAATGCGCCGGAACGAAAGGCAAACTATGTGGATGATGGAATATACCAAGTGAATTTCATCGGACCTCATAGAAACTACTCAAAACTCCATCAGAACCCCTGATGATATAACCTTCTCCACTGACCTGGCCATCCTCTGCCCTGGAAATCCACTAGAAAATTCGATGAAGGGAAAACCGCTTGGAACCCTCAGTCCAAAGAATAGGAATTGTTTTCAGATGATGAATCGATCAGTTCCTTTCTGGAGATATTCATCTTGGTAGCTTTAATACAAGGAGACTGCTTCCAGAATTGGCTTCCCAACCCTCATGTTCGATCCTACAGATGAACTTGTGGCTTTCTGCCGTTCGACCTAGGGAACTTTGACAAATACGACTAACCATGACACACTTGAAATTTATTGACTCAACCTCATCAATGACCTTCATAAAATTTAGATTTCTGCTTTGTACATTTGCTCACGTCTTACTTCAAATAATACGCTGGGACCCTCAAATATATTTCGTCCCTTTTTAATAAACTTTGGGCTAATCAGGTAATGTAGCCAACGATTCATCTGAAAAATGCATCTGCGTAGATATAATATGGGCCAATTTTTCAGATTTATTACACCTACAAAAAAATTTCAAGAGATTTTTCCACTTATTCAATAATTTGTCAAGCCCTTTTAATAAATCTTCATTCTGCACCAGAAACTAGGTTTTGAATTCTCTGAAAATCCACAGGCTGAGCCAAGACCAAGGCTTTGATACCACTGTAATGCCCCAACTAAAGAAAATTTAGAACGCGCTCTTCACATAAAATTTATCATACATTTAACAAAAGATTTCCAAGCAAAAATAAGAAAGTAAAGCAGGAAATTCTCAACTTCATTATATTAGAAAATCTGGGGTTTACATGCAAATACAACCCATACAGCTAAGATAAATTCCCTCCAACATATCTACGGTAATGTCACAATCGGCCTCCAAAACAAACTGAAAGACCAATACGTTGCAACTTGTGAACCCTGAATGGATTCACCAAGGGAAGAGATGGGTGCTTGCCCACTCTTACTAAATCACCCAAGGGTTTCCATCATGGGGCTACTGCTGGAGTAGAGAACCGGATTCTGAACATCACATATAAGAAACAATATCAAAACCAAGATATCCTCCAATGGTCTCATCCTCCTCTTTTATAGATTTTATGGATCCCTATAGAACCTCCTATTTTATTATTATTTTAATCATGCAACACTTTTCCCTCTTTTGTTTTAATTAAAATATTCTTTTTAACGTGGGAAAATGGTAAATTAGCCATAACGTCTCCCTAGGTCACCAAAACTCTCATCTAAGCATCCAATAATGTAGATCTTCTCATTACGCTTCCAATGAGCTATTACGCTAAGGTGTTCGGCCATATATTCCACCTAGAATGCCACCTTAAATGTAATTAATTGAGTCAAGCCCACTAATAACTCAATTTTCTTAAAGTTGTCGGAATACGCCGGAACGAAAGGCAAACTATGTGGATGATGGAATATACCAAGTGAATTTCATCGGACCTCATAGAAACTACTCAAAACTCCATCAGAACCCCTAATGATATAACCTTCTCCACTGACCTGGCCATCCTCTGCCCTGGAAATCCACTATGGTTGTACTATGAAGAAGAGTAAAAAATGTGGACATAATAAGCACATCTCTAAAAAAACATCTGCCAGAACCTCGAGACGCTCAGATTTTTTCAGTTGTGATGAAGTTTCATTATAATCTCTGCTAAAACATCTGTTATCGCAAACAGATGTTTTAGCGGATGTTTTTTCACAATTTTGCCAATTGTATAACACTAAAAGCCTCTATTATAAGCTCTGCTAGAAGGTATTTTCCTTATAGTGGAGGGAAAGAGAGAGTAAGAGTGAGAGATAGAGAGAGTGATGGAGGAGAGATGGAGGAGAAATAAGATAAGAGGAGGAAGTGATGGATATTAAGAGAGATGGAGAGAGGTAGGGAGATCTAGACAAAGTTAGAGGATATATAGAGAAAGAGAGCTCCCTCTGTCTCCCACCACTCTCCCTCTCTCTCAATTGCATGCTCACTCACTCTCTTCCTCCTTCTCTCTTGCTCCCTCTCCCTTTATACCCCCCTCTCTCTCCAATTCCTCCATCTCCTCCTCTATCTCTATCATTTTATTTCCCTTTTAATTTATTGTATTTTCATTTTAATCTCTCTCTCTCTCTCTCTCTCTCTCTCTCTCACACACACACACACACATCTCTACAGTTGTCTTCCCCTAACTCCCTATCTCTCATCTCTCTCACTCTCTTTTTCTAACTAACTTTTTTTCTCTTCCCCGCCTCACTCCCCCTCCCTCTCCCTTCCTTTCTTTTTGCATTCCTCTCTCCCTCCCTAAGTTCCTCCATTACAATAACCCCAAATTTCTATCTCTCTCCCCATCCCTCCTTCCCTCTCTCTCTAAACATTCCTCCACCTCTCTCTTTAGGGGATCATGGAGAAAGATTTAGGTTGCAGTGTATTTAGAGAATCATGGAGGAAGTTTGAGATGATCCAAAAGAAATGTATAACTTACAACCTCAATATTAAAGGAGATTCCCCTTACCCTATTCTCCTTGATGCTAGCCTCTCCCCCATTGAAAGCATGGCTATGTTTAGGTATCTAATGTACAAGAAGAAGTTGTACAACAAGGAAGCCAGAGGCTCCCAAAAATGACTTCTAACTCTAATTAAAATCCCCACCTCCAGCGCAAGCAAAGTCGGAACAAGAATGCCCACTCATGGCTTGTTCATTTGGGGGTAAAGGAGGAGATCATCTTGGAGAATAAGGATGATATAAAAAGCACTATTATTTTCAAATTTAAGGATAAGTTTTGGGATGATAAGGAGTTAGATGGAAAAACAAAGCTAAGGTATTATAAGGAGGTGATCAACCTCACTCTTTCTAACCAAAAATTTCTTTTTATCTTGACCAATACTAAGAAGAAAATGAATATTGCAAAAATAAAAAATAATTCTCATGAGCTCCGGAGTGAAACCAGGGATTGATCTTTTCTCGAAACACCTTGGGATGAAAGAATTTGCCCCCTTTGTGATAATAAGAGATTTGATGATGAAAACAACTTTCACTTGGATTTCCTTACCCTTACTCACATATGTTCTCCTTTTCAAAACATTTGTCACACTACCAAACTTCTTGACTTGTTAAGTTAGCAAAACTACAGTGATCTCATAATGCGTATCTCCCTGGGCTTTTATCAAAGAAATAAACTGTTAAAGAGCCCTAGTTAATCGCCTACTTTCTTAAGGCATGATAAACCATATTGGTTTTTATGGACGTTAACCATCACCATCATCAATAATGCACTATCAAGTGCAATTACATTCTAGATATACATACTTAACATGAAGAGATTCTAATTTAATTTTAGTTCATCTTAATATCATATCAAAATATTCATGTTCAAAGTTACATAAAGAAGACATGACATATTATTTTTAAAGTTCCATTTTAATTATTTAAAATAATTATTAAATATAAATTATTATAAATATATGTTAAACAAAACCAAAAGTATATATATATATATATATGTATATATATATATACACACACACACTATAGAAATATAATATTTTAAAATGCAATTCGAAATTATTACCCATTTTGATAAAATATAAAACATTATAAATTTAAAATACTAATTATAACAAATAAATATTTTTATACAGTTTTTAAAAGTTTAAATTATACTTAATAATCTCACATTTTATGCTTTTGTGATTCAAGATATAATGTTCATATTTTCCGAAGAAATCACATAGAGAATAAAGGCTCAAGGAACCTAGATCTAGGCTCATCATAAGGACCAAGATGAGGAGCAAGATCAACTGACCAAAATATATAAAAATCTCATTTTATTTTATTTTTTTATTTTTATGAACGTTAAATGACCAAAGTCAAATTAGTCAATTTTGAATATATATATATATATATATATATATATATATATATATATATATATTAATTTGAAAATTTTTAAATTCTAATATTTTGTTATTAAGAAAATTTATATTATAAGTTATTTATTATGTTTTTAGGATATATGTGTGTGTGTGTTCATCATCAGGACTAGGATGAGGAGCAAGATCAACTGACCAAAATATATAAAAATCTCAGATATGCAACCGTAAATTCCCAACTGTTAAATATTTCATTTCATTAAAAAAAAAAAAATTCGAATGATATATATATATATATATATATATATATATATATATATATATATATATATATATATATATATATATATATATAATTTGAATTTGATTTTTTTTTAATGAAATAAAAATGAATTGAAATGAAATATTTAATCGTTGGGAATTTACTGTTGCATCTTTGAGATTTTTATATATTTTGGTCAGTTGATCTTGCTATATTTTGCTCAATTGATCTTGCTCCTCATCCTGGTCGTGATGATGAACCTAGATCTAGGTTCGAAACAAGTCGACCCTTACAGGTTTATTTAATTTTCCTCCCCTTCTAACTCCAACGCTTTTGCTTTGGGACAAGGAAAGAAATCGTGAGTGGTTGGGGCTGGAAGAAACTCTGAGTGAAAGAAAAATGGTTAAGGCTGAAGCAAGGCTAGGAAGAAGAGGGGTCGTCGTGCTTGTAAACAGACATACAACAAAAAGAAAATGTTGGTGGCCTCGACCAACAAGACCCAACGAAGGAGGGGCAGGAAAACTAGAGAGGAAAACATGCAGAACCTCAGGTGTGCATACCATGGGGGAACTCCAGCGAAGGTTAGGGCCATAATTTCAACATGGGAGGTAGAGTTGAATGCCAAGGCAGCAGTAAATCCGCTTCCAACCGAGGAATGGGATCTCTTGCTCATTGATCTCGGACACAGTCGACGCCGGAAAAAAATATTTAAACAGGAATTCCAACTTTACTGGGTGATGAAGAACCTATTGGCTAGGGACATGACAGCAAATAGGAATATGGAGGAACCACAACAAACACTACAAGAGGGGCCAAGCTTAAAGGATATTCAAAAGGAGATTCAAGTTGTACAGGTTCAGCGATATCATCAGAATGTCCACTTAGGCCGAACGAAGAAACAAATTCAAACCCTGTTGCAGAATGAAATGCCTAGGTCTAGTGCTAAAGACCCGGCTCCCATTGAATCATCAAATGACTGAACTAAGATAAGATAGGGAGTAATGCATTTTTTGTTACTACAATAATTTGATTGGATAACATTTACTTTCGTAGTAGAATTATTAAACATATAAGATATACAGTAACTTATTTAGCATGGATGGATATTCTCAAACTGTTTAAATTTTGGACGACATATGATATTGATTGGTGGCCAATAGACCTGATTTCCCTTGGAGAGGTTAAGGTCACCAAAAATATTTTTTTGTTACTTACTTAAATATAATTAATAGTTAAAAAAAATTATTACCAAACTTACAAAAAAAAATTTACTTTTTTATTTTATTTTTCTTTCCAAACCTATTAACTTTTATTCTTATTTATTTATTTTTAAAGCCATATAAACTTTAATCCTAAAGAGTACCCTAGATGATGTTGGAAGTATATCCAATTTGAGAGATTAAAAACATTTCTAGGGATGAGAATAAACGTCTCATGAATTATAATATTTGCCATAGTAATGTTGGCTTTTTTTTTTTTTTCTAATTTTAGAATCTCATAAATTATAATGTTTGCCCATAGTAATGTTGCCTTTTTATTTATCTAATATTAAAATACAATCATTCATCAATGGAAAGAAAGAATCCGGCAAAGAATCCAGCAAAGGAAAACTGGATGTTGATGAATGAGTTTTGAGCATGATTAATAAATAATAACGAGATGTGAAAAAATTACAAATCCGGACATTAAATTTGGTTGGTTGATCTATTTCAATTTTTGGATTGATTTTTCCTTGTTATTAAATTTGGTTGGTTGATCTGTTTCAATTTTTGTATTGTTTTTTCCGGGTTAAAAATAGATGAGAATGACATGATGTTGGGTTGGCTTGTATGAATTTTCAGAGAGGTTATAGTTTTTAAGCATTGCATATTTTTTTATAATATAATATATATACATATATTATTTATTATTAAAATTTTTAATTATTAAATATTTTTTAGTATTAATTATATCTAGAGTATTTTGTTGATGCCATAATTTATCATCAAAACAAGATACAAAATAAAATCTTGACAAACAAACAAAAATTAATAATTAAAACATTTAAAATATAACGACTAACTTTAACACGCAATATAAAATTTTAATTAAAAATAAAAACTCTAACTATTTTATAACTAAATTTATATAAAAAAATATTTATTAAATCAAATTATTACCCTATACTGATTTAAATAAATATATGTGATTCTCCCCTAACTATTTACCTAACCCATTTTGACTAAATTAAAGTTAAGTTATTTATTTTATTTTAGTTTAGTGATAACTTAAACATTTTGCCATTTTGCCAGTACACATTTTAACCAGTTATTTGATTGTTTATCACGACGGATGAGCATTGCATTAAAAAAATCCATAAACAGGTTACAACGTTCATGAAGCAATCAATGGTAGGGTTAATAAAGAATTT
Source organism: Pinus tabuliformis (assembly GCA_031772625.1). NCBI lineage: Eukaryota > Viridiplantae > Streptophyta > Pinopsida > Pinales > Pinaceae > Pinus > Pinus tabuliformis. The sequence continues at coordinate 823,012,364 of CM062818.1, read as the reverse complement.
AAAGAATGTCGAACTGGTAAAGCCCAATATGGCCTTGTACAAGAAAAATGGAATAATTTCACTTTAGAAAATCCATAAGCAGCTAAAAAAATTCATGAAGCAACGGTACAGTTGATAAAGATCTGCAAGAATGTTGAGCTGTGAAAGTCCAGTATGGCCTTGTCTTGTCCAGTATGGCGGTCGCGATCCCGAACATTGGAGGAGTTGGCGTGCCATACGAGTCCAGACCGCCACCATCGCATCTAATATTCCAATCGGGCACTCCACTGATTTTCTCCACCTTTTTCTTCTCGCTTCGTGCGGTCTTCCTTCGAGCGTTGGAGGATAAATGCATCCTCATTGTCGACGCTGATTTTTGCACGTACGAGTGGCCTCCGCCCGGGCTCGGCCCTCCCGGAAGCTTTTCAAATATTGGAGTAAGACAGTCCTTTCTGTCCTCCGATGCTCTCTCTAATTTCTCCGGTTGATGAGCGTTGTTGTAAGAGTGGCCTGCTCCCGGACTTGAACCCGACGGGAGTCTTGTTAAATGTTTTTATGCTCATTCCTTCCTCGTCTTTTTCTTTACCCATCTTTTCCATCGCATTCCGACCGGTGGTAGCCGAATTGACTCCTACTGGACTTGGCCCAGACGAAAGTATATTCATCCTCATTGCGCTTTTCTTCTTCGAATGTGAATCTTGGGTGATTTCAGCTTTGTTCATCGATTCTGGCTGTATACTGATCTTCTCCATCATATTTCGCCCGTTGGACTTTGCCCAGAGGGCAGTTATTCATCATTGTTGCGCTTTTCTTTGACTCCGACTCTTGGGCCACTTCGGTATAGCCATTGGTGACCTTGTGCCCCACTCCCGGGCTTGGCCCTGAAGGCAATTTGTTGAAGGTGTCCAACTCCGATTGAGTGCCCGCAATACCACTTGTATGGCCATTCCCAACTCCTGGACTCGGACCGGAAGACAACACATGGTTAGGTGTTGTTCGTGCTGGAGATGTGATCGAATATATAGCTGTAGATTTCTCCCAGTGCCCCACGCCAGGGCTTTTTCCTGAGGAGGAGAAAATATTTCCTTCGATCCCATTATTGACACTCACGTGCCCAACTCCAGGGCCGCTGTGTGAATTCAGCATCTCGTGAAGGATGTCGGCGTTGCCTTCGATTGGTGCGACTTCTTTAATACCCGTCGGCGCCTTGGAGCTACTGCCATCTCCTGGCGTAGCTTCTTTCTGTGAAAGCTCTGCTGCTATGATCGTATTATTGACCGCGTGGCTGGAAATCTCAGAGTTGCTCCCTGGATTCGACTCCGAGTAGTTTGCCACATGTCCTCCCGAACCGCTATAGTTTTGTCCGGAGTAAGCCACGGCCACGGCGTCGAGATCGGAATCGAAGATAACTGCAGAATTCTGATGCGAGAGGGCGGCGTTGTCAAAATGATGCTCCAAAGCCCTAGCGTCTGCAAATTGTAGAGCAGACAATGTGGTGAATAATAGCACCAGGAAACCCATTATGCGGAGGTGATCCATAAAATGAATTGCAAAGGATATGATGAAATGGCAATATCTAGTATAACAAAGGCTGCTTGAAATTTGAGGCTTTCGTGACAATAAATTCTCCTAATGCTCTCAGAAAGCCAATCTTCCTCGGACAGACAAAAGGACCTTACCAAAGATTATGGTTGGTAATGCCAGAGAGTTGCAGAGAATACCCACCCGAGATCCTTGTGGTGAGCTCGTTTGATGGAGAGTGAAGTAAGTTGGCATGAATATATAGCTGTGGGGTTCCAAGTTGGGGAAGTAGCTTCAACAATGTGAAACAAAGTGGAAGTCTCGGAGCGGTTTGAGTCTTAATTCTCAGTCAACCAACGGATTTAATTTATATTATGTCTGATGTGACTGGAGCATTTGACTCGAATGGAGGGCAATCAGCAAATGAATTGAATTGAATTTTTAAGTAATGTGTAATGGTTCTAGTAAAGTTTGAATTTGTGAAGTCATCTCTGGCGGCTTTGAAAATAACGCATGCAATTGCAATTTCAAAGGGCACGTACATCATTTCGTGGATTTGCCTTTCATTAATTGATGTACACTCCTCTTTCAGACCAGCGTTGACCGTAATACAGTGCAGACACAAATATTGTTGTACGGGTTTCCTTAAATCTTGTACTTTGTAGGCTTAGTGTAGGTCTAGGACTACGACTAACTCGAAGATTTACCGGGAGCGTGTAAAACGGGGGTTAAGAGTCTCTTTAATTGACTTGAATTTCGATGAGCATTACTCTCTTCTTCTTAGTTTGATGGGTTCTCTTTGATTTCCTCTTCTTCCTCCATGATGAAGGGATCAAAAGGTTGTCATCCTCTTGTTTTGCGTTCCTACCCATTTTTCTTTTTGGGTGTTTTTGTGCTTGGGGACATGTGCCCTACAAATGTCATGTTTAGTAGCATGAGAAACATCTAAACATCATATTTTCATAATCCATAAGTTGGGTCCACTAGAAGGTTTTATGTTTCATCTAAATGCAGTCAGGTAGACTTTTACTTAGATCCATTTCCACACATTATGGTAAAATTAAATAACCATTTCTCCATTCTTTTAGAGTCCATCTTTTTAAATGACCCCAAAGTGGTTCCAATATCCCCAAGAACCTTGTGATGCCAAAAGGGAAGGGGAAGATTTGGTAACGTCACCCATACTGACATTGTTGAGACCACTATTATTGTGGAATCAAAATTTGGGAACGAATGGGTGATGAAAATCTCTACACTTCGCCAAAACCAGGTCCGTTCTTTCAAAACTCTCTCCAAGTCATCCCAGGTATTGAATTGAACAATGAAAAAACCTTGTGAGCATAGGTATATGTCACAATGGTTGGTCCAGGTTGAAAAAACCCATTGATGCAAAGCATTGGACTTGGGCCAGAACCTATTGAACATACAAATCACTACTCTAGATTGAAGAATAGAAAAAAGTTGATTTACTTCTATTAGGTTTACCTCCATGGTGGACTCTTGTTGTTGTTGTTGTTATGCATTGTACGATCTAGGAGTGTATTGTGGTAGATCTGATTGATAAGAACCCTTACCTCATGTCGCATCTATGTAGGAGACTGAACCTCCTAGATTCTTGGATCCCAAAGAACACCCTTGTAGCCTTGAATTCAAGACAATGGCAGAATTTCTTGAAATGTTGTAATCCTATAACTGAAATAGATCTTGAAGTTGCTTCCCTTCATAAATAAGACATTAGATATCTGTAGGGAAACCCAACTAATTCTCTATATTCTACTTGAGATTCACCACATGATCCAAACCTAAGACCCAAAAAAGGAATGACTCCCCATTAAGGCTCTTAACAAAAATAAAAGATTCCTCCTATTCCAATTCTTCCAACCCTCCACACAGCGCAAATCAATAAGCATAGGGGTTTTTTTTAGAGGACTTGCACTATTCTACGAGATGTTAGGGTTATGCAAGCATTGATCTAAACTTGCGGCCCAAAATGACTAGAGGAAGGGGCAATACATGGTTGGGCCAATTTGATAACAATCATGTGCTAAAAAAATATGTACATAACATATCACAGGATCCCTTTATAGTAAAAGTCACCCCCTATAGAGAAAAAGAAATCCCTTTAAGAAAGCAGTTGAGAGTTTCATAAATTAACCAAGAAATCTCCCTTTGACCAATGCCTCATATCCCACCACCCTACCATTTGAAGTTGTTGAAGAGTTGTGGGAGCTTTAGGAGGACGGTAGCCATACAACTCCTGCGATCACTTAGATCAGTGGTTGACCTTTGCGTTGAATGATATGGTGTTTTCCCTATATGTTCAGTAAAGTCTTCAATTTCCTAACTTGACTGTGTGGCTGCAGGCTGCAAATGACAATAACCCACAAGCTTTTCCTATGCTCAAAACACTAATACTCAGAGCTAGCACAAATTTTCCCAACATATTATATGTTTGTGTGTGTGTGTATTCTCGGGACTTGGGCTTACCAATGAGAATTATGGACTACTCAATTCCCATGAGGGTATCCAATCTATGAATTTTCCATGGAGGCACCAGATGTAGTGCTCTTGTTACTGATCATATTAAAAAGGTTGGCAAGGTTTATGCAATCTATTGGATAACACACATAAGGCAAGCACCATGACCAAAAAATTCACCATTTGGACCGAACTTCCTCCTAAAAGGTCAAGGGAGGAGTCCCATTTGATACCCCAATCAAATCCAATTATAGTGCCTTAAATGGGGTCAAAAAGAGGTGGAAGAGTTAACTCATGGGGTTGTATTATTATTTTTGTGTGTGATCATGCAAATAAATCTACACAAAATAATGTGAAATATAACATGTAACCATCTAAATCTGATGTAGAGAAAAAATGCTTAACCAATTATGGTGCCATTTCTTGGTTTAGAAAGTTGGTTAAGGATTTATGGACTAAATTAAGTTATTGTCTTGTTACATTAGACTACAAAAATTGTAGTAGATAGTAATGACAACAACCTATTTAGCTCTAAATGACCACCTAATGAGTGCCAAAACACTCTTTTATTATATATCTAGGGACATGGGGCTTAGAAGATGAAATATAGGCCCTTTAAGACCAAATTCCAACCCATAACAAAAATGACAACTTCCAAGTTGTCTTTTCTGTGGATTTGGGATCACATCCATCTAGATCAAGTGTCTAGAAAATTCCAATTATGAAATACACTTTAAATAAGACTAGAAATTAAATGTTTGACCCTAAAATAGTAAAAATAACAACTAAACATAATGTATAGTCACTAGACAATACTTTTAAATGATAGCTTACTTGTATGGGGATGGAAATCTTGATCTTTAATGCAAATGTTGTATGGTGAAACCAACACATAGTTCAGATTTGCATTCAATTCACTAGATACAAAGTGTAAAATATGCCCAATGATAAATAAATACCAATGTATCTAACCTTGATTTATATCTATGTTATTTATCAATTTTTCGAAGGTACAAACTTGCTATTATGATAAGGCAATGTGAAAACAACAAGCTATAATAGTTAATCTAATGTGAAAAATAAAGGTTTGTTTTTTTTTTTTAAATAGAGTAGTTGTTATAGATTATACATTGTACCAAACCATGCATACTTCACTTGTTGGGATGTGAAACATGTGCCCCCTTAAGTTGACGTTGTAATTGGTTAAGGATGTGGGTTTGGTCTACTAGAGTCACACCCACGTGTGGCTTAACAAGCCTTTCTTGGACTTAGGCTTATACCATATGTGAATGAATTAGTATAAGATCCTTTTTACATTTCAAATGATCATCCATAAATCATTCATTAACTTCAAAATATTAAGTGCATGTAAGCTCAAATCAAAGTATGTACCAACTTATAGTTACAAATATAGTAGGCACTAACCTATTGGAGGCAATAACCTCCTTGGTTGACCACCAAATCAGCGAGATATTGAATAGGTACCAACCTACTAGTCACCAATCTCCTTAGCTAGGCTCAAACTTAGAGTGACAACCCCGGTTGTATTTTTCTTATGAACTCCATGAAAAAAAATCTTATATATTTTGATGTTCAAATTAAAAATGGGGTTAAGTGAGGGACACAAATTCTAGAGACTAGGTGGTTACTTTCTTGAGATGTTCACTTACTTGTTGCAAGAGAAATTGGATTGTTTTGGGACAACCATTGAAGGTTAGTTGTTGTGTTTTAATAACATCGATGTTCTTAATTTATGGGTTGCAAAAGAGTACATAGAGCCATGTTTCTTGGGGCAAGGAAAAATACAACAAAGGGACAAAATTTTAATGAAAAACATAGGTAACATAGGGTACTAGCCAGAGGAGAAAGTTAATCGGGGTCATGATTGCATGGAGGAGAGGAGAAAGGACACATGGAATTTAGCAATAATTCATAGGGAAACATCTAGGTAAGGAAAGGAAATGGAAAAAAAATGAACATGTAGAAACATGGATTACATAGCGAATTATGGAATAGGAGATTAGGGGAGAACTTATAGAGAAGAAGCACCATGGACAAGAAATCGCAAAGAAGAACTACCATGGATGAAGAAACATAGGGGATCATGCACATCCAGGAGACTCAAAGCTTTAATTATGTTATTTGGACACTTTGGGTGGGAAGGAGGAAAAATGCAGAGCAATTTAGAATGCTCAGGAAAATTGGAATTACGGAAGCAAAGGACCCATGAGAAAGAGCATATCATGGACTGAACAGTGGAATAATGCATGTACACCTGTAGACAAAGGAAGAATTTATTGTTAGTGTAGTGTAATAGTGGAAGAACTCTTGGTCTATTATAGGGCTCTCAAAGCAGCTATTTTATTTCTAAATCAGAAATAGGGGTACAAGAGGAGCTTCTCCAGGTGAGGGTAAATCTCATGAAACCTTAGGGGGGATTAGCGTGGAGATGGGTTTTCTCTAGAGTCCCTTGACATCCTGGAGTAGAGGTTTAGCCTTTGGAGTCCTGGAAAGAAGTTTTGGAGTCTCCTTTGCTTGTTTCATCATTTTGGCAGTGTATTATTGAGTCCCCTTAGTGGGTGGAATCACTATGTGACAAGTTCAAGGTGAAGGCGAAGCCTCTCGATCTTGTACAGCTCATTAATTATTGAACAACTAGAGGGTGGAGGTAGTAGTCCTCTTGATTCCCTAAATAATTGTTAACTGCTATTCCATTTTTGGGTGGAGGTAGGATGACCTCTAGCGTCCCTATTTCAATCAGAAATTGGTATACAATCCTTTGAGAAATCCATCTCAGTTTGAGGAATCTGGCTTGGGGTGATAGCTACAAGAGAGAAATGGCTACAACTATCTACAGTTAGGTCGAGAGTCATAGTCCCATACTCATTTTCTCCAAGAATTACAAGATAAATGTTTCTTATGTATGTCTCCCGGTAATGAATGTGTGATGAATTTCTAGTTGGAAATGGTGTTTTTGTGAAAAATACATGCTTTTGTTACTATTATTACACAATTGATGAAAATATAATGCAATATTTCAAGGCATTGGAATACCCTACAAGAATATCAATTTTATTGCAGCAATATTTAGCATGATAATTTCTTCATATTACAACATGATGATTACATTGAAGTTGAATCTCCCAAGGCAGGGAGCCATATTTTGTTTGTTGTCTTGGTTTTGTGATAATGTGGTAAATATTGGCTTGGAAGGCTAGCTACAACCATGGTACTCATCTTATTTGTTACCTTTCCAATGTTTATTTATACACTAGTCAACTCTATTAGTGAGTTGCCTAGAAAACTCAAATAAGTTGTTATGTTTGTTCTTGTTATGTAGGAGAACGTTTCTCTATGTGTAGATAACCACCATGTGGTTGTAATACATGTTGAGTAAGTAGTGTGGTGTGCATTGTGAGCATTCGAATCCATTTAGGAGGCACCATGCCTTTAATAGAGGGTATTTGATAGTTATCTGTGCAACCACGCCTATAATTCCCTGTCCCTAAAAAGGGAATGTTGGTAGGCCCATGATCTAATCCATTATGTGCTTATCCATAAGGATCTTGTTTGTAATCAAACCTAAGGAAATGAATCCATACTTCCTAGAGAAGTTTTGATCTCGTTGCGATGATTTTAAAACCATATGTCTCAAGGTGACTCTTATAAGATCACGGTGATATTTTGGTCCTTGGATGAGGCCTATAGATCTCCAAGTCAAGATTTGACTAATCCTAGTAATGCATTGAAGACCTTAGGGACCACAAATCCTTGAGGGACTGGATTAATAAGTCTCTAGCCTAAATGGATAGGTCCCTAACCAGTGTTCACCATGACAGACACCATGGACCTAGGAAGAGGAAACTTGTTGTAAGCTCAAGAGAGATAGCACCAGAGAGTACCTTAGCAAACCTTAGTGGCCATAGTTAGACTCTGGCACAAGTCTAGATGCTTGTAGAGCCACCACAGTCAGGACATGTTAGAGCTCCCTTGTGAATGGCATATAGTGTAGGAAAGTTGAAATTCCTTATGAAAACCACTAGCTTCAAGAATGAATGTATTTCTCATGGCTCAAGCTCCAACCAGAAAATTCTCAGACTGGTTATGGGCAAAATCCTGCTATGAGTGGCATTGTTGTGAATTTAGGCATAGACTTAACCTTATAGCTTCAGTTGATTGGAAATTATCTACATGGCCTGACAAGAGCCTCGTCATGGAAGTGGTGAATTGAATGTTTTGATTATGCCTTATTTCAATAAGGATTATGGAGGGGTGACATGTCTTAGATGCATAAACTCAAAAGTTTATAAGGGTTGCGTAGAACAGACGCCAAGTTTAACATGGAAAATTTGGTGGAGTGGAGAAGGTCAGGGTTATTTGGGTTCCTCGTATTGGGTAATGGAAGGGCCCAGTACCAAAGTTGAAATTCTATTGTGACTTGGAAAAATCTCAAGGCAGGCTAGCATAGACATAATTAAGTTCATTATGCGATGGGAAAAATTATCGTCCCAGACTAAGTCACTTGGAGGTAAGCCTTGGCACATTGAAGAGGAGACTCAAGATGAAAGGGGTCAAGCATACATGGTAGGTCGCCATCATGGAGAAGTTCTATTTGGTAAAGTACATGCTAAAGCATAAGGCAAGAGGACCTAGGGTGACGTGTCCCAAGACTCCCATCCCAAAACTTAAATAAGAAATGCACAAAGGAGGAGCTAGGGAGAGTAAAGTTTGGATGACTTGACACGAGAAATCATATTGATGTAAGCCAGGCTACGGTGGTAAACGTTTGAGCATGAGAGTCCTAATATTGGTTTGAGGGGTGGACGCACCTTGAAGTTCAGCCTGAGGGGCCAACCCCTAAATATTTACAAGAGTGCAAAGGAAGAAGAGTCAAGTAAAAGACCCCAGGAGACGATAAATTTTGTGGCAGTTGTTGGCTCACCTATATATATATATATATATATATATATATATATATATATATATATATATATATATGTATATATAGACACACACACACTCGACTAATGCATAGTGCGGGAATTGGTGATACCCTTTCCATGAATGGGTCAGAAAGCTAATATGGCCACACCAAGTGGTGGTAAAGGGATGATTGGGATGCCACATGGTTACCACATGGTAGAAGGAGGATGAGGAAGTGGAACTTTGCAAAGCTATAACTCTTGATCCAGAGGCCGAATTGGGGTGATATTTTATATCACTGAAACCATCTCCCCAAGGCAAAATAATGGTGGCAGTTGTTTCAAGTTTTGAATTCAAAAAGTAAAAATATTTATCCCATGTCTCTAACCGTACAAGAGGGATTAGATTAGAAAGTGAACATTCTCAACTTGGGTTAAGGTGGGGGTTGTCCACATACAGTATCAGAGCATCCAGGTTCAACATTTGGACTAAATGGGCTCTATCATGGGAAAATAATAATAGGGTACCTGCAATGGTGTCATATTTATTTTTAGAAAATTAACTAAACAAATGTTTAGGTGTTAAAAGTCGGTTTATAATTGATTGATTGCATGCATGGATGATATCGTTATATTGTGATTTAAATATGGAACATGGCACTAACAATTGGTGTTAATTGATATATGATTAATGAATATGCAATGCAGAGGTGGTGATTCTTTTGGCTTGATGTTGATTATCATGGATATACTAACATGGCTTGTTTTTTAATAGTAAATCTCACCATGGCAGCTCCAAAAATGCAAGTTCATGATCATGATTGTGTGTATTTATTTATCTCATGTTGTATATAGAAATTGTGTGTGGATTACAGCACATCAAAAGAAACAAAAGACAATGAAAGACATGGGAATGGGGACTAGAATGGTGCAATATAGCTTCGATCAGTCACAACATGGAAATGAAGAGGCCAAATTGAAAGAAGAAGAAAGATCATTTGGCCAAGAGAAAGGGCAAGACTCACCTGATTGGTTGGATACTTTGAGGAGCCTAGAAGCTGAAGTAAAAAGCTTCAAATAATAAAACGAAAGGCTAGTGAGAGATTAAGAGAGGCAAGTTGAGATAAATTTAGTTATTTTTCAAAGGCTCTTAGGTTTACAGAGATAGAGTCAGCCTAAGTTGGGAGATAGTGATAAATATAAGAGGAGCATTCAGGGGTTAGAAGAAAAAGAAAATGGGGCATATGGTAGTAGGTCTAAGAAGAGGCATAGGTAGGAAAGTGAAGACATTGTGAACGAAGAGGCATAGGTAGGAAAGTGAAGACATTGTGAAGGAAGAGGCACCACTCATTACCCAAGAAGGAATAACCAACACTTATATGCATCAAATCTAGTAGACCTTCCAGCTCTACTACTGATCTAGGTGGATGTTGGTTGCCACCCACCTATCCCACTTGGACCCCCACAACTGTCTCTTTTAGTTTTTCAATTTCCTTAATTGTAGCACAATTTACTATTTTTAGCAGTTTTTCGAGTCCTAAACTTCTGGAGCCATTTTGAGGCCCTAAATGATGTTTTTTTTGGAAAACTGGGAGCAACATGTGTCCTTGGACTGATGTTGCTCTTCCCAAAGTTGTAGTTCTTGGATAGATATTTCTAACGAGATATTGTGTGCGTCAAATGAAGATCCTATGCCAAAGTTACGACGCTGGGAGGTTGATGTACCAATTTACCCAAATGAGGCCCACAGTTTGGCGTTTCATCTTCTAGGGTTATGTTTTTGGATGTTTAGGGTTTTCCACAGTTTCACAACAATAAATAGGCCTTCGAGCCTCATTGTAATAGAGTTCAGAGGCATGTAGCTGCCACATCTCTTCTCAGAGATAACCTACCATCGCCCTAGCTGGTTTATTTCCATTTTTGTTTGTAAGAATATTTCAGTATTTTACATTAATGAAATGAAGTATTATTTCCACTGCATATCTATATTTATGGTTATCTCTGTAATTTGTTACGTTCCTGTTTAAATTTGGATCAACTACCAGAAGGCACCATCAACGCTCCCATCATCATCATCATCGTAATTAGGGAAGAAAGGAAAAGGATTATATGCCATACGAACTTAAGAAAACAAAACCACCCACATTTGATGAGGAAATGAAGAAATCTGAAGATGCAAAATCCTGGTTGTTGGACATGAGGAAATATTTTAGAATTCGTGATTATTATGGAAATGTGAATTATAATATTGCCACCTATAGCTTGAAAGGAAAGGAATACATATGGTGGGAAGAGATAAAAAATGTCAGTGGCATCATTGAAGAAGAATTGACTGGCAGTGAATTTGAGAAGATTTTAAGGAATTAATATTTGTCCAAGCGATATTATGACATCAAGGCAAAAGGAATTTTATGAGCTCAGAATGGGACAAATGTTAGATGAGGAATAAATCACCTAGTTCCTAGAGGTATTGAGATACATACCATATCACAATATGAGAAGTAAAAGATCCAGCAATTCATCAATGGCCTGCCTCTAGCATTCAAGGATCGAATTGAGACTTTGGAACCCCAAATGTTGAATGACGTCATTAAGTAGTTGAAACTCTGCTGTGAGAAGAAAAAATTCAAACCATAAATTAAAAGTGATTGGAAAGCCAAGGAAAATATTGGGCATAAAAATAAATGGCCCAATAAATCCACAAATAAAAAGGAAAGTAAGCACCCAACTACTATAATTTGGTTCTAGTAGAAAATCATGCAAGTTGTTGAGGGAAGTACACAAAAACCAACAATAGAGTAGCGAAAATATGAATTTAAAGAACAACTAAAATGTTCGATTTATGGTTAAAATCATAGGAAAAGGGACTGCCCACATTAGAAAAGAATTGGGACAAAGTTTTACAATGCCCCAAAAGCTTGCACAATGGGTGATGTGGCATGCAATTTGCCTAAAATTTAAGCAACAATGGACAATTGCTAGGGAAATCACCATGCATCCATCATTGAGATGGAAGATGAGATATGAAATCAATTTGTTTCCATTTTAATTTATCTTGGTTATAAATACAGTTATGTTAATTTGGAGCTTGTGAAAAAATATAATTTGGCCCAAGAATTGCAAGTAGAGCCATGGTTGGTTCAATTGGAAATGGAATGAAGAAAAGAGTGAGCCATTAGGTAAATCGTGTGTGATTGAGCTTCAAGGCATGCCAAAAACAACGTAGCTAAATGTGTTACCTTTGGGGGTGTACAACATATTATTGGGTATAGATTGGCTATATAAGCACCATAGCAAGGTTGAACGTTATGAGAAGGAAATTGAGTGCCTAAATGAATGGGAAGGAAAGGAATATTGCACGAGAAGCAAAAGCCCAACTTGGTAAGGAATTTTTATAGCCATGTAGGCCAAGCACATCTACCGACAGGGTTGTCATTTGTTTGTTGTGAAAATTACTAGTGATGACAAGGCCAATAGCCATGTTGAAAAGGAAGAAAGTGAAATACTACACAGATATCTTGTGTTGCGACAGTTCAGAGATGTGTTTCCAGAGGATAATCTTGGATTTCCTCCTCACAGAGAGGTATAATTTTCAATTGAGTTGGTATCTGGAGTAGCACTAGTGACCAAGGCAACATATTGGATGAGTACGTCAGAACTGATTGAGTTGAAACTACAACTAAAATAAATTCTTCATAAAGGATACATTCGTCCAGGTGTGTCATCGTGGGTAGCTCTGGTATTGTTTGTAAAGAAAAAATATGGGACACTCAAACTCTGGATTGACTACATGTACTTAAATAAAGTGACCATCAAAAACAGGTATCAATTGGCACAAGTTAATGAATTATTTAACCAGTTGAGAGGAGTAGTAGTGTTCTCCAAGATTGATTAGAGGTTTGGGTCTCATCACACTTTAAAATCAAGTAATTGAGCAAGTAAAAGTGCAATGGAGGCACTTTGGCCTAGAGGAATCCCCTTGGGAAATTGATGATTCCATGTAGGAAGCATATCCTTTTTTATTTGTTGGTTGAAGAAAATGTATATGTTTGTAAATATTGTATAGAGTTGTACATATAAAGCTCCATAAAACAATATGCATATTTTTTTTCTTTTTGTGTACTATATATTTCGTGGTTTTGCCATTGATCAAACATATTTATGTAAACACTTCTTTCAAATGCAGTGATAAACATATTTATATTTCTTTAAAATGAATACAAAAATTGGGTTACAAGCATTGATCACACCTATTACCACAAATCCAATCTCTCAATGCACCAAATTGTACTAGAAACCAAATATTTGTACTTTGAATACTTTTGATGTATCAATGCTCGAGACAAATTATAAATTATCACCTCTATATAAAAATTCAATAAATTGTGAATGGTCAAAACCCTAAAGATACTCAAAAGAATATATGGAAATAGAAAGGTCACACAGCCTCTCATTAATTTTTATGTTATATTTAATATATTTAACTTATGTGTTATGAGGCCTTTTGAGGAAAGGTTTTGTTAATCTCAATGTTTTGTGAGTCCGTGTTTAGTTTATTTCCATATTTTATTTATTAGTATTTAATTTAAAAAATAATATAAATAATTTAGTAAATTATGAGGATATTAATAAATTTGAGGGATTAATATTTTAAGTAAATTCGTTTAAGTAGAAAATTAATTTTTTTCGAGGAATCTGGTTATATTTTTTCCAAAAATTTTGAAACAGAGAGTATTTGAATATTTTTTTAATGGTGGAGATGGATTCAGGGCCCTCAAGATCCCTTGCAACATATTCTTTTAATGGTGAAAATAGATTCAAGACCCTCAAGAACCCATGCAGCATCTCAAATTCTTGAACTTGACAGTTGTAATATGAAAAAAAAAAAAAAAAGCCAAATTTCCTCAAAATCATGCTGGAATTTCGGAAGAAATATGGTTATTAAAAATAAATATTAAATGTGAATATATAGTTACACTAACTTAAATATTATAGAATATATTTTAAGATTATTAAACATATTATTAATATGTATTTTTTTTTACTTTTTAACTAAAAAGGTGAGGATTTAATGTGTTGGTCCAATATGGTCAACAATGGTTCAATGTCACATTGTGCTCGTCCAATATGGTCAACAATGGTCCAATGTCATAATGTGTCAAAGATTATCTCAATATGAAAATCAACCATGGTCTAATGTCACATTGTGACAAAGATTGTCTGAGTATGAAAATCAACAATAGTAAACCTTGGTCAACCATATTTATTTTAAAGTTAATTATAAATATCTTAGGGTTTTTATACCTTGGGTTTATAATATTTATCCCTTAGGCTTTTAGTATTAATCCCTTGGATTTATTAATCTAAGGGTTCATATTCCTAGGGTATAATATTATTCATAGGGCACATAGTATTAATATTTGGGTTTGTCACAAATCCATTGGGTTTATAATCATGGTCAACCATGGTCCAATGTCACTTTGTAACAAATATTCTCTCAATATGAAAACCAACCAATGTCGCATTGTGACAAGGATTGTCTCAATATGTAAATCATACACGGTATTTAATTTATTAGTATTTAATAAACAAAATTATTAGTATTTAATTTAAAAAATAATATAAATAATTTTATTAGTATTTAATAAACAAATTTATTAGTATTTAATTTAAAAAATAATATAAATAATTTAGTAAATTATGACGATATTAATAAATTTAAGGGATTAATATTTTAAGTAAATTTGTTTGAATAGAAAATTAATTTTTTTCGAGGAATCTGGTTATATTTTTTCCAAAATTTTTGAAACAGAGAGTATTTGAATATTTTTTTAATGGTGGAAATGGATTCAGGGCCCTCAAGATCCCTTGCAACATATTTTTTTAATGGTGAAAATAGAATCAAGACCCTCAAGAACCCATGCAGCATCTCAAATTCTTGAACTTGACAATTGTAATATGAAAAAAAAAAGCCAAATTTCCTCAAAATCATGTTGGAATTTCGGAAGACATATGGTTATTAAAATTAAATATTAAATTTGAATATATAGTTACACTAAATTAAATATTATAGAATATCTTTTAAGATTATTAAACATATTATTAATATGTATTTTTTTTTACTTTTTAACTAAAAAGGTGAGGATTTAATGTGTTGGTCCAATATGGTCAACAATGGTTCAATGTCACATTGTGCTCATCCAATATGGTCAACAATGGTCAAATGTCATAATGTGTCAAAGATTATCTCAATATGAAAATCAACCATGGTCTAATGTCGCATTGTGACAAAGATTGTCTCAGTATGAAAATCAACAATAGTAAAGCTTGGTCAACCATATTTATTTTAAGGTTTATAATATTTATCTTAGGGTTTTTATACCTTGGGTTTATAATATTTATCCCTTAGGCTTTTAGTATTAATCCCTTGGATTTATTAATCTAAGGGTTCATATTCCTAGGGTATAATATTATTCATAGGGCTCATAGTATTAATATTTGGGTTTGTCACAAATCCATTGGGTTTATAATCATGGTCAACCATGGTCCAATGTCACTTTGTAACAAATATTCTCTCAATGTGAAAACCAACCAATGTCGCATTGTGACAAGGATTGTCTCAATATGTAAATCAAACACGGTCAACCATGCTCGTCTCTTATTCCAACATCACATTGTGACAACCATGATCTTCCATTGTCAACCATGGTCCAATGTTGCATTGTGATAAAGAATGTCTCAATATGAAAATCAACCATGACCAACCATTATACAACGTTGTATTGTGCCAAAAATTATTTAAAAAAAAACAAAAAAAATAAAAAAACGCATTTCTTATCTAAATTAATATAATATTTTCTTACATTTAAACCATTATTGAAAGTTTAAGCGGTTCATTAAAAGTTTAAAAAATCTTTCTTAATATAATATTTGCTTACTTTTAAGCCGTTCATTGAAAGTTTAAGAAATCCTACAATGGAAAAAGTTAAAAACCCCACAGTACATGCTTCGGAACCTATAAAACCTACTTCGACAGGCAGCCGAGGCACTCCATGAAACATACATTTCATGTTACGTTGCTCTTCTATTTGATAATAAATAATTCCTCCTCTTCCCCTAAACTAATTTTGAAACTAACTTATTTTGGTTGTGGATGACATTCAACATGACATTGGAGTATTGTTGTATTCAAAATTTCACAATATTTATGGATGCAAATTTACTATGATCCAACGTTATTGTAGCTCTATGAATCTGAACCGGCTTTATTGCCACTAACTCAGACTACAAATTATATAACGTTTGTTTACCTTTTTGTCAAAATACATAAACAATAAATTCATCTAAGAATATTCTACTTCATCTTCATTCATATATTTTTCTATTCTACTTCCATCTTCGTTCTGTTTTTCTATTCTACATCCATCTTCGTTCATCTATTATCTATTTTTCTTATTGGAGGTGAACAAAAAATTATTATTTTTAAGTGGATAGATATATTTATTTAGAAATAAGTTTTTAAAATTTTAATTTTATTATTAATAACTATTAGATAATGATAGAGATTTAATCCATAAAATATTTTTACTAATTATTATAAATCAAAGTTTTAAATTTATTTAAAAATAGTTATGGTTTTTTGGCTATTAATTAATGATTAAATAAAAAAATATCATATGAATATGTGTCATATGAAATGAGTTATGTTTTTTTGGACATATTGTAATAGTAAACTATGGTAGTGTAGCAAAATCTATTTACAAATTAATAATTTCCATGTCAAAATAAACATGAATCTCCATAACTAAAAATTTTACATACTTTTTCAAATATATAATATTAGTTTTTTTTTAATAATAAAAATAATTATAATACTAATAATATAATTTAGATAATTTTTTATGTTAATTTAATTTTGACAATGTGAGCTAAATCATAAAGTCAGTCATTTGATACACATTATTGAATATATAAATTTAATCCACATTAAAATTTGACATTAATGAAATTTTTAAATACAATTTGTTTTCACTTAAAAAAATTAACTTGCTCTTCATTTCTTCTCTCATTTGTAAGCAAACTTATTCAAATCTCCAAGAGGGGGAAATTCCACTTTATCCATAGATGCAATGGCCATTTAAGTTTAGGTTTTGTTACTTGACAAGCTAATTCATAATCCACTTTTTTGGAGATATAAGAAACACTTTTTTATTCCAATAATTAAATGTTCACTCAATAAAACAAATTGACTTAGAGATTTAACTATTATTGTGCACATTGGATGAGATTCATTATCATAAATGCAATTGTTATGTGAGTTGATTAATTATTTATTAATTAAATTTGAGAGATTTAATCCAACTAAAATAACTCCTATTTTAATGTTTGGTTGAGATATTTTCTCAACTAATTGATTATATGGTTAAAATAGAATTCTATCTTAAATAATACTTTTTGTATTTATATCTAATATTTAATAAAAAGCAAATAAATTTTGGTATGAAATTGTTTTTTCAAATTGGTATGTAAGCGTGTGGTTCTATGGGTAACTCCCTTCAGGGAGGGTCCAGGATATCCCTTAAAGGAGGGCCCAGGATATCCTGTTGTAATTGTTATGTGAGTTGATTAATTATTTATTAATTAAATTTGAGAGATTTAATTCAACTAAAATAACTCTTAGTTTAATGTTTGGTTGAGATATTTTCTCAACTAATTGATTGTATTGTTAAAATAGAATTCTATCTTAAATAATACTTCTTGTATTTATATCTGATATTTAATAGAAAGCAAATAAATTTTGGTATGAAATTGTTTTTTCAAATTGGTATGTAAGCGTGTGGTTCTATGGGTAACTCCCTTCAGGGAGGGCCCAGGATATCCTGTTGTAGATGTGGCACCCTGCGTGCATCATATTGTTCCGGCATTTCTGTTGAGCGGTCGAGATATTTTGTGGCTACGTGGAGGAATGAACCAGCCGACTGACTTATATCAAAGCATGTACTGCAAGGCTGCAAGCTTCTTTGTCGTCCTCCACAAAACCACGAGGTGCTAAGAGTGGGAGTCGCTATAATCACAGCTCTGGATTCCTCAAAGGTTAATCCGGAGGTTTCGTTGGACAAGAGTTGTTTGCTTGGATGTGAAATGCCAGCAGGATTGAGAATCAGAATATTTTGACTTGCATGCTCTTGATCGAAATCCCCTGCGTCTATTATGGGGCGACACCACGACCTTTTGGATGTGTTGTTTCAAAAAATAAATCACGAGAGCTGCCTCGTCAACCATTCAAAGAAGCCATGGCAGATGCGTTGCAGACTCACATGTTTTGACGATATTTCATTGGTTTCCTACGTTTGTCTCTTCGCAGCAAGTAAACACAACGCAATTCAAATGCAATCTAATATTCAACCGTGCTTGTGCAAATGAGATCTTTGTTCCAATGACCCACTCAAAAGGATTCGACTTCATCCGTCAAGTTTCATAGTCGCTGCCACCTCGGGCAATATTTTCGGCATTGTGGCTCTATTGATGACTGCCATCTCATTGGATTAAAGACTGGTTCACTGCCAAGGTGGATGGTAAGTCGAATGAGAATAGCATGAGCGCTGGTCGAATTACATGGATGTTCTATTCTACATTATGCTATGTTGTTGTGTGTTTTGGAAGGGGCAACAATATTAATTAGTAATAGATTTTCTATAAACCATTAGAAGTTTGTTTTGTAAAAATATTAATTGATTGTGAATTCTAAAATTAGATAAGGAGGTAATTTTGTAATAACTGATTTTAGATATAAAAAATGTATCTTGACAATTTTTCTATATAACTAGTGAGTAGGTTGACACCTATGTATTTTGGTAAATGGGAGCTCGTTCATATAATGACTAGCAGCTCAAATTTTATTGCAAACAAGTGAGTGATTGTGTCTGAAGCAGCTATTTTTTAAGATCAAGTGGTGTAAAACTCAATATGGAGAACTTGGGAATCCAGTTTTCCAACCACACTTTCATGAGGGTTCTGAGACAACTTGATGGAGTTTTCTTTATGTCATTTTTAACATGGAGTTTATCAAATTCAAGCCCTCAAAATTCATATAAGCATTATGAATTTTGATTTGGAGTAAAAATATAAAATGTGAAAAAATTATGTTGTTGTCCTAATGATCTTTTTTGCAGAAGAAATCATGTTGTATAATCTCTAAATTTTCCATTAAATACAATACTTTTCCTTGCAAATTTTCACACATATTAAGAGATATGTGTGTGTTCACCTAGCATAACTTAGTTTTAAATGTGTAATTTAATATATATATATATATATATATATATATATATATATATATATATATAAACATGATTTACAAGGAGAGAACTAAGTTTTCAAATTAAAATTTTTTTTTTTTATGCAAAATTATATTTTTTGTTGGCGAAATAATATTTCAATTGCATTTTGGAGACACATCACATGTGTTCACTTAATATTTTTTTCAACACTTTAAATAAATACAAAAAGAAAGAGTAACATTTTGAAGAGAACTCATAAATGAAGATAGTGGTATTTTTTGAAATTTTTCTTTGTTCATTTTTTATGTTATTGATTTTTTATTTAACCCCTTTGAAACTATCTAAAAAAATTTCAAACATTATGTTTACAAGAAATTAAATGAAAAATATCATATGAATTGGAAAGTGTCAAACTCATATGCCATTGGATAGAGGATTCTTTTACGAATCCAACATGATCAATTATGCCACTTAAAGACAAATTCTGCCCTAAATCTGCGAGGGTACAAAATGAGGTTGTAGGAAATCTACATAAGGGGTGTTCAAACTGTGATTTCTACATAAGGGGTGTTGAAACTGTTATTTGTTAGGACTTCTTGAGCTAGATCTTGCACTTAAAATGCTTGATCCAATGCTTAAATTCATAATTAAAATTGCTCAATCATGAAACTCTCGATCACGTCATATAGATGGTTAACCAACAGTTCGATCAAGCCATTAAAAAGTTACCCACCACTAACTACCTACCATTATATATATATAACATAAAGTTATAAATAACATATATATATATATATATATATATGGTTAACAAAATTTAATTAAAGAATTAAAAAAAATGGTTTTGTGCTTGTAATTTAGTTAATATTTTATTTGAATATAGTTATTTTTTTAAACAAATTACTATATTTATTTGAAAAAATATATTTAAAATATAAATATATTTAAATTTAAAAAAAATGAAAAAAAATTTCATATATGATTTAATAGATTTAATAGAGGTTTATCATGAGCAATTATATTCATTATGTTAATCTAAAGTTTCTAATTTATTTATTTATTAGTTATAGTTTAAACATTTTCTTTGTTTCAAAATTCTTTTGGAAATATTTTTCATCATATTTGTTAGAAATTTAAAATGCATTTTTAATAACAAAAAATCATTTTATTTTATTTTTTCACTAAATTTCTAAAAGAACTTTAAAACCTACAATAATTAAAAATTAAAGTTTTTACTATAGATAATTTTTATAATAAACATGCTACTATTACAGATAACTTCTTTAAAAAAAAAAGCTAAATTATAGGTTTTTGGGGTGGTTTTCAAGGGTTTTGTTGGTGATTTTTTGTGATTTTCATGATTTTTTTTGTAGCTTTTGTATGGTAGGTGTTTTTTCAAATTAATTTATTTTATTTTGCAAAAAAATTAAATAAAAAAGACAAAAATGGAAGGAAACCTACCTTGGCTTGAGCCTCTGGGTAATTAACAGGGTTGATGGGCCCATCTCGGTCAAGCTTACAAATATTTCGCCAAACTCCTTTTTTCCTAGCGGCCTAAGAAAAATGACTTGCCCAGGTCGCGTGTGCGGTTTTTAATAAGAAATAATGCTTGATCGAGCCAAAGCGGTCGATTGAGCCTCTAACTCGAGTTAGAAAAAGACTCGATCGAGGGTTTGTTTAAGTGCTCGATCAAGCACTTAAAATTTTCTCGATCGAGTGCTTAAAATTGCTTGGTCAAAGATCATTTTTTCATCAAAATGCGCCCTCATTTTGCCAAAAAGTGTAACCCGAATTATGAAGAGATAGTTTAAAAAGCTCAAATTAACATAAAGATAATAAATCAATTAACAAATAACGACTTTAAAATTTTGAATACTAAACAAAGTCTTTCGGTAGAAATCACATGAGAGAATTTTTTGGCCGACGCGTTTCGAACCAACAAGTGTGGTTCATCATCAGGACTAGATGAAAAGGCAAATCATGGCAAAGGCTTAAATAGAGAGCAATGTAAAGACATAGTTTCAAGTAACGGCTATATTTGAACAATATTGTTTAAATTATAATATTAATTTTTATTTATATATTAAAAACAAATATTATTAAGTAACGACTATATTAAACAACTAGTTTTTGAAAAATTATTTAAATAATGATATTATTTCATTAATTTATTAAAAATATTAATAGGTAATGGCTATATTAAACGACTAGTTTTTGAAAAATAATATTTAAATAAATTTATTAAAACCAAATATTACTAGTTCTTGAAAAATAATATTTAAATAATGATATTAGTTTATTAATTTATTAAAATATTAATATGTAACGACTATATTAAACGGATAGTTTTTGAAAAAATATTTAAATAATGATATTATTTCATTAATTTATTAAAAATATTAATAGGTAACAGCTATATTAAACAGCTAGTTTTTGAAAAATAATATTTAAATAATGATATTAATTTATTAATTTATTAAAATATTAATATGTAACGGCAGGAGGAGGTAGGTTCAAGTAAATCCAAAGGAACATGAGGTGTTGTTGGATCTAAATTACCCAAAGTAACATTACCAAATAAGGAACATAATAATGTTGGACTCTCCTATAAAAACATCCTCCAAGGGAAATCAGCAACTACAACAAACTCAAATCAAACACATAATAATCCCAATCCATACATTGTGGAGCAGGCAAATTATGTCCCAGAACTGAACATAGACCTTCTAGAAACAAATGATTTTTGCACAACCTATGAGGCACAAGCCCTCATTTGCAAATTTAACAATTTTTGGCCAAAACCAATGGATCTCTTTCACTGGATCTTCACAAATTGGACAACAAATTGTGACATACACCTATGCTCCAAAGGCTTCTTCATTGTAAAGTTTGCATCATCGAAGCACGAGAAATTATCCTACAAGAAGGCCCATGGTTTTGGACATCAATAGAGCTCTTCATCACTCCATGCTTCCCAGATTTTGATGTTAACACCATGATCGTATCAAGGATGTTGGTTTGGGTTAGGCTACATAATCTTCCTCTTCACTTCTGGCATAATAAGGTGTTAGAAGGCATTGGAAATATCTTAGGATGATACATAAAGACTGAAGAATAAAGGATGGAAGAATGAATCTATAATTTTGCACGCATATGTGTGGAGGTGGACCTCAGTAAAGGCCTACCAGATCACATCCAACTAACACACAACAAGAAGAGCTGGACTCAAATTCTGGATTTCAAGAACACAACCTTCAGATGCCGAATATGTCGCCAAACATGACACTTACAAAATATGTGCCCTGATGCCAAGAAAGAGAAGTGAAGGAAGAAGAAACTAGGGAAGAAACCAAAAGGATGGAAATTTCCCCCAAATGAACCAGATGAGGAAGAGGAAGAAGCAGAAAAGGAACCCATCCCAAATAAGGAAGAACAACACATACAAGAAAAAAGAAAAGAAAAATCCGAAAATAAACAATACCAACAACACTATAGGGCCCTACAAATAAGCTAATAAGGATACTTGAAGAAAAGGACAATGGACGAATCAAACCTTAGCATGCTCTCGATAATTTAGATTCAGAAAAGGAAACCTCAACAATAAAATAAAATCATCTAGCTATCATCTCATCCATGCCATCTCAAGGAGAATGACAGAAGGTTGAAAATAAGAAATGGAGAAAAGTCTAACTTTTCTCATCACCTTTTAGTTGATTATTTTTGTATGAACTTATGATCACCAGTCTTTGACTAGATGATGGACTTCTTGTAAGTATCTACAACATGTAATTTTGTTTTCATTAATATAATTACAATTTTGTCCTTGGAAAAAAAGGTCCCACTATATTGAGGATTTTCATTTTATATATATATATATATATTAAAAATTAATTTGGTTATAAGGGTATAACCTTTATATATTGCAATCTTCCTTGCACGTTTGAGATTGAGCACAAAGGCTCAATGCAAATCTCTTAAGCAAGTAGCCCATGATACAAACATTTCAGTCCCTTTCCAGGTATAAATAACTACGTGTTATGATGCCCTTTTCACGAAAATGATGGTTCATTTCAATGTTTTATTTGAGAGATTTTATAAAATAAGTATGAATAAAAAGTTGGATTAAATTATATTTGATATTGTCTTTATTAAAATAAAATATAAATTTAAATATTTTCTACACTAAATTTAATATTATTTTTTTTCAATTGTGGTTTACGGTCATTGAGTGGCCGCTACATCTATGGGTAATAATCCGAACAGATCCACCCGAAGGGATCTACCCATCAGCTTATGGTCAGGCCTAACCCCAAAGGCATCGAAGAGATTTGACCCCGTGATCTCCCGATTAGCAAGGTACTTAGCAATAGGAAATCGACCAATTGAACTATCGCTTAGAGCTAACTAAATTTAACGTTGTGTAATAATTTTCTAGAATATTAATATCTAATATATAAAAATTAAAAAAATAGTTTTCCTTTACTTTATATTAAAAGGCTATCTAGTAGCAACTTATAACATTTGGGTTTAAGTATTAGAAGATATCATGCACTTCTCTTTTTAAATAAAGTAAAGAAATTAAGTCTTCACGGAGTTCTAAAATAACACATTATTTTTTTATTAATAAAGTAAAGATATTTTAGTTGGTAAAAGATAATTTAATGGAAATAGAATTATGTGGATACATGGTAAGATGTAATGAAATGGTTCTTACTCTTCAGTGACATTTATTTAAAAATGGGTTAATAAATTAAAGCTTACTAATTAAGGAATTTTTTTATATAAAACTTTTTAATCATATAATGTTAATTAAATGGGTTGGGTTGTTTTTAACAGCATCGTGTATGTATGTGAGGTAAAAAATGTACATGGAGAAATATTTATAGGTCGAAAAAATCAATGGAGCAAGGAATATAGGATAAACATGTCAACATGTTTAAATCGAGATAAAAAAATGGAATGATATGTATATATGCGTCTAGAGACACTTTATTAAGCATTCATAAAAGTGTATGAAAGAAAAAATAAAATGCCTAATATGTATGAGTTCGTGAGTTTGGTGGGAATATGAAAATAATTTGTATTAGATGGTGCCATTTATTTTTATGTTTATTTTTATTTATTTTTTATTTTTTATTTTTTTCTAATTTTACACATGAAATACATAAATTGTATTTACATTTATATATAACTAAGCAAGGGATATGGTAGTTGATAGTGTTATCATATCGAAAATGATGAAAAATGTTATAAATACAATCTATTTGAATAAATTCTTTAATATGTGATAGAGAAATGAAACTATATACTATGAATAAAAGCAAATTATAAAATTTTAAAAATTAAATTGAAATTGTAAATTAATGAAAAATTAACTATGTATCTAAATATATAGATGGAAATAAGTATGACAGGGTTCTAGGGATCATAAGTAGCTGCATGCACTCTTTCCTTATTTGCTATACATTTACTCCCCATTATTTCTCGTTATATCATTTTGAGCTGGTCATGGCAAGCCATTGATTTCATGAAAAAAATAGCAGAGAACTTTAAATGGTATTCCATTCATATATTAGTGTTTATAATGCTCCTATTGTCTTAGTCTTTCTAGAAGCAACCATGTTGTTGGAAGTAGTGATAGTACCAACAAAGTCACACATGGAAATCTCTTCAACATGATCCCAACTTTGGGGTCGAAACTAGTCGATGCTAATCTTTTGATTTTCAATGTAGTTCTCCTTCTTTCTTAGCTAAAGGAATTCATTCCAAAATTTTAACATGGGGTGACGTTGACTCTAAGGGAATCATCATTTGATAGCACGATCTCTTAATATGATAAATATGGTATTTGTTTTTAGGAACAATATAATATTTTGGGAGATTTGACAATAAAATAGCATGTAAGTTTTTTTTTTCCTTGATGGACTCTTAAAATTGGTTATCTTGCATCCAATGGTATTTTATGTGGATGTTTAAGAATTATGTTTTGTTGACTCAAATTATAATTATATCCAAATTGTAGGTACTTAGTGTTGCCTTAGCTCCTATCCTATATCCATGCACAATATTTTTTTCCTATCATCTTAATTGATTTCAATGGGATTGATCAAATCTTCCTATCCTCAAATCATAGCCTTTCAAGTCACCAAAGGTACAAACCTTCTCATGACACATAGGAAAAAAATACTCTAATAAGGATTCATTATAGAGTATACATTTGGGTTCTTATCACTAAAGAGTTGGTAAGGATGAACATTTTCAATGATATATCTAAGAATAAGTTCTCAATTTTATTGATTGAAGCCTTCTTCTCTTCACCATCAGCTTTGGATTCATTATCACATTCCACTGCATCCACCTTTTTTATTATGTCCACCATCCTTCTTCTCTCCACCATCATCATTCATATCCCCATGGCACTATCTTCCTTCTTCTCCTCTCCTTTCTTTATATCATCCTTCTTCCCCCTAACGCTTCTCCATTGTTTTTCTATGGGATGACCACTAGTTTTTTCCTAGTATTTTTTTGGAGATATTCCACCAAGTTATTGGGATCCATTACTACTTGATAGTTTCCTTATCATTCTTCACTTTATGTTATGCACACTAAATTCTTGTGTAGCTTTTATACTAAGGTATTCAGGTGTCGTTGTGGAGTGATTAGAGGTGAGAGGTCTTATTTCCTTTCCACTCATAATCTAGTTGCCTTAACATTTATGCTTGGGTGGAAAAAGTGGAGAGAAAAGGAGGTGTTTTATCACTCCAATTTATCTCACCTCCAACATTTAAGTGATTTTAACCGAAAACATTAGAAAACATCATTCTAAAAACTTAATACACTTGAAAGCATGGTCCATATCTCAATTACATGCCACTCACGCTAATGAAAGATGTAGTCGCTTAAATCAAGATTCATGCGAGCTTTCTCATTAAAATTGTTTGATGGTGTGGGTTATGCTTTCATATAATTGAAAATCATAAAAAATATGTGAAATGAGTAATTTTGTGACCGATAAATGCCCAAGAATGACTAAAAATGACTCATTATTGAGTTTAGGTTTGGTTTAGATTTACATCTTGTAAATATTTGGGAATTTAATCCTCCTTTTGGTTGAATCAAACACATAAGATCCCATGAAAAAGGCCTAGGCATTTCCACTTGAACTATTTCTCCTTAAAACTTAGCTTCAATGCATAAATAAGAGGTTGTATCCATGCATTTCAAAAGAACCTTAAATGTAAATTTAAATTAAAGTAATTAAGTTGAAGAACAAGAACATGGTTTCTTCTCTCATTTAATTTAATATCTTCTTCTATGTGAATAATTTTTCCTCCTATATTTATATGTAAGGGTTTGCTTACTTTTATATGAATCATTTTTCCTCATATAAGGCAAAAGTGATTCTTATTCATTATCAAATATTAACAAAATTATTAAAAGTTTTAAAAACCCTTCCACATAAAAGATGAATACCACATGGTTCCTCTCGCATGATGCATTTCATATTATATTTATCTATGATTACGTAATTAAAAAACCCTAAATCTCTCCCTTGACTTATTTGATTGTGGTTGGCATTCAACATGACATTGGAGAAGTTTTGCATTCAAAATTGCACAATATTTATGTATACAAATTTAATATGATCCAAGGTTACCGTAACTCGGAAAATATTAACAACAAGTCACTAAGTCAATCTTTGGCTTAGTGACTGACCAATATGCATGCATGGTATGGATAGAAATTACATATCTCTCGATGAATGGATAAACTTTTCTGGTTGACCGACCATCCGTGTTGATTGACGACTTATTAATGCAACTAGTGTATGGGAAATGGACGACATCTGA
The DNA here is from genome assembly GCA_031772625.1 of Pinus tabuliformis. NCBI lineage: Eukaryota > Viridiplantae > Streptophyta > Pinopsida > Pinales > Pinaceae > Pinus > Pinus tabuliformis. The sequence continues at coordinate 822,985,334 of CM062818.1, read as the reverse complement.
CCGGGTCTTATTAATTCTCTTATCAATTAATGTGAAATGGCTTTCCAACTACTAGATATCAAGCTATTTACTATCTAAAAACCTACCTGGTGTGGGAGCCATACCAAAAATCACTTGAACATTAGCTGAATACAATACTACCTAGTTGGCGAGCAAGAGCATGAGCATAACAGGTTATTGAGCTAGAGAAGGAGCATAACAACTTGGTTTCCCCATTTTTTACTCACTGATATCGTGACACTCATTATAATTTGTGAAAATATAATGGCTTTCCCTTCTATAATTCGACATTTCTTCTCATTATCTTTCCCATGGACTATAACATGTCTTCACCTTATATAATTCACTGGTCTAGTACTCCCAACAACACTAGCTCTTCCTCCTCTCTCTATCTTAATTTACTGAGCATCCATCCCATGATGATGAGGCTTTCCCCATATTCCATCTCTCCCGTGGCTCTATTTCCACTTACAAGTTGCAACAACACCACCCCAAAGTCGTATACATCACTCTTCTCATCCAGCTTAATCGTCTAGAGAATCAAATGGGCACACTGCAAAACCCCTAATAGTCAAATCCATTGTCCCACAGCTGCAAAATTTAACCAAAATACATGGATTTCAGACTGATTGGCACCTCCATCAGAGCATATATTCCACTACAAGGTGCACCAGAGTGCCCCAAAATTGCAGATTATTGTGTTGAAATTAGAAATGAAGTTTACATTGATTCATATTACATAAACAAATGAAGTTATAGAGTCAAATTCAATAATATACAATCATCTCAAATAACTGAAGATGAATGCAAACTTCACTATATAGTTTCTAAAATGAATTGATATCTTTTTTCCCTAGGAAAAATCATAATTTTATTAAAAATAACAAAATTACATTTTGTAGATGTAGAAGTGCATATGCAAAAAGCAGCACAAAAGACTGATGTCATAAACAGTAAAATAACCAGAAAGAAGTAATGTACAAATGGGGAGGAAGTTATGTTTTCCTCCCTTTTTTCTTCTCAACCTTTTGCCACTCCCCTTGAGTCTGTGAGGATGAAAAAATTACGAGAGAAGAGTCCTCCACAGTGCAAGGATTGTCCTTGTCTGTATCAGAGTGTCCTAGAGAATGCTGTCTTTTGGCTCCGTTGATGTCCACTATATCTGGTATCTTCTCCGGCAAAGAGTCCATCATTTCTTGTGCTGCAAATTTCCCATATTCTGGCGACTTACGTATCTGATTGTTTGCTATGGGGATGGTTGTCGTGGCTTCTTCCCCAATAGGATCGTCATCATGATCTGGTGGAGGGTTAGTTGCCTCCTCGTCCTCTGTTTCTTCTTCTGGATTCACTGTGCGTTGCCAGCATCTTGGTTTTTATGCTTGTTTCTTGTTTCTTCTGGTTTCTCTTTTGGCTTGTGGAGAGTTATTACAGAGGTGACCTGTTTGTTGACAGCATCGACACCTGAAGGCCATGTTTTCATAATCTAGTGGTTGTTTCCACTGTGTGTTGTTATGGATCAAAATTATGCTATTAGGTAGCCCTTGAATAAGATCAACCTCCACACAGATTCTGGCAAAAGTATGTATGCGTCTAGCAATTCTTTCCACATCTTTCTTGATGTATTTACCTATCGCATTCCCCATTGCTTCGAAAACTTTGGGAAGCCAGAAGTGTATCGGTAGGTTGTGTAGCCTGACCCATACTGACATTTTAGAAACCACCATAGTGGAGGGGTCAAAACCTGGGAACCAAGGGGTCACGAAGAGTCCTGCATTGCCCCAGAACCATGGCCCCTCATGGAGGACATATTCGTTTTCCTTGACCGTGTCGAATTTGACAATAAAAAAACCCAATGAGCATAAATGGATGTCACAGTTTGTTGTCCATGTGGAGAAGATCCATTGTCGTAATGCATCTGTTTTGGGCCAAAAGCCATTGAATCTACATATGACAACCATGGTAGAGAAATCAATAAAAAAGTTGTTTACCTCAGGCAAATCGATTGTCAGGTTTGGAGTCTGCATTCTTTGCTCCACAATATAGGGTCCAAGTAGATCTTGTGTTGGTGTTGGTTTGTTAGTGGCTTCTCCCTTCCCTTTGACGGCATCCTTGAAAGAACCTGTGCCCTTTGAGCTAGATCCAAAGCTTCCACCGCTCAGTCTCGTGCTTAGTATGATGGTTGACTCTCGCACAATTCCATAGTGCTGCACTGTGTATTTATCTTGTAAAATTTTTCCTGCATATACCAAGCTTACCAAGTTTGCTGAGATGCCTAAATATTCTTGTATTTCATACTTTATATCTTTTATCAGCATCCCTGTCCAGGTTTGCTTGCAAATCGTATTCCCTGACAGGGTTCTGATGAAAATTTGTATCAGTTCCTAGCCGGGGTCCTTGGTGGCTAGTTTTGTTTTTTGCCTGGATTCTTCTGCTATTTGGGCTACCGAAGCAATGTGGGGTGCAGGCTCACCAAGGTCATTTTTCAGATGCTCATTTAAAATACCCAAAGTTCCTGTTTGTATCAAGGAAACCCTAACCTCTCGATGTATGGCATTTTTGATGGGGAGAGCCCGAGTCATGTATTTCTTCTCTGCCTTGATGTCATCATCCCAATTTTTTATGGAGGACAACAAGGGTGCATCAAACCGCTTGACCCATGACCCTATGCTCCCATCGCTTTCTTGCTCATCGACCTTTCCTTTAATATTTTGCCTGAGAATGGCGGTTCGGTCTTCCCAGGGTAGTCTGAGGGAGGGCAGGGGTTCAAACAGCCGCATCGCCTTCAACATATCGCATGCTTTACTGCCTAGCCAGACTGTTTCTCCCACAAAGTATTGTAATGTGTCTCGAAACAGGGTAAGATCTGGTTGTTTTAAATCTATCAGTCCTAGGCACTGAGGTATGGAGCCCTGTTCCGCCCAGTGAATACCGCCTTGAGACATAAAAATGAATTGAAACATTATGCCATGAAATGAAATGAAATAATAATATTAATAATAATAAAACTGCGAGTTTTGATAAAGATTTTTTTGGTATCTATGTAGTCCTTATTTTCGGTGAATTTTGTACAAACCTATGTAGTCCTTGTCGCTAGTGAATTTTGTGCAAAGCATAAAACCCCTAATAGCCAAATCCATTGTCACATAGCTGCAAAATTTAACCAAAATACAGGGATTTCAGACTGATTGGCACCTCCATAAGAACATATATCCCTTGGTAAACCCAATTGATAGAAGCTTCTAACAACAATCCCTTACTAAACCCAATTGGCAGAAGGCCAAAGGAGCAAGGTAAACCATTCTGAGACTTCAAACACAAGTAGTTCTTGGCCAGATCCGATTAATAAAACACCAAAGTAGTAACATTTCTAGGCAATGAAGATGGAACTCACACTTTCAATAACTCAATTGAGAAAAATTTGATTAAGCCCAATGCTATCAATCAAAATAAGGCTAAATAAAGCCTCTGTTAACTAACCTTAATACCCAGACACATTATTATTTGGAATGCCAAGAAGTTGTATTTCCACTCTCAGAAAATCAACGAGATGTCATATGCTTCGAATAATGTGTATTTAAATGCCTTTTAAATCCTATTTATAGTGTAAGAATGAATAAATTATCACCATTACAAGGATCCAAATAATATAGGACTGAATAATCAATCTTTTCAGCCTCTCCAAGTATGCAGTACTACCATAAGCAATGCAAAATCTCATATCATTTTTTGAAATTTATTAAGCCGATGATTTAAACTACCATCGTTGGAAAATAAAAGTTTTTATTAGGGGGGATCCTCAAATAAATTGGACCGTTGTTGTAGAAAAATAGAAAAATGGTAGTGTAATTATTTGGTATGGCAGAAAGCTCATTTGGTAATGGAGTTTTGAATTGTTTTTTTAAAATAAAATATTATCATTTTCAAATTCCAATTTGAAATTATTAAATTTTTCAATATTTAAATTTTCAACTTTTATTATTAATAATTAATATTTTTGTTCAAATATTAGGTAATATGTATAATGATGATGATTGACGCTCATTAAGATTAATATAGTTTATTGAATATTAAAAAAAAATGTTAATTGAGATTTTTTAAGATTATTTTTATAATTTAAAAGAAGAGAGAAAATAATATGTTAATATTATTTCATATAAACCTATTAGTTTAACATAAATTTATATTAAGTTTAAAAACAATATTATATTTTTCTCAATATTTTTTATTATATAATAGTTTATGTAATAATAAATTTATATTAAAATAATTTTTAGAATTTAAAAATATCTTTGAATGATTAAAAAATATATTATATTTTTAAATTCCAATTAAAAAATGTTAATTAAATTTTAAAATGTTGAAAAAAATATATTAAAATAAAAACATTATGTAATAGGTATAATAAATTATTTGTTAAGAAATAAATTTATGTTAAATAATTTAAAAAATAATATTAAATTTTCTTAACATTCTCTTATTAGTTATAGATATGATGATGATGATGGTTAGTGTCCACTAAGACCAAACTTTGGTCTATTGGACCTAAAAAAACGAATTATTTAGTTTGATTTAAGATTTTATTCCTATGCTCAAAAAGCTTGGAGAGAAGCCTTCCGAGCTCATTGTAATTTTGACATTGTAAAAGGCTAGGAAGGTTAGTATTGTAACAGAGATTTTGAAACCAAGATCTAATGTGGTTGTACGTGGGGCACTCTAAGAGGAAGTGATTTTCATATATATAACCATCAAAATGCTAATTTTTTAAAATGATTATTTAAATTGATGTGTATTTTAGTATTTGACAGTGCCATTATTTTGGTCCATAACAATAATTTAAATTATAAAAAAATCAATAATTCATTGAAAAATAAACATAGTCTATTGAACATTTAAAAAATAAGATGTTAATTAAGATTTTTTAACCTATTATTTTTATAATTAAAAAAAATAATAATATGTTAATATTATTTCATATTAACCTATTAATTTAACATAATTTATATTAAGTTTAAAAACAATATTATATTTTTCTCAATATTTTTTTATTATATAATAGTTTATATAATAATAAATTTATATTAAAATAATTTTTAGAATTTAAAAATATCCAAAACAGTGTTTTTGAATGATTTATATATATATATATATATATATTTAAATTCTAATTAAAAAATGTTAATTAAATTTTAAAATGTTGAAAAAATAAATATTAAAAAAAACATTATGTAATAGGTATAATAAATTATTTATAAATAAATAAATTTATTTTCTGTATTCAAGCTTTTGTGATCCATAATGAATTAAACAATGTCTTTCGGTAGAAATCACATGAGAGAATTTTTTGGCCGACGTGTTTCGAACCAAAAAGTGTGGTTCATCATCAGCACCAAATGAAGAAGCAGACCATGGCAAAGGGTTAAAGAGAGAGCAATGTAGAGACATAAATTCAAGTAACGATTATATTTATAATTTTTTTGTTCAAATATAGCCGTTACTTGAATTTATGTCTCTACATTGCTCTCTATTTAAGCCTTTGCCATGGTCTGCGTCTTCATCTGGTCCTGATGATGAACCACACTTGCTGGTTCGAAACGCGTCGGCCAAAAAATTCTCTCATGTGATTTCTACTGAAAGAATTTGTTTAAATAAATTTATGTTAAATAATTTTAAAAAATAATATTAAATTTTATTAACATTCTCTTATTAGTAATATGTGTGTGTAACAATTAGTTAATTTTTTAAAATGAATATTTAAATTGATGTTTATTTTAATATTTGATAGTGCCATTATTTTGGTACATAATCATAATTTAAATTATATAAAAATAAATCAACAATTTATTGAAAAATAAACATAGACTATTGAACATTAAAAAAAAATGTTAATTAACATTTTTGAACATATGATTTTTATAATTTAAAAGAGAAGAGAAAATAATATGTTAATATTATTTCATATTAACCTATTAATCTAGCATAAATCTATATTAAGTTTAAAAACAATAGTATAGTTTTCTCAATAATTGTTTATTATATAATAGTTTATATAATACTAAATTTATATTAAAATAATTTTTAGAATTTAAAAATATCTAAAATAGCGTTTTTGAAGTATTTAAAAAAAATATTATGTTTTTGAATTCCAATTAAAAAATGTTAATTAAATTTTAAAATGTTGAAAAAATAAATATTAAAAAAAACATTATGTAATAAGTATAATAAATTATTTATAAAGAAATAAATTTACGTTAAAGAATTTAAAAAATAATATTAAATTTTCTTATCATTCTCTTATATATATATAACAACCAAAATGCTAATTTTTTAAAATGATTATTTAAAATTGATGTGTATTTTAATATTTGATAATGCCATTACTTTGGTCCATAATCATAATTTAAATTATATAAAAAAAATCAATAATTCATTGAAAAATAAACATAGTCTATTGAACATTAAAAAAACAAGATATTTATAATTTAAAAGAAGAGACAAAGTAATATGTTAATATTATTTCATATTAACCTACTAATTTAACATAAATTTATATTAACTTTAAAAACACTATTATATTTTTCTCAATATTTTTTTATTATATAATAGTTTATAGAATAATAAATTTGCATTGCCCTCGATTAGGGTGTGAAGGGATGTGAGACCCCTGTAAGGATCGTTGTTATGATTAAATAAGTGTGGAGCAGGGCAAGTGGGTGGCCCATACAACGCAACCACAGGCTCAACACAATTAAGGATCTAATGACCCGTAACCAAGTGGCAAAGCAGACCTTGGGCGCAGTAATTTGGGTTTTACAAGTGGTAGGTCTGGCATTTTGCATGCAAACGTTTTGGTTTCACCTTAGGAGCTGCTGTGAGGTGGTGAAGGTTGTTCACAGGATTGGATACCCGCACCACAAGCTGAGAACCCAGGGCGATGTCAACGACATGGCAGGGCTACTAGTATGTCTCTCAAGTCTTATTAGTTCATGAAATGATGGTCTTGCTGCAAGGAACAAAGTCGAAATGACAGGGTTTGGTGATGGTAGTGCATGGGTTAATTGGGATTGGGTTAAGTTTGTCTCTGTTAGTGTCCAGAATGTCAATTTCAGTCTTTTATGAAAATCTACTAGCTCAGATGGGCATGTATGAGGAGTCGGGGCCTGCATTTAGTACTATGTCTGCAAATTCTATTAATAAGTCCTTTAATTCTAGACATTTGAGGCCTGGATGGGCCTGGGGTTAGTTACAGAGACTAAGATCTTCTGGAAATCTTCCGACCCATAGGGGCATGTATGGGGAGTCAAGGTCATCACCCAGTGTCTGGTTTGTAAATTCTGTGAAGGCTTCATTTAATTCTTGGCGTCAGAGGCTTGGTTGGGCTTGGAGTCGGTTAGAGAGTCTGGGAGAAGTAATGCACCTGAGCCATTTGAAAGATATGGTGAAAGTCGGGTCTTCTTCCAACCCAAAGGCAAAGGTCGAACGTGTCGGGGTTCTCTGTGTTTTCATTTCTTAGAACAGGAAATGGCCAACCAAAATTTTCTTCCACGGGAAAGAGACAGATGGTAAAGCTTGCATTTGTTATTTGGACGGTAAATATTTTATTAAATCATGTGTGTGAATTACCTTTTCAGTTATGCCTAAATTGCAAACTCATCCGGCTCCTACACTGTTGGTTCTCACTACGGTGAGGGCACGAGAGGTACTACAATCGTTGGGAGACCTAGTCTACAAGAACATGGTGAAGGCAAATATTGGCGCAGTGAAGTGAGGGCATCAATGCGACAACAATCATAACAATAGGAAAGGGAAAGCGTTGCAGGCTTCGTCCAACAATTTCCAACGTAAGAGAGGAAGGAAAAGAGGGGAGGAGAACATGAAAAATATCATGCATTCTTATAGTGTTGGATCCTCGACACAAGTGAAGTTCTTAATCTTATCATGGGAGGCAAAATTGAATGACAAGGCGACAACAGAACCAAATTATTCCAACAGAGGATTGGGAACCTTTGGTAATGGACCATGGGCACACCCGCGGAAGGCTGAATCTATTCAAATAGTCAGTCCAAATATAATGGGTAATGAAGAGCTTATTAGCAAGACCCATGTCAGAAACCGAGAACTTGGATGGCCCCTAGCAAACCCAACAATATGAACCGAGCCTCAAGGACATTTAATGGGAAATCTAGGTAGTACATTTACAGAAGTACCATAAGAATGTCTGCCTTCGCTGCATGGAAAAACAACTGCAAAGTCTGCAACAAAATGAAATGTCAGGATCGAGTGCAAAGAACCCTACCCCTGTAAAATCGTGTGATGATTGAATACTGCAAAGTCATGATATTTCTGAAAGATTCTGATGTTTTTTGTTGTTTTTATGATCTACTCGGATAACATTTACATTGTTAGTAATACATATAGATGGATGATAGACATGATAACCTATAAATATTGGATGGACATACTCAAACTATTTATGTCTTGGATGCCTTGTGATGTTGATCGGTGACCAACAAACCTAGTTTCCTTCAGGTAGGTTGAGGCCACCAGACATACATTTTGTAGCCTACTTTACATATGATTAATAGAAAGGTACTGCTAATCTTACACAAAAACAAATTAATATTAAATTTATATTAAAATAATTTTTAGAATTTCAAAATATCTAAAATGGTGTTTTTGAATCATTTAAAAAAAATATTATATTTTTATATTGCAATTAAAAACTATTAATTAAATTTTAAAATGTTGAAAAAATAAATATTTAAAAAAACATTATGTAATAATTATAATAAATTATTTATAAAGAAATAAATTTATATTATATAATTTAAAAAATAATATTACATTTTCTTAATATTCTCTTATTAGTAATATATGTGTGTGTGTGTGAAACAATCAAAATGCTAATTTTTTAAAATGATAATTTAAATTGATGTGTATTTTAATATTTGAATAAGGAGATAATGCCATTATTTTGGTCCATAACCATAATTTAAATTATAAAAATAATGATTATTTCCAGCAATTCATTGAAAAATAATAATTATTTTTAAATAATAATTTTAAATATAATAAGTTAGGATAGGCCTCACTTATCATATGTTCATAGTAATTCCCCTAGCACTGAAAGTGACTTAATGCTCAAAGTAGCACTAAAAGCGACTTAGTGCTCAAAGATTACAGAAGGATATGTGATTAAACTAATTTTATACACGATGTTCAAGTAAATTTTCTGTATATACACAACATTCTTATATGTGCATATATAGAAGATATGAGAATATCTTCCGTATATGCACATTTCTGTATACGCTCAATTTCCGTATATGGAAGTTGTGCATATACAATAGATGCACATATATAAAAGACATGGATATACGAAAGATATACACATATAAGAAAGTTACGCATACACGGTTGACGCATATATAGAAAAGATGCACATATACAAAAGTTACATAAACTAAAGTTGCACATACATGGAGTTTATGTGTATATACGGAAGTTGCACATATATGGTAGATGCACATATATAAAAGTGTTGGGAAAAATACTGGGGGGGGGGGGTGAATCAGTATTTAAACTTTCACAATAACTATTTTTCTTTTTCACACGGTATACACGATTTTACAGAAACCAAATAGCGTATGTCTGCAACTATAATGAATGAAACCAACGTACAGATAATAAACTTTTAAAATAGCTAATTCATTGTTTGTTGAACTTAAACCAGAGTGTGATGCATTTGCTAAGTAGTAAATAGATGCAGTAAGAACAAAATATATCAACACACATAAGCATCACACATGAACAACATGATTTTTCAGGTGGAAACCCAATGTGGAAAAAAACCATCATTGTTGTTGTCTCAGTCTTTAATCTTCTTATTATAAAAAGTGTTTACAAGTTTTCTACTAGTGCAAACTTTTTCCAATATGCAGGCATCTACCTGCAGAAGGCTACAACCTTCACTCATTTTCCAACTTCTACTAGAATGGAGCTCCAACCCCCTAGATCTTGTACTGGCTTATATGTTTACCAGTATATAGGTTCCAATCTATAGAATGCTACCACCTTCACTCTTTCTCAAGGGACCACGTTTCTTAAATTTTCAAATTGGATACTCCTGGTATACATCAACACAATATGTAGGCCATGTTTCATTAAATTTTTATACTGGACCCATCAGTAACATTGAAGCTCAATCACCTCTAAAATACAACCATCAAATACAACTGCATCACCCAATCATTGAAACCCGTCAACACAATCAATCAATTTGAATAGTTAGATCATTGTCACCATAACACAAAGTTGAACCCAGAATACTGCATCAACAACCAGAACAAACTGCAACCTCAAAAATCATATATCATAATGTATACGCTACTTCAATGAGGACAATCTGCGTGTATACGCTACTTTCTGTAACCCAACATGTGTATACCTCTAAAGATATTGAATCATAAAACTTCTAAACCAAAAACTGTACTACCCAAAGACATTCTAAAGATCTACTATCATATTATAGAGTTCTAAACAGATAGCAGCAAAGATCACCCTTCTTACTCAATCAATCAGTCAGCCAAACTCAATCTCCTTACACAATCAATTTTACTTCAGATTTAATGAAGACATCATTGACAAACAACAGTGAAATAGTATCACTGATAAGATAGATCAGTCATTTATGAACAACAAGCCCTTCCTCTGCATATGCTACTTGGAAGTGCCAAATCCACATATATACGTACCTTCACCAAGGCGGACCTGCGTATAGATCTGCAAATAATGACATAACTTTGCAGCATTTTAAGACTTCAAATATACTAAGATCATATCATATAAAGGACAAAACATGCGTTCACAATTAGATCTACCCTATCCATTATCAGATCATACAATGGTAAGTCATTTTAAGTCTCATGATCCTGATCCAACATTGTATCCAAGGGTGCACAAGATGTTTCAAATTTATTTCATAACCTTAGCCCTTACAACACAAAATATACTTCAGATAGAAGTATCCATGAAAAACCCTTTCACTTGCACACTTAGCCCTTTGATCTCTTCCTCCTTATATACATATAATCTTTGTCAATACCATGCACCAAAACAACACTTAGAACGTATGGTATTCTTAGACGGGATCAAGTAACCATTATTCCACTCAATATTGTGGGCTAATACCATGGTATGGACCCTTGGCCTTATTTAACATTAATTTTCCATCCCATAAGCACTTTTCCTTCTACGGAGTTGTGTGCATGCGTGTACATGCCTTTAATTCTATGTACATGCGTGTATACACGACTTGGACTAGGTTAAATAGCGTATACCACTTAAAACGTTCTCTTTCCTCAATTTCTTGATTCTAATCTGTAATCCTTTGTCCCATCATCTTGTTCTTCTGTACCATTAGTATGTTACCTCTAAATGGGCCTGATACAATGTGAGTTGCCATCATACATCACTTTATCATTTCTAAACTGACTTGTATGTGGGTTTCCATCAAGGACAACACATGTACCATAATGCCAACAATCTCCCCCTTTGGACTTGATGGAAACTATATTGGTGCTGATCACTTCAAGATGTAGAACCTATTAGATATATCAAACAACAACAAGATACTATCCCCCTTTGACATCAAGGGAAAAAGGGCAGACCGAGATATTCTCCCCCTTAGTACATGCTGAGATGCATTATACTGTCCATGCTCCCCCTGAGCACATGTAGCGTCTGTAGTAATATCTAAAATAAAATTAACATGACTTTATAACTCAACTATGTAAGTATGACCTTCCTATCACTGATGACTCATACATACATCAATCACCCAACCAAGTGGGGATAAACCAAATGTTCATAGATGACTTAAAATTTCAATTATTACATCATCCTTCCAATGCATAGTGGGGGTACAAATTACATTATATGTCCAAAAGGACTCATTCATAATAGAATATGACATAAAGAGACATATTATTACACCATATGTCTTTACATGACCTTTTCATCAAATGACATTAATAACTGAGACCATAGCTGAATTCAACAATTCATAATATTTTGAAGGCTAATGCTCCCCCTGAACCTGTGCTACCTGTGCATTGTCAACAATTCATTCATCAAGGCATCTTCATCAATCAAATAAACATCAATGAGAAAATCATATCAGCAAACTATATCCATCAACATCAAACTGAACAACCATGTCAGAAATTGATTTTGAGTCTGATCCACTATTTTTCTATTAGAAAAACACATATGCTACTACCAGCACAGAAACTCGTGTATATATGCGACTCTGCTTCATGAAATATGCGAATAGAAAACAATCCTCTGAATCTGAACAAACTGGTTTTAACAATAAGATGAGGTAGAAACACCTCCCAGCTTTTGTCTGAGATATTCTAATGCTTCTCTGGGAAGAGGTTTGGTAAATATATCAGCAACCTGATCCTTGGAGGGAACATACTCTAATTTAACCTTTTGTTGAATTATTTGTTCTCGTAGAAATTGGTACTTAGTGGATATGTATTTGGTATTGGAGTGCATAACATGATTTTTCGAGATACTAATCGCACTTGTATTGTCACATCAAATGGAGATTGATCCGAATTGGATCCATGAAAATTATCAGAGTTCTATGACTATATGAAAACATGACAGACTTGCAAAAACTTGTGAACAATGAGCTATCAAGAAGACCTATGGACAATGGTAGTTTGTAGCCAGCATGGAACGATGAGGACCTCAGTCAAAGCGCATTGACTGAAGCCCATGGAGACTGCATAGTGGCACAAACTGGCAATTGGGAAATCTAGATAAAAAAAAAGGTCATTTCTGATGCGCGATTAGCATTAATCGCGCATCGCTGGGAAAAACCCCTTGAGAAGGAAAAGCCCAGAGTGCATGGTCGCAAGGAAACCAAGAAACCGTGGGAAAAGCACTAAAACGGCAGGCGGGTCCTGTGCTCAAAAAACCGGTGAAATATCGGAGGCGTTTTAGGCAGTAAGCAAGTTTGGCCGAAGACCTAGCGATTCCATACGTTGGATGATGCGTGTCTGGTGGATGAGAGAGAAAACTACTCTCATCGCGGGCTAACATTCGAGCAAGTCAACCACGCGATAAGAGCGATAACCATAAGATCTGGAGGCCCCATATCTAATGGCAGAGATTGCGCCCGATGGGAAACTGGATTCGGGAGGAGAAAATAAGCTACAGTGCATAAGGTTTGAAGTCCGATTCGACCATTAACCTGGTGGATGAATCATTTCACAGAGTAATCTAAATAACGAACCATTGAGGAAGAGCTAGTGTTCAGTTCATGAGAGGACAAGTGGCCACCTCCATGTGAAATGTTACACAATGGCGATGACGCATAGGTAGGGAATTCCAAGCAGATAGCAGTAGGTGATCCGAAGAGATGGAAGAGGAAGCAAACACTCAAGGGACAGATTGGCTTTAAGCCATGAATAGACAGAAAATAGGGGACAGTGAGTGGAGAAAAGACAAAGAAAACAGAAAGTGAAGTAGAGAACAGAGATCCGAGCTGACCTGCAGAGCTAAGGCAGCATCAAACAGAAAAAACCAGGCTTTAGAGGTTCAAGCAATCCCGGAGAGGATATCTATCGGGAACTGAGTACCAAATTGGACTCATCCCATTAAGACCAGTCGAGGTCAAGACTTGGTAAGGAAGAGTCTGTGCACTCTAGTGGCTTCGGGAATCCAAGAACCACCCTACTAAGCATCATCTATTCCAGGAGACTCAAATTGAGATCCTCATTGTAAAAACTCTGCTTAAAAACACAACAAAAGAAGGCCACCACTGAAAGCTAGACTAGAGACGTAGCCCAAGAGGATTGGGTGAACTCTTTATTAAATTTTGGTGTGTTCTGTTTTTCTTGTTGTGTTTCTCTTATTGTTTTCCAGTGTTTGTGTATTTTGCAATGTTATCGATCCGTTGCCTAAGATAACATAGACACACACTAGCACATGAGTCTGTAATACCTTCATTAATTAATAAACTGAGATCACTCTCAAGTGATTTTCAAATCAAGTGGTATCAAGGCATATAGGTTGTAAGGTTAGACAAGCTTGTGCTAGATTTAGCTGTTGAATGCTAACTAGATCAAATCTCAAATTAGGAGAAGGAGAGTTGGTTGAAACTAATCCTGAGATTGGAAGAGTCTATCCTCAGAAAAAAATGTCAGAGGAAGGTTTTGTGGGGCCAAACCCTCAATTCATAGATAGTTTCCTAGCCATAAGGTCCATGGTAGAGGAAATGTATAAGGATTTTAGAAAACATAAAGATGAAGACTCATCAGGCTCTAAACAAGATAAAAGAGAAGAAGAGTCTTTCCTCCATGACCACTCAAAAGGCAAAGGGAAAGAAGAAAGATTTCTCACACCTCCTAATAGCCCTGAACATAAAAAGAAGACATCTTTGATTAAACTAGATGTTAAATTTGATTTATGAATATATGATGGAGAGTTGAATGTAGAAAAGCTAGACAATTGGATTAGACAAATTGATGTTTATTGCAGAGTGAATATTATTGATTCAGACAAGAGAAAGATTCCGCTGGCAAGCCTATGCCTTGGAGGCACTGCCTTGGTTTGGTAGGAAGGCAAGACCCAAGCTGACATGAAGAGACATGGTAAGACTATTTTTGTTTGGAGTGAATTTGTTTCTGCAATCAAAAAGTAGTTCTATCCATTGGCCTACATGCAACAAGCCATGATGAGCTGGCAAACTCTTCGACAGTTGAAAGGGAAAAGTGTACAAGGTTACACCCAAGAATTTAGAAAGAGAGCATTGATTCTAGGAATCTCATTAGACTCACCTGAGACTCTGTTGAAGTACATTGGTGGTCTACACAGCTACATGAGGCACACTATCCTCATGTTTAATCCCACTAGTATAGATGAGGTATCTGTTCAAGCTACGCATCTAGAAGCTAGAGGAAAGAATGGAACCCAGAAGTTGCGGGATCATCCCAACCCACTACAAGAAAGAATAAGGAGAAAAGAAAACAGAAATGGAAAGCAAGGAAGGCCAATACTACACAGAAGAGCAAGTCTTCATGCACTCACTGTAAGAAGGATGGGCATGATGATGAGCATTGTTGGATTCTACATCCGGAGTTGAAACTTAAGAAGTTTGAGGGTAAGAAGAAGAAGACTGCTACAACTATTCAGAAATATTTGGGGTCACACTCAAGAGATGAAACAACCATTGCAGCCACAGGTATAAAAGGTTGTCTGCTCTAGAGAATGCTGAAATCAAGAAGCAGGTGCAGGAGCTGCTCGAGAACGAGTTCATCAGACCTAGCACATCACCATGTGGATCTCCAATCGTTTTGGTGAGAAAGAAAGATGGCTCATGGAGAATGTGCATTGACTATCGAGCACTGAATAAGATTACAATAAAAAATCGTTATCCCCTTCCTCGCATAGATGATCTATTAGATCAATTGAAAGAAGTTGTTTATTTTTGCAAGTTAGACTTGCATAGTGGATATCATCAGGTTAGAGTTGTAGAACAAGATGCATGGAAGACTGCTTTCAAAACAAAGCAGGGATTGTATGAGTGGCTGGCTATGCCTTTTGGCTTAACTAATGCTCCTGCTACTTTCATGAGAATAATGAATGAAGTACTCAGACCGTTTCTTGATGATTTTGTTATTGTATATCTGGATGAAATTATGATATTTAGCAAAACATGGGAAGAACATTTAAAGCATGTTAAGCAGACACTAGATGTTTTGAAAAGAGATAAACTTTCTATTAAACTCTCAAAATGTGAATTTGGCAAAACATCTTTGAATTATTTGGGACATATAGTAGGGGGTGGTGAATTGAAGATAGATCCCTCTAAGGTGGTAGTCATTGTAAACTGGCCTAAACCAAAATCTACTACAGAAGTTAGGAGCTTCTTAGGAGTAGCACAATATTGGAGAAAGTTCATTTCTAACTTTTCCTTAATTGCAACTCCCTTACATGGTTTAACAGGATTGAACAAGGTGTTTCGTGTTTTATTACAACACTAGTACTAGCACTACCTGATCTTCAAAGATCCTTTGAGATCCAAACAGATGCCAGTGACTATGCCATGGGAGCAGTGTTGATATAGCACGGTAAACCCATATGTTATCATTCTGAGACTTTTAATTCTGCAGTAGTTAACTATCCTACATATGATAAATAATTGTATGCATTAGTACAGGGTGTGAAAAAGTGGAAACATTACTTAATGGGCAAAGAGACAGTAATACATACTGATCACCAACCACTTCAATATCTACACTTGAAAACTAATTTGCAACAATCAAGACACTATATATGGATGGGTTTTCTACAATAGTTTCATCTAGTCATCAGATATAAAAAGGGCATACACAATAAAGCTGCAGATATGTTATCTAGACCCATTATAATATATCTACTATACTTAAGCATAATTCTATGTTACATGAGAGCTACATTGAACAATATGCTCAAGATATAGACTTTAAAGATGTATATGCAACTTTAAGTCAAGGCAAATGAGTAGAAGAATTAGAATATCATATAAAGGACCGACTCTTATATCATTGTGGGAAGCTATGCATTCCACGAACTAAAAGAGTAAAGATAATTTGAGAAGCACACACTTCTCTAATATCAGGTCACTTTGGGGTAAGTAAAATAGTTGCACAACTGCAAAGGTTTTGTTATTGGCCAAAAATGAACGAGACAGTTTCTAGATATGTAAGAGGGTGTACTATGTGTGCTAAAAGCAAGCCCAACAATAGAAAACTAGCCTTGTACACTCCATTACCAGTTCCTTCTCATCCTTGGGAAAGTGTTTCCATGGATTTTGTTGGAGGACTACCTAAATCTAGGAAAGGTCATGATTATCTATATGTTGTTGTGGATAGGTTCAACAAAATGTGTATTTTGATACCTTGTAATAACCAAATTACAACTGAACAAACTGCAAAACTGTTCTTTCAAGATGTATGGGTTCATTTTAGATTACCCACTTCCATTGTATTTGATCGAGACACCCAATTTGTGGGAAAGTTTTGGTCAAGTCTATGGGAACTGATGGACACCAAACTGAAGAAAAGCACAACTTTCCATCCACAAACCGATGGCCAGACCGAAGTAGTCAATAGGACAGTAATCCAGTTACTCAGAGGATATTGCAGCAAGCATCCTAAGCTTTGGGATGAAAATTTGTGTTATGTGCAGCATGCTTACAATAGAGCCAAACATTCTTCTACACAAAGATCTCCTTTTGAGACCCATTTTGGTTTCACACCAAGGTCTCCTTTGGACTTTGTCTTTAGTAAGGACACAATAGTTGAGGGACACAGAGACATGGACAAGGCAACTAGGTTCATTGAAAAAATCCAAGAAATCCACCAGGAAGTTGTTGTGCTCTACAACAACCCCCATTTCATATCATTATTTACTTAGGAAAACTATCATATGAAATAGGTCCCTTTAGTTTTGATTGGTATTAACATTATATTATTCAAAAAAGGTCCGAAAACAAAATGCAAAACATTATGAAAACCTTTTTCGAAAAACCCATTTTGATCTTAATAAATAATCAATCTTTTATCATTGTGATAAAGTGATCGCAAGATCACATATCGCAATGACATAGGAGGCACACTTTAAACGGTCCATTCGTTTTCCCCGATGCGATATCGCTATCGGCAATCGGCAATATACTATGCACATCCTTAAAGCACCCCAGGTTATTCATCCCGATGCAATGCAATATCGCTATCGGCGATCGGCGATATGCTATCCATGTTTTCGTAGAGTGCCCATACTCCTGATGCGATGCGATATCGCTATCGGCGATCGGGGATTTCAAAAGGTGCCAACATAAGGAGTTAAGCTTTCCCCGACGCCCAATTGCGATAAAGCCAAAAGCGCAGATTTCAAAAAAAGCCGTTAAAACGGAGGGATATTACGATCAATTCATATTAAAAGTTGGATCTGCCAAACCCCATGCCGATTCACATATACCATCAGAAATTGTGGAAATCTTCTTATAAGCACCATTTATACCAAGTCTGTAATGGCTTTATGCTACCCATTCATTATTCTATTTTTTATAAACCTGCTCCCAAGATTTCCTACCAAGCCGGGATTGACTTAACATCAGTAGGAAGATGGTTCGGGGAGGAGAAGTTCACCTATATAAGAGTTTTCGGTAGCCAAGCCGAGCCTCATGTCCTTCCCTTTTACATACTTGATAAACTATTGGCGAGGGAAATAGCCTATCAGATCATTGCCGAGGGAGTCACACAGACCCTCAAGAAAAACAAGAAGCAGGGCTGGCCCTCTTTTCCTTTTAAATGCGGTGTCTACACGTTGCATGATTTCAAACATGCAGAGAAAGAAGCTACAAAGATAAAATCATTAACTCTAGCAACTCTCCCGAATAGGCAATTTGATCCCAACAAAGTTGCCTATAATGCACTTGAACAGGCCAAATTGGCAAAATTTGATCATAAAGAGGATATGTTCGATGACCTGTTCTCCTCGGCCGAGTCAATAATGCAGGTTGAGGCATTTGCCAGAATGAAATATCAAGATGAAGGGTTGGTTGAATTTAACAGACTTAGAGAACAGAGGTTGCAAACTTTGCCTCTAGATCTGTTAGCAACAACCCCAACAACATCATCAAGCGAGCCTGAATAGGAACAGTCAAAGGAACCTCGGTTACAACAAAAGAACAAGAGAAGCCACAGGAGGAAACTCAGACTAAAGGGCAGGAGAAAGAGCAAGAGAAAGTGCGGGAGGAGACCCAGACTAAAGAGAAAAAACAGACCAACATTGAAGTACATGTGGATACTCATATCGATCCTAAATTGCTCCAGGAATGGCAGCAATTTGATTCTATTATCAGCAGTCTGGAATGTTCCAAGAACATTGAAACTTCGAAAGTAGCAGACACACAAGAAACCACTTCACAACAGGTTCAAAGTGGAACCAGCAGCCCACCCATTTCAAAAGAAGTAGAGATAATACCGAAGGACCCCTCCGATCAAATCATTTTGCAGGTAGAAGAGATTCCTCCCTTGGATGTCTTCTACAGCCCAAGATATAAAGCTGTAGTAAAACGACAGAGGAAGAGAAGAAGGACTGATCAACCTTCTCTTTTCCCAGAACAGACGGTCACGGGCAATGTGGTTTGGAAGGAGGAATTTGACCCCTCTGATGACTTGACAAAACTGTCACAATATGCTGGAGCCTATTCAGCAGCAACAATAGACAAGGCATCGAAGGTGAGTCTTTTATTGAAAAAAAAAGACCAGGAAATCTTCTTATTACAGGCACAGGTGATTGAAGCAAAGGAGAAAGCGGAGCAGGCAGAACAACAATTGTTGACACAACAGCAAGTGAACAATCAACTAACTCAACAATTGCAGGCAGAGAAACAAAGGATTGACCATAGCGCAATCCAAAAGCAGAAAGAATTGTCCGAAGCCTTGGCACAACTGAAGGCAGCGAATGAGAAAATGTTGAAAACCAAAGATGAGCAGATTGCTCAACTATCAGTAAAGCTTGAGAAGACAAAGGGCGTTCCACAAATAACTGAATTCAGAGTAGAAGCACTATAGATAAATACTACATTGATAGCTCAAATTAAGCTTCTATGTCAACAAATCGCCCAGGCAGAGCCATTATGTGAGTTAACGACATCAATAAGTGAGAAAGTAGAAAAGGCTAGGATGGAATTGGATCAAGCTGAAGAAACAATAGCTGCATTTCTTGACTGGCAAGATACTGACCAAGGACAAGCGGCGAATTTACCAAGAATTTTAGAGTCACATAAAGATATACTATTTACAGAATGGCAGTCCTAGTTAATGAAAGCGGAGAGGGCAGTTTCAAGATGCAAATCAACTTCAAGCAATTTGGTTGAATTAGTTAATAACACTCTCTACTTGTCAAACATGATTTCCCAATGCACACCAGGAAAATTGACAGCAATGAAGACATTGGAGCAGTCATGTTATCCAGATCTAGAGGAAAAGGGGAGATTAATTACTGGAATTAATAGTTTAACATGGGACACCTATTGGTTCTTCTTGGTAAAACCACACACTCAAAGAGCCGCCCTCAAGTGCCTTACAGATGCAATCGGGTATATCATCCCCGATATTTAGGATGCCACCTATGCTGCCTAGCTTAGTTCTCGCCTCAACAGACCACCCGAAGTGGAGCCGATGCTTGCGATAAGTCAGCTCAGATTCAAAGGCAAACAGCCTACCTGATGAGTCATGCCGCCGACTGCTAGATTGATGAGAAAATTATGATCAAAATTAAATGATACCAATTAAATAGGATTTCAGTTTCATAGATAGTTAGCTTAATTAGGTATTTATAGACCCTTTCATGTTTTTAGAAAGGGTCGTAAAGTTTTGTACTTGACTTAAAGACTGAAGTTGCACTATTGTGCTTCAGCCATATTCTTTTATGAAACTGGACCAGTTATTCTAATTTTGACAAGGAAGCTTTTATGCAAATGTGCACTACTGTCTTTGTTTGAAAGTATTTCTGCGTTGAAGGAAGAATCTCAGATAGCGATTGATATTGGGAGTGTCTAGCAGCTCATATGGTACTATTATCTATGTCTGAATTCATTCTTTTCATATGAATTGTTATTTGATTACCTTTGCTATTATCGAATATATGTATGTGTTTTAACAACATTTCTTTATTCCTTCCACTATTGGATGTTTATGGGATGCCTTTCCTTTGATCATATATGTATCGATGATATATAAAGTGTAGCAATATTGCGTTGATCCCTTTGTTTAACGATTTAAGCAGAGTAATTCTTGAATGAATAGAAGTCTATGTTTATTGAATAGAGTCATCTACATGCTTGTTTATAAACATAGATCATCAAGCGCTACACTTTAAAAATACAATAGTTCCCGGGATTAGTAGTATTCCTTTTATTTCGCCAATAGATTTAGTTATTCGCTTATCATTAGATTAGTCAACCAATTTCATTCATCCCGTTTATCCATTTACTGGGAAACTGGTCCCATTATCCCCAGTCGGAGCCACCATTCCAAATGGAAAAGGATCTGTACTAAGGTCCGGACCGGGTGGTTATCCACCAATGTTGATACAACGATTTTCGGGGCATCAACAGAAGTACAGGAACAACTGGAAAAGAGCTAGATGAAATACAAGGCAAGGCATGACAAGCATCAGATGGAGCATAGTTTCCAAGTTGGTGATCAAGTCTGGCTGTATATTAGCAAGGACAGAATGCAAGGTGAAGGTAAAAAGCTAAAGCTTATCAGGTATGGACCTTTCAAGATACTTGAGAAAATTGGTGAGAATGCTTTTCACCTTGATCTACTAGCTTACATGCACATCTACTCAGTCGTAAATGCAGATAGCTTGAGATTATTTGAACCTTCACTAATTGAGGATCTCGAAGAGCAGAGTCAATTGCCTTCTATTGATGACCTGTTACCTGAATATCTTAATGAATTGCAGGGAGACACAGTTCTGGACAGGGAGGTGAGGATGACACACAGGGGAGATGTTGAGTACCTCAGAGTTGGGCTCAAGGGTTCAAAGACGAGCAGTGCAAAATGGATAGAGATTGGATAGGTGAGAAAATTGTACCCTCACTTAGTCGATGCTTGAAAACCAAATTTTGGTGGTCTAAAATATTTTTCAGTGGAATGCCGTGATCTGAATTGGATCCATGAAAATTATCAGAGTTCTATGACTGTATCAAAACATGACAGACTTCCAAAAACTTTTGAACAATGAGCTATCAGGAAGACCTCTGGACAGAGGCAGTTTGTAGCCAGCACAGAACAACGAGGACCTTGGTCAAAGCGCACTGACTGAGGCCCATGAGACCACGCAGTGGTGCAAACTGGCAATTGGGAAATCCAAACCAGAAAACAGAGGTCGTTTCTGATGCGTGATTAGTGCTAATCATGCATCACTGGGAAAAACCCCTCAAGCAGGAAAATCCCCGAGCGCACGGTCACATGGAAGCCAAGAAACCATGGGAAAAGCGCTAAAACGATAGGTGGGTCCTGCGCTCCAAAAACCAGTGGAATATCAAAGGAATTTTAGGCAGTAAGCGGGTTTGTCCGAATACCCAGCGATTCCATCTGTTGGATGACGCGTGTCTAGCGGATGAGAGAGAAAACCGCTCTCATCGCAGGCTAACATTAAAGTAAGTCAACCATGCGATAAGAGTGATAATTGTAGGATCTGGAGGCCCCAGATCTAACAGCGGAGATTGCGCCCAATGGGAAACTAGATTTGGAAGGAGAAAATAAGCTACAATGCATAAGGTTTGAAGCTCGATTCGACCGCTAACCTGGCAGATGAATCATTTCACAGAGTAACCGAAATAACGAACTATCGAGGAAGAGCTAGCGCTCAGTTCGTGAGATGACAAGTGGCCACCTCCCTTTGAAACATTACACAGTGGCGATGACACAAAGGCAAGGAATTCCAAGCGAACAACAGTAGGCAATCTGAAGGGATGGACGAGGAAGCGAACTATCAAGGGACGAATTGGCTTTAAGCCATGAATAGACAGAGAACAGGGGATAGTGAGAGGAGAAGAGACAGAGAAAATAGAAAGCGAAGCAGAGAACAGAGAGCTGAGCTCACTTACAGAGCTAAGGCAGCATCGAACAGACAAAACCAAGCTTGAGAGGTTCAAGCAATCCTGGAGAGGATATCTGTTGGGAACTAAGTACCAAATTGGACTCATCCCTTTAAGACCAGTCGAGGTCGAGACTTGGTAAGGAAGAGTCTGTGCACTCTAGTGGCTTGGGGAATCTAAGAACTACCCTACTAAGCATCATTTGTTCTAGGAGACTCAAATTGAGTTCCTCATTGTAAAAACTTTGCTTAACGACAAAATAAAAGAAGGCCACCACTAAAAGCTAGACCAGAGATGTAGCCCAGGAGGATTGGGTGAACTCCTTATTAAATTTTGTTGTGTTTTGTTTTCCTTGCTATGTTTCTCTTACTGTTTTCCAGTTTCTGTGTACTTTGCAATCTTATCGATCCGTTTCCTAAGATAACATAGACACCCACCAGCACATGAGTCTGTAATACCTTCATTAATTAATCAACTGAGATCACTCTCAAGTGATTTTCAGATCAGAGATGGGTGGAGAACATGTAATTTGAATATCTTGTAATGTCTGCATCATCCAGAGAAGTTGTGTACAACAATATGCAGCAGCCACATATTTTGCTTCCACTATAGATAAGGCAATCAAACTTTGTTTCTTGCTGAACCAAGATACTAATCGTGATCCCATATAGAATGCAACTCCACTAGTTCTTTTTCATTCATCAACATTTCCAGCCCAATCTATATCTGTATATGCATGAAGGGTGAGATATGTATCTTTCAAATACCATAGACCAAAGTCTTGAGTTCCTTAGAGATATTTTAATATTATCTTTATTTCTTGAAGATTTGACTCCGTTGGATTGGCTTGGAATCTTCCAACAATTCCTATTGCATGCATAATATCTGGTCTGGTACCTGTTAGGTAAAGTAGACTTCCAATCATAGATCTGTACTCTGGTTGATTCACTATAGGAGATTCATCATTAAAACTGAGACAACATAATGTTACCATTGGAGTACATACTGGTTTGGAATCTTCCATTTTGTACTTCTTCAGAATTTTCTTAAGATAATTAGTTTGTGAGAGAAAGATGCCATCTTTTGTTTGTTGCACTTGTAGACCAAGAAAATAGGTTAGTTCTCCAAGCAAAGACATTTCAAATTCTTGCTGCATAGAAAAAGCAAAGTTTTGACTCATACATTCTTCATTACTACCAAAGATGATATCATCAACATAAAAAACAATAATTAGCAGTTTATCATTCTCAATTTTTGTATGTAAGTTGTTGTTTGCGGATCCTTTTTTGAGGCCTTGTTGTTGAAGATATTTTTCAAGACGATAATACCATGCCTTCATAACTTGTTTCAGTCCATATAAAGCCTTTTTGAGTTTGCATACAAGCTTTGCATCATTTCCCAAAATGAATCCTTCTAGTTGTTCAACGTATGCTTCTTCTTCTAGATCTCTATTAAGAAATGCAGGTTTTACATCGAGTTGATAAACTTTGAATTTTCAAAAACTTGAAAGAGCAAGAAACATTCTTATGGCTTCAATTCTAGCTACAAGTGCAAAAGTTTCTTCAAAGTCTATACCTTCTTGTTGTGCATACCCTTTACAAACAAGTCTTGCTTTATTCCCAATTACCTCTCCATTTTCATTCAACTTATTCTTGAATATCCATTTTGTCCCTATAACAATTTTATCATGAGGTCTAGGAACTAATTCCCAAGTATCGTTCTTTTCAATTTGGTCAACTTCTTCATCCATGGCCTTAAGCCAACATTCATATTTGCTAGCTTCATTTAAATTTTGTAGTTCTATGGAGGATAGTAATGCTAGATAACTAGAAGATCATAAAGAATTCTTCTTGTTTGTACTCCAGACTCTTTTTCTCCTAGAATTTGAGATTCTGGATGATTCTTTTGAACATACCTGGATGGAGCCTTTTCCCTATCAGATGTATTTTCTTCTGATGCTTCATTGGTTTCTTCCTCTATATCATTTTGATTAGATACAGGAAATCATTCACGTCTTCATTATTATCATTTTCTTTTGCTGATGTCACATGTTTCGGATTTCTGCATGCTTCATCGATACAACATCAATGCATTCAACAATTTTTCGAAGCATCTTATTATAACATTTATATCCTTTACTTCTAGATGAATAACCAAGAAATATTCCTTTGTCTCCTCTGGGTTCAAACTTACCAAGTTTTTCATCAGTCTTTTTGATGAAACATTTTCTTCCGAAAACTCTAAAGTTTTTTACGGTGGAAAACTTAGAATACCAAATTTCATATGGAGTTTGATCAATATTTACACATACATGAGCTTTGTTGAGAATATTTACTGCAAGATGTACAAATTCACCCCAGAAGGTGTCAGAAGTTCCAGACTCATCAAGCATAGCTCGAGCCATTTTTTGAACTTTCTATTCATTCTTTCCACCATGCCATTTTGTTGAGGAGTTATGGCAACAGAGGACTGTCTCTTTATTCCATGTTGTTCACAAAATTCAAAAAATTCATCTGATATGAATTATCCTCCCTGATCAGATATGAGACATTTGATTTTTAGATCTAATTCATCTTAAACTAAATATTTTAAGACTTTATACTTTTCAAATGCTTCATCTTTATGTTTTAGTAAACCAACTGAACACATTCTAGAAAAATCATCAATGAATAAAATGTAGTATTCTTCTCCACGAGGTGACTTTTTCCTTGTTGGTCCACACAAATAAGTATGAATGAGTTAAAGAGGCTTACTTGTTGATCCTTCTTTGTAATTGAATTGAACTCTAGTTTGCTTATTGAATTGACATGGTTTGTAGATGGTATTTTCTTAGATGATGATGTCTGGAAGATCACGAACAACCTTGAGCTTGCATGATTTTCTTATTTGAGAAAAGATTAGATGCCCCAATATTATGTGCCATAACCATTTCTCTTATGTTTTTCTTAGATAACATTTTTCTTAACCTCCTTCTAGTATATATAAATTTCTTGTAGTTATTGTACCTTTGATTATGGTCTTTCTTGTGTCAAGCTCACGAACCACACATTCTTTTGATCGAAACACAACTTCATTTCCTTGATCACACATTTGACTAAAACTCAATAAGTTATGTTTTAATCCATCAACATACATAACATTTCCAACTTTAACCTTTTCTTTTAGATAAATAGAACCTTTACCCTTAATGACAGTTGGTGTGTCATTTCCAAAAGAGACATTCTTTTCCTTTTCTAAAGAATTTTATGAAAGGAGTTTATCTTTATCACTTGTCATGTGTTTAGAGCATTCGCTATCAATGTACCATTGATTTTCTTGTCCTTTTGCATACAGAGCTATGCCACATTTTTATTACTATAGTTCCTTATTTTTCCATTCCTTGTAGTTTGATGATGTTTTCTCCTTTTGATATGTTCACTGAAATTTTCCCCTGCATTCAGATTCTTCATTGCCAAAGTTATTGCAAAATGAACATTCAATTTCATCTTCAAGAGGTGAAAAGTTATTATAAGAGCTCTTCTTGATTCCTGTCACTCTCCTTTTTTCTCTTACTTCTCTAGTCATGATAGTTTTGTAAGTAACACGTTAAGAAGCCTTATGACCAATTTTATGGCATGAAAAGCATTGTCCATTAAAGAAGAAGTTTATGTGATCATAAAATCTTTTGTTATTTTTCACCTTTTATTTAGTGCTTCTATTGATGTTCATCCCTGGAGTAAAATGAGTATGATCTACTTGGGGAGTACCTTTGGGATTTTGCTGAGGATTGATGCATTGTTGATAGGTTTTTGCTGCATCAAGATAGCTTCTGGTGATCGTTGAAGACTTTTATGGTTGGGATGTTTCTCCAGTGTATCCAAGAACAGTATTTATAAGAGGAGAACGTTTAACCTTGATGGTTTCTTCTAAGGTTTCTGATCCTTTAGCAAACCTAAGATTAAGATAATTTGTCTTCTCAAATTCCTTTCTTAGACTCACTATTTCACACTCTAATTTTTCATTGTTCTTTTCCCTTTCCGTGAGTTGATATGTCAAAGTGTCTATGACTATATTATTTTCTTACAAGAAATTTTTGAGTTGAGTGATTTCTTCAATAAATATTCTTCTTCTAAGGCATCCATAAACTTATCATTTTCATAAGCCATGAGAAGTTTAATTTCTTGATCAGATTCACCTTCATCACTATTAGACAGGCCATCACTATCTTTATGAGTACAATAACTTCTTCTATTAAAAAATTGTTTCCTATTACCTTTTGAAGAATCATTTCCTTTGTCATGGTTATCTTTATGAGGACATTTAGAAGCATAATGACCAACTCTACCGCAAGAAAAACATTTGAAGGGAATCTTACCTTTGAATCTTCTGGTACCCAGTTGAAGTTTCTTTACAAAATTTACCTCATTTTCTGATATATATCCTGATTCCTTTAGATCTTTCTTTTCTTTTCCCTTTGTAGAGACTTTGAAAGTGGCTTCCTTGATTTCTAATTGATCTCCTTTCCTCATTTCAAAGGTAGCTAAAATTCCATGAAGTTGAACGACAGTAACAGATTGTAGATCCAGATTCTCTTCAATGGTAGATACTTTTGACTCAAATTTAGGAGATAAAGATCTTAAATTTTTCTCTACTATAATAGCCTCCTTTATTTCTTCACCCAGATCCTTCATACAATTTACAATCTCATCTACTCGTAAAAAGTAACTAGCAATACTTTCATCACTATACATTTGGAGAGTTTCATATTGAATTATGAGAGTTTGAAGCTTAGCATGTTTTACTTGAGAGTCTCCTTCGTAGTTCTAAATGATTTTGTCCCATATTGCTTTGGCTGCTTTGAGCTGCATGAATTTGATGAATTATGATTTTGATAAACTTCTCAATAATGCATTGATGACTTTGCCATTGGTTTCATATGATTTATTTTTTGCTGGATCTGTGGGGACTGTTGCTAGATATTGGTATCCTCCTTCCACAATTTCCCAAACATCAACTCCAAGTGACTGAAGATAGGCTCCGGTTCTTGCCTTCCAATATGCTAAGTTATTTCCATTGAATATTGCTTATCTAATAGATCCCATTTCTTCGTGATTGCTCATCTTGAGAGATCTTCCTTCAAGCGATCAAGCTTCTTCTGAAGGACCTGCTCTGATACCAATTGTTGGGAAAAATACTTAGGGGGGGTGAATTAGAATTTAAACTTTCACAATAATTATTTTTCTCTTTCACACTGTAGACATGATTTTACAAAAACCAAACAGCGTATGTCCACGACTATAATGAATGAAACCATTGTATAGATAATAAACTTGTAAAACAACTAATTCATTGTCTGTTGAACTTAAATAAGAGTGTTATGCATTTGTTAAGAAGTAAACAGATGTAGTAAGAACCAAATATATCAACACACATAAGCAACACACATGAACACCATGATTTTTCAGGTGGAAACCCCATGTGGGAAAAATTGTTGCTATCGTCTCAGGCTTCAATCTTCTTATTATAAAAAGTGTTTACAAGTTTTGTACTGGTGCATACTTTTTGCAGTATCCAGTGATCCAAATTTAAACCAGAATGCAACAAATTACCGATATAACCATAAATACAAAGATGAAGTAGAAATAACACTTTATTTCATTAATATCAAATACTGAAATATGCTTACAAACAGATGGAAATAAGACAAGCTCAGGTGACAATAGCTTATCTCTGAGAAGAGACGTGGCAGCTACATGCCTCCGAACTGTGTTACGATTAGGCTCGAAGGCCTATTTATTCTTGAGAAATAATGGAAAACCCTAAACATCCAAAAATCTAACCCTAGGAGATGAAGTGCCAATCTATGGGCCCCGTTTGGGTAAATTGATACATCAACTTCCCGAGGTTGTAACGTTGGCATACGATCTTTGTTTGACGTGCCCAATAGCTCGTTATAAATACCCATTCAAGGACTACAACATTTTCATGACCAACATCGGTTTGTAACACATGTTGGTCCCAGTTTTCCCAAAAAACGTCATTCAGGGCCTCAAAACGGCTTGGGAAGTATAGGACCCAAAAAATTGCCAAAAATAGTAAATTGTGCTACAAATAAGGAAACAAAAAAACTAAAAGAAACAATGGTGGGGTACAAGTGGAATAGGCAGTTGGCCACCAATATCTAGTTGGATCATTCCTCTCCCCTTAGGAATTAATGGTCCCCATTGCGTTTGAGTTCCTCCATGAGATGAGGAAACTTCTACTTAACTTGGTCCTTGGTGCATTGTTATGCAATCTCTGATGTGTCTAGTAATGGTCTGAAGCATGGTCAAGGGTGGTCCACATTGAACACTCGATGCAAGCCAAGGAATGCGAGAATGATGTGCTTCAAAACATTGTTTCCCATAGCCTTGGTAATATTGTAAGGACCATATTGGAGTGGTCTGAGCTTCCAATGGGCTCTTGTAAGGCACTCTTTTTGCATATGAAACCAGAATTTATCGCCTGTCTAAAACTTGTGTGGCACCCGATGTTGATCATGTCACTGCTTGTACTTGGAATTTTCCACAATGGAGCGACGATATCTAGGCCTGTTGGGTAGAGATGCTCTAGGAGTCAGATTGAATGAATGATTGACCTAATAGTGCAACGATACCCCTGTGGGTGAGGAGAAAATGTTCCTGTATTCTTTCATGACCGTATCCATCTATTGCTACTACATGGAGGAACCTTTCCTGGGGTCATGGATGTGGCGATGATCTTCCCCTTGATTTGAGAGCGAACCAGAAAGAAAATAAATTTCGTAGTCTGGGAGATGATATTACTTAATTTCTTAGCAGAGATCAAAGATGTGGTAGTAGGTGGGGCTACCTCTGGTATCCTATATAACGTATTACCCAAAGAAATAATAACCACGCGAGGCCTTGACTCATACATAGCATGTCGTTTCCACAAGTGTGGCTGGCCTAATAATACATCACAAACATCAAGAGGTGAAACGTCACATAATACCTCATCTGTGAAGGGCTTGATGTTGTAGCGAAGGTGGCACTACGGGCGAACTCAAAGATGTCATCATTGGTGAAGCCACCCGATGTTGTATGGTTGCGGGTGTGGTATGTTTAGTAGGCCCAAACTCTTCACCACCTCTGCTAAAATAAGGTTCTTCTGGCTCTCACTATCGACAATTAAGTGCAGTGGCGAACCCTACACCCACATTTGTGAGTGGAAAAGATGCTCCCCCTCCTCTGGATCTTTGGGCTCATTCTTCTGGATCTTGGCAGTGGAAATAGCGGTGCTGGACTCCACATCAATGATCTGCTTCCCTTTGTCATTCCTCTTGTCGAGTTTTGAGTCAGGGTCGAAACATGCATCTGATTCTGAAGCCTTCGACTCGGCCACCAGCGACTGCTTGGCCTGACACTCACTTGTGTTATGAGTGGGGCTCTTATGGAACTTGCACCACTTTCCTATGTCCTTATTTGACTTCGTGGTGGTTTTATTTTCTTGCAGCTTCGATGGGTTGTCTTAGGTCACACCGTCTTAGCTTTGTCCTTGGTTATGCGGTATGGGGAAGCCTTTCCCTTACTTCAGATTCATGGATCCAAAGTCTCGCTTCTTCTGTTT
Organism: Pinus tabuliformis; assembly: GCA_031772625.1. Classification (NCBI taxonomy): domain Eukaryota; kingdom Viridiplantae; phylum Streptophyta; class Pinopsida; order Pinales; family Pinaceae; genus Pinus; species Pinus tabuliformis. Next base: position 822,955,054 of record CM062818.1, on the reverse strand, counting down.
AAACTTCTGCTCGATCTTGATAGCGTATCAGTATTTCGTGCTGAGCGAGGAGATGTACAAGAATGCCATCTTGTCCTAGATGTATCTATGTAGGTAGCCACGGTACTTGAGTACGAAATGTTTCTCAGAATCCTTGATACCCAACTTCGTGCGAAGGGTATGAAAAACATTGGTAAAATATGGCACATCTTGGTCCCTTCCATGTCGCAGAATAGTCCACTTTATGTATTTGTCCTCATAGCTCCCAACAGGGTAGTACTTCTCCTTGATGGCGTCCCAGAATGAATTCCAAGTTGGAGCGGCTAAAAACAGTGAGTTCGTACTTTCATCCTTCTGTTCACAATAGGTTTCCCACCAATCCTTGACATGGAGGGTGACTTTGAGAAGAGCAAATGTAATCTTTTCTCGGCTGGAAAAATCATGAACAGAAAAATATCCTTATAGCAGATTCAACCATTTATTTACGACGTCTACATATATTTGACCCTCAAATATGGGATTTCAAAGTTAACTTGTGCCTTAAAGGGTGTGGCATCTCTAGAGCAGCTATTTGAAGCAGATGCGTCGCCCCTAGGTAACCGTTGAAGGATCTGGGTAAAATTTTCCATCATCACATTCCTTTGTCGCTCGAGGGATTCTTCGAGCAAGATTTTGATAAGTTATCCTACCCCCTCATCTTTCATTTCATCCACCATGGGATGCAATTGATATTTATGAGGCTGGTCTTGCAAAGGTTCGACCAGTTCAAGCCCTAGCTCGTTATATATCGATCTCGTTGGGGACATGTGAAAGAAAAACAGAGAAAGAGTAGAATGCTCTGATACCACTGATTCAAATTTAAACAGGAACCCAAAAAATTACAGATATAACCATAAATATAGAGATGCAGTAGAAATAACACTTCATTTCATTAATATCAAATACTGAAATATGCTTACAAACAGAATGGTAGCACGAGCGATGGTAGCTTATCTCTGAGAATAAATGTGGGGGATACATGCCTCTGAATTGTGTTACAATGAGGCTCCAAGGCCTCTTTATTGTTGAGAAACAATGGAAAACCCTAATCATCCAAAAGCCTAACCCTAGGAGATGAAGCACCAAACTATGGGCCTGTTTGGGTAAATTGGTACATCAACTTCCCGAGGTCATAACTTTGGCATATTCTTCATTTGATGCACCCAATACCTCGTTAGAAAGATATATTCAAGGACTAAAACTTTAGCATTACCAACATTTGTTTGTGACCCATGTTGGTCCCAATTTTCCCAAAAAACGTCGTTTAGGGAATCAAAACAGCTTCGTAAGTTTAGGACCCAAAAAACTGCCAAAAATAGTAAATTGTGCTACAAATAAGGAAATTGAAAGAAACAATGGTGGGGGTCCAAGTGGAATAGGCAGGTGGCCACCAATATCTACCTGGATCATTTCTCCATTAGGAAGCAATGGTCTCCATTGCATTGAGCTCCTCCATGAGATGAGGAAACTTCTGCTAAACTTGGTCCCTCATGAGTTGTTTTGCAATCTCTGATGTGTCCAGTAATGGTCTGAAGCATGGTCGAGGGTGGTCCACATTGAACACTCGATGCAAGCTAAGGAATGGGGGAATGTTGTGCTTCAAAGCATTATTTCCCATAGCCTTGGTAATGTTGTAAGGACCATATCAGAGTAGTCTAAGCTTCCGATGGGCTCTTTTAAGGCGCTCTTTTTACAGATGCAACCATACTTTATCGTCTCTGAAACTTGTGTGGCACCCGATGTTGATCATGTCACTACTTGTACTTGGCATTTTCCATAATGGCATGACGATATATCGACTTGTTGGGTAGAGGTGCTCTAGGAGTGAGATCAAATGAATGCTTGACTTGACAGTGCAACGGTACCCGTGTGGGTGAGGAGAAGATGCTCCTGTATTCTTTCATGACCGTATCCATCTGCTGTTGCTGCATGGAGGAACCCTTCCTAGAGGTCATGGATGTGGCGATGATCTTCCCCTTGATTTGAGAGTGAACCAGAAAGAATATAAATTTCCTAGTTTGGGAGATGTTCTTACTGCATTTCTTAGTAGAGATCAAAGATGTGGAGGTAGGTGGGGCTACCTCTGGTATCCTAATAACGTATTACCTAAAGAAATAATAGTAGTGTGAGGCCTTGAATCATACACAGCATGTTGCTTCCACAAGTATGGTTGGCCTAATAATACATCACTAACATCAAGAGGTGCAACGTAACATAATACCTCATCTGTGAAGCGCTTGATGCTGTAGGGAAGGTGACACAGCTCGCGGACTCAAAGATCTCATCCTTGGTGAGGCCACCCGAAGTTGTATGGTTGTGGGTGTGGTATGGTCAGTAGGTCCAGGAACTTCATGACCTCTACTGAAATGAGGTTCTTTTGACTGTCACTGTCAATAATGAATTGCAATGGCAAACCCTTCACCCACATTTTTGAGTGGAAAAGATGCTCCCCCTCCCCTGGATCTTCGGGATCATTCTTCTGGAACTTGGCAGTGGCAACAGTGGCACTTGGCTCTACATCAATGATCTGATTCCCTTTTTCATTCCTCTTCTGTGGTTCTAACTCAAGGTAAAACATGCATTTGATTCTGAAGCCTTCAACTCGGCCACCAGTGGCTGCTTGGCCCAACACTCACTTGTGTTATGAGTCAGGCGAACTCACACCACTTTCTTGTGTCCTTCTTTGACTTTGAGGTGGTGATATTTTCTTGTAGCTTCGACGGGTTGTCTTGGGTTACACCATCTTGGCTTTGTCCTTGGTTATACGGTTTGGGGAAGCCTTTCCCTTTCTTTGGATTCGTGGATCCAAAGTCTCGCTTGTTCTATTTAAGCTTTTGCTCAATCTTGACAGCGTATCAGTATGTTGTGCCTAGCGAGGAGATGTGCAAGAACTCCATCTCATTATGGATGTATCTATGTAGGTAGCTGCAGTACTTGAGTACCAAATGTATTTCAGAATCCTTGATACCTAACTTCGTGTGAAGGGTATGAAAAACATTGGTAAACTCTAGCACATCTTGGTCCCTTCCATGCCACAGTGTGGTCCACTTTATGTATTTTTCCTCATAGCTCCTGATAGGTTAGTACTACTCCTTAATGGAATCCCAGAATGAATTCCAAGTGAGAGCAGTTGAAAATAGTGAGTTTGTACTTTCATCCTTCTGTTCACAATAGGTTTCCCACCAATCCTTGACATGGGGGCGGCTTTGAGAAGAGGAAAAGTAATATTTTCTCAGCTGGAAAAATCATGAACAGAAAAATATCCTTCTAGTAGATTCAACCATTTATCTATGGTGTCTGCATCTATTTGACCCTCGAATATGGGGTTTCAAAGTTAAATTGTACCTTAAAGGGTGTGGCATTTCTAAAGTAGCTGTTGGAAGCGGATGTGTCACCTCTAGGTAGTCGCTGAAGGCTCTGGGAAAAATTTTCCATCAACGCATTCCTTTGTCGCTCAAGGGCTTCTTCGAGCAATATTTTGATAGGATCTCTTGCCCCCTCGTCTTTATTTTCATCCACCATGGAAGGTTGTCGAGATTTGCGAGGCTGGTCTTGCAAAGGTTCGACTAGTTCAAGCCCTAACTCCTTATATCCCGACCTCGTTGGGGACATGCAAAGAAAAATAGAGAAAGAGCAAACTGCTTTGATACCACTAATCCCAATTTAAACAGGAACACGAAAAATTACATATATAACCATAAATACAGAGATGAAGTAAGAAAAAAACTTCATTTCATTAATATCAAATACTGAAATATGCTTACAAACAAAATGGAAATAAGACTAGCTCGGGTGATGGTAGCTTATCTTTAAGAAGAGATGTGGCGACTACATGCCTCTGAACTATGTTACAATGAGGCTCGAAGCCCTATTTATTGTTTAGAAACAATGGAAAACCCTAAACATCCAAAAACCTAACCCTATGAGATGAAGTGCCAAACTATGGACCCCGTTTGGGTAATTTGGTACATCAAATTCCCAAGGTCGTAACTTTGGCATATGATCCTAGTTTGACGCGACCAATACCTTGTTAGAAATATCTATTCGAGGACTACAACTTTTGCATGACCAACATTGTTAGAGGACTTGTGTTGGTCCCAGTTTTACCAAAAAACATCGTTTAGGGCTTTAGAATGGCTCTGGAAGTTCAGGACCCGAAAAAATGCCAAAAATAGTAAATTGTGCTAAACATATGGAAACTAAAAGAAAAAATGGTGGGGGTCCAAGTGGAATAGGCGGGTGACCACCAATATCCACCTGGATCATTCCTCTCCCATTAGGAAGAAATGGTCCCCATTACGTTGAGTTCCTCCATGAGATGAGGAAACTTCTACTAAACTTGGTCCCTGGTGAGTTGTTATGCAATCTCTGATGTGTCTAGTAATGGTTTGAAGCATTTTCAAGGGTGGTCCACATTGAAAAATCGATGCAAACCAAGGAATGGCAGAATGTTGTGCTTCAAAAAATTGTTTCCCATAGAATTGATAATGTTGTAAGGACCATATCAGAGTGATTTGAGCTTCCAATGGGCTCTTATAAGGTGCTCTTTCTACAGATGCAACCAGACTTTATCACCTGCCTGTAAGTTGTGCGGAACCCAATGTTGATAATGTTGCTGCTTGTACTTGGAATTTTCCATAATGGAGCGACAATATATCAACCTGTTGGGTAGAGGTTCTCTAGGAGTCAAATTAAATGAATGCTTGACCTGACAGTGTAATTTTACCCCAGTAGGTGAGGAGAAGATGTTCTTGTATTCTTTCATGACCATATCTATTTGCTACTACTACGTGGAGGAACCCTTCTCCATTTTCTGCTACTGCGTGGAGGAACCCTTCCTATGGTTCATGGATGTGGCAATGATCTTCCTCTATATTTGAGAGTGAACCAGAAAGAAAATAAATTTCCTATTCTGGGAGATGATCTTACTGCATTTCTTAACAGAGATCAAAGATGTGGTAGTAGGTGGGGCTACCTCTCGTATCCTGTATAACGTATTACCCAAGAAATAATAAAAAATTTTGGCCTTGACTCATACATAGCATGTCGCTTCCACAAGTATGGATGGCCTAATAATACATCACAAACATCAAGAGGTACAATGTCACATTATACCTCATCTGTGAAGAGCTTGATGCTGTAGGGAAGGCAGAACCGCTAGCAAACTCAGAGATCTTGTCCTTGGTGAAGCCACCCAATGTTGTATGGTTGCAGGTGTGGTATGGTAAGTAGGCCCAGATGCTTCATGACCTCTATTGTAATGAGATTCTTTTGGCTGCCACTATCGACAATGAATTGCAACGTTGAACCATTCACCCACATTTGTGAGTGGAAAAGACGTTTCCCCTCCTCTGGATCTTCGGGCTCATTCTTCTGGATCTTGGTGGTGGCAATAGTGGTGCTAGGCTCTGCATCAATGATCTGCTTCCCTTTTTCATTTATCTTGTCAGGTTCTGACTCAGGGTCAGAACATATATCTGATTCTGAAGCCTTCAACTTGGCCACCAGCAACTGCTTGGCCCGACACTCACTTGTGTTATGGGTGGGGCTCTTATGGAACTCACACCACTTTCCTTTGTCCTTCTTTGACTTCGTGGTGGTGTTATTTTCTTGCAGCTTCAACAGGTTGTCTTGGGCCGCACCATCTTGGCTTTTTCCTTGGTTATGCAGTTTAGGGAAGCCTTTCCCTTGCTTCGGATTCGCGGATCCAAAGTCTCGCTTCTTCTGTTTAAACTTCTGGTCGATCTTGATAAGGTATCAGTATGTCGTACCGAGCGAGGAGATGTAAAAGAACTCCATATCATCCTGGATGCATCTATGTAGCTAGCTGTGGTACTTGAGTACCAAATGTTTCTCAAAATCCTTGATACCCAACTTCGTGTGAAGGGTATGAAAAAAATTGGTAAACTTCAACACATCTTGGTCCCTTCCATGCCACAGTGTGGTCCACTTTATGTATTTGGCCTCATAGCTCCCGATAGGGTAGTACTTCCTCTTGATGGCATCCTAGAATGAATTCCAAGTGGGGGCGGCTAAAAGCAGTGAGTTTGTACTTTCATCCTTTTGTTCATAAAAGGTTTCCCACCAGTCCTTGACATGGGGGGCAACTTTGAGAAGAGAGAAAGTAATATTTTCTCAGCAGGAAAAATCATGAACAAAAAAATATCCTTCTAGTAGATTCCACCATTTATCTACGGCAATTGCATCTTTTTGACCCTCGAATATGGGGATTTCAAAGTTAACTTGTACCGTAAAGGGTGTGGCATTTCTAGAGTAGCTGGTGGAAGCAGATGCGTCGTCCCTAGGTAGTCGCTAAAGGATCTAGGAAAAATTGTCCATCTTTGTGTTCATTTGTCGCTCGAGGGATTCTTGGAGCAAGATTTTGATAGGATCTCCTGCCCCCTCATTTTTCTTTTCAACCAGTAATGGTCTGAAACATGGTCGAGGGAGGTCCATATTGAAAACTCGATGCAAGCCAAGGAATGGGGGAATGTTGTGCTTCAAAACATTGTTTCCCACAGCCTTGGTAATGTTGTAAGGACCATATCAGAGTGGTCTGAGCTTCTGATGGACTCTTGTAAGGCACTCTTTCTGTAGATGCAACCTGACTTTATCGCTCTCTTGAAACCTGCGTGGCACCCGATGTTGATCATGTTGCTGCTTGTACTTGGCAGTTTCCACAATGGAGTAACAATATATCAGCTTGTTGGGTAGAGGTGCTCTAGGAGTCAGATCAAATGAATGCTTGACCTGACAGTGCAACGGTACCCCTGTGGGTGAGGAGAAGATGTTCTTGTATTCTTTCATGACTGTATCCATCTGTTGTTGCTGTGTGGAGGAACCCTTCCCGGGGGTCATGGATGTGGCAATGATCTTCCCCTTGATTTGAGAGAGAACCAGAAAGAAAATAAATTTCCTAGTCTAGGAGATGATCTTACTGCATTTCTTAGCAGAGATCAAAGATGTGGCGATAAGTGGGGCTACCTCTGATATCCTGTATAACGTATTACCCTAAGAAACAATAACAGTGCGAGGCCTTGACTCATACACAACATGTCGCTTCCACAAGTATGACTAGCCTAATAATACATCACAAACATCAAGAGGTGCAACGTCACATAATACCTCATCTATGAAGGGCTTGATGCTGTAGGGAAGGCAACATTGCTGGCGGACTTGGAGATCTCGTCCTTGGTGAAGCCAACCGATGCTATATGGTTGTGGGTGTGGTATGGTTAGTAGGCCCAGATGCTTCATGACCTCTACTTAAATGAGGTTCTTTTGGCTGCCACTATCTACAATGAATTGCAGCGGGGAACCCTTCACCCACAATTAAGAGTGGAAAAGATGCTCACCCTCCTCTGGATCTTCGGGCTCATTCTTTTGGATCTTGGCAGTGGCAACTATGGGGTTGGGCTCCACATCAATTATCTTCTTCCCTTTGTCATTCCTCTTGTCAGGTTCTAAATCAGGGTCGAAGCATGCATTTGATTTTGAAGCCTTCAACTCGACCACCAGCGACTGTTTAGCCCGGCACTCACTCGTGTTATGAGTCGGGCTCTTATGGAACTCACACCACTTTCCTGTGTCCTTCTTTTACTTCGTGGTGGTGTTCTTTTCTTGCAACTTCGATGGGTTGTCTTGGGTCACACCGTCTTGGCTTTGTCCTTGCTTATGTGCTTTTGGGAAGCATTTCCCTTGCTTCAAATTCATGGATCCAAAGTCTCACTTCTTCTGTTTAAAATTTTGCTCGATATTGACAACGTATCATTATGTCGTGACAAGCGAGGAGATGTACAGGAGCTCCATCTTGTCCTATATGTATCTATGTAGGTAGCTGCGGTACAACTTACTTTCTAATGAGGTCAATTATGACCAAAACTCTCCGTTGGGTCTCTTACCACCCTTAGATCACCTTTTATGGCTCCATTATAAAATAATAATAATGAGATCTTCAAATTAGCTAATTACCAAGCTATCCTTTACCTAATTAGAGTTTCCAATTGTTGTTTCTCCAAGAATTGTGAGAGACAAAGGGAGGAACTTCTGGTGAGAGAAGGATGTTCTAGAACCATGTCCTCTCTTGATTTCTCCAGTTCTAGTTAAAGGATGCTTTTATACCATTTGAGATAATCATCTCCTCTTCTAGCCTCCAGGTTGAGGACACAATCTCCATTGGGGACTAACCTTGTTCTCGAAAAATTGAAGCCATTTCTTCCATGGTAGGTACATTAAGGGTGTAATTTGGAAGTCCAACATTCGCTTCACACTATAGTACAAACTTATAAATATCAAAAGGACTTAAGGAAGATCTTCATGTTAGGAGAAATTTAAGTAAAAACTATGTAATAAGGCGTAAATCTTGAAAATAACACCTTTTAAAGGGCGATGTGTTCTTAAAGTGGTCAAAAGAAGGTCCACCTAAAAAACATCATTGTGAGAAAAATACAATTTATTTTGCTAATAGGCACTTTAGTAACACCATAGTATTGGAGAGATATTGTCACATAACATTAAATTAAAACATAAAAATAAAAATACATTAAAAAATGAAAAAAATAAAAGTAGATTTTAGAGAAAAAAAATACAAGTTGGTTTTCCTTCCTTTCCATCCTCCAAAGAGGGTTTTCTCATCCACTCTTCTTGTTTATTTGTGAGCATTCCCCTTCCTCCCTCTCGGAAACCTTGAGGATACACTCCAACTGAAATGAAGTCATTTTAGTGTGTCTGAACTTTTGCGTTAGGAGATATTATGGCTGATCACCTGCAATGATTTCCTCATATCTCTTTATGAGTCAAAATAATTGCAATGCACAGGTCATCTTTGGCTTAACAACTAATAACAAATACATGACTAGGGCTTGTTAACCTAGGACTTTGTGGATGTGATTGGAATGGTTATAGAGCGGGTATAAATACACAAAGGGTTGTAGAAAGATTGAGATAAATCAAATCAAGAATATTATAAATTGGTGCGTGGCTTTCTACAAGCATAAACACATATTGTTGAAGAAGGCGTATGAATTTGCTATGCTTTGCGCGGTTGAGGTGGAAATCATCATCTTTTCAAGATGCGAAAAATTGTGTTAATTTTTTAATAACAAGTTTGGATATTTCTTACTCAAATTCCTTCCATTCCTTTCCATTACTCTCCTTCTGAATGTGCATGTCAAATTATGGTAAATGTTATTAAAATAAATTTCTTAAAATATCTTATGAAGTGTGTATCAACATATAAAATATTCCATACATAATATGCTAAACATAACTTGCAACATTAGCTAGTAGGCTCTAAACTCATTTATTGGATTTTGATATATCCACGGCCAAAGTATTTGGACCCACTATCTGAAACAACGAAAAATGTAGAAATGTGCCACCCCGCTATTGTCTACAAAAAATCTGTGTATGAGCAAAAACACAACCAATATGCAACAATATAGAATCAAATTTTACCATACATAACATACAAACATATAGGTCTATTTTATATTATGGTATTATAATTCTATAGATGTTTTTAAATCAACTTAGATCTATTTAATCATAGATTTATTTAGCACTGAGAGGGACAAATCTCCCAGGGTGCAAACCTTCATTTAAATTTTGTAATCCAAAAAGAATTTTGCTACTAATAAGGATTCTTCTTCAATGATTATGGTGGTGAGTAGTCATGCAAAAGAGACAACTTGCTTTCTAATGAGGTCAATTATGACCAAAACTCCCCCTTGGGTCTCTTACCACCCTTAGATCACCTTTTATGGCTCCACTATAAAATAATAATAATGAGATCTTCCACTTAGCTAATTATCAAGCTCTCCTTTACCTAATTAGAGTTTCCAATTGTTGTTTCTCCAAGACTTGCGAGAGACAAAGGGAGGAACTTCTGGTGAGAGAAGGATGTTCTAGAACCATGTCCTCTCTTGATTTCTCTAGTTCTAGTTAAAGGATGCTTTTATACCATTTGAGATAATCATCTCCTCTTCTAGCCTCCAGGTTGAGGACACAATCTCCATTGGGGACTAACCTTGTTCTCGAAAAATTGAAGCCATTTCTTCCATGGTAGGTACATTAAGGGTGTAATTTGGAAGTCCAACATTCGCTTCACACTATAGCAAGAACTTATAAACATCAAAAGGACTTAAGGAAGATCTTCATGTTAGGAGAAATTTAAGTAAAAACTATGTAATAAGGCGTAAATCTTGAAAATAACACCTTTTAAAGGGCGATGTGATCTTAAAGTGGTCAAAAGTAGGTCCACCTAAAAAACATCAATGTGAGAAAAATACAATTTATTTTGCTAATAGGCACTTTAGTAACACCATAGTATTGGAGAGATATTGTCACATAACATTAAACTAAAACATAAAAATAAAAATACATTAAAAATGAAAAAAATAAAAGTAGGTTTTAGAGAAAACAAAATACAAGTTGGTTTTCCTTCCTTTCCATCCTCCAAAGAGGGTTTTCTCATCCACTCTTCTTGTTTATTTGTGAGCATTCCCCATCCTACCTCTCGGAAACCTTGAGGATACACTCCAACTGAAATGAAGTCATTTTAGTGTGTCTGAACTTTTGCGTTAGGAGATATTATGGCTGATCACCTGCAATGATTTCCTCATATCTCTTTATGAGTCAAAATAATTCGCAATGCACAGATCATCTTTGGCTTAACAACTAATAACATTAACATGACTAGGGCTTTGTTAACCTAGGACTTTGTGGATGTGATTGGAATGGTTATAAAGCGGGTATAAGTACACAAAGGGTTGTAGAAAGATTGAGATAAATCAAATCAAGAATATTATAAATTGGTGAGTGGCTTTCTACAAGCATAAACACATACTGTTGAAGAAGGCATATGAATTTCCTATGCTTTGCGCGGTTGAGGTGGAAATCATCATCTTTTCAAGATGCGAAAAAATATGTTAATTTTCTAATAACAAGTTTGGATATTGCTTACTCAAATTCCTTCCATTCCTTTCCATTATTCTCCTTCTGAATGTGCATATCAAATTATGGTAAATGTTATTAAAATAACTTTCTCAAAATATCTTATGAAGTGTGTATCAACATATAAAATATTCCATTACATAGTATGCTAAACATAACTTGCAACATTAGCTAGTAGGCTCTAACCTCATTTATTGGATTTTGATATATCCACGGCCAAAGTATTTGCACCCACTATTTGAAACAACCAAATATGTAGAAATCCGCCACCCCACTATTGTCTACAAAAATTCTGTGTATGAGCAAAAACACAACCAATATGCAAGAATATAGAATCAAATTTTACCATACATAACATACAAACATATAGGTATATTTTATATTATGGTATTATAATTCTATAGATGTTTTTAAATCAACTTAGATCTATTTAATCATAGATTTATTTAGCATTGAGAGGGACAAATCTCTTAGGGTGCAAGCCTTCATTTAAATTTTGTAATCCAAAAAGAAGTTTGCACCTGGAAAGATTTGATCTCTAGATACTTGATAGGGTTAAGACTAAAGATATAACAATTGTACATAAATGCCATATATAACATAAAACTAGTAATCTAAAATGAAAATCCTCTATATATAAAAGTGGAAAAACACTAAAAATAAAAGAAAATCACAACAACATTAAAAAGAAATAATAAATATATCTTTATTTTGTTATTTTAAATATCAATAAATAATTCACATAAACTATTTTGTATTGTTATTGAATTTAGGCTTTTGTGATCCATATCAAGTTTTTGAGACATGTTTTAGACCCCTCACTACGAAACGAATGGGCAAATGAATTTTTGTTATGATTATGACTAAAACATGTCTCAAAAAATATTTTCAATCATATTTTAATAAAATAAATTATTAATACATTTTTCTACTTAATTTCTATTAATACATTTTTCTACTTAATTTCTATTTTAACAAACCCGTGTCAAATTAAACAATACAAAGTCATGCTAAAAAGCTTATGAAATAGTATATAAAAAAATAATAATTAAAACAACACAATAACCGGTTATTCATGAGATAGTTACGTATACATTGAAGTTCCAAAAACCAAAATATAAGTTCTTACAATGTAATAGACCTGAAGAAACCACCTGAAGAAACAACGAATGGTACCTAGCCTTTGTACGAAAAAAAGATCATACATAAAGTAAAGGCATCGGCATTAAATGTGTCATAATATCTTTAAGTAAAATCAATTTTTATTTTTATTTTTAAATAATTTCAAATAAAAATTAAATCGGTAGAAAAATATTTTCAATTTTATTTTTCAAACCATTTAAAAGGGAAATGATGGCCGACTTTAAGATTGAATCCGGCTTTTCCAGCATTCAAATGACTCAAACAATATAAAGCGTTTCCATATAAATTGAGTTAAAAGCATGTTACCATTTACTATTTGAAAAATTGAATTCAAGCTTGCTGTACGCGGCATTCATTGATTTTCTTGAACGCATTTCAATAAATCTCCTGGAGTTGTCGGGGCCAGAGCTTGCATCCAGCTGTGTGAGATATTCAATTGGATTTGAGAGTCTTCACTATCCGCCTACACCTTTAATTATCCTTTCTGCGGATTTGAGACGTTCTCGGTGCCTTTAATTTACAGGAATCGGCCTTTTTTTTTTTTCAAATGGTCAGTATTCTGCCTTTGCTTTAATTTTCCTCTAAATGCTTAAAGGTCCAATGTTTTGGTGAAACAAATTCGGTGTAGGTCTTTTGTTTGGAAGGTTTTCTCTTTTAATTCTGACAAATCTAGAATATTTGCAGGCGAGTGCATGTTCTGGGATGGCTGTCAGCAATGAATGCAAGTTTAGATTCTTGGAGCTGAAGAGGAAGAAGATATATCGCTTCATAATATTCAAGATCGACGAGAAAGAAAATGAGGTCACAGTAGATAAACTTGGTGGCCCTGGTGAGAATTATGATAGCTCTAGGGCTTCTCTTCCCGAGACAGAGTGTAGATACGCGGTCTATGACTTCGATTTTGTCACCGAAGACGACTGTCAAAAGAGCAAGATATTCTTCATTTCCTGGTAAGTAAGCCATTGTCATTAATTTATTTCCTCGTAATATAAAGAAACTTGATTACGAATGGTTATTTTAGAAATATTTTAGGGTGGTTTTCTTTGTACATGTTCTTTCAAATATATCACATGGATTTTGAAATGCGTAACAAACTTACAGGTCTCCTGAGTCTTCAACGGTGAGGAGCAAGATGGTGTATGCGAGCTCTAAGGACAAGTTTAGGAGGGAGTTGGATGGTGTGTACCGTGAAGTGCAGGCAACAGATCCCGCTGAGTTGGGTATCGATGTTATAAGACAGCGTGCAAGATGATATGTAATTATTGTTACAATTTTATGCTTAACGTGGAAGACGTTTCACTTATGATCTCTATTAGAACTCCCATATTGCTTTTATGGCATATTAATAAGATGGTAAACTTTGTGATCAAGTTGTTTCTATTTTGATTGACCCTGGATATAATTATAGTTATGTTAATCTTGAACTAGTGGATAAGTGCAGTTTGAATAAAGAAGTGCATGCAGAATATTGGTTTGTGCAGTTGGCTACAAGTAAAAAGAAGAGATTTCATCATTGGGTAAGAGCTTGTGCATTTGAGTTAAATGGTATTCCTACTTCATCACATTTGAATGTGCTTCCATTGGGATCATATAATACATTGTTGGGTAAGGATTGGTTGTATCTTCATAAAACCAAGGTGGAGTGTTATGAAAAATCTATTGAGTGTCTAAATGGCAATGTGGAAAAAAGAGTCTTGCAAGGTAAGAAGAATTCAAAATTAGTTAGAATGGTGACAACTGTGAAGGCGAAGCACAGTCACAAGAAATGGTGTGTGTAATTCACAATGCATATTTCTAGTGACAAAGGTAAGGAAGTTCAGGATGCGGATGTCTTGAGTAGGTATTCGATTTTACAACATTTTTAGGATGTGTTTAGAGCAGATATTTCAGAGTTTCCACCTCGTAGTGAAGTGGAATTTTCTATTGAGTTGGTATTAGGGGTAGCACCAACATAAAAGGCACCTTACAGGAGTTGGTAGATTTCAAGTTGCAATTGAAGGAAATGATTGAAATGGGATACATTAGGCCGAGTGTGTCGCCTTGGCGTGCACCAGTGTTGTTTGTGAAGAAGAAGGATTGTACTCCTAGGTTATGCATTGATTATAGGTAGTTGAAAGAAGTGACCATCAAGAACAGGTATTCGTTGCCGAGGATTGATGACTTGTTTGATCAATTGAGGGGAGTAGTAGTGTTCTTGAAGATTGATATGAGATCAGGATATCTTCAGGTACAAATTAAGGAAGAGGACATTTACAAGACAACTTTCGAGACCAGGTATGGGAATTATGAATTTGTTGTATTTCCTTTTGATTTGACTAATTCTCCAACTGCTTTTATGTGCTTGATGAATAGTGTGTTGCATCCTTATGTGGACAATTTTGTTATTATACTCATTGATGTTTTACTAGTATATTCCAAGAATGAGGAAGAACATGCTGAACACTTAGTGATATTATTGAGATTGCTAAAAGAGCATCAGTTGTATGCCAATTTTAGAAAATGGAGTTTCTTTCAGATGAAGGTACACTACTTGGGGCATGTGGTTTCCAAGGAAGGCATATTAGTGGATCCAGAAAATAGAAGGGCTATCATGGAGTGGGCAGCTCCTAGAAATATGGATGAGGTAAGATCATTCATGGGACTAATAGGTTACTATATGAGGTTCATCAAGAACTTCTCTCTATTTTTCCTGATGACTCTCCCTCACATCGATTCTGCTCCAGTAGGGCCTATCCCTCTCCTTTGCCTTCATGTTTCTCGTCTTCTTCCATCATTATCTCCCTTTCAAATCCCTCCTTCCCTTCGTTTCCATCTCCCTCAACTCCATGTCCCTCAGCTTCATCCCTCATTAACTCCATTTCGAATCCTTCTGTCCCCTCTTTACCTACCCTGTTGCTCTACGATTTTGTTAATAATTCTATTAATAATTTTTTTTATAATAATCATAATAATAATAATAAATTTTATTTAGATGATGATAATAATAATAATAATAATAATAAATTTTTCCCTAGCCCCGTGAAAAATTCCCAAAGAGGATATTATCTATAATATTGAATTTGGGATTAGAGGCCTTTATGATAATATTAAAGAAGCCATTAGGTAGGATTGCGGCATTATTCTAAGGAAGGCTAAGCCTCCCAAGAGTAACATAAGCAAGGATGAGTTCTAAGCCCTTATGTTCATTAAATATAACCCTAACATTGTCATTCTCAAGGATGATAAAGGTGGTGCCTTCGTTTTTTAGACAAATCCGACTACATTAGAAAGATGTTGGACCATCTTCACAATAGTTGGAGTTACAAAAAACTTCCCTTAAATAAGTTTCTAAAGAGGTTATCTATGCCATAAAATAATACTCCTATCCTCAACCCCCTTAGCAAAAAGCTTATTGAGAGTAACCCTCTTTCCCTAGGATCTATGGTCTTCCCAAGGTCCATAAGGAAGGGGCCCCTCTAAGACCCATCAACACTATGATAGGTGGCCCCATTTATTCCTTGATAAATTTCTTTCTGAAAATCTCAAACCTTTGGTTGGTCGCACATATTCCTTTGTTAAGGACTTTTCTTCTTTTGTTCATGGGTTTAAAGGATTGAAGCTTGCTCCTGGTGATTTGTTGTTGAGCTTCGATGTGGTGTCTCTTTATACAAATATCCCCATCCATGAGGCCATTAGTGTCATAAATAGGATCATTGATGATGACACTGCCAAATTAGTGGCCCTTTGCCTTACCTCTACCTTTTCCAATTTCCAAGGGGAATTCTATGAACAAACATGTGGTGTTGCTATGGGATCCCCGCTATCCCTTATCATTGTTAACTTATTCAGGGAGGATTTTTGAGACCAACGCTTTGGCCTCTGCTCCTTTTCAACCCAGGCGTTGGAAATATTTTTCGATGAAACTTTTGTTTGGCCCCACACACAATAAGGTTGACCTTTTCCTTCATCATCTTAACTCTCAATCTGACTCCATCAAAATCACAATGGAGGTTGAGTTTGACGGGTGCCTTCCTATCCTCAATGTTCTTTTGTGTAGGTTGAATGATGGCTCCTTGTCGCACCATGTTTTATGTAAAAAACTCACACGAAGCAATATCTTCATGTGAGCTCCCACCATTTTCCGGCCCAGAAGTTTGGAGTTCTTAACACTCTAGCTACCTATGCCATAATAATTTCCGATGTTAGTCACCTAGAGGAGGAGAAATCTCATCTTTTGAAGGTTTTTGGAAAGAATGGTTTTAGATATTATCGAGTTCTTAAGGCCTTTTAAAGAGCCAATAAGGCTCCCACGGTTAAAAAAGCTATGGATGATCCAGTTTCCATGGTTAAACTTCCTTTTATCCATGGAACCATAGATAATTTTCCTCATATCCTTAAAAAACATAAGGTCTTAGCTACCTTTAACCCCCTATTGACGATGTTGGACCCGCCAACATGTCAAGGGATCTCCCCAATAAGAAGTCCCAATTAGACCTCAAACCATTTGGTGTAGGAGTTCCAACAGTGGGTCATATGGTAATGCCTTGACCATGGTTTCACACATAGGCAGGTAAGATATCCCTGTTGGTAGCAAGGGTGTGACATATGCAGTAATTGAAGGAAGGTGCATGAGCAGTTCTAACACAAGGAGGGTGAGGTGAGTGCGCCGCTTGGAAACCTGCAATAGCATAGAGTTAAGAAGGGAACACTCGAACAAAGATGCATCACAACATGGAAGGCAAGTAAGCTAGCAATCCAAAGTGATGGTTAAACCAACAACACATTTCAGAAAGGTTCATACATACATATACAGAAATAGCTGCACATGCATGCGTAAGAAAACAGATATATATATATCATTTAGAGTACTCAAGATAGCTAAAATACAATACAACATATGCATAAAACGTGTTGACTCTATTATATTAATAAGTGTAAGTTCTAGTCACACAATACATCCATGTCCAACCACTAGTTCTGACAATGGAATGTAACAGCCACAACCGCCTGCTCCTCCAAAGAGATATACTAGCTATGCACAGTGGAGAAGCCAAGGCTTGTTACAATACTATCCAAGCTTGGCTGACCAAAATCTTATACAATGAGTTATGAGGGGCTATTTATAGCAGAGGGTGGGGTGGCCCTTGACATTCCCCTTTGTGACAGTTCATCTACCCTCATGACTCTTCATCTACTCTATGACTGTTACATCAAACTATCGACACTTGAACTTCCACTTGACAAAAGGTTACATACAATCTGCACATGTACCCATGTGAGACAAAATGGCTTGAGCAAGACATGTAAGACATCACTAACACTCAGAGCATTGTGGTGAGGCCAACTCTTTGACATCCTTGTGATAGTCGATGGTGGCAAACTGATGCCAAGCTTGGTCATCCGTGCACTCAATGGTGACATCTTGTTGAAGCAAACTCTTGCCTCCATTGCATTCGGGTACACTGATATGGCTACTTCGTCCAACTCGTCTGATAGCATAAGCATGGTCATCCTCGGTGCGACCAGACCGGCAACATGTTGATGCATAGTGTCTGTCCTAATCTCCAAGCATGTGTTGGTGTTCATGCGCATCAACTTGTCAAAATACATGTTCAACTCCAGTTGGACTTGCTTCTTGTCTTTGCCTCGGTGAGTGTGCCAAATGGGTGGGATCACATGTGTGCTGTTGAATTCCCTTGCATGCAATCAACAACACTGCTCACCTTGTTTGCTTCGTGCCAGTTGCTGGGATGGATCTATAAGTTGTACGGGAGCAGTTTCATCCGTATGTGTATGTTGCGCCCCATGTTGTACCTATTCTTGCTGCAACTCATTCTCTTGTCTGTGCAACTCCTGTTCTTCCTTAAGTTGTTGCTTCATCACATACAACTGCTTCTTGGTTTCTATTTATTCCTTCATGCAATCTTCGTGTCGTGCCGTAACCTCATAGCCTCAATCTCCAAAGCTGTTTTCCTCATGAGTGGATCTGCTTTGAACTTGCATCTTTGCTCCGCCTCTACGCTGTCAACAACCGTCCTCTTGCATTCGTTCCGCGCAAGTGTGATGCCTTCTGCTGCGGCTGATGGTGCTGCTCATTGTGATGTTTCTTCCATCTTATCGTAATGTCCCTGTCTACAAACAACTTGATGTATTCATAGCTAGGCAAGCTCATAGACACTTGCATGGCTGCAAACCTCCTTTTGGTCTCAATGGTGTCCTTTGACTCTACTCTCCTGAAGGCCATTGTACTTGTGCTGTTGAGAAACAGACAAACACCTGTGATGCCTGGAGGCATAGAAACACTCATGGAAATAAATCTGTCAATCTAAAACCAAAACAAAATTGAGGACTGACTTGCAACATAACTGTGTGATTGATTGTGAAAGTTGCACAATTTCCACCGAGAGGTCAAGAGACTGACTGCCAAAACTGCACAAGGCATAGTCTGGGTTATCAGGAGGCTAATTAACTTCTAGAACTACGCAATGCATAGTCTAGCATGGCCTATTGAGGACTGAAACTGCGAAATGCGCAATTTCAGTAAGCAATGACATGAAACCAGAAAACTGCATTGCGCAGTTTCTGGGGCTAGCGGGACACTTCCTCCAAGAATTGTGCAATGCAAGCATGGAGGTTAGTACTGAGCTAGACTTTTGCAATTTATGGAGGGAAGTTAGAGCCTTCGCTTCTGGAAATGCACAGTGCTAGTCAGGCAAGGCATGGTCCGGGACAAGGCAGCCCAGACCAGCCAACGGGTGACTGAAAACATGAGAAGTCTGAATGCATGAAGAGATGAGTGCAAACAAGAGTGAATGGTTATGCATGCAAACAGTAAGTGCAAGAATCAGAATACATGACAACATGCATGCGAGTGAAGCGGGTTGTCGCAATGGCAACCATTCATGAAAAAACAATGTCATGCATGCGACAATAGTGAGATGCGAATGAAAAATCAAACGGTGCTTCTACAAGCTAACATATATCAAAATGACAGCAAGCACTCACTGAAATCAAGCAAACAGCACTCACACGAAGCGAAACAAAAAAAGGGTAGAAACGCAACGCGAGACATGAAAAGCGGGCTTACCCCAAAACAACTGAGCTGAATGTGTCTACGACTCCTAGATGCACTGTGGGATGTTAGAGTTGCAAGGTTGATGTGAGGAATGAGCACTGTAGCGTTCAGTTGTTGAGTTCTGATAAGATCAAGGTTGTGATGTGCATGCCACAAATATAGGAAACGTGACACTTGGCAGGAGGTTTCTGAAATGATCCTTTCATGTATCCTCCAGCTGCTAAAAATAGATCCCTGAATTAAGGGATTCCTTTGCATGTTGCCTTGGGAGAAGCAATACATGCATGCAAATCAGTTTTTCTTGGTCCTGGAGGGAACCGGTTAACCTGAAGGCACATGCATCGGTCTCCGAGCTTAGGTTGAAAATCTGCATAGTTTCTGGGCTAAGCAAATATGGTTGTCCCAGAGGGATTACATAATTTCTGGGAGGAACAGGTAACTGTCTCCTAGTATTGCGCAATTTCTAGGCTAAGCAGCTATCCTGGGTCAGAGCTCGCAATTTTTTCAAGGAGTCATGTCTGACTTCATCTTGTAATTTCTGAGCCCAGGAGGCTGCCTAGCTGGATTTGTGCAATTTTTGCTAGTTATTGGGTTGGCTACCCCAGAGGGATTGTGCAATTTGTGGGAGAAAGAAGTGACTGCTGCCCAGAATTGCACAATTTATGGGTTGAGCAGTTTTCCGTGGATGAATTGTACAATTCTTGAGAGGAAGACTATCAGGAATAATTGCACAATTTTGGAGCCCAACTGGGTGTCCAACTAGGTTTATGCAATTTCTGGAGGGAAGGTTGGTTCCCCTCCAGAATTGCGCACTTCCCAAAGGGAGTTGCTCAACCAGTAACTGATACTAAGTTCAGAAAGCAACCTATAAAGGGGGTGGAACAAGCTTGCATGCACAGGCTGACGAGACTCTATGAAACAACTGAAGTTGATGTGCTTGACAATGCAAGACATGCTGCTGAGGATGGTCGGTATGGAAGCTCCAAAATGAAGCTTAGGAAAAATTTTGGAGGGTGGTTGTAGCTACTACAACACCCCCTTAATACCATCAGAAGCTCCCTTAGATCTATTAAAGACCCAGTTAACCCTAAAGACATGAAAGGGGTTTATTCAATTCCTTGCTCTTGTAGGATTCCCTACATTTGGGAAATAGGTTGCTCCAGTAATATTCGTATTCAGGAACATGTTGCAGACATTAGACATAGGCATTTCCGCTCCTCAACTATTGTTGAGCATGCGGAGAAAACTATGCATCATGTCTGCATTGAGAACTCCCAGGTCATCGCTAGGATTGATCACTTTCATCATAGGAAGTTGTGTGAGGCCATTGAAATTGAAAATCATACGAGGAATCTCAATAGGGATGATGGTTGGAAATTAAGTAGGAGTTGGGTTCCTACCCATTCGTCTTGATTTCTCAGTGTATTTTAATATTTAATTCAATTTATTCACTTTTTTTGTTCATATATATATATATATATATATATTTATTATTATTATTATTATTTTCATGCATTTTTTCTTCTTAAAATTTCTTCCATTTTTCTATTCTATGGCTCTTCTTATGTTCCTTTTTTTTTACTAATAATATGATTATGTGTTTCAAATATTAACTCATACACAATAGTAATATTTAAATTAGTTACTTATTTCTTTTATGTATTTTGACCTTTTCTTAATGATTATTTATGTTCCTTAATATTAGTAATTATTTTATTCATTTTATAATTTTTATTTAGTATCTTTCCCAACTAATTAACTTCTTTAATATTATTTTGACCTAACTAATATTTAACGTTCTTCTTATAAACGAATTTATTTAATTTACTAAAATGACTTTCTAACGTTTACTTTTGGCACCTGGGCATCTATGCTATTTATACCTAATTACAGATTTGGTTTTTCATCCTTGTCCTGAGGATGAACCCTAATAGATGGTTCGAAACGTTGACTCAAAAAAAAATGATGTGATTATTCCGAAATACATTTTGATAACTTCTCTTAGATTTCATATCCTATCACATCATTGCAGAGTAAAGGTAAGAAGTTTGAATGGACAGAAGAATGTGCAACAAGTTTTGAGCAGTTGAAGCAGCTGTTGACAAATGCTCGAGTCTTAAAGATTGAAGATCTAGACAAATAGTTTGTGGTATGTATAGATGCTTGCAAGAGAGGAATTGGTGGAGTCCTTATGCAGGAAGGATAGGTAGTATGCTATGAATCAAGGAAATTGAATGAGCACAAGCAAAATTATCCAACACATGATCTTGAGTTGGCAACGATCATCCATGCTTTGAAGATGTTGAGGCACTATCTTCTTAGCAGGTGGTTCATCTTGATGAGTGATCACAGTGGATTGAGGTATCTGTTTGACCATATGAATCTGAATTCCAGGAAAGCTAGATGGTTGGCCATGATCAGTGAACTTGAATTGAGATTAGGTACATTAAAGGTAAACAGAACAAGGTTGTAGATGCTCTTAGCAGGCAAATACAGGTAAATCACATAGCATCTATGAGTTATTATGGGATAGATCTACCAGATCTGATCATGCAAGCTAGACACTAGGATGACAGGTATATGGAGCTTATTCATAGGTAAAAATAGGGTACAGGTGACTAGGATGTGGACTATCGTCTCACAGCAGATGGCTCAGTTAGATTTAGGGACAAGATATATGTGCCAGATGATAGTGAGGTCAAGAAGCTTATCTCGAGGGATATCGGAAGATGTTGACAGCGGTGAAGAAGTTATATTATTGGATTAATCTAAAGAATGAAGTGGAAACATTTGTGGCTCGGTGCATAGATTTTCAATAAGTAAAAGCAGTGTAAGCATACAGGTGGATTACTACAGCCGATTCTGATTACAGAGTGGAAATCGGAGATCATTTCCATGGATTTGGTTACAGGTTTTCCAAGGACATATAGACAACATGATTCTATCATGGTCATGGTTGATAGGTTGATAAAGGTAGCACACTTAATTATATTAATTCATCATTCTAGTAAAGTCAGATAGGGATACGAAGTTCACTTATAGATTCTGGAAAGAGTTATTTGCAGGTTTGGGTACAGAGTTGGCCTTCAACACAACTTATCATCTGTAGACAGATGGACATACAGAGAGGGTTAATAGGATTTTGGAGGACATGTTGAGAATGTATGTGATGCATCAACAACAGAAGTGGGAAGTTTATCTTCCACTGGTAGAGTTCACTTAAAAAAATGGGTACTGAGAATATTTGAGGATGAGTTCGTTTTGAGGCATTGTATGGGTAGAATTGTAAAACTCCCATCAATTGGAGTGATCTAATAAACAGGATGCTTATTGGACTAGACATGTTGGTAGAGATGGAATAGGCAATGCAGGTAATCAAGAATAATATGAAGACAACATAGGACAGACAAGAAAGTTATGCATATTAGAACAGGATGTTTAAGGAGTTTCATGTTGGGAAACATGTGTACTTCCATATCAATCCTAAGAAGAGATTCTTGAGGATTGGATCATGTGCCAAGCTGGTACCTCGGTTTTGTGTACCTTTCAATATTTTGATAGGATTGGACCAATAGTCTATTGACTTGCATTTCCTCCAATGGTGAAAGTCCATGATGTTTTCCATGTGTCATTGCTTAAGAAGTATGTTAAAGATGTTGATCATGTGATTGAATAGTATGTATTATAGGTGGAACCAGAAGGAGAATTCCAGCTGGAAGCCCAGAGCATTTTGTAGAGAAATATGCTCATGCTCTAGAACCAAGCAATCGAGCAGTTAAAGTGCAATGGAAGCACTTTGGGCCCAATGAGGTTACATGGGAGATGGCAGAACAGATGCGGGATATGCATCCTTCCCTATTCGTTGCTTGAGCTATTCTTTCGGCATATGTTTTGTTGTGATGTTTTGGTATATGTATATATGCATATGGATGTAAATACCACCATGAGCTATGTTATAAATCTCCATTAAGTGGTATGGGTGTTATGTTGTTATGGTTGTCACATTGTTTTGTTTCTCATGTTGATTTTCTTCTCAACAAGATGCTCATTGTAAATACTGCAATGAGCTAAGTTATAAAGCTCCATGGTTAGTATGTTTTTCTTTTCAGTAGTCTTGCTAGTTGTAGGTGTCATTGAACATCGAGGACGGTGTTCCCCCAAGGGGAGGGTTTTGTAACAGCTCTGGTAAAAAATCCATGTAATAAAGTTAATAAAGGAAAAATAATAGCCAATGTTATGGGACACATATTCCAAGGTGAATTATGGGAAGCAAACATAGTGATCGGGTTCGCTTGTGATTAATTAATGGCTATGGAAATTGGAAAAGGAAATGGAAAAGGCTTTAGAAAGACATGACACATTTATTGGTATTTTATTTATGAAAATAATGGAAATTAGGATAAAAGCAAGGTGGAAGGTCATAAGTTGCATGTGAGGAGGAAAATGAAGGAAAAGAATGGAAAATAAAGAAAATAGAGGCCTCATTAATAAAAATGCATATGTGGATTGGTTCATGGATTTTATTAGTTCATAATTTTGTCAGTTTTAGCTTGGAGTTCTCTATTCTACTCTCTCTCTCATACTCTTGAACACTTAGAGTTTTCTTGGAGAACTCTTGGAGGATTGTGGCATACTAGGATTTTTTGAGCAAGAAAGCAAAGGAAAAGTAGGAAAGCGTAAGGGGACATCAGGATCAACAACTACAGCATATTTTTCTCATATGTACCAAGTTGCATATATAATTTCCTTACTAGTTTTGGCATGCATGGCACATTCATGTGGTTTCTTGGTTATGATTTGTCATTGGCATGGAAGAATGCTTGGATTGACGGTGGATTTTCCTAGCCTTTCCATTTCCTAGATAGCCATGGTGTTGTGGGTTTCTTTCCTTTTGTTTTCAGGTTGATTCTCATGTTCCTTTGGTTGTGGGTTGAGTTACTAGTTCCTGAAAGCCTTGGCTGGAAAAATGCTCTTGAAGCCTTGTAACAAATTGGTTGAGTTACTAGTCTTGGAAGCCTTGGTTGAAAAAATGATATGGAAGACATAGGTGGGTTGAGTTACTAGTCTTGGAAGCCATGGTTGGACAAATGATCTAGACGCCTGACAACAATTGTGGTTCGAGTTACCAGTCCTAGAAGCCTTGGTTGGAACAAATGATTTGAAGCCCTAGACAACTTGGGTAGAGGCCATTCTAGTGATGTTTAGTGATGTCCAAGTGTGAGGTGGAATCAATGGTTGAGGGTTGAGGTGGTTTGGCCTCTATAAGCCCTAGTTTGGTTTTGTTAGATTTTTTCCATGAGATCCCACATTCATGCTTGGAATATGGCATGGGGATGATTGGCTTAAACAAATATTTGGTTCAACCAATCTTTGGTTGGGGACTACACGGAAGTCCCAAACCTGGTTTCATTTTGCATATGTTAATAATATCTTCTTTCCTCTTGTATTTGATGGGTAACTATAATTGTTCATATGTGGTTTTTATATATGTCATATCTTTGTTATTTCTGTTGAATATATGTTGGTTATGAGGATGTTTTATGACAGTCTTGAAGTATGGATTTCATCATGTTTTGATTTGAAAATGAATGAAAAATGAATATATGACATAATAGATGATAATGCAACTATTTTGATAAGGCATCAATGCTTCCTTATGATTCTCAGATAATTATAAGACCCCTATGCTCAGATCTGTTTCTATGACATGTATATTTGTGACATGTTTGATGGAATTCATGTCATGGCTAGTAGGGGTCCAATCAATTCATTGATCAAATGTTTGAATTAGTACTCTTGTTTCTATGTTATTAATCATTTCTAAAGTGGTCATGAAATTCTGGGCAATGGCTTGAATCTTGGCCCTAAAAAAGTGGCATAGAATCCAGGTTCGTTGGCTCAGAACTAGCTGAAAAAATCCCCAGTCGCTGGCATGACCTTGTTGTGGGAGCGACTAGAGGGTCCCAGTCACATGAATGCCCATGTCATGGGAGAAAATGAGGCTCCTGGTAAGTGAAATGTCAAGTTACCTCAGGGGTTGGCCACCTAAAAGGGTTGGTTGGCTCCTGAAGGTTATGTAACATGTGTAGAAGGTCACACTGGTTGTGTTTTGTTAGTTCCACTTCCTTAACTGCACATGGGGAATTGAATAGGATCATAGTATCATCTCATCACATGTTTACCCCAGCAGACTAGTTAACATGGGTAAATGTGGCAGGAGGGTGTTACAGTCTCAAATTCAATATTTAGGACATGTGGTCTCAATGGAGTTAATAAAATTTAGGACATGTCCATCTTTTGTTTGTTGCACTTGTAGACCAAGAAAATAGGTTAGTTCTCCAAGCAAAGACATTTCAAATTCTTGCTGCATAGCAAAAGCAAAGTTTTGACTCATACATTATTCATTACTACCAAAGATGATATCATCAACATAAACAACAATAATTAGCAGTTTATCATTCTCAATTTTTGTATGTAAGTTGTTGTTTGCGGATCCTTTTTTGAGGCCTTGTTGTTGAAGATATTTTTCAAGACGATAATACCATGCCTTCATAGCTTGTTTCAGTCCATATAAAGCCTTTTTGAGTTTGCATACAAGCTTTGCATCATTTCCCAAAATGAATCCTTCTAGTTGTTCAACGTATGCTTCTTCTTCTAGATCTTTATTAAGAAATGCAGGTTTTACATCGAGTTGATAAACTTTGAATTTTCAAAAACTTGAAAGAGCAAGAAACATTCTTATGGCTTCAATTCTAGCTACAAGTGCAAAAGTTTCTTCAAAGTCTATACCTTCTTGTTGTGCATACCCTTTACAGACAAGTCTTGCTTTATTCCCAATTACCTCTCCATTTTCATTCAACTTATTCTTGAATATCCATTTTGTCCCTATAACAATTTTATCATGAGGTCTAGGAACTAATTCCCAAGTATCGTTCTTTTCAATTTGGTCAACTTCTTCATCCATGGCCTTAAGCCAACATTCATATTTGCTAGCTTCATTTAAATTTTGTGGTTCTATGGAGGATAGTAATGCTAGATAACTAGAAGATCATAAAGAATTCTTCTTGTTTGTACTCTAGACTCTTTTTCTCCTAGAATTTGAGATTCTGGATGATTCTTTTGAACATACCTGGATGGAGCCTTTTCCCTATCAGATGTATTTTCTTCTGATGCTTCATTGGTTTCTTCCTCTATATCATTTTGATTGGATACAGGAAATCATTCACGTCTTCATTATTATCATTTTCTTTTGCTGATGTCACATGTTTCGGATTTTTGCATGCTTCATCGATACAACATCAATGCATTCAACAATTTTTCAAAGCATCTTATTATAACATTTATATCCTTTACTTCTAGATGAATAACCAAGAAATATTCCTTTGTCTCCTCTGGGTTCAAACTGACCAAGTTTTTCATCAGTCTTTTTGATGAAACATTTTCTTCCAAAAACTCTAAAGTTTTTTACGGTGGAAAACTTAGAATACCAAATTTCATATGGAGTTTGATCAATATTTACACATACATGAGCTTTGTTGAGAATATTTACTGCAAGATGTACAAATTCACCCCAGAAGGTGTCAGAAGTTCCAGACTCATCAAGCATAGCTCGAGCCATTTTTTGAACTGTTCTATTCATTCTTTCCACCATGCCATTTTGTTGAGGAGTTATGGCAACAGAGAACTGTCTCTTTATTCCATGTTGTTCACAAAATTCAAAAAATTCATCTGATATGAATTCTCCTCCCTGATCAGATATGAGACATTTGATTTTTAGATCTAATTCATCTTAAACTAAATCTTTGAAGACTTTATACTTTTCAAATGCTTCATCTTTATGTTTTAGTAAACCAATCGAACACATTCTAGAAAAATCATTAATGAATAAAATGTAGTATTCTTCTCCACGAGGTGACTTTTTCCTTGTTGGTCCACACAAATAAGTATGAATGAGTTAAAGAGGCTTACTTGTTGATCCTTCTTTGTAATTGAATTGAACTCTAGTTTGCTTATTGAATTGACATGGTTTGTAGATGGTATTTTCTTAGATGATGATGTCTGGAAGATCACGAACAACCTTGAGCTTGCATGATTTTCTTATTTGAGAAAAGATTAGATGCCCCAATATTATGTGCCATAACCATTTCTCTTATGTTTTTCTTAGATAACATTTTTCTTAACCTCCTTCTAGTATATATAAATTTCTTGTAGTTATTGTACCTTTGATTATGGTCTTTCCTGTGTCAAGCTCACGAACCACACATTCTTTTGATCGAAACACAACTTCATTTCCTTGATCACACATTTGACTAAAACTCAATAAGTTATGTTTTAATCCATCAACATACATAACATTTCCAACTTTAACCTTTTCTTTTAGATAAATAGAACCTTTACCCTTAATGACAGTTGGTGTGTCATTTTCAAAAGAGACATTCTTTTCCTTTTCTAAAGAATTTTATGAAAGGAGTTTATCTTTATCACCTGTCATGTGTTTAGAGCATTCGCTATCAATGTACCATTGATTTTCTTGTCCTTTTGCATACAGAGCTATGCCACATTTTTCTTACTATAGTTCCTTATTTTTCCATTCCTTGTAGTTTGATGATGTTTTCTCCTTTTGATATGTTCACTGAAATTTTCCCCTGCATTCAGATTCTTCATTACCAAAGTTATTGCAAAATGAACATTCAATTTCATCTTCAAGAGGTGAAAAGTTATTATAAGATCTCTTCTTGATTCCTGTCACTCTCCTTTTTTCTCTTACTTCTCTAGTCATGATAGTTTTGTAAGTAACACATTAAGAAGCCTTATGACCAATTTTATGGCATGAAAAGCATTGTCCATTAAAGAAGAAGTTTATGTGATCATAAAATCTTTTGGCATTGTTCACCTTTTATTTAGTGCTTCTATTGATGTTCACCCTTGGAGTAAAATGAGTATGATCTACTTGGGGAGTACCTTTGGGATTTTGCTGAGGATTGATGCATTGTTGACAGGTTTTTGCTGCATCAAGATAACTTCTGGTGATCGTTCAAGACTTTTATGGTTGGGATGTTTCTCCAATGTATCCAAGACCAGTATTTATAAGAGGAGAACGTTTAACCTTGATGGTTTCTTCTAAGGTTTTTGATCCTTTAGCAAACCTAAGATTAAGATATTTTGTCTTCTCAAATTCCTTTCTTAGACTCACTATTTCACACTCTAATTTTTCATTGTTCTTTTCCCTTTCCGTGAGTTGATATGTCAAAGTGTCTATGACTATATTATTTTCTTACAAGAAAATTTTGAGTTGAGTGATTTCTTCAATAAATATTCTTCTTCTAAGGCATCCATAAACTTATCATTTTCATAAGCCATGAGAAGTTTAATTTCTTGATCAGATTCACCTTCATCACTATTAGACAGGCCATCACTATCTTCATGAGTACAATAACTTCTTCTATTAAAAAATTGTTTCCTATTACCTTTTGCAGAATCATTTCCTTTGTCATGGTTATCTTTATGAGGACATTTAGAAGCATAATGACCAACTCTACCGCAAGAAAAACATTTGAAGGGAAGCTTACCTTTGAATCTTCCGGTACCCAGTTGAAGTTTCTTCACAAAATTTACCTCATTTTCTGATATATATCCTGATTCCTTTAGATCTTTCTTTTCTTTTCCCTTTGCAGAGACTTTGAAAGCGGCTTCTCTGATTTCTAATTGACCTCCTTTCCTCATTTCAAAGGTAGTTAAAATTCCATGAAGTTGAACGATAGTAACAGATTGTAGATCCAGATTCTCTTCAATGGCAGATACTTTTGACTCAAATTTAGGAGATAGAGATCTTAAATTTTTCTCTACTATAATAGCCTCCTTTATTTCTTCACCCAGATCCTTCATACGATTTACAATCTCATCTACTCGTAAAAAGTAACTAGAAATACTTTCATCACTATACATTTGGAGAGTTTCATATTGAATTATGAGAGTTTGAAGCTTAGCATGTTTTACTTGAGAGTCTCCTTCGTAGCTCTAAATGATTTTGTCCCATATTGCTTTGGCTGCTTTGAGCTGCATGAATTTGATGAATTATGATTTTGATAAACTTCTCAATAATGCATTGATGACTTTGCCATTGGTTTCATATGATTTATTTTTTGCTGGATCTGTGGGGACTGTTGCTAGATATTGGTATCCTCCTTCCACAATTTCCCAAACATCAACTCCAAGTGACTGAAGATAGGCTTCGGTTCTTGCCTTCCAATATGCTAAGTTATTTCCATTGAAGATTGCTTATCTAATAGATCCCATTTCTTCGTGATTGCTCATCTTGAGAGATCTTCCTTCAAGCGATCAAGCTTCTTCTGAAGGACCTGCTCTGATACCAATTGTTGGGAAAAATACTTAGGGGGGCTGAATTAGAATTTAAACTTTCACAATAATTATTTTTCTCTTTCACACTGTATACGTGATTTTACAAAAACCAAACAACGTATGTCCACGACTATAATGAATGAAACCATTGTATAGATAATAAACTTGTAAAACAACTAATTCATTGTCTGTTGAACTTAAATCAGAGTGTTATGCATTTGTTAAGAAGTAAACAGATGTAGTAAGAACCAAATATATCAACACACATAAGCAACACACATGAACACCAGGATTTTTCAGGTGGAAACCCAATGTGGGAAAAATTGTTGCTATCGTCTCAGGCTTCAATCTTCTTATTATAAAAAGTGTTTACAAGGTTTGTACTGGTGCATACTTTTTGCAGTATCCAGTGATCCAAATTTAAACCAGAATGCAACAAATTACCGATATAACCATAAATACAAAGATGAAGTAGAAATAACACTTTATTTCATTAATATCAAATACTGAAATATGCTTACAAACAAATGGAAATAAGACTAGCTTGGGTGACAATAGCTTATCTCTGAGAAGAGACGTGGCGGCTACATGCCTCCGAACTGTGTTACGATGAGGCTCGAAGGCCTATTTATTCTTGAGAAATAATGGAAAACCCTAAACATCCAAAAATCTAACCCTAGGAGATGAAGCGCCAATCTATGGGCCCCGTTTGGGTAAATTGATACATCAACTTCCCGAGGTTGTAACGTTGGCATACGATCTTTGTTTGACGTGCCCAATAGCTCGTTATAAATACCCATTCAAGGACTACAACATTTTCATGACCAACATCGGTTTGTAACACATGTTGGTCCCAGTTTTCCCAAAAAACGTCGTTCAGGGCCTCAAAACGGCTTTGGAAGTATAGGACCCAAAAAATTGCCAAAAATAGTAAATTGTGCTACAAATAAGGAAACAAAAAAACTAAAAGAAACAATGGTGGGGTACAAGTGGAATAGGCAGTTGGCCACCAATATCTAGTTGGATCATTCCTCTCCCCTTAGGAATTAATGGTCCCCATTGCGTTTGAGTTCCTCCATGAGATGAGGAAACTTCTACTTAACTTGGTCCTTGGTGCATTGTTCTGCAATCTCTGATGTGTCTAGTAATGGTCTGAAGCATGGTCAAGGGTGGTCCACATTGAACACTCGATGCAAGCCAAAGAATGCGGGAATGATGTGCTTCAAAACATTGTTTCCCATAGCCTTGGTAATATTGTAAGGACCATATTGGAGTGGTCTGAGCTTCCAATGGGCTCTTGTAAGGCACTCTTTTTGCATATGAAACCAGAATTTATTGCCTGTCTAAAACTTGTGTGGCACCCGATCTTGATCATGTCACTGCTTGTACTTGGAATTTTCCACAATGGAGCGACGATATCTAGGCCTGTTGGGTAGAGATGCTCTAGGAGTCATATCGAATGAATGATTGACCTAATAGTGCAACGATAACCCTGTGGGTGAGGAGAAGAAGTGATATCCTTTTGGCCTTTGGGGTTGTTTCTTTTTTCTTTTTAGCTCTTTCTCTTCCCGAGGACACATTTTTGTATATGTTCTATTTGAAGACAAATACAACATTTAAATGATGTGTTTTTAAAATCTAAAGTTTAGGTCCATTAAATGTTGTTATGAAGTATAAGTATGCGATAGGGTAAACCTTACTAACTTTATGAACTTCCTAAAGTATTTCCAATTCCTTCTAATACTAGTTCCTGGAAGCCTTGGTTAGAAAAATGCTGTGGAAGCCCTTGGTGGGTTAAGTTACTAGTCTTGGAAGCCTTGGTTGGAACAAACGCTTTGGATCCCTAGACAATTTGGGTAGATACTAATATGGTGATGGTTAATGATGTACGTCCATGAGGTGGAATCACTGGTTGACGATTGAGGTGGTTTGGCCTCTAGAAGCCCTGGATTGGTTTTATTGGATTTGTTCCATGAGATCCCAAATTCATGCTTGGAATATGGCACGGGGGTGATTGGCTGAAAGACCCAACAACCTATTCTTAGATAAATTATCCAATTAAAAAATAAATGCAATATGATATTTTCATTAAAAATAAATTCAAACTGGCGAGGGAAAAAATCCAAGTCAAATGATTTGCTTCCAAAAAATGCCCATAAAACCTTGGCATCTCTCCACATGTGCAAAGTCAGAGGTCAAAACAAAGATAAGATAGTTCGGTCAACACTGTATTGTTTTGGTCAACTTCGGTCTCCTTCACATATATGAATAGAATAATTTGTTTGATGTGTGATCTAAATTGGTGCATTGAGGAGAAGGAAAAGTGGAATTTTTATAGTTATCTAATGAGCCCAAATAGGTGTGTCTTTTGGGGATGGATGACTTGAACAATATGCATCCAACTTGTACTTTTGGAGGCAAAAATTTAAAAGTTAAATTTCTTTCTTTTGGGCCAACTTGAATATTGATCGAGGCTACAACAAAATCAACACTCCCTCTTAGATAGTGAGTTATTCACATTCACTCCTTCAAATGATCTCTTGTTGAAAAATTTCTCTATCCCAAGAAAAGGTTGAATGCAGTAGCTATGTTGATGAATCCATCCACCTCATGTTCAATACCATAACAATGCACTACTACATGTAGGGGGGTTTTAAGACAATATTTGAGTCAATTGTCTTAACTTAAGACAAGGAAATTTGTGTATTGTCTTAAATATTGTCTCTAAGCAGGTGTGGCAAAATATAATGTCTCAAGTCTCTATAAAGACAATATAGAACACATATTATTATTGTCTCTATAAAGACAAGAATTATTGTCTATTAAGAGACAGTTTTATTTGTCTCTCTAGAGACAATTTGATTTGTCTCTCTAGAGACAACTTCATTTGTGTCTCTTTAGAGACAATTACATTTTTGTCTTTTTAGAGACAATAGTTGAGATTAAAAACATATTGTCTCTATAAAGAATATATGTCTATAATTCAAACTATTGTCTCTCTAGAGACAATACAAAAAATTATTTTTAAAAAAATAAATAAAATCATTTTTAATGTGACTATATTTCCATAATTCAATCTATTGTCTCTCTAGAGACAATATAAAAAATTATTTAAAAATAAATAAATAAAATCATTTTGAATGTGACTATATGTCCATAATTCAAACTATTGTCTCTCTAGAGACAATATAAAAAATTATTTAAAAATAAATAAATAAAATCATTTTGAATGTTCTTTCAAAGTAGTTTCACATTCAATGTTCACAAATAGTACTTGTGTATGAGAGAAACCACCACAGAAATTCCTGTCTGATAGAAACTAGCACATATGGGTTATTAATATTACCTTTGTTTAGCAAGAGGGGATTCAATTCATTACTAAATTTACGCCCAAGTTTTACTACTTCAAATGGGAGTCAGAAGTTTGGATTTAAGATGCTACCTTAGCTTTGATAAGCGTTCCATCTCCCAGTTTTACTATAGTTAAAGAAGAATCTGTAGACTGTTGAATGGAAACGACTTTAGATTTAGACAATGCGAATCTTTATGCAGAAATCAATCGAGAGCCCAATTAATGAAATGGTGATACCTTTATGTGTTCGACAGACAACATACCCACAAGAATACCCAGGCAGGCTTGATAGCCATAGTTATCAACTATGTAAACCAATTTCAGAGTTAAAATAAATCCTCAGACATAGCTAGAATTTTCAGAGAGTTTTAACAAGCCATAATATATTACAAGCAACAATCATCGCAACTAGCATTTCCCCCAATAGTACACAATGAAAGGCACTTGAGCATTAGCCAACTCCATCGATGAAAACATCTGCACAGTACCCAAATCACATATAGAGAGATGTGATAATGCTATTCTAAGCCCCAAATACAAATCAAAATTAAATGTCGGAACTCAAGAGAAAAATCCAATGATACAAAACTAATTGAATCTGCCAATCCCTAAATATGCAAAAGCATCTTAACAAAGCTATTCAAAAGCATCATCATCGTCCTCTAGAAGGGGTTGGGCTACAGCTGCTACAAGTTCTGCCTCGTACCTAACAACATAAAATACTGTAAGCCATAGTTTCAATCTTTTAGAAATGGAACAAATTATTTCAATAAAAGTTAACAAAAAATAATAAGAAAATAGCATTCTACTTACTGTTGTTGGGTTGCAATGCCTATCTGAACCTCAAGAGGAGTAAGAACAAGTGACTCCACAAAATGAAGGTTTGGATCCCTATAAAAATAACCCATTATAGAATCAATGCAAATTTTTTAATATAACATTCATATTAGGGAGCATCAGAAACTAGATTAAAGGCTCACCCTGAGAGCTTCCATGCCAAGTATAGGAATGGCTTCTCAAAGTTGTGGTTATTTTTTGTAGATATATCATAGTACTGAAGATTCTTCTTTCTATGAAAAGTAACTTGCTTAGCTTTCACTTGCCTATTCTTCACATCAACCTTGTTTCCACAAAGAACAATAGGAATGCTCTCACACACACTGAAATTCACAAAGATATTTAGCTAATCGGTTCAGGTAGTTGTGCCACCATACAATTAAGGAACCTTAATTTCTACTTAGAGATCCAACCCCTCTACAAAAGAGATACCTGCAAAGATCTTTGTGCCACGTTGGGACATTCTTGTAAATCAATCTTGCAGTAACATCAAACATGATAACTTCACATTTCCCATGAATACTGCAACAAACAAAATCCCAATCAGTAAATAAGAAGGAAACAAATAGATAGAACTGGAAACACACGTAACCCTTGCCAATTCAATCAGGAAAATGCCAACATAAACAGGAAAAACAAACCAGTATTGATCAAAAAAACCAATAACAAAGTCTGTCCATAAATTCAAAATTAAACTAAATTAAAATTCAAATAAATATAAGTGGAAAAATACAGAACCCTCGCCAATTCAACGAGGAAAATGCCAACAGAAGCAGGAAAAGCAAACCAGTATTGATCAAAACAACCAATAACACAGTCTGTCTATAAATTCAAAATTAAATTAAATTAAAATTAAAAATAAAGAGACATAAACGAGTAAAACAGAGTGTTGATAAAAAGGAACCAAAAAAGGGCTCATAGTTGCTCCATTGTCATTGATATTGAGGTTAAAAGGTGTTGCTACTGAGCCCACACTACATACATATCAACACGGGAAAATAGAATTGATAAGTCAAAAGTTCTCTTGGGATTGATCCAAGTTTAAATCCATGTAGGACCTTTTTAAACAAAAAGTTGAAAAGGCACCCCAAAAGCTCAAATGTACAGTGCTCCAATCAACAGGTGTCTACTACACCTGCAGAGGATGACAAAAAACACTACTTTCGTAAAGTCCCAAGAGACCTGATTTCAAGTGAAAATCAAAATCAGTCTGGCAAAATACAGAAATGGGAAAATAATCAAACTAATTATTGACGTACCTTAACCACATTTTGTCATTAAACCTTACCTGACTGAGCTATAAAGTTGGATCAACATTTCATCCTTGGCTTTCTCAACTTGACAAAGCACCACAGCCTGCAAATCATCAAATCATCAATTCAAGTATCATGGACTGAATAAACACTGAGATTCTGTATGGTTGTATTGTGTGCTCATCCACATGGATGTCTTACTTTGGGAACATTTGCAGCAAGAGGCCAGAGGTCCCAATCCTGTGAAGAGCAATTTGTGTATGCCTAATTGATGTAGTGTCTGCGCCAATTGACATATAAAAGATTTGTGAGTGTATATTTCCACGGCCACTGGTCATGCTGATATAAAAGTTTTTGGATATATATTGTGCGCCAGTTTATTGATTTTCTAATGGTGTCACCACCCTTTATCACAGACTCAAGTAAAACATGCTGATATAAAAAAAAATTGGATATATATTGTGTGCCAATTTATTGATTTTCTAATGGTGTCACAACCCTTTATCATTTATCACAGACTCAAGTAAAACATGCTGATATAAAAGTTTTTGGATATATATTGTGTGCCAGTTTATTGATTTACAAATGGTGTCACCACCCTTTATCACAGACTCAAGTAAAACATACTGATATAAAAGTTTTTGAATATATATTGTGTACCAGTTTATTGATTTTCTAATTGTAATACTCCCCAGAATATTGTAAATATTTTGTTTACCGTAGTTAAAAAGGTAAAAAAAACAAACTGATAGATGATGGTTACTATCTGCTGTATAAATTGACATTTTATTATTAGTGAATAAAAGAGAGAAATGATTTCCTAGTCATGAGGATATCATGTAACTTCTGAGGGAAGTTATGTTTTTAATAAAAAAAAACAGTTGCAAAACCCTAACTGCCCCCCCCTCCCAACCGTGGGATAGTTTCCAGGAAAAGGGGGAAAGGAGAAAACTGTGCTGGAGAGGACAGGCAGGAGGCAGCGGAGCAAAAGGGGGCTTACTATGTCTGGTGATGATCAGATGGTAAGAGCGCAGTGCGCATTCAACTTGTGAAAGATTGTTGGTCTTGTGAGCAAGCTAGGGGGGAGCTTTTGTCCCGAAAGACAATCTCAAGGTCAGGAGGTGTGACTAGCTTTGACCATAGGTGACCACTCCTTGTAGAGTACTTAAATAAAAGCACTCAGGTATGGGGTACCTTCTGTGAAATGCTGATAAATTGAATTGAATTGGAAAGGTCTTGTAAGTAGATAGTTTTCTTTAAGTATTCGCCACTGTTAGATAATTAGAGAAAGAGTCTCATTTACAGGGTTTGATATTTCTTAAAGGTAAAGAGGAAAATATAGCTTTGGTAATATAGTTGTCAAATTGAGATTATCTCACTGTGGGTTTGGGTTTATGATATTTAACTATTCTATATGCCTTCGACACCCTCCCCTATAAATATGTTGATATATCATTTGTGGAAAATTTAGTATTGACCAACTGTGGAACTGGAAGGACAACAGTAGTATCTGTAAGGAAAAAATATACAGTTTGGTAGAATGCAGGAATAGAAAAGGACTTATTATTACTGTTCTATTTAGTGCGGAAATAAATAGGGAAACACACAACTACGGTTCTTTTACAAAAACAAAGAAATGAAAACAGACACAGACGGAACCACATTAGAGCTATGTGGTACAACTTGTTTTCTTGAAAATTTAGACATATAAAAAAGGGAAATATAGGAAGTTAACCAGAACATTGCTCAGTGTTCAAATCACCTCTGCAAGTTAAGAGACTTCGCGTCAGATAATATAAGAGTTGTTGGTAAATAACTGTTGCATGAATAACCTATTAAATGGGGTAGACTAAAACCCCGGAGTCACTTAGGGTTTTCAGGGTTTTGAACCCTGAATGGATGCAAGCAACTTCCAAGGATGAGAACCTCAATATAACTTCCCACTTGTTTTAAAATAACTTATCGAGAGGTAAAAACCCTCTAGCGAATTTCCTGGAAATGACAATGGGAAGCGAAACTCATAGCGGGATTGAAACCTAGAGAAATGAAAAGACCCTAAGCTTTGTTTGGGGTATGACTCCAACAATTCGTATACAAAAGCCAAACGCGATTTTACAAGAAATTATTTTAACAGACACTC
This sequence comes from Pinus tabuliformis, assembly GCA_031772625.1. Classification (NCBI taxonomy): domain Eukaryota; kingdom Viridiplantae; phylum Streptophyta; class Pinopsida; order Pinales; family Pinaceae; genus Pinus; species Pinus tabuliformis. Next base: position 822,917,945 of record CM062818.1, on the reverse strand, counting down.
AAAACTATTTATTGAACTATTGTACAAGCTAGTTCGAGGCGATATTTTGAGTCTGGAAACTTTGAATTTTCATTACAAAAAACAAAATTGAATAGTACCAAAACAGATAAACATAAGAGAATATAGGAGGATCCACATAAGAACTTTAAATATGTAATGGATGAAAGAAGTTCCAATATATACGCAATTCTGGTTTTGTACCACAAATAATTGTAATACAACCAAGAGATAATCTTATAAATTGTAGCCGAAAATCCTTTACATATTCCAAGCAAGAATAGTAAAATTTAGATAGAACTGTGTATCTGAAGCTCAAGAGCCTTGCGGGAACTAAGCCCACTTCAAACAATAGGAACTCTAAAGAAACAGAGTAGAACTCTTCAATTAACAAAGGAAAAACTTCCTTAAGAGACCCTAACCCTTCGCGCCAGTATGCTTTTAATAGAAAAGCCAAAATAACTATGATGGGCCGAGGCTAGATGGTAGGCAGGGGCCATAATTTCCCAACCAGAATGATTCTTACCCAGTCGCTATCGAAACTTGACACTGGAGGAGCGCCTTCCCCACTGGTATAGGTGCGAGCCTCAGAACAGTAACCAGACACCCTGCAAGGTTATAATCCCACATAAAAGGAGTAAGGAAACTGGCGAACAATAATGCAAATAACAGGGTTACCTGAAAACAGTCTTGACCACCTCTGGACCATGAGCTCAAACTGCAAAGACATCAATTCCACCGTGCTGAGTGTGTCTAGTTGCATAGGGGGCTAAGGTAAGGGCCACAACAGAGCAGGCTTCGTAGGGAAGCTATCAGAAGAATGAGGTCAATACCATTGCTTTCCAGAGAAGAGTAGAACCTCAGGGTAGTGCCAGCATAGGATCGCGAGGAGTGTGCTACACCGTTGATGAGGCAGAGATTCCAAGAGAAGCGAATGGGACCGGACATTCTGCTAAAGCCATGTACAGGGTGGGAGCAGAGGAGGGCAATCGCTGCGAGCATGGAAGGCCATGTGATGGTAACAGCATGAAACACCCTGAGGTGTTGTGCATCAAGCTACGTGGAATGCCAACATTAAAAAATACATAAACCATTGCAATTAATCCAGCCAGCTAAATAGCCAAGTCATCAAACATTAATTTGTTTAATAAGTGTGACGAGATGGTAGAAACAAAAACCATTAAAGTTGTAGCAGCGTCATACGTCGAAATAGGTGTCGATAATCAAGTTATGCATTGTACAGTAAATTTTTTTTATGTGATGGTGAAAATAGTAAATTAATAGAGTAGAGACATAACACTAATGGTCTCACCACCCTTTATCAGAGACTCAAGTAAAATATGAGCCCCTTCATCACAGACTCAAGTAAAGCATTAGCCCCTTTACTTGAATGCATGTACTTGAGTGCATGATGAGTGATGAGACCACTCCTCAAAACCTAGAACATCAAGAACATTAGTAAACATGGGCACAACATATATCCAAACAATAGTCTAAAATTTAAGCTTCAAGAAAAGTCACCATGAGTTGTTGGCGCAATGTTGAAATAAGATAGTTTATGAAATCATCGGGAGCGTATTTCCAGGAATCAGCCTCCACGGGGAGAAAATAATTGTTGATGTAGTCGTTGCTTCCGATGGACATTAAATAGATGGATTCACTAAAGAATTTCTTTGCTTTATCATGCCCGATTTTATTGGAAATGGACATCTTGGTCCCTTGAAACAACTCTATTTGGATCCACAAATAGAGTCGTTGAATCTATGTGAGCATACAGCCAATAGGTGAGAAAATGAAATTAACCAAAAAAAAAAAAAACCAAAGGACCAAGTAATGTTGAGTAGTTATTACAAAAGGATATCTTGTTTCGTTTAGAATGCCTCCGCCACCCGAAGCATAGTTGACACCTTGTATCAACACGTTGTTGTCATAAGTGGATGGATCCAGGATCAGCGCTGGGATTGGCTAACTTGTTTTCTCAGCTGCAATATTAGCAACACCCAATCAAATCAATACCTCCAAAATTCCCAATATACAAATAGATATTCACAAGGTGAAACAAGTTGAATTGTGGAAGCTGGGGGATGTAAGAAATACCAACTATATCACAAATGGTTCGACCATTGGTGTATCTGCCGGTAGGTATTCCGTTACCATAACCAATGCCATACCATGGATAATTGGACTTGGCTAGACTCTGTGGTAGGTGATTGTTGTTTCCAAAATCTGACAAAGAGTCCCTGAATATAAAGGATACAGGCTTTATCTCTCTTTCTGCTTCACCTGTGATAGCGTTTAACGCCACCACCATCGTGATTGCAATGAAACATGTACTCACTTCCTCAATCACAAGCCTCTCCATTGCTCCCCTCATATACTCAAAATGCTCTGTTGCAATTGTTGTTGTCTTCGAATTACACATCGCGATCCTCTGGTATTTATAATAAAAGATGGTGATTTTAGTATTGATGTCCGATACATAGAGTCAAGTATGAATATGACAAGCAATAGACAAAAAGTGGAGGAGGAAGTATTAGAATGAATAATCGTTAAGGTGTACTATTCAGAACAGCTTCCACATAACCACGGACTTGCATGCAGAGGGTGGTGGAGTAGTCTTCATGAACTGTTGATATTTTTTACATCGCCGGAAATCATCCCCGCCACCTTCCTTATTCCGTATCATATGAATAGGAGGTATAATTTTGTTTGCCACCTTAGATTGCCAATCTTTACGTAATGATCCACTACCAAAGGCTTTCTCTGCCTCTATAATAGCCCGCACCAGGGCTGATGAAGCAGACACATCAGATGTGATTTCCATATGTACTACAGAGAGGGACAAATAAAGTACTAGAGATAGCTCGTCCTAAAAAAGAATGACACACGTAGCTCAGAAAGTTAGGAGGATAATAAAAGCTACAGGAAATATAGAGGGATCAGATATACAGATAGATATCGAAATGTTAGTGAGAAAATCCTATCAAATTCGGTTAAGTGGAAATTTTGAAAGTTGATCCGGATTTAAACAGGAACGCAACAAATTACAGAGATAACCATATACACAAAGATGCAGCGGAAATAATACTTCATTTCATTAATGGAAAATACTGAAATATGCTTACAACCAGAAATGGAAATAAACCAGCTAGGGCGATGGTAGCTTATCTCTAAGAAGAGATGTGATGGCTACATGCCTCTGAACTGTCTTACAATGAGGCTCGAAGGCCTATTTATTGTTGAGAAACAGTGGAAAACCCCTTAACATTCCAAAACCTAACCCTAGAAGATGAAACGCCAAACTATGGGCCCCGTTTTGGGGTAAGTTGGTACATCAACTTCCCGGGGTCGTAACTTTGGCATACGATCTTCGTTTGACGCATACAATAGCTCGTTAGAAAGATGTATCCAAGCACTATCATTGTTGGAACGGGAAACATCGGTCCATTCCATGGACCCATGTTGCCCCCGGATTCCCCAAAAACGTCGTTTAGGGCCTCAAAACGGCTCCGGAAGTTCAGGACCCGAAAAACTGCTAAAAATAGTAAGTTGTGCTACAATTAAGGAAACTAAAAATGCTGAGAAGAACAATGGTGGGGGGTCCAGGTGGACTTGGCAGGTGGCCACCAATATCCACCTGGATCATTCCTCCCCCCTTAGGAAGCAATGGTCCCCATTGCATTGAGCTCCTCCATGAGATGAGGAAACTTTTGCTGAACTTGTTCCCTGGTGAGCCACTTGCCCTGCTGAAGGAGTTGGCCTGCTTTGACAACTCGATACAGTTGGATATTCTGTTGGCGAGTGTTCTTGATCTGTGTGTCCATGATCCGATCAGTTGCAGCTTGTTCCATGCAATCTGGATTTAATTCTGTGGGTTTGAGCTGTTCTGCAATGTCGGATGTGTCTAGCAATGGTGGAAAGTATGGCCGAAGGCGGTCCACATTGAACACTGGGTGCAGGCCAAGGAATGGGGGAATGCTGAGCTCAAATGCATTGTCTCCCATAGCCTTAGTAATGGTGTAAGGACCATATCGGAGTGGTATCAATTTCCGATAGGCTCCAGTAAGGCGTTCCTTTTGCAAATGCAACCAGACTTTGTCGCCCACCTGAAATTTGTGTGGCACCCGATGTTGATCATGTCGCTGCTTGTACTTGGCATTCGATTTCTCAAGAATGTCATGGACCTGCTAGCGAATGTGTTGGATGTGCTCAATGAAGCTGGTGGCCTTATCTGTTTCGGATTGGACATGAGTTGAATTTATGTGAGTAGCTGCAAGTGGCATGGCCACATCAATGAGGCATAGTGGCTGGAATCCCAAACCCACCTGAAAAGGGCTATGGCCAGTGGAGCTTTGAAGAGCTCGGTTGTAGCTGTGCTGAACATAGGGGAGGCTCTCGTCCCATGTGCGTGGATTCTTTGAGTTATACATTCGCAGAATGTGCACAATCATCCTATTGACAACCTCTGTCTTGCCATCAGTTTGAGGATGGAAGGCTGTGGACTTCGTGAGTTTGGTGTCCAGCATTGACCAGAGACTGGACCAAAATGTGCTGAGAAACTGACTGTCGCGAACTGAGATGATAGACTGTGGGATCCCAAAGTGCACCCACACACGTTCAAAGAAGAGTTTAGTAGTGGCTTCTGCTGTGATATTCTTCTTGCAGGCCACCATAATGGCCATCTTCGAGAAGCTGTCGACGACCACAAAAACACAGTCATTTCCATGCTTAGTGGAAGGAAGGCCTGACATGTAATCCATGGAGATGGATTCCCAAGGTCGACTTGGGGTAGGCAACGGGGTGTAGAGGTCGTGCTTCTTAATGGTCGGTTTGGCAATGGCACAGGCAGTACATGATCTGATGTACTTTCCAACATCCTGTCGAAGATTCGGCCAATAGAAATAATTTTGCAGAACTGCCACTGTTTCCTCGACCTCGAAATGCCCAGCAGCCCGACTGTAGTGGGCTTCCCAAATCATCTTGGCACACTCGCTTGAAGGAACACAAAGGTGACCGAGGTGGCATAATAGGGCATCCTGAAGGTGAAAATCTGGAACATGCCGACCTTCCAAGAGTGTCTGGTATGTGTGGCCGAATTTTGGGTCGCTTTTGTAGAGAAGTGGCCAATCAGAAGTCTCGTGCCCACAAGAGTTGGGCACGGTGGTTAACGCGATGATCGGTGGTCGACTGAGGCAATCTGCAACATTATTGGTGCTGCCCTTCTTATACTTGATATTCAAGTGGAACTGTTGCAGGTATGTAGACCACTTCTGATGGCGATCATTCTGCAATTTCCCTTGGGTCTGTATGAACTGCAGGGGTCGGTGGTCTGTGTGGATGACCGTTTCCTTCCCCAAAATGTAATGCTTCCATTGTCGGCAGGCCTGTACAATGGAATAAATCTCTTTATCATAAGTGGGGTACTTCCGGACTGTGTCTGAAAGTGTTTCACTGTGATATGCCACTGGATGTCCATGTTGAGTAAGGACTGCCCCAATAGCATAGTCAGAGGCATCTGTCTCGACCTCAAATGGTTGTTGTAAATCTGGTAACGCGAGCACTGGTGCCGTGCAGAGGTGATTCTTCAACTCCATGAATGCCTTCTGTTGAGATTCAGACCAAAAGAAATTTTCTTTTGCCCCTCCCTTGGTGACTTGACTCAAGGGCCAAGAAATATGAGAAAACCCCAACACAAACCTGCGGTAGAAGTTGGCAAGACCTAGAAAGCTGCAGAGCTCTGTTAGAGTGGTTGGAGAGGGCCAATCCCAAATGACTTGGATCTTGGCTGGATCGACATGCACCCCCTGTTCATCAATGATGTATCCCAGATACTGAACCTTGGTCATGCCAAAAGTGCATTTCTCCAAATTGGCACATAGCTTGTGTTGCCACAGTGTTTGGAGAACCTGTCGGATGTGGTGGAGGTGCTCTTCCCAACTCTGGCTGAAGATTAGAATGTCATCCAAGTATACTACTACAAAGGAGTTGGTGAATGGCCGCAAGATGTCATCCATTAGCCTCATGAAGGTTGCAGGAGCATTCGTCAATCCGAAAGGCATAACCAACCATTCGAAGAGGCCCTCCTTGGATTTGAAGGCAGTCTTCCACACATCAGAGGGTTCGATTGGTACCTGGTGATATCCTGACTTTAGATCGATCTTGCTAAAATATTTCGTCCCCTTTAGTTGGTCTAGGAGGTCATCAATCCACGGGATCGGGTACCTATTACGGACAGTGATCTTGTTCAGCGCCCGATAGTCAATACAGAGTCTCCACGTCCCATCCTTCTTCTGTACCAACATGATCGGGCTCCCACAGGGCGATGAACTTGGACGGATGTGACCTTTCTGCAGGAGCTCCTGAATCTGCCTCTTGATTTCATCGTTCTCCAGAACGGAGCGCTGATAAATTGGTCCATTGGGTAGCGGCGCACCTGGGGTCAGATCGATGGAGTGCTTGACTTGACAATGCAGAGGAACCCCTGCCGGGGAGGTGAAGATGTCCTCGTACTCCTCCACAACCTTGTCCATCTGTAGTTGTCGTGCAGAGGGACCCCATCTGGAGGCCGCGGCCACTGTCTTCTTCTTTCCTTGAGGGCGTATCATCAAGAAAACAAATTTCCTGGTTTTGGAAATGATCTTACTGCATTGTTTTGCAGTAATCAAAGAGATGGCGGTAGGTGGTGCTACCTCTGGTATCCTGTACAACTTATTTCCCAATGTAATAATAACAGCACGGGGCCTTGATTCATACACAGCATGTCGCTTCCACAAGTATGGTTGTCCTAGTAATACATCACAAACTTCAAGGGGAGCAATGTCACACAATACCTCATCCGTGAAGGGCTTGATGTTGTATGGAGGGCGACACTGCTGGCTCACGCAAAGATCCCGTCCTTGGTGAAGCCACCCAATGGTGTATGGTTGTGGATGTGCTGTGGTCGGTAAGCCCAACCGCTTCACGACCTCTGCCGAAATGAGGTTCTTTTGACTCCCGCTATCAACAATGAACTGTATCGGGGAGCCCTTTACCCACATCTGGGAGTGGAAGAGACGCTCCTCCTCCTCTGGATCTTTGGGTTCATTTTTCTAGATCTTTGCGGTAGCAACAGTGGCGCTGGGATCCGCATCAATGATCTGCTTCCCTTTTCATTCCCCTTATCGGGTTCTGACTCAGAGTCGGAACATGCATCTGATTCTGAAACCTTTAGCTCAGCCACCAGTGACTGCTTGGCCCGACACTCACTTGTGTTGTGAGTGGAGCTCTTATGGAACTCACACCATTTTCCAGTGTCCTTTCTCGGCTTCGCGGCGCTGTTCTTTGCTTGCAGCTTTGGCTGGTTGTCTTGGGCTGTCCCGCCTTGGCTTTGTCCTTTGTTATGTGGTTTAGGGGCACCTTTCCCCTGCTTTGGATTCGCAGATCCAAAGTCTCGCTTCTTTTGTTTAAACTTCTGCTCGACCTTGACGGCATATCGGTATGCTGCGCCGAGCGAGGTGATGTTTAGGAATTGTATTTCTTTCTGGATGTACTTGTGCAGGCAGCCACGGTATTTGAGTATCAAATGTTGCTCTGAATCCTTGATACCCAACTTTGTGCGAAGGGTATGGAAAAGATTGGTGAACTCCGGCACGTCTTGGTCCCTTCCCTGCCGCAGCGTGGTCCACTTTATGTATTCATCCTCATAGCTTCCAACAGGGTAGTACTGCTCCTTGATGGCATCCCGGAACGAATCCCAGGTTGGTGCGACTGAAAATAGTGAGCCAGTACTTTCATCCTTCTGCTCGCAGTAGGTTTCCCACCAGTCCTTGACGTGGGGGGCTGCTTTGAGAAGAGCAAAAACAATCTTTTCCCGACTCGAAAATTCATGAATAGAAAAATAACCCTCTAGCAGATTTAACCATTTATCTACGGCATCTGTGTCTATCTAACCCTCGAATATGGGGATTTCAAAATTAACTTGTACCTTAAAGGGTGTGGCGTTTCCAGAGTAGCTGCTGGAAGCCGATGTGTTGCTTCTGGGTAGCCGCTGAAGGATCTGGGCAAAGCTGTCCATCATCGCGTTCTGTTGTCGCTCGAGGGCTTCTTCGAGCAAGATTTTGATGGGATCTCCTGCCCCCTTGTCTTTCTTCTCATCCGCCATGGGAGGCCGTCGGGATTTGCGAGGCTGGTCTTGCAAAGGTTCAACCAGTTCAAGCCCTAACTCCTTATATCCCGACCTTGTTGGGGACATGCAAAGAAAAACAGAGAAAAAGAAGACCGCTCTGATACCACTGATCTGGATTTAAACAGGAACGCAACATATTACAGAGATAACCATATACACAAAGATGCAGTGGAAATAATACTTCATTTCATTAATGGAAAATACTGAAATATGCTTACAACCAGAAATGGAAATAAACCAGCTAGGGCGATGGTAGCTTATCTCTGAGAAGAGATGTGATGGCTACATGCCTCTGAACTGTCTTACAATGAGGCTCGAAGGCCTATTTATTGTTGAGAAACAGTGGAAAAACCCTTAACATTCCAAAACCTAAACCTAGAAGATGAAACGCCAAACTATGGGCCCCGTTTTGGGGTAAGTTGGTACATCAACTTCCCAGGGTCGTAACTTTGGCATACGATCTCCGTTTGACGCATACAATAGCTCGTTAGAAAGATCTATCCGAGCACTATCATTGTTGGAATGGGCAACATCAGTCCATTCCATGGACCCATGTTGCCCCCGGATTCCCCAAAAAATGTCGTTTAGGGCCTCAAAACGGCTCTGGAAGTTCAGGACCCGAAAAACTGCTAAAAATAGTAAGTTGTGCTACAATTAAGGAAACTAAAAATGCTGAGAAGAACAATGGTGGGGGGTCCAGGTGGACTTGGTAGGTGGCCACCAATATCCACCTGGATCAAAAGTTGAATATTTTCAGGGAAGTATGTACAACCTTACGCACTGATGATATATATATATATATATATATATATATATATATATATATATATATATATATATATATATATATATATATATATATATATATATGCGAGGGTATAAAAACCAATAGAGCTAATTAAAAATTTAAAATTAGCTGATGAAAGAGATCACGTCATAGCCAAAATGACAGTTAAGAAAGTCATCCGAAACGTACCAACCCATGTTTCACAAGTAATAAAACATGAATACTCGAGTCCATACCATTCCAGAGAATTCTAGAGCAAGGAGTTGGAAAACCAAAACCTTACTAGAAATTAACCCCAAAAAAACTAGGAGACCTGCAAACTTAAGGACCCATCTAGAACCCTGAACCTAAGAGCTGTCCAAGTGAAACGAAAATGGAAAAGCCTTAGACTGTAGCAGGAAATATGCTGAAAAAAAATACCATAGTATCATGGAAATCAGGAACAATCAGGACAGCAGCATATACAACTATAGCATATACACCAGGAATTCCCTATTCTATAGCGAGCATCAGTGCATGGCTGGGAAATAATGAAATGGTTTGTAAATATTGTGCATGGGAATTTCGAAACAAAGACTTCCTTAAATATCAGGTAAGAACTCTGCAATAGTAATTCTAACCGAGCAAAAAGCATTTCAGCTTTACCATATCAATTGCAAGGAGTAAGGAACCACTCATACTGAAACTAAAAAACCACAGAGAGGATATGAAAAAAACTGAAATATAGTAGCACAACTCATCAGATACAGGAAGGAGAACTGATACTCACTTAAACGGGGAAATAAGGTTATCAAATACCCATCCGAAGCAGAATTAAGATGACCAGAATCATACTTTCTCTTGATATACTCCAAAGAGTAAGACAGCAAGAAAAGGTTCAGTCCATGCTAGACATGGACGAGAAAAGAAACCCACTCAAGATGATGAGAAGAGGATTAAAACTGGCAGGCATCTATAATCATGGAGACTTAAATCTATGGTCGTGGATGCGAGTAAGGAAAAAGGTGAAAGTTCAATGAATGAAATGAAAATGCAAGAAAGTCCTACAATTGTCAGGCCATAACTAGTATGCGAAGCGCCAAAAAAGATCTAACCAATTTAGAATCATACCACGTGCTAGGAAAAACAGAAAGGGAAAGGCCATACGCCAGACTAAATATGGCCATGCGCAGCTACAAGGATAAAAACTGAGATCCACTCATCTAGACAGGAAACATTAATGGTAGACTAACTAGACCAAAATGATGTTATGAAGCATGAAGACATCTTACCTGAAAACAAAAGACACGCGTAGGGTAGCTAGATATAGGGAATGCCACGCACAGAGACATGGATCGTAGCCATAAATCAAATGCAAAGAGATATTCCACATTCAAAGCCACGCACCAAGAGATGGTTCAAAGCATAAGGCCTCACACAGCGCAACAGAGTTCTCATGCTGTGCTTCAACTTCCATTTTCACTCATACAGCTTTATCCATCACTGCGAGCCACTGAAATCCTACAATTGAAGTCATAGAATTAGACAATGCGAATCTTTATTACAATATCTCCCACTTCCAAAACTCACTCTGGTTAGTATTGGAGCTTTGTGAAAATTTCTTTAAATAGTCACAAATTAGCACTCAGAAATAGAAACCTAGGTTTCCTTAGAGAAATCTTGGAATATGGCTCAATATTAATATAAAAATATCCTTGGACTACCAATGAAATTACCTCAAAAAATAGTGAAGATTCCTTGATTATGCCAGTGAGTTCAACCACAATAGAATCTGAAATTATTCCATAGAGGTGATTCAAATTAGGCCTCAAAATAGGTAAAAATACTCCACAAAAAACCTCAAGTATACTCCTCAGAAAATCCACAATAGCCTTAGATCAATCTTAATAGCTCACAATGAAATTCATCTTCATCCATAGGTGAATGCGACTATTCCTCACCTACTAGAATAGAGATAATTCTAGGATTGGATAAAATTTCAATCCACTCCAAGGAGATGTCAAGCTCAAATATAAAGTGGAGAAAGCTTCTAGAGGGGTGAACATCATCCTAACACATGGCGCTGACATAGACAAAATGAAACTTGAATTTTTAAATTTTGGAGCCAAAAAAATTATCCTTAAAAGAAGACATAGGATTCAAAGTATTTAATCAATAATCCCTTTACAAAGTCTTTCTTTGTAAGTTAAAAACAACTAGGATGATCCTTAATAATCCCAATATTAATGTTAATCAACCATTTGAGAATAAGTTCCATTAATTCACCACAACATCAAGTTGCCTTCATCAACGCATTTTGGGGATATTTACCATACTTTTGAGGCACTAAATTTAATCAAGCATATCTCGTAAAACATGAGGAGTTATGTGGCATTCCACCTACCATTGGAATCGACACAATGAGGAGAATCAAATGAAGATGGTCTTGGACCCAAAAACATTGATTCTTGCATCCAAATTCCTAAATGCAGAGTATCATGGCTACACTACAACAGCTTGCTTTCTTCTCTTCCTTTTAGGGTTTTGTGACCATTGGGTATTCCTATCAATGCAATCCATTGACAGATATTAAGAGTGTTTCAAAGAATGAGGTTGGGATAAATGACAACAACATTCAACAATTGATTGCGTCAATTATTTGATTAAGCCATCTACATATGCTATAGTTCTAACTATATCCATCCATTTATGTTTAGACTGAGATAAGACAATAATATAATTGTGATCTCTATTTTCTAAAACATTGATGTAACTTTTTTTTGTAGGCTAGAAGTGATGGGGGATTTTAACTGTTGGCCTAATGTGAGGGGTGCCTTAACAGTGGACCCATTAACCATCAATCCAAAGCTGAGTGAGAAAAACGTTTCTATAACTTAATGTTGATAGATATTATTAATTTTTTGATTTTGTGTATAACCATATTTATTCTTAAATGTTCCTATAGATAACTTTTAAGGAAACCCATTAGATACCTTTAATGTTAATCAACCATTTGAGAATAAGTTCCATTAATTCACCACAACATCAAGTTGCCTTCATCAACTCATTTTGGGGATATTTAACATACTTTTGAGGCACTAAATTTGATCAAGCATATCTCGTCAAACATGAGGAGTTATGTGGCATTCCACCTACCATTGGAATCGACACAATGAGGAGAATCAAATGAGGATGGTCTTGGACCCAAAAACATTGATTCTTGCATCCAAATCTATCTCGATGGATAAAGCTCTTTTTATCTTTTGGCCCTAGGATAGAGATACATTTTGATTGAATTAATAGAGATCTTTTTCAACCCTCTTTGGTAGGGGAAATCTAAGCCCTAATTCTCACAATTCAAAGCCCTATGTCAGACACTATTTTGAGGCCTAGAGAAGCCTTTGCTAAGGATCTTTCACAAGAAAGTAGGTGGCTATGTTTTGAGTCTCATTCAACCCTCTATGGAATTTAATATAAAACTACTTCATTCCTTATAAATTTGTTCAGTGGCATCTTAATGAGTGTAGGAATGTGGTTTCATTTCAGACCTCCTAAGGCAACTTGAGCCTATGTTTCAAATATTTTTGGGAGGGTCTTGTACTTCACTAAATATTCCTCTTCTCACTAAAGTGGGGCATCCATGTGTTCTCTTATGTTGGATTGGATATTGGAGTGATGTCACTTCAAATGGTTGTTCAAAGTTCTTTCTGAGGTTGGATCTAGGCCTAACGAGTTGTCATTTAAAACTCCACAAATCTCCGGTTAGTATTGGAGCTTTTCACCTTATTACAATATGGCACTCTAGAATTAGAATATGGGTCGATATTGAAGTCAAAATCCTCCCTTAACCCTTTAGCCAAAAAGATGTCTCCTCAAGTATCTCCAATAATATCATATGAAGAGTCATAATATTTAACTTGGAATTATGGCCCACCATGATCATCTAATAATTAATTGACATAGCAGTAGACCCAAATTTAGGGATTGGGTGGATCATATGATGGGACTATGCTAGTGGGAACCCTAAATAAATGACTTGAAACCCCCTTGATTTTCTACCTTGATGGCATTCATCTCCCAAATTTCTTGTTGGATACACAAGTCCTGAAAACATGACAAGGAAGATGAGAGGAAGTTGACAAGGACATTAGGTTGTCGTAGAACATGATAAAGTGCATCCACATGGATGAACATGGAATCGGAATTAAGGTCATAAAGTCATAAAGGTCACAAAGGTGCATCAAAATATTTTTGGAGTGACCCAAAGGTAAATATACAATTCTTGTCTCGTATAAAATAAAATATATATTTATTGTGGTGATAGTATCCACAAGATTCTTAGAACTAGTGGTATAGTGTTTGGCAATGAATGAATAACCAAGAAAAGGGGGAAAGTATCTAACACTTGTACACTCAAGGCTAGCCTACAATTGATGTTACATTGCCTTGGAATCTCCACCATATTTGGGTAACTCGAATTCTCCACGCACTAGATATTTTGGGTTGATTGATCAATTAACTGGATGATGATTGAGTTTGACTAAAGTCCCACTACACAATTGGCCTTCCACTAGTATGGGCTCTAAAATGTTCCATGATAAGTGCTTATTCTTGGGGCTTGGTTTTCAAGGCAAAGTCCAACGTTCACCCTAGACTAACTATGATCATCAATAACCACTTGGTGAATGCTAGTAGTCAAGCAGTAAACCAACCACACAAGAATTTGAAACCGAATAGGTAAATATGAAAATTAAGTATGTTAACGCAAGAGTTCAATAAGAACTTGAATTTAGTTACTCGTGCCTACTAGGGAGATATTTCCATTAAAGGAAATCATAACACAAGAAACAACAGAACAAAGTATAAGTGATCTGAATGATGATGTTACCAAATATGTAAGTGAAGGACTCGGAAATTTATAGTGATCATGGGAATGATAGATCTCGAACAGAGCATGATGATGTTGTTGGGGAGGGATATATCATTGTGGAGGGATGGATTTAGTTTCTAAAAGGGTCTCAACTCAATCTACCTAGTTGGATGGATTGTTTATCTTAGATACATTGAGATTGGTTAAATTCAGCTTATCGGGGTCATGAGGGTAGGAAAGGGAGGCAAAATAGAGATGAGAAGCTTAACAATGATCCAAATATATGCCTGCATTTAAAGGTAAATGGAATGCTAGGGGGGTAATTTGATTCAAACAAAGGGTGAATTATGATTCCCTAAATGGACATCATGAGACTGTGTTTAAGATTCACCATTCTGAAGCTGCGAGAAGACTAGAGTGTAAGCACAAGAGATAAGCTAAACATATTGTGGGTTGTGAAGAGGGCCAAGAAGTCCCTTTCTGGTTCTTCCTCTTTTATATTGGAGACACAAGATTTAAGAGTGTTTATAAGGTAGCAGTAAAGATGAGATGGATTGTCAAGCATATGCTGGCAGGGGTGTTGTTGGACTGTCACAGTGGAAGAAATGATCTAATGGATCAAATGAATGTCTACTGAAAAAGAAAATTTCAATGTTGAGGTGCGACTTGGGAGGGGTAGTTGATGGTTCCCTACGCTAGGTCAAGTGCTTGCAATGGATTAAAGATCAACTTCTGCTGCAAAGTCTCACGAGGAATATGATTATGCAATAATTGCACCTGAAGAATTCAAAGTCAAAGTCTAGGACTCATTATAAAGAAGCGGTTCAAACAATAACCACTAAGTTTTGAATGGGATCTAAAATTTGACTTTCTCAAAATTGAATGAAGTTGGAACCACTCTGAAACAACTCGAAACAATTAATGTTAATATTAAAAATTTAAGTAAAAGCTATCATTATCCTTATCTTTCCTTTTCAAAAAGGAAAGATAAGGAGAACGTCAACTTTAAAAATTAAATATTACCATTAATTACTAGGGTTAGGTTTTGTAGGGCCCTCGAGTTAATAATTTTTTTTCCCTTCTTAGTATTTTTATTAAAAAATTATTATTTGGTGGTCATTAGCTATGCTGCACTACATTCTTCAGAATTGGTCAGTTTATTAGAGAACTAGTGAATTTGATGTTTTAAGGTCAATTCAATACAAGACCGACCTTAGCCAATCTGAACCACCAAACTAGACTAGTACAACTCTAGGCCAATGGGACCAACCAATTCCACTAGTTCTAGGCTAGTTCCAATAAGATTTTTCCCTTCTCATCTTCCTCTGAAGTCGTTTTGTTGGATCCTTTCAGGAATGGTGATTTGGAAAGTGCCATAAACTATCGAATTTTTGTGAGCACCTAAGATCATAAGTAGTTAAGCCTTGGCAAACAGAAATTTACAAGGACCTAGTACAAACATCCCAAAAGATATTTAGTAAGGATGTGCATGCAAGGAACTATTACAGACCTCCCAAGATACTTATTGAGGACGTGCATGACCAAAAAGCATAAAAAAAAAATATCCACCCTCAAAAACCATGCCCAAAACATTGAAGTGTGGTGCAAAACAAATTGCTGGTAGGCTATTAATGCTACCAACAATCATTCACTCACTAATTTCACAAGAAGCTCCTAATCAAGCAACCTCCTCCACTATGGTTATATCAAGTTCTTACAACTGTGTGGGGTACAAGAAATTAAAACTACCTTCGAATCTCCACCAATTTTAGGGGACTTGACTTCTCTTCATGCCCCAACTATTTTGGGTTGATTGATCAGTTAACTAGATGATCACCAATTTTGACTGAAGTCCCACTGCTTAAATGACCTGCCACTAGTTCCTCCAAAAGTTAGAACTAGTTTAACTGACAACAACCTGAGATAATTGACCTTTATTGCCACAAGTTAGCAATCGCATATGCAGAACTGAACTCTAACTCCTACAACTCAAATTTATTGAGTAAACTAGGTGATACAAGCCATGTCACACAAGTTAACATCATCCAAGTTGTCTGTTGATGTGGAAATTTGAATTTTTTTCAATTTAATCAAGGAAAAATCAAATTGAGAATTTCTTGCTGCATTTTTCAACACATAGTTCATTGGAAGGCATTACTTTCACTATGAACTTGGCATAGTTCACATGTTAAGTTCATAATGTTTTGGGCTGATGTGGTTCTATGTGTTGTGTATATAAATAATAGGTGTCCAACTCTTGCTATTAGAAACAAGAGTCCCTATGAAATGTGGTATGGCCACATTCCTTCGGTGAGGCATCTCAGGGTTTTTGGTTCCTCATATTATGCATTCATACCTAAGGAATAGATAAAAAAAACTCAGTGCAAGGAGTCACAAATGTATCTTCTTTGGGTACTCATACCTCCAAAGCATACCATCTCTATGATGAAGTGAATAAGAAGTTTATAATATCTAGAGATGTGATCTTTCTTGAGTCTTCCAAGATTGACATTGTTGTTGAGTGGTAGATTAATTGTTTGGATATATTCGAACATGCAAAGTATTTTCAAGAGTTTGACAGTGAGATTCCACATCTCCTTCTCTTAGCTATATAATATCTATGAAGAGCCTTGAAGAAATTAGGTTGAAGGAAATTCCTTCACCTGCTTTGTCAAGAAAGAGCTAAGAGACTATTGGCAGCAGGTAGCCAAATTTGACAAGCTGTGAGGGTACATGCACGATACAAAGCAAGGATTAATGCAAAGGAGTAATGCAGAGGAGAGTACTGACTACATACATATCATCAAACATGTTTCATCCCACTTAGGATGCCTTGCATCGTGCCTGGTTAGTCACAAGATCATGTTGGTCACAACCTCAGTAGCTTAAATAAACAAGTGGTAATACTCTTCATCTTCTAAGCTATGTAATAAACAAGTGAAAGGGAGCAAGACACGTAGATCAAACACATGGAATGAATTTCAGTTCTTGCAACCATTAATGTCATTGAAGACAGAATGATACGACAATGATAAGAAAACTTTTAGGCTACATTAAGAGGTGTATTTCAAAATACGTGCTTTGTTTTCCATACCTAGCCTCCAAAGGGTTTTGCATCAGATGGAGTCTTCATGCAGTCCTAATATTCTATCATACCTTGGGTTTCTTGGTCAGCTTATTTTTCTCCTCAGCTCTTTGAGAGTCATCTATCATGTCTTCTTTCTTCATGGCCCTACTTGGGAGGAGGCATTGGGAGGACACATCTATGCAATTTCAGGCTGCAAGGCAGACTGGGTATTCAAGGGGAAAAACTGCACAGTTTTTGGAGACAGTGGGTTCTGGCTGAGGGAAGGACACTGGAGGAAGCCACTGTGCATTTTTGAATGGTAAGGGAGGTTGGGATTTCTGCGCATTGCATGGTTCAAAAAAGCAATTGAAAATCTGGAGGGTTACATGTGTGAAGTGTGTAGTTCAGGAAAGTTGGATGAGGCTAGGTTGCTAAGGAAACTCCGAAATTTAGCTAATTGTGGGATCAGTGGAACTTATGTGAATAGTGATAAAACTTCACTACGATCAAACACTTGAAAACTTATCGATACAACATAGACCATCTAGAACATATAACACATACTTCACTTAATGCAACAACCTTTGTGGAAGCTTACGGCAAGTGCGGCTTCGATTATAGACTTTGGGAGGATAAAGGCGACACTTGTGTAAGAGTGTGTGAAATGAGTGTTAAACATGTCTCATTCTCATAAATATTTCCCCTTGAAGAAAAACAAACCTCCCTTTGCATGACAAGTGATTACCCCCATAACCAAAGATGACACATTCTATGTAAAGATAAAAGCATAAATGACTCTTAAGATCGAAAAGGGGAGCTCGAGATCATCAACTTACCAATAAGTGACTAAGGAACGATTGATCACAATATCCATAGTAGGCTCTGAAATTTAATTACAAGCCAAAATTTTGGAGGGTGTTGCAGCCTCTACAATAGAGCCTTCACCTTCTTGCTAGCTTCGTTTTCAACTAGTGCCTTGAATTCTACGAACTCAGAGAATGTCTCATCTTTATTCCACATGAAGAAGATCCAACACTTCTGTGAGAAGTCATCAATAAAAGTGACAAAATATTTGTGTCTGACAGTGTAGGTTGTCGAGAAAGGTCCATAAACATCATAGTGGATCCTTTCTAGGACTGCATGTGCTTTGTTGTCCTGATCATGGAATGTGGATTTTATGTACTTTTGTAATGTACATCCTTTGCATATATATTGTTGCTTAAGTGCTCCTTTAGAGAGGCGAGTGGTTATTTTTTCTATAATATTCGAGGTACCATGATACAAATGACCAAGTATTTTGTGCCAAAGTTCATTGAAATCGCGACCTTCACTTTCTCCACCTTAGTGATAATGTACCACATTCTTCCACATCTAGCTTATACAGGTTCTTCACACGAACCCCGATCTGCTTCACCTGCCCCATGGCTATGTGTCTTAGGAATGCTTTTCCTTTGTTGAATATGACTTCACAACCATGGTAAACCAACCACTCAGTGAATGCCATTAGACAGACCCCTAATCCTTTACCTTTACCTTTTTTTACTATCGCCTCATAATTGTTGGTTTTGAAGGGCATCTTTGATGTAACGTCAAAGACCTTTCGCCATAATAACAAATAGAAAGGGTGAGAGAGGGTCCCCTTGTCGGATACCTCTAGACGGGTGGAAGGGGGTGGAGGGGGTCCCATTGACAAGAATTGACAAAAAGGTAGAAGTGATGAGACTCATAATCCATCTTACCCAAAGGGGGGTAAATCCAAAGGCTAGCAGTATTTTTTGAATATATTTCTAGCTTAAAGTATCGAAAGATTTTGAGAGGTCGATTTTTAGGAGCATACCTGCCTTTTTGGTTTGCTTTAGGGAGTGAATGATTTCATGAGTGAGAATTATGCCATCGTTGATCTGCCTTCCTTCCATGTAACCTGATTTCTCCAGTGATATAAGAAGAGGAAGCAGGGGCTTGAGGCGTGTGGTGATCACTTTGTAGACAATTTTATACAATACATTTCATAGTGCAATAGGTCAGAATTTGCCTGGAGTTTAGTTGCTCTCCTCCTTAGGTATGAGGGCGATGAAGGTGGCATTCAAGGATGGAAGTATCCATCTGTTAACTCTGGACTCCTCGACTACTTGTTAGACTTCCTGCTTGATTAGATCCTAGAAGTTGTGAAAGAAGTCTAAAGTGAAGCCGTCTGGTCTGGGTGCTTTCCCAACTTTGAGTTGTCGCATAGCTATCTCCACTTCCTGTAAAGAAATAGGTCTGAGGAGTATTTGATTGTGTTCCTTAGTTACGATCTTAGGAATAATCTTGATGATCTTCTCTATAGCTGGCAGCCGATCAGTCTCTGTTTCCTGATGCACCCTCCGAAAGTGGGTGAGGAGTTCCTCTTCTATATCTTTATGCTTCTCTATATGTTCCCCTTGTTGATTTTGGAGGAGAGTAATGCTGTTGTGCATTCTCCATTGGATAGTGGTATGGTGGAAGAACTTTGTATTGCGTTCGCCCTCTTTAAGCCATCAAATCCTCAATTTTTGTCTCCAAAGAATCTCTACCTATCTTGCTCTTTCTGAGATCTGTGTTTGTAGTTGACGTTCCTGTTCTACTATGGTTTTGGATCTGCCTTCAGCTATGATTCTCTATTATAATTTTTGCATTTCTTGTTCAAGAGTGTTTTGCGCCTGAAAGATATTGCTGAAGGTAAAGTGATTCCACTGTTTTATTTTTTCCTTGATATGTTTTAGCTTTTGTTGGAGCTTGTACATTTTTTTTTGACAAATTCGGTTGCTATTATAAATCTGAAAAAAGGAGGGAGACTGAGCTCCTGAAATACATGCTGAGGTGCCAAGAAGAGCTAGGGAAGAAGGAGTTACAGCTTAAACAAAATTCCTCCTTAATCCTGCCTTTTGGGCTTCTAAAAACCAAAGACCAAAGGTAAATCCTAACAAACTGCAGTAGTAAATAACAACATTTACAAAGCATATCAATCTATATTATTGTGGCTGATGTGTCGAGTAGTGGACTCTTTAGGTTTGTCATCGGTGCCGACTTGCTTCAAGCTTGACGAACTTGTTGGAGCTGCATTTCTCTTTTCTACTGTTCCTTTTCCGCTGTTCCTTTTCTGATGTTCCGTTTTTTCTGATGTTCCTTTTCTGTTGTTCCTTTTCTACTGTTCCTTTTCTACTGTTCCTTCGGGAAAACGGAATAGCAGAAACCAAAGGTATATCGGATGAGCTGAGATGTTGTTTAGATCCAGGAGGTCTCTTCATTATGGTATATACTGAAATGATTCCATGCCATTGCAGATAAGGCAGCCCAGTGATCTGGCACAAGCTTTGTTGGCTTGACTATCTGCAATTTTATTGAGCGATGGCAAAACATGATAGTAGCGCACATCTTTCATGGTGTGTCCTAAAATTTGGCACCGTCTAATAATCTGCTGAAGGAGAGCATTGGGTAGATCCCTATTTTGAACCATTGCACTAACGACTATCACCGAGTCCGCCAATATCGTGACTGTGTCTATACCAAGCTTCCTAAGTTGGATAAGACCTTCGTAAAGGGCTATGGATTCTGCTCTGTTATTGGAAGTGTGGCCAAGACCCCACTCGTATGAGAGTATGTTATCCCCATTACCATTAAAAATAACTCCTCCCAACCCTGCTGCCCCAGGATTCGACTTTGAGGCCCCATCGAAACAGAGATAATGCCTATTGCTATTTTTAAGCCAACCTGCAAATTCTTCCTCTTTTAGCCTGATCTTCTAGTTAGGGGAAACATTGTTGTTTCTATTGCTAGCACCGTTGCCCTTCTGATTACTGGTGTTTTGGTGTAACAGGTGTCCAATGAAAATGTGTTCTTCTATGCTAAGTTCACTGACATTTATACTTCTCGGATTCTTAACTGAGATGATATCAATGGCAAGACTCCTTGCCTTGGTGCAAAGGCTTCTAACAGTCGAGTCCTTATCCTTAAAAGCCTTCCGATTTCATGCTAGCCAAATATTCCATAGCATATTGTGGGGAAGAATGTCCTAGACTCTCTTCACTGTGTTATTTTTCCTGTGCTACCAGGGGTAGTTTTTTTCCATTTGTAAAGAATTTCTCCTATGGTGTTTTGGGTGTTCCATGGGATTTGATTGTTATGAGACAAGTTCCTCTAGCAGTTGATGGAAAAAGGGCATTCAATAAAGAGATGATGCATTGATTCTTCAGCAGCTATGTAGTTAGGACAATGAAAGGGGCCATTAATTCCCCTCTTTTGAAAATTTTCGGCCGTGAGGATTTTCCCTTTGAGCAGGGTCTAGAGAAAAAACTTGATTTTTGGAATTGCCTTAGATTTCCAAACCACCTTCCAATGGTGCCAACTTGGCATGGGGTAGCTGATGTTGTAAATATAATGGTGAGAAACTTGGATGGTGTAAGAGGATCCGGATGGGTCCCAACGAAACCCATCAAGATCGTTCTTTTTGACAGGGGCTATACTGTGCAAAAGGGATTGAAGGATAGAAAGACTTGCGTTAAGACTATTGGGTATGGCTGGGAAGGCCCAACCTGACCAAAGAAGGGTGTGAGGATCCCATTGGGAGATCTGGTCCAGGGAATGAATTCCTATTTTTTCAAAAAAGGAAAGGATAGGGTGGACTCCCCCATGTTTGTTTATTGGCTGCTGACCCATGATTCCGTCTGCTCCAATATTGATGCTTGCACCTCCCTTGGAGATTTTTGAAGTATTTTGAGCAATTAGTGGAATTTCTCTCTTGCATAATCGCCAAATTTTGGAGGATTCTCTATTGGGAATATCTCGATCAAGAAGCTACTATCTAGGAAAATTGAGGTATTTAATTTCCAGAACATTTTTCCACCATGCTGGGAGTCCAGTAATGAATCTCCAAACAATTTTGCCTCCAAAGGATAAATTGAGAAATTTAGGAGATCTAATTCCAATACCTCCTTGGTCTTGGGCTTGGATCACATGCTTCCAATTAATCAAGTTGAATTTCCTTTTATCATTTTTCCCCCCTGCCATAGGAATTGGCGAAGGACGATTTCCATTTTGTTGTGGAAGGAGGCTGAAGCTTGAAGAAGAGAAAAATGATATAGGGGGAGAGAAGATATACCTGACTTAAGAAGAGTGAGGTGACCAGCTGGGTTGAGGCAAATAGATCCCCACTGCTGCACTTTTCTTTTCATTTTGTCGACTACTGTGTCCCAGAATTCTGCTCTCAAAGGTCCAGCACTTACATGCATGCCCAAGTAAGAGAAGTGAGTCCAATCATACTTGCATGTGACTCCAAAGATGATGGCGATATTGTGAAGCACCTGTACTGTTGTGTTCCAGCCATATACGCAGCTTTTGAAATTATTTACCATTCCGCCAGAGTAGCTCATGTATTTGTCAAGGAGAGATTTGAAGCGCTTGGCTATTATGGTGGAGGCCCCTCTAATCAACAGGGTGTCATCGGCAAATTGTCAATGATTTATGTTCTTGACCCCATCCCCAAATTTTATTCCTGTGATTAAGCCAACCCTTTGGCTGAAGTCCAACACTCTGCTGAAGGATTCAACCATTAGAATGAAGAGATAAGGTGAGAGGGGAAAACCTTGTCGGAGGCCTATGGAGGATTGGAAAGCTTCTCAAGGTCTGCCATTTATAAGAGGGGAGATCCATGGCCCCGAAATGCAGGCTCGAATGAGGTTGAGAAAGCGGTCATCAAATCCCATCTTCTTCAAAGCTACCAAGAGGAAGGAGTGTCTCACTCTGTCAAATGCATTGGCTAAATCAAGCTTGAGGATAAACCCTTTCTCATTTCTGGTTTGACTCGAATGGATGGCTTTTTGCACAAGTAAAATGGAATCAGTTATTTGTCTGTTGGCTAAGAATCCCCCTTGATTTTCGGAAATGAGAGAAGGGAGCAAAGGCTTTAGGTGGGTAGCAATGATTTTTGTCAAGATTTTATAGGAGGAATTACAGAGTTATATGGGCCTGAAACGAGGAAAGGAATATGGCCTGTTTTCTTTGGGGATGAGTGCTAGATGAGTAGCATTGGTATGTCCTCCTATTTTTCCTTTTCGTTGGATCCAATTGAGCATTTTTGTCAAGTCCTTTTTAATAATTCCCAAGAATGCTCGATAAAAGCAGATGGGAAAGCCATCTGGTCCCGAGGCTTTATTAGGTTGAAGAGTCCAGATTGATCTCCTGATTTCCTCCTAATCTATCTCCTTGCTTAAAATGTCATTCATTTCCCTGCATATCCCTATTGGGAGATGCTGCAATAAATCTGTATAATCCTCTGCTTCCTTTGTTTTAGTTAGCAGGTCCTGATAGTGATCTGTAGCAGCTCTTTGAATGGCCTCCTGAGTGCTTTGTCTATCACCTTCTGCATCTAGGATGGAGCTAACATTATTCCTTATCTTTTTGGTTGTCATTTTCTTGTGAAAAAAAACTAAGTTCTTGTCACCCCTTTGTAACCATAATTGTCTCGACTTGAGCCTCCATTTTGTTTCCTCTTCTCTGTTAACTCGGTATAGCTGTAAGTAGAGTTCATTTTCTTGTTGTTTGTTCTCTTGGGAAAGGCCATTATCCTCTATTTCTCTTTGGATACTCTCCAGATTTTTTCTTAATTTCCTTTTTTAGCTTCTCTAGTTCTTGATACTTTTTTTTAGCCCATTCCTTGATGGCTTGTTTTGTTTTTCGTAGTTTTGTTTCCCAAATGAAACTGCGAGAGCCTTCCATGTGTTGGATCCAAGAGCTGTAAACAATTCCTACAACTGTTGGTATATCATTCCAGAGAGAACTATATCTGAATGGAATGGGCCCAAGTGGCCTATGATTTTCCAGCATTAGAGTTATTGCGAAGTGGTCATAGGTAGAGCATGTTAGAATGTTAGCATATCCGATGAAGAAAGCAGAGAGAAGTGTAATATTGATGAGAATTCTGTCCAACCGCTCCATGATGTTACCAACACCCATCCTGTGGTTGTTCCAAGTGTATCTACGGTTTTTTGGAGGGACATCCATAAGATCATGCTTTTGCATGATATTTTCCAACTGTATTCTATATGGATCAGGCGTAAAATTTCCTCCCCTTTCCTCATTGGTGTGGAGGATTAAATTAAAGTCACCTCCTAGAATAATGTTAGTGTTCTCTTCTGCATCCAAACTATCTTTTAGATCATGTCAACAACTACCCTTATCTCTGCAGTGATTCGGCACATAGATGTTGTAGATGATAATGGCTTGCTGATCTGCTTTATTTTCCAGAGTTGTTTTGATCTAGTGTTGATTTATTGTTTCCGAAATACAGTTCCATATACCTTGATTCCAAATTGTTGCTATTCCTCCTGAGGCTCCTCTTGCCTCACTAATGCTTCCTCTATACTGTCTCTGCTGCTCAATGACTTTATTCATTTCCTTGTGGTTTTGTTTTGTTTCTTGTAACATAATAATTCCTGGCTTCTCAGAAATGATAAGATCCCTTAAGGCTACTACCATAAAGGGGTGCCCAAGTCCCCTGATGTTCCAAGATAATATTTTCATCATTGGATATGCGGTATGCGGGGAGTTTCTCGCCCCCCTTGGTCCTTGTTGATTGCTTTTTTGTCATGTTGCCCCAGGATAGAAGTTTCTATGGGTGTCTGCATTCCCATTGCTATGTACTTTTGTGTGTTCTCATCCCTGTGCTGCTTAGCAGATTTCCTGCCTGGGCCAGGTTTCTTGGAGGGTTCACTAGAAGCCCCACGATCTTTAGATGAGCTTCTAGTGATTCTGTTGAGGGGAGGATCAAGAAGAAGCTGAGCGGAAATAGTAAGAGGCAATGAGGATTTGATAGTGTCTTGGCATTGGCTTTCAGGGAGAGGGGGCTCGTGGGGATCAAGAAGAGAGTGGGGGAATGAGGGGTCTTCTTCCTCCAAAGATTCGAAGGGGTTTGATGTAGAGGGTAATGGCTGAGTCAAGATGGGAGGGGGGGGGGAGAAGGATGTAGCTTGGATTTCTAGGGCAGGCTTTGGTTTTGGGGCAAACTGTTTGGGGTTTGCTTTCTTTTTTTTACTTATTCCCATGTGTCTTCACTGGCTTCAGCATTTTCATTCATTTCATTTTCTTTTAGTTTACTACACCTATTAGCAAAATGACCATATTCATGGCATACCTTACATTTGAACGGGATTTGTTCGTAGTCCAGCTGCTGAATATGGGTCCATTGGTCCACTTTGATCTTGATTGCTTCCGGAAGGCCCTTTCCTAAGTCAACTTCAATGAAGATCCTTGCACATGCGTGCATGTTGTCCTTTCGTTCAAATCTTTCGATGTATTTTCCAACAACATTCCCAATGGCTTTGACCGATTCATCTCCCTAGCAATGAAAAGGGAGATGGGGCAAGCGAACCCAAACTAGGACTGCATTAGGTATATCCATTTCTAGGTCAAAGTCAGGGGACCATCTGCTCAAATAGAGACCTCTCAAATACATGAAGTAGGGACCATTTCTGAAG
The DNA here is from genome assembly GCA_031772625.1 of Pinus tabuliformis. Lineage (NCBI taxonomy): Eukaryota > Viridiplantae > Streptophyta > Pinopsida > Pinales > Pinaceae > Pinus > Pinus tabuliformis. Next base: position 822,892,592 of record CM062818.1, on the reverse strand, counting down.
ATGAGATTCCGGTCTTCTTTGGTTTCAAAGAGGAATGTGTAGTAACCCCTTCCACAGAATCTTATTGCGATTTTTCCTTGGATGTTCGCGTTCCAGTTGCGCTCCACCCATTTCTGTACAACTCTGGGAGAGGGCCACAGGCCAATAAATTTTCCAACCAGACCCCTCTTTGCTAGAGATATCGTTGCCTTCCTTGGGAAACTAGGGGGAAGGGAGATTTCTGGGATGTCAGCCAGTTTCTTGACGAACTTTGAAGTTGTGGGTTTGTTTAGGATGGTAGCATTTTCAGAAATGAGAGAGGCAAAGATCTCAGCTTGGTCTTCATTGTCTTGCATCTGGGAGGGGTCGATCCCAGCCATGGAAAGGCTAGAAGGGAGCCAGTCGCAGCACTGGCCGGAGGAGGAGGGCAGAGCCTGACTGTGGGGGTGCTGAGGAGGAAGACTGGAGGCCCAGCAGCAGGGGCTGCTAGGCGGGAGACCTATGGAGGGCCACAGGAGGCAAGGTTGTAGGGGCGTGGGAGCTTCGGTTCAAAATCTCACACGCGATCAAAAGGTCGACATTGGATCTTGTACATTTTTGCATCTTCTGGTGGTGTGAAATTTCTCCATGTCTCTTTTATTAGGTTATGAAAATCGGGGTGATTCATCCAAAAGGCTTCAAAGCGAAAGGGCCTGCGAACATTGTCTCCTAGTCTTTGCCAGTGAAGCCTAATAGACCAATGGTCTGAGCCAGAGAGTGGAAATATAGAGGCCAAGAGATCCCCAACAAGATGTATTGCATTATCAGAGATCAGGAATCTATCTAACCAAGATGCAATTTGGTGGGCATCTGCACGCTTGTTGTTCCAAGTATAAACGCCTTTGTTGAATTCCATATCTATAAGCCTGTTTTTATGAGTGTAGTTTTTGAAGTGCGTGCTTTCACAGTCCAGCTTGATCCATCCTCCTCTTTTTTCCTCCAATCTTGTAATCATGTTGAAGTCCCCTCCTGTGATCCAATGTGGGCGGGATCTTTCTGAGTTGATCTGAGTTAGGGTGTTCAATGTGTCTACTTTGTTTGTTGCCTCCTGGGAGAAGTAGACATTAGTTAAGTGTCCATGAACATTTGTCGCGATTAAATGAAACTTGGCCTAAATAAAGTGCTTACTGGCATGTATGTTGCTAAGTGTTATAGCCCTATCATCCCAAATGATGGCTAGCCCTCCTGAGGCTCCCATGGTTTCCACTGCCACTTCTTTGCTTCTTGGCCACGCTTTGGCAAGGATCTGATCCAACATTGTGGAATTACACTTGGTGTCTTGCAAGAAGAGAATTTGAGGCTTTTCCTGTTGTAGCATGTTCTTTATTAATCATCCCTTCCCCGGGTTGTTGAGCCCTCTAATGTTCCATGAGATGAGCTTCATGATTCATGATTGGGAAGGGGATTATAGTATTTGGTGAGCTTGGAGTATCTTCCAGATTCCACCAGCATCTCCCCTATGCGGATGGTTCTCTGAAGATCGATTTTCCATCCTTGTTTCCTGTTGTCTTTGAAGATATTTCTTCCATCCCACTAACTACCAGTTTGGACGCCTAATGATCTTTGCTTATGTGCTCTTGAGAGAATTACTTATAAGTTCTCTAGCTATCGCTCAGGAATTTTGTCATATTCCTTTTTCTTACAAGCCTGTCAAGTCCCAGTATATCCAGATCTCCGATGTCTAAGCTCTTCGATTCCTCTTCCATGTGTTGTATTATTTCCTGCTCTGCCTCTGTATCATCTACAATCGTGAGCTGCATCTGAGTGCTATCTACCTCCATACCTTGAGCATTCCTTTTCTACATGTTACTGGGAGAGGGAATTTTGGTGTCTGCGAGTTGCTTAGAAGTGAGGACTTTCTTTGAGCTTGATGGAGTAGAATGGGCGGAAGTCTTGGGAATGGCTTCAGGTTGTTTCTGATTATCTAAAATATGAACCTCCGGCTGGAGCAGGATTTCAATGTTGTTGCTTGTTGAAGGCAAGGAGGCGCTGGTGACAGGTTTTTTGACTGAGGTAGAGGGCTTTTTATGGGTCTTTCTGCGATTGGGAACTTCTCTGAACCCATCCGAGTCGGATTTGTCCATTGAAGGGGTGGTCCTGGATTTCATATTGGAGGGACAGTCTCGAAATAAATTTCCCAGGGCATGGAATTTTTTTACAGTGGAATGGTACATGCTCATAATCTATTGTTTGTAACCATTCATAATCATCATGGTAGAGGTTTACCGCGTCTGGGAGCGCTTTGCTTAGGTGCATGTATACACATATCCGCGCATAGGATGCGTATCACTTCAGCTTTGTCTCCTCTTCCACTTTGATGATTCCGCCTAAACCATTCCCAATGTCTTGCAAAAAGTCTTCGTCCCAATACTCTAGAGGGAGAGAATAAAGGTGCAACCACACCGTGGCCCAGCTCAGATCTTCTTTGTCTGGGTCAAAGCACTCGATCCATCCTCTTAGGTATAGCACTACTGCGTTGAAGAAATATGTTCCTCCATCCAATACCCTATTTCGGTCCTCTAGAAAATTGAAAATGGCAGTAAAGAAGCCCTTACGCCCTAACTGTAATGTTATATGCCCCTTTTGCTTCCATTTGGCTGCGATCTAGCTGTGTAAAGCTTTCTCCGTTGGCCAAAGGCATATGAAATTTCCTATCAAAGCATGATCCCTCATAAACTGGATCTGAGTGTTGATGCACTGACTTGGGAGCTCGATTTTGGGTCTGTCAACTGCTACCAGGTTGCAGGTGTTTGACGTCACTCGTGGTTCTTCATTTGTGTTGTTATTCATTGGCGTATTTTCATTCTCTGTTGTTGTATCTTTTGGATGGTCCATCCTGACATTTTAAGTCTCTCACAAGCCTTTTTCCATATCAACGGGGGGAGGCATCATGTCCTCCCCCTGAGGGGATTCCATTGCGCGATAGCTGTTCCTTATTGTTCTATAGCTGCCTTATGGCTGAAGGTTAATGACAAAATGACGTAGTCTATGAAGGTCTGCCAGTTGCAGAGCAGCCTCAAACCCTAAGCGCTCCACTCTCCATTTTCTTTTTTTTGACATAAACGGTTAGTTTTTATTTAAAATTCGGCAAATCAGCTGTTGAGGACTTTAACACTGAAACCTTGTATTTCCTTGTTACAGTCAGCGGGGAAAGAAGATTTTTCTTTTGAATAGTCCGTTGAATGAGTTACACTCTGAATGCAGATAGAGGCTTGAAAAAGAACTTGATTTGGTTTCATAATGGTGCCTTGAAATTCTGCTGCTTTTGCTTTCCGTGACATAGCTCTTCTTCCTATCTTGCAGAGAGGAGATCCAACGCGCTGGAGTGCCAGATCATCCCAAGAATCACTGAGTTTTCTTTTTGAGAGGTCTGGCGGAGTGTTATATAGTGTTCAAGAATGCCAAGAGAAGTAAATTGGCCTTGAATAGGCCCTTGTGAACTCCCCAGCACCTACCCAGATGCAGCAGTGAGTTCCAATGATGAACAGAGATCCAAAATGACACAGTTGCATTCTGAATTTTCCCTTGTGGATGAGTCCACGTTTCCTAACAGTAGCCAGCTCAAAATGGTTCGGTCCCGAAGTCTGGAGAATCTGAATCAACGAAATGCTCAAAGGAACAGAGGCCCAAACAACTCCAAAATTAAGGAATGCTGCAGTTTGATTCAACATCATTTACGAACAAAGATCTCCTGCTCCTGAGAGAGCCTAGGTTGGCTGCCAAGTCCGCCTGTGAGTTTAACTTCCTTAGAACATGATAGAAGGAGATTTTGTGGAACTTGGGCAACAGTAGTCTAATTTTTTGAGGATGGGGGCTAATTGCACCTGAGAAGGAATCTTTTGAGAGTTCATAGCCTGTATAATTAGTCTGGAGCCTCCAAAGACTGAAATGGAGAGAGATTCCTCTTGATAGCCAGATTTAGACCCTGCCACAAAGCAACAGCCTCTGCTCTATTGTTTGTTTCATGCCCCAAACCCCAAGCAAAGCGCAGCTCAGTTGAGCCACCTGGGCTTAAGATAAATCCCCCGCCACCCACTCTTCCTGGGTTACCTTTAGAGGCCCCATCAAAGAATAGGCAGTGATCATCCAAAGCAGATCTCCATTTGATGAATTCCTGTTCTTCCAGATGAATTTCCCAATCAGAAGGGGCTTTAGCAGGAGGAATGGATCTATTCTGATGATTTGGAACAAGCTCTTTTAACCATTGATCTTTCTCGTTGTCCAGAATCATGCCATTTCTTATGGTGGGTTTGGTTTCTAAGGCCTCCCCCAACAGAGCTTTGATCTTAGTGATAATTCTGACCGGGTTACAACTCTCCTCCCTAAATATTCTGTTGTTCCTCTCCAACCACAGTTTCCAGCATGTGAATTTGGGGATCCACGTCCAGCCAGTCTTGAGAAGGTTTTTTTTGGAGAAACAGAATGGGGATAACTTGGCCCAGTTTCTTAGCAGGTCCTGAATATTTCCTGGAAGCTCTATTTTGTCAAGTCCTAACATTAGGACACCCTTCCAGACTTCTTGAGGAAAGGGGCACAATAAGAATAGGTGGTTAGCCATTTCTTCATCCGATGCACAAAAAGGGCACCTGGAGGGACCTTCTATTCCACGCTTCCTCAGGTTATCTCTAGTGAGGATACTTTTATGCGCCAGAGTCCAGCAAAAGAAGTAAATTTTGGGGAGAGCAGGGAAAGACCAAATAAATTTCCATTGAGTTGCCTCTAGGGGGACTCTAGGGACAACCATCATACTTTTGTAACCTTTTGGTGCTGAGTAAGAGCCTAAAAGAGAACCCCACCCTCTTTTGTCCTTAGAAGAGGCCTTTAAGGGAGATTTTCCATGGAGCAAATCCAACAATGAATTGGCTTCACTATCCAGCCAATGAGGGACCTCCCCCAAATTCCAACCATCCCATAGTCTTTCTGCATCATTTTTCCAATTGGAGATGTCCCAAAGGGTTTCCAGATTGTTGGCCTGAAGCCAAGCTTTGATATTTTCTAGTTCTACCATTTGATTCAAGGGCTGATCTCCAAGAATCGAATCTTCCCAAATTTTTATTTTCTTCCCATTACCTGGGATCCAATAAAGCTTATGACTGAAAATTTTCAAAGATGTGAGATAGAGTTTGAAAACTGGTGATTCTTTGGAAATTCTAGGATGCTGGTCCAAGCACCTCAAATGCTACCCATGAAAATATTTTTTCCACACAACTCTCTTGCTCCAACTAAGATTCCCAGAAACAATGTTCCAAAGGAGCTTGGAGCCTAGAGCAAGATTTAGGGCTGCCAGATCCCGCATTTGGAGACCTCCTTCCAAGAATGGCTTCTTAATAGTGTCCCAATTAACTAAATGGAGCCTTCTTTCATTATTTTTCCCTCCCTCCCATAGAAATCTTCTTAAGAGACCATCCAATTTACTAATAAAGGTTTTCGGGGCTAGTAGAATGGAGTTCTGATAAACTGGGAGACTTATGAGAACAGATTTCATAAGGATTACCTTCCCAGCATTATTCAACCATGAGGCTCCCCAAGCTTGTATTTTGAGTTTTAGCTTGTCTAGCAGGGGCATCTAGTGATCTACCTTAGGATTTGATTTGAATATTGGGATCCCAAGATACTTAAATGAATCCTAGGTCAAGGTTCTTTCCATTTCTAATATCCTTGCTATGTCTGTCAAATCTTTGATCGAGCAATTCCAGCCATAGATCATGCTTTTTAGATAGTTAATCTTGCTACCTGAAACCTCCCTATAAATGTCCAACTCCTTCTTGAAGGTTCTAGCAGAATTTATGCTGGCTCCTCCAAGCAATAATGTATCATCAACAAACTGGGCCTGATTTATGTCTTTAACATTGTGAGCCATTCTCAAGCCTGGCAGAGTTTGGATCTGTTGACAGTAGTCTAGTGGAAGCTGAGCACCGAAGCTTGAATGGCGTAAAGAAGCGTAGACAAAGGGAAACCTTGTCTTAGCCCCCTCGAGGCCTGGAAAAATTCCATTGAACAACCATTAACCAGAGGCACTATCCAAGGGGAGGCAATGCAGGCTTTCACCCAAGTTATGAGAACTTTTGAGAAGCCAAATTTCTCCATCACGGAAAACAGGAAATCATGTCTCACCCTATCAAAGCCATTTCTCAAATCTAGCTTAATCACCATGCCTTTCCCTTTTTGATGACAGCTTGAATGAATTACTTCTTGCACCAGCACAATATTGTTAAGAATCTTTCTCCCTTTTATGAATCCTCCTTGGTTTTCAGGGATGATGACCAGCAAAATTTTCTTAATACAGTTGGCTATTATTTTTGTAATCAGCTTATATCTTGTATTACACAAAGAGATGGGCCTGAATCTGTTGAAATCAGTGACACCTTTGTCTTTCGGAATCAAGGCAAGGAAGGCCGAGTTGGTACTGCCTCCAATCTTGGTGCAGGTCTGAGATTTACGGATCATTCTCAGAAGGTATTTTTTAATTGTAGGCCAGAAAGTCAAGTAGAACCTTGCAGTGAACCCATCAGGGCCCGAGGCTTTATCCAGATCCATGCAATCCAAAGCTTCTTTAATCTCATTCATATTGATTGGAGCAGTCAGCATAATATTGTCAGAATCTTGAACACAGTGAGGAAAAAGATCAATCGGACAGGCTTGAGAATCAATAGGAGGGTCCTCCAAGGCAGCGTAAAGATCTTTGAAGAAGGAGTGGGTTGCTCGCTTTATGCCTTCAAAATATTTAACCACAGTGTTTTGATAATGAATTTCATTTACTGTTTTGCAGTGCTTGCGTGCTTCAGCTTGCTTATGGAGGTACCTTGTATTTTTGTCTTCGGCTTGTAACCAAAGATTTCTGGACTTCTGTCTCCAGAACTCTTCTTCATCCCTACCTGCTCTATGGAGATATTTTTGTAGCTCTACTTCTTTTTGAAGAAGGATTTGAGTTACATCGGAATTCTCCATTGTTAATTGATGGCCTGCTAAACTATCATGCATCTCGTTTCTTTTGGCGATGGGCATTTTCAACCTTTTAGCCCACTCCTTGAGCTCCCTCTTAAGTCTCCTCATTTTTTCTTCCCACACAAAGAAAGGGGATCCTTGAACTTGCCGATTCCAGGCCTCGGATTACCCTCCTAGAATCCTTCTTGATGAATCCATAGAGAATTGAATCTAAAGGGAATGGGGCCAAGATTTCCATCCAAGGAGAGCTCAAGCAAAATGGGTTTATGGTCAGAGGTGTAGTTTGGCAGAATTTTAGAGGTGGCCATTAGACCATAAGTCAAGAAGGAGGATTGGACTACAAATCTGTCCAGATGAGCAGCAATGTGGTTGGGGCCCATCCTTTTGTTTGACCAGGTGAATTTCCCAGATGTGGGCTTGATATCCTCCAATTCCCAATCTAAAATGAGGTCTTAAACCCATTCTCTAGCTAGTTCCCTGACCAGCGAGCCCCCCCTTTTCTCTTCTGCAACTAGCGTAACATTCAAACCACCTGCAATAATAATATTTTCTAAGTTGTGCAAGAAAATATAGGACCGGAGCGAGTCCCAACAAATTTTTTTCTTAGATGTTAAGACCGGAGCATAAATATTGAACATACTTACTTGGTGGCCAAATTCTTTATGGAGGAGCTTAGTGAGTAGCCAATGGGGGCAACATTCTTCGTGAATCAGATCATATTTGGAGCTATACCAAAAGGAGGCAATCCCTCCAGAGGTGCCTCTGGTGCTGACTACTCTCCCGTGGCCTTTATGCCAGAATGCTTTGCTTGCTTGGAGGAGCAGAAGGTCCTCCAGTTTTGTCTCATGGATGAGAAGGATTTCAGGTGAGTACATCCTTACAATGTCTTTCAAAGCTTCTTTCAACCTACTGCCTAACCCTCTACAATTCCAGAAGACGTATTTCATTATTTACTGGCTTGGAAGGTTGTGGCTCCTTTTGGAGCCTGACCATGCTTGCGCCTAGATCTGGTATTTATCATTCCTTTGAGAGTTTTCTGAGAGCCTTGGAGAACATCCAAATAAGTTTGTTCCTCTCTCTGTTTCTTCTTGGACTTTCAACCCCTGGCCGACTTGATATGAGTGACTTGCGATCTGTCTGAATCTAAGACTCCATCTTCTGAATCTCCCTCAGAATCGGAGCCCAGACTAATGCGCTCCTCGTTTTCTTCTTTTTCCCCTTCTTCATCCTCCGATGGAGGAAGAGTAGACTTTGCCTCTGCTTCTTTCACTTTCTTCAACGGGTCTTCTAGTTCCTCTTGGGTTCCAATGGCATCTATCTTTACCTAAGAGGAAGAACCCTCTTTTGGAACTTCTTTGGCTTTTGGTTTAGGCCAGGGCTTCACCAATGGCCCTGAATTTTTCTTCTCAGTTGGTTTTGGGACTACTTTTCCCTTTTTGATTTCTTTCCATCCTTCTCCATCCACTTTGTCCTCGGTTGGAGCTTTTGGGAAATTTTGTTGGAAGTGTCCATGTTCGTGATAGGTTCTGCATTTGAAAGGCAGTTGCTTGTAATCCAATTTTTGATAGTGATGCCATTCTTCGATTGTAAGGTTTACCGCTTTGGGCAGTCCAACTTCTAAATCGACTTTGACACAGATTCTTGCACAGGTATATTGGCCCTTGTTATCTGCTTTGTCAATGAAACGACCTAGGCCATTTCCAATCTTCTGCAAGGTGTGATAGCTCTAGTAATGGATCGGAAGATTGGGAAGCTGAACCCAGACTGGGACCTCTTTAGGGGTATCAATTGAGGGATCGAAGTTGGGGGTCCACTTATTAAGATACAGACCCTGATTTCCCATAAAATACGGACCGTTTCTGAAAACCAAATCTCGATCTTCTTTGGAGGTGAACTGGAAAATGAAATACCCTCTTCCGACAACATAGCAGATCACATTGTTTTCCAGTTGGGGCCTCCAGTTGCGTTGGATCCAGTCCTCTGTTGTTTTTGTAGAGGGCCAGCATCCCATAAATTGTCCTACCAACCCTCTGTCAGCCAGGGCTAGGGAAATTTTTATCGGTTGGTCTTCTGGCATGGCGATCTCAGGAATTTCCTCTAGTTTTTTGATGAATTTCGAGATTTCTGGAATCAAATGTTTCTTCCCTTTCTACAAGAGAAATCTTCTGAATTCTTCTTCTAAAGATATTGGTGGGGTGGGAGAAGGCTCCCCACCCCCAGGCGCACTCATGGCGGCGGCTATGCTCCTATGCGATCGCAAAACCCAGATGCGGATGCTGTGATAGCAGCAACACTAGATGGAGGAGGGAGGTAGAGCCTGATTGCGGGGATACCAGGAAGGATTGAGAGCCCAGAAGTAGGGGCTGTCAGGCAGGGGGCCTGCAGAGGGCCGCAAGGGCCGAGGAAGCAGGGGTGCGGAACCTCCAGTTTAGAACGTGCGTGCAGATCACCCTGAAACTCAGCATTGCCCTCCATTTTCATTCGAAGTGAAATATCGTATTAAACATAGGTTTGATCTAAAGTTGTCATTGTGTTAAATATAAAGTTTTGTCTTAAAATATTTTTGTCTCAAAATGCTTTTGTCTTAAATATAAAGTTTTGTCTTAAAATAATTTTGTCTTAAATTGTTTTTGTCTTAAAATAATTTTGTCTTAAACTATTTTTGTCTTAAATATAAATTTTTGTCCTTAAATTTTTGTCTCAAACTACTTTTGTCTTAAATATAAAGTTTTGTCTCAAAATATTTTCGTCTTAAAATATTGTTTTCTTAAACATAAAGTTTTGTCTTAAAATATTTTTGTCTCAAACTACTTTTGTCTTAAAATATTTTTGTCTTAAAGTTTATATTTAAGACAAATTAATTGATATTAATTTTTAATGTAAAATAACTAAAATAAAAAAATGAGTTTTTGAGACAAAAGATTTCTTTTGTCTTAAAAAAATGTCTCAAAAGTGCCCTTGGTGTAGTAGTGATGTGGAAATCATCACACATTAGCATAAAATAGAGGAACTAGTCACCCACTAGTCCTTGGGTCACTAATCTACCAAGTCACCACTTGGAGTCATGTCAGGTACCCCACCTAACCCATGGTGAAACTCAGGCGCAATTACCATTCCTACATGTCATCACATGTCATTGAATTCTAAAACCCAGAAGCCATAACCCATGGGAATATGGCCAGGCCACCCTTGACTAAGGGAGAATTCTGGACCTTGATGCTCATCAAGTCAATCTCCCCAACCATATCCCATGTCTCCTAGTCAAAACCCATGACCTTGGGAGATTCTCTACCCCTTGATGCTATAACATCAAATCTCCCTCTCATGAACCTCAAATCCTTGAGGTTTCTCTATGTACACTTCTCCTTATTCAATTACTCCATTGAACAAAACGATCTCCACATCCACCTGATGTAATTTACATCCCATGATAGAACCAACATATATAACCACTCTAATAGAATTGTACCTGAAAAATGGTTGGATTTCCTACTCCCTCTAAAGTAGGAGATCTTATTATCATAATGTACGATTATAGATGTTAGTACAATTTCTCCCTCTTGAACACAAATCATTGTTCCATGGAGAATCCTCTTGCCAAAAACTTTGCTTCATTATTAGAATGCTTCCATCTACTACCAAGTCTTGGTAGCCTTTATGATGTACCTGCAACACTCATTAGGAGGTCATGGAAGAAACAATTATAAACCAAAAAAAGAAACAAATACAAGAGGTTAACTATTAGTAAATCAATACTAATTAAGGAAGAGAGATATAAAATACTTATCTTTTGTGGAATGAATGAAAATTTGAACTCCCTCTTGATCCTTGCTTTCTTTGCAAAATCCACCTGTAAGCTCATCATTTTCGCCCTCATCATCAGTCACTAATGCAAATTTCTTTCCTTTGAGTGAAATTATCAACTTTCAATACTTTGGGGTCTATCTCTAGAGTTTTGTCCACAAAACCTAGGGTTTTCTTAATTATAACCTTCAAGATTTTTCTAGGTATTAGAAACCCTAGAACCACAAGCTCTTCCAAGAGGGAGGTCATCCTCTAGCTGAAGTGTAATGGCTATTTTCTTGTTTTTTGTGAGAGACCCCTTTAGCTCCCTTTGACACTACCATATATCATTTTTTTCTAGCAACTATCAGTCATACAAGATATTTCCACATTAGTACAAGGTATGTGGCATTAATATTCTAGAAGCTTAGATCTCTGCAATTTCAGAAGCAACACTCACATATCCTATTGTATAATGCAACCAAAGGAAATATCCCTACATAGGTCCACACAAAACCTTAATCTAACTCATATTTAGGATGCCAAACATTATTGGCACGTGTATGGAACAAACTTGGCCCATCCTACTTAGCATCATCTTGTCAACACCTTTAACATCATCAACATCATCATCAATATCAACATCAACTAGTTGTAATATTTGACACACTATCAACATCAACTAGTAAGTATCAACATCAACTAGTACGTGTCACCATCAAAGATCTAATGCTTTTGATTATAAGGAAATAATTCCATTTAGAAAAACTAATATCAAAATTATCTAGGAAAAGTAGTAATTACTAGAAGGAAGTAAAAGACTTAACTATGAGACATCTAAAAATAATTCCATAATATCTTAGCTAATAAAACCTGACGATCATCGAAAATGACATATTTTCTACACCCATTCACCACCTTTTGATTACCTTTTTTCCTATGTGCATATCATCTTATATCCTATTTTTCTTACAATAATGCATTTTAACCCAAGGTACAATGCTTCTTCAATTATGTCGTTTTTAATGAACATACTACTATGTTAAGGAAATCATCAACCTTTTTGTGCTAATTAATGGGAAATCATGAGAAATATATGGAAAAATCATGTAGGTATCTCTCGAGGCAGTGGAAAAAGCTACTTGAAACTATTTAGTTGATGGAATACTGCTTTTGCATTGTTGCAACACCCCTAGTACATTTCTTATCGATAATAGTTGTTGCAAAAATTCCTTTGCATGGATGCAACACCTTTGTTGCATTGTGTATTAATGATAGCTACTGCATCAAAGACCCAATATTTAGTTATTCTGATGGTTGTCCTTAGCCTTCATGTTAGATTGAAGAATTGAATCATGTATAAATACCCATGCTCCACTTGAGACAAAGGGGAGGATAAAATGAGAATAATTGGAGAATTTTACTTTCATTTTGCTAAGTTTTTATTAATATAACATCTTTTATTCTTGCTCATTTTTATTCGTATGTGTGGTGCATTGGTAGAGTAACATTTTTCTAGATGTTCAACTAGTGCCTTGCCTAAGGAGGTAGTGCTTGCTTCTTATTTAGGTAGTTCTCATACATTAGCATAGGTTAATTTTTATACTTTATTGAAATTCATTGAGTTTGGTCATTGGATTACTTTATTATATAATTATTATTTTCTAGTCCTAATTCATAAATTCGATCATTCGTTCGATTGAATTTTCTTTACTTTAATTGCAGTTTAACAGTTTCCATCATATCAACATGTAATCAATTGATTGCAATACATGTGATTCCTTTACATAATTGAGGATTGTATGAACAACTTGATCAAGTCATAGATTATTTACTTTTCTACAAGTTTCTTTATTTTCCTACAAGAGTGTTTACATTTTTTCAAGTGTGATTCCTTTCCTAAAAGTGTGCTTAATTTCTAGCAAAGTGTGTTCTACTTTTCTTCAATTTAGATTAGATGTGTTTTCTTTCAATTAAAATAGGTTTAATTTTAGAAAAATATGTTTATGATCCCTCTCGGTGATTGAGATTAGGAGTTCATCACAAGCCATCCACAATCAACTAGGATTTCTTTTCTTACAAGCGTGTCTCAATTCTACAACATTAGTAAGCATTCTAATTCTAGACATTGTGTGAATATTTAAAATACTACCCTTGTGTATGATTTGTTTTACTTGGTGGCTTGATAAATATCATTAGCACCTAAAATATGTAATCATTTAACCAATACTACAACTTCGTTAGCATTCAACATATTGTTTTTAGTATATATAGTGCACAAAAGTTTGCAAGTTCTAAACGAACATTGGATTGATAATTAAATTTACAATTTCTCATTTCTCTACTAAGAGAATAGAAGATAATTGAATAATCAATCATTTCGCTCTATAAGGTCATGAAAAAAATATATTTACTTGTCCTTAGAGACATTTCCTTATCATGTTCTACCCCTTGGAATTTATAAGTACCATTTGTTTCATTGTTTTATTAGTACACACTTCAACCAGATATTTCATTATTTATCAGGCTAGGCTAGCATTGCATTTTAAAAACCCACGAATAGCTTACAATGTTCATAAAGCAATGGTAAGGGTGATTAAGGATGTTAAAGCCCAGTATGGCCTTGTATAAGAAAAATGGAATAATTTCGACCTGCATCTACCTAGGATCTTTAACTCCAGACAGTTGCCATCCAGAACATTGGCGGAGTTGGTGTGCCATAAAAGTCCAGACCACCATCATTGCATGCAATTTTCCAAGGGAGCACTCCATTGCTTTGCTCCACCTTTTTCTTCTGCCTTCCTGCAGCCTTCAACTTATTCTTTGATGATTTGCCATCGCCAGGGCTTAGACTGGAGGACGTCTTCTTAGAGCATTGGAGGATAACTGCAACCTCATACTGGACGTTGATTTTTGTACATACGAGTGGCCTCCGCCCAGGCTTGGCCCTCCCGAAAGCTTATGAAATATTGCAATATATAGTTGTGGGGATCTAAAGGGAAAGTCTCGTAGCGGTTGAGTCTTAGTTCTCAGTCAATGAACAGACATAATTCCACTATCAAAAATATGATTCAAACAGGTTTTTGAAGGTCCTGATCACATTTCCACTATCAAAAACATGATTTAAACATTGGTACTGAAAAATTTCTTATTTTTTACCCAAATTCCAACCATTTTGACCATCTAAACAGTTCATCTACGTCAATAAAAAACCTCAATTTTATCACAGAAACCAAAAAAATAAACACAATGATTAAAATAGTGAAATAATCATTTGAATTTGAGATAAACAACGCTATTAAAATATGGAAATAATCATTTTATTTGATTTGAATTTTTTATTTTTAACTGAATGCAACAACTGCCAGCTGAAAAGTTGCATGGTATCGGTAGTAATATTTAATTTTGTAAAGTCTGCTCTGGCGGCTTTATACTTTTTTCAAATGGATATATAAACTGCGTTACAGGCGTTGACCCCTCCTCTTACCACCAATCTCTAATGTACCAAATTGTCCTAAATAGAAGCCGGATGTTTGTAGTTGAGTGTTTTTGATTTATTAAGACTGAATAAACTAGAATTATTCCCCTTCAAATAATATATATATATATATATATATATATATATATATATATATATATATATATATATATATATTTATTTATTGGTTCGATCAAATTGTGAAGGGCCAAAACACTAAATACACTCAAAAGAATATTTTGAAATAAAATAGAAAGGTCACGTTATAGTGAGGCTTTCTACATATATAAATAAAGTCACACTATATTATATATTTCTTTTCAATCTCATAGAAACAACTAGCTTGAACTCAATTTGATTGGGAGGAAGGAGTTCTGAAGATGGAAATTGCGACAATGCTGAGGAAAGCCATTGCTCTTCGTTGACTAGATGTTGCAAGCTATGTAGGTGATTGTCAAGTGTTCCTGTGGAACGAAACCCTCATTCACTTGCCCTCTATATCATCTGGAATATCGATGGTCACGCTGCAAACGAGCCAAGGGTCTGAGAAGATTGGTATACTTCTACAAAGTCGTATTCTAAGATATCCGGGGAACCTAGATCCAGATCTACCTCACCCTATCGAAGATATCGGCTCCATAGTGGTAGATCGACACCCGCATTGGACGTATCTGGTTTTTTTCTTGTGGATATGTGACCACTTCCAGATCTAGTGCTCCAAGTAGTAGATCAATCTCTGCCTCGGCCAGATCTCTCAGATCTAGAGCTCTACGTAGCAGATCGACCACCGTTATGGACAGATCTGATTTGCTCTTTTTGGTTTCGAATGGCTTCACAACGTGATGTCTGGGAGGAAATTGTGGAGGACTGCGACAAAGAGGGCTCAAAGGCGACCACGACCTATGGCAATGGAAATGTGAAGGCGATGAAAATGGTCTCCACCTCTCTTCTGCATAACGACACAAACCAAATCGCTGCCTGGTTACAAGGGTTGGATAACGCTCTAGCCTCACAGATCACTACATATAAGGGGATTGACTTCCTAGAATAGGAATAACATAATTATTTCCAATTTTTCTTAAAAACCTCGGTAAATCTACAATATTTTGGATACAAGTTTCTGATAGGGTATTGAAATTGAAGCATAATATTATGAATAAGCTAGGATATCCATACCACCTACAAAATCTTATCTATGGCGGTATATCTTTACAGGATGAATGAAGTATACATGACTGCAACATACTACCTTCTACCACCATCATCCTCAATCTGAGACTGAGAGGAGGAGCATCGAGTTCAAGTAAATCCAAAGGAACAGGAGGTCTTGCGAGATCTAAATTACCCAAAGGAACATAACCAAATCGGGAACATAATAATGTTGGACTCTCCTACAAAAACATCCTCCAAGGTAAATCAGCAACTATAGCAATCTAAAATTAGACACACAATAATCCCAATCCATACATTGTGGAGCAGGCAAATTATGTCCCAGAACTGAACATAGAGCTTCCAAAAACAAACAATTTTTGCACAACCTATGAGGCACAAGCCCTCATCTGCAGATTTAGCAATTTCTGGCCAAAACCAATGGATCTTCACAAATTCGACAACAAATTTTGACATACACATCTGCTCCAAAGGCTTCTTCATTGTAAAGTTTGCATCATCAGAAGCACGACAAATCATCCTACAGGAAGGTCCATGGTTTTGGGGATCGACGGGGCTCTTCATCACTCTATGGTTCCTAGATGTTGATACTAACACCATGATTGTATCAAGGATGCCAGTTTTGGTTAGGCTACATAATCTCCCCCTTCACTTCTGGCATAATCAATTGCTTGAAGGCATTGGAAATATCTTAGGACAATACCTAAAGACCGATGAACAAAGGATGGAAGAAAGAATCTATACTTTCGCACATATATGTGTGGAGGTGGACCTCAGTAAAGGCCTACCAGATCACATCAAACTGACACACAACAAGCAGAGTTGGACTTAAATTCTAGATTTCGAGAACACAACCTTCAGACATCGAATATGTTTCCAAACAGGACATTTACAAAATATGTGCCCTTATGCCAAGAAAGAGCAATGAAGGAAGAAGAAACCAGAGAAGAAACCAAAAGGATGACAGTTTCCCCCAAATGAATCAAATGAGGAAGAGGAAGAAGTAGAAAATGAACCCATCCCAAATAAGGAAGAACAACACATACAAGAAAAAGAATAAAAAGTCGAAAAGACACACATACCAATAGAACTACAGGGCCCTACAAATCAGCTAATACAGATACTTGAAGAAGAGGACAATGGAGGAATCAAATGTTAGCATGCTCCCGATAATTCAGATTCAGGCAAGGAAACTGTTGAAAATGACAACAAGAAATGCTAAAAATAGAAGTGCTAAAATAGCACTACTATAAAGAGCAGTTCAGGTACCAGTGTTGGACATAGCAACAAGGAATGAAAAATTGAAGTGCTAAAAATAGCATTGCTATAAATAACATTTCAAGTTAGATTCCAATTTTAGTTAGTCCCTAAAATAAAATTGAGAAGTAAAATTCGAATTTGATCTGAGCAGTTGTTTGCAAAATAATTAATTATTTCATCCTGAGTTAATTAGTTGTAAAAGATCAATCATGAAGTCTATGTGGGGACATGCAACAGTTTCACAATTAATTGAGGAATTTATCCATTAGTTAAAGAGATAAGGATGAGTTGTAATTTGAGTTGTAATTAGTTGGCTCAGTTAACTGAGTCAAGCCCAGTTAGATTAATTCAAACAGTTTGTTGAATTAATTGTGAGTTCAGTTAGTTAATGCTTGCATGCATATAACTGCTACACTTTAGATAACTGAATATTCTCTCATAAATAACTCATGCATGTCAACTCAGATAGAGACCCAGCTGAGATCAGAGGAGGGATAGTGTACTATCAGTTTGATGAATTTTTCCAATAAAGGAAACTCATCCATGTAGAAAGAAATATCTCCTTTAGGTTTGTGCAGATATTTCTGAGCCAAGTGAGTAGTGTGAGGTGGGAATTCACACATGTGGAAGCACTAGACCCCAGGAAAAACTGTGCAAGGAAATAGGCGGCTTGGAGGATAGAGGAGAAGGTTTTGAGAGCCTTTGACTGTCTATGAGCAACATTGTTTGATTGCAGAGAGAGAAAGATAGCTTGAGAGTTGATTTCTTTTGCAACTTGAACAAGATTTCCACTTGTATGATAATATAGAGTTGGGGTTTTAGGCTGAGGCTTTCCTTGGGTTATTTCTTCTGTGTTATGTGTGATTGATTTCTCATTCTCTATTATATGTGCTCTCATTGATTGTGCTCAAATTGATTAAGCTTCCGCAAAGTTTGTTGTAGAAGTAGATCTTGTATTTTGCTTTAGTCTATTGCATAATATGTTGATATACAATGGGAATTTCTACATGGCATCAAAGAAAAGGTGATCAAAGGAGAAGAATAGTATACAAGAAGGGAGAAGTTCGATGTTTGTGGTTATTGAATATAGAAATCGAGTTCTTATCACATCTCAATTTCACTAATGGAGTTCAGTGGTTTAAGACTCAAGTATGCCCTTGATGGCAGCTTGAATTATATAGCTTGGAAGGATTGTATTAGAGGATAATGGTCTAAAGGACTTCATTGATCAAGAAGTCCCCAAACCAACTTATGCTACTCAATTGGTAGAATGGAAGAAATGTGTGGCTAGAGCAAGGAGAATCCTCTAGGAGGGAGTTCAAGACCACATTGTCCCAAACCTCCATGGGAAGGAGACACTATTTTTGATGTGGAAAACATTGAAAGATCTATATCAGAACATCAATGATTAGAGGAAGCTGGTGCTGAAAGACAAGCTTCGTAAGATCAAGTGTGAAAAGGGCGACACGATCTCTACATATCTGAACAAGCTCACCACCTGTAGGGATGAGCTTGGAAGTGTAGGGATCATGATAGCTGACGATGGAATGGTGAGTCTTGCACTCCTCGGTCTTCCTAAGAGTTGGCATAGCTACCAAGACTCGGTTAATGGAAGAGAAAAACTGCTAGATTGGGAATGACTTTGGTCAGATCTGATGCAAGAGGAGATAAGAAGAAGCACCAGAGATGGATCTTCATCATCCAAGGAGGATGAAGAAAATTGTGCCTTAGCGAGTAAGGCGAAGAAAGGGAAGGAGAAGGATTCTCATCCCAAATTGAGTTCTTCCCATGGTGGGAAGAAGTTTGACAAATTGAAAGTGCAATGCTTTCATTGTCATGAAGTGGGCCATTTTGCTACAAATTGTCCACTGAGGAAATC
Source organism: Pinus tabuliformis (assembly GCA_031772625.1). Lineage (NCBI taxonomy): Eukaryota > Viridiplantae > Streptophyta > Pinopsida > Pinales > Pinaceae > Pinus > Pinus tabuliformis. The sequence goes on along the minus strand of CM062818.1, from coordinate 822,874,059 downwards.
CAAGAATGGATCCATGGAAGGATCAGAAGGTGAGGCACTGGCCTCACAGTTCGAGTTGGATTTCACACTTTTCTCATGCATGGTGGGAAATGGTTGGTTTCTTGACAGTGGAGCTTCTTTCCACATGACCGGTGACAAGAGTTTGTTCAGTACCTTGGAGAAGAAAGATCTCCAGATACTCATAGCGATGGGTAATGATGAAAAAAATGGTGTCTCAGGTGTAGGCACGGTTGTTTTTCAAAGGGAGCATGGAGCTCGCATTACCTTGACCGATGTCAAGTATGTACCAGGACTGAAGAAAAACTTGGTGTCAATCGCGATGCTGGAAGACAGAGACTATGATGTAGTCTTCAGTAAGGGAAAGGTTTTCTTTAGATACATCATCACGAGACAGGTGAAGGAGATTGGCTCACGAGTCAAGAACTTGTATACTCTTGAGGTTCAAGATGCATGCAAAGCCTTGAGGAGCAAGGAAACTGATGGAGACTTGGGGGTTGAGAGGGAGAGTAAATTACCTCTCAACATGCAGTGCCAGAAGAAGATTCAGACGATTGTGGAGGAGAAACATTTGGAGAAGCAGCTTCAGAAGGTTGTGGAGCAACCACAACTATAGAATCCAAGAGGAGACCGAGTGGTGGCATCCACTCATTCAGAGACCTCTAGTAGGGGGAAATTTTGAGCCACGTTGGCAAAGGGATCACATGCATCCATACCTCCAGGTAGGAGGTGGGGCGATATGGAGTGACAGTCCAAAGAAGGCTGGAGTAGTGGTAGGATCATTGAGGTACCCAACCTTTTTTATTAGACCTTGCTACGGGAGCCCCGACGAGGAGTAGTAGGACTGGTTGAGTGGGTAGAGGCAGATGAGGATGGAGGGGCAGAGAGACCTACAGTGTAGGAATCACAAGATAGTGTAGAGCTAGCAAGCTGCAACAATGCAAGAGGTACAGGAGTGTTGCACTAATGCAGGATGGCATAGAGAGGTGTGCAACGATGTGAGATGCATGGAATGTTGCAGTAGCTTAGAGGTCACAGAGGGAGCACTTGTTAGCGGCAGAGGGAGCTTCAGCATCAGAGGTGTTTCTATCCCAACAGGGAGGTCAGTTGGGAGATTTTTTTGTTTCTAGAGTTGCTGGAGTAACAACACTTGGAAGAAGTGTTGCACGCAGAACATTCTAAAGGTTTAGGATCGGGTTCGATTTGCATGCCCTTCTTGTTGAGAGGTAATGTTGAAAATAGCAACAAGAAATGCTACAAATAGCACTCCTATAAATAGCAGTTCAGGTACCAGTGTTGGACATAGCAACAAGGAATGGAAAATGGAAGTGCTAAAAATAGCATTGCTATAAATAGCATTTTGGGTTAGATTCCAATTTTAGTTAGGCCCTGAACTAAAACTGAGAAGTAAAATTCAAATTTGATCTTAGCAACTTTTTGTAAAATAAATAATTGATTCATCTTGAGTTAATTAGTTGTAGAAAATCAACATGAAGTCTATGTGGGGACATGCAACAGTTTCTCCATTAATTGAGGAATTTATCCATCAGTTCAAGAGATAAGGATGAGTTGTAATTTGAGTTGTAATTAGTTGGCTCAGTTAATTGAGTGAAGTCCAGTTAGATTAATTCAAACAGTTTGTTGAATTAATTGTGAGTTCAGTTAGTTAATGCTTGTGTGCATGTAACTGCTGCACTTCCAATAATTGAATATTCTCTCATAAATAACTCATGCATGTTGGTTCAGACAGAGGCCCAGTTGAGATCAAAGGAGGGACAATGTACTATCAGTTGGATGAATTTTTCTATAAAGGAAACTCATCCATGTAGAAAGAATTATCTCCTTCAGGTTTGTGAAGTTATTTTTGAGACAAGTGAGCAGTGTGAGGTGGGAATTCACACATGTGGAAGCACTGTACCCCAGGAGAAAGTGCGCAAGGAAATAGGAGGCTTGGAGGGCAAAGGAGAAGTTTGTGAGAGCCTTTGACTGTCTATGAACAACATTGTTTGATTGCAGAGAGAGCAGGATAACTTGAGAGCTGATTCTTTTTATAAATTGAACAAGATTTCCACTTGTATGATAATACAGAGTTGGGGTTTTAGGCCGAGGCTTTCCCAGGGTTATTTCTTCTTTGTTATGTGTGATTGACTTCTCATTCTCAGTTATATGTGTTCTCATTGATTGTGCTCAAATTGATTAAGCTTCCACAAAGTTTGTTGTAGAAGTAGATCTTGTATTTTGCTTTAGTCTATTGCATAATCTATTGATCTACAATGGGAATTTCTACATGGTATCGGAGCAAAAGTGATCAAAGGAGAAGAACAGTATACAAGAAGGGAGAAGTTCGAAGTTTGTTGTTCCTAAATATAGAAATTGAGTTCTTATCACATCTCAATTTCTCTGATGGCATTCAATGGTTTAAGACTCGAGTATGCCCTTGATGACAGCTCGAATTATATAGCCTAGAAGGATTGCATGGAAGTAGTATTAGAGGATAACGGTGTAAAGGACATCATTGATCAAGAAGTCCCCAAGCTGACTGGTGCTACTCAATTGGCGGAATGGAAGAAATTTGTGGCTAGAATAAGGAAAATCCTCTTGGAGGGAATTCGAGACCACAATGTCTCGAGCCTCCATGGGAAGGAGACACCATTTTCGATGTGGAAAACATTGAAAGATCTATATCAGAACAACAATAATCAGAGGAAGTTGGCACTGAAAGACAAGCTTCATAAGATCAAGTGTGAAAAGGGTGACACGATCTCTACATATCTGAGAAAGCCCACCACCTGTAGGGATGAGTTGGAAGTGTAGGGATCACGACAGCCGATGATGACATGGTGAGTCTTGCACTCCTCGGTCTTCCTAAGAGCTAGCATAGATACCAAGATGCGGTTAATGGAAGAGAAGAACTGTCAGATTGGGTATAACTTTGGTCGGATTTGATGCAGGAGGAGATAAGAAGAAGCACCAGAGATGGATCTTCATCATCCAAGGAGGATGAAGAAAATTGTGCCTTTGCGAGTAAGGTGAAGAAAGGGAAAGAGAAGGATTCTCATCCCAAATCGAGTTCTTCCCATGGTGGGAAGAAGTTTGACAAATCGAAAGTGCAATGCTTTCATTGTCGTGAAGTGGGCCATTTTGCTTCAAATTGTACACTGAGGAAATCCAAGAATGGATCTGTGGAAGGATCAGAAGGTGAGGCACTGGCCTCACAGTTGGAGTTCGATTTCACACTTTTCGCATGCATGGCTTCATCCATGGTGGGAAGTGGTTGGGTTCTTGACAGTGGAGCTTCTTTCCACATGACCAACGACAAGAGTTTGTTCAGTACCTTGGAGGAGAAAGATCTCCAAATACTCATAGTGATGGGTAATGATGAAAAAAATGGTGTCTCAGGTGTAGGCACGGTTGTTTTTCAGAGGGAGCATGGAGCTCGTATTACCTTGAGCGATGTTAAGTATGTACTAGGACTGAAGAAAAACTTGGTGTCAATCGCGATGCTAGAAGACAGAGGCTATGATGTAGTCTTCAGTAAGGGAAAGGTTTTCCTTAGACACATCATCATGAGACAGGTGAAGAAAATCGGTTCATGAGTCAAGAGCCTATATACTCTTGAGGTTCAAGATGCATGCAAAGCCTTGAGGAGCAAGGAAACTGATGGAGAGTGGTGGTTGAGAGGGAGATTAAATTACCTCTCAACATGGAGCGCTAGAACAAGTCTCAGACAATTATGGAGGAGACACAATTGGTGAAGCAACTTAAGGAGGTTGTGGAGCAGCCACAACTAGAGAAGCCAAGAGGAGACTGATTGGAGGCATCCATTCATGCAAAGACCTCCAATAGGGGGAAATTTTTAGCCAAGTGGGCAGAGGGATCACATGAATCCATACCTTCATGTAGGAGGTGGGGTGATGTGGAGTGACAGTCCTAAGAAGGATAGAATAGGAGCAGGATCATTGACCCAACCTCTTTGATTACACCTTGCTACGAGAGCCCCGTCGAGGAGTAGTAGGACTCGCTGAGTGGGTAGAGGCAAATGTGGATGGAGCAGCAGAGAGAGCTACAGTGTAGGAATCCCAAGCCAGTGTAGAACTAGTAGGCTGCAACAATACGAGAGGCACAGGAGTGTTGCAGCAGTCCAGGATGGCACAGAGAAGTGTGAAACGATGCGAGATGCATGGAGTGTTGCAGCAGCTCAAAGGTCACAGAGGGAGCACTTGTCAGCGATAGAGGGAGCTTCAGCATCAGAGAGTATTTCTAGCCCAACACGGAGGTCAGTTGGGAGATTTTTTTGTTTCTAGAGTTGCTGGAGTAACAACACTTAGAAGAAGTGTTGCATGCAAAGCATTCTAAAGGTTCAAGATTAGGTTCAAGTTGAATGCCTTTCTTGTTGAGAGGGAGTGTTGAAAATGGCAACAATAAATGCTAAAAATAGAAGTGATAAAAATAGCACTGCTATAAATAGCAGTTTGGGTACCAGTGTTGGACATAGCAACAAGGAATGAAAAATGGAAGTGCTAAAAATAGAATTTCTATAAATAGCATTCCGGGTTAGATTCCAATTTTAGTTAGTCGTTGAACTAAAATTGACAAGTAAAATTCGAATTTGATCTTAGCAGCTATTTGTAAAATAATTAATTAATTCATCTTGAGTTAATTAGTTGTAGAAAATCAAACATGAAGTCTATGTGGGGACATGCAACAATTTCTCCATTAATTGAGGAATTTATCCATCAATTAAAGAGATAAAGATGAGTTGTAATTAGTTGGCTCAGTTAACTTAATCAAGTCAAGTTAGATTATTTCAAACAGTTTGTTGAATTAATTGTGAGTTCAGTTAGTTAATTCTTGCATGCATGTAACTGCTGCACTTCAGATAACTGAATATTCTCTCATAAATAACTCATGCATGTCAATTCAGACAGAGAACCAGTTGAGATCAGTGGAGGAACAATTTACTATCAGTTGGATGAATTTTTCCTATAAATGAAACTCATCCATGTAGAAGGAATTATCTCCATCAGGTTTGTGCAATTATTTTTGAGCCAAGTGAGCAGTGTGAGGTGGGAATTCACACATGTGGAATCACTGGATCGCAGGAAAAACTGCACAAGGAAATAGGAGGCTTGAAGGGCATAGGAGAAGGTCATGAGAGCCTTTGACTGTCTATGAGCAGGATTATTTGATTGCAGAGAGAGAAAGATAGCTTGAGAGCTGATCCTTGTTGTAACTTGAACAAGATTTCCACTTGTATGATAATACGGAGTTGGGGTTTAAGGCTGAGGCTTTCCCCGGGTTATTTCTTCTGTGCTATGTGTGATTGATTTCTCATTACCAATTATATGTGTTCTCGTTGATCGCGCTCAAATTGATTAAGCTTCCACAAAGTTTGTTGTAGAAGTAGATCTTGTATTTTGATTTAGTCTATTGCATAATCTGTTGATCTACAGTGGGAATTTTTACATGGTATCGGAGCAAAGGAGATCAAAGGAGAAGAATAGTATACAAGAAGGGAGAAGTTCGAAGTTTGTGGTTCCTGAATATAGAAATCTAGTTCTTATCACATCTCAATTTCACCAATGGTGTTTAGTGGTTTAAGACTCGAGTATTCCCTTGATGGTACCTCAAATTATATAGCCTAGAAGGATTGCATGGAAGCAGTATTAGAGGATAACGATCTAAAGGACTTCATTGATCAAGAAGTCCCCAAGCCGATTGATGCTACTCAATTGGTGCAATGGAAGAAATGCGTTGTTAGAGCAAGGAGAATCCTCCTGGAGGGAGTTCAAGACCACATTGTCTCGAGCCTCCATGGGAAGGAGACACCATTTTCGATGTGGAAAACATTGAAATATCTATATTAGAACAGCAGCGACCAAAGGAAGTTGGCGCTGAAAGACAAGCTTCGTAACATGAAGTGTGAAAAGGGCAACACGATCTCTACATATCTGAATAGCTCACCTCCTACAGGGATGAGCTTGGAAGTGTAGGGATCACGACATCCGATGATGACATGGTGAGTCTTGCACTCCTTGGTCCTCTTAAGAGCTGACATAGCTACCAAGACTCGATTAATGGAAGACAAAATCTTCCAGATTGGGAACGACTTTGGTCGAATCTGATGCAGGAGGAGATAAGAAGAAACACCAGAGATGGATCTTCATCATCCAAGGAGAATGAAGAAAATTGCACCTTAGCGAGTAAGGCGAAGAAAGGGAAGGAGAAGGACTCTCATCCCAAATTGAGTTCTTCCCATGGTGGGAAGAAGTTTGAAAAATTGAAAGTGCGATGCTTTCATTGTCATGAAGTGGGCCATTTTTCTACAAATTGTCCACTGAGGAAATCCAAGAATGGATCCTTAGAAGGATTAGAAGGTGAGGCACTGGCCTCACAGTTGGAGCTGGATTTCACACTTTTCGCATGCATGGTTTCATCCATGGTGGGAAGTGGTTGGGTTCTTGATAGTGGAGCTTCTTTCCACATGACCGATGATAAGAGTTTGTTCAGTACCTTGGAGGAGAAAGATCTCCAGATACTCATAGTGATGGGTAATGATGAAAAAAATGGTGTCTCAGGTGTAGGCACGGTTGTTTTTTAGAGGGAGCATGGAGATCGCATTAACTTGAGTGATGTCAAGTATGTACTAGGACTGAAGAAAAACTTGGTGTCAATCGCGATGCTGGAAGACAGAGGCTATGATGTAGTCTTCAGTAAGGGAAAGGTTTTCCTTAGACACATCATCATGAGACAGGTGAAGCAGATCGGTTCATGAGTCAAGAACCTGTATACTCTTGAGGTTCAAGATGCATGTAAAGCCTTGAGGAGCAAGGCAACTGATGGAGAGTGGTGGTTGAGAGGGAGAGTAAATTACCCAGCATGTAGCGCCAGAAGAAGTCTCAGACAATTGTGGAGAAGCCACAATTGGTGAAGCAACTTCAGGAGGTTGTGGAGCAACTACAACTAGAGAAGCTGAGAGGAGACCGAGTGGAGGCATCCACTCATGCAGAGACCTCCAGTAGAGGGAAATTTTGAGCCAAGTGGGCAGATCGATCACATGCATCCACACCTCCAGGTAGGAGGTGGGACGATGTGGAGTGACAGTCCCAAGAAGGCTGGAATAGGGGCATGATCATTGAGGTACCCAACCTCTTTTATTAGACCTTGCTAAGGGAGCCTCGACAAGGAGTAGCAGGACTGGCTAAGTGGGTAGAGGCAGATGCGGATGGAGCGGCAGAGAGTGCTACAGTGCAAGAATCCTAAGACAATGTAGAGCTAGCAGGCTGCAACAATGCGAGAGGCATAGGAGTGTTGCACCAATGAAGGATGGCACAGAGAGGTGTGCAATGGTGCGAGATGCATGGAGTGTTGTAGTAGCTTAGAGGTCACAGAGGGAGCACTTGTTAGTGGCAAAGCAAGCTTCAACATCAGAGTGTGTTTCTAGCCCAACAGAGAAGTCACTTGGGATATTTTTTTGTTTTTAGAGTTGCCGGAGTAACAAAACTTGGAAGAAGTGTTGCATGTAGAACATTCCAAAGGTTCAGGATTGGGTTCGAGTTGAATGCCTTTCTTGGTTAGAGGGAGAGTTGAAAATGGCAACAAGAAATGCTAAAAATATCATTGCTATGAATAGCAGTTCGGGTACCAGTGTTGGACATAGCAACAAGGAATGAAAAATGGAAGTGCTAAAAATAGCACTACTATAAATAGAATTTTGGGTTAGATTCCAATTTTAGTTAGTCCTTGAACTAAAATTGAGAAGTAAAATTCAAATTTGATCTTAGCAACTGTTTGTAAAATAATTAATTAATTCATCTTGTGTTAATTAGTTGTAGAAAATCAAACATGAAGTCTATGTGGGGACATGCAACAGTTTATCCATCAGTTCAAGAGATAAGGATGAGTTGTAATTTGAGTTGTAATTAGTTGGCTTAGTTAATTGAGTGAAGTCCAGTTAGATTAATTCAAACAGTTTGTTGAATTAATTGTGAGTTCAGTTAGTTAATGCTTGTGTGCATGTAACTGTTGCACTTCAGATAATTGAATATTCTCTCATAAATAACTCATGCATGTCAGTTCAGACAGAGGCCCAGTTGAGATCAGAGGAGGGATAGTGTACTATCAGTTGGATGAATTTTTCCTATAAAGGAAACTCATCCATGCAGAAGGAATTATCTCCTTTAGGTTTGTGAAGTTATTTCTAAGCCAAGTGAGTAGTGTGAGGTGGGAATTCACACATGTGGAAGCACTAGACCCCAAGAAAAAATGCGCAAGGAAATAGGAGGCTTGGAGGGCAGAGGAGAAGGTTGTGAGAGCCTTTGACTATCTATGAGCAACATTGTTTGATTGCAGAGAGAGCAGGATAGCTTGAGATCTGATTCTTTTTGTAACTTGAGCAGGATTTCCACTTGTATGATAATACAGAGTTTGGGTTTTAGGCTGAGGCTTTCCTCGGGTTATTTCTTCTGTGTTATGTGTGATTGATTTCTCATTCTCAGTTATATGTGTTCTCATTGATTGTGCTCAAATTGATTAAGCTTCTGCAAAGTTTGTTGTAGAAGTAGATCTTGTATTTTGCTTTAATCTATTACATAATATGTTGATCTACAGTGGGAATTTCTATAGAAACCTCAAGAATAGAAGAAAATCAGCTAGTTATCGTCTCATCCAAGCCATCTCAAGGAAAATGGCGAAAGGTTGAAAAGAAAAAATGGAGAAAAGTCTAACTTTTCTCCTTTCCTTTTAGTTGATTAATTTTGGATGAACTTATGATCATCAGTCTTTAACTAGATGATGGACTTCTTGTAAGCACAACTATAACATGTAATTTTGTTTTCATTAATAAAATTACAATTTTTTCCTTTGAAAAAAAAGGTCACATTGTATTGAGGCTTTTCATTAATTATATATATATGTACTCAAAATAATATGTTAAAATAAAAAAGGAAGATCACATTATATTGAGGTTTTTCGTTAATTTTAATGGGATATGTGTGTGTGTGTGTTAATTTGGTTATAAGGGTAGAACCTTTATATATTCCAATCTTCCTTGCACGTTTGAGATTGGGTACGAAGGCTCAATCCAAACCTCTTAAGAAAGTATCCCATGATACAAAAATTTCAGTCCCTTTCTAGCTACAAATTTTCCAAACAACCCTCAATATCCAAACACATTTATATTCAATTTTTGACTATTTCTTATTTCTTTTAGTCTAACTTCTTGTTTTCCTTGGAAAATTACTTTTTCCTTTCTTCCCAACTTGAATCCGACGTGTGTTTTCTGCTAATTCTGGTGGGTCATTCTTTGACAAGTGAGTGTTGCTATTTTTGAATTCTTCCTCATCCACTTAATCTGCCTAAGGGGTTTCATTTCAACCTTTATTCCTTGTGGATTTAGGAGGGCATCCATTTTCCATTAGGGCTTGTTGCTTTTCCACTTTCAGTGAGTCCAGAGGATCCTCAATGGAATGCGTTTTTTCCAGATTGATTTTTGTTACCTCTGATGCATTTTATATGACAGTATCTAGTTCCTTTTTATCTTCTGGTTCTTTCTAATCTCGAGACTCTTCTTCTTTATATACTGTGTAGTGATAGCCTTGAGTTCCTTCCCACCATTTGGGTCTTCGGTTTATTTTTATTTTCCTGATCTTTGTAGTTTTTATTACATGTCATGTTTCATAACGCACTCTACATCGGAATGAAACATTTTCATAATCAAACTTTTAACCCAAGACAATGTCTACAGTTGTTGGATTAATCTCAATGGAAAAACCCTTGTCGATGTCCATCTCCACACATATCAAGCAAGCATTAATAGTCTTATAGAAATTTTCAAATTTTGCATTGTGGCAATAAAAATTTCCTAACACATTCCCTATAGAGGATAATGATGGGAGTTTCCAAAGATGCAAGGGAAGGTTCGGAAGCCTTACCCAAACTAGCGTCATGGAGATTGATGTCGTAACTGCATCAAAAGTGGGAGACCAGGGTTGCATGAAGAGACCAACACTACCCCAGAACCATGACTTGGATTGGAAAATGGCCTTCTTGTCCCCAATATTGTAAAAAACAACAACAACAAAAAACCTCGAGCCATAGGATAAATATTCATACCATCCATCAACAGAGGTTTCCATTTCTCAAAGATCTATTTGTGCAAATCAATCAACTGCAACCAAAATATATTAAACCTGCACACCAAACCTTGCTCCAAACAATAATTTTCATAGCTAAAACCTTCCTCCTCCAAAGGAATATTGAGGGAAGGAACTTCTTGAACTACCGAAATAACAGATCCAGATTTCAGCATGGCACTATACAAAACTGAAGAAGATCTTGCTAGACCGAGAACATTCCTGCAGAAGATATTGTCATATTTGCTAGATCAATAAGATTCACCATTGTTTAAACTAGAGTAGAGATTTGCAAAGAGATCATCTATGCAATCTAAGCATAAATCATCCAACTAAAGCAAAACCCTAGTTTCCCAAGGGTCTTTAGAGCTTCGTCCATCCCCACATAAGAGACAATTTTAATGTGATATTTGACTATGTGTTATGATACCTTTTTCATGAAAAGGATGGTTCATTTCAATGTTTTGTTTGAGAGATTTTATAAAATAAGTATGAATAAAAAGTTGGATTAAATTATATTTGATACTATCTTTATTAAAATAAAATATTAAATTTAAATATTATTTACACTAAATTTAATATTGTTTTTCTTTTCAACTATGGTTCACGGTCATTGAGTGGCCGCAACATCCATGAGTAATAATCCGAGTAGATCCACCCGAAGGAATCTACCCGCCGGTTTATCTGGTCGGGCCTCACCCCAAGGGAGTCGAGGAGATTTGACCCCGTGACCTCCCAATTAGCAAGGTACTTAGCAATGAGAACTCGACCAATTGAGTTATCCCCTGGAGCTAACTAAATTTAACATTGTGTAATAGTTTTCTAAAATATTGATATCTAATATATAAAAATTAAAACGTTAGTTCTTCCTTAACTTTATATGAAAAGGCTATTTAGTAGCAATTTATAACACTTTGGTTTACCATGCACTTCTCTTTTTAAATAAAGTAAAGAAACTAAGTCTTCATGGAGGTGTAAAATAACACATTATTTTTTTATTAATAAAGTAAAGATTAGTTGGTAAAATATAATTTAATGGAAATAGAATTATGTGGATACATGGTAAGATGTGATGAAATGATTCTTACTCGACATTTACTTAAAAATGGGTTAGTAAATTAAAGTTTACTAATTAAGTGAAAGTTTTATATAAAACTTTTTAACCATATAATGTTAATTAAATGGGTTGGGTTGTTTTTAAGAGCGTGATGTATGTGAGGTATAAATGTACAGGAGAAATATTTATATTTATAGGCGGAAAAAATCAATGGAGCAAGGAATATGAGATAAACATGTCAACATGTTTAAATCGAGATAACAAATTTGAATGATAAGTAAGCATATATGCGTCTAGAGACACCTTATCAAGAATTTATAAAGGTATATGAAAGAAAAAATGAAAATGCCTAATATGCATGAGTTCGGTGAGTTTGGTGGGGAAATGAAAATAATTTGTATTGGATGGTGCCATTTATTTTTTTCGTAATTTTAGACATGAAATATATAAATTGTATTTACATGTATATGTAACTAAGGAGATATGGGAGTTTTGATGTAGAAATGGATAGTGTTATCACACTTAAAATGATGAAAAATGTTATAAATGTCAATTTATTTGAATAAATTCTTCAATATGTATAGAGAAATGAAACTATATACTATGAATAAAGGTAAAATGTAAAATTTTAAAATTTAAATTGAAAATGTAAATGAATGAAAAATTAACTATCTATCTAATTAGATGGAAAGAATTTTGACAGGGTTTTAAGGATCATAAATAGTTGCATGCACTCCTTCCTTATTTGCAACACATTTACTCCCCATTCTTTCTCATTGAATTAATTTTGAGCTAGTCATGGCTAGCCATTGACTTCATGAAAAAGCTAGCAGAGAATTTTAAATGGCCTTCCATTCATATAATAGTGTTTATAATGCTCCTACTATCTTAGTCTTGCTAGAAGGAACCATGTTGTTGGAAGTAGTGATAGTACCAACAAAGTCACAAATGGAAATATCTTGAACAAGATCCCAACTTTGGGATCGAAACTAGTTGATGCTAATCTTTTGATTTTCAATGTAAGTCTCTTTTGATTTTCAATGTAAGTCTCCTTCATTCTTAGCCAAAGGAATTCATTCCAAAATTTTAACATGGGGTGACGTTGACTCTAAGGGAAACATCATTTGATAGCTCGATCTCTTAATATGATAAATATGGTATTTGTTTTTAGGAACAATTTAATATTTTGGGAGATTTGACAATCAAATAGCATGTAAGATTTTTTTCCTTAATGGACTCTTAAAATTGGTTATCTTGCATCCAATGACATTTTATGTGGATGTTTATGAATTATGTTTTGTTGACTAGAATTATAATTATATCCAAATTGTAGGTACTTAGTGTTGCCTTAGCTCCTATCCTATATCCATGCACGAGATTTTTTTCCTATCATCTTAATTGATTTCAATGGGATTGATCAAATCTTCTTATCCTCAAATCATAGCCTTTCAATTCACCAAAGATACAAACCTTCTCATGACACATATAAAAATAATACTCTAAGAGGGATTCATTATAAAGTACATTTGGGTTCTTATCACAAAAGAGTTGGGAAGGATGAACATTTTCAATGATAGATATAGGAATAATTGCTCAATTTTATTGATTGAAGTCTTCTTCTCTTCACCACCAATTTTGGATTCATTGTCACATTCCATTGTGATGCAGGAGCATCTGGTCGACAGGGAGAAGACCGAGAGAAGATGGACACAGTTTCGGAAGAAGATTGGGAAAGTTGAAAATTTCATTAAACTGGACAGCAAGCCTGTCAGAGTTCTTAGTTTTTTTTTCCTTTCTGTTGTTTAATTTCTTTCAGGGTCAACTACAGCATTAAACTCTGTTGTCCTAATTTATGTTTATTTTACCTTAATTACTGTAACAGGTTTTAGTTAGAAGTGTTAAAGATAGATTAGTGTTAATAAGTATGTAACAGCAAACCCTTATGGCATAAAAGGGGCAAGTGAGCCAACAAATAGCAAAAGGAAACGTATGCATGTATCAACTGTACAAAACCGAAATAGCATAACTACCAGGCAGTTAATCAACTGCTCAAACTATTGTACAAAAGGGCAAACGAAACAACCCAAAGGGGTTCAGTTCAGGAGCGGAACATGTAAAAGAAAAATACCAGAAGTACATACATTATTTTCCTTCATCAAATACAGTGCACCATTAAAAATACGAGTCTATGATTTATGTCCTCTGTAATAATCTGTACATGCATATCATCGTAATTTCAATTCATTTCAGGCAACCCAAAATAACAGAGTTCTTTACAATTCCAAAGAGTCCTTCGACTAGCTAAGAAGAGAGTGAGTACAAGACGGGAGGGCGCAACCCAACACAGCAGAACGAACAGACCACAGTCTAAACCGGTAAGCCACAAAACCATTACAAATAGTTCATATGCCATAAAAATATTACATAGTATGCCTGTGTAAAACAATATATACCAAAACTGTGTCACGAGGGTTCATAGAACCGAGCTATCAAGAGCTCACAGAAAAACCCCAAATTACGGTTACGGGTTGGAGGTAACCCTGACATACACAGGTCCGACAAATACACAGAATGCACACAGCAAACAAGAGTAAATGCGGCCAAGACCAAGAAACACCGTGAGAAAGTAAAGCAAAGACAGAGCTACCCGGTAAAGAGCGATTGTAGCCTTGGTGAATCCGCGGAATCCGGCCACACCTGCCAACACAAAGCAAGGTGAAGAGTTAGGGTCTGAACACCGAAAATAGCCCTGCAAACAAAGTTGTGAAATGAAACTGCAATCAAAACAAACAAATCCGTGTAGGAGGGTGACGAAGGAGCCATACCTGTAGTGAGCCGAGACCCAGGCCAGCGGAAACAAAGTGCTAACCCTGAACACAAAGGGGCTGCGGAACGTTAGTTCTGGGACAAACTGTGGACACAAATATTTAGCATGGAACGAGGCCATACCTGTTCTATAAAGCCGAGCGTTGGAGAAAAGCCAAGCTGGAGAGTCTTCAAACTGTAAGTTTGACAGTGGAACAGAGTAGCAACCACTCATCACCAACATTCACCACAGAATTGCCAAAAAGACCATAACGAACAGTAATCACCAGAACAGAAACAGTAAAGCTCACACAGTCGAGGAACAAGTTGAACGCACAGAGAAGGACCGTAACTTACCAAGAAACCCTGAAGTAAGCCCTTTGACTCCCATAGCACCGGTTTGACGGAGTGGAAGAGCATTGTTACACCATAAGAAACCAGCGGAGCTCAACAGGGTTTCTCCCACAAACAAAAAAACCAGAGGCGGAGAGAGACCAGAACGACAGAGCAAGTCACAGAGTGAAAATGACTGAACAGGCGCGAAATGGCGGAGGAAAAGCGCGTTAAGGGGATTAGGGTTTGTCAACCCCGAGGAGGGCAGGTGTCGTGAAGAGAGGCCGAGTAAGGTACCATGTATTGAATGCCAATCAACCACCACAAAAATCATTTACAATCACTTTATTATCAACCAAGGATTAGTGTGAGTCCGCGTAGACTGAGTTGGCGGGGGGACCACGTGGGCTGGCCCCATCACATTGCATCCACCTTTTTAATTCTCTCGAACATCCTTCTACTTTCCACCACCATCTTTCATATCCCCATGAAACTACCTTCCTTCTTCTCCCCTCCTTTCTTTACATCATCCTTCTTGCCCCCTAACTTTTCTCCATTCTTTGTCTATGGGATGACCACCAGTTGTTTCCTAGTCTCTTTTTGGAGATATTCCACCAAGTTATTGGGATCCATCACTCCTTTATAGTTTCCTTATCATTCTTCACTTTACGTTATGCACATTGCATTCTTGTGTAGTTTTTATGCTAAGCTATTCAAGTGTCATTGTGGAGTGATTGGACACGAGAGGTCCTATTTCCTTTCCACTCACAATCTAGTTGTCTCGACATTTATGCTTGGGTGGAAAAATGGGAAACCAAAAGAGTTGTTTTATCACCCCAATTTCTCTCACCTCCAAAGGGGAGACGAGTGAGCATAGACTCTTTAGTTGAATTGACTTTTGATGGCAGTTAAAGAAAACACAATAACAACCGAACCCCAAAGCTGCTCGGGATTCAAAAGCAGCGTGCTCGGGGACCATAGGCTCTGAGTTGCATAATCAAATTGCCATAATTTTCCGAGTTTCTTTATGAAACTTAAAAGACAATGACTTTTCTCAATTTGGGATTATTATGTTTTTCCACAAAATCATATATTACACATTCATGAACTAAATGCAAAAACAAATTTAGAAAAATATGATTTAAAAAATAAATAGAAAAGACGCTCAATAAATTTACAATTTATATAACAAGAATTCAACCACCAAACATATTTTGCTTCATCATTAAAAGTATTAGAGATCTTCCTCCCAATTAACTCATTATTAATATATGGCATGAAAATTATTATTATTATTTTTAAATTTAAAAAATTATTATTATTATTATTATTATTATTATTATATTTTAAACGTTATAGAAATAGATTCTTTTATTTTAAATTTATTATCATTATTATATAATTTTTTTTTATTTCTATTATAAAAATATTTCAATTTTTTTATTTTAAAGATAAATAAGTTTTCAAAATCATTTATATCTATTTATAAATAAATGAATTATAAAAATTTATTAAATGTAATAATTAAATTTTTCCATAAAATCTACTCTACTCTATACTTTATTAACAATTTATATAATTTTTTAGTGAATGTATAAATTTAATTCACATTGAATTTTATCATTAATAAATATTTTAATTATAATTTGTTAAAACTTTAACTTCCTTGCTTTCAACTTCTTGTCTCATTTGCAAGCATATTTATTCCTCTTGGACATGAATCCAATAAGGGAAAATCCCCTTCTGTCTATAGATGCAATAAACACTCAAGCTTAGATTTTGTGCTCGACAAGTTAATCCATAAGCCTACATCATTAAAGTTTGTGAAACTTTTCATTTTAACCCCTTCAATAATGCTTTTGCCCTAAGCTCTTCCACTTAAAGCCTTGAGTTTGGTCGATTGGAGTCTCATTAGTTATATGCTTTTGGCCTTCTCTAGGAGAAATGGATATGTGGATGGGAAAAAAATAATACCTATGATTCAAGGTAATCTCTCATATTATTTTTGTCAATTTGGTATTAGATCGAACTGTTGTGAGGAAAATTATTATCCTCCCCACTCGGGTTCAAATCCTACATGGTGGCATGTATACTCTTAATGAGTTGATTCTAGATGATATACAAATGATATATTCAAAAATGCATATCTTCCTCTCTTCCCATCATATTTTCCTCATTGTTAATCTAAGATCTACTCCTAAGTAGTCCTAAGGCTATCTTAATACATTTTTCTCCTAAAGGTGGTAACCTTAAATACACATTAGTGTTTATTCTCCTATATCTTAGTCATAAAGGTATTCGCAAGCACTTTGTACCACGTTAAAAATCCTTTTTTTTGTATCAGGAGAATCAGTAGACCTTCTACTTATCACCAAGGAGGATTGGTGCTGATTTAAAATGACTTCCCCTATACTCTTGAACTTAAAGGAACAACCCACAAGCCACACTATGTAGGTTAACAAAGTTTTCCACTTCAATAGGACCCCAATATTAGTCAACAAACACTTTTGTGAGTGAGGCATCCACTATTTAGCCTAGTTCGATGGGATATTGAATTAAAAATCATTTCTCTTTCTATTTGTGTTTCCACATTAGGAGTATTAAAGAGTGACTACACTTGTTTCCTGACTCCAGAAGGCCTCACACCTTTGTGTTTTATTGTCATTTTCTGACTTGATTCTTCTCTTCAATCCATTTGGTACCATCTAACTATATTATTTCTCTACATACCCTCTCTTTTCCACTCTAACCCTTCCACTGCCTCTTCATTCTTTTCCATGAGTTGTACAATTAATCATCAAAATTCAGTCATTTCTCAAATCCATTTCATCTCCAAAACCTCTCTCAAATTTTCTTGTGCTTCGGTGCTTATGTTTGAAGAGAATTTGGTGACAAAGATACTTCATTTATACCCTCCTTTGACAATACTTCAAGCAATTGCGTTTAGAGGTTTGTTTTATCAAAGTGGAGTTCAAAACGGATCAAATCTAATCTAATTTGTCCCCTCTAAAGAAACTCTATGATACATGCTTAAGGGAAAATTGAGAGTAAGAGATGTGTTAATATTTGTTCCATCATCGACTATGTTATTGTCTTTAATTTATTTATTCCTTCCCTACTTAATCGAATTTTATTTTGAAGTCTTCATAATCCTCAAAAGTAATGGATGTGTATATTTAAGGATCTTTTCCTTAGAAAAATGTATTGACATAAACTATTTTGTTTTATTGTTTATAATGGAGTTAGACAACATCTTTTTTGTGTGAATGGATTAATATATAAATATGGACTAGATATTGATCATATTAAAATCTATCCTACATTATTGAAACCTTATACAGAAGGAATGATATTTTTCATATTCCTATATCTAGTTGCAAAAAATGCAATCTCTCATCTCCATTATTGGCATACTTCTTACTAGAAAATAGAACTAGTTAGATTCGTTCAAAAATATCAAACACACCCCCATCTTCAATGATTTATGGAATGGCATCTATGAGGAGAAGCTATCACAGGTAAAGGTGACGAGGAAAATGTACCTAACAAGCCTATATTAAAAAAAGAGCTACCCATATGGAAGAACAAATACAACAAAGTGTATGCCCTAATTTCTATGATAGTAAGTGAAGAGGTGAACCATCATATTCTTTGAATTAAAGATGCTTATGGTGCTTTAAATAAATGAAAGGACTTGTATGACTCACACTAAGAACTAGAATTTATACAACTACTAGTGAATCCCTTCAACCTAGAGTTGAAGGATGATGATCCCATGGCTTTATCTTCTAATATTAATGCCATCATGCATGATATATATGTCATTGAAGTGAAGATACTCATTGAAATGAAGATAAACCTTCCTCTCACAACGTTCATCAAGGTCCTCTATATTGCATATTCTCATTATCTTGAATCCCTGCAAGCTAATGGTCAATTAAAGTCCGTCACATTTGAACCTTTAGTGAAGAAGGTTGTAGAATGTGAGAAATCCACTAGAAACAAGAAGAAAAATCATAGCATTGGAAATATTGTGTTCTTTGCTATGAATGGGAAGAATCAATCACATGATTCTTTTAGACAAAATGGAAGTAAAAGAAAACATGGAAGAAATAATTCTAGAAGTGGGGGTGGACACATTCAATGTGAGATATGTAATATGCATTGTGTTCATTGAGGTAGAAATGGAAATGATGCAATGACATGTAGAAACCCTTAGGGGGAGATCAAGGGGAAGCAAGATCATAAATAACATAAAGGTAATATCAAACCTTATGAAAGTTACACCACCCAAATATACTCATTATATTGTTTCCCATTGCAATATTGGAGTAAACAAATATTTATTTCACACTTCATTTTCTTTTTCGAGAGATGCATGGTTGATTGACATAGGTGAAACATGCCATATGACCTTCCAAAGAGAGTTATTTGAACAATGTAGATTATATATTTTATTTTGCATATAAATCAAGTCTCAAACCTTTGGGATTTGGCACCATCAAGCTTAAATTATTTGGATTCCTAGATTTTCTTTTGCAAGATGTGCCCTATCTTCTAAATTTATAAAGGAATTTATTGTCCCTTGTGCACATTCAACAACAAGGCCATTCCATTCATATCTTTGATGGAAAAGTTGAAATAAGAAAGGATTTTGACAAAAAAGAATTCATGACTAGAGTGGAGGATGGAAGATTGTTGAAGTTGAAAGGGACATCTTCTCATGCACATAAATTCTACATACCTCTCTCATTACAATGAAGGTACATCGCCATATAGTATTCTATGGAATGTTATATTTGAACATATCCATCAATATATCATTTGTTTATTGAAAAAGGATGGTGTTTCTAGTTTTCCTACTATTCCTAGAAAATTGAAACAATCTGATGCTTGTATCCTTGGAAAATACAACAAGGAACCCTTCCACAACTCCACTTCCAAAAAATGTAGAAAACTTGAATTGAGACATTATTATTTGTTGTGACCTCGTTGTTACATCTACTATTGGAAATAAACATATCATGTATTTTATTGATGATTACACTAGGATGTGTTTATTGTACTTGTTGAAAGATAAATCACAAACTTCCATAACTGTTAAAAACTTTCATGTATGTATTAAAAATGAAGCATAATCACATATTGACTCTCTTCATACTAATAGTGGACAAGAATATAAACCTAATAAATTTGAAAACTATCTTCACCAACACAAGATTCAACATCAAACCATACTTCCACACAATCCTCAACATACTAGCATTGCTGAAAGAATGAACATGGTTACTATAAATATGGTTTGTTCCATGATGTTTTTTAAAAATGAAAAGTTGATGGTTTGGGTTGATGCAATTCTATGTGCAATATATGTGAAAAAAAAATGTCCATCTCATGGTCTTGGAAAAAATACTCCATACGAAATGTGGCATGGCTATATTCTTTTGGTGAGCCATGTCAATGTCTTTGGTTCACATATTATGCGTTAATTCCTAATTAGCAAAGAAACAAACTTGATGCAAGGAGTTTGAGGTGGGTCTTTTGAGGAAATCAAATATGATGAAGGCAAATCATGTTTATGATGATGCATATAATAAGTCCAATCTTTCTAGCGATGAAATGTTTCTTGAATCTTCCAAAAATGTCAAAAATTTTGCGTAACAGCTTGATCATCTGGATAGATTTGATGTAAATACATATCATGAATTTGATAATGAGATTCCACATCTTGAAAGCGGTATCCATTTCTTGGAACAATCTCTATAATATCCTTTTGAATAATGATCTCCCCCCCAATGAAGTTTCAACCACTTCATTAGATCGAGAAAATCCATTATATGATGTGATTGAAAGGATAAACCTTGATGGAAATGAAAGAAACATCTTAATATGTGGAGCAATTTGAACTATCTAAAAGAGGTCTAGATTTGGACTATCTAAAATATGAAGGAAACTAAACCTTGACATCCTTGAAGATTTCCTTGTTGTTTGTAGTAAAAAATACATCATCAAAATGAAAATCCACATAAATAAAATAATCACTAACATGGTTCAAATAAACACAATAATTTTATTTACTTCTTGAGAAACCAAGTCCCAATATATATGTATTAAAATTTTGATACCATATTCTTGGTTATTATTATAGTCCATATAGGGACTTCTTCAACTTGCAAACCAACTCCTTCTTTCCCTTCATTGAAAAACCTTTTGATTATTTAATATAAATTTCTTCTTCAAGATATTCAATAGGATACTATCATCAGATACATTTGATCCACTTAAAGATCAGAAGTAATAGAAATAGGAAAAATAAATATAATATAAGGTAATTTTTCCATAGGAGAAAATAATCTCACCAAACTCAATTCTCTCCACCTGGAAATATCCATTTTCTACTAGGAAATATTTGTACATGTCCACCTTATCTTATGCATTCAACTCATCTTAAAGACCCATTTTCTACCAATAGGTTTTCTTCTAACTAACAAATAAAATAGATCTCAAGTCACACTTTTATTCTAAGACATCCATTTCTTCAAACACCGCCTTCTTCTAGAGTCTACTATCCTTTAAAAGCACTACCTTCCTAATAGTTCTAGTATCATTATCAGTAATGGAAATAAAACTAGAATTAAAAACAAGTGGGAGATACTTCTTTGGTTCCTTCTATCTCAAACTCAAACTTTGCAAGTTTGGAGGTTGAGATTCTTCCTCTTCTAGTACATTCTCTTTTTTCGAGTTGGATTCTTCACCCTCCAACTTAAACTCTATTATCTTTGATTCTTCCTCTGATTTTGGATTTCCTTCTTGGGAACAACTTTAACATCTCTAATTATTACATCTCAACTGTAAATAATATTCTTTATTATTGGGTTACAAATTTTATAACCTTTTATACCACATTTATGAACTAATAAATATACATTTTTTATCTTTATTGTCCATCTTACTCCTATTTTCCATTTGAAAGAGCACATAAGAATTAGAAAAGAAAAATAAAAAAACTTTTAGATGTTTAAGAGAGGGTTTTATCTACCTCCATGCATCGTGCAACGTTTTATCTGCCAATGTTAATATTAATGACCAATTTACCAGGTAGAATGCAGTACCCAATGCCTCTACCCAGAATTCCTATGATAACCCTACACCATTGAGTATACTACTTGCCTTTTCCATCACAATCATGTTAATTATTTTTGTATCTCCATTTTTTTTGGGTGTGTATGGAGTAGTATTTTTCCTTGATATTCCATGCTTTTTACAAAATCCATGAACTAATTTCATAAAAATCGCCACCATTTGTCCTCAACACCTTTATTTTTTTCTTTTTATGGTTCCCTATGAGAGCCTCAAACTCTTTATATTTACCAAATATCTAAAATTTCTTTCAGAGGAAATAGACCCATGGTTACTTGAGATATCATTTATAAGTGAAATAGTACACAAAATTGGCATTGATTCTTTTGGTGAGGTTTGATATTCCCAAGACTAGTTATTATGTTATGCACGGTCCTTTGGCATATCTTTGGTTTGAGTTTGTTGTCTCTTGTTGATCCATCTTAAATTGGGAGAAGGAATTGTCTCAATCTATTGTTATAGAAACAAATATAGGAATTGCTAAATAATGGTAGGTCATGGCCATTTTGTACATTATGTCCAAATATGAGACCTCTAATTTGCAAAGACCTCACTAAAGATGTGAACATCATGTCACTAAAATCTAGAAAAAAATTCTCCAACAATCGAATGTCCACTCAAATTGGAGATAATAGTTCAAGGGACTTAGAAATAACCAAGACCTTGGCTCATCAAAGAAATAAAATTAAGAAGCTTACATGGATAACACTCATACTTCTTGGTTGTGACTTTTAATGTGTTCATTGGTTCTATTTGAATTGTGGTGAAAAATGAGGTAGTTCAAGAAGATCAAGGCAACATGGAGATGGGAATTGTAGATAAAAATCCAAATCTTCATGATGACATCAAAGAAGAAGCCCTTAATGAGCATGACTTCAAAAAGGCTCAAGTTTTTAATTTTTTGAAAAGTAGTATTTTGTTAGCTCGATATATTAGGAGATATTACAAGTGGTTGTAATTGTTTATCATTAGGATAACAAGAACATATTAATTAATAAGTAGAAATTTTGAAATCTTGGATCTCTTTGAAGTACTAGTTTTTTAGCTATTAATCTATGCTTTGTATTAACTTGTTGTATGATAGTTCATAACAAGATTTTAATACAAAAGAAAGTTGTTTTGTTAAAAAAAAAAATAAAATCACCGAATGTTTGAATGGTCATCATGAATCTTGTTTGGCCTACAAAATCACTTTTCGTTGATTTGAGGATTCTCATCAAGTTTCAGCGTAGCAAGTGCAATGAATAGAGAATGGATCTGCTTAAGAAACTTTCTTATAGGAATCCCACAGATGGGTTTCTCAAAAGTTACAAGTGTGTTTGAGATAGGAAGGAGGGAAAAATGTAATAGATAATTCATTCAACTTATAAAGTTTGGATTATTTTTTAGCTAAATTTTAATAAAAAAATATTTAAACATATTAACGATATTTCACATATCGACATAAACAATTTAAGACCATTTAAAAAGGACACAAACAATTTAAGACCATTTAAGAAGGACACAATGCACTTAGATAAATATAATTTCAAAACCCATCCTTATTTTGTTAATTTTAATTGCAATATCTTGGAACAATTCACATCTTTCCCTTTTATAAATATTTCTTCTTAACCCGTTTTGATAATGACACTTTGAAATTCATGTGTAGGGAAATCACATAAAGAGTTCATTTACTCACATTTTCTAACTCTCAATTACATTAAAAATAATGTATGTCATATGTGGGAAGCTATGGAACCAAAAATATTAAGAAATTTATTTTAAATTCAAATGTTGGATGTGCTTGTAATAATAATATATTAAACCTTACATGATTTCACATTAAAGTTTTCTACATCGAAATCAACATATCTTAACAAAATTAGAAATTAAAAGAAATGGGTCCATTTCTTTACAAACGTTTTTTATCTTGTTATAGGAAAACAAAAATGTCCAAAATGCATAGATGGGAACTTATTCTAATGTGTACCCTTCTAAAGCTATGAATAAAGTTTTCTTTAAAAGTTTCATGTAAGAGGATACTCTGAGGTTATTTGTGGTATCATGGGCAGAAATATTTCATTAAAGACAATGACACTTACAAATCCATTAATAGTGTTGTGCTCCAGATTATCCATGATTTTAACCCTCCTATATAGATGCTTAGCTTCAAAAAGATAATTTACTTTCGTCTTAATGTCACATTAAGAAATTCATCTTCATAATTATATTGAGAAATCTAGACATATTTTTTGTTAAGTTGCATTTATATTATTTGAAATAATTATAATATAGACTATAATACAGACTATTGGAATTGTATGTTAAACTAAATCAAAGAAGGGATATATATATATATATATATATATATATATATATATATATATATATATATATATATATATATATATATATATATTAAATTGCATCACTTTGTATTCATTATCAAAAAAGATATTATATGGCTTTCATTTTCAAATCACCCAAGCATACCTTAAATAAATAAAATATTCTAAATTCCCACATAAAATAAAGACACAGAGCAAAAACATGCTCCTCTAATCATTAACATACAATAACACAGACCTTCTAAAGGTCATTTTCCAACCAACTACATCACTGAGACAACCCAAATGAGAAAAGAACGCTAGGATAACACTCACCAAGTCACTCATATCTAAGAACCAAAAACATAAAATATGAATATCACCCAACTGAAATCTGAATAGCAACCAAGTCCTGACATCTCCAATTATTCACTAAAATTGCAGCAGAATTATATATGTTCCCATAATAGGGGTTCTATATAATACGAACCATGCCCTTACACTTTAAAACTAACTGTAAGTAGCCAGAACAAACCTCGAACATAGCAGAACTTTGTAATCCATAGAGCACCAATGTTCAACAAAAAGTTCAATGCCAAGAGATTCCTCACGCATTTGGAACAATGTAAGCACCAAAAGGAAACAACAGAGCCATAATATTTCTTAAGACAATATATGCCCAAAGCCAAATGTGGAAACACCATCCTAGGATACCTAACACAAAGGAGCCCAACACAGATACAAAACCAATTACAGGAGTGACACTATTGAACTTAGTGTATGTGGAACATAAAATGATCAAGATATGGATAATTAAACAAAGTGTCTTCCATATTAAAACACTAAATAAGAAAAACAGTAAATTGGAGTTGCAAGTAACTGCCAGACACTTCATCGAAAGCCATGGTCGCATCATAGCAAAACACAACCCTGAGAGTTTGTCTAAAAACTCAATCCCATCCAGAAGTTCACAGAAAGAACAATAAAACCAACTACAAGACTGTGATATCCAAAAACTGGAAAAAGAGACAAGACAACTTGCCCCATAATAATTAATATTGTCAATGGATAACATAATTCAATATAATAAACTGCTGAGCAAAAAGATAATGAGAACCACCATGAAGATACCATATCTAGAGAATGCTTTTCCAATTATTTTGAAAAAAGGACATGAAATGCACCATCTTTAGTCATGATTAGAGGATATTATAGTCTGTGCTTGAGCATTGTCATCCAGAGGATTCGCGATATCACCAGAGGAAAAATCACTTATTAAAAAACTTTCCACGCAGGCCAAATGAGAATCCACATTATCCAAGCAAACCCTTTCGCTTTGAAGCATGCATTTAATTTTAATGAAGATAACACATTGTAATTCTCCACTTGCTTACTTTTGAAAATCAAATGCAATAGTAGCCATCTATTGGTGTAAATCCAAATAATTCAGAAATTGAAGTCACCTCTTTTCTATTCTACCAAGATCAGGAACCCATTTCATATCCCTCCCACCCACCAACTAAGAATCAAAGTGATAAGGTTGGTATCCTGCCTCTTTTCATTCCAAAAATAGGGTTTCCTTCCTCACCTCTAGATGAATAACATCAAATAAGGTAGCAATATAATCATAGGAAAAAAGACAAACTCTTTTTTACCTAATATTGTCGCCGCCACCCATCATATTAATCATTCTCTGTCTAGGAAGAATTAGCACAATTGCAAGGCAACACTAGGGATAAACACTGAAAGAACCTCTACCCGAGAAGTAGGAAAATGGATGAGACGCATAGCCAAAGGAATTCATTCCAAAATTTTAACATGGGGTGATGTTGACTGTAAGGGAAACATCATTTGATAGCTCGATCTCTTAATATGATAGATATGGTATTTGTTTTTAGGAACAATTTAATATTTTGGGAGATTTGACAATAAAATAGCATGTAAGATTTTTTTTTCCTTAATGGACTCTTAAAATTGGTTATCTTGCATCCAATGGAATTTTATGTGGATGTTTACGAATTATGTTTTGTTGACTAGAATTATAATTATATCTAAATTGTAGGTACTTAGTGTTTCCTTGGCTCCTATCCTATATCCATGCACGAGATGTTTTTCCTATCATCTTAATTGATTTCAATGGGATTGATCAAATCTTCTTATCCTCAAATCATAGCCTTTCAATTTACCAAAGGTACAAACCTTTTCACGACACATATGAAAACAATACTCTAATAGGGATTCATTATAAAGTATACATTTGGGTTCTTATCACTAAAGAGTTGGGAAGGATGAACATTTTCAATGATATATCTAGGAATAATTGCTCAATTTTATTGATTGAAGTCTTCTTCTCTTCACCACTAATTTTGGATTCATTGTCACATTCCATTGCATCCACCTTTTTTATTCTCTCCACCATCCTTCTACTTTCCACCACCATCTTTCATATCCCCATGAAACTACCTTCCTTCTTCTCCCCTCCTTTTTTTACATCATGCTTCTTGCCCCCTAACTTTTCTCCATTGTTTTTCTATGGGATGACCACTAGTTGTTTCCCAGTCTCTTTTTGGAGATATTCCACCAAGTTATTGGGATCCATCACTCCTTGATAGTTTCCTTGTCATTCTTCACTTTATGTTATGCACATTGCATTCTTGTGTAGTTTTTATGCTAAGGTATTCAAATGTCGTTGTGGAGTGATTGGACGTGAGAGGTCCTATTTGCTTTCCACTCACAATCTAGTTGTCTCAACATTTATGCTTGGGTGGAAAAAGGGGAGAGTAATGGAGTTTTTTTATCACCCCAATTTCTCTTACCTCCAACATTTAAGTGATTTTCACCGGAAACATTAGAAAACATCATTCAAAAAACTTAATATACTTGAAAGCATGGTCCATATCTCAATTACATGCCACTCACGCTAGTGAAAGATGTAGTTGCTTAAATCAAGATTCATGCAAGCTTTCTCGTTGAAATTGTGTGATGGTGTGGGTTATCCTTTCATATAACTGCAAATGCTACAAATATGTGAAATGAAGAATTTTGTGGGGCGATAAATGCCCAAGAATGACTACAAATGATTGATTGTTGAGTGTAGGTTTGGTTTATATTTACATGTTGTAAATATTTGGGCATTTGATCCTCCTTTTGGTCGAATCAAACACATAAGATCCCATACAAAAGGCATGGGAATTTCTACTTGAACTATTTGTCCTACAAACTTAGCTTCAATGCATAAAATAAGAGGTCATATCCATGCATTTCAAAAGAACTTTAAATGTAAATTTAAGTTGAAGAACAAGAGCATGGTTTCTTCTCTCACTTAATTTAATGTCTACTTACTTTTATGTGAATTTTTTTTCCTCCTATATTTATATGTGAAGGTTTTCTTACTCTATGTGAATAATTTTTCCTCATATAGGGCAAAAGTAATTCTAATTCATTATCCAATATTAACAAAACTATTAAAAATTTTAAAAACCCTTCCGCATAAAAGATGAATACCACATGGTACCTCTCGCATGATGCATTTCATATTATATTGCTCTACAATTACATAATAAAAAACCCTAAATATCTGCCTTGACTTATTTGATTGTGACTGACATTCAACATGACATTGGAGAAGTCTTGCATTCAAAATTGCAAAGTATTTATGTATACGAATTTAATATGATCCAAGGTTACCGTAACTTTAGGAGTCTGACCCGACTTTATTGCCACTAACTCAAGACTTTTACCGGGAGAGCCTTGGATGAATGAGCATACACTCTTTAGTAGAATTGACTTTTGATGGCGGTTAGAGAAAACACAATAACAACCGAACCCCAAAGCTGCTCGGGATTCAAAAGGGGCGTGCTCAGGGACCATAGGCTCCAAGTTGCATAATCAAATTGCCGTAATTTTCCCAGTTTCTTTATGAAACTTAAAAGAAAATGACTTTCTCAATTTGGGATTATTATGTTTTTCCAAAAAGTCATATATTAGACATTGATGAACTAAATGCAAAAAAAAAAATGTAGAAAAATATGATTTAAAAAATAAATAGAAAAGATGCTCAATAAATTTACAATTTATATAACAAGAATTCAACCACCAAACATATTTTTCTTCATCACTAAAAGTATTAGAGATCTTCCTCCTCCTCATTATCTCATTATTAATAAAAATATTAGAGATCTCCCTCCAAATTAACTCATTATTAATATATTAACTCATTATTAATATATCGTGTGAAAATTATTATTTCTTTTTTTCATATATATATGAAAATATAAAAGAAATAGATTCTTTTATTTTAAATTATTATTATTATTATATATTTTTTATTTATATTATAAAAATATTTCAGTTTTTTAATTTAAAAGATAAATAAGTTTTCACAATCATTTATATTTATTTATAAATAAATGAATTATAGAAATTTAGTAAATGTAATAATTAAACTTTTTCCATAAAAGCTACTCTACGCTATACTTTATTAACAATTTATATAATTTTTTAGTGAATGTATAAATTTAATTCACATTGAATTTTATCATTAATAAATATTTTAATTATAATTTGTTAAAACTTTAACTGCCTTTCTTTCAACTTCTCGTCTCATTTGCAAGCATATTAATTCCTCTTGGACATGAATCTAATAAGGGAAAATCCCCTTCGGTCTATAGATGCAATAAACACTCAAGCTTAGATTTTGTGCTCGACAAGTTAATCCATAGGCCTACATCATTAAAGTTTGTGAAACTTGTCATTTTAACCCCTTCAATAATGCTTTTGCCCTAAGATCTTCCACTTAAAGCCTTGAGTTTGGTCGATTGGAGTCTCATTAGTTATATGCCTTTGGCCTTCTCTAAGAGAAATGGATATGTGGATGGGAAAAAAATAATACCTATGATTCAAGGTAATCTCTAATATTATTTTTTTCAATTTTGTATTAGATCGAACTATTGTGAGGAAAATTATTATCCTCCCCACTTGGGGTTCAAATCCTACATGGTGGCATGTATACACTTAATGAGTTGATTCTTGATGATATACAAATGATATATTCAAAAATGCATATCTTCCTCTCTTCCCATCATATTTTCCTCATTGCTAATATAAGATCTACTCCTAAGTAGTCCTAAGGCTATCTTAATACATTTTTCTCCTAAAGGTGGTAACCTTAAATACACATTAGTGTTTATTCTCCTACATCTTAGTCATAAAGGTATTCGCAAGCACTTTGTACCACGTTAGAAATCCTTTTTTTTTGTATCAGGAGAATCAGTAGACCTTCTACTTATCACTAAGGAGGATCAAGGTTGAGTTGAAAGGACTTCCCCTATACTCTTGAGCTTCAAGGAACAACCCACAAGCCACACTAAGTAGGTTAACCAAGTTTTTCACTTCAATAGGACCCCAATATTAGTCATCAAACACTTTCATGTGCGAGACGTCCACTATTTAGCCTAGTTCGATGGGATATTGAATTAGAAATCATTTCTCTTTCTATTTGTGTTTCCACATTAGGAGTATTAAAGAGTGACTACGCTTGTTTCCTGACTCCAGAAGGCCTCACACCTTTGTGTTTTATTGTCATTCTCTGACTTGATTCTTCTCTTCAATCCATTTGATACCATCTAACTATATTATTTCTCTACATACCCTCTCTTTTCCACTCTAACCCTTCCATTGCCTCTTCATTCTTTTTCATCAGTTGTACAGTTAATCATCAAAATTCAGTCATTTCTCAAATCCATTTCATCTCCACAACCTCTCTCAAATTTTATTGTGCCTCGGTGCTTATGTTTGAAGAGAAGTTGGTGACCAAGATACTTCATTTATACTCTCCTTTGACAATACTTCAAGCAATTGCGTTTAGAGGGTTGTTTTATCAAAGTGGAGTTCAAAAGGGATCAACTCCAATCTAATTTGTCCCCTCTAAAGAAACACTACGACACATGCCTAAGGGAAAATTGAGAATAAGAGATGTGTTAATATTTGTTCCATCATCGACTATGTTGTTGTATTTAATTTATTTATTCTTTCCCTGCTTAATCGAATTTTATTTTGAAGTCTTCATAATCCTCAAAAGTAACAGATGTGTATATTTAAGGATCTTTTTCTTAGAAAATTGTATTGACCTAAACTATTTTTGTTTTATTGTTTATAATGGAGTTAGACAACATCTTTTTTGTGTGAATGGATTAATATATAAATATGGACAAGATATTGAACATCTTAAAATCTAGCCTACATTATTGAAACCTTGTACAGAAGGAATGATATTTTTCATATTCTTATATCTAGTTGCAAAAAATGCAATCTCTCATCTCCATTATTGGCATACTACTTACTAGAAAATAGAACTACTTAGAGTGGTCCAAAAATATCAAACACACCCTCATCTTCAATGATTTATGGGATGGAATCTATGAGGAGAAGCTATCATGGGTAAAGGTGAGGAGGAAAATGTACCTAACAAGCCTATATTAAAAAAAGAGCTATCCATATGGAAGAACAAATACAACAAAGTGTATGCCCTAATTTCTATGATAGTAAGTGAAGAGGTGAACCGTCATACTCTTTTAATTAAAGATTCTTGTGGTGCTTTAAATAAATGAAAGGACTTGTATGACTCACACTAAGAACTAGAATTTATACAACTACTAGTGAATCCCTTCAACCTAGAGTTGAAGGATGATGATCCCATGGCTTTAACTTCTAATATAAATGTCATCATGCATGATATATATGTCATTGAAGTGAAGATAGACCTTCCTCTCACAACCTTCATCAAGGTCCTCTATGTTGCATATTCTCATTTTCTTGAATCCCTGCAAGCTAATGGTCAATTAAAGTCCGTCGCATTTGAACCTTTGGTGAAGAAGGTTGTAGAATGTGAGAAATCCACTAGAAACAGGAAGAAAAATCATAGCATTGGAAATATTGTGTTCTTTGCTATGAATGGGAAGAATCAATCACATGATTCTTTTAGAGAAAATGGAAGTAAAAGAAGACATGGAAGAAATGATTCTAGAAGTGGGGGTGGACACATTCAATGTGAGATATCTAATATGCATTGTGTTAATTGAGGTAGAAATGGAAATGATGCAATGACATGTAGAATCCCTTAGGGGGAGATCAAGGGAAAGCAAGATCATAAATAACATAAAGGTAATATCAAACCTTATGAAAGGTATACCACCCAAATATACTCATTATATTGTTTCCCATTGCAATATTTGAGTAAACAAATATTTATTTCACACTTCATTTTCTTTTTGGAGAGATGCATGGTTGATTGACAAAAGTGAAACATGCCATATGAGCTTCCAAAGGGACTTATTTGAAAATTTTAGATTATATATTTTATTTTGCATATAAATCAAGTCTCAAATCTTTAGGATTTGCCACCATCAAGCTTAAATTATTTGGATTCCTAGATTTCCTTTTGCAAGATGTGCCCTATCTTCTAAATTTATGAAGAGATTTATTGTCCCTTGTGCACATTCAACAACAAGGCCATTCCATTCATATCTTTGATGGAAAAGTTGAAATAGGGAAGGCTTTTGACAAAAAAGAATTCATGACTAGAGTGGAGGATGGAAGATTGTTGAAGTTGAAAGGGACATCTTCTCATGCATATAAATTCTACATAACTCTCTCATTACAATGAAGGTACATTTCCATATAGTATTATATGGAATGTTATATTTGAACATATCCATCAATATATCATTGGTTTATTGAAAAAGGATGGTGTTTCTAGTTTTCCTACTATTCCTAGAAAATTGAAACAATGTGATGCTTGTATCCTTGGAAAATACAACAAGGAACCCTTCCACAACTCCACTTCAAAAAAATGTAGAAACTTGAATTTAGACATTATTATTTGTTGTGGCCCCATTGTTACATCTACTATTGGAAATAAACATATCATGTATTTTATTGAGGATTACACTAGGATGTGTTTACTGTGCTTGTTGAAAGATAAATCAAAAACTTCCATAACTTTTAAAAACTTTCATGTATGTATTAAAAATGAAGCATAATCAAATATTGACTCTCTTCATACTAATAGTGGAGGAGAATATACACCGAATAAATTTGAAAACTATCTTCACCAACACGGGATTCAACATCAAACCATACTTCCACAAAATCCTCAACATACTAGCATTACTAAAAGAATGAACATGGCTACTATAAATATGGTTTGTTCCATGATGTTTTTTAAAAATAAAAAGTTGTTGGTTTGGGTTGATGCAGTTCTATGTGCAATATATGTGAAAAAATAATGTCCATCTCATGGTCTTGGAAAAACTACTCCATACGAAATGTGGCATGGCTATATTCTTTTGGTGAGGCATCTCAAGGTCTTTGGTTCACATATTATGCCTTAATTCCTAATCAGCAAAGAAACAAACTTGATGCAAGGAGTCTGAAGTGCATCTTCTTGAGGAAATCAAATATGACCAAGGCAAATCATGTTTATGATGATGCATATAAGAAGTCGAATCTTTCCAGCGATGAAATGTTTCTTGAATCTTCCAAAAATGTCAAAAAATTTGCGTAACAACTTGATCATCTGGATAGATTTGATGTAAATACATTTAATGAATTTGATAATGAGATTCAACGTCTTGAAAGGGATATCCATATCTTGGATCAATCTCTATAATATCCTTTTGAAGAATTATCTCTCCCCCACCCCCCCAAATGAAGTTTCAACCACTTCATTAGATCGAGAAAATCCATTATATGATGTGATTGACAGGATTGAAAGGATAAACCTTGATGGAAATGAAAGAAACATGTTAATATGTGGGGCAATTTGGACTATCTAAAAGAGGTCTAGATTTGGACTATCTAAAATATGAAGGAAACTAAACCTTGACATCCTTGTTGTTTGTAGTAAAAAATACATCATCAAAATGAAAATCCACATAAATGAAATGATCACTAACATGGTTCAAATACACACAATAATTTTATTTACTTCTTGAGAATATATGTATTAAAATTTTGATACCATATTCTTGGTTATTATTATAGTCCATATAGGGACTTCTTCAACTTGCAAACCAACTCCTTCTTTCCCTTCATTGCAAAACCTTTTGATTATGTAATATAAATTTCTTCTTCAAGATATTCAATAGAATACTATCACCAGATACATTTGATCCACTTTAAGATCAAAAGTAAAAGAAATAGGAAAAATAAATATAATATAAGGTAATTTTTCCATAGGAGAAAATAATCCCACCAAACTCAATTCTCTCCACCTGGAAATATCCCTTTTCTACTAGGAAATATTTGTACATGTCCACCTTATCTTATGCATTCAACTCATATTAAATACCCATTTTCTACCAATAGGTTTTCTTCTAACTAACCAATAAAATAGATCTGAAGTCACACTTTTAATCTAAGACATCCATTCCTTCAACCATCCCCTTCTTCTAGAGTATACTATCCTTTAAAAGCACTACCTTCCTAATAGTTCTAGTATCATTATCAGTAATGGAAATAAAACTAGAATGAAAAACAAGTGGGAGATACTTCTTTGGTTCCTTCTATCTCAAACTCAAACATTTCAAGTTTGGAGGTTGAGATTCTTCCTCTTCTAGTACATTGTCTTTTGTCGAGTTGGATTCTTCACCCTCCAACTTAAACTCTATTATCTTTGATTCTTCCTCTGATTTTGGATTTCCTTCTTGGGAACAACTTTAACATCTCTAATTAATACATCTCAACTGTAAATAATATTCTTTATTATTGGGCTATAAATTTTATAACCTTTTATACCACATTTATGAACTAATAAATATACATTTTTTTATCTTTATTGTCCATCTTACTCCTATTTTCCATTTGAAAGAGCACATAAGAATTAGAAAAGAAAAGTAAAAAAACTTTTAGATGTTTAAGAGAGGGTTTTATCTACCTCCATGCCTCGTGCAACATTTTATCTACCAATGTTAATCTTAATGACCAATTTACCAGGTAGAATGCAGTACCCAATGCCTCTACCCAGAATTCCTATGATAACCTTGCACCATTGAGCATACTACTTGCCTTTTCCATCACAATCATGTTAATTATTTTTGTATCTCCATTTTCTTTGGGTGGGTATGGAGTAGTATTTTTCCTTGATATTCCATGATTTTTACAAAATCCATGAACTAATTTCATAAAAATCACCACCATTTTTCCTCAACACCTTTATTTTTTTCTTTTTATGGTTCTCTATGAGAGCCTCAAAATCTTTATATTTACCAAATATCTAAAATTTCATTCAAAGGAAATAGACCCATGGTTACTTGAGATATCATTTATGAATGAAATAGTACATAAAATTGGCATTGATTCTTTTGGTGAGGTTGGATATTCCCAATACTATTTATTATGTTATCCACGGTCCTTTGGCATATCTTTGGTTTGAGTTTGTTGTCTCTTGTCGATCCATCTTAAATTGGGAGAAGGAATTGTCTCAATCTATTCTTATAGAAACAAATATAGGAATCAGTAAATAATGGTAGGTCATGGCCATTTTGAACATTATGTCCAAATATGAGACCTCTAATTTGCAAAGACCTCACTAAAGATGTGAACATCATGTCACTAAATCTAGAAAAAAATTCTCCAACAATCGAATGTCCACTCAAATTGGAGATAATAGTTCAAGGGACTTGGAAATTACCAAGACCTTGGCTCATCAAAAAATTAAGAAGCTTACATGGATAACACTCATACTTCTTGGTTGTGACTTTTAATGTGTTCATTGGTTCTATTTGAATTGTGGTGAAAAATGAGGTAGTTCAAGAAGATCAAGGAAACATGGAGATGGGAATTGTAGATAGAAATCCAAATCTTCATGATGACATCAAAGAAGAAGCCCTTAATGAGGATGACTTAAAAAAGACTCAAGTTTTTAATTTTTTGAAAAGTAGTATTTTGTTAGCTCGATATGTTAGGAGATATTAGAATTGGTTGTAATTGTTTATCATCACGATAACAAGAACATATTAATTAATAAGTAGAAATTTTGAAATCTTGGATCTCTTTGAAGTACTAGTTTTTTAGCTATTAATCTATGCTTTGTATTAACTTGTTGTATGATATGAACATAACAAGATTTTAATACAAAAGAAAGTTATTTTGTTAAAAAAAAATAACTCACTGAATGTTTGAATAGTCATCATGAATCTTGTTTGGCCTACAAAATCACTTTTTTTTTATTTGAGGATTCTCATCAAGTTTCAGCGTAGCAAGTGCAATGAACAGAGAATGGATCTACTTAAGAAACTTTCTTATAGGAATCCCTTATATGGGTTTCTCAAAATTTACAAGTGTGTTTATGATAGGAAGGAGGGAAAAATGTAATAGATAATTCATTCAACTTATAAAGTTTGGATTATTTTTTAGCTACATTTTAACAAAAAAATATTTAAACATGTTAACGATATTTCACATATCAACATAAACAATTTAAGACCATTTAAGAAGGACACAATGCACTTAGATAAATATAATTTCAAAACCCATCCTTATTTTGTTAATTTTAATTGCAATATCTTGGAACAATTCACATCTTTCCCTTTTATAAATGTTTCCTCTTAACCCATTTTATTTACTTTCTCTTTTTTGCAAACCTATTGCAATTGAAATAAAATATGATCCCTATTTTGATATTGACACTATGAAATTCATGTGTAGGGAAATCACATAAAGTGTTCATTTATTCACATTTTTAAACTCTCAATTACATCAAAAATAATGTATGTCATATGTGAGAAGCTATGGAACCAAAAATATTGAGAAATTTATTTTAAATTCAAATGTTGGATGTGCTTGTAATAATAATATATTAAATCTTACATGATTTCACATTAAAGTTTTCTACATCGAAATCAACCTATCTTAAAAAAATTAGAAATTAAAAGAAATGAGTTCATTTCTTTACAAACGTTTTTTTATCTTATTACAGGAAAACAAAAATGTCCAAAATGCATAGATGGGAACTTATTCTAATGTGTACCCTTCTAAAGCTATGAATAAAGTTTGCTTTAAAGGTTTCATGTAAGAGGATACTCTGAGGTTATTTCTGGTATCATGGGCAGAAATATTTCATTAAAGACAATGACACTTACAAATCCATTAATAGTGTTGTGCTCTAGATTATCCATGATTTAAACCCTCCTATATAGATGCTTAGCTTCAAAAAGATAGTTTACTTTCATCTTAATGTCACATTAAGAAATTCATCTTCATAATTAAAATCTAGACATATAATATAGACTATAATACAGACTATTGGAATTGTATGTTAAACTAAATCAAAGAAGGGAAATATATATCTATATATATAATATCTTTTTCGATAATGAATACAAAGTGATGCAATTCAATCTATATATATATATATATATCTATATCTATATATATATATATATATATATATATATATAGATATACGAATACAAAGTGATGCAATTCAATTCAATTCAATTCAAGAGAGAGAGAGAGAGAGAGAGAGAGAGAGAGAGAGAGAGAGAGAGAGAGATTGAATTGCATCACTTTGTATTCATTATCAAAAAAGATATTATATGGCTTTCATTTTCAAATCACCCAAGAATACCTTAAATAAATAAAAGATTTTGAATTCCCACATAAAATAAAGACATAGAGCAAAAACGTGCTCCTTTAATCATTAACATACAATAACACAAACCTTTTATAGGTCATTTTCTAGCCAACTGCATCACTGAGACAACCCAAATGAGAAAAAAACGCTAGGATAACACTCACCAGGTCACTCATATCTAAAGAAAAAGAAACATAAAATATGAATATCACCCAACTGAAATCTGAATAGCAACCAAGTCCTGACATCTCCAATTATTCACTAAAATTGTAGCAGAATTATATATGTTCCCATAATAGGGGTTCTATATAATAAGAACCATGCCCTTACACTTTAAAACTAACAATAAGTAGCCATAACACACCTCGAACATAGCAGAACTTTGTAAGCCATAGAGCACTCATGTTCAACAAAAAGTTCAATGCCAAGAGATTCCTCACGCGTTTGGAACAACGTAAGCACCAAAAGGAAACAATAGAGCCATAATATTTCTTAAGAAAATATATGCCCAAATCCAAATGTGGAAACACCATCCTGGGATACCTAACACAACAAAACCAATTATAGGAGTGACACTATTGAACTTAGTGTATGTGGAACAAATATGGATAATTAAACAAAGTGTCATCCATCGTAAAACACTAAAGAAGAAAAATAGTAAATTGGAGTCGTAAGTAACTGCCAGACACTTCATCGAAAGCGATGGTCGCATCATAACAAAACACAACCCTGAGAGGTTGTCTAAAAACTCAATCCCATCCAGAAGTTCACAGGAAGAACAATAAAACCAACTACGAGACTGTGATATCCAAAAACTGGAAAAAGAGACAAGACAACTTGCCCCATAATAATTAATATTGTCAATGGACAACATAATCCAATATAATAAACTTCTGAGCCAAAAGATAATGAGAACCACCATGAAGATACCATATCTGGAGAATGCTTTGCCAATTATTTTGAAAAAATGACATGAAACCCACCATCTTTAGTCATGATTAGAGGATATTATAGTTTGTGCCTGAGCAATGTCATCCAGAGGATCTGTGAGATCACCAGAGGAAAAATCACTTATTAAAAAACTTTCCACACAGGCCAAACGAGAATCCACATTATCCAAGAAGAACCTTTGGCTTTGAAGCATGTGTTTAATTTTAATCAAGATAATACATTGTAATTCTCCATTTGCTTACCCTTGAAAATCAAATGCAACAGGGTAGCCATCTATTGGTGTAAATCCAAATAATTCAGAAATTGAAGTCACCTCTTTCTTATTCTACAAAGATCAGGAACCCATTTCATATCCCCCCCCCCCACCACCAACTAAGAATCAAATTGATAAGGTTGGTATCCCGCTTCTTTTCATTCCAAAAATAGGAGTTCCTTCCTCACCTCTAGATGAATAACATCAAATAAGGTAGCAATAGAGTCATAGGAGAAAAGACAAACTCTTTTTTACTTGATATTGTCACTGCCACCCATCATATTAATCATTCTTTGTCTAGGAATAATTAGCACAATTGCAAGGGAACACTAGGGATAAACACTGAAAGAACCTCTACCTGAGAAGTAGGAAAATGGACGAGACACATAGCCTTGAACTCCCAACCTAAACACTACCAAATCATCCCCCAATTTCCACATGACAAGAGAAGTTCTAGTAAATTCTCAAGCTCACCACTACCTAGAGACATAACACATCAGATTTAAGAAAACCATAACAAGAAATGAAAACTCATTTTCCACAGATGTAGGACTAAGAAACAATTGCAATACCCAGAGCACACATAGACACCAACAAACAATAAACTCATAATATTTTGACAGGATTGCAATTGAGAAAACTTTCTAGGACCTAGAGTGATAGGTTCAAAGAACTTCTGAGACAGAGGTTAAAAGAATCACAATATTACCCAATTAACAACACACACTTCTATTGATTGAGAAATCACCCTCGAAAACCCTTGCAAACATGGAAAAATAACAAGATTACCATAATAGTGAGTCGATACCGGTAATAAAAAATTGAAACCCATGACAAACACTATTGAACTCACTAGAAAAACAAGAGTGAAAAGGGTGCACTTCAGAAGAGAGAAGAGCCAAAAAAATGCTTAAAAAAGGAAATCAATATTAAAAAAAAAGAGAGTACAAATATTCAAATATGATATTTTAAAATTCAATCCCACTTTCATAATACATGGGTTGTTATAAATCTCAAAACTATCGTGACCAATAAATATTTTTATTTTAAAATGCAATCCCACCCTCATAGTACATGGATTGTTACAAATCTAAAACGACTATCATGACCAATAAATATATTTATATGGTTGTATTTATCCTTTCTATCTCAATTACATAATACTTAATAAACTAACCAGCTTAAATCCATCTCAAACTGGATCTATCATGAGTCAAGAGCACTACAAGGAAAAGACCCTCTAGCAGAGGTTTTTGTGGAAGCCCCTATAAAAATAGGCCAAAAGTATGTTTGTAGTGGAGGTCACTAGCAGAGTTGGGCGGGCAGATGTTTTAGCAGATGATTTTTTAATAGTGCGTTTATAATACACAAATGCACTGCTTCCTAATAAAACATGGCGCATTGTGGAAAAAAATTAGATAAAAGAATAGCAGTGCATTAAGTTGAAAAGTGCACCAGTGCGTATACTACTCGATTACACTAGAAAAGGGTTAAATTTACAAAATTTTGGTCGTAAAATTCATTTTTCCCAATCTGGTGCTATATTGTGTCAACGACCCGGTGCTAAACTAGTACACTAATGCTTCGGTGCGTACACAGTATAGCACACCATTGTGGAGTTTTAAACTTAAAAATAGTTGTACACCTATTAAATTATATGAACCAGTGTGCTTAATTGAACTAAAATCCTTGGTTCTTAGTAGAGAGTGATGCATCATTGAAGTGTTATTTTTTATACAAATAAAAACAATGATGTACCACCTATATATGACATGCTGGTTCTTTCACTACTCGATAGCACCAGATTCCCATCATGATCCCATCTGGAGAATCGAGAATTAATCCTCTCAAAGATCACAAGGCTTTCAAGACAACCATTATGGTTTTTACAATCCAATCATTGAATGGCTAGAACAATCTTACTTGGCAAGCTCTGTTGCAGAGAAAAAGTTTCAATTAGTCCTCGAGCTTGCCAAGAAGCTTAGTGCAAACAAGGACGCACCCGCAAGAGGCTTCTGAGGTTTGTGTAAAATGGTATTCATTGAAAAGGTAAGTGTGTGTATTGGGTTAAAGTAGTGGATGTGACACATATTTCTGCCTACAGGCAAGACCTTCCTTCCTGTATGCACGTTTTTCAATTTTTTGGGTTTTCTGTTGCACACCACTTTTTATCTGTTTTAATCATTCATATCTTTGTGGATGCAGGTCAAGAGTGACTACGGTGGCTTCACTGGAAATTTCATTTGATGTAACCTCGATCGTTTAGCTGTTAGTATAGGAGTAGGATTGGATGCATCTCATTTTTCCCTTCCTTGCACTCATCTTGCACTCGTAGTTTGTCATGGTTTTCTTATTCTAGTCTTACATCCTGTTTGCTTTGGCCTTTCTTATCTTCTAGGTTTGTCTGTTTGTCGTGTACTCCTTTCCTCTCATCTTTTTGTTCCATTTTCATGCTCAGTTTTCCTTTTGTTTCATTACGCACATGAGTGTTGTGCCTTCCTGCATCCTGGCTTCTGAATGTGTATGTGGTTGAAGTTCAAAGAGTCTTGTGACACTACAGCCCTTGGCTAGTACGGTGTCCATCTTCCTTTTGTTTGTTTGTAACTTTTGGTCGATGAAGTCTTGACAGAAAATATGATCCGTCCGTAAGGAGAACTTTGGTCCAACCAGATCCTATGTCTAGTTTGGGAACCTCATGCCTATACTCAGTTCTCTGTTGTGGTGTGTTCAAGCTTATCCAAGTAGTAAAAATGGAGAAGGGGAAAAATATAAACGAGCAAACCTAAATCAGAGGTCTTTACATGCTTATCTAAGGAACAAACTCTCCTGATCTTGATAATTCAGGATCCCTCTTCCACCCCAAAATAAATAAGTGCCTATGCACAGTTCTCTTTCAAAAATAGCAAAGGCAAAAGAAGAGAAAGGCTTCCTGTGCAGAGAGGTGAAGCAAGAAAATCCACCAAGGCACTATCCAGGCTCACTAGAAGTGGAGAAATGCTTGTGTTCCTATGTGACTCTGTCGGGGTAATGATCAGGCATGTTGGAAATGGAGCAACACCAGAGATGAAAAAATATACTCTGAAAATCTTAAACTCACTAGCCAAACTACCCTTCCCAATTTGAAACACTATGATCTGGCTAAATCTTGTGTTGTGTTCAACTGAGTTGGTACAAGGTGAACCATGTTTTTCCATGGGGTAAGTGGGGAAGTTGAAGTAATCTTCATGATGAATCAATACTCCCTGATGGACCAAGACCCTGCAATGAATGAACCAATACAGAGAAGATGGAATTCAACTAGTGTGTTGCCAAGTGTTGTAGCGGCTGCAACACCCTCCAAAATTTTGGCCTGTATGCGATTTTTGGAGCCTATTATGGATCATGTGATCGATCATTCCTTAGTAACTTATTTGGTAAGATGATGATCTCTAGCTTCCCTCTTCGGTCTTAAGAGTCGTTCACACTTTTATCTTTATATAGTATGTGTCATCTTTGGGCATGGGATTATCGCTTGTCATGCAAAGGGAAGTTTGTCTTGCTTCAAGGGGGAAGCTTTGTGAGAATAGGTTGTCCTCACCACATAGACATGTTTCACACTCATTTCACGTAGTTTTTCACAAGTGTCGCCTTTATCCTCTCAAAGTCTCTCATCGAAGCCACACTTATCGTAAGTTGCCACAAAGGTTGTTGCATTAAGCGAAGTATGTGTTATATGTTCTGGATGGTATATGTTGTATCACTAAGTGCTCAAGTGTGTGATCATATTCAAGTATGATAACTGTTCACATCAGTTCTATTGATCCCACACTTAGCCAAATTCTGGAGTTTCCTAGCAACCTAGCCTCATCCAGCTTTCTTGAACTGCGCACTTTGCATCTGCAACCGTCAAGTTATTCCTTTTCTTGTTGGAACTGCACAATGTGCAAGAAGCACAACCTCCCTCAACATTCAAAACTGCATAGTGGTTTCCTCTAGTGTCCTTCCCTCAGCCGGAACACACTGTCTTCAGAAACTCTGCAATTTTGTACCTTAGATGTCCTGTCTGCCTTGCATCCTGAAATTGCATAGAGGTGTCCTCCCAGGACCTCATCTCGCAGCAGTGTCTTGCATCCTGAAACTGTGCAGTGTTGTCCCTCAACTGCCCAGTCTGCCTTGCATTCTAAAACTGTGCAGATGTGTTCTCCCAGGGCCACATCCTAGCAACAATCACTGCCCCCTGAAACTGCATAGATGTGTCTCTTAGTGATCACAAGAAGGATGATATGCTATAGGACTCTCAAGGAGCTGAGGAAGAATATAAGCAGACCAAGGAACCCAAGGCATGAAAGAAGATCGAGAATGCATGGAGACTCCATCTGATGCACAACCCTTTGGAGGGCTGGTATGGAAAACGAAGCACATATTTTGAAATACCCCTCTTAGTATAGCTTGAAGGACTGCTTATCATTGTCATATCATTCTGTCTTCAATGACATGCATGGTTGTAAGCACTAAAATTCATTCCATGTGTTTCCTCTACGTGTCTTTCCCCCTTTCGCCTGTTGGATCAATTGTCTTCTTTTGACATGTTTGGTTGTTATGTCATTCTTGCGAACCATTCTGGTGACCATGAAGGTTGGTATTTGTGTATACAAGTTGTCCTAACCATGTGAACACCTATTACACTCATACACAAAGTTGTAAGGACTATTGCGTAAGTGTCGTCAAGGTCATCTAAAGGTTTATCCCAAGTGTCGCACTTGTCGCTGTCAGCACTAGATGGTCCCACAGAGGGTCATTCTTTGCTATTTTTTCCCGATGGTCAGTGTTGTCATGTTGCCGAAGTATGCTAAGTATATGATCACAATGTTGAGTCCTCACAAATACACTTGCTCCCGCACTTAGCCATTTTCCTGAAAATCCTTCCAACAGGACAACCCCCCTTTCACTAGACCATGATTGCGCTGCACTATGCAGTCTCATCCCCCAGTGGCGTTGCTCTACTTTCTAGAACTGAACAATGCTAGAGGTTGTCCTCTGGGTTAGTTGCACTATGCAATCCCAAAGGTGAGTAGTTTGTCTCCCTGCCCAGAACTACACAGAAACTGCCTCAAAGCCCGACCTGAACTACGCACTTCACAAGATCAGTTATCAAGCCTCCTTCCCACTTGTTGGAACCCCACATCCTGCAAATACCTGAACCTACACTTCTCCTAGAAAATGTGTAGAGGAGTCCCCCTAGTGACCTCCCTCAGGCAGGACTCGTTGCTTTCAAAAACTGCGCAGAACTGTCCTCTGGTCCCTCTATTATTCGACCTTGTCTTCCCTTTGGAAACTGCGAAGAGGTGTCCCTCAGGGTCCCACCTTGCAAGCTGCCACTAGTGTCCTCAAGTGTGCAATCCTTCCTCCAAGCGGCCTTTGCACAGTTTACCTGACAGTGAAAACTGTGCCCCAGAATTCCCAGCCAACCCTGAGTTGCACTCTGTGCAGTCTCAGTAACCATTCCACCGCCATGTCACCTAGAACTGTGCATTGCAGAGTTGTTGGGCCCTCTTGCTAGCCTATCATCTGTCCCAGGCCCAGAACATGGAAAACAATGAACGCATCTTAGAATAGGAGATTTTGGATTTGATGTCTTCCCATCATGAGTGAATTGGAGGAACAGGTACACTGATGGATCATGGCAAGACGACGAACGGGATGATGAAGGAGCACACATGCTAGAAGAATTCCTTGCAGATCGAGGGACAAGGGAAGCACATCCAAGAGCAAGCGAAGGGAACACATCCATACAATTGTCTTGCAAGATCAAGACCATTAATGACCCCGCAGCATCAAGCCATGCAGAGGAGAAGACAAGGCGCACCCAAGAGTACATCCATCACTTAGTAGCGCAACAACTTGACATGGACACCATAACCAGTCAGTACATGTTAGTAGTGTCATGTCAAGTTGTGTCATGAGTTGTCATGGCCACATCACTACTATGGGCTATATCTGTTGTAACTGAATGTAATGTAAAGTGGATGTCCAATGGACACACACATGAAGATGAAGAGTCA
The DNA here is from genome assembly GCA_031772625.1 of Pinus tabuliformis. Taxonomy (NCBI): domain Eukaryota; kingdom Viridiplantae; phylum Streptophyta; class Pinopsida; order Pinales; family Pinaceae; genus Pinus; species Pinus tabuliformis. Next base: position 822,830,406 of record CM062818.1, on the reverse strand, counting down.
TGTCAGTTGAAAATTCATAGGAAGTTGAATGGTCATGAGGGTAGTCCAAGAGTCACAAGGGTCAAGAATCACCCTTAGCTATATATACCCCTCCCATAGTATGATCAAGGACTTTTAACCTTAGCTCCTCCCACATAGTCTTTGTTGGAAATAATACTGAGAGGGGGGGTGAATCAGTATTATCAAATTCTTTTGAATATGCCTTCCATATTTATACTTTAATTTATTCTTCAGATATTGATCATTAATTTGTATGTCAGTACCATATAATAATGAACAAGAACAAGAAAAATAGATAAGCACACCAAAGAACACCAGATATAAGGTGGAAACCCAATGTGGGTGAAAACCACCTGCTCCAATATGTCTCTATCTTCTTTCAATTAGAAACTTCTTTTACAAGGATTTTGTACTGGTGCAGTCCTTTAACAGTACACAGGCTACAACCTGCAGAGAGCTACAACTCTCTCTCGTTTTCCAGTCTCTCCTGGAAGGGAGCTACAACCCCCTTTGCTCTTCTACTTCCTTAAGGACCACGTTTCATTAATTTTCAAACTGGATCCAAGAAGATCAAATAATCATCAAGTACATGCAACACCCAATCTCCTTATACAACCAATGAATCACCCAACTACTCAGAATGCTGTAAACAGAAAAGTAATACCAGAAATCTAAACCCAGAACCCTGTAACAATAGATAAAAGACAGCCAATAAATGTTTCAAGACAGGTCCGCAACTTCACCAATATAAACCTGCGGATATCTGCAGCCTTTCTGTGCCTGAACTGCGCAGATCCGCACTGTATCCTTTTACTACTCTCCGTACCACCGCACCTTCCCCTTCTGCTGAACTGCGTACCTCAACTCCGATATGCACTACATTTTGTGTCAGACCATGTACCTCCGCACTGTTCCTTCTGTGCCTTTGTGTATCTCGACACTTTGCTTTCTTCTACGCTGCGTACCTTGCACTGCGCCTTCTGATGCACTGCGTACCCCACACTGCGTCTTCTCCTGTACTGCGTACCCCCGCACCTATGCCATGGATCGCCTGTGAACCTCTGATTAGGGCCAAATTAACAGTCCTCCAATGTGCCACAGTCAGTAAGATCCACAGATCTGATCCTGCACTCGAGAGTTCACGACTTATCAATAGATTCGCCTTAAGATTTCTCCTTGATTTAGATCTTAGCTTTTTAAAACCAAACACCCAAAATTTCAGATCTTAAGATATTCAATTTTCACAAGTGACTAGCCAAGTGATCTCTTTCCCCTTTTTATAGTCAAACCCTTATCCACACCATGGGACAAAACCATCAAAAACCAATACAAGGGATCCAAACCGGGGTTCAATAAATTAGATCCTATACCACGGGCCAAAACCATAGGATCATGAAACGACGGGCTAAATACCAAGGGCCAAACATAAGAAACCCCACGTGAGCGCGCTTCTTTGCATTGGAGTGAGTGAACTGGGGGACCGCACCTTATGAACGGAGAACCTACATGTATGTCCGCACTTCCTGGACGGCGAACCTACGGGTCCGCACCTTTTGAACGATGTACCTGCGAACCCCTTATTTTCATCATTTTGAGAGCTGAATAGAGTTTTGCCACTTGAGTAGGTTGCCATCAAGTACAACACCTATACCATAGAGCCAAACCAGAATCACAATGCCAACAAATCTCCCCTTTTGGACTTGATGGCAACCTCATCGTCATTCTCCCCCTTTGACATCAAGGGCAAAGGGTTATGCTCCCCCTGAGACCATGCTTAAATCTTTAATCATGCTCCCCCTCACGGTAAACCAGATCTACAAACCATAATCCACCATACACCATAAGAGAAAGAGATAGAGACATATTGCAGCAACATCCATGATCTCCTTCTATACTTCCTCCAAGATCTTTTACCATAATGCCAACAATGCATTATATGCTCCCCCTGAACCTGTGCCATTCTATCTTCGACCAATCCGCAACCCCACATACGTACAACCAACAGATGAGATTCAACAACAGGATGATGCATCAACAACCCCTAGCTTTTGCCTGAGGTATTCAAAGGTCTCCCTGGGCAATGGTTTGGTGAGTATATCAACAACTTGTTCCTTAGAAGGAACATACTCCAACTTGACCTTTTGTTCAAGCACTTGTTCCCTAAGAAAGTGATACTTGATCGGTATGTGCTTGGTCTTTGAATGCATGACTGCGTTCTTTGAAATGTTGATTGCACTTGTATTATCACATAAGATGGAGATAGGTGGAGTACAAGTGATTTGAAAATCCTGCAAGGTCTGCATCATCCAAAGGAGTTAAGTGCAACAAGATGCAGCAGCCACATATTCCGCTTCAACTGTAGATAAAGCAATCGAACTTTGTTTCTTGCTAAACCAAGATACTAATCTGGAACCCATAAAGAATGCACCACCACTTGTGCACTTCCTGTCATCCACGCTTCCAGCCCAATCATAGATCTGTAGGTTGGTTGATGCACTGCTGCTGATTCATCATTTGCACTGAGGCTACATCCTGTGACCATTGGGGTACATACTTGTTTTGCATCTTCCATGCCATATTTATTCAAAATCTGCGTGAGATACTTGGTTTGAGATAAGAAGATCCTGCCTTCATTTTGTTGGATTTGCAATCCAAGGAAATATGTCAATTCTCCAAGCAAAGACATTTCGAATTCTTTCTACATCACCAAGGCAAAGCTTTGACTCATAGCTTCTTCATTGCTGCCAAAGATAATATCATCTACATACACAACAAGTACTAGTAATTTGTCATTTTCAATTTTTATGTAAAGATTGCTATCTGCTGATCCCTATGAGAAACCTTGTTGGTGAAGATATTTGTCCAAACGGTAGTACCAAGCCCTTGGAGATTGTTTAAGACCATAGAGAGCCTTCTTTAGTCTGCATACAAGATTTGGATCATTCCCAAGGATGAAACCATCTGGGTGCTCAATGTACACTTCTTCTTCTAAGTCCCCATTTAGAAAGGCTGATTTCACATCCATTTGAAAAACTTTGAACTTCTGAAAGCTTCAGAGAGCAAGGAACATTCGGATGGCCTCAAGTCTAGAAACGGGAGAAAACGTTTCTTCGAAGTCTATTCCTTCTTGTTGAGCATACCCTTTACACACAAGTCTGGCCTTGTTTCTAATTACTTTTCCATTTTCATTCAACTTATTTTTGGAGATCCATTTTGTCCCTATGACATTCTTATCTTTTGGTCTAGGAACCAACTCCCAAGTGTTGTTCTTTTCGATCTGCTCAATTTCTTCATCCATCGCCTTGACCCAGCATTCATCTTTGCATGCCTCTTTTAAATTTTGTGGTTCAGTGGAGGAGAGCAATGCCAAATAGCTTGAGGCTTCTGCAATTGTTCTTCTTGTTTGTACACCTGCTTCTTTCTGCCCCAAAATCTAAGATTCTGGATGATTCTTTTGAACGTACCTGGATGGAGTCTTCTCTTCTATCCTTATTTGCTCCTCAGGTGCCTCTTGAGGTTCTTCTTCATCATTTGTCTGATTTGGAGAGTAGTCTTCATCCTCTTTGATATTTTCATGATTTACTTTCCTAGGGATGTATCCTTTTTCATCAACCACTACATCAATGTTGTCAACAATTCTTCCAAGTCTTTTATTGAAACACTTATACGCTTTGCTGTGGGGAGAATAGCCAAGGAGAATGCCTTCATCTGCTCTAGGTTCAAGTTTGCCAAGTTGTTCATTAGTGTTCTTTATATAGCATTTGCTCCCAAAAATTTTGAAATGTTTTACCGAAGGAGTCTCACCATACCAGAGCTCATGAGGAGTTTGAGTGCTATTCACTCGGACATTTGTTTTGTTGAGAATAACAACCGCAGAAAATGGCGCTTCACCCCAAAAGGTTTCGGGAGTCCCAGACTCATCAAGCATAGCACGAGCCATTTGTTGGACCGTTCTGTTCATCCTTTCCACCACTCCATTTTGCTTAGGAGTCCTAGCTGTAGAGAATTCCCTTCTTATTCCATGTTCTTCACAGAAATCGAAAAATTCATTTTAGGTAAACTCCCCACCTCTGTCGGACCTGAGGCACTTAATTTTGTGATCTGATTCATTTTCAGCCAAGGCTTTGAAAGATTTGAATTTTTTGAATGCTTCTTCCTTGTGCTTCCTAAGTCCCAACCAAACCATCCTGGAGAAGTCATCAATGAATAATATAAAGTATTCTTCTCCTCGAGGTGACCTTGTCCTAAATGGACCACATACATCTGTATGGAATAGTTCAAGAGGCCTGTTGGCTGATCCTTCCTTCTCAGGGAAGTTAGTTCTGGTTTGCTTACCAAACTGACATGATTTACATATGGTGTTGTCTGGAATTTTGATATCTGGAAGACCACGAACTGCCTGGTATTTGCATGATTTCCTTATTTGTGAGAATCTTAGATTCCCCAACCTTCGGTGCCATAACCAATGTTCATCATCCTTGCTCAAATAGCATTGTTGTTGTCCTTCTTCATATATGTATAGATTATTTGGAGTTCTTCTACCTTTGATCACTGTTTTTCCTGTATCAAGATCACGAACGCTCCATCCATTTGATTGAAATATTACCTCGGTTCCTTGATTGCACATCTGATTGACACTCAGTAGATTATGCTTCAAGCCATCAACATATAAAACATTTCCATCTTTGACCTTTTCTTTCAAATGAGCAGTGCCTTTTCCTTTTATGGCTGCAGGGGTATCATTTCCAAAAGAGACTTTTTTACCCTTTTCTAAAGCAGTATATGATTCAAGTTTTTCTTTATCACCTGTCATATGCTTCGAACATCCGCTGTTGATGTACCATAGATTTTCCTATCCTTCTACATGAAAGGCTATCCCACATCTTTTTGGTTGTGGTTCCTTTATTCTCCATGTTCGAGTGCTTGAGGCTTGTTCCTTTGTCTGCCGAAACCTGCTCCTGCATTCAGAATCTTCATGACCGAAGTTATTACAAATAGAACATTCAATTTCATTTTCAAGGGCCTAAAAGTTGTTATAGGTCCTTTTTGTAATCCCGGTCATAATTCTTTGTTTTTGAGCTTCCTAGTCATGATTGTCTTATAGGGAACACATTAAGCTGTTTTGTGACCAAAGTTATGGCAAGAGAAACATTGGCCATTGAAGAAACTTCTGCGATTATCAAATCTACCATCCAAATGATTGTAATTTCTACTGTCATCCATTCTTGAAGCAAATTGAGAAGTTTTTACCTGTGGCTGGTTGTAGCTTTTGTTCACCCTTAAGATGGATTGCCCCTGGTTTACCTAGTGATCTCCATCGGGCTTTTGCTCATTCCTCCTTGCTGCATCAAGATAACTCTTTGAGGTGGATGCTTGAGATGTTTCGCCATTATAACCCAGACCTGTCTTAATTAGAGGAGAACGTTGTACATTGATAATCTCATCCAAAGTTTCAGATCCTTTAACAAACTTAAGATTAAGAATCTTTGTTTTCTCAATTTATTTTCTAAGGCCAACAATTTCAAATTCTAACTTTTCAAGAGATTTTTCTTTTTCATCAAGTTGAAATTGCAGAGTATCAATGATCACATTATTTTCTTCTAAACATGTCTTGAGTCTAGAGATCTCTTCATAAAAGTCATCCACATCTATAGCATCCATGTAATCATCATCTTCAAAAGCCATTAAAAGTTTATAATCATTACCTCGTTCATCTTCGTCACTATTTGATAGGTCATCACTGTCTTCATGAGTGTAGTAACTTTTCTTAGTTGCATTCTGTTTCTTGTTCCATCTAACAGGTTCCTTCCCTTTGTCAATCTTATCCTTGTGAGGACATTTGGCAGCATAGTGACCGACTCTTCCACAAGCAAAGCATTTGAAAGTTAACTTACCTCGGAACTGTCTAGTACCCCGTTGAAGATTTCTGACAAAATTTTATTCTTCTTCTTCTTTTGACACGTGTCCTGACTCGTAGTACCCGCCTTTGCCTGAAGCCTTGAAGACAGCTTCTCTCCTATCTGATGGACCTCCTTTCCTCATTTCATAAGCAGTTAGAATTCCGTGTAGCTGTGACATTTTAAGGCTTTGTAGATTCTCCTTTTCTTCTATAGCAGAAACTTTAGATTCAAACCTAGGGGACAAGATCTTAGAACTTTTTCAACCACAACAGCCTCTCTTATTTCTTCACCCAAATTTTTCATACAATTAACAATCTCATCTACACAAAGAAAATATTTAGCCACACTTTCATCATTATACATCCTGAGATTTTCATACTGAATCCTGAGGGTTTGAAGTTTTTCTCATTTTACCTGATCATCTCCTTCATAGCTCAGAACAATCTTGTCCCATATCTCTTTTGCAGATTTTAACTGCACTACCTTGACAAATTCTGATTGAGATAGGCATCCTAATAGAGTATTGACCGCCTTTGCATTTGTTTCATATTTCTTCTTCTCAGCTGGATCTGTAGGAGTTGCTCAAGGAAAAGTATACCCTATATCTATGATATCCCAGACTTCTGTACCAAGAGATTGAAGATAGGCAGTAACTCTTACCTTCCAATAAACGAAGTTTGTCCCATCAAAAATTGGTGGCCTGATTGATGCTTCCCTCTCGTAGTTGCTCATGATGCAAGAACTTTCTTCAAGCGATCAAGCTTCTTCTGAAGAACCTGCTCTGGTACCAATTGTTGGAAATAATACTGAGAGGGGGGGTGAATCAGTATTATCAAATTCTTTTGAATATGACTTCCAGATTTATACTTTAATTTATTCTTCAGATATTGATCATTAATTTGTATGTCAATACCATATAATAATGAACAAGAACAAGAAAAATAGATAAGCACACCAAAGAACACCAGATATAAGGTGGAAACCCAATGTGGGTGAAAACCACCTACTGCAATATGTCTCTATCTTCTTTCAATTAGAAACTTCTTTTACAAGGATTTTGTACTGGTGCAGTCCTTTACCAGTACCCAGGCTACAACCTACAGAGAGCTACAACTCTCTCTCATTTTCCAGTCTCTCCTGGAAGGGAGCTACAACCCCCTTTGCTCTTCTACTTCCTTAAGGACCATGTTTCATTAATTTTCAGACTGGATCCAAAAAGATCAAATAATCATCAAGTACATGCAAATCACCCAATCTCCTTATACAACCAATGAATCACCCAACTACTCAGAATGTTGTAAATAGAAAAGTAATACTAGAAATCTAAACCCAGAACTCCGCAACAATAGATAAAAGACAGCCAATAAATGTTTCAAGACAGGTCCGCAACTTCACCAATATAAACCTGCGGATATCTACAGCCTTTTTGTGCCTGAACTGCGCAGATCCGCACTGTATCCTTCTGCTGCTCTGCGTACCACCGCATCTTCCCCTTCTGCTAAACTGTGTACCTCAACTCCGATACACATTGTACTGTGTGTCAGACCACATACCTCCGCACTGTTCCTTCTGTGCCTCTTCGTATCTCCGCACTTTGCTTTCTTCTGCGCTGCGTACCTCGCACTGCACCTTCTGATGCGCTGCGTACCCCCGCACTGCGTCTTCTCCTGTACTGCTTACCCCCGCACCTACGTCATGGATCGCCTGCGAACCTCTGATTAGGGCAAAATTAACAGTCCTCCAATGTGCCACAGTCAGTCAGATCCACAGATCTGATCATGCGCCCGAGAGTTCATGACGTATCAATAGATTCGCCTTAAGATTTCTCCTTGATTTAGATCTTAGCTTTTTAAAACCAAACACCCAAAATTTCAGATCTTAAGATATTCAATTTTCACAAGTGACTAGCCAAGTGATCTCTTTCCCCTTTTTATAGTCAAACCCTTATCCACACCATGGGACAAAACCATCAAAAACCAATACAAGGGATCCAAACTGGGGTTCAATAAATTAGATCCTATACGACAGGCCAAAACCATAGGATCATGAAACGATGGGCTAAATACCAAGGGCCAAACATAAGAAACCCCACGTGAGCGCGCTTCTCTGCATTGGAGTGAGTGAATTGGGGGACCGCACCTTATGAATGGAGAACCTGCGGGTATGTCCGCACTTCCTAGATGGCGAACCTGCGGGTCTGCACCTTTTGAACGATGCACCTGCGAACCCCTTATTTTCCATCATTTTGAGAGCCTGAATAGAGTTTTGCCACTTGAGTGGGTTTCCATCAAGTACAACACCTGTACCATAGAGCCAAACCAGAATCATAATGCCAACAGTCTTAAGAGTAGACAATCAAATCTTTGAGGAGCGAGGAGTGGCTCCAATGTCCCACTACTGGGACTAGTGATGTATGGTGTACATATGTGTCTTGGGACTTTTCCTTAATTCATAAGCATGTTAAGGCCAACACATTTTCATGAATGTTTTGTAGATGTTTGTAAGACTATTCTTTTGAAATTTGTAATGCATGTTTGTTTCACCTGTACTAAGATATTTGAACTACTTCGGTTGTTTTCATACTTACATTGTTGGGAATGTATTGTACTGGTTATCACCATTGTATCATCCATGTGGACTACTCCACGGGATACTAGGTAGACCACCTTTGTGTATTGGTTATCACCACTATCACATCCTTGTGGACTACTCTGTGGGATACTCGACAGACCATCTTTTTTTTTTGGTTATAACGATCATAACATCCGTGTGGACTACTCTGTTGGGTGGTGTGTGTGTCATCCCCTTGACTTCGGTTTTAACGAATGTCGCATCTGCTGTGGACTATTTCGCTAGATGTCGGACAAACCTTTCTAGTTTGCATGTGTCTCTTCCTAGTTGGTACTATTACCTCTCACTTAAAGGCTCACTTTACTCTCCCCCTTTGCAGTAAGAGAACTGATACACAAGTTACATTACGCACTCACCAGGCACATGTACCTTGTTGTTTGAAGATACCAGCGCAACACTCTCATGTGCTGAAAGCTAGAGCCAAGGAAGATATCTAAGTATATGGAAACCAGGCCTTTATACCAGATGGGACTCCTACACCAAACGATGTGAGGTCTAGTTGGGACTTCATATCAAAGAGATCCCCTTAGTTGATGGATTTCCAACACCGTGAACACACTGTCATCCTGAGGGATGATAGGTACACCCGATAGTTGTGAGGTATATATGTGTACCCCACAAATATGCCCAACTCTACTGTCGGCTCTAACTTTTTCCTTGCTTCCTTGGAAACATGAAAATAAACTGATGAGCCAAAGATCCTCAAGTGTGACACACATGGTTTCTTCCCTGAAAAAGCTTCCTCTGATGTGCTCATGCCAAGAATCTTGTGAGGACTCTTGTTCTGCAAATAGACCGATGTGTTATATGCTTCAGTCCACAAATGTAGAGGTAGGATTTGGTCATACAACATCGCTCATGCTGCTCCAACAATACTTTTGTTCTTCCTCTCAGCCACCCCATTATGTTGTGGGTTATCAGGTGCTTTCAACTCCCTTCGGATTCCTTCCTTTTCACATAAATTTTTAAACTCATTCGACACATACACAAAATTGTTATCGCTCTTGAGAGCCTTCACTTTCCTGCCAATCTCTTTATCAACAAGTGCTTGAAAATCAGCAAATTTGGAGAATGTATGGTATTTCTTCTACATGAAGTATTTCCAACACTTTAGTGAGAAACCATCTACAAATATAACATAATACTTGTGCTTGGTAGTGGAGGCTGTCAAGAAAGGTCCACATACATCAGAGTAGATCCTTTCAAGGATTGCATGCACCTTGTTGTCCCGATAATTGAAGGTGTATTTTGTGTACTTCCCCAATGTACACCTTTTGCATGTATCTCGCTGCTCTAGTGCTCCATTGGGAAGGCCTATAGAAATATATTGCATGATCTTCAAAGCACCATGATGCAAATGACCAAGTCTTCTATGCTATAATTCACCGACATCTCGGCTCTACACCTTATCTACATTTGTGCTCAATGTTGCACAATATTCTACATCTAATTTGTAGATTTTCTTCACTCAAACCCCAATCTGATTCACTTGTCCTGTGGTGATGTGTCTCAAGAAGGCCTTCCTTTTTCTGAATATCACATCATAGCCATGGTCTTACAACACCGCAATGGAAACAAGATTCTTCTTCAGACACAATACATACGTTACATCTTTGATCCTGAGAGGGGAGCCAGACTCCCTATGAAAAGTAACTGAACCAATGTCAGTCGCGCTATACCTTCCATCATCTCCCACCTCAATGTGCATCTAGAGATCCTTCTCCTCCAAGTCATTGAAAAATTATTTGTTTCCCGTCATGTTGAATGAGGCATCATTGTCGAGATACAACACACTACCCATCATTGTGCTTTCCATGCATGTAATGATGGTAACATCAACTTCAAAAAGTGAAGCCAAGGCTTCACTCTCTGTTCCTCCTATGGTCTTCTTTCTTGCCTTCTTGTGTGGAAATTTCATGGGATAGTGTCCCAGTTCATGACAGTGAAAGCACTTGATTTTTGACAAGTCTTTCTTCTTGCCCCCTTCACTCGAATCTACTTTGGATTGGGATTTCTTCCCTTTCCCTTTTGTTTCCTTTCTAGCTAAGGCACAACTCTCCTCATCCTCACCCTTGGATGAGGTCCCGTCTCTGGTGCTCTGCCTGATCTCCTCTTACACCAAATCAGACCACAATCATTCCCAATTGGACAACTTCTCCCTCCCATTTACCGAATCTTGGTAGTTGTACCATCTCTTGAAAAGTCCTAAAAGTGTTAGGCTTACCAGATCATCCTCCGCATAGTAACACCAACTTGACCAAGTTCATCATGACATTATGTGAACCTGCTTAGGTATTGTGTCACACTGCGACATCCTGATATTCTGAAGCTTGTCCTTCAATGCAAGCTTCTTATGGTCATTACTATTCTGGAACAAATCTGTTAAGGCATGCCACATTGCATACAGGGTCTCTTTCCCATGGATATTTGAGACAATATGGTCTTGAATTCCATCCAATATGATCCTCCTCATCTTTTCTACACACTTCTTCCATTCTGATAGATCTTGAGCATTAGATGTTGGAGGCTTCGGGATATCATTATCTACGAATTCCATTAAACCATTATCTTCCAACGCTACCTCCATCCTTTCCTTCCAAGTAACATCATTCGAGCTACCCTCAAGGGGCATACTCGAGTCTCAGTCCATAGAAATCCATCATGCTAGATTTGAGGAATTGATCTTGCAAATTTGATCCACCTGCAAAGACAAATTCAAATTCTCTTCTTTGCTATGATTCCTACTCTAATACCATGTATAAATTTAATGTGTAGATTCAAAACTGCTCATGAAATTTACTATATCACAAGACTTGAAGCTACTCTACTCATCTGTGGCAAATCATGATTGAGAACAAAAATCATTAACATGAATCGAGATTCAACACACATACACAAAGATTCATCTGGGGGAAAGAAACTGCTCAAAACCCCTTACTATATGTTTTGCATTAATCAAAGAATAGAGAAGGAATACAATGTTTTCTCAAGCCTGAGCAACCCCTGCACTAGTATAATATATCTCACTGCCTCACAGACTCACTCAAGCCAATACTTAGCCAATTTCTCATCCTGCCAAGCTCCTATTTCATTGTGTTGTTTGATGAAGAATTAACCCCCTATTAACTAGGGAAATTACTCATTGAGAATTGCACAATTCCTTTAGGCCCTTCTTTGACTGCATTCATAACATGTACAACTTGGAAAATTCTACAACTGATAGTACACTACCCTTGAACTCCAATCTCAACTGGGTTACTCGAATTCTATGCATGCATGACTTAATTTAGGTTGATTGATCAGTTAACTGGATGATTACTCAGTGTGAAAAAAGTTACACACCCTTGACTGAACCTCCACTAATTCTACTAATAGTGAGAACTAGTTACACTGACAATAACTCAAATTAACTAAAACAGATTGCTACAAATTAGAAATCAATCATGTAGAACTGAACTCAAGTGTCTCCAACTTGAATTAACTAAGTTAACTGAGTGACAAGAGCCATGTCACCTCAGTTAACTACCTCCAATTATTCTGTTGAAATTGAAATTCGAATTTCTCCTAATTTAATGAAGGAAAAATTAAATTATGATTTTCTTGCTGCATTTTCTATAAGACCTATGAGACTTGCAATAGAAAAGACATACATCAACAACAAAAATCATTCAAAAGGTAATATTCCTAATTAAAATTATTTTCTAGAATTATATGTATATATTACTAAAAACCATTTATTTATTAATATCAATTTTGTTTTATTTAATTTTCATATATCAATATTAAAATAGTTTATTACATTTTTTCAGGAAGATTACAAAATCCCAAAGGATCAATGAGTTGATATGTGAAACATGCTATTAAGAATGTCCAAAAAAGTGTTCAAGGAGATGGTCAAAGAAATTGACATAATTGCGTCACAAGAGAAGCCATCTCAACAACATCGTGCTTCAAATGAATGTAATCATGATTGACTTTGTATATATAAAAAAATAATTTAGAAATAAATAGTAATTTTCAAGTATTTTCTTTGAAAAAAGAAAATAAAATGGAACTCATTCAGCACATAAAACAAGACGAGAAGGAATAAAAGGGTTGATATCAAAGTTTGTGAGTAATTGTTAATATTTTCTTATAACAACTCAAGGTTTCATTTTTGGATATTTTAAGTTGTTTTACAACAACCATCCTTGAATGTCTTCAAATACGTGCTAACATACAAATAAGAGTCATTGGAAGAATTGATTGACATTGGGTTAAATATGGGTTGTGAGTATATGTTGGCATATCAAAAATTAATTGTGGAATTTGTAAGTATCTATGTTGTTTTACTTCTTTGAGTTTATAACTAATAGAACAAAAAATTCATTTATATTAAATCTATGATTTATAATGGGGTATAAAACATGTAGGAAACAAAGTGTGGAACTATGCCAGCAGAAGACTTGTTGCAACAAGGCATGAGACTTGGTTTTGAAACCATGCGTATAGTTCATGAGTCACTTCTTGTTATGGTACATTGTTATTCGATTTACATTGATGTATATTATTTATTTCAATTTTCATTATTCTCACCAATGTAGATACACTCGTTATACTTTATTTTTATGTTTGCAGATGGGACAAGATCAAGAAGATGAAAACAATTGATGTAATCAACAAAACATTTGTCCAAATAACCCAAGTCATGGAAGTAGCTCAAGCATTGGTAGGAGTTCCAGCAAAGAATGATGATCTATTTGGATATCAATGCAACTTGTTGTATTTTTTGAAATAATTATCTATGAAAATTAGACATTTTGTTTAATGTAATGGACATAATGTCCCAATTGAAAGACAATGGGTTACCAATAAAAATCCCATTTTGTATGACAAAGAGTATCTTATTGATTTATAATAAGATACATTTTAATTTATTCTATTGTGTTATCCAATGTCGTGAAATGTTACACCACTAATTAAATATATGGATAATTAAATTATAATGAAGCGATGCAAAATCTGATAATATAACCAATTAATCCAAATATCATATATAAATGCACTAGTCAAATTTTAATTTATATGAATATTGTTATAAGATATATGTTGTTTTTTCGATGAATAACAGATTTTAAAAATCACAATAATTGCACTGTCATAGGTTGATGTTTCCAAAAAAGAGAAAATCTCATACAAAAAACTGGCGCGTCCATGACATAAACACACACTAGTGCATTACGTTATATAAAAGCATTGTTACAACATCTTTTTTGCATGATCGGTGCCTTTTCGGAAAATGATAACACAAAGGCGTTTAATTCTTCAAGCGCTGGTATTATTTCCAATTAACACCTTGGTGCATTGTAATTCTTAAAGCATGAGTTCTTTCATAGAACTAACACCCTGGTGCTACAAAATTGTATTTCCAGCCCCGATGCATTATTAAAATTAACAACACCGATTATTTTATATATGTAGCACATTGGTCCATTTATACAAATCATATGCATCGGCATTGCGAGTTTAAATAAAAACACTCGGTCTGCAATATTTTTTGCTTGCTTCAATGTCCTTCCTGAAAAGAACACCCTGGAGCATTTTTTGATATGTATGCACCAGGGTAGTCTACATTTCAAGCACTGTTGTTCTTTGCATTCAACGCTTAGGTGCTTTTAGTTATGTATGCAGTCCTGATGCTTTTATATATGTAGCGCTCCGGTGTTGTTTTTCCATGAAGCGCACTGCTAAAAAAACATCTGCTAAAACCTCCAGTTGCCTAGATTTTTCAGTTGTGATGAAGTTTCATTATAATGTTCACTAAAATATCTGCTACCGCACACATATGTTTTAGCAGATGTTTGTTTTACATTTTTTTCCAACTATATACCACCAAAAACCTCCGTAGAAGATATTTTCCTTGTAGTGGAGGTTAATAGAGAGGAAGAGTGAGAGATAGAGAAAGTGATGGAGGGGAGATGGAGGGAAGAATAATAAAGGAGGATGGAGTGATGGATATTAAGATAGAAGGAGAGAGGTACATACAAAGCTAGAGGATATATATAGAGAGAGAGAGAAAGAGCTCCCTCTATCTCCAACCACTCTCCCTCTCTCTCAATCACATGCTCAATCGCTCTCTTCCTCTCTCTCTCTTTATCCCTCTCCCTTTATCCCCCCCTCCTCTCCCCTCTCTGTCTCTCTAATTCCTCCCTCCTCTCCTCTATCTATCATTTTCTTTCCCCTTTAATCTCTCTCTCTCTCACTCACACACACACACCCACCCACACATGCATCTGTATAGTTGTCCCCCCTTGACTCCCTATCTCCCATCTCTCTCACTCTCTTTTTCCTACTACCTCTTTTTCTCTTCCCCACCTCACTCCCCCTCCCTCTCCCTTCCTTTATTTCTGCATTCCTCTCTCCCTCCCTTAGTTCCTCCATTACAAAAAAACCCCAAAGTTCTATCTCTCTCCCCGTCCCTCCTTCCCTCTCTCTCTAAACATTCCTCCACCTCTCCCTTTAGGGGATCGTGGAGAAACATTGAGGTTGCAGTATATTTACAGAATAGTGGTGAAAGATTGAGATGATCGAAAAGCAATTTATAACTTACAACCTCAAGATTAAAGGAATTTCTCCCTACCCTATTCTCTTCATTGAAACTAGCCTCTCACCCATTGAAATCATGGCTATGTTTAGGTATTTTATGTACAAGAAGAAGTTGTACAACATGGAATCCAGGAGGAGATAAAGGAGGAGATCATCATAGAGAATAAGGATGATATCAAAAACACTATCACTTCCAAATTTAAGAATAAGCCGTGGGATAATAAGGAATTATATGGAAAAAAGAAGCTAATATATTATAAGGAGGCTATCAACCTCACCCTTTCTAAGAAAAATTATCTTTTTATCTTGACCAATGCTAAGAAGAAAATGAACATTGCAAAGATAAAAACTAATTCTCATGAGCTTCGAAGTGAAACCAAGCGTTGGTCTATTCTCAAAACACTTTGGAACAAAAGAATTTGCCCTCGTTGTGATACTAAGAGAGTTGATGATGAAAAACACTTTCACTTGGATTTCGTGTCCCTTACTCACATTTGTTCTCCTTTTCAAAACATTTGTCACACTACCAACCTTCTTGACTTGTTAAGTTAGCAAAACTACAGTGATCTGAGAACGCTTATCTCCCTTGTTTTTTTATCATAGAAATAAACTATTAAAGAGCCCCAATTAATCACTTACTTTCTTAATATATGATAAACCATATTAATCACTATTTATGAATATTAACCATCATCATCAATAATACACTATCAAATACAAATACATTTTAAATATACATACTTAACATGAAGTGATTCTTCTAATTTTATTTTAGTTCATCATAATATCATATTAAAATATTTATAAAAAAATTAAAAAAATGGCATATCATTTATAAAGCTCCATTTTAATTATTTAAACGTAGTTATTAAATATAAATTATTATAAATATATGTTAAAGAAAACTTCAGGGAAAAAATATTAAAAAATACATTAAAAATATAATATTTTAAAATGCAATTCGAAATTATTACCCATTTTGATAAAATATTAAACATTATAAATTTAAAATAGTAATTGTAACCAAAAAATTATTATATGTATGTTCTTTAAGTTTAATATATATTTAATAATTTTATTATAAATTTAAAATAGTAATTGTAACCAAAAAATTATTATATGTATGTTCTTTAAGTTTAATATATATTTAATAATTTTATTTACCCATTCATATTTATGTCAGGCCAGGGTAACTCCAGAATGAGCAGAAGAAAAACTGATATGTTATTTCATTAGAGAACTATTGTTTATATACAAAAAGGAGACGGAACAGTTCATCTTCTTGATGACTGTTCACGTTCCAGTTTATCCAACCGCTGAGGATCAGGTGTGAACATTCCCCCCCTTAATCTGAAGGGATGTTGGTGAGTCCAAGCATCGTTCTGAATCTTTCAAGCTTTTCTCTTCCAAGTGCTTTGGTGAAGATGTCTGCAATTTGCTCATTTGTGGAACAATGACGGAGATGGATTGTTTTTGCCTCAACATGATGTCGGATGAGATGATATTTAGTATTGATATGCCTAGTACGATCATGGAACTTTGGGTTCTTGGCCAACTTTATTGCAGAGGTGTTATCAATCATGAGTGGAGTTGATTGTACTTGTTTTACCTGCAAATCTTCAAGAATTTTCCTGAGCCACACAATTTCTTTCGTTGCTTCAGCTGTTGCCACGTATTCTGCTTCTGTTGTGGAATCTGCTGGAACTGATTGTTTGCGTGATCTCCAGGAGATAGCTCCTGATCCAAGACTCATAACATATCCTGAAGTAGATACCCCAGTTTCTTTGTCTCCATCGAAGTCTGAATCAGAGTATCCAATCAAGTTGAAGTCGTCCACCTGTGTATACTTGATTCCAAGGTTTTGAGTTCCCTTCAAGTACCTTAGAACTCTTTTTGCAGCAGACCAATGTCCCTCACAAGGCTTTTGCATAAACCTGGAGAGGATTCCAACAGCAAATGAAATGTCTGGTCTGGTAGTAGTGAGGTAGATGAGACTTCCTACAAGCTGTCTATACTTTGTTGCATCCTCAAATTCCTTTCCTTCAATAGATGTGAGCTTCAAGTTTTGTTCCATTGGAGTAGAAAGAGGATTGCACTCTGTCATGCCAAATCTGTTTAACAAATCTCCAATGTATTTCTTTTGAGAAAGAAATATGGATTTTGGATGTTGGGTTACTTCAATGCCAAGATAGTAATGAACATAGCCCAAATCAGTCATTTCAAAACTTTTTCCTAATTCTTTCTTTATGGATGCAATATAGCTTTCATTGTTCCCTATCATTAAAAGATCATCTACATATACCACGAGATATACAATTGTTTTGCCAACTTTCTTGACAAATAAAGTTGCATCATCAAGATCAAAATGTTTGAAGTTGAGTTTCAGAAGATGCTCAGTTAGTTTTTCATACTAGGCTCGTGTTGCTTGTTTGAGGCCATACAAGGACTTCACAAGTTTGCATACTTTATGTTCATGTCCTTTCACAGCAAATCCTTCAGGCTGGGACATAAAAACATTCTCTTTTAGATCTCCATTCAAGAATGCAGTTTTTACATCCATTTGATGGACTTTCCAACCGTTCTGGGCAGCTAGTGCAAAGAGTGTCCAGATGGTGGCCCATTTTGCTGCGGGGGCAAAATTTTCCTCATAATCAACCCCTTCCTTCTATGCAAAACCTTTTGACACAAGCCTAGCTTTGTGCTTGTCAAGTGATCCATCAGCTTTGTACTTGTTCTTGTAGACCCACTTGCAGCCAATTGGTTTCGTTCCAAATGGAGGATCAACCAGCTTCCAAGTGTCATTCTTTATGAGGGCATCATACTCCTTCTGCATCGCTTCTTTCCATTCATCATGAGAAGCAGCTTCTTTGAAGGAAGTTGGTTCAAAATCTGTAGACAAGTTCAATTCACAATCATAAGTAACATCCATATCAACAGGTGAATTAGAGTCATCTACATCACCTCCATCTTGTCGGTTTGTATTTCTGGTCCTTGTTTTTCCAATTTCATCAGGATGAACACTTTCAAGTGTCTTTGTCAGCACTTTGGGGGACCTTTCTGAGATGGTCCAGGCTGCTCTGTTGATTGAGTTGGGACTGAATCAAGATTGAGTCTCCCAATTCTATCAATTACATCACTTAAAGGATCATCCGGTGTTGGAGTTTCATGCAAGGGAGATTGTTCTTCAGAAGAAGATTCCACATGTTGATCTAGTATAGGAATCCCCCCTTCAAGATGTGGAATCTAATTATCAAACTCTTGAAATGATTTTGTTTTTGTGAATCTATCCAAGAAATCAAGTTTCCGCTCAACAACACTGTCAGATTTGGATGATTCAAGAAAAATGACATCTCTAGATACAACAAACTTTTTATTTACTTCATCATAGAGATGGTATGCTTTAGAGGTGTTTGAATACCCCAGGAAGATACACTTACGACTTCTAGCACCAAGTTTGTTTCTATGTACCTTTGGTATTAAAGCATAACAGGTGGAACCAAAAATCCTGAGATGTTTTACCGAAGGAACATGTCCATACCACAATTCATAAGGAGTCTTGTTTCTTATAGCACTAGATGAACATCTATTCTTTATATATGCAGCACATAGAACAACATCAGCCCAAAACATTATCTTTACATTTTTTAAGAAAAGCATGGATCGTACCATATTCAAAATTGTTCTATTCATTCTCTCTGCTACACCATTCTGTTGGGGATTATAAGGTACAGTTGTTTGATGTTTGATCCCATGTTGGCGAAGATAGTTTTCAAATTCATTTGACGTATATTATTTTCCATTATCAGTGCGAATAGACCCAATATGAGATTGTGCATCATTTTCAATCCACTTATGAAAATTCTTGAATGTTTGAAAAGCATCAGATTTGTTCTTCAATAAATAAACCCAACACATTCTGGTGTAATCATCAATAAATGTCATGATATATTTATTTCCATTTGCAGAAGGAACAGGCATTGGACCACATAAATCTGAATGAATGAGTTCAAGCTACCTATGTGCTCTTGAATGTGAATCATGAAAAGACTGTTTGCTATGCTTTCCTAGAATGCAAGCATCACATTGCTTATGTTTTCTAGGAATTGTAGGCAAACCAGCATCACCATTTTTCTTCAACAAGTGGAGACTATCATAGTTTAAATGTCCAAATCTAGCATGCCATAATAAACTTGACTGAAGTGTACCTTCTTCATGATGAGAAATATATGAGAAATGTTGTGCATGAGCAGAGGTTCCTTGCAGTTTAAGAAGTCTTTCTTCTTCTATACCCCTCATGACAAGTGAGTGGTCAGATGCCTTTCTTACCTCAAGCTTTCCATCAAACATATGAATGGAGTGACCTTGCTGGCGGATGTGGACCAGGGACAGCAAGTTTCTCTTGAGCTGTGGGAGATATAGAACATGATCCAGAAGAAAGTCTGGAAGACCAGGCAGTTTAAGCCTGATTGTGCCAAGCCCTGATGGCTTGATTTTTGACTGATCTGCAAAGTATACTGCTCCATCAACATTGTCAGTGAAATCTTCAAAAAAATCTTTCCTATGAGTTATATGATAGGTTGCTCCTGAATCAAGCAGCCAATCATTTTTCGAAGAAGCAAGTGAAGCATTAAACAAATCTTCATTTACTCCAATGTTACATTGTGCCTCAATATAGTGAGCGGATTCAGGTGCTTTACCTTTGTCTGTGTCATCAGTTTTACCTTTCTGCTGGTTTCTTCTCTGCTCAATTTTGTCTCATGGTAGCTTGCATGTAGAAGCATCATGTGATCCATTTCATTTGCAGCGAATGCAATGCAGATCTACCTTTTCTCCTTGAGAATGTCTGCCCCCCCTACCTCTGAAGTATCTTCCTCTTCCTCTTCGTCCACCTCTTCCTCTTATAGAATCTTGAGCAGGATGCTTTTCTTTATGAGCAAGGCAAACAGTTTCTTCAGAAGATTCAGGGACTGTCTTCTTTCCAAAGGCTTTCTCTCCTTCAGCAAACTTTTTCATAAGAGAGTCAAAGGTTATATCTTTAAGATTTCCATTTGCTTGTAATGACTCAAGATAATTGGAGTAGGTAGGATAGAGTTCTTTGAGAAAGGAAATAAGAGAGATATCCAGCTCAACCTTAGTGGATTTAATATCATGCATTATAGACTTTATTTCAGATGCAAGAGCAAGAGGATCATTATTTTTCAGTTCAAGAGTGAAGAGTTTAATCATGAGCTGAACAACTTCAAGTGCAGAATGTGAATCATAGAGTTCTTTAAGCTTTTGTAAAGCTTCAAAGGCAGTGGAATAGGATGAAATATGACGACTTACTTCTTCATTTACAGATGCTGCGATCAATGCATAGGCTTTGCTGTTCTTGTTTTCCCAAATGACAAGTTCTTTATCTGATGTAGGCTGCACAGGGTCTTTGTCTTCTTCTCCGACACACACTCCTTTCCACAACTCATTGTAGATGAGGGTGTGTTTTACCATCCGAGACCATTCAGAATAGTTCTCCTTGCCAGTGAGAACTATTCCGACCATAGAGATGATTGAATGCATTCTGTAAAAAAATATCTCTGCTGATAAAAAAAAACTTTCCTTACGTTACAGCCTTCAAATCCCTCTAATGTTTGCTAGAAGCATCAGCATTGAAATGATAACTTTTCAATGCAGCATTATCATTCAAAAGAAAACTGTGTAATAAATTGCGTAATATCAAACACTTTGATTGATATATATAAATACTTTGAAGAACAACGCAATACTCAGAATGATAAATAAACCCTTTGAAAACTGCACAATACTTTGACTGCTTTGAAAGACTGCTTACATAAACTGCGCAATACTTGACTCCATTCGGACATTCACACTCATATCCTTGCGGTCGTGAGTGATGACAAACAGAATCCGAACTGCTCTCAAATAATAAATGATGACAAAACTGCTCTCAAATAAATTACAGTGCTCTCATGTCGCCATATTTTTAAATTGGCTATCTAATAAGACATTTACTACTGAGCCTTTCGAAAACCATCTACGAATGCCACTTCTATTCATTTCACAAGTCTTGCAATATGAATCTGGTGCAAAAGTTTCTGAGTATATGAAACATTATTTATAACAAGATGCAACGTGGACTAAATAAGCTATGCTAAAAATGTTATGAAACTTATAAATGCTTTCCATGTCCAGTCCATGTGAGCTATTTTGCATCAACCATCTATGATTATATGAAATTCTCTAGAGCCGGAACCTTCCGCCACGCAAATTTCTAAAATGTGGAGCCTCTGAAACCAAAGTAGGATCCCTCCACGTCATAAAACTTGATATAAAAGCGTGACTTGTCCACTGATAGTTTGGACTCCAAAATGTCTGCAATCGCTGCACTCAACTTCCCATTCACGCCTTGCCCAAGCCCTCCAATGGAAGCTGCTTCTCTGATGTTATACACACAGATAGTCAATCTACTACAAACGTCGGCTCTCCAGCAATGCAAGCGGAGCTACAAATGCCGAAAAATACAGTCTGGCCTCAGAGCTCTACTTGTGCCCCACGATGGGCGCCATGAATTCTCCAACTTGGGAATGGACTTCACTGTCTTCACTGTGTGGGCAGGGGACACGTTCAGCAACAAGAACTTGCTCGAGCGGCTTTCAATGAACCGGGAATATACATCCAGACCCTCACAGACACATCTAATACCCAGCACCTCACAAACGCATTGAAACCCAGTCTTTAGCCGGATGTGTTCAAGGCTTGATGTGGAGCGCTTCAGGTACCTTGACGGTTCAATTTCAAATGTCAGATGCAGGTCAGAGACAAGCGTTGTCACACAGAGGAACGTTGGAACGATTTTGGACAGAGCAGGTGTGGTAGATGCAGGTCAGAGACAAGCGTTGTCACGCAGAGGAACGCTGGAACGATTTTGGACAGAGCAGGTGTGGCAGATGTAGAGGCGTTAACCAACGAATGCAATTACACTAGAGGAGAAAGCGCTGGCAGAGGTAGAGGAGTTACAAGGCACGCCAGAAAAAGGGACCTGGGACCTGTGCTCTGATACCATGTCAGGCCAGGGTAACTCCAGAATGAGCAGAAGAAAAATTGATATGTTATTTCATTAGAGAACTATTGTTTATATACAAAAAGGAGACGGAACAGTTCATCTTCTTGATGACTGTTCACGTTCCAGTTTACCCAACCGCTGAGGATTAGGTGTGAACAATTTATATACTTTATATTTGAAATTAACATTCATTTTTAAAAATAGTAATTTATAAATTTTTTATTTTTATTTCCAAAACGTGTGAACTTTTATCCTTATCTATTTATTTTTAAAGACGTATGGACTTTAATCCTAAAGCGTACCCTAGATGATGTTGGAAGTATATCTAAGTTGAAAGATTAGAAACATTGCAAGGGATGACAATGAACGTCTCATGAATTATAATTTTTGCCATAAGTTTTGCGAGAGTAATGTTGGCTCTTTGCTTGTCTAATATTAGAATCCAATCATTCATCAATGAATCCCCCAAAGAAAAATTGGGGTGTTGATGAATGACCTTTGAGCATGATCTTTATGTTCTTTTATTTAATAGAATAATGTGATGTTTCAATGTTTCGATTTTTTTTCTCTTATTAAAAATAGATGAAATTGATAAGATATTGGGTTGGCCTATATGATATTGGGTTGACTGAAATATTGTAACTGGGTTTGACATTCTGTTCTTAGTCCGTTAATGCACAAAACATTTTAACCCGTTATTTGATTGTTTATCACGACGGACGAAGCAATCGATTATGGTTGGTAATGCGAGAGAGTTGCAGAGAATACCCACCCGTTTGATGGACAGTGAAGTAAGTTTGCTGTGGGGTTCCAAGTTGGGGAGTTAGTTTCAGCAATGTGAAACAAAGGGGAAGTCTCGGAGCGGTTTGAGTCTTAATTCTCAGTCAACCAACGGATCTAATTTATATTATGTCTGCATTTGACTTGAATGGATGGCAATAAGCAAATGAATTGAATTGAATGTTTAGGTAATGTGTAATTGTTCAAGTAAAGCTTGAATTCGTGAAGTCACCTCTGGCGGCTTTGCAAATAACGCATACATCATTTCGTGGTTTTGCCCTTTCATTAATTGATGTACACTCTTCTTTCAGACCAATACAGTGCACACACAAAGATTGTTGTATGTGTTTCCTTGAATCTTGTACTTTGTAGGCTTAGGGTAGGTCTAGGAGTATGACCAACTAGAAGATTTACCGGGGGAGTCCCTTTAATTGACTTGAATTTCGATGAGCATTACACAAAATACAACGGTGGTCATCCCCCAAAGCTGCTCGGGATTCAGAAGGGCCATGGTCCGTAATTTAGGCAGTCTCTTTGATTGACTCTACACTGAAATTGCATCAGCTTTCCTTTTTTTCTTTAAATTAAAGAGAAGCACTTTTAACCGTTCTGACTATTATCTTTTTACCGAAAATCTATCCAGATGGTCAACGAGTCTATATATATTATAAATTTGATTTCACTATATATATTTACATTCTTCAAAAATTGTTCTTCTTTTTGGCGTAATCATTAACAAATTGTAAATTTGTCTTATTAAAAAAATGGTGAGATTTATATTTATACTATTTAAGCTATAAAAAATACTTAATCTCTTAAGTTATAAAAAATACTTAATCTCTCAATCTAATGGATCAATAATCTCACATGTATATATTTTCAATTTAAATTAAATAAAAGTTACCTACATAATATTTAGGTGTAAATAAATTTTCAAAATAATGTTATATACTTTTGCAAATAAGTGAATCTTAGAAATTATATATATTTATTATCTTTTAATGTTAATTTATATTATTATTATAAATACTATTTTTTTGGAAAGAAAAAATCTTAATTTTATTTTAATTTACAATTTTTTTTAAATGTTAATGGTGTTTATTAAAACAATCTTTTGACTTATGTGCTTAAGAAAAAATAAAAATATAGAAGCAAACATCAGAAATTAAGTGTTGTAGTAATTATTTTTCTCTTTTTTTCCTTTGAACTTTTTACCACCCCCTTATTCTGGGTTTGCCAATTCGCTTATAGGGGGTTCTTTGTCTTAATTTGAAATTTTCAAAGCATGAACTCTCTTTGTACCCACCATCCCATCCTCTTTTTGTGCCACATTTTTTTTGTTGATGTGATTCATAGATCACTTTTGATTCTATACCATTCTATTTGTGTGTTGTATTTCCAACATGTTTATGAGTACTCTCTTCTTCTTGGTTCAATGGGTTCTCTGTGATTTCCCCTTCTTCCTCTTCTGAGATGAAGGGTTCAAAAGGTTGTCATCCTTTTGTTTTGCGTTCCTACCCATTTTTCTTTTTTGGATGCTTTTTTGCTTGGGGGCATGTGTCATACAAATGTCATGTTTAGTAGCTTGAGAAACATCTAAATGTCATATTTTCATAATCCAGAAGATGGATCCACTAGAAGGTTTTATGTTTCATCGAAATGCACTCAGGTAGAGTTTTACTTAGATCCATTTCCACACAAATTATGGCGAAAGTAAATAAACATTTCTCCATTCTTTTAGAGTCCATCTTTCTAAATGACCCCAACATGTTTCCAATATCCTCAAGAACCTTGTGATGCCAAAAGGGAAGGGGAAGATTTGATAACCTCACCCATACTAGCATTGTTGAGACCACTATTGTTATGGAATCAAAATTTGGGAACCAATGGTTGATGAAAAGCCCTGCACTTCGCCAAAACCAAGGCCCTTCTTTCAAAACTCTCTCCAAGTCATCCTGGATATTGAACTAAACAATGAAAAAACCTTCTGAGCATAGCTATATGTCATAATACCTGATCCAGGTTGAAAAAACCCATTGGTTCAAAACATCAGACTTGGGCCAAAACCTATTGAATCTACAAATCACTACTCTGAATTGAAGAATAGAAAAAAGTTTATTTACTTCTATTAGGTTTACCTCCATGGTGGGCACTTGTTGTTGTTGTTATAAAATGTATGGTCTAGGAGAGTATTCTGGTAGATCTGATTGATTAGAATCCTTACCTCATGTTGCATCCTTGTAGGAGACTGAACCTCCTAGCTTCTTGGATCTCAAAGAACCCCCTTGTAGCCTTAAATTCATGGCAATGGTGGAACTTCTTGAAATGTTGTAATCTGTAACTGAAATAGATCTTGAAGTTGCTTCCCTTCATGAAGAAGACTTTATATGTCTGTGATTCTGATGTGGTGGACGATCCGCAGAGGAACTTCAAGGCTGGTGAATGGAACAATGAGAGCTCTGGGACGAGCACATTCATGTCTCAGGGAAAGGGAAAGAATATGAATTATAATGTTGCTTTCTGTGCCCTTCGCCGGAATCCCAAGAAACACAAAAATAATTGTCAAATGGAGGAACCGTACAGGGCATCAGGCGGCCAGCATCAACAATAGTAGCAACACAAGTTTGTTGTTGCGAAGAAGACAAATTCCATATTCTTGGTGAAGAAAAATCCAGAGCTTGCACCGAATGTGGGAAGGATTTCTCATCCTAGAAGGCCTTGTTTGGGCACATGAGATTCCATTTGGAGCGGGAGTAGAGGGGCATCCTGCCCCGACAAGGCATTTGCCAAGAAAGAGAGACCTTGATGATGATGTCGAATGGATTATCCTCCTTTGTTCCATGGCCCATCCAACAGGTCACAACAGATATATAATTAATTACAGGTGCAAAATTCACTCATTAAAACATAACATTTAGTATTATGAGTTAATGCTAACTTAAAACTTAGCATTAGTTTCATGTATTGGAGAAAAGCCAAGCCCCATAATTTTAACCAAACTTTATATGCATCACAGAAAAAATAATTTTGGTTATCTTACTTTGAATACATTGAAAAATGAGAAACCCACAATAAAGCTTCAAATCTGGTTATCCAATCAAATTAACATTAAATATTTTTAAATATATATTTTTTAACAAATAATTTGGTTAACTCTACTAAATAAGATATATTTTCAATAGTGAACTCAAATTAATAGAGAATCAATGCTCTTGCGAATGCTATAATTCCTCAGAAAAAGACTAATAAAGAACTCTTCCTCTTCCCCTAAACTAATTTTGAATCTTACCTATTTGGTTGTGGATGACATTCAACATGACATTGGAGTATTCTTGTATTCAAAATTTCACAATGTTTATGGATACGAATTTACTATGATCCAACGTTATGGTAGCTCTGTGAATCCGACCTGGCTTTATTGCCACTAACTCAGACTTTTACCCTAAGAGCATTGAAGGGTGGAGCACAGCCACTTAAGTTGAATTGAATTTTGATGGAGGTTAGACAGAAAACAGTAACAACCAAACCCCACTAACTCAGACTTTTACCAGGAGAGCATTGAAGGGATGAGCACAGTCACTTAAAGTTGAATTGAGTTTTGATGGCGGTAAGACAGAACACAGTGACAACCAAACTCCAAAGCTGCTTGGGATTCAAAAGGGGCGTGCCCGGGGACAACAGACTCCGAGTTGCAGATTCTAATTGCCATAATCTCCCCGCTTTTTTTTGGACGCTTGAAAAAACCTATTTTTATCGCTTTGAACTAGTTATGTTTTTTTTATGGTTATTTTTGGAAATTTTTTCCATGACTTTTTTGGTCTGATTTCTCTAAAAGATGGCAGGAATTTATTAAAATCACAAGTTTTATGGGTTCCTACACAATCAAAGTGCCTTGAGGGATTTTTAGGATGCTAAATCTATATATAGTCAAAAAAACAGTTTAAATAACACAAATCAAGATTTCACCATATTTTTGTCCTCCGGAAGTCCAAAAATTCGCACTAAATACAACTCTTTTTTTTTTGTAACCTAAAAAGTGTGGTATTTGAATTTGTTGATTTCAATTTTATAAGAACCAAAAGTGAAAAAATTGCCCAATGAATTTACAAAGTATATAAAGTTTCTTTACTCTTTTTTTAAATACATAAAAAAAAATTCAACTAAGAATATTCTACTTCATCTTCATTCATTTATTTTTCTATTCTACTTCCATCTTCATTCATCTATATCTCTTATTATTTTAGGTCAACATAAATTTTCTATTTTTAAGTTAATAGATATATTTATTTAGAAATGAGTTTTTAAATTTTGATTTAATGATTAATAGTGATTATATAAATGGTAGAAATTTAACTTCCACAAAATATTTTAAAATATTTTTATTAATTGTTATGAATAGAAGTTTTGAATTTATCTCAAAAATAGTTATGTCTTTTTTTCTCTTTTAATTAATTTGATTAATTAAAAATATGTCATATGAATATGTGTCATGTGAAATGAGTTATGTTTTTTGGACATGTGGTATCAATAAACCATGGTATTGTAATAAAACTTATTTACAAATTAATAATTTCCATACCAAAATAAATATGAATCTTCATGACTAAAAATTTTATAAAATACTTTTTTTTTTAAATATATATATTTAATTTCATATATATATTTATTTTTAATGATAATAATAATATAATTTAAATAATTTTTTATATTATTTTAATTTTGACAATATAAAATAAATCATAAAATAAATATTTTAATAAAAAATAAATATTTTAATGTCTATTATTAAATGTGTAAATTTAATTCATATTAAAATTTAACATTTATAAAAATTTTAAATATGATTTATATTCGCCTAGAAAATTAACTTTCTTACTCTTCGTTTCTTCTCTCAAAAAAGAACTTGGATCAAGAGGGGAAATTCCTCTTTATCCACAGATGCAATAGTCATTTAAGTTTAAGTTTTGTTACTTGACCAACTAATTCATAATCCACTTTCTTGGAGATATAAGATACAATTTTTTGCTTCAATAATTGAAGAGGCAAATTGTAATATGCTTAATGAATTAGTTTTAGGATTTAAGATTAATTTAAAGTTTGTATTTACATGGATAGCCATCATACTCCTTGGTTGGGTCTTTCTCAAATTTTGGTAAAAGATGAGGAGATAATTTAATAAGTTTAAGGTAAAATGGAGATTTTGTATTTTTATTTTTGTTTTAATGGAAATGGTGTATTTTTATCTTTAGGAAAGTAAAGATAGATCAATCAATAGATAATAAGCTCAAAGTAACATAGAGATTGTGTAGTTTTATCTTTACGAAAATAAAGATAAAAGCAATAAGTGAGTAACAACTTTGAAATTTTGGATATTTTTAAAATACTTGTTTTAAACTTATTAATTTACATTTTATATTAATTTATGGTATGAAATGACCTCAACCCATTTATAATAGAAAAATAAACTACTTTTATTTAAAAAAAATAATTAATTGAAAATCATTGAATGTCATGCATGCCCTCTTGCCTACAAAATCACTTTGCAATGATTTGAGGCTCTCCATCCAATTTCAACTTAGGAATTATTTGCATAAGAATTTCTTACAAAAAGCTATTAATCTACATTTTATATTAATTTATGGTATGAAATGATCATAACACATTTATAATAGAAAAGATAAACTACTTTTATTTAAAAAAAATATTAATTGAAAATCATTGAATGTCATGTAGAAATTATGCTCTCCACACATCTTGTAGAAAAACTATAGATTAAACTGATCATGCAATGTACTAAAGCAAAATACTTAATCTACTTCTACAATCAAACTTGCAGAAGCTTAATCGATTTGAGCAAGATCAAGCAAAACACATATAACAGAGAAGAAGAATCAATACACATGAAACACAGAAGAATACTCTGGGGAAAGCCTCAGCTAAAAACCCTGCTATCTATATTATCATACAAGTGGAAATATCTGAGGATTACACAAAGCTTTAGCTCTCAAGCTATCTAGCTCTCAGTACAATCCCTCACTGCTGCTCATAGACAGACAAGGCTTCTCACAAACCTTCTCCTCTGCCCTCCAATCCTCTTATTTCATTGCGTAGTTTCTCCTGGGTCCTCCAGCTGCAACCTGTGTTATTCTCACCTCACACACTACTCTGAACTCTGAAATAACTGCGCAATACTGAAGGAGTTAATTCCTTCTGCATGGATGAGTTTCCTTTATAGGAAAATTCTTCGAATTGATAGTACAATGTCCCTGTCTTTAATTTCAACTGGGTCTTTGTCTGAACTAACATGCATGAGTTTTTCTTTTCTAGTTAAAACTAATCTATTATATACATAAACAGAATTCAGTTACATCATTTCAAGACAGAAAGAACCAGTTGCCTGTAATGGCAGCTTGGAACAACTGAGACCGCAGTGTCCGAGGACTTAACCAGACCAAAAATAAACCAGCCCTCGCAGGGGCGCCAGCAGAATATCAGGATAATCCCGCGCAGGGGAAAACAGACACATCCCAACCATAGAACAAGAACCCGGTACCCAAGACCCACACAAAGACAGTTTGCCGACATAACAAAAACTTGAGACCAAAAAAAATACTCAGAGCAGCTGGAGAGGCCGAAAGGCTAAACAGAAGTGTCGCAGAGACCTGGAACGATGGCGCCGCTATTCGTCCGGTTCCTCCTCAACCACCCGGCACCACCCGTATTCCTCCACCTCCGCTGCAGTGGGAGCAGTTTCCATGTTGACGTCTTCGCCTTTGCTGATCATCTCCTTCTGAGCCAGAGGGTGATTTGAGACATCCTCTGGTGTAGCCGCAGGCGTTTCCATGACTGTCTCTGAACCGTCAGCAGGCTGCTTCCCGCGATCATCTTGAGAGTCGCTGCCGTCCTGGGAGGCTTCGATGAAGAGAACCGAGACATGGGCACTGATCGGGGGCAGTTCATAGAACTATTGAAGTTGAAAATGGCAGAGCCGAAGGCGGGCGTGGAAGCAGAATCAGGAGCACTTGAGTCCAGGAATTGACTGGACTGAAGGGGGTTGGCATCAAGGGAATGATGACAATTGCAACGGCAGCAATGGGGATAGGAAGCTTCTGCAGGAGGGCGAGAAGACCCCCCACGGGAGGTGCCGCGACGGCTGAGCATACGTTGTCTAGGCCTGACCATAATTGCAGGGTCTGAATGGAAAATACACAGCGCGTAATTGAGGAACAAACCAGACCAGGGGATACCACAAACCGACGGTGAATTGACCCAGACAGAAAGATAGCCTCTTGGAGCTGCTCGCAGCTCCAGGGGTTGCATAAACATACCCTGGGGAAGAACCATGAACATACCCTGAACCGGCATAGTGAGATCCAACCCCCCATTGCTTTTGACATAGCTGCCTCCACCTCGAAACCCATCCGCCATTACTGCGACCTCCATGCGAGCTGAAGTGCCGGACAGATTATTTAAGCATTTCTGGAGAATAACAAACATTTCATTCCTGCGCGGCCAAAGACAGGTCTGCGCCCATGTGTTTCCCTTGCGATGGCGCATGGCTGGCATGTGGCAACAATTAAACACGCGTCCCATCCAAGCTGTCACCCGCATCTAGGGGAGCCGCATCTCTTTGGACCAGACGAGTGCATTCCTGTGCTTGATCATGATTTGATATGATATCCAGTTTCCCTGTGAGTAGAGTATTCTCATTTTCCACCCCTATATTGGCCAGGAGGTCAGCGACCTTGTTGCCTTCCCTTTTTATGTGATTAAAGGTGATGGCCCTGTTGCTGTGGAGCGCTTGCTCTAAGGCTTCCAGTCTCGCTTCGAGCCTCCAACTGGTAGCTATTTTCCTTGCATGAGATCCATTTAGGAGATGCTTGGCCATATTTATAAGAATCTGGGAGTCTCCTTCCACTTCCAGGGGTTGGAAATTGTGTTTCCATGCGAGAAGGAGTCCTTGCCAGAGTCCCTCTAACTCAGCCGAGTTATTGGTATCCCACCCGATGTTCCCAAAGTAGAGAAGTAGGGGTGTGCCTTCGTGATTCCTTACAATTCTGCCAAAGCCTGCAATTCCAGGATTTCCTTTTGAGGCCCCATCAAAGTTGAGCTTGAAGGTATGCTTTGGGGGGGCAGTCCAGGAGACTTTTTTAAGGTTGCTTCCATTAGAAGGGTTGTTATTGTGAAGTCTTTGAGGAAGATGCATTTGCCAGTTTTCTAAAATGGCTTTCTCATTGTCCAGAGTCGGAAAGTCCTTCTCAGTCCATGAGCAGAGTAACAACGTCTCTTTGAGATTCCCACAAAGCGTACTCCAGATATTGTCTATCAAAGATCGTTGATCTTTGAATATGTGTTTGTTCCTTTCCTTCCATATCCTCCATAGGAGGAACCGGGGATTATGTTCCATAAATGGTTGAGAATTTCACTTTCGTAAGGATTCTGTTGCCAATGACGTAAAGAGTTGGTGATATCGCCCTCAAGCCTGCATCTTCTTTAACATCTGAAGCTAGCCTTTTCCTATAGTTGATTGGCTAAGGGGCAGGAATCCAGGAGGTGTTGGAGAGTTTCCTCATGGGAATTGCAATTAAAACAGATGGAGGGGCCATGAAAATTTTTGCGCCTGAGTTTATCCCATGTGAGGATTCTCTGATGTCCCACCAACCAAAGGAAGTAGGAGACTTTGGGCCATGATCCTAACCCCCATATTTTGCTCCAAATTGGGTCAGGGGGAGCAGGGTTATTGCTTATGATTTTGTAGGCCTCAGATGTGGTGAAGGCTCCTTTAGGCCGATACCCCCATCGTAGAATGTCTCTGCCTTCGTCAAGTCTGATGCTTCTTTTACGCAGCTCCCTTTCCAGCTCCTCAACGATTTGGTGATTTTCAATTGTGATTAACTGGTTACCCTGTTTCCATTTCCTGAAGCCTTGCTCTGTCTCCTGGGTCCAATAATGCCGAATCTTATCTTGCTGCTGCTCCTCCCCAATGAAGTTCGGAGGTGGATTAAGAATACGACTGAGCTGTGGCATTTGGTTCCAAGCATCTGTCCAGAATCGTGCAGTTCTGCCATTTCTTACTTCCCAGAAACTATGCTGTTGTATCAGCTGGAAGTGTTGTTTGGCCGCATTCCAAATTAGCGAGCCTTTGTCATTGGGAGTGAACCTGATGAGCTCCTCCTGGGGTCTGTGATTGGCATATTTGGCCGTCCAGATTGTGGCCCAAGGTTTTTCTGGGTTAGAGAGCCATTGCCACCAGATTTTTGCGCTCATGATAGTGTTGCTATGCTCAGGGTCTCTAAGACCAATGCCCCCTTTTTCTTTGGGCGTGCAAACAGTGGTCCATTTTACCAGGGCCCATTTGCGATTTTTTGCCGTGTTTCCCCATAGGAAACCTCACTGAAGAGCCCTAATTCTTTTTAGAACCCATTTTGGCGCCGCTAGGATTGAGAATAAGTATGGTAGCATTGCCTGAAGAACTGACTTTATGAGCACTACACGACTGGCCAAGTTCAGAGCTCTGTGCGTCCAGAGGTTGAGACGGGATTCGAGCTTCTCAATGAGAGAATGCCAGGAGGAGTGCTTGATGGCTGAGGCAGAAAGGGGGGCTCCAAGGTAATGAGAGGGGAGAGATGCAATGGGGAAACCCAAGATTCGAGCAACAACTGTCTTAACGACAGAAGGGGTGTGAAAGAAAAAGATCTGCGATTTGGAGCTATTGATGCTAGTTCCGGAGGCTTCAGAGAAGTCATTGAGCAGGGCTTTAAAGCAGGAGGCTTCCTGGACAGAAGGGTAGCCAAAGAGCATGGTGTCATCAACAAACTGCTGATGGGATATGGCTGGGGAGTGGTGGATGGAGAGACCTTTGAGCCGCTGAGAGAGGAGGGCTTGTTTAATGTGACGACCTAAGCCTTCAGCCATTAAAACAAAGAGGAAGGGGGAGAGGGGATCACCTTGCCTAATTCCACAGGATGGTTTGAAGGGGCGTGAAGGGATCCCGTTCACGAGAATGGAGAAGAAAGAGGAGGAAATGAGACTCATGATCCATCGGATCCACATGGGGCAGAATCCAAAGGCAATTAGCATTTGCTGTATGTAGGTCCAACTGAGCTTATCAAAAGCTTTAGAAAGATCAAGTTTTAGAATCATACCTGCCTATTTGGACTGCTTGAGGGAGTGTATGATCTCATGCGAGAGGATAATGCCATCCATTATCTGTCTCCCCTCCACATATCCCGATTGTTCCGGAGAGATGAGCAGTGGCAAGAGGGGCTTTAACCTGTTGGCGATTACTTTGGAGATGACTTTGTATATGACATTGCAAAGAGAAATCAGCCTGAATTTGTCCGGGGTGATTGAATCCGCCTCTTTTGGTATAAGGGCAATGAAAGTAGAATTGAGTGAGGGAAGCAGCCAATGCAGAGCTCTCAACTCCTCTACAACTTGCCATACCTCCTCTTTTATCAGCTCCCAGAAAGCGTGAAAGAAAGTTGTGGTGAAGCCGTCCGGGCCAGGGGCTTTTCCATCCTTGAGCTGTGACATGGCCGTATCCACCTCCTGAGTAAGGATAGGGCAGAGGAGAAGTTCATTATGTTCCTCCATGATTAACTTTGGCACATTATGTGTAATTCTATCTATAGCAGGTCGCCTGTCTGCATTGGGCTCTAGATGAACTTGCTTGAAGTGATGAAGGAACTCCTCCTCAATTTCCTCATGTTGTTCTGCTTTTGCCCCTCCTTGTTTTTGAATGAAAGGGATGTTATTGTGCATTCTTCGTTGAACCGTGGTTCGATGGAAGAATTTGGTGTTTCGTTCGCCCTCTTTCAGCCATCTGATCCTAGACTTTTGCTTCCAGTATATCTCCTCCTGCTTTCTCCTCTCCTCCAGCTGGTTGTGGATGCGCTGCTCCTGCTCTAGGGTCCCCTCAGTGTGACCCTATATGCTTATTTTTTGTTGGAGTTCTGCCATTTCCTTATTTAAGTTATGTTGCGCCTTGAAGATGTTTCCAAAAGTCTCACTGTTCCACCGCTTTAGATGGCTTTTTAAATATTTGAGTTTCTGTTGGAACTGGAACATCTTGGAGCCTTCAGGTGGAGTGAAGGTTGTCCAAGTTGTTTTTACAAAGTCTTTGAAAGATGGATGAGTGAGCCAGAACTCTTCGAAGCGAAAGGGTCTTCTGATGGAGTTGCCTGGTCGTTGCCACTGGAGGGCAATTGGCCAGTGATCCGAGCCTGAGTGGGGAAGAATGGCAGCTGTGATGTCTCCTCCTAAGTGAACCGAATTATCTGATATGAGGAAACGATCCAATTTGGAAGCGATTTGATGCTTTCCTGCTCTTCGATTGCTCCAAGTGAAAATGCCATTGCAGAAATGTAAATCTATAAGAGAGGTGTTCTGGATGAAGTCTTTGAAATGGGTGTTTTCCTGTTCCAATCTGTTTCTTCCCCCAATCTTTTCCTCCAACTTAGTGATCATGTTGAAATCCCCTCCAATAATCCAAAGAGGATGCCTCCTATTGTTATTCAGAGCTTCTATGGTGTTGAGAAGAGCTATTTTGTTTCCTGCGTCCTGTGGGAAATAGACATTTGAGAGGTTTCCATGAATATTGGTGCCTAAAATGTGGAAGGCAGCCTGAATGAGGTGGTGAGAGGCGTGGAAATCAGAGAGAGTAAGCTCTTGCGTGTTCCATGCAATGGCAAGCCCCCCTGATGCTCCAGATGCATCCACTGCCACCGATTGACAACTTGGCCATGCTTTAGAGAGGATACTGCCTAGTGTAGAGCTGTTACACTTAGTTTCCTGGAGAAAGCATAGTTGCGGCTTTTCCATTTTTATCATGTTTTTTAGCATTCTAAGTTTTCCTGGGCTATTGAGCCCCCTTAGGTTCCATGAGATGAGCTTCATGATTCACTATTAGTAGAGGGTTTATAGTACTTCGTCAATTTAGCATACCTGCCTGAGTCCACCAGGATTTTTCCTACCGCTATTGTTCGTTGGAGATCAGTTTTTCTTCCCCTCTTTTTGGAGTATTTTAGGGGAAGGCCTCCATCCCATAGACTTCCTGGCTAGATGCCTAGCTGTTGGTGCTGATAAGCCCTTGAGATGACCACTTCTAGTTTGTTGAGCTGAAGCTCAGGGATACTGTCGAAAGCCTTCTTTTTGCATGCTACTTCTAGTTCTAAAATGTCTAGTCCATTCAGATCTATACTTTTTGGTTCTTCATCCATCTGTTGCACCTGGCTGTTTCCTTCAGTGGAAATATCTAAGCTTTGGAGGGGGTCTGGAGTTCCATCTACGTCCATTTCATTTTCTTTTTCTGCCGGTTCCTTTCGACCTTCCTTGGGGTTTGCCAGTGCAACTTTGGGGGTTTGATGATCAGAGTGGGAGGCTGAGAGAGGAGGCTGGGAGGAGGAGGAAGGGGGAGCGGAGCTGGGCTTGGAGAACTGGATTTTCTCTTCCGAGGTCTGAGCTAGAATTTCAAAGCTATTCCTCAAAGCAGGGCTGGGGGCTTTGTCTTGCTGGGGCTTTTTCCCGGTTGAAGGTTTTTTGTGCGCTCGCTTGCGGCTAGGAGCTTTGGTGAAGCCATCATGGGTCAAGGAGTCAG
The DNA here is from genome assembly GCA_031772625.1 of Pinus tabuliformis. Classification (NCBI taxonomy): domain Eukaryota; kingdom Viridiplantae; phylum Streptophyta; class Pinopsida; order Pinales; family Pinaceae; genus Pinus; species Pinus tabuliformis. The sequence goes on along the minus strand of CM062818.1, from coordinate 822,794,852 downwards.
AGGGTTCAGGAGCATTAGCTTTGGCATTTAGGGGACAGTCCCTGAATAGATGCCCGAGAGCATGGCATTTTCGGCATCGAAAAGGGACATGTTCATAATCCAAGGGTTGAATCCATTCATTGTCACGGTGAGAGAGACTTACCGATTCTGGCAGGGCTTTGTCCAGGCGCATAAAGACGTAGATGCGAGCATAGGAAGTGTATCTACGCATTTTTGTTTCTTCTGCTGCTTTTATGTATTCCCCTAATCCATTTCCAATGTCTTTGAGAATGTCTTCATCCCAGTATTCATCTGGAAGTGAGTACATTCTTATCCAGACTGGCGCCCAGGTGAGGTCTTCCTTGTCCGGATTAAATCTTGCTATCCATTCCCTTAAATACAGACCAGCTGAGTTGAAAAAGTAAGGCCCTTCACCCAGGATTCTGTATTTGTCCTCAAGGCAAAAGAAAATCGCAGTGAAGAAACCTTTCGGTCCTAGCTGCAGAGTCACATCTCCTTTGGGTTTCCACTTCGCTGCAATCCAACCATATAGGGCTTTTTCTGTCAGCCAGAACCCTATAAATTTCCCGATGAGGGCATGATCCCTCATGTATTGGATTCTTTCATCAATCTTCTGTCTTGACAGCTCTATTCTGGGTCGTTCGATGGCTATTGGTTTGCATGTAGTGGAAGAGACCTTCAAAACTTCCTCTGGTTTTTCCTTCCTTTCGTGCGTGACGCCGGGCTTGTCTCCCTGACTGCCTATCTCATTGTGCCCGTATTGTTGCAGGTTCTCCTTGTTGATCACTTCCTCATCAACAGAGCCAAACAAAATCGTCCGTTCAGGTCCTTGCTGCGAGGAGTTTGCTTTGGGGGAGGGCGTTGATGCCCCCCCCGGGGTGAGTCCATTGTCCTACGATAGAACCCTGAGTTGCTTAGTCGAATCAGAGCTAGAGGTCAGGCCCGTGATGGTAACCTGATCTGTGCAGACTGCACCATCTGGGTTGTGGTCAGAATCCTAGCAGTCGAACCCTAGCCGCCAACTAACATGCATGAGTTATTTATGAGAGAATATTCAATTATCTAGAGAACACTAGTTGCATGCATGCATGCATTAACTGACTGAACTCACAATTAGTTCCTCCAACTATTTGGAACTAATTTAACTGGACTTAACTCAGTTAACTGAGCTAACTAATTACAACTCAAATACAACTCATCTTTATCTCCTTAATTAAGGGATAACTTCTTCAATCAAAGGGATAACTGTTGCATGTCTTCACAAAGACTTCATGTTTGATTTTCTCCAACTAATTAACTCAAGATGAGTTAATTAATTATTTTTCAAATAGCTAGTGAAACTAAATTCAAATTTTAATTCCCAATTTTGATTCAAGGACAAATCAAAATTGGAATATATCCCGAAATACTATTTATAGCAATGCTATTTCTAGCATTTCTATTTTTTGCTATTTCCAACAGAGTTAGAGTATATCCTAAAATGCTATTTATAGTAATGTTATTTTTAGCATTTCTTGTTGCTATTTTCAACACTCCCTCTCAACAAGAAAGACATTCAACTCGAACCCAATCCTGAACCTTTGGAATGTTCTGCATGCAACACTTCTCTCAAGTGTTGTTGCTACAGCAACTCCAGAAACAAAAAATATACAACCTGAATCATTATGATGCATCTGTCATCAAAGTCTCTGACTGCTATTGCCTCTGTCGACTGAAAACTTTGCACCTTTGTGCTCTTCAGTATCTGACTACTCTAGCCTCTGTCACTTTGATCTCTGACTGCATCAATCCCACTGATTCCTCCTGTTTCATCCATGTTGCTGCTAGTCCTATCTCCCAACATGCATCCGCACTGCACCTCCTCTCATCATGTTGCATCGTGCTGCCCACTGCTGCACTGCAACTCAGTTATTGAGAAGTACGTAACTAATCTCCCAACTGACCTCCCTGTTGGGCTAGAAACACCCTCTAATGCTAAATCTCCCTCTACCACTCCATCCACATCTGTCTCTACCCACTCAGCCAGTCCTACTACTCCTCATCAGGGCTCTCGTAGCAAGGTCTAATCAAAGAGGCTGGGTTCCTGAAGGATCCTACCCCTATTTCAGCCTTCTTGGGACTATCACTTCACATTTCCCCACCTCACACTTGGAGGTATGACTGCATGTGATCCCTCTGCCCACTTGGCTCAAAATTTCCCCCTACTGGAGGTCTCTACACATTCCCCAACAAGGGCCATGTAACCAGTGTACCGCTCAAGTGACCTCCTCTGTCTGCACTGAGAAGATGGCTCTCCCACATTCTCTCGCATCCGTCAACAATCTGTCAGCATCCCTTGTGCGTTTTCACCCATCTCTGGAAGACTCTGCATGAGTGGATGTCTCCACTCCTTGAACCTCTGCATGCGGCTGCTCCGCATCAGTCTGAGGCTCCTCCTCCTTAGGAACCAAAATTTCCTCCTCTCCATGCATCTTCAGCTCCCTCTCAAGGGAAACTCACATGGCCTTCAGCTCGTTGAACTTAAGATCTCTATGAACCACTGTCCTCTGACTGGTAGGCAAATACACCTAATAGTTGTGGGGAGTATCAGTGTACCCCACAAGTATCCCCAACTCTATTGTTGTATCTAGCTTCTTTTTAGCATCCTTGGTCACATGGAAATAAACCGATGAGCCAAAGATCCTGAAGTGACTCACATCTAGTTTCTTCCTGGAGAATGCTTCCTCTGGTGTCTTCATCCCAAGTATGTGATGCGAGCTTCTATTCTGCAAGTAAACCACTATGTTGCATGCTTCAGCCCACAAATGAAGTGGTAGGCCTTGGTCATGCAGCATCACCCGAGCTGCTCCCACAATCGTTCTGTTCTTCCTTTCAGCCACCCCATTATACTATGGGTTATGGGGTGCCATCAACTCGCGTTGAATTCCTTCTTCAACACAGAAGTCCTTAAACTCTTGAGAGACATACTCTCCACCATTATCACTTCGTAAGGCCCTGATCTTCTTTCCTGATTCTTTCTCAACCAAGCCTTTGAACTCACAAAACCTTGAGAAGGTTTGATCCTTCTTCTGCTTGAAATAGATCCAACATCTACAAGAAAAATCATCAATGAAAATAACATAGTACCTTTGTTTAGCGGTGGAGGCTATCGAGAATGGTCCACACACATCTGTATGAACTCGCTCCAAGATTGCTTCAGCTCAACTATCTCGATCCTGAAAGGAATATTTTGCATACTTACCCAAGGTACAACCTTTGCATGTGTCCACTTGCTCAAGTTTACCTTTGGGAAGTCCGGTAGAAATATGTTGCATTATCTTCAAGGCCCCATGATGCAAGTGGCCCAACCTTCTATGCCATAACTCGCCAATATCTTGGCTTTGCACCAATTTTTCTTTGGAACTCAATGCAGCACAGTCATCTACCTCCAGCTTGTAGAAATTCTTCACTCGAATCCCAATCCTCTTGGTCTAAGCCGTGGCTATGTGTCTCAGGAATCCCTTTCCTTTACTGAAGACAACATCGTAGCCTTTGTCTTCCAACATCGCGACCGATACCAAGTTCTTTTTCAGTCCTGGCACATACTTCACATCAGTCAGGGTGAGAGGAGCTCCATGCTCCCTCTAAAGCACAACCGTACCTTCACAAGAAACACGGTACTTTCCATCATCGCCCATCTCTATTCACATCTGGAGGTCCTTCTCCTGCAAGGTACTAAATAAACTTTTATCACCGATCATGTGGAATGAGGCTCCACTGTCAATATACCAAACATAACCCATCATCGACGACACCATGCATGTGAAGAGGGTAAAGTCCATTTCGAACTGAGAGGCTAATGCCTCACCTACCGATCCTTTCGAGGATCCCTTCTTGGACTTCTTCGATGGGTAATTAGTTTCATAATGTCCCATCTTGTGAATTTGGTTTGCCCCTGCAACCCCGAACTTCAAACTTCGAATTCTTCTCAATAAACTGTTCACAGCTATGATAACCTTTGCTCTGATGCTATGTAGAAATTTTTCTACAAAACCTCACTCCGATACCATGTAGAAATTCTGCTCTCTACACATCTTGTAGAGAAACTGTAGATTAAATTAATTATGCAATGTACTAAAGTAAAATACTTAATCTACTTCTACAATCAAACTTGCGGAAGGTTAATCGATTTGAGCAAGATCAAGAAGAACACATATAACAGAGAAGAAGAATCAATACACATGAAACACAGAAGAATACTCTGGGGAAAGCCTCAGCTAAAAACCCTGCTATCTGTATTTTCATACAAGTGGAAATATCTCAGGATTACACAAAGCTTTAGCTCTCAAGCTATCTAGCTCTCAGTAAAATCCCTCACTGCTACTCATAGACAGACAAGGCTTCTCAAAAACCTTCTCCTCTTCCCTCCAAGCCTCCTATTTCCTTGCGCGGTTTCTCCTGGGTCCTCCAGCTGCAACCTGTGTGATTCTCACCTCACACACTGCTTTGACCTCTAAAATAACTGCGCAATCCTGAAGGAGTTAATTCCTTTTGCATGAATGAGTTTCATTTATTGAAAAATTCTTTCAACTGATAGTACAATGTCCCTATCTTTAATCTCAACTGGGTCTTTGTTTGAACTGACATGCATGAGTTATTTATGAGAGAATATTCATTTATCTAGCGAACACTAGTTGCATGCATGCATGCATTAACTGACTAAACTCACAATTAGTTCCTCCAACTGTTTGGAACTAATTTAACTGAACTTAACTCAGTTAACTGAGCTAACTAATTACAACTCAAATACAACTCTTCATTATCTCCTTAATTAAGGGATAACTTCCTCAATCAAAGGGATAATTGTTGCATGTCTTCACAAACACATCATGTTTGATTTTCTCTAACTAATTAACTCAAGATAAATTAATTATTTTTCAAATAGCTAGTGAGACTAAATTCAAATTTTAATTCTCAATTTTGATTCACGGACAAATCAAAATTGGAATATATCCCGAAATGCTATTTTTAGCATTTCTATTTTTTGCTATTTCCAATAGAGTTGGAGTATATCCTGAAATGCAATTTTTAGCATTTCTTGTTGCTATTTTCAACATGTCATGCATGCCCTCTTGCATACAAAATCACTTTGCAATGATTTGAGGCTCCCCATCCAATTTCAACTTAGAAATTACAATGACTAGAGAATGCCTATGTGCATAAGAATTTCTTACAAGAAGCCCCTAGATGGATTTATGAGAACCATTATGTTTACATAATGAAATTGAAAAATTTATGATGAATGATTTATTCAAACTAATAAAGTTTGAGAATTTTTTTGAAATTTTTTTTAAACAACAAAATAATAATGAATATCAATGAGATTTTATGTATGAACATAGAATATTCAATAACATGGATATTGTACATTTAGATATATATAATTATTAAATACATGATTTTTTAAGGAAAAAAATAAACTAGATTTTATTAGAAAAACTAAAAACCAATTACATATTATGTTTGTCATTAATATAATATTGTTTTTAATTGTTCAACAATAGCCATCATATTTTCGAATTCTTACTATGTTGATTTTCATTATAATATCTTCAAAAGATTCACATCCTTCCTTTTATTCAAATGCTGTTTTTTAATTTATTGTATTAACTTTTTCCTTTTTGCAAAGCTCTTACAACGGAACAAAAATATGATCCCCATGTGTATAGTGATATTTTGAAATTCATGCTTAGAATGATTAAATATATGATCCTGATATTTTGAAATTCATGTTTAGAATGATTAAATAGAACGTTGTTTAGATTATTATTTTAATTTTCAGTTGCATCATACATAGAAAGCCATGACACCTTTCTCAAAGAAATTTATTTTAAATATTAATAAAATATCTCTTCAAATTATTTTATGATTTTAATGTAGGATATATCTTAATAAATTTCTAAATTAATAAAAAATGAAGTTTTATCTTGTTATTAGTAAATCCAAAATGCATTTTAGAGAATAAAATTTAAGTGGAGAAAAAATTAAACTTACTAAATACCACTTAGCTAATATCCCTTACCAAAATTTATCTTAAAAATTATAAAAAATAAAATAAAGCATATCATTCATTAAGAACTATTTGTATTCTTTTATTTATTATTATAAAAATTATTGCAAATTTTTATTAAACAAAATAAAAATAAAAAGAAAGGAAAAGAAAAATTTAGTTATTTAAATAAAGAAAATCATTTGAAAAAAAAAAATTGACTGTATTTTTAACAACTTATATTTGTGACTACTATTAAAAATATTCTAAAATAATCCATAGAAGTTAAATCCCTACCATTCACCTCATAACTAGCATAACCATATATATACATTTAAAAAAACATGTAACAATATTTTTAACCATTGAGATTTATCTCCATCTTGACATGGAGATTATTAACTTGTAAATAGGCTTTATTTCAATACCATGGCTTATCAACGCTAGATGTTTAAAAACTAATAACTCATTTCATATGACATTTGTGCATGTGACATTTTGTTTTTAATTAATCAATATAATTAAAAATATTGAAAAGATATAGCTACTTTTGAGATAAATCTAAATATTTAATTTATAATTAAACCTTTAATTTATAAATACTACAAAGGATGAACCTAATAATTATTAATAATAAAATTAAAATTCTAAAAATTATTTTTCAAAATAGAAAAATATAATTATTGATAATTAAATTAAAATTTAAAGAAAACCTATTTAAAATAAAAATACTTAACAACCATAATACACATAACAAATAATACATATACTACATAATTATGGAAATTCCTTACAATAAAAAAATAAAATAGAAACATCTACAGACATAAATATGAGTACTCCCAATAAAAGTGGAAAATTGTAAACACATCTCTCTACATATCTATGAAAAAGAAAGTTGACAAGAAGAGAACCCGACGTACTCTTCTTAAGGTGTTGACGATAAATGTACAAAACATTTTTCTAGGACTAGTTATTTCATTTTTTTATCTAGTACGCACTTCAATCAGCTATGTCATTGTTTATTAGGATGGATTAGCATCGCATTTGAAAAATCAATAAGAAATTTGAGGAGAAAATAAAGTGCACATAAATTCCACACAAAAAATATTCGTATATTACTAATAAAGACCAAAATACAAGCCACGTAAATAGTTCTCATGAGATTCAACAATTTCTAAAGTGAGAGATTGTTGCTGAGAAAATATTTTAACAAGACTCAACAACTAACAAACTAATCTTACATATATACTATTGTAAGCATTATTCCAAGTCCCCCATTTAATGCTTACATTACATCATTACAAAGATTATTACAAGATTCATAAATGACATATAGTCACGTATGCTTGACTAGTCTTCATCAACACTCATATCCACTCTAAAATCTTGCAAACACTGCTCTTTTTTCATCACCTCATCTTCGAGCTATCACTTGAATTCCATTTAAAACATAAACGCCTTCGACCATATTTGACGAACTTGCATGATCAACAATGTTTACAAACTCATCTCATCGAGGCTTTAGCAATAAGAGTTGTCAAGTAATGAACCATCCTATGGACTAACCATCATTTGTCGGATATTTCACTTTCGGCTATCCATCAGTTGCTAGGATGGAGGTCTAGATAATGAATGTGTTCAAAAATTGATAAAACAAATTTACCTTATAAACACAAAAGGATCTCATATTATAACCTGTAGTCCTTTTTCATGGGTTTCCAAGTGCCAAGAACAACAAACCGTAACAATATAAACACAATCAAACTAGTGATGTGTTCGAGGGTATCTAAGCGCCAAGAACCACTAATATAATTTTGTTAGAACTATGAAGGCTCACAAAGTGAGCTTGTTTATTTCATTAGCCATTGCCATTATTTATACATCCATGAGCCGGAGAATCAACAGTGATCTCCACTGACTCCTACTGACTATTGATTACCCCGTCGTCCTATGAACATGGCTTTCCATCACATGAACAGTCACGGACGACGTCAGGATTAATACTCTAACAGCTCCCCTTTATCACGATGACCTAAAATTTAAGGTGCCTGTTGGTCTTAGTCTCAACTAAGGCTTACAACAATACATAAAAAAACTTGATAACAGGGCTTTCATTTTTTGCCGTTGGTTTCACACAGCTTCATTTATGACTCCCCAAAGCAATCCATTTCCACGCTTACATTGGTAGCCTTGTTGGATGCAATTATACCATTCAACGCTCCAATAGTCAGTTTCTCTTTTCCAACACACAAATCAAGTGCCACCACGTCTTTCACATCGAGTTCATCAATTTTAACCCGTTCTCAACACAAGTAGATCCGTGACTTAGTCTCACAATTCCGAATGATACCTCTGTCATTTAATAGATTGACTCCACAAAATAACCAAACCTCCAAATATTTTGAGGCTCCTCCACATGCATGGCTCAAACGGGCTGGCAGCTCAATGTCCTCCTCATCATTGCTCCACACTGCTACATGCAATGGTTGTGCCAAGCTCCACACCCATCGCACAACATCATGAATCCACCAACTAAAGTCAGCACCAAATGTATTGACTAAGCTCGGTAAGATTTACATTGGCCCAATCCGCTTTGTAGGACTCCACGACCCAGATAGTGTCATTGTATCCCTTGCAAGGCACTTCTTGGCAACCAGGGTGGGCCATTCTTGTTGTCGCCTCACAGAAAGCCCCCTCAGGCTACTCCTCAATGAAAAATCTCAACACTCATATTTTCAGTGGACACTCGGTTGCAGACACTCCTATCTACAAACACTCCACTAAAAACTCTCTGTGATCTATGCGACAAATTCATCATGGTCAGCATAACCCTCTCCAGAGGACACTTGGTTGCAGGCACTCCTATCTACCAACACTCCCTAGAAACTCTTTGCATATACACCACATAGGCATCATGGTCGGCACAACCATCTTCAGTGGACACTCAGTTGCAGACACTCTTATCTACCAAAACTCGACTGGAAACTCTTTGGGATCTATGCCACATAGGCGCCACGGTCGGAACAACCCTCTTCAGTAGAAACTCAGTTCTGCACACAAGGGTTAGTCATTCATAATGTAATAGAAATCACTTCGATCTTACACAACATATGATCCAAAAGGGGGCAAAGCTCCAAGTGAATCTGGGTGCGTTATTCCCAAAAATTATCACACTATGCTACTTTCCCACAATAGCAAGAGCTCACTCTCTCAAACCGAACCAAATGGATTGCACTGTACTTCTGCTGAGTAGGTTGTAGCTCATCCTCTTGGCAGCTTTATCCACACTCACACAGCCCACAACACATGATCATACGACCAACAACATCCGTGCTTGGAAACCTACACACAGGATCTTATCCACTTTATGGTGTGCGATCAACAATTGGTGTACTTCCAAGGCCTCACACATAATTGCACTCAGCACAAGGCCTCACCACCACTGCCTTACGTCCTCGGTCTCCAGCGCTCCATGTCATTCTTCCAACTCCTGGGTCTCCTTAATACACCAAATACTCTCTGGGATCGAACAACACATTGTTTCAATTTTTATACTCCATGTGGGCAACGGTTCCTCAACAAACCTCAACACCCACCAAAAATAGTGAATTACTCCTTTGGAAAACAATTTCCCTGATCGAGAAGACAACTCTCTAGTGCACAAGCTATCAAGCTCCTTTACGCCCCTTCTTAGCTCGCAACACAGTGCCCAACACTCACATCTCCTTCCAAACACAGGGTGTGATCTTTCTAGATACACACAGCGCAACTCTAACAACAACAGATGCAAATAAAGGTTTGTGCCTCCCCCACACGGTTTCCTCACATTGATTTTAGTCCACTTGCTCCAATGACGACACTAAGAAACTCAAATCAAGGTCGAAAGGAGGTCCACAATCTCTTTGACCATTCCACAACGTGTAGCAAATATTCCAATGAATGACTTGATCTTCACCTCGACTTCAAGAAGCCCCGCAATCAACTAGTGCACTTCCACAATCGACTCTCCACTGTCAAGAGCTTGATCCACGAATTTCTCAACTCATATGCTAACACTTGCTCACGCTTATGCCCTCTTCTAGAGAACACTGGAACACACACAACTCCACAACATAGGTCAGCACTACACGCCTCATTCAACCCTCTACAAGTTATGCAGCTGCACCAAAACACCACAGTTGGCTCTATGTCGTGCAGACGCTCAATATGGCATGCTCACACTTTACACTTCAACAGAACACCGAGCCCTCATATCTTCACTCCACCGAGACCACTCAACTATGGCTCTGATACCATGTTAGAACTATGAAGACTCACAAAGTGATCTTTTTTATTTCATTAGCCATCGCCATTATTTATACATCCATGAGCCGGAGAATCAACAATGATCTCCACCGACTCCTACAGACTATTGATTACCCCGTCGTCATATGAACAGGGTTTTTCATCACATGAACAGTCACGGATGATAGTAGGATTAATACTCTAAAAAAATTATCCAACATTATTCAATAATTGGTTCTACATTTTTACAAACAGAATGAAAAACTACACAAATCTCACCGCAACAAAATCAATAACCATAAAACTATCCACTTCCATTAGAAGCATCATTGTATCATGACCATCCATCATCATCTCCATCTTTCTTCTGTCACTAAGACCCTAGCCATTATATATTCTTTATCAAGTTTGAGCAATCACATATTTTAACATCCAAAAGAAAATCTGCGATTAAGTCTCCAGATCGTGACAACAATTTATGTCATCATCTCAGGTGAATACGCACAATCAAATTAATATTGTAAGCGTAATCAAGTACAACAGGAACACTAGCATCAAAGTAGGCACAAAAGTAGTTGGGGCATTTACACGATTCTATTTTCTACAATAAAGATAAATATAATCTCACACACCTACATATTTATAGGGAATCAATTATCACAGCCTCTCACATCTTCCTTGTAGCCCTCCTTGAGGGAGTCAAGCCAGAATTGGCTTTGATACCAAATAAGAAATTTGAGGACAACACATAGTGCACATAAATTCCACACAAAAACTATTTGTATATTTTTAATCAAAGCTAAAATACAAGCCACATAAATAATGTTCATGAGATCCTGCAATTTCTAAAGTAAGAAATTATTGTTGAGAAAATATCTCAACAAAACTCAACAACCAACAAAGTAATCTTACTAATATACTATTGTAAGCATTATTATAAATAAATCCACAAGAAGGAATGGTAAGGAAACATCTGTTGGTTGGCTGCTAGGAATTCATCAGAATGAACGGTGCACAAATTAAGGAATGGATACAAAACAACTGGACTTCCCTCCTAGGTTATAGGCCAAAATTCAGCGTGATGGTAAATGTTTGGTTTGGCTTCCACTTTATAATGGAAGAGGATGAAGCCAAATTTTCCACTTTACCTTGGGTAAAAGGACGTGGTTTCCTAGCATTAAAAAATTGGAAAGTGGGTTTTGACCCAGCGGTGGAGGCCCCCAAGCATAAGATCATATGGGCTAAATATCCTGACCTTCCCATTGAGCTTTGGACGAAGAGGGAAATTTGGGAAATTTCCAACAAAATTGGGAAATTGTATTATGTGGATGAAGGTTGCATGGGCCTATTAGATAAAAAAGCGGCTTATTTCCTGGGGGAAGTGGATGTATTGGGAGGTCTTCCAGCTGCTATCAAGATATATTGGGAAACCTTTTCCATTCGTCAACAAATTGAATATTGGGGGATCCCATTCAGGTGCCTAGTATGCCACAAAACTAGACACCTAATGGCCAACTGTCCGAGTCGAAAGTACGGAAGCCACTGTAGGAAAAAGGAGTCTATCTTTGTGACTGGACAACTTGTTAATATTGACAACAAATTTTCTTCGGATTGGTCCCCTAAAGATATGTTGGACACTGCAAGAAAAGCCTCCAAAGATGCTCCAATTTGTACAAATTCCTTGGCTGGTGGGGCTACTTCTCCTATCAGGGACGAAGTTCCCTTCAACAAATATTGATGTGCCTAGGAGAAGCCCATTAAACACTTGCCAAGGAATCCCTCTAAAAGGAAAGGTAAATATATCAAGTTGACTCCAAAGAAGTCGAGAAAAGTTTCTTTGTTGTCCCCAATTCGTAACACTGAAAATGGCGATGTTAATTTGTCCCCCACATCGACAGATTCAAAAATACTTCCACTGCTAGGTAATCCCAAAATTGGTATTGAAGCTATATCAATAAAGAAACTTACTTCTCAATATTTCGGATCCAAGTCCACAGGGGGCCCGAAGAATGCTAACCCCAGTCGGGGGAAAACAAAGAAGGAAAATAAGTATAAGAAACTCTCCCTATGTGGGGATATTGTGACTAAACTAAACGCCCATTTCTCTGAAGTTGTTGGGGAGACATTGTATCCTTCTTTTGATCCTGGACCAGCGAACGGATCTCTTGAATCATAGGAGGAAGATCCTTCCCAAGACCTTAGAGCATCATATCCCAACACATCCATTCCTTAACAAAGGTGTTTTCTTTCAACATTAGAGGCTTGGGAACTACCAATACACTTTGATCCCTCAAACACCACATATCACAAACGAACCCTTGATTGTCCTGCTCGAGGAAACCATGTTGTCAAAGGAATATGCCCTAGAGATTCTTCTCAAAATATGTCCATCATGGCATGGTTGTGCCACTAGCTCACAGGGTTTCTCTGGGGGTCTAGCTTCCATCTAAAATCCCACACACTTCTCCTTTCAGGCATTCAAATTTCATGTTGGTATTATACTTCCTAGTCACTGTAGGGTTTCGAATCATAGACTTTGTATTATTAATGGTTATGCCCCATACAAAAATCTTAAAGCTTTTTGGGACCTGATGGACTCTTCTGGCATTATGAACATTAATCATATGATCATGGTAGGGGATCTAAACTTTAAATTGGAGGTTGATGAGTGCTGGGGTCACATGTAAAAAATGGATGCACTTTCCCCTTTCCTCATTGACCTTTTTGGCCGAAAAAGCCTCAAAGATATCACCCCTGATCCCCTCTTCCTGACTTGGAGAAATGGTCGATTGGGGGTTGAGCTCATTGCGAAAAGATTAGACAAGTTCTTTGTGGATTGTTTCTTGTTCCAAAGGTTGATCAACATCAAATATTGGACTCTGTTCTCTGAAATCTCAGACCATGATGCTATCTCTTTGGGGTGGTAGGACGAATTAACACATGGAAATATACCCTTTAAATTCAATCATATATGGGTCAACAATCCTGAGTTCTAGAACCTGGTCCATAAATCATAGTTTGCATCGATTTCTCCACCTTTGGATGATCCCATATATCAAATTACATAAAAAATAAGGAGATTGAAGGCTGTTGTTAAATCCTGGGTCCATTGCCAACAAGAAGCACTCAACTAGGAGTTGCGCTTCATTGAACATGAGATTTCCCTCCTTATTGACCCGATTTCTCCTGGTCTATTCTCTGCCCAAAGAACAAGGAAATTATAAATCTGATTCAAAGGAAGGAGGAAATCCTGAAAATATTGGAAGAGGAATGGAGGTAGAAAAGTCGCCTTGCTTGGATAAAGGGTGGAGATAAGAACACAAATTTTTTCCACTAGGCTACCTCCAAAAGAAAACAACAAAATATGATTTGGACTATTACAAATGAAGTAGGTATTACCCTCTCCTCCCCTATGGACATTAAGCTGGTGGCTTTCCAACACTTCAAAAAGAAATTCATGGATAGGGACGAAGCTCATATGGCATATAAAATGGACTTAAGAAATCATTTCCCTTGTCATGGTCAATGATGATGGTACATTACTCATGAATGCTAAAATATCAGAATTTGAATTGTTCCAGACTCTGAAGGAGATGGCCAAGGATAAGAGCCCAGGGCCTGATGGTTGGCTAGCTAAGTTCTTCCTCCACTTCTTTGAGCTGATGGGATCAGATCTAGTCAATTTGGCAGAGACTGTGAATTTTTATAGGCTCATTCCAAGATCTGTTAACTCCACCTTTCTTACTCTGATTCCTAGGATTCAAAAATCGCTTTCTTTCTCTGACTATAGGCTAGTTTCCTTGTGCAATACTATTTACAAAATGATGTCTAAACTCCTCGCTAACCGTGTCAAGAAGATTATTTCTCCTCATGTATCTATGGATCAATTTGGTTTCTTGTCCTCCAGGAGGATACAAGATGCGATGGAAATTACACAAGAATGTAAACATCTGATCAAGACAAGGAAGCTAAAATCTTATCTCATGAAAATCGACCTTTCTCGGGCATTTGACTATGTGGACTGGGAATATCTCACCATGATCTTGTACAAAATTGGGTTTAATCATAGGCATGTTTCATGGATCAAGGCATGCATATCATCAACCTCAATGGATGTCCTCATCAATGGGGAGCCAACTCAGTTCTTCAAGATGCACAGGGGCCTCAGACAAGGTTATGCGACCTTTACTCTTCATCCCATTTATGGACTCCTTTAGTAGGGAAATATGTGCACTGAGAGAAGTTGGCAATATTTCTGGTTGTAGGATTTCCAACACCTACAACCTGTCCCATATTCTATTTGTGGACGACATTCTTTGTGTTTTTATTGCAAACATTTCAGAATGGACATTCTTCCACAATGTATTCTTGAAATTTGGAAACCCTACTAGGTTGCATATCAATAGCTCCAAATCAGAACTCATATTGGATGATGGTAATTTGACAGAGAAAATTGAAATTGAAAATTTATTTGGCATTTCCATCTGCCCCTTGTCTAATGGATTTAAATACCTAGGGTTCTTTTTAAAACCCTCAAAATACAAAGTTCTTGACTGGGTCTAGATCGTTTGCAAATTCAAGAAGATGCTCACTTGATGGGACCATAAATGGAAGTCACTAGGGGGAAGGGTCATCATGACCAAGGTGGTGTTGCATGTACTTCATTTTTTTTGGATACATCTCTTTTATATTCCTCAGACCATTATTCATAAAATGAACTCCATTGTTGCTAAATTTATTCGGTCTGGTGTGTGCACACAGAGAAAACTTAACCTTGTGGCTCTTAGTACAATCTCCATGCTTGTTAAGTTGGGTAGTTAGGGAATCCTAGATCTCAGAAGATTCAATATCGGCCTCTTGAACATGAATCTATGGCAGGCTTTCAGGGAAAGGGGCCTTTGGCATACCATTATATTCACTAAATATATCGACTTTCAGGGCCTGGAGGAATGGGTGCGGGCGGGGGCGCCATCGAATCCCAATGCATCATATATTTGGCAGGGATTCCATTAAAGGTATGCTGGGCTGCCACATATTATCAGTCCCCTTGATTCACTCTCTCATCTAGTTGGGGTTCCATAATCTGGCCAACCTCAAATCGGACATTCTGTTCCCTTTCCATGCTTCGATTTGGCTTCATGCTCGACAATTAGGCATTCTAGATACCTTGGCCACTGAATGGGAATCTTTCCGCAATCATCTCACTCAGGCTGACATCTCATTCAATATGTGACCTGATCAACTCATTGGGGTGGACAGATTCTAAATGGGCAGATCGTTGCAAAGGATGTGCGTGACTATATTTCCTCTAGCATCCCCCCTCTTCCTCTTGCTAGCTACACCTCCAAATTCTGGTTATGGGAAATCCCTCTAAAAATTAAATAATTCTTCTGGTTGGTCTTATACAATCGCATCCTCACCTAGGACCAACTCTTAAAAAAAGGGTTTGTGGGGCCTGGTAGATGCTCTCTTTGCCAGTTGGATTCCGAGGACTATCTCCTTCTAGTCATGCATTGTCCCTTTGTTTCTGACATCTAGACAATGGTCCCTCTCCTCCTTGGTATCAATATCCATTATGACTGCTCCTCCTTTCTTTCCTTTTTTGAGTCCTGGTCTCTTCAAGACATTGCTTATAGAGTTGCCCCTCTTTATGTCTTGTGGGGAATTTGGTTATCTAGAAATAAGCTGAGATTCGAAGGCATTCCCTCCGACACTATGTCTGCCTTCCTCTGGATCTTGACTCTTTTCATGGAAATTGTCCCCTAGTACCCCAAAGCCCCATCCAGACCTGTTAGCTCTGCTACATAATTCGGTTTTTGTTGGGTCAAAGACAGTTTGGCAGTGTTGTTGGTGCTTAAAGAAAGCTTGCAGCAGCCTTTTCCTCCCTCCTCCTTCATTTCCCTTGTATTCTCTTCACTCCCGATGTCCCTATTTTCCTCCAAAATCCTTTGTAAACCTTAAATTCCCTTTTACCCCGCCGTTTCTGTTTTATTCCAAAAAAAAAAACCGTGTAAACTCATGCTTATTCAGCCCGGGCGCTTAACACATGAACCTGCACCAACGTAACCCTCCGCCCTTCCTCTGTCCTTCGTCATTCTCTAATCTCCACCGTTGATCGCCCTGATCTAACGGTGTCCGTGTTTTCTGCCTGCATGTTAAACATCGTGCACTTTCCTCGCCATCAGACCGTCCGTCGAATGATCAGACGGTAGTCGCGAGCCCTGCTCGCACGAGCTGCCCGCATGTTAACCTGCGGGGGCGGTGGTTTTTGTCCGCCACATGTTGTATTTTTATTTGATCGCACGACCTCATACGGAAACCACCATTGCTCTGTGGGCGGTGCGGCGAATACCGCCCGCCCACGAAACCACCGTTCTCCCGCGCGTTAATCTCTGTGCGTCTTCCGCTTCCGTCAACCATCGGATCTGCCGCGTCCAGATCCAACGACCCTTGTTGCTCTATCCACGTCACCTCCCAATAGCCTACATAAGGTAATCTCTAGCGTTCATTTTCACGATCCGACAACCCACATTCGCTCGTCTGCTAACTCCCGATACTCCTCATCTAGCGATCTCCACTATTAATCTGTGCGATCCGACGGCTGAGATTGGTTCTTCTGTTCGGCCTGCTCCCGCCATACTGCCTATATCACCCCCGACTGCTCTCTGCTACCGGAGAAGGAAGGAGGCCAGCTACCTGTACCCTGTGTAATAAAGCTTCAACAACTACAATTAACCAGAAAAATGGCCGAAGGACAAGAAGGACGATCCTCGAGCAGTTCAATAACTGTAGCAGTTATTGAAATTTATTCAAATAATAGTTCACCTGTTCAGGAAGGACAACAAAGTACCAGTAAATGTCAAATTGATCCATTAAAACAATCAAATTGTATCAGAGACCATATCTAATTGTAAATGCGGTTGGTGGTCAGTTATGACCCCTCCACGCATAGGTTAGTAGAGATTTTTTGTATTCAACCTCCATATATACCCACAAATAAGATGTAATGAGGTTGATGAATGTTATTTTGATGTAAGGTTCAACTTCTGGAGACTGTAACTACTGTGATACCTGCAGCATTTGGTCTTCATTTTCAGCTAATGCAAGCTTCTTTTGCTATTGCTCACTTTCCACTTCTTCTTTGTTCCAGGTTGTGCCTATTATGCATTTTTAATTTGCTTTGATGTTTAGCATTAGAGGGGATGTCATCCCACCTCTGTGTTAGAATCTAGTTAATATTATTGAATGTGTATGCAGGTTTCTATTATTTTAATGCCAGAGAGCTGTCATCCTGTCTGTGCATTAGGAAATAGATTTACAAACCTTTTAACTGGTTGCAGCTGGCCATCACAGGGTCCTGTGCATCTACTGGTGTGATCAGTATTCTCCATCATCACATTTTCCTCAAACTGTGAGTAATTGGTGGTCTAAAGCCTTGTAGTCTGGGGGTGTTCACCCATGTCTGGGGTTAAGCACAGTAGAAGTGGTTATGTGGCTTGAATATGCAGCATTTCTTTCATTCATCCACCATTTTCCAACATTTTTGTTGAGTTTGTAATGTTCCCGAGCATCTCTGATATACAACCTAGGAGAGTTTCTTGGGGTGATAACAAGACCCATTTCATTCATTGATTTAGATGGTAGATTCCCGATTTTCTTCGTTAATGGTGCTTCCTCAGACGACGACTGTGGTTGTGGTGTCTTACTCAAATTTGATCCCTCTATCGATTACAAATTCTATTAGTCCTCTAGTGTTGGGGATAACTGTCAGGCTGAGTTGCTGGCATTATGGGGTGCGTTGCAATGCTCCAAATGGCTGGATTTAGACAATTTTCTGGTTGTTGGAGATTTTCTCTCGGTGATCAGATGGATTCAAAGCCGACATACTCTAGATGTCCCCTCACTTTGCAACTGGGCACAAATGATCTCAAAGCTGAGGTCTACCTTCATGGAGGTCTCTTTCCAACATATCTATCATGAGAAAAACCCTTAAGCAAACCTTCTTTCCAAACGTGGGGTGCCCATGCTTGTTTGGTATATGTTCTTTGAGGTCTTACAAAGTGGAGCGATCTATGGACAGGGGTTACTTGAGCTATAAGCTCTACCCCCTGCTGTTTTCTTCTATTTTCTTTTTGCCATTAGGATTTTGCATGAGCTGAAGCCACTCCTCTGTTTCTTTGTCTCTATTCTTATGTCATTGTTACCCTTCGCAATGTATTCCTCATTGAGAGGTAGGGTATTTTTTGTTCGCACATAAGATCTTTGTTGCCTGTTCCGATGGAAATTAGTAAGAAGTGTTGTCTCCACTGGCTAAATACCGATCGAAAATGTAAAACATTCCTATTAATATAAGAGTGTTATGTTTATTTCTACTGAAAAAAATGGCGATAAAAAATTTAAAGAATGTCGGGCTCGTTAAAGCCTAGCATGGCCTTGTATAAGAAAAATGGAATAATTTAAACTTGCATCTAGAATCCTTAACTCTGGATGGTTGCGATCCAGAAAATTTGCAGAGTTGGTGTGACATAAGAGTCCAGACCACCACCATCACATGCAATCTTCCAATCGATAACTCCACTTGTTTTCTCCACCTTTTTCTTCTGCCTTCATGCATCCTTTAACTTATTCTTTGATGAATTATCATCACCCGGGCTTGGACTGGAGGACGTCTTCCTCAGAGCGTTGGAGGATAACTGCATCCTCATTCTCGACGGAGATTTTTGTACATACGAGTGGCCTCCGCCCAGACTCAGGCCGCTTGGAATCTTGTCAAATATTGGAATATGATCGTTGTATTTTATATCCTCTGATGTTGCTTGTAATTTCTTCGGTTAATGAGCATTTGTGTAAGCGTGGCCTGCTCTCGGGCTTGAACCCAATGGGATTCTGTTATATGTTTGAATATCCATTCCTTATTCATCTCCTTTAATCATCCTTTCCATCGCATTGCGCCTATTGGTAACCAAATTGCCTACTCCTATACTTGGCCCAGAGAGATAAAATTCAGTAATGCACACTGATTCTATATTCATATCAAACAATGTTACATATAAATACATTTAGTGTTGTATCAAGATAGGTAGACTATCTTGGACACATAATCACTTGGTTTAGAGAATATCTCAACCACACACCAATCTAGAAATCCAGATATTAACAACTCCCAAGGAATAGGAACAAACTCCTTTACTTAGAAAGAGTCACAACCGAGACAAGTAGGAATTAAATTTCCAAGTCACCGCCTTAATGACTACTTGTCTCAATCTCAATATGGAAAGTCTAGTTGTGGTCAAACATGACAAAAGAATATGTCAACATCCAGATAAAGGAACAACCATCTACCGGAATGCATGGGTTCCCAACCGTTGACACCACTAGTCTATTAGGATGCGCTTTCCATACATGGTTATGTCAACCATTATAACTGCATACATGTACCTGTACCTGTAAATCCCCCTCCATCATCATCATTGTGGGTTTTCTCGGATTAACCATAACCATGCTCTGAGTTTTATTAGCTTACCCTCGACCATGCCCAGGGTTTTCTCGGCTCACCCTAAACCATGCCAAGGGTTTTGTCGGCTGACCCTAAACCATGCCTACAAGAATCAATGTCTACCTCACTCTCACACATGGTTTCTAGCTTACCAAAATTCTATACTGCAAAGTGATTTCCGGCTTACCACAAACTTGAAATCACAAAGTGGTTTTAAGATCACTGCGCACTTCATGGGGGTACACATGTCTCATCAGGCTTACATTACACACTCCAACTTTTGGAGTTACTAGGTACATACATTACAAAGACCACTGACAAGAGTAGTCAAACATTCTTTGCAATGCTTTATGATTTTCAATATGACTAATCCATCAATTTGACCGATCTGAGTGGAGTGGCCACCTCTTCCGTGGTAGCAGCTTGTGCATCATGTTCACTAGAGATGAGAAAATTAACTGCATTGCGAGTTGAAGCTCACCCATTTTCTTGCCAATCTTGGCATCCTTGGAAGCTTTGCCATTACCACCATCAAAAAAATCCAACTGTGATTACAGAGCATGGATTAAAAAAACCTCCCAGATTCATAAAAAAAACATCCACCTACTTAATCTCATTCAAATCGCCTACATCGGAGGCAACATAATTAGAATTTGAATTATATGGGGAAAATCCCAAGAGCTTCTCCATATAGATCGCCCCGACATCCATTAGAAGACAGTCTTTGGAAACATTATTGAGACTTCCATCCATTAGAAAATTGTCGGGGTTTATGCTTAGCAAACTGGTCATCATATTTAAACAAAAAAATTACAAACCCTAATCACAAGAACTAGTGTCGGGATTATATTTGAAGCACAACTAACTACCTTTAGGTAAATAAGGTCACAGAGGATGAAAATTGAAAGAAAGCAGTGGAATAATTGATCGATAATCGTCCAATACAGAAAAACCTGAACAACATTCAAATATTACACGTCGCTTGGTTGGATACCTAACTAGGGCCATGCAGATTCGAGATTTTGCAATTACAAGAAAATATTTTCAAGAAACTCAGTGAATCCTTGTGCTAGATTTCTTCAAGAGCCAAGCTATAAATGCCTTGAGACTTGCTTGGATACCATACTTTCCCTCGCACATATGGATCGAGATTCGATCTCGAGACCTCATTCTTCTTTCCTTTCAAGAACCACGACCTCTACTCATTCTCATTCGATGAATCCGACAGCTCTGCTCTTCAGTCACATTAATTCGACGAATCCCAGACAAATTTTATAAATCCAATACTCACACTGAACTTCAGGCCTGCAAATACCATCAAAGCCCCTTCATAGGAGTTCGATGAAAAAAACAAAGTATTTATCAGTGCTAGCAATGAACTATAGGTTCCTACAGGCTCACATCCATGGCTCTCCATGCTCGCCTCATCTAGTTGAGCCCTCCAGCCCTCAGAAATACTTCAAGCAACATCATTCAACCAACGTGCAGTACTCCATATCACTAGCATGCAGTCTTTCACAGCAGGCTCCCTTGACTCTCATAACCTTTCTCGGTGGACAAACTAAAAAAACTAAAACAAAATATACTGTAATAGATCTGACCTGCAAATATATGAAAATAAAAATATGCCCAAAAATAACAAGAGAGAAATATATAAACTTCAGATCTTTATTAATATAAAAACCCTTGAGGTAGGGTAACACCATACAATCACTCCTTAAGGAAGGAGAACACTCCACAAGCCATATGCTTGTCAATACAATAATCGTTCACATCTCTCAATGGGGAGTCTCTAGCCTCTATATAGGCTTCATACATACAATACCCTGGGTCATTACCATGGGTCCCTCAATACCATATATCTAATACAATTGGCTTATCACACTATTTCTAACTACTTGTGGTCCCTTACATGATGCAGGTTAACCACTTTATTTATTAACTATGGTCCATCACATTATTACATTATTCCCTTCGGTACCTCCCTCTGTACCACATAATATCCCCCTAGGTATACTACATTCCACCCCCCTTAAACATGTTTCATCGTCGAAACATAAGAAGAACACAAATAATAAGATCTACTCAAAAGAATAGTCCACTGGTACCATGCACGTGCATCTAGCCATCCTAGAGATAGGTGATTACTCGATCTAGTCGGTGCCTCGCTCACTTGAGATGGGAGTTGATCTTGGAGGTTCCTCTATGTTGATGTGTTGTGGGTGGATTATTTTGCCTCTTTATATGTCATGCAGGGGTTGTTGTCCTTGTTTCTAATTCGTTTCCATCTTGTTGGTTGTTTTCTTGCTAGGTGATGTGGGTGGTGATATGCTGAAGTTTTAACAAATGGTATATCTTTCTTTAATTCGCCATCTAATGGAGTCTGATTGGTATCTGGTACATGTTGTGGTGCTTGCGGTTGTTTCTTATCTTCCAGTATTACTTCAACCATGGATTCCTCATCTGATGTGTCAGTACCTGCGACATTTTCTACTTCAGCCTCCTTGGACTCTACCTGTTTATTGATGGAAATATCCTGTAATGTAATTTTCTTCTTTTTATACCAGAGCTTCAGGAATTTCTTCTGTACATTAATATTGATAGTACCAACAGATTCCATCCAAGGGTATCCCAAAACAATATCCACATTAGCCATATCAGAAGCATAAAAATTAGAATGCAATACATACTTGTCCATAGAAATCTTCAAATCTTTATAAAATTGCACCTCCTCATTATTAACCTGTGTGTGCCATTTGTTTGGCTGGGACTTGCAATATTTTAGCCAAATGAACGTTAATAAAATTATACTTGCAACTAGGATTGATAGACACAATGATCTTCTCCTTCAGAATACATTCATGAACCTGTAATAAGGAGATACCATCAGAAAATAGTCCCTTAGGAGTCTCATTCACCTGTTTTCTAACATGAGACCATTTTTCTAAAAGGATTTCTTCTACTTTTTCATGATGAAGTCGTCACATTGAATCGTCAAGTGAGTACCACCATTTAGCAGCCTCATCTTTTATATTAAATAGTAGGCAACTTGTCCAAAATTGTTTCGATCGAGACTTGTGATATTTTTATAAATTCTTCAATAGTGGGACCATCATCACGTCCTGTAAAAATCATCTCATTAGAAGCCATGAAGTAGAATGAGGGTTTTGAAAAAAATTACCCACTTTATGTGGAAAATATAAAATGGCCACAACTCTGTTAATATGTCTCAGAATTCTTATTATAGTCTATTATCGGAATTGGAACAACCATTCTGAATTTGATTATGTGATATAAATCCCGATCTAAGCACTCTCGAATTTCATATTCATGCTACAACTACCCCACTATCACAAAATATTCTAAAAAAATAAAGTTTATCTTAAATCAACAATATCTCCCTCATTCAGACTCCAATTTGGCCAATTGTTTTTTCCAAATTGAGTAATTTTTCAAGAAGATCTCAAATCCGCAATTAGTTTCTCAAAATTTCCCACAAAAACTACAAAATTTGACCATAGCCTTTCAATTCACCAAAGATACAAACCATCTCATGACACATATGAAAACAATACCCTAATAGGAATACATTATAGAGTATGCATTTGGGTTCTTATCACTAAAGAGTTGTGAAGGATGAACATTTTCAATGATATATCTAGGAATAATTGCTCAATTTTCTTTATTGAAACCTTCTTCTCTTCGCCATCAACTTTGGATTCATTGTCACATTCCATTTCATCCACCTTTTTATTCTCTCCACCATCCTTGTTATTTCCACCACCATATTTCTTATCCCCATGATACTAACTTCCTTCTTCTCCCCTCCTTTCCTTACATCATCCTTCTTTCCCCCTAACTTTTCTCCATTGTTTTTCTCTGGGATGACCACCATTTGTTTTCCTATCTTTTTTTGGAGATATTCCACCAAGTTATTGGGATCCATCACTCCTGGATAGTTTCCTTATCATTCTTCACTTTATGTTATGCACATTGCATTCTTGTGTAATTTTATGCTAAGGTATTCAAGTGTCGCAGTGGAGTGATTGGAAGTGAGAGGTCCTATTTCCTTTGCACTCACAATCTAGTTATGTCAACATTTATGCTTGGGTGGACCAAGCGAAGAGAAAAGGAGGTGTTTTATCACCCCAAATTATCGCATCTCCAACATTTAAATGATTTTAACTGGAAACATTAGAAAACATCATTCAAAAAACTTAATACACTTGAAAGCATGGTTCATATGCCAATTACATGCCACTCACGCTAGTGAAAGTTGTAGTTGCTTAAATCAAGATTCATGCAAGCTTTCTCATTGAAATTGTGTGATATTGTGAGTTATCCTTTCATACAATTGAAAATCCTACAAATATGTGAAATGAAGAATTTTGTGGCCGATAAATGCCCAAGAATGACTAAAAATGACTGATTATTGAGTGTAGGTTTGGTTTAGATTTACATCTTGTAAATATTTGGGCATTTGATCCTCTTTTTGGTCAAATCAAACACATAGGATCCCATGCAAAAGGCACAGACATTTCCACTTGAACTATTTCTCCTACAAGCTTAGCTTCAATGCACAAATAAGAGGCCATATCCATCTATTTCAAAAGAACTTTAAATAAAAAATTTAAGTTGAAGTAATTAAGTTGAAGAACAAGAGCATCATTTCTTCTCTCACTTAATCTAATGTCTACTTACTTGTGTGTGAATCATTTTTCCTCCTATATTTATATATAAAGGTTTGCTTACTTTTATGTGAATCATTTTTCCTCCTTTGGAACAAAAGTGATTCTTATTCATTATCCAATATTAACAAAACTATTAAAAGTTTTAAAAACCCCTCCACATAAAAGATGAATATCGCATGGTTCCTCTCACATGATGCATTTCATATTATATTGCTCTTCGATTACATAATAAAAAACCCTAAATCTCTCCCTTTGACTTATTTGATTGTGACTGACATTCAACATGTTATTGGAGAAGTCTTGCATTCAAAATTACACCATGTTTATGTATATGAATTTTAATATGATCCAAGGTTACCGTAACTCTATGAGCCTGACCCGAATTTATTGCCACTAACTCAAGACTTTTAAAAGGGAGAGCCTTGGAGGAATGAGAATAGACTCTTTAGCTGAATTGACTTTTCATGGCAGTTAGAGAAAACACAATAACTACCAAACTCAAAGCTGCTCAGGATTCAAAAGGGGCTTGCTCGGGGACCATAGACTCAGAGTTGCAAAATTAAATTGTCGTAATTTTCCCTCTTTCTTTATGAAACTTAAAGAAAAAGACTTTTATCAATTTGGGATTATTATGTTTTTCCAAAAAGTGATATATTGAACATTGAAGAAATAAATAAAAAAACAAATATAGAAAAGTGTTATATTTGACTTAATGATTAAAAGAAAAATAGAAAAGATGCTCAATAAATTTACAATTTATATAACCAAAAATTCAGCCACCAACATATTTTACATCATCATGAATCATCATTAAAAGTATTAGAGATTTCCTCATTATTAATATATGGTGTGAACATTATTAATTAGTTTTCTATTTCTTAAATTTATAAGATGCTATTTTTTAAAATTTTAATATTAGAAATAGATGGTTTTATTTTAAATTTATTATTTTTATTTATATTATAAAAATATTTCAATTTTTTTAATTTATGGGATAAATAAGTTTTCAAAATCATTTACATTTATTTATAAATAAATGAATTATAAAAATTTAGTAAATGTAAGAAGTAGATTTTTCCATAAAAGCTACTCTATGCTATATCTTATTAACAAGTTATATAAATTTTTAAATGTCATTGAATGTACAAATTTAATTCACATTAAATTTTACCATTAATAAATCTTTTCATTATAATTTGTTTTAGGCACCTAAACCTTCAACTTCCTTGCTTTTTACTTCTTGGCTTGTTTGCAAGCATATTTATTCCTCTTGAACATGAATCCAACAGGGGAAAATCCTTCTGTCTATAGATGCAATAGACATTCAAGTTTAGATTTTGTGCTCGACAAGTTAATCCATAAGCTTGCATCATTAAAGTTTGTGAAAATTTTCATTTTAGCCCCTTCAATAATACTTTTGCCCCAAGCTCTTCCACTTAAAGCCTTACATTTGGTCGATTGGGGTCTCATTGGTTATATGACTTTGGCCTTCTCTAAGATAAATGGATATGTGGATGAAAAAAATTATAACTATGATTCAAGGTAATCTCACATATTATGTTTGTCAATTTGGTATTAGAACGAACTGTTGCGAGGAAAAAGTATTATCCTTGCCACTAGGGGTTCAAATCCTACAATGTGACATGTATACTCTTAGTGAGTTGATTCTTGATGATATAAAAATGATATATTAAAAATTTCATATCTTCCTCTCTTCCTATCAAATTTTCCTCTTTGTTAATCTTAGCTCTACTCCTAAGTAATCCTAAGACTATCTTAATACATTTTTATCCTAAATGTGGTAACCTTAATTCACAATAGTGTTTATTCTCCTACATCTCAGTCATAAAGGTCTTTGCAAGCACTTTGTATCACATTAGAAATCCTTTTTTGTATCAAAAGAATCAATAGACCTTCTACCTATCACTAAGGAGGGTTAGAGTTGAGTTGGAGGGACTCCCCTATACTCTTGAGCTTAATGGAACAACCCACAAGCCATGCTAAGTAGTTAACCAAGTTTTTCACCTCAATAGGACCCCAATATTAGTCAGCAAACACTTTCGTGTGCTATACATCCACTATTTATCCTAGTTCAATGGGATATTGAATTAGAATTCCTTTCTCTTTTTGTTTGTGTTTCCACATTAGGAGTATTAGAGAGTGACCACGCTTGTTTCCTGACTACAGAAGCCCTCACGCCTTTGTGTGTTATTTCCATTCTCTGATTTGGCTCTTCTCTTCAATCCATCTAATACCATATAACTATATTATTTCTCTACATACCCTCTCTTTTCCACTCTAACCCTTCCACTGCCTCTTCATTCTTTTCCATGATTTGTACAATTAATCATCAAAATTCAGTCGTTCCTCAAACCCATTTCATCTCCACGACATCTCTCAAACTTTACTATGCATGGGTGCTTATGTTTGAATAGAATTTAGTGACCAAGATACTTCGTTTATACCCTCCTTTGACAGTACTTCAAACAATTGTGTTTAGAGGGGTTTTTATCAAAGTGGAGTTCAAAAGACATAAACTCCAATCTAATTGGTCCCCTCCAAAGAAACTCTACAACACATGTCTAAGGGAAAATTGAGAATAAGAGACGTGTTAATATTTGGTCCATCATTGACTATGTTCTTGTATTTAATTTTTTTATTATTTCCTTGCTCAATCGAAATTTATTTTGAAGTCTTCATAATCCTCAAAAGTAATGGATGTGTATATTTCAAGATCTTTTTTCTTAGAAAATTATATTGAGCTAAACTATTTTTTTTTATTGTTCATAATGGAGTTAGACACCATCTTTTTTGTGTGAATGGATTAATATATAAACATGGACTAGACATTGAAAATCTTACAATCTAGCCTACATTATTGAAACCTTATTCAGAAGGAATAATATTTTTCATATTCCTATATCTAGTTGCAAAAAATGCAATCTCTCATCTCCATTATTGGCATATTTCTTACCATAAAATAGAACTAATTAGAGTGGTAAAAAAATATCAAACACACCCTCATCTTCAATGATTTATCAGATGGCATCTATGAGGAGAAGCCATGACTAGTAAAGGTGAGGAGGAAAATGGACCTAACAAGCCTATATTAGACAAGGAGCTATCCATATGGAAGAACAAATACAAAAAAGTGTATGCCCTAATTGCTATGATAGTAAGTGAAGAGGTGAACAATCATATTATTTGCATTAAATATGCTTATGGTGCTTTAAATCAATTAAAGGACTTGTATGACTCACACTAAGATCTGAAATTTATACAACTACTAGTGAATACCTTCAACCTAGAGTTGAAGGATGATGATCCAATGGATTTTGCTTCTAATACTAATGTCATCATGCATGGTATATATGGCATTGAAGTGATGATAATCATTGAAGTGAAGATAAACCTTCCTCTCACAACCTTCATCAAGGCCGTCCATGTTACATATTCTCACTATCTTGAATCCCTACAAGTTAATGGTCAATTAAAGTCCATCACATTTGAACCTTTGGTCAAGAAGGTTGTAGAATGTTAGAAATCCACTAGAAACAGGAAGAAAACTCATAACGTTGGAAGTATTGTGTCCCTTGCTCTAAATGGGAAGAATCAATCACATGATTGTTTTAGAGAAAATGGCAGTAAAAGAGGACATGGAAGAAAGAATTCTAGAATTGAGGGGTGGACACATTCAATGTGAGAGATCTAATATGCATTGTGTTCATTGAGGTAGAAATGGAAATGATGCAATGACATGTAGAATCCCTTTTGGGAAGATCAAGGGAAAGAAAGATCATAAATAAGATAAAGGTAATATCAAACCCTATGATAGGTATACCACCTAAATATACTCATTACATTGTTTCCCATTGCGATATTGGAGTAATCAAATATTTGTTTCACAATTCATTTGATTTTTGGAGAGATGCATGATTTCTTGACATAGGTGAAACATGCCATATGACCTTCCAAAGAGACTTATTTGAACAATGTAGATGTTATATTTTATTTTGCATATAAATCAAGTCTAAAACCTTTAGGATTTCATACCATCAAGCTTAAATTATCTATATTCCTATATTTTTGTTTGCAAGATGTGCCCTATATTCCAAATTTATGAAGGAATTTGTTGTCCCTTGTGCACATTCAACAACAAGGCCATTCCAATCATATCTTTAATGGAAAATTCTAAACAAGGAAGGCTTTTGACATATTTGTTTTCATGACTAGAGTGGAGGATGAAAGATTGTTGAAGTTGAAAGGGACATATGCTCATGCACATAAATTCTTCATACCTCTCTCACTACAATGAAGGTACATTTCTATATAATCTTCTATGGAATGTTATATTTGAACATATTAATCAAGATATCATTGGTTTATTGAAAAAGGATGGTGCTTCTGGCTTTCCTACTATCCCTAGAAAATTGAAACAATGTGATGCTTGTATCCTTGGAAAACACAACAAAGAAACCTTCCATGACTCCACTTCCAGAGAATGTAGAAAACTTGAATTGATACATTATTATTGGATGTGGCCCCATTGTTGTTACATCTAATACTAGAAATGAACATATCATGTATTTTACTGATGATTACACTAGGATGTGTTTATTGTACTTGTTGAAAGATAAATCGCAAATTTCCATAAATTTTAAAAACTTTCATGTATGTATTCAAAATGAAGCATAATCACATATTGACTCTTTTCATACTAATAGTGGAGGAGAATATACACCTAATAAATTTGAAAACTATCTTTAGCAACACAGGATTCAACATCAAACCATACTTCCACACAATCCGCAACATAATAACATTGCTGAAAGAATGAACATTACTACTATAAATATGGTTTGTTCCATGATGTTTTTAAAAGATGCAAAGTTGATGGTTTGGGATGATGCAGTTCTATGTGCAATATATGTGAAAACAAATTCCCATCTCATGCTCTTGGAAAAAATACTCCATACGAAATGTGGCATGGCTATATTCTTTTGGTGAGGCATTTCAGGTTTTTGGTTCACATATTATGCCTTGATTCCTAATCAGAAAAGAAACAAGATTGATGCAAGGAGTCTGAAGTGCATCTTCTTGAGGAACTCAAATACAACGAAGTCACGCCATCTTCATGATGATGTATATAAGAAGTCCATTCTTTCCAACGATTAAATGTTTCTTGAATCTTCCAAAAATGTTAAAACTTTTGAGTAACATCGTGATCATATAGATAGATTTGATGTAAAGACATATCATGAATTTGAGAATGAGATTCCACATATTGAAAGGGGTATCCCTTTCTTGGATCATTCTCTAAAATATCCTTTTGAAGCACTATCTACCCCCTCCCCCATGAAGTTTCAACCAATTCATTAGATCAAGAAGATCAATTGTATGATGTGATTGATAGGATTGAAAGGATAAACCTTGATGGAAATGCAAGAAATATCTTAATCTGTGAAGCAATTTGGACTATCTAAAAGAGGTCCAAATTTGGACCATCTAAAAGATGAAGGAAACTAAGCCTTGACATCCTTGACGATTTCCTTGTTGTTTGTAGTCAACAACACACCATCAAAATGCAAATCCACATAAATAAAATGATCACCAACATGGTTCGAATACACACAATAATTACACTTACTTCTTGAGAAAATAAGTCCCAATATGTAAGTATTAAACTTTTGATACCATATTCTTGGTTATTATTATAGTCCATATAGGGACTTCTTCAACTTGCAAACCAACTCCTTCTTTCCCTTCATTGCAAAACCTTTTGGTTATTTAATATACATTTCTTCTTCAAGATCTTCAATAGGATACTATCATCACAACCATTTGATCCACTTTAATACCAAAAGCGATAGAAATAGGAAAAATAAATATAATAGAAGATAATTTTTCCATAGGAGAAAATAATCTCACCAAACTCAATTATCTCCACCTCGAAATATCCCTTTTCTACTAGGAAATATTTTTACATGTCCACCTTATCTTATCCATTCAACTTCATCTTAAAGACCCATTTTATACCAATAGGTTTTCTTCTAACTAACAAATCAAATAGATCCCAAGTCACAATTTTAATCTAAGACATCCATTTCTTCAACCATCCCCTTCTTCTAGAGTCTACTATCCTATAAAACCACTACCTTCCTAATAGTTTTAGTATCATTATCAGTAATGGAAATAAAACTATAATGAAAAACAAGTGGGAGATACTTCTTTGGTTCCTTTTATCTCAAAATCAACCTTTTCAAGTTTGGAGTCTGAGATTCTTCCTCTTCTAGTATATCTTATTTTGTTGAGTTAGATTCTTCACCCTCCAACTCAAACTCTATTATCTCTAATTCTTCTTCTGATTTTGGATTTCCTACTTGGGAACAACTTTAACATCTCTAATTAATACATCTCAACTGTAAATAATATTGTTTATTATTGGGTTCCAAATTTATAACCTTTTACAACATATTTATGAACCAATAAATATACTTTTTTTTTTCTTTATTGTCCATCTTACTCCTATTTTCCATTTGAAAGAGCACATAATAATTATAAAAGAAAAATAAAAAAAACTTTGAGATGTTTAAGAGAGGGTTTTACTACTCCATGCCTCGTGCAACGTTTTATTTACCAGTGTTGATATTAATGACGAATTTACCAGGTAGCATGCGACACCTAATGCCTCTACCCAAAATTCATGTGATAACCCTGCACCATTGAGCATATACTTGCCTTTTCCATCACAATCGTGTTCATTCTTTTTGTGTGTGTATGGAGTAGTCTTTTTCCCTCATATTCCATGATTTTTACAAAATCCATGAACTTATTCCATAAAAATTGCCACCATTTTTCCTCAACACCTTTATTTTCTTCTTTTTATGGTTCTCTATGAAAGCCTCAAACTATTTATATTTACCAAATATCTAAAATTTCTTTAAGAGGAAATAGACCCATGTGTTACTTGAGATATAATTTATGAATGAAATAGTACATAAACTTGCCATTGATTCTTCTAGTGAGGTTGGATATTCCCAATACTAGTTTCTTATGTTCTCCTCAGTCCTTTGGCCTATCTTTTGTTTGAGTTTGTTGTCTCTTGTTTATCCATCTTGAATTGGGAGAAGTAATTGTCCCAATCTATTGTTATAGAAACAAGTACAAGAATTGGTAAATAATGGTAGGTCATGGCTACTTTTAACATTATGTCCAAATATAAGAATAATTTGCAAATACCTTACTAAAGATGTGAACATCATGTCACTAAAATCTAGAAAAAAAAATCTCCAACAATCAAATGTCCACTCAAATTGAAGATAATAGTTCAAGGGACTTAGAAATAACCAAGACCTTGGCTCATCAAAGAAAGAAAATTAAGAAGCTTACATGGATAGCACTCATACTTCTTGATTGTGACTTTTAATGTGTTCATTGATTCTATTTGAATTGTGGTGAAAAATGAGGAAGTTCAAGAAGATCAAGGCAACATGGAGATGGGAACTGTAGATAGATATCTCAATCTTCATTATGACATCAAAGAAGAATCCCTTAATGAGCATGACTTCAAAAAGGATCAAGTTTTTAATTTTTTGAAAAGTAGTATTTTTGTTAGCTCAATATGTTAGGAGATATTACAAGTGGTTGTAATTGTTTATAATTAGGATAACAAGAACATATTAATTAATAAGTAGCAATTTTGAAATCTTAGATCTCTTTGAAGTACTAGTTTTTTAGCTATTAATCTATGCTTTGTATTAACATGTTGTATGATATGAACACAACAAGATTTTAATACAAAAGAAAGTCATTTAAAAAAATAAAAAATTAACTCGCTGAATGTTTGAATGGTCATCATGAATCTTGCTTGGCCTACAAAATCACTTTTCGTTGATTTGAGGATTCTTGTCAAGTTTCAGCTTAGCAAGTGGAATGAATAGAGAATGGATCTGCTTAAGAAACTTTCTTATATGAATCCCACAGATGGGTTTCTCAAAATTTACAAGCGTGTTTGTGATATGAAGGAGGAGAGAATGTGATAGATGATTCATTCAACTTATAGATTTTGTATTATTTTTTAGCTATATTTTAACAAAAAAAAAATTTGAACAACAAAATAAGAATGCATATTAACGATATTCCACATATCAGCATCAACAACTTAAGACCATTTAAGAAGGACACAATGCACTTGGATAAATATAATTTCAAAACCCATCCTTATTTTGTTAATTTTAATTGCAATATCTTCGAACAATTGACATCTTTCCCTTTTATAAACTTTTCTTCTTAACCCATTTTATTTACTTTCTCTTTTTTTAAAAGCTATTGCAATTGAAATGAAAATATGATCCCTATTTTGATAATGATACTATGAAATTCATGTGTAGGGAAATCACAGAAAGAGTTCATTTATTAACATTTTTTAGGTCTCAATGACATCAAATATAATGTATATCATATGTGGGAAGCTATGGAACCAAAAATATTAAGAAATTTATTTTAAATTTAAATGTTGGATGTTCTTGTAACAATAGGATCTTAAACCTTACATGATTTTACATTAAATTTTTCTACATCAAAATCAACATATCTTAACAAAATTAGAAATTAAAAGAAATGGGTCCATTTATTTACAAATGTTTTCTATCTTGTTACAGGAAAACAAAAATGTCCAAAATGGATAGATAGGAACTTATGCTAATGTGTACCATTCTAAAGCTATCAATAAAGTTTTATTTAAAAGTTTCATGTAAGAGGACACTCTCAATTGATTTGTGGTATCATGGGAAAAAAGATTACATTAAAGACAATGACAGTTACAAATCCATTAATAGTGTTGTGCTCTAGATTATCCATGATTTTAACCCTCCTCCTTTACAAATATATTTTATTAATTTATTTTAATTCATCTTAATGTCACATTATTAAGTTCATCTTCATAATTAGATAGAGAAATATGAACATATTATTTGTTAAGTTCAATATATATATATATATATATATATATAGATATATATATATATATATATATATATATATATATATATATATATATATATATATATATATAATAGAGTAGTCTAGCATATTTAAAGAAGATTTCATATTGTTGTGCTTAGTAAATTCATAATAGTCTCTTTAATGAGTTTAAGGATTGCATATTGATTGAATTGTATTTAACTAAATTAATTAGAGAAATTATGAGGATTAAACTCATAAACTCCTCAAACCTATTTTTAGCTAGTTGGTAGATTTAAAATTCATGTTGGTTATGAACATGATAACATAACTTAAAGAACTAAAAGATCCTCAATGCTGACATAAAATAAAGACACGAAGCAAAAACATGCTCCTCTAATCATTAGCATACAATAACATAGACCTTCCATAGGTCATTTTCAATCCAACTACATCACTGAGACATAATCCAAATGAGAACATAACACGAGGATAACACTGACCAAGTTTTCTCATATCTAAGAATAGGAGACATGGAAAATAAATATCACCCAACTAAAATCTAAATAGCAACCAAGTCCTGACATCTCCAATTCATCACTAAAATTTTAACAAGACTATATATGTTCCCATAATAGGAGTTCTATATAATACCAACCACGCCCTTACACTTTAAAACCAATAGTAAGTAGCCATAACACACCTGGAACATAACAGAACTTCACAGGCCATAGAACACCCATGTTCAACAAAAATTTCAATGCCAAGAGATTCGTCACGCGTTTGTAACAACGCAAGCATGAAAAGGAAACCAAAGAGCCATAATATTTCTTAAGACGATATATGCCCAAATCCAAATATAGAAACACTATCCCAGGATACATAACACAAAGGAGCCCAACACAGATACAAAACCAATTACAGGAGTGACACTATTGAAGTTAGTGTATGTTGACCATAAAATGATCTAGAGATGGATAATTAAACAAAGTGTCATCCATCTTAAAACACTAAAGAAGAAAAAATGCTAAATTGGAGTCGCAAGTAACTTCCAGACACTTCATTGAAAGCCATGGCCACATCATAACAAAACACAACCCTGAGAGGTAATATAAGAAATCAAGCCCATCCATAAGTTCACTGAAGAACAATAAAACCAACTACGCACTATGATATCCAAAAACTGGAAAAAGAGATGAGACAACTTGCCCCATAATAATTAATATTTTCAAGGGACAACATAATCAAGTACATTAAACTTCTGAGCCAAAAGATGATGAGAACCACAATGAAGAGACCATACCTGGAGAATTCGTCGCCAAAAATTATGACAAAATGACATGAAACCCACCATGTTTAGTCATGATCAAAGGATATTGTAGTCGGTGCCTGAGCATTGTCATCTGGAGGATCTGTGAGATCATTAAAGGTGGAATTGCTTATTAAAAAAAAATCCACAAAGGCCAAATGAGAATCCACATTATCCAAGAATAGCTTTTGGTTTTGAAGCATGTGTTTAATTTCAATAAAGAGAATACATTTTAATTCTCCACTTTCTTATACTTGAAAATCAAATGCAATGGGGTAGCCATTTATTGGTGTAAAGCCAAAGAATTCATAAAGTGAAGTTGCTTGTTCCTAATTCTACTAGGATGAGGAACCATTTCATATCCTACCTCTTTTCATTCCAAAAATAGGGTTTCCTTCCTCACCTTTATAGGAATAACATCAAATAAGGTAGTGACAGAGTTATAGGAAAAACGACGAACTCTTTTGTACCTGACATTGCCACCACCACCTATCCTATTAATCATTCTCTATCTAAGATGAATAAGAACAATTGTAAGGGAACACTAGGGACAAACACTGAAAGAACCTCTACCCAATAAGTTGGAAAAGGGACAACACACAGAGCCTTGAACTCCCAACCTAAACACTACCAAATCATCCCCCAATTTCCACACGACAAGAGAAAATTCTAGTAAATTCTCAAGCTCGTCACATCCCAGAGACATAACACATCAAATCTCCCAAAACCAAAGCAAGCAATGAAAACTCCTTTTCCACAGACATAGGAATGAGAAACAAATGCAATACCAAGAGCACAAATCGCCACCAACAAATGCCAAACTCATAATAATTTGACAGGATTTCAATTGAGAAAATTTTCTAGGATCCAAAGTGATAGACTCAAAGAAATTCTAAGACATAGGACAAAAGAATCGCAATATTACCCAATTAACAATACACACTTCTATTGATTGAGAAATCACCCTTGAAAACTCTTGAAAACACAACAAAAGAATAAGCTTACCATAATAGTGACTCATGACCAATAATAAAAAAATGAAACCCGTGACAAACACTATTGAACTCACTAGAACAACAAGAATTAAAAGGGCGCACTCCAGAAGAGAGAGGAGCCAAACATCACCTTAAAAAAGGAAATCAATATTTAAAAAAAAGGAGTAAAATTATTCAAATATGATATTTTTAAATGAAATCTCACTTTCATAATACATGGGTTGTTATAAATCTCATACGAATATCGTGACCAATAAATATTTTTATTTTGAAATGCAATCCCACCCTCATAGTACATGGATTGTTACAAATATAAAACAAATATTGTGACCAATAAATATTTTTATACGGTTGTATTTCTCCTTTCTATCTCAATTACATAATCACTTAATAAGAAAACTAGCTTAGATCCATCTAACACTGGATCTATCATGAGCCAAGAACACTACAAGGAAAATACCCTCTAGCGGAGGTTTTTGTGGAAGCCCCTATAAAAATAGCCCAAAAGTTTGTTTGTACCGGAGGTCACTAGAGGAGTTAGGTGGGCAGATGTTTTAGCACATGATTTTTTAATGGTGCATCTATAATACCCAAATGCACAGTTTTTTTTTTAATAAACAAATAACGTTGTGCTAAGTACAAAAGTGCACTGATGTGTATACTACTTGATAGCACTGGAAATGGTTTAAATTTACAAAATATCGGTCGTAAAATTCATTTTTCCTAATCCGATGCTATATTGTGACGATGACTCGGTGCTAAACCAATACATTAACACCCCGGTGCATACATAGTATAGTGCACCATTGTGGATTTTTTAACTTAAAAATAGTGGTGCGCCTATTAGATTATATGCGCCGGTGTAGTTAATTGAACTAAAAGCCCTGGTGCATAGTAGAGAGTGATGCACTGTTGAAGCGTTATTTTTTTATACAAATAAAAACAACGGCGCGCCACCTATATATGACGCACCAATGCTTACACTACTCGATAGCACTAGACAAAGGTTAAATTTTAAAAATGTTAGTCCTAAAATTATTTTCACTATATTGGTACTATATTCCCATGAAGCACTGGTGTTGTTAATGTATTGAAATGCCCCAATGCTTAGTTAACAAGTGCAGCACTATATGGTTTTTTATTTAAAAAAAAAAATATGTGGTGATCTAGCACTCTACAGTAGAAAAACTATTCAAAAGATCGGAAGATGAAAGGTATGGTGATTCACTCAAAACCCTGCATAGTAAAAATTTTAAATTTTATTGTTAAATTTTTTTTACAATTTTTGTAAGATTTATTCAAAATTCATAATAAATAAATAAAAACCCCATATAACAAAAAAATTACTATTAATTTTACTAGTAAAAAATTTTAAGATCTTTGTTCCTATTTATATTTAATTAAAATTCAGGAAGAAAACAAAAAAAATCAATACTTACCTTAAACCCTTGCTTCTTCTTGCTTATGTGACTACAAAATTTCACCTTAGGGTTTAACTCCCTCTCCCAATTCACAATTAGGGTTTTTCATTTTAGGTATTTTAGATTTGATGGTTTTGTGTACATACTATATATATGACGTTTGACATGTAAAGCAGGGGGATCACTTATTGAATTAGATCCAAACCGTAATTGCATCACACGAGAAGCCATCTCGAAAAAATTGTGCTTCAAATGTCTGTAATCATGATTGACTTTGTACATATAAAAAAAAGTAGCATTAAAGATTAATTTTCAAGTATTTTCTTGCAAAAAAGAAAACAGAATGGAACTCATTCAACACAAAAATAAGACGATAAGGAATAAAAGGGTTGATATCAAAGTTTGTGTGTAATTGTTAATATTTCCTTATAACAACTCAATGTTTCATTTGTGTATATTTTAAGTTGCTTTACAACAACCATCCTTGAATGTCTTCAAATAGGCGGTAACATACAAAGAAGAGCCATTAGAAGAATTGATTGACATTGGGTTAAATATGGGTTGTGAGTATATGTTGGTAGATCAAAAGTTAATTGTGGAATTTGTGAGTATGTGTGTTGCTTTACTTCGCTAAGTCTATAATTAATAGAACAAAAAAATCAATTGCATTAAATCTACGGTTTATAATGGGGTATAAAACATGCAGGAAAAAAAGTATGGAACTACACCTACAAAAGACTTGTTTCAACAAGGCATAAGACTTGGTTTTGAAACCATGTGTATAGTTCATGAGTCACTTCTTGCTATGGTACATTTCTATTTGATTTACATTGACGTATATAATTTATTTCGATTTTGATTATTCTTACCAATGTAGATACATTCATTACACTTTAATTTTATGTTTGTAGATGGAACAAGATCAAGAAGACGAAAACAATCGATGAAATCAACAAAAAAATCATCCAAATAACCAAAGTCATGCAAGTAGATCAAGCACTCGCAACAGTTCCAACAAAGAATGATGATATATTTGGATATCAATGCAACCTGTTGTATTTTTTGAAATAATTGTCTGTGAAAATCAGACATTTTGTTTAATATAATTGACATAATGTCCCAATTGAAAGACAAGGGGTTACCAATTAAAATCTCATTTTGTATGACAAAGAGTCTCTTATTTATATATAATAAAGTACATTTTAATTTATTCTATTGTGTTATCTAATGTCGTGAAATGTTACACCACTAATTAAATATATGGATGATTAAATATTATAATGAAGAGATGTGAAATATGATAATATAACAAATTAATACAAATATCATATACAAATGCACTAATCAAATTTTAATTTATATGAATATTGTTATAAGATATATGTCAATTTTTTGATGAATAACATATTTAAAAAATCACAATAATTCCACTGTCACGGGTCGATGTTTCCAAAAAAAGAGAAAATATCATATAAAAAATTGGTGTGTCCATGACATAAACATGCACCGCTGCGTTATGTTATATAAATGCAATATTACAACATATTTTTTGCATGAGTCATCGATGCCTTTTCGGAAAACTACAACATCGAGGCATTTAATTCTTCAAGCATTGGTATTATTTTTAATTAATGCCCGAGTGCATTGTAATTCTTAAAGCACTAGTGATTTAATAAAACTAACACCCTTGTACTATAAAATTTTATTTCCAGCCTCGGTATATTATTAAAATTAACAACATCATTTCTTTTATATCTGTAGTCCACTAGTGTGTTTATACAAATCATACACATCGACGCTACAAGTTTAAATAAAAGCACTGGGTCTGCAATATTTTTTTGTCTACTTCAATGTCATTTTTGAAAAGAACACCCTGAGGAGTTTTTTTTATATGTACGCACCATGTCAGTATACATTTCAAGCACCGATGTTCTTTGCATTCAACGCCTCATTGCTTTTAGTTATGTATGCCATCCCGATGCTTTTATATATGTAGTGCACCAGTGTTATTTTTCCATGAAGCACTGTAATGTCCCAACTAAAGAAAATTTGGAACACACTCTTCACATAAAAGTTATCATACATTTAACAGAATATTTCCATGTAAAAAAAAGCAAATAAAGCACTGCAATCTGAGAACACAATGAGCAGGAAATTCTCATCTTTATTATATTAGAAGAATTGAGGTTTATATGCAAATACAACCCATATAATTGAGATAAATGCCCTCCGAAAGATCTACAATAATGTCACAATCGGCCTCCAAAACAAACTGAAAAACCAATACACTGCAACATGTGAACCCTGAATGGATCCACCAAGGGAAGAGATGGGTGCTCACCCACTCTCAGTGAATCACCCGAGGGTTTTCGTCTTGGGGCTACTGCTGGAGCAGAGAACCGGGTTCTCAACCTCACATACAAGAATCAATATCAAAACCAAGATGTCCTCCAATGACCTCCTCCTCCTCTTTTATAGATTTGATGGATCCCTCTAGAACCTCCTATTTTATTATTATTTTAATCATTGAGCATTTTTCCCTCTTTTATTTTAATTACAATATTATTTTTAATGTGGGAAAATGGTAAATTAGCAATCATGTCTCCGCGGGTCAGTGAAACTCTCATCTAACCATCCCATCATGTATATGTTCTTGTTATGGTTCCAATGAGCTATTACACTAAGGTGCTTTGCCACATATTCCTCCTGGAATGCCACCTTAAGCGTAATTAATTAAGTAAAGCCCACTAATAACTCAATTTTCTGAAATTTGTCAAAATGCGCTTGAACGAAAGGCAAATTGTACGGATGATGGAATATACCAAGCGAATGTCTTCGGACCTCATAGAAACTCCTCAAAACTCCATCGGAACTCCTGATGACATAACCTGCTCCACTGACCTAGCCATCCTCTACTATGGAAATCCACCCTAGTTGTATTATGAAGAAGATTAAAAAATGGGGACATGACAGTCCTCCTGCCCCAAGATGGCTTGCCCTCAAGCAATCCAAATCTGTGGACCAATCTGGTGGTCCAACGCAACTGAGACCCAATTCTTGGATCCCATATGAACCACTGGTCCATGTCACACCTCCAACCTATCAAAACATG
Organism: Pinus tabuliformis; assembly: GCA_031772625.1. Taxonomy (NCBI): domain Eukaryota; kingdom Viridiplantae; phylum Streptophyta; class Pinopsida; order Pinales; family Pinaceae; genus Pinus; species Pinus tabuliformis. The sequence continues at coordinate 822,754,552 of CM062818.1, read as the reverse complement.
ACTGGATCCTCCAATACCTAGATCCCATGTCCATCTCTGACTCAAACTGCTACTAGTATATCCTTCTGGATCCCAATGCCACCAAGAAAGAGCATCAATGCTCCATGGCTCCTGTTGTGCTATAACTCTGGTTGTGTATGCTGCCCCACCAACTGCGTACCAGCTCATCACTTCCCTGCAATCCAACCTCGGGCATGGGCCAAGGTCAATCTCATCATGTTGATGTTGTGTTGAGATATTGATGAGTGGCCAGCCTACATCCTGCTACCAACTGAAGCATGTAACATCCCTCACCTCTAAGGGCTCCGACAATATAATGCCTCTGACTAGAAATGATACTCCATCAGTAGGGTACCAGCTCATGATCTCTCGCCAATCCAATGCATGGATTCTTGTGCAAGGGATACATATGCTATGCTACTAATCCATGCTCAACATCTGAGGCTCTACCTGGTCAATCAAAACATGTCCGAGAAATTCTTCCTTCCTCCCTGTAATGGGAAGAAGTGGGCACATTGTGCTGCAAGCCCTATCTATATACTCCTGGAGAGGGTTTCTCCCTGAAATTCTTGCAACTCTTCCAACTTCCTATGAATCTACCCACACCTCATCAATGGGTTGACCCAAAGATGGATGCACCATCATCTCCAACAGCTCTTGCCGTCTACTAGCCTCCTGCAAGACTACCCTGTCAATCTCCAACATCTCTTGAGGGCAAGTGTCTGCAAATAATGTCACCTTGCCAGTTGTATATACATATGTCTGCTCGTCATCAACGGCTGACCCTAAGGGTCGTTGGTCATCCTCCACCATCATGGTTTCCAAAAGAACCTCCAACTGGCTCTCCCAAAAAGGGTCATCATGCATACTGTGCACCTCATCCTCCTTAGTTGAATCATGCCCAGTCATATGCTGCTCATGCTGAGTCATCACTGGTGACACACTATCCTGAATGTCTCTCCTAGGAACCACAAACTGCTCATCATATGAATCTGGCCTAATTTCAATGAGTCGCCATGACTCATGATCCTCTATGTGCTCTTTATGTCGAATCATCAGTTGCTCATCTGCTCCCTAATATCTTTCCCACATGGGAACAATTAGCTGCTCTTCGTACTCCTCTACCACACATGGATGCATATATGGGCTACGGTCATCGACTCCATATGATTGTTCGTTCTCCTCTAAGGTATCATCATATGAACCCATGGACTCATCCAACGAAGAGTCCTCATCCTGATAGACATAAAGAATATCTCCCTGCTATATCATTGTCATTTCCTCAGTGTCACTCAAGTATGAGTGGTCAGTTCCATAAGTTCCTTTGCAGATGAATCAAAGTCCCTTCCTCCTCATCTCATTCTTGTTGCATGAGCCCCCAAATCTGAGCTGCTCCTCCCTGGTCAACTGTCTCTTGAACAATCCAATGTTCTGCTCAACCAACCTATCTGCTAGACCATAAGCAACAGGTGGGACCAACTACTCTCTCCTCCAAATAGGAAACAATCGAGACTGCAACTCTCGACAGATGGCATCACGACCTCTCATACATGAGGACAAGATGGATTGCATTTGTGTTATGACTCTGTCAGGATGATGTTTCCTAATGTTGAAGAAGCATTGGAACATCTACAAGATCAAACCATCACATTCTAGATCAAACATGACTTCATAAGTCCTAGTTACAGCCATAACTTCTAAAATATCAAGCTTCTTCCCAAATGTAGGACCCACACTATTGTATATGTCCTGAAAAGTATACATTATCAGCTTGAAAACTCTCCCCATAACATCATCATTGTAAGGAGCTCTAGGGGCAGTTAGTCTCATGATGTGACTGAGACAAGATGCAATTGGGAGTCTAACCCCTTAACAAGGTTCCTCCAAGAACTTTTGTTGTATGAGAGCAAGCATCATTGGTGTTAGAGACCAAATTAATTTCTTCCCTTCTAACTGGCTCACTTTGGAAAGGAGGACATCTAGTTCATCAAGTTTGAAGACAACTTTCCATGTGACCCTCATGCACTTCAAATTTGTCCCAAGAGAAAAAAATCTTGTGTCCTATTTCATTCCCCTCCTGCGCATCCCTTGGTTGTTCTTTCTGAAGAATGGCAGATCCCTTTTGAAAAAGGTTTGTTGGTTGTTGCTGTTGATTTATTAAGGGAATTTATGTGGGTTTGATCCATGTTTTACTTCAAGCTTTTTTGACTGGCCTCTCTTGAAATATAACACAGGCATACAATGATGAGGTAGCTCAAGACTCAGAGTCATTTAAGACTTGACAATAGAAATATAACAACCTTCTTTTTATGCAGCAACTAGCAAGTGGATACAAGACATGGATTGTTTAACAATGAAACAACAAGTGGACACCCCTATTGTAAATTATCACTACGAACAAAACATTGCTAATAGGATCAGGCAGTGATGTGTAGAAGAGAGGTTCTATTACTGTGAGTGACTTCACTTGGGAAATAAACTATATCCCCTCATGGAATTTAAACAAGTGTTGTGTTATCCCAATAGTTGGATGAGGTAGGTTGCATACATGTTTTTGCCCAAAGAGATACATGAAAAATTCCCAAGACGCCCATAAATTTCCAGAAATGACAAGGCACTATAGATGATTTATTTCTATAGTAAATGGGCTTCCCTTCACTTACTCAGAAATACATAATGGCTACTAATTGATATTTATCCTCGGGAATAAAAGATACTTAAGTACAAAGACTTCAAAAAGCTGCAAAAATAGAAAGATTTCAAATAGAGTGGAGGAACCTCGGTTGTTTATTTTAGAAATGGTGATGAGAGGCCTTTCACTTATGATCTTGTACTCTGCTTCAAGTGACTGCAACCCCAACTTTTCATCGAGATGGAAATAGATCAAAACTTCATCAACAATATCCAAAATTCTCCATATTCACCCACACGCCTAGCAAGAGTCTCGAGCATAACTTAGCAAGTTGCCCCTCCTTTTCGTTCATTGCTCCAGCCTTTGGTACTACCCAGCAACATGTATTCCCTCTCAATAAAACCGTGAGGCCTCTGCTTGTTTCTCTACTTTCTTGTCCCACTTATATGCTTTTACTGGTCTATTCAGATATTCATAATAACTACAAGAACAGATATGGAGAGAAAATGGTGTGAAATTGTGAATGGAAGGAATGTCAGACATAAATATACCCACAGTCTCCCATGCAACAAAATAAAACGGCACCACGAACAACAGTAAGATTCATCTCTTGCAATGGTTGATAGTTGAGTATAATCCAACAGATAGAACATCACGAATTCTTGATGAAGGCATTAAAATACGAATGCTACAACGAATTGGCCTCTCTGATTTGCAATTGATCCTTCTAATTAATGTGACAATTTTACTCTCCAAATTTGCAAGGGTCTCGTAGCTCTCAGCCCAGGAAAAGGAGATTCGGCCTTCAAACCAAATAGACAACTCAACCTGTTGGATTGTGGAGGAGAATCAACCCATAATTGCATCCCTTTGGAATTACACGCCTTTGCTACAGGAAATATCTTACAGTCAACAAGAGGTAAGATGACCCAGTTTTGAAATACACTTATAGTTGAATTATGTCCTTCTAACATGGTACAATCGGTGGCTCTACCTTCAGCTAATACATCCTTCTTCCTTGACCGATGCAATACTTTGGTACCTAAAATTAGTTCGACTTCCTTACTGGAAAATTCAATGAAGGGAAAACCACTTGGAACCCTGGGTCCAAAGAATAGGAATTGTGTTCAGATGATGAATCGATCAATTCCTTTATGGAGATATTCATCTTAGTAGATTTAATACAAGGAGACTGCTTCTAGAATTGGCTTCCCAACCCTCATGTTCGATCCTGCAGATGAACTTGTGGCTTTCTGCTGTTCGACCTGGGGAACTTAACAAATATGACTAACCATGACACACTTGAAATTTATTAACTCAGCCTCATCAATGACCTTCATAAATTTTAGATTTCTTCTTTGGACATTTGCTCACGTCTTACTTCAAATAATACGCTAGGACCCTCGAAAATATTTCGTCCCTTTTTAATAAACTTTGGGCTAATCAGGTAATGTGGCCAACGGTTCATCTGAAAAATGTAGCTGCGTAAATATAATACGGGCCAATTTGTCAGATTTATTACACCTCCAAAAATTTTGCAAGAGATTTTTCTGCTCATTCAATAATTTGTTGAGCCCTTTTAATAAATCTTCATTCTGCACCAGAAACTAGGTTTTGAATTCTCTGAAAATCTGCAAGCTGAGCCAAGACCAAAGCTCTAATACCACTGTAATGTCCCAACTAAAGAAAATTTGGAACACGCTCTTCACATAAAATTTATCATACATTTAACAAAAGATTGCCAAGCAAAAATAAGAAAATAAAGCACTGCAATCTCAGAACACAATGAGCAGGAAATTCTTAGCTTTATTATATTAGAAAATCTGGGGTTTACATGCAAATACAACCCATATAGCTGAGATAAATTCCCTCCAACATATCTACGGTAATGTCGCAATCGGCCTCCAAAACAAACTGAAAAACCAATACATTGCAACTTGTGAACCCTGAATGGATTCACCAAGGGAAGAGATGGGTGCTCGCCCACTCTTACTAAATCACCTGAGGGTTTCCATCCTGGGGCTACTGCTGGAGTAGAGAACCGAATTCTCAACCTCACATACAAGAAACAATATCAAAACCAAGATGTCCTCCAATGGTCTCATCCTCCTCTTTTATAGATTTTATGGATCCCTATAGAACCTCCTATTTTATTATTATTTTAATCATGCAACACTTTTCCCTCTTTTGTTTTAATTAAAATATTCTTTTTAATGTGGGAAAATGGTAAATTAGCCATAATGTCTCCCCAGGTCACTGGAACCCTCATCTAACCATCCCATAATGTATATCTTCTCGTTACTCTTCCAACGAGCTATTACACTAAGGTGTTCAGCCACATATTCCTCCTGGAATGCCACCTTAAGTGTAATTAATTGAGTCAAGCCCACTAATAACTCAATTTTCTTAAAGTTGTCGGAATGCGCCAGAACGAAAGGAAAACTGTGTGGATGATGGAATATACCAAGTGAATGTCACCGGACCTCATAGAAACTACTCAAAACTCAATCGGAACCCCTGATGATATAACCTGCTCCACTGACCTGGCCATCCTCTGCCCTGGAAATCCACCATGGCTGTACTATGAAGAAGAGTAAAAAATGTGGACATGACAAGCACATCTCTAAAAAAATATCTGCTAAAACCTCGAGCCACTCATATTTTTTCAGTTGTGATGAAGTTTCATTATAATCTCTGTTGAAACATCTATTATCGCAAACAGATGTTTTAGCAGATGTTTTTTCACAATTTTTGCCAATTGTATAACACTAAAAGCCTCTATTATAACCTCCGCTAGAAGGTATTTTCCTTATAGTGGAGGGAAAGAGCGAGTAAGAGTGAGAGATAGAGAGAGTGATGGAGGAGAGATGGAGGAGATAATAAGAGAGGAGGAGGAAGTGATGGATATTGAGAGAGAAGGAGAGAGGTAGGGAGATCCAGATAGAGTTAGAGGATATAAAGAGAGAGAGCTCCCTCTATCTCCCACCAGTCTCCCTCTCTCTCAATCGCATGCTCACTCACTCTCTTCCTCCCTCTCCCTTTATACCCCCCTCTCTCTCTCCAATTCCTCCATCTACTCCTCTATCTCTATCATTTTATTTCCCCTTTAATTTGTTGTATTTTCCCTTTAATCTCTCTCTCTCTCACACACATACACACATCTCTACAATTGTCTCCCCCTGACTCCCTATCTCTCATCTCTCTCACTCTCTTTTTCTAACTACCTCTTTTTCTCTTCCCCGCCTCACTCCCCCTCCCTCTCCCTTCCTTTCTTTCTCCATTCCTCTCTCCCTCCCTAAGTTCCTCCATTACAACAACCCCAAATTTCTATCTCTCTCCCCTATTCTCCTTATTGATGCTAGCCTCTCCCCCATTGAAAGCATGGCTATGTTTAGGTATCTAATGTACAAGAAGAAGTTTTACAACAAGGAAGCCAAGAGGCTCCCAAAAATGACTTCTAACTCTAATCAAAACCCCCACCTCCAGCTCAAGAAAAGCTGGAACAAGGATGCCGACTCATGGCTCATTCATTTGGGGGTAAAGGAGGAGATCATCTTGGAGAATAAGGATGATATAAAAAGCACTACTTTTTTCAAATTTAAGGATAAGTTTTGGGATGATAAGGAGTTAGATGGAAAAACGAAGCTAAGCTATTATAAGGAGGTGATCAACCTCACTCTTTCTAACCAAAATTTTCTTTTTATCTTGACCAATACTAAGAAGAAAATGAATATTACAAAAATAAAAACTAATTCTCATGAGCTCCGGAGTGAAACCAGGCATTGATCTTTTCCCGAAACACCTTGGGATGAAAGAATCTCCCCCCTTTGTGATAATAAGAGAGTTGATGATGAAAACCACTTTCACTTGGATTTTGTTACCCTTACTCACATATGTTCTCCTTTTCAAAACATTTGTCACACTACCAACCTTCTTGACTTGTTAAGTTAGCAAAACTACAATGATCTCAGAATGCTTATCTCCCTTGTTTTTCATCATAGAAATAAACTGTTAAAGAGCCCCAGTTAATCGCCTACTTTCTTAAGGTCTGATAAACCATATTGGTTTTTATGGACGTTAACCATCACCATCATCAATAATGCACTATAAAGTGCAATTACATTCTAGATATACATACTTAACATGAAGAGATTCTAATTTAATTTTAGTTCATCTTAATATCATATTAAAATATTCATCTTCAAAGTTACATAAAGAAGACATGACATATCGGTTTTAAAGCTCCATTTTAATTACTTAAAATAATTATTAAATATAAATTATTATAAATATGTGATAAACAAAACCAAAAGGAAAAAAAAAAAAAATTAAAAAAATACATTAGAAATATAATATTTTAAAATGCAATTTGAAATTATTACCCATTTTGATAAAATATAAAACATTATAAATTTAAAATAATAATTATAACAAATAAATATTTTTATACATTTTTTTAAAAGTTTAAATTATACTTAATAATCTCAGATTTTATGCTTTTGTGATTCATGATATAATGTTCATATTTTCCAGAGAAATCACATAGAGAACAAAGGGTCGACGAACCTATATCTAGGTTCATCATCAGGACCAAGATGAGGAGGAAGATCAACTCACCAAAATATATAAAAATCCCAGAGATGCAATGGTAAATTCCCAACTGTTAAATATTTCATTTCATTTTATTTTTATTTTATTTTTTTATTTTTATGAACGTTAAATGACCAAAGTCAAATTAGTTAATTTTGAATTTTAATATATGATGATGATGATGATGGTTAACATCTGCTAAGACCAAACTTGGTCTATCGGACCTAAAGAAACAAATTATTTATTTTGATTTAAGATTTTATTCCTATGCTCAAAAAGCTTGGAGAGAAGCCTCCCGAGTTCACTATAATTTTGACATTGTAAAAGGCTAGGAAGGTTAGTATTGTAACAAAGATTGTGAAACTGAGATCTAATGTGGTTGTACACGGGGAACTCTAAGAGGAAGTGGTTTTCATCCTCGATGTTCCTATTCTCACATATATGGTAGATCCTTTCCATCCATAGTGTTTTAGGAACTACCCAACGACCTGTTTCACTATGGAGCTCATGAGAATTTGTTCTAATCTTTGCTATATTAATTTTCTTCTTTGAGTTAGTTAAAATAGAGAGATACTTTTGATCTTCTAGGGTGGGGTTGATGACCTTCTTATAATAACTTAATTTTCTTTTAGCCACTAAATCTTTCTCACACCACTTTTTTTCTTTGAACTTAGAAGTAACAATATCTTTAATGTTATTAATGTTTTGCAATGCATCATTCTCGTTGATCTCCCAATAGTTTAACCAGGCCATTATGTCTTTATGCCACCCCCGAGTGAGCCTTAGGTGGTTTTGGCTAGAATTTAAAGCTAGCTTAGGAAGTATATGATCGTCTATGTTATTGAGTTTATGCTTGTATAGCAAAAACCTAATCATAGCTAGGTTTCTATTTGAATTTGACTTTTTTAAAATTCTAATATTTTGTTATTAAGAAATTTTATATTATAATTTATTTATTATGTTTTTAGGATATATATATATATATATATATATATATATATAGATATATATATATATATATATATATATATATATATATATATATATATATATATATATATATATATATATATATATATATATATATATATATCGTCTATGTTATTGAGTTATGCTTGTATAGCAAAAACCTAATCATAGCTAGGTTTCTATTTGAATTTGAATTTTTTAAAATTCTAATATTTTGTTATTAAGAAATTTTATATTATAATTTATTTATTATGTTTTTAGGATATATATATATATATATCTCCGAACCTAGATCTAGATTCATTATCAGGACCAGGATGAGGAGCAAGATCAACTGACCAAAATATATAAAAATCTCAGAGATGCAACAGTAAATTCCCAATGGTTAAATATTTCATTTCATAATATTTTTATTTTATTAAAAAAAATCAAATTCGAATTATATATATATAACCATTGGGAATTTAATGTTGGATCTCTGAGATTTTTATATATTTTGGTCACTTGATCTTGCTATATTTTGGTCAGTTGATCTTGCTCCTCATCCTGGTCATGATGATGAACCTAGATCTAGGTTCGAAACACATTGACCCTTTGTTCTCTATGTGATTTCTCCAGAAAATATGAACATTATACTTAATAATTTTATTTACCAAATCATATTTATATACTTTATATTTAAAATTAATTTTCATTTTAAAAAATATTAATTTGTCCCCTAATCGGGTTGTGATGGGAAAGGAGATCCATCGACGGGTCACAGACATGTGTGAGAGACAAGTGGTCAGGGCTAGTGGGTGGCCCACCCAAGGACCCCACACGCGTGTTGCAGGAGGAACTGGGAGAGAAAGGCAACAAGTGTCGAATGCCTTGGGAGAACAAAAGGGAAGGTCAAATGTTAAACGAGGGAGAAAGGTGGCGAGGGACGATAGAGCATGCATGCAAGGTTGGAAGTGGAATTTGGCAGCGGGAGACGAGACTGGAAGCTGGGGGGAGGAACTTGCCTGCGGGAGGAGGGATTTCTGCCACCAATGCCTCAGAAGGAAACTAGTATGTAATTCAGGCCTGCCTTAGTCTTGATATGGAGTCAATGTTGCAAGAATTGAAGTTGTTCTGGCAACGAATGGTGGTGGTTTAGAATGTCTTTGAAGAAATTTTGTTTAGTTCTTTGTTGTTAACATCTGGTATTTTAATTTATGCATTACATGGTAACTTGTTGGGGAAAAAGGGGATCCATGGAGGGTTAGGGGCGGCTCTTGGCTCCTGGGTCGTGAACTTCACTCCCTCTCTCATTTACACTAGATGTCTGGGACTAAGAAGGGGTTGAGGCTCCACTTAGGGTTTGCGGTCGTCTGGAAATTCTTTGAGCCAAAGAGGAACGAATGGGGGGTTTGGGATCCACAATGCTTACATGTCTGTCCAATCTGTCTTTGTCTAGTTCTTGGGTTACTTTCAGACCTAGTGGGTTAGGAACGGGGTGTTGGGGTGCCATGAAGTCATAAAGTATGACCAACCAATCGTAGCTTGGCATCTTGGTAAACCTTTGGGGCAGAGGGGCAATAATAGGGAATTGGGGTACTCGAACCCTGGTGTGGCTGTCAATTATGCCTTAGCGTGTTTAATCCCATGGAACTAGAGACATGGCAGGGTAGAGGGTTGAATGACTAACTGGGGGGAGGTCCTGGTTATGTCCTTCACCATTCTCTCAGGCAATTTAGTCAAAGTCAGGTTACAGGGTAGTTTCAATGATCAGAGGGGCAAGAGTGAGGAACCGGGGTCTCCAGACCTCGGTTGGCCTGTAATTTTAGTTAGAACTTGGTCAACCACTTGCATCCTTTTATCTGTGGCATAGTAAGGATGAAGGAAAGCCGTGAAGGGATCGGGGGGAATTCAAGTCATATCCCTCAAACCCAGAATCAAGTCTCTGTAATAGTGCTTCGCATGGAATGGCCAGATGCCAACACTGACATATGGTTTGGTTTTAATGTTTATGCTTACGCTACTCTTATAGGTTTATTTAATTTTCCTCCCCTTCTGACTCTGACGCTTCTACTATGGGACAAGGAAAGAAATCGTGAGTGGTTGGGGCTGGAAGAAACTCTGAGTGAAAGAAAAATGGTGAAGGTTGAAGTAAGGCCGGGAAGAAGAGGGGGTTGTCATGCTTGCAAATAGACATACAACAAAAAGAAAACGTTGGTGGCCTCAACCAAGAAGACCCAATGAAGAAGGGGCAGGAAAACTAGAGAGGAAAACATGCAGAACCTCATGCATGCATACCATGGGGGAACTCCAGCAAAGGTTAAGGCCATAATTTCAACATGGGAGGCGGAGTTGAATGCCAAGGCAGTGGCAAATCCACTTCCAACGGAGGAATGGGATCTCTTGCTCATTGATCTGGGACACAGTCGAGGCCAGAAAACGCTATTTAGAAAGAAATTCCAACTTTACTGGGTGATGAAGAACCTACTGGTTAGGGACATGACAACAAATAGGAATATGGAGGAACCACAACAAACACAACAAAAGGGGCCAAGCTTAAAGGATATTCGAAGGGAGATTCAGGTTGTACAGGTTCAGCAATATCATCAGAGTGTCCACTTAGGCCGAATGGAGAAACAAATTCAAAGCTTGCTGCAGAATGAAATGCCTGGGTCGAGTGCTAAGGACCCAGCTCCCATTGAAACATCAAATCACTGAATGAAGATAAGATACGGAGTAATGCATTTTTTGTTACTACAATGATTTGGTTGGATAACATTTACTTTGATAGTAGAATGATTAAACATATAGTCGATATAGTAACTTATTTAGCATGGATGGATATTCTCAAACTGTTTAAATTTTGGACAACATATGATATTAATTGGTGGCCAATAGACTTGATTTCCCTGGGAGAGGTTAAAGCCACCAAAGATATTTTTTGTTACTTACTTATATATGATTAATAGAAAAAAAAAAACTATTACCAAACTTACCCAAAATAAATATATATATATAATAAAAAACAAGTAAAATTAATATATATATATATATATTAATTTTACTTGTTTTTAATCTTTTTTCCAAACATATGAACTTTTATTCTTATTTATTTAATTTTAAAGCCATATAAACTTTTATATATATTTATTTACCACCCTAGATGATGTTGGAAGTATATCCAATTTGAGAGATTAGAAACATTTCCAGGGATGAGAATGAACATCCCATTAATTATAATGTTTGCCACAGTGACGTTGGCTCTTTATTTGTCTAATTTTAGACTCTCATAAATTATAATGTTGGCCAGAGTAATGTTCCTCTTTATTTGTCTAATATTAGAATACAATCATTCATCAATGGAAAGAAAGAATCCAGCAAAGCAAAATTGGGATGTTGATGAATGAGTTTTGAGCATGATCTATATGTTCTTTTATTTAATATCATAATGTGATGTGAAAAAATTACAAAGCGGGACATTAAATTTGGTTGGTTGATCTGTTTCAATTTTGGATTGTTTTTTCCTTGCTATTAAAAATAGATGAGATTGACATGATATTGGGTTGGCTTGTATGAATTTTCAGAAAGATTATAGTTTTTAAGCATTGCATTTTTTTATTAATATAATATATATATTTTTATTATTATTTTATATTTATATATATATAATTAAAAAAATTAATTATTAGTACATTTTTTAGGATTAATTATTTCTAGAGTATTTTGTTGATGCCATAGTTTATCATCAAAGTAAGATACAGAATCAGATCTTGACAAATGAATAAGATAGAATTAATAATTCGACACTAACTTTAACCCACAATATAAAATTTTAATTAAAAATAAAAATTAACTATTTTATAACTCAATTTATATAAAAAAATATTTATTAGATCAAATTATTACCCCCATCCTGATTTAAATAAATATATGTGATTCTCCCTTAACTATTTACCTAACCCATTTTGACTAAATTAAAGTTGAGTTATTTATTTTATTTTAGTTTAGTGATAACTTAAAACATTTTGCCATTTGGCCAGTACACATTTTAACCAGTTATTTGATTGTTTACCACGACGGATGAGCATTGCATTAAAAGAAATCCATAAACAAATTACAACGTTCATGAAGCAATCAATGGTAGGGTTAATAAAGAATTTAAAGAATGTCGAACTGGTAAAGCCCAATATGGCCTGGTACAAGAAAAATGAATAATTTCACTTTAGAAAATCCATAAGCAGCTAAAAAAATTCATGAAGCAATGGTAGGGTTGATAAAGAATTAAAAGAATGTTGAGCTGTGAAAGCCCAGTATGGCCTTGTCATGTACAGGAAAAATGGAATAATTTCGATTTATAAGTACCATCCTTAACTCCCGGCGGTCGCGATCCCGAACATTGGCGGAGTTGGCGTGCCATACGAGTCCAGACCGCCACCATCGCATCCAATATTCCAATCGGGCACTCCACTGATTTTCTCCACCTTTTTCTTCTCGCTTCGTGCGGCCTTTACCTTATTCTTTGATGAATTGCTGTCGCCAGGGCTGGGACTGGAGGAGGTCTTCCTTAGAGCGTTGGAGGATAACTGCATCCTCATTGTCGATGCTGATTTTTGCACATACGAGTGGCCTCCGCCAGGGCTCGGCCCTCCCGGAAGCTTTTCAAATATTGGAGTATCATCACTGTCCTTTCTATCCTCCGATGCTCTCTCTAATTTCTCCGGTTGATTTGCGTTGGTGTAAGAGTGGCCTTCTCCCGGACTTGAACCCGACGGGAGTCTGTTAAATGTTTTTATGCTCATTCCTTCCTCGTCTTTTTCTTTACCGATCTTTTCCATCGCATTCCGACCGTTGGTAGCCGAATTGCCTACTCCTGGACTTGGCCCAGACGAAAGTATATTCATCCTCATTGCGCTTTTCTTCTTCGATTGTGAATCTTGGGTGATTTCAGCTTTCTTCATTGATTCTGGCTGTATACTGATCTTCTCCATCATATTTCGCCCGTTGGTAGCCGAATGGCCAACTCCTGGACTTTGCCCTGAGGGCAGTATATTCATCATCGTTGCGCTTTTCTTTGACTCCGACTCTTGGGCCATCTCGGTATAGCCATTGGTGACCTTGTGCCCCACTCCCGGGCTTGGCCCTGAAGGCAATTTGTTGAAGGTGTCCAACTCTGATTGAGTGCCCGCAATACCATTTGTATGGCCATTGCCAACTCCCGGGCTTGGCCCCGAAGGCAGTTTGTTGAAGGTGCCCAACTCTGATTCAGTGCCGGCAATACCACTTGTATGGGCATTCCCAACTCCTGGGCTCGGACCGGAAGACAACACATTGTTGGGTATTGTTCTTGCCGGAGATGTGGCCGAATATGTAGTTGTAGATTTCTCCCAATGCCCCACGCCAGGGCTTTGTCCTGATGATAATATATTTCCTTCGATCCCATTATTGAAGCTCACGTGCCCAGACGAAAGTATATTCATCCTCATTGCGTTTTTCTTCTTCGATTCAGTTTTCTTCATCGATTCTGACTCTATACTGATCTTCTCCATCATATTTCGCCCGTTGGTAGCTGAATTGCCTACTCCGGGACTTGGCCCAGACGAAAGTATATTCATCGTCTTTGCGCTTTTCTTCGACTCCAAATCTTGGGACATCTCTGTGTAGGCATTGGTGACCTTGTGCCCCACTCCCGGGCTTGACCCCGAAGGCAGTCTATTGAAGGTGCCCAACTCTGATTGACTGCCGCCAATATCACTTGTATGGGAATTCCCAACTCCTGGGCTCGGACCGGAAGACAACACATTGTTAGGTGTTGTTCTTGCCGGAGATGTGGCCGAATATGTAGTTGTAGATTTCTCCCAGTGCCCCACGCCAGGGCTTTTTCCCGAGGAGGAGAAAATATTTCCTTCCATCGCATTATTGACACTCACGTGCCCAACTCCAGGGCTGCTGTGTGAATTCAGCATCTCGTGAAGAATGTCGGCGTTGACTTCGACTGGTGCGACTTCTTTAATACCCGCCGGCGCCTTGGAGCTACTGCCATCTCCTGGCGTAGCTTCTTTCTTTGAAAGCTCTGCTGCTATGATCGTATTATTGGCCGCGTGGCTCGAAATCTCAGAGTTGCTCCCTGGATTCGACTCCGAGTAGTTTGCCACATGTCCTCCTGAACCGCTATAGTTTTGTCTGGAGGAAGCCACGGCCACGGCGTCGAGGTCGGAATCGAAGATAACTGCAGAATTCTGATGCGAGAGGGCGGCGTTGTCAAAATGATGCTCCAAAACCCTAGCGTCCGCAAATTGTAGAGCAGACAATGTGGTGAATAATAGGACCAGGAAACCCATTATGCGGAGGGGATCCATAAAATGAATTGCAAAGGATATGATGAAATGGCAATATCTAGAATAACAAAGGTTGCTTGAAATTTGAGGCTTTCGTGAGAATAAATTCTCCTAATTCTCTCAGAAAGCCAATCTTCCTCGGACAGACAAAAGGACCTTACCAAAGATTACGGTTGGTAATGCGAAAGAGTTGCAGAGAATACCCACCCGAGATCCCTGTGGTGAGGTCGTTTGATGGAGAGTGGAGTAAGTTGGCATGAATATATATAGCTGTGGGGTTCCAAGTTGGGGAGGTAGCTTCAGCAATATGAAACAAAGGGGAAGTCTCGCAGCGGTTTGAGTCTTAATTCTCAGTCAAACAACGGATCTAATTTATATTATGTCCGCTGTAACCGCAGCATTTGACTTGAATGGATGGAAGTAAGCAAATGAATTGAATTGAATTGAATTTTGATGTGTAATTGTTCAAGTAAAGTTTGAATTTTTGAAGTCATCTCTGGCGGCTTTGAAAATAACGCATGCAATTGCAATTTGAAATAGCCTTGCCTTTCATTAATTGATGTACACTCCTCTTTCAGACCAGCGTTGACCGTATTTCCTTAAATCTTGTACTTTGTAGGCTTAGGGTAGGTCTAGGAGTCTGACCAACTAGAAGATTTACCGGGAGAGTGTAAAAGGGGTGTTAAGAGTCCCTTTAATTGATTTGAATTTCGATGAGCATTACACAAAATACAACGGTGGTCATCCCCCAAAGCTGCTCGGGATTCAAAAGGGGCGTGCTCCGTAATTTTGGCCGTCTCTTTAGGTGACTCTTTTCTTTTTTTAATTTTTAGAGCAAACACTTTTAGCAGTGCTGACTATTATCTTTTTACCGAAAATCTATATAGATGGTCAACGAGTCTATAGATATATTATAAATTTGATTTCGCTATACATATTTACCTTCTTTAAAAAATATATTTTTTTGCGTAATCATTAACAAATTGTAAATTTATCCTATTAAAAATTGGTGAGATTTATACATATAATGTTTAAGTTATAAAAAATACTTAATCTCTCAATCTAATGGATTAATAATCTCACATGTATATATTTTTAATTTAAATTATAAAAAGTTACCTACATGTGTAAATAGAATCTTAAAAATTATATATAGTCATTATTTTTTAATACTAATTTATATCATTATTATAAATAGATTATTATAAATAAAATTTTTCCTTAGGAAAAAAAATTAATTTTATTTCAAAAATAAAGTTTTTGTAAATGTTAATGGCATTTATTAAGAGTAGTCTTTTGACTTATCTGTTTAAGAAAAATAAAAAATATAAAAGAAAACATGAAAAATTAAATGTTGTAGTAATTATTTTCCTTCCTTTCTTTCTCTCTTTTTTTTTTTTTACCCTTTTGCCACCCTCTTTATTCTGGGTTAGTTGGAATCATTGCTAGTTCTAGTGGGGTTCTTTGTCTTAATTAGAAATTTTTAAAGCATGAATTCTTTTTGTACCCAGCATCTCATCCTCTTTGTGTGCCACATTTTTTTTGTTGATCTGATTCATAGATCACTTTTGATTATATACCATTCTATTTGTGTGTTGTATTTCCAACATGTATATGAGTACTCTCTTCTTATTCTTAGTTTGATGGGTTCTCTGTGATTTCCCCTTCTTCCTCCTCTGTGATGAAGGGTTCAAAAGGTCATCATCCTTTTGTTTTGCATTCCTACCCATTTTTCCTTTTTGGGTGCTTTTGTGCTTGGGGGCATGTGTCCTACAAATGTCATGTTTAGTAGCATGAGAAACATCTAAACATCATATTTTCATAATCCATAAGTAGGGTCCACTAGAATGTTTTATGTTTCATCTAAACGCAGTCAGGTAGACTTTTACTTAGATCCGTTTCCACACATTATGGTAAAATTAAATAACCATTTCTCCATTCTTTTAGAGTCCATATTTTTAAATGACCCCAAAGTGTTTCCAATATCCTCAAGAACCTTGTGATGCCAAAAGGGAAGGGGAAGATTTGGTAACCTCACCCATACTGACATTGTTGAGACCACTATTGTTGTGGAATAAAAATTTGGGAACGAATGGGGGATGAAAATCCCTACACTTCGCTAAAACCAGGGGCCTTCATTCAAAACTCTCTCCAAGTCATCCCAGGTATTGAATTGAACAATGAAAAAACCTTGTGAGCATAGGTATATGTCACAGCGGTTGGTCCGAGTTGAAAAAACCCATTGATGCAAAGCATCGGACTTGGGCCAAAACCTATTGAATATACAAATCACTACTCTAGATTGATGAATAGAAAAAAGTTGATTTACTTCTATTAGGTTTACCTCCATGGTGGACTCTTGTTGTTGTTGTTATACAATGTACGATCTAGGAGTGTATTGTGGTAGATTTGATTGATAAGAACCCTTACCTCATGCCGCATATATGTAGGAGACTGAACCTCCTAGGTTCTTGGATCCCAAAGAACCCCCTTGTAGCCTTAAATTCAAGACAATGACAGAATTTCTTGAAATGTTGTAATCCTATAACTGAAACAGATCTTGAAGTTGCTTCCCTTCATGAAGAAGACATTATATATCTGTAGGAAAACCCAACTAATTCTCTATATTCTACTTGAGATTCACCACATGATCCATACCTAAGACCCAAAAAAGGAATGACTCCCCATTAAGGCTCTTAACAAAAATAAAAGATTCCTCCTATTCCAATTCTTCCAACCCTCCACACAACCCAAATCAATAAGCATAGGGGTTTTTTTAGTGGATTTGCACTATTCTATGAGATGTTAGGGTTATGCAAGCATTGATCTAAACTTGCAGCCTAAAATGACTAGAGGAAGGGGCGATACATGCCTGATCCAATTTGATAACAATCATGTGCTAAAATAATATGTACATAACATATCACATGATCCCTTTAGAGCAAAAGTCACACCCTATAGAGCAAAAGAAATCCCTTTAAGAAAGTAGTTGAGAGTTTCATAAATGAACCAAGTAATCTCTCTTTGACCAACGCTTCATATCCCACCACCCTACCATCTGAAGGTATAGAAGAGTTGTGGGAGCTTTAGGATGACGGTAGCCATACCACTCCTGGGATCACTTAGATCAATGATCGACCTTTTCCTGCAATGATATGGTGTTTTCCCTCTATGTTCAGTAATAGTCTTCAATTGCCTAACTTGATTGTGTGGTTGCAGGCTGCAAATGACAATAACCCACAAGCTCTTCCTATGCTCAAAACCCTAATACTCAAAGCTAGCACAATTTTTCCCAACATATTATATGTGTGTGTGTGTGTGTGTGTGTATTCTCAGGACTTGAGAATTATGGACTACTCAATTCCCATGAGGGTATACAATCTATGAATTTTCCATGGAGGCACCAGATGTAGTGCTCTTGTTACTGATCATATTAAAAAGGTTGGCAAGGTTTATGCAATCTATTGGATGACACAAATAAGGCAAGCACCATGACCCAAAAATTCACCATTTAGACTAAACTTCCTCCTAAAAGGTCAAGGGAAGAGTCCCATTTGATACCCCAATCAAATCCAATTAAGAGTAGTGCCTTAAATGGGGTCAAAAAGAGGTGGAAGAGTTAACTCATGGGGTTGTCTTATTATTTTTGTGTGTGATAAAGCAAATAAAGCTACACAAAATAATGTGAAATATAACATGTAACCATCTAAATCTGATGTAGAGAAAAAATGCTTAACCAATTATGGTGCCATTTCTTGGTTTAGAAAGTTGGTTAAGGATTTATGGACCAAATTAGGTTATTGCCTTGTTACATTAGACTACAAAAATTGTAGTAGATAGTAATGACAACAACCTATTTAGCTCTAAACGACCACCTAATGAGTGCCAAAACACTCTTTGATTATAAATCTAGGGATATGGGGCTTAGAAGATGAAATATAGGCCCTTTAATGCCAAATTCCAACCTATAACAACAAAAATGACAACTTCCAAGTTGTATTTTCTATGGATTTGGGATCACATCCATCTAGATCAAGTGTCTAGAAAATTCCAATTATGAAATATACTTTAAATAAGACTAGAAATTAAATGTTTGACCCTAAAATAGTAAAAATAATAACTAAAAGTAATGTATAGTCACTAGACAATACTTTTATGATAACTTACTTGTATGGGGATGGAAATCTTGATCTTAAATGCAAATGTTGTATGGTGAAACCAACACATGGTTCAGATTTGCATTCAATTCACTAGATACAAAGTGTAAAATATGCCCAATGATAAACAAATACCAATGTATTTAACCTTGATTTATATCTATGTTAATTATCAATTTTTCGAAGGTACAAACTTGTTATTATGATAAGGCAATGTGAAAACAACAAGCTATAATAGTTAATCTAATGTGAAAAATAAATGTTTTGATTTTTCTTTAAATAAAGTAGTTGTTATAGATTATACATTGTACCAAACCATGCATACTTCACTTGTTGGGATGTGAAACATGTGCCCCCTTAAGTTGACGTTGTCCATGGTTAAGGATGTGGGTTTGGTCTGCTAGAGTCACACCCACGTGTGGCTTAACAAGCCTTTCTTGGACTTAGGATTATACCATATGTGAATGAATGAGTATAAGATCCTTTTTATATTTTAAATGATCATTCATAAATAATTCATTAACTTCAAAATATTAAATGCATGAAAGATCAAATCAGAGTATGCAAAGTTTAACGTGAAAAACCTTGTGGGAGAAAAAAAAAAAAACCTATCTTTATAAGTGCCTATAGGTACCAACCTATCGTTACAAATCTAGTCAGCACTAACCTACTAGAGCAATAACCTCCTTGGCTGACCACCAAATCGGCAAGATATTTAATAGGCACCAACCTACTAGTCGCCAATCTCCTTGACTAGGCTCAAACTTAGAGTAGCAGCCCCGGTTGTATTTTTCTTATGAACTCCATGAAAAAACATCTTATATATTTTGATGTTCAAATTAAAAATGGGGTTAAGTGAGGGACACAAATTCTAGAGACTAGGTGGTTCCTTTCTTGAGATGTTCAGTTACTTGTTGCAAGAGAAATTGGATTGTTTTGGGACAACCATTGAAGGTTAGTTGTTGTGTTTTAATAACATTGATTTTCTTAATTTATGGGTTGCAAAAGAGTACATAGACCCATGTTTCTTGGGGCAAGGAAAAATACAACAAACGAACAAATTTTTAATGAAAAACATAGGCAACATAGGGTACTAGCCAGAGGAGAAATTTAATCGGGGTCATGATTGCATGGAGGAGAGGAGAAAGGACACACTGAATTTAGAAATAATTCATAGGGAAACATCTAGGTAAGGAAAGGAAATGGAAAAAAAATGAACATGTAGAGAGAGGGATTACATAAAGAATTATGGAATAGGAGATTAGGGGATAACTTACAGAGAAGAAGCACCATGGATAAGAACTTACAAAGAAGAACTACCATGGATGAAGAAACATAGGGTATCACACACATCCATGAGACCCAGAGCTTTAATTATGTTGTTTGGACACTTTGGGCGAGAAGGAGGAAAAATGCAGAGCAATTAAGAATGCTCAGGATAATTGGATTTACGGAAGCAAAGGACACATGAGACAGAGCATATCGTGGACTGAACAGTGGAATAATGCATGTACACTTGTAGACAAAGGAAGAATTTATTGTTAGTGCAGTGTAACAATGGAAGAACTTTTGGTCTATTCTAAGGCTCTCAAAGTAGCTATTTTATTTCTAAATGACAAATAGAGGTACAAGAGGAGCTTCTCCAAGTGAGGGTAAATCTCATGAAACCTTGGGGGGATTAGCATGGAGATGGGTTTTCTCTAGTGTCCCTTGACATCCTGGAGCAGAGGTTTAGCCTTTGGAGTCCTGGAAAGAAGTTTTGGAGTCTCCTTTGCTTGTTTCATTCAGTTTGGCAGTTTATTATCGAGTCCCCTTAGTGGGTGGAATCACTATGTGACAAGTTCAAGGTGAAGGTGAAGCCTCTTGATCCTGTACAACTCATTAATTATTGAACAACTAGAGGGTGGAGGTAGTATTCCTCTTGATTCCCTAAAGAATTGTTAACTGTTATTCAATTGGTGGGTGGAGGTAGGAGGACCTCTAGAGTCCCTATTTCAGCCAGCAATTGGTATACAATCCCTTCAGAAATCCATCTCAGTCTGAGGAATCCGGCTTGGGGTGATAGCTACAAGAGAGAAATGGCTACAACTATCTACAATTAGGTGGAGAGTCATAGTCCCATACTCAGTTTCTCCAAGAATTACAAGATAAATGTTTCTTATGTATCTCTCCCAGTAATGAATGTGTGATGAATTTCTGGTTGGAAATGGTGTTTTTGTGAAAAATACATGGTTTTGTTACTATTATTACACAATTGACGAAAATATAGTGAAATATTCAAGGCATTGGAATACCCTACAAGAATATCAATTTTATTGCAGCAATATTTAGCATGAGAATTTCTTCTTATTACAACATGATGATTACATTGAAGATGAATCTCCCAAGGCAGGGAGCCATATTTTGTATGTTGTCTCAGTTTTGTGATAATGTGGTCAATCTTGGCTTGGAAGGCTAGCTACAACCATGGTACTCATCTTATTTGTTACCTTTCCTGTGTTTATTTATACACTGGTCAACTCTATTAGTGAGTTTCCTAGAAACCTCAAATAAGTTGTTGTGTTTGTTCTTGTTATGTAGGAGAACGTTTCTCTATGTGTAGATAACCACCATGTGGTTGTAATACATGTTGAGTTAGTAGTGTGGTGTCCGTTTTGAGCATTGGGATCCCTTCATGAGGCACCATGCCTTTAACAGAGGGTATTTGATAGTTATATGTGCAACCATGCCTAGAATTCCCTGTCCCAAAAAAGGGATTGTTGGTAGGCCCATGATCTGATCCATTATGTGCCTATCCATAAGGATCTTGTTTGTAATCAAACTTAAGGAAATGAATCCCTATTTCCTAGAGCAGTGTTGATCTCCTTGTGATCCTTTTAAAACCATATGTCTCATGGTGACTCTTATAAGATCACGGTGATATTTTGGCCCTTGGATGAGACCTATAGATCTCCAAGTCAAGATCTGACTGATCCCAGTATTGCATTGAAGACCTTAGGGACCAAAAATCCTTGAGGGACTTGATTAGTAAGTCTATAGCCTAAATGGATAGGTCCCTAACCAGTGTTCACCGTGACAGACACGATGGACCTGGGAAGAGGAAACTTGTTGTAAGCTCAAGAGAGATAGCACCAGATAGTACCTTAGCAAACCTTAGTGGCCATAGCTAGACTCTGGTGCAAGTCTAGATGTTTGTAGAGCCACCACAGTCAGGACATGTTAGATCTCCCTTGTGAAGGGCATAGAGTGTAGGAAAGTTGAAATTCCTTATGAAAACCACTAGATTCAAGAATGAATGTATTTCTCATGGCTCAAGCTCCAACCAGAAAATTCTTAGACTGGCTATGGGCAAAATCTTGCTATGAGTGGAATTTTTGTGAATTCAGGCATAGACTTAACCTTATAGCTTCAGTCGATTAGAACTTATCTACATGGCCTGACAAGAGCCTCGTCATGGAAGTGGTGAATTGAATGTTTTGATTATGCATTATTTCAATAAGGATGATGGAGGGATGACATGTCCTAGATGCATAAACTCAGAAGTTTATAAGGGTTGAGTAGAAGGGACGCCAAGGTTAACATGGAAAATTTGGTGGAGTGGAGAAGGTCAGGGGTGGGTCCTCATATTGGCTAATGGAAGGGCCCAATACCCAAGTTGAAATTCTATTGTGACTTGGAAAAATCTCAAGGTAGGCTCGCATAGATGGAATTAAGTTCACTATGCGATGGGAAAAATTATCATCCCAGACTAAGTCACTTGGAGGTAAGCCTTGGCACATTGAAGAGGAGACTCAAGATGAAAGGGGTCGAGCATACATGGTAGGTTGCCATCATGGAGAAGTTCTATTTGATAAAGTACATGCTAAAGCATAAGGCGGGAGGACCTAGGGTGACGTGTCCCAAGACTCCCATCCCAAAACTTAAATAAGAAATGCACAAAGGAGGAGCTAGGGAGAGTAAAGTTGGAATGACTTGAAATGAGAAATCATGGCAAGATTAAAGCAGTGAACCAACCATGAGTGAGGCCACATCGATAGGTGTGGACCCAGGCTCCACATCATCCCACAGGCTAATACTCGGGACAATAAGCCAAAGTGCATATTGACAGGGGAGAAGATGATGTAAGCCAGGCTACGGTGGTAAAAAATTGAGCATGAGAGTCCTGATATTGGTTTGAGGGGTGGACGCACCTTGAAGTTCAGCCTGAGGGACCGACCCCTGAATATTTACATGAGTGCAAAGGAAGAAGAGTCAAGTAACAGACCCCAGGAGACGATAAAGTTTGTGGGAGTTGTTGGCTCACACACACACACACTGGACTAATGCATAGCGCGGGAATTAGTGAGTCCTTTTCCATGAATGGGTCAGAAAGCTAATATGGCCACACCATGTGGTGGTAAATGGATGATTGGGATGCCACATGGTTACCACATGGTAGAAGGAGGATGAGGAAGTGGAAATTTGCAAAGCTATAACTCTTGATCCAGAGGCCGAATTGGGGTGATATTTTATATCATTGAAACCATCTCCCCAAGGCAAACTAATGGTGGTAGTTGTTTCAAATTTTGAATTCAAAAAGTAAAAATATTTATCCCATGTCTCTAACCGTACAAGAGGGATTAGATTAGAAAGTGAACATTCTCACCTTGGGTTAAGGTGGGGGTTGTCCACATAGCATCTAGGTTCAACATTTGGATTGAATGGGCTCTATCATGGGAAAATAATAGTAGGGTACTTGCAATGGTGTCATATTTATTTTTAGAAAATTAACTAAACAAATGTTTAGGTGTTAAAAGTCGGTTTATAATTGATTGATTGCATGCATGGATGATATGGTTATATTGTGATTTAAATATGGAACATGGCACTAACAGTTGGTGTTAATTGATATATGATTAATGAATATGCAATGCAGAGGTGGTGATTCTTTTGGCTTGATGTTGATTATCAAGGATATACTAACATGGCTTGTTTTGTTATAGTAAAGCTCACCATGGCAGCTCCAAAAATGCAAGTTCATGATCATGATTGTGTGTATTTATTTATCTCATGTTGTATCTAGAAATTTTGTGCGGATTACAACACATCACAAGAAACAAAAGACAATGAAAGACATGGGAATGGGGAATAGAATGGTGCAATATAGCTTCAATCAGTCACAACATGGAAATGAAGAGGCCAAATTTAAAGAAGAAGAAAGATCATTTGGCCAAGAGAAAGGGGAAGACTCACCTGATTGGTTGGATTCTTTGAGGAGCCTAGCAGCTAAAGTAAAGAGTTTCAAATAATAAAATGAAAGGCTAGTGAGAGATTAAGAGAGGCAAGTTGAGATAAATTCAATTATTTTTCAAATCCTCTTAGGTTTACAAAGATAGAGTCAGCCTAAGTTGGGGGATAGTCATAAATATAGGAGGAGCATTCGGGGTTAGAAGAGAAAGAAAATGGGGCATATGGTAGTAGGTCTAGGAAGAGGCATAGGTAGGAAAGTGAAGACATTATGAAGGAAGAGGCACCACTGATTACCCAAGAAGGAATAACCAACACTTATGTGCATCAATCTAGTAGACCTTCCAGCTCTACTACTGATCTAGGTGGATGTTGGTGGCCACCCACCTATCCCACTTGGACCTCCACAACTGTCTCTTTCAGTTTTTGAGTCTCCTTAATTATAGCACAATTTACTATTTTTAGCAGTTTTTTCGGGTCCTGAACTTTCGAAGCCATTTTGAGGCCCTAAACGATGTTTTTTGGAAAAATGGGAGCAACATGGGTTGATGGACCAATGTTGCTCTTCCCAAAGTTGTATTTCTCAAATATATCTTTCTAACGAGATATTGTGCGCGTCAAACGAAGATCATATGCCAAAGTTACGACCCGGGAAGTTGATGTACCAATTTACCCAAACGAGGCCCACAATTTGGCATTTCATCTTCTAGGGATAGGTTTTTGGATGTTTAGGGTTTTCCATTGTTTCTCAACAATAAATAGGTCTTCGAGCCTCATTGTAACAGAGTTCAGAGGCATGTAGCCACCAAATATTTTCTCAGAGATAAGCTACCATCGCCCTAGATGGTTTATTTCCATTTCTGTTTGTAAGCATATTTCAGTATTTTACATTAATGAAATGAATTATTATTTCCGCTGCATAACTGTATTTATGGTTATCTTTGTAATTTGTTGCGTTCCTGTTTAAATCTGAATCAGTGGCATTAGAGCGGTCTGCTCTTTTTCTATTTTTCTTTTCTTTTCCCCAACGAGGTCGGGATATAAGGAGTTAGGGCTTGAACTAGTCAAACCTTTGCAAGACTAGCCTCACAAATCCCGACGGCCTCCCATGGCAGATGAAGGCTTCCAAGTCAGATGCATGTTCCGACCCTGAGTCAGAACCCGACAAGGGGAATGACAAAGGGAAGAAAATCATTGATGCAGAGCCTAGTGCCACTGTTGCCACTACCAAGATCCAGAAGAATGAGCCCGAAGATCCAAAGGAGGGGGAGCAACTTTTCCACTCACAAATGTGGGTGAAGCGTTCGCCGCTGCAATTTGGGAGCCAAAAGCACCTCATTTCAGCAGAGGTCATGAAGCGGCTAGGACTACAGACCATACCACACCCGCAACCATATAGCATCGAGTGGCTTCACCAAGGATGAGATCTCTGAGTTCGCCAGTAGTGTCACCTTCCCTACAGCATCAAGCCCTTCACAGATGAGGTATTGTGTGATGTTGCACCTCTAGATGTTTGTGATGTATTATTAGGCCAGCCATACTTGTGGAGGTGACATGCTGTGTATGAGTCAAGGCCTCGCGTTGTTATTATTTCTTTGGGTAATTCATTATAGAGGATACTGGAGGTAGCCCCACCTACTGCCACCTCTTTGATCACTGCTAAGAAATGCAGTAAGATCATCTCACAGACTAGGAAATTTATTTTATGTCTGGTCCGCTCCCAAAGTAAGGGGAAGATCGTCACCATATCCATGACACCTGCGAAGGGTTCCTTCATGCAGCAGCAGCAACAAAGCGATACGGTCATGAAAGAACATAGGAACAACTTCTCCTCACCCACAGGGGTACCACACAAGTTTCAAGTGGGCGAAAAAGTCTAGTTGCATCTGTAGAAAGAATGCCTTACAAGAGCCCATCAGAAGCTCAAACCACTTTGACATGGTCCTTACACCATTACCAAGGCTATGGGAAACAATTCTTTGGAGCACAACATTCCCCCATTCCTTCACTTGCACCTAGTGTTCAATGTGGACTGCCCTCGACCATGCTTGCCACCATTACTAGACACATCATAAGTTGCAAAATAGCTCATCAGGGACCCAGCTCAATAGAAGCTTCATCATCTCAAGGAGGAACTGAACGCAATGGGGACCATTGCTTCCTAAGGGGGGAGGAATGATCTAGGTGGATGTTTGTGGCCACCCACCTATCCCACTTAGACCCCCACAATTGTCTCTTTTAGTTTTTAAGTTTCCTTAATTGTAGCACAATTGACTATTTTTAGTAGTTTTTCAGGTCCTGAACTTCCAGAGTCGTTCTAAGGCCCCAAAAAACGTTTTTTTTGGAAACCTGTGAGCAACATGGGTCCATGGACTGTTGTTTCTCTTCCCAAAGTTGTAGTTCTCAAATAGATCTTTCTAACGAGATATTGTGTGAGTCAAATGGAGATGGTATGCCAAAGTTACAACCCCAGGAAGTTGATGCACCAATTTACCCAAACGGGGCCCACAGTTTGGCATTTCATCTTCTAGGGTTAGATTTTTGGATGTTTAGGGTTTTCCATTATTTCTCAACAATAAATAGGCCTTCGAGCTTGATTGTAACAAAGTTCAGAGGCATGTAGCCACCACATCTCTTCTTAGAGATAAGCTACCATCGCCCTAGCTGGTTTATTTCCATTTTTGTTTGTAGGAATATTTCAGTATTTTACATTAATGAAATGAAGTATTATTTCCGATGGATATTTGTATTTATGGTTATCTCTGTAATTTGTTGCGTTCCTATTTAAATTCGGATCAACTACCAGAAGGCACCATCATCGCTCCCATCATCATCATCATCATAATTAGGGAAGAAAGGAAAAGGATTATATGCCATAAGAACTTAAGAAAACAAAACCACCCACATTTGATTAGGAAATGAAGAAATCTGAAGATGCAAAAGCCTGGTTGTTGGGCATGAGGAAATCTTTTAGAATTCATGATTATTATGGAAATGTGAATTACAATATTGCCACCTATAGCTTGAAAGGAAAGGAATACATATGGTGGGAAGATCTAAAAAATGTCAGTGACATCATTGAAGAAGAATTGACTGGCAGTGAATTTGAGAAGATTTTAAGGAATTAATATGTGTCCAAGTGATATTATGACATCAAGGCAAAGGAATTTTATGAGCTCAGAATAGGACAAATGTTAGATGAGGAATAAATCACCAAGTTCCTAGAGGTATTGAGATACGTACCATATCACAAGGATGAGAAGTAAAAAATCCAGCAATTCATTAATGGCCTACCTCTAGCATTCAAGGATCAGATTGAGACTTTGGAACCCCAAATGTTGTATGACGTCATTAAGAAGTTGAAACTCTGCTGTGAGAAGAAAAAGTGCAAACCAGAAATTAAAAGTGACTGGAAAGCCAAGGACAATATTGGACATAAAAATAAATGGCCCAATAAATCCACAAATAAAAAGGAAAGTAAGCACCCAACTACTATAAATCAGTTCTAGTAGAAAATCATGCAAGTTGTTGAGGGAAATACACAACAACCAACAATAGAGTAGTGAAAATATGAATTTAAAGAACAACTAAAATATTGGATTTATGGTGAAAATCACAGGAAAAGGGACTGCCCACATCAGAAAAGAATTGGGACAAAGTTTTACAATGCCCCAAAAGCTTGCACAGTGGGTGATGTGGCTTGCAATTGTAGGTTTTAACCCCGTACAGAAATTACCTGCATACGAATTCTAAAACACAGAAAATAAACAATGTGAGAGCATAACACATAAAACACATATACACAAAGATTTTTCCCTGGATCCCAAAACCGGGACTACCAGCTTGATTTTTTCATTATGCTCCTTTCAATGTTACAATACATATTTATACATGCCAAAGCATCCAATACCATGGACCGAAAAACCATCGCGTCAAAAACCATGTGTGAAAATCATACACAAAACCATAAGTGGGTTCGCCCAACCCAACATAGGTTCCAAAACCAAAATTTTCCTGGGCGCTGCCCTGGACCCCATAAAGTGGGGTTATGGGTGCGTCTCAAACCCCCTGTGAACCCCCCCCCTCCACTACACAATTGACGCAATGAAGGGGGGCTCCGCCCCCGTCCAACCCCTCGGTTAACTATGTGGGCTAGTCGTTGAAAGAATATAACACAACCCAACATTCTCCCACTTTTTGTTTTCTTTCCATAGGGGGCCACAAGAGAGCTTAGTCATTTTTCCAGCCCTGAAACACCCATTGTCTCTCTACACCAAGAGAACTTCTCAGAGCTCACAGATTTTGTCAATGCATCTGCAGTATTCTTCAAAGTGTCCACCCTTACCAGCAACACCTTTTTGTCTTCTATCATATCCCTCACAAAGTGATACTGAACATTAATGTTCTTTGTCTTTGAATGGTAAGAAGGGTTCTTTGCCAAGAAAATTGCACTTTGGTTGTCACAGTCTATCCTTATAGCTCCATGTATTAACCCCATACTTGAACACAATCTCTGCACCAAACTGCTTCCTTGCTTGCATGAGTGGCTGCCATGTATTCTGCCTCTGTAGTTGATAGTGCCACTATAGATTATTTCTTACTCATCCAACTGACTGCACCTCCAAATAGGTTAAACACATACCCACTTGTAGATATTCTATGATCCATATCTCCATCCCAGTCTGCATCAACAAACCCATGAATATCCAACATTCTATCTAATCTTGGTCTTCCTTGGTAACACAAACCATAATCACTAGTGCCACACAAATACCTGAAAACCCGCTTCACTGTTGTCCAATGCTCCTTCCCTGGTTTTGACATAAACCTGCTCAATACTCCCACTCCATGTGCAATGTCTAGTCTAGTACAGACCATTGCATACATCAGGCTACCGACTACACTTGCATATGGAACACAGGACATCCTCTTCCTCTTCTTGTGTCTTAGAACACTGTTCAACAGATAAATTTACACCTACAGGAATAGGAACATTCACCCGTTTACTATCCTACATATTAAATCTCTGCAATGTTGTCTCGACATAATTCCTCTGGTTTAACCATAGCTTCCTCTTTGCCCAATCTCTTTTAATTTCCATGCCCAAAATATAGTTTGCAGCACCAAGATCTTTCATGTCGAATTTGGAGGACAATTGGGTCTGCAAATTTTGGATAATTTCTTTGGCATTTCCAACTAGCAACATATCATCCACATACAGGACGAGATAAATAACACGGTCACCAATTAATTTAAAATACACACAGTGATCTGCTTTGCTTCTGGTGAAGCCATGTCCCCGTATAAATGCATCAAAATTCTGATACCACATCCTTGGTGACTGCTTTAACCCATACAGAGACTTCTTTAACTTGCATACCAGTTCTTTCTTACCCTTCATTGCAAAGCCTTCAGGTTGCTTTATGTAGATCTCCTCTTCCAGATCCCTGTGAAGAAATGATGTCTTCACATCCATCTGTTCTACCTAAAAATCAAAAGCAGCAGCAACAGATAAAAGTAACCTAATAGAAGTTGCCTTGGCAACAGGAGAAAAAATATTACCAAAATCAATTCCCGGCACCTGGGAATAACCTTTTGCTACCAACCGAGCTTTTTATTTCTCCACCTTTCCTTCTGCATTTGTCTTCTTCTTGAACACCCATTTTTTGCCAATGGGTTTCCTTCCAGTCGGCAACTCCACCAGATCCCAAGCCTCATTTTTGTGCAAATATGCCATTTCATCAACCATGGCCTCTTTCCAGAGTTTTCCATCCTCTGAATATACTGCTTCCTTCACAGTTCTGGGATCGTCATCAGTAATAGATAAAGCAAAATTTGAATAGAAAGCAGATGGACTATACCTTTCCGGTTGCCTTCGTTCTCGAACTGATCTTCTCACACCCGGAGTTTGTGGCTCTTCATCTTCTGATTCCTTCTCTGCTGTAGAGTCTGATTCTTCCTCCTTAAGCTCAAACTCTATCTTCTCAGATTCCTTTGGTTGGACTTCATGTTTAATAACATCTTTTACCTCTCTGAACACCACATTTCGGTTATACACAACCTTCCTTGTTACTGGGTTCCAAAGCTTATAACCCTTTAAACCATCCTTATACCCAATAAAGATGCACTTTTCAGATTTACTGTCCAACTTGGTTCTTTTCTCCTTTGGAACATGTACATATGCATCACATCCAAATATCCTCAGATGTAAAAGAGAGGGTTTCTTACCAGTCCATACCTCTTGTGGATTCTTATCCTCCAACGCTAAAGAAGGTGATCTGTTGACCAGGTAACATGATGTCTCCACTACCTCTGCCCAGAATTCCTAACCTAACCCGACACCACTAAACATGCTTCTTGCCCTTTCCATCAACGTCTTGTTCATTCTTTATGCAACTCCATTTTCCTGAGGTGTATATGGAGTAGTCTTCTGTCGTGCTATACCACACTTCTTATAGAATTCTTCAAATTCCTTGTTGAAAAACTCTCCACCATTATCTGTCCTCAGCACTTTTATCTTCTTCTCTATCTGGTTTTCCACCACAGCCTTAAATTCTTTAAACTTGTCAAAGACTTCAGATTTCTTCTTAAGGAAATATATCCATGTATTCCTTGAGAAGTCATCTATAAATGATACATAGTACACAGACTTACCCAGTGATGGAGCCTTCACAAGTCCAAACACATCACTATGCACAAGATCTAATATTTGTTTCGCCCTCTTACTACTAAAGGGGAAACACGATTCTGCTTCCCATATACACAATTTTCATAGAAATCAAAATCCAGAGAGCTATTACTCATACCTTCTACCATACTTTTACCATGAAATATTCGAAGGCCCTTATCTCCAATATGTCCAAGCCTTTGATGCCACACCATGGTCTTCTCTCTAGAGACCACTAGATTTTCTGCTCCACTTTCAAGAACCACAGAACTGTTGCACCCATCAACAACCGTGCTACCTTGTAGCTTGTACAGAGTTCCAATCCAAACTCCCCGCATCAACACCAGTGCTCCCCGAACCATCTTGCAGGTATCCTTCTCAAACACTATTTTTACACCTGCATCATCCAACTTGCTAACATAAATAAAATTTCTGGCTAATGCAGGAATATGTAGAACACCGAGAAGTTGTCTAACCCTTCCACCTTGTAGCTTCAACTTTACTTTTCCACGACCAATGATTCTAGCCTTCCTGTCATCCCCCAAGAAGACATCACCACCATCATATTTCTCATACTCACAGAACCACTCTCTATGGGGAGTGAAGTGAAAGGATGCACCTGAGTCAATCAACCATGCCTCATGATCTACATGTGTACTTGAAGAAGCCAAGTACACATCCCCACCTTCATCTGAGGTAGTTTTTGCCTCTACAAAAGGAGCATCATCAGATCCCTTTCCTTTATTAGGAGCTTTAAATTCACAGTCCCTTTTGAAGTGCCCTTCCTTTCTGCATTTCCAGCACACCACCTTGACAGGTTTTCCTAGAGATTTAGATCTCCCTCTAGATTTAGATCTCCCACTCGATGACTTATTTTTTTTTCTGTTCTGGGACTGTCCTCGTACAGACAAGGCATCACCATTCTGACTCTCCATATTTTTCCGTCTCATCTCCTCTACTAGCAAGGCTGAGACTCTTTCATCAAACTGCAAGTCAGTTGCATTGTTACCTATTGCAATAACTAGACTATCCCACGAATCTGGTAGAGAACACAATAAACTGATGCACTTATCTTCATCTGAAATTTTAATATCAACAAATGCTAACTAACTTACCACAATATTAAATGCATTCAGTTGCTCTGTCACCAAGTCTCCATCTTTCATCCTCAGGTTATACAACTTTTTCTGCAGGAACAGTGTATTCACTAGAGACTTAGATTGGTAAAAATTCCCTAACTTGTCCCACAAATCCTTCACTGTAGCTTCCCCTGATATATTCAACAATATTGAATCTGAGACACATAATCGTATTGTGCTCTTGCCTTCCAATCCAACTTCTTCCATTCTTCATCGGACACTCCCGTTGGTTTAGTACTCGGATCTACCGCGATCCACTGATCTTTATCCACCAACAAATCCTCCATCTTGAGTTTCCACAACTCAAAACTTTGACCATTAAATTTCTCGATCTCTATCTTTCCACTACTCGCCATCTTCTTTCACCACCAGAATCGATCTCGCAATTCTCCCACTGAACAGGGTCTACCACAGGCCTGAGCAAAACCCCTCAGCAACAAAGGCCTCCCCTTGAAGCCAAAAACAACTTTGATACCAAATGGAGGTTTTAACCCTGTATAGAAATTACTTGCACACGAATTCTAAAACACAGAAAATAAACAGTGCGAGAGCATAACACATATACACAGAGATTTTCCCCTGGATCCCAAAACCGGGACTACCAGCATGATTTTTTCATTATGTTCCTTTTAATGTTACAATACATATTTATACATGCTGAAGCATCCAATACCATGGACCGAAAAACCATCGCGTTCAAAACCATGTGCGAAAATCATGCACAAAACCATAGGTGGATCCGCCCAACCTAACATAGGGTCCAAAACCAAAATTTTTTGGGGCGCTACCCTGGACCCCATAAAGTGGGATTACGTGTACACCTCAAACCCCCTGTGACCCCCCCTGCCCCCCGCGACATAATCGATGCAACGATGGGGGGCTCCGCCCCCCCTCTAACCCCACGATCAACTACGTGGGCTACTCGTGGAAAGAATATAACACAACCCAACAGCAATTTTCCTAAAATTTATGCAACAATGGACAATTGCTAAGGAGATCACCATGCATCCATCATTAAGATGGAAGGTGAGATATGAAATCAATTTGTTTCCATTTTAATTTATCTCGGTTATAACTATAGTCATGTTAACTCGGAGCTTGTGAAAAAATATAATTTGGCCCAATAATTGCAAGTAGAGCCATGGTTGGTTCAATTGGAAATGGAATGAAGAAAAGAGTGAGCCATTGGGTAAATCGTGTGTAATTGAGCTTCAAGGCATGCCAAGAACAACATACCTAAACATGTTACCTTTGGGGGTGTACAACATACTAATGGGTATGGATTGGCTATATAAGCACCATACCAAGGTTGAACGTTATGAGAAGGAAATTGAGTGCCTAAATGAATGGGAAGGAAAGGAATATTGCACGAGAAGCAAAAGCCCAAGTTGGTAAGGAATTTTTATAGCCATGCAGGCCAAGCACATCTACCAATAGGGTTGTCATTTGTTTGTTGTGCAAATTACTAGTGATGACAAGGCCATTAGCCATGCTGAAAAGGAAGAAAGTGAAATACTACAGAGATATCTTGTGTTGCAACAGTTCAGAGATGTGTTTCCAGAGGATAATCTTGGATTTCCTCCTCACAGAGAGGTATAATTTTCAATTGAGTTGGTATCTGGAGTAGCACTAGCAACCAAGGCAACATATTGGATGAGTACGTCAGAACTGATTGAGTTGAAGCTACAACTAAAATAAATTCTTCATAAATGATACATTTGGCCAGGTGTGTCACCGTGGGTAGCTTTGGTATTGTTTGTAAAGAGAAAAGATGGGACACTCAAACTCTGTATTGACTACAAGTAGTTAAATAAAGTGACCATCAAAAACAGGTATCAATTGCCACAAATTGATGAATTAGTTAACCAGTTGAGAGGAGTAGTAGTGTTCTCCAAGATTGATTAGAGGTTTGGGTCTCATCAAACTTCAAAATCAAGTAATTGAACAAGTAAAAGTGCAATGGAAGCACTTTGGCCTAGAGGAATCCCCTTGAGAAATTGATAATTCCATGTGGGAAGCATATCCTTTTTTATTTGTTGGTTGAAGAAAATGTATATGTTTGTAAATATTGTATAAAGTTGTACATATAAAGCTCCATAAAACAATATGCATTTTTCTTTTCTTTTCGTGTACTATATATTTCGTGGTTTTGCCATTAATGAAACATATTTATGTAAACAATTCTTTCAAATGAAATGATAAACATATTTATACTTCTTTAAAATGAATACATAAACTAGGTTACAAGCGTTGATCACACCTGTTACCACCAATCTCTCAATGCACCAAATTGTACTAGAAACCATATATTTGTACTTGAATACTTGTGATCTATCAATGCTCGAGATAAATTATGAATTATCACCTCTATATAAAAATTCAATAAAATGTGAATGATCAAAACCCTAAAGATACTCAAAAGAATATATGGAAATAGAAAGGTCACGCACGGCGTCTCATTAATTTTAATGTTATATTTAATATATTTAAAATATGTGTTATGAGGACTTTTTAGGAAAGGGTTTGTTCATCTCAATGTTTTGTGAGTCTGTGTTTAGTTTATTTCCATATTTTATTTATTAGTATTTAATTTAAAAAATAATATAAATAATTTAGTAAATTATGAGGATATTAATAAATTTAAGAGAATAATATTTTAAGTGAATTTGTTTAAGTAGAAATATATATATATATATATATATATATATATATATATATATATATATATA
This sequence comes from Pinus tabuliformis, assembly GCA_031772625.1. Lineage (NCBI taxonomy): Eukaryota > Viridiplantae > Streptophyta > Pinopsida > Pinales > Pinaceae > Pinus > Pinus tabuliformis. The sequence goes on along the minus strand of CM062818.1, from coordinate 822,720,129 downwards.
TTTTGAGGAATTTGATTATATTTTTTTCAAAAATTTTGTAACTGAGAGTATTTGAATATTTTTTTAATGGTGGAAATGGATTCAGGGCCCTCAAGATCCCTTGCAACATATTTTTTTAGTGGTGAAAATAGATTCAGGACCCTCAAGAACCCGTGCAGCGTCTCAAATTCTTGAACTTGACAATTGTAATATAATAATAATAAAAAAAAAAATCAAATTTCCTCAAAATCAAGCTGAAATTTCGGAAGAAATATGGTTATTAAAATTAAATATTAAATTTGAATATATATTTACACTAAATTAAATATTATACAATATCTTTTAAGATTATTAAACATATTATTAATATGTAATTTTTTTTACTTTTTAACTAAAAAGGTGAGGATTTAATGTATTGGTCCAATATGGTCAACAATGGTTCAATATCACATTGTGTTGGTCCAATATGGTCAACAATGGTCCAATGTCATATTGTGTCAAAGATTGTCTCAATAAGAAAATCAACCATGGTCAAACATGGTCCAATGTCGCATTGTGACAAAGATTGTCTGAGTATGAAAGTCAACGATAGTAAACTTTAGTCAACCATATTTATTTTAAGGTTTATAATATTTATCCGTTGGGTTTTTAGTATTAATCCCTTGCATTTATTAATCTAAGGGTTCATATTTCTAGGGTATAATATTATTCATAGGGCTCATAGTATTAATATTTAGGTTTGTTACAAATTCATTGGGTCTATAATCATGGTCAACCATGGTCCAACATCACTTTGTAACAAATATTCTCTTAATATGAAAACCAACCAATGTCGCATTGTGACAGGTGTGTCTTAATATGTAAATCAAACATTGTCAACCATGCCTGTCTCTTATTCCAACTTGACATTGTGACAAAGAATGTCTCAATATGAAAATCAACCATGACCAATCATTATCCAACATTGCATTGTACCAAAAATTATCTCAATATAAGAAAATATAAGAAAAAAGAACGCATTTCTTCTCTCCATTAATATAATATTTTCTTACTTTTAAGCCATTCATTAAGTTTAAGCGGTTCATTAAAAGTTTGAAAAATCTAACTTAATATAATATTTGCTTACTTTTAAGCCGTTCATTGAAAGTTTAAGAAATCCTACAATGGAAAAAGTTAAAAACCTCATAGTACATGCTTCGGAGCCCTATAAAACCTACTTCCACAGGCAGCCGAGGCACTCCATGAACCATACATTTCATGTTACGTTGCTTTTCTATTTGATAATAAAGAACTCCTCCTCTTCCCCTAATTGAAACTGACTTATTTTGGTTGTGGATGACATTCAACATGACATTGGAGTATTGTTGTATTCAAAATTTCACAATATTTATGTATACGAATTTACTATGATTCAACGTCATTGTAGCTCTATGAATCTGACCCGCCTTTATTGCCACTAACTCAGACTTTTATCGGGAGAGCATTGAAGGGATGAGAACAGTCCCTTGAGTTCGAATTGAATTTTGATGAGTTAGACAGAACACAGTGACAACCAAACCCCACTAACTCAGACTTTTACCAAGATGAGCATAGTCACTTAAGTTGAATTGAATTTTGATTGCGGTTAGACAGAACACAGTGACAACCAAACCCCACTACACTTTTACCAGGATGAGCACAGTCACTTAAGTTGAATTGAATTTTGATGGCAGTTTGACAGAACACTGTGACAACCAAACTCCAAAGCTGCTTGGTATTCAAAAGGGGCATGCTCGGGGACCATAGACTCTGAGTTGCAGACTCTAATTGCCATAATTTCCCCGCTTTTTTCCATGACGTTTGAAAAACAAAAATACTTTTATCACTTTGGACTCGTTATGTTTTTTTTTCTGAGAAGTGCCGTATTTGACTTTGAAGACTTCAGTTTTGTAAAAAACAAAAGTGAAAAGTATGACCAATGAGTTTACAAATTATATAACTTTTTTTTCAAAATATATAAACAATAAATTCAACTAAGAATACTCTATTTCATCTTCATTCATATATTTTTCTATTCTACTTCCATCTTCGTTCATCTATTTTTCTTATTCTACTTCCATCTTCGTTCATCTATTTTTCTTATTGGAGGTGAAGAAAAAATTATTATTTTTAAGTGGATAGATATATTTATTTAGAAATAAGTTTTTAAAATTTTAATTTTATTATTAATAATCATCCAATAATGATCGAGATTTAACTCATAAAATATTTTTAGTAATTATTATAAATCAAAGTTTTAAATTTATCTAAAAAATTGTTATGTTTTTTTGCTACTAATTAATTATTAAATAAAAATATATTTGAACATGTGTCATATAAAATGAGTTATGTTTTTTTGACATGTAATATTAGTAAACTATGGTATTGTAACATAGTCTATTTACAAATTAATAATTTATATGCAAAAATAAACATGAATCTCCATAACTAAAAATTTTACATACTTTTTCAAACATATAATATTAGTTTTTTTAATAATAAAAATAATTATAATACTAATAATATAATTTAAATAATTTTTTATGTTATTTTAATTTTGACAATATGAGATATATCATAAGGCAAGTCATTTGATACCTATTATTGAATATATAAGTTTAATCCACATTAAAATTTAACATTAATGAAATTTTTAAATACAATTTGTTTTCATCTAAAAAAATTAACTTGCTCTTCATTTCTTCTCTCATTTGTAAGAAAACTTATTCCTTTTGGAGATTTGATCCAAGAGGAGGAAATCCCACTTTATCCATAGATGCAATAGCCATTTAAGTGTAGGTTTTGTTACTTGACAAGCTAATTCATAATCCACTTTTTTGGAGATATAAGAAACACTTTTTTACTCCAATAATTGAATGTTCACCCAATAAAACAAATTGAGTTAGAGATTTAACTCTTATTTGTCTTGTGCACATTGGATGAGATTCATCATCATAAATGTAATTGTTATGTGAGTTGACTAATTGTTTATTAGTTGGATTTGAGAAATTTAATCCAAATAAAATAGCTCCTACTTTAATGTTTGGTTGAGATATTTCCTCAACTAATTGATTGTATGGTTACAATAGAATTTTATCTTAAACTAATAATTGATTGTATGGTTACAATAGAATTCTATCTTAAACTAATACTTGTTGTATTTATATCTGATATTTAATAGACAGCGAATCAATTTTGGTGTGAAATTGTTTTTTCAAATTGGTATGGAAGCCGGTGGTTCTATGGGTAACTCCCTTCAGGGAGGGCCTAGGATATCCCTTAAAAGAGGGCCTAGGATATCCTGTTGTAGATGTAGATTTAATTAATTGGTGTAAGTCGTGCGTTTAGCAAGAGCATATTGTGGTGTGTGTTGTTTACCCCTTTCAAAGAAAAACCTGACTGATGTGGCACCCTGCTTGCATCATATTGTTCCGACATTTCTGTTGAGTGGTCAATTCGATATTTTTTGTGGCTAAGTGGAGGAATGAACCAACCGACTGACTTATATCAAAGCATGTACTGCAAGGTTGCAAGCTTCTTTGTCGTCCTGTACAAAACCACGAGGTGCTAAGAGTGGGAGTCGTGTTCGTGATCTGTCTCACTATAATCACAGCTTTGGATTCCTCAAAGGTTAATCTGGAGGTGTCGTTGCACAAGAGTTGTTTGGTTGGATGCGAAATGCCAGCAGGATCCAGAATCATAATATTTTTGACTTGCATGCTCTTGATCGAAATCCCCTATGTCTATTATGGGGCGACACCACGACCTTTTGGATCTGTTGTTTTAAAAAAAAAATCACGAGAGTTGCCTCGTTAATCATTCAAAGAAGCCATGGCAGAAGCGTTGCAAACTCACATGTTTTGACGATATTTCATTGGTTTCTACATTTGTCTCTTCGCAACAAGTAAACACAACGGAATTCAAATGCAATCTAATATTCAACCGTGCTTGTGCAAATGAGATATTTGTTCCAATGACCCACTAAAAAGGATTCGACTTCATCTGTCAAGTTTCATTGTCACTGCCACTTCGAGCAATATTTTTGGCATTGTGCCTCTATTGCCCCTACACTAGTGGTAATCTTCCAATTGCACTATAGGAGGTGCGGCACCACCAACCCTTTTCTTTTTAACAATACTAAGGGTTGTGGACTACACCTTACTTAGTTTATTTTTCAACAACTAAGCATATCTTTCATTAAACACACACAGCGAAAATTTTCATTATTAACATATTATCACCATTAACATTCAAGTGCACAGTGGAATATCATGGGAGGGGCAACTCCCTATAATTATGAGTCTGCCCGTATTAATAATGATAATATTCATAATTCACATATAAGTTTACAACGGAGGGAAACCCCAAGTTTCACCTTCTTACTTATACAAATTCACCTTCCTGCACTCGTTGTGTAGCCTTGCCCAGCCACCGGGCAAAGTCACCAGTTCATCATTTCGTCATGCCGCCCGTCGTCGTTCACCCTTGCACGGTCCACCCGTTCACCAACACTTTCGTCACACAACTCGACTTCTGTTCCAACGTTCAGGCACGCCCACCGCGACTGCCCAATGTTTCACTGTTCGCACGTGCATCGTCGCATGTTCAACCTCACCCTGACGCGTTCACCAACTCGCCCTTCGATTCGTTCACCGACCACCCAACACTTCATCATGTCGTCGTGCCGGTTGCACCCGCACGCCCTTCGTTCACATTCGTCGGCTCTCCATTCAGCCTCACCCAATGCACCGTTCAGTCGGGCGCGCCTGCTCGAGCTCGTCTCGCCCGACTTGCCCTTCCACCGTGCGCCCGCACTCACCGAACCGTTCACTCGTTCAACCGAACGCGCTACCCATGTGCACCTGCCTATCTGCTACCCAACCTGCACCCTGAACAACCGTCGAACCACTTCACCGTTCACCCTACTCCCCGCGGTCTGCATGCACCTCTGTGGCACCCACAGTTGCTCGACCTGCAGCTAGGGTGCTTCAGCCCCATGTCTGCCTGCACCTTCGCTTAGATTTCAGAACACCTCCAACTTCGCACCTTGCTTCCCTTGGCTTGTACGCTTGTTGATTCACTTGAGTTTGATGATGAATTAACTCTCCTCATCGCCATACTTATACTCTTCCCTTGCCATGGTTAGCACATCAGCTCGCCCAGTTGACCCACCCATTTAGCCTTCGTTTTAACTTTCTTGCATGTCGGCCCTTTGGTTGGGCGTCCCCACCTTAGACCGCCTCCTCCTATATACCATCATCCAGTCTCAACACTTAGCCATTTTCTCATGTGGCCTCGTGTTTCCTTTCTATGGCTGCGGCATTTTGCTTGGCTCGCCCATGCTCCTCCATCGTGCGACCTTGCCAAAACTCATCGCAGCTTCGGGGTGTTACATCCTCCCCCACTCGAAGTCATTGTCACCCTCGACAATCTTCCATCCTAGCAACCTCCTGTCACCAAGATATCATCCACACAACTGTGTATATGGGTAATCTAGATTCCACTACTCAACCTGCTTCACGCCATAGATATGCCACTGTTCTGCAAGGAATCATGTGCTGGTACCCCTCATGTCGGTGATTAGTTTGGTAGCTAATCCAACCATGCATCACCTCCACAAGAACTCATGCCCCACATCGTCATGACTATCCACTGCATGCTACCTGTCAACTTGTGTCATCTCACCCCTAGGTGCCTACTCAAAGTGTTTGGAGACTCACTGCCATGAGCAGCTAACAGTGAGACTTATGCTCCATGATAGTCTAAGATGATGAGGAGGGAGTAGAGCCTGAAGGCTCTCCCTCACTAATCAACTCAATCCACCTATTCGGATCCTCCACTTCCATTCTCTCCAAGTATGCCTCCCGATCCTCAATCTGAATATTTGGCCTCACATACTCTTCGTCATCGTCATCCTCCACTGCTTCCAGCCTCTTAGATAGATCCAAGATGCTATCTGACAATGTCTTGATAACCTGTGACTACTCCATAAGCTTTTCCTCTGTAGCAGACAACTGCTTACAGATCTATTCATCTTTCTTCCCATTCTCCATATTCATCGCTGTCAGCTTACGTTCGGGCTTAGTTACTCCCACATTTGGTACACCAATGGGTACATCCTCTCGTCCGTCGTAAATGTACAGTTTCTTCATATGGGGAACAATCATCGCATCGAATTCCTTCATGAATTCTATACCCAGTACAACTTCATAGTCATCTATCCACACCACAGTGAAATCGAATTTCCTTGTCCATTCACCAAGTGTCACATCCACTTTTTCAACTACACCAATTAGAGAGTCTGGAGGTGCATTCACTGTCTTCATTTGTGCCTGCACTGATACAAACTTCAGCCCAATCCTTCTCACAGTATCCTCACTCATAAAGTTGTGAGTTGCTCCATTATCCACCATAGTAAGCACATCAGCACTCCCAACCTTCATTTCAACATATTCCAATTTGTTTCTTTCCGGGTCTCTCCTAGAGATAGCTTCCATAGTCGCTATAGCTCCCAAAATCTGCATAACCCCTACTGAAGTTTCTTCTTTCTTCACATTGGACTATGGCAAGGCAGCCACCTTTGGTCTTGAAGGACAATTCTTCACCATGTGTGGTTCCTCACAAATCCAACACTTCAACGGTTTCTTCTTCTTCGACTTGTCATTCGATCTCGAAGTATCCTCTTTCGTAGTCTTCTCTTTCATTTTGTCATACTTATTCTTCTTCTCATAGGAACCCTCATCGTAGTGTTCCACCACACGATCCACATCAGCAAAATCCTCCTCAAGTGTCTTAATATTTTGCCTCTTCACTTCATTCCATGCCCAAGGTTTCAGACCTATGATAAATTTGAACACCTTGTCCCTTTTCGCCATATCTGAAAGTTCCAAAATTGCACTTGCGAACTCTCACTGATATGCCTACAGACTCCCCATTTGCTTTATATACTTTATCTTCATCCTTGCATCCCATGTTTCGTCTTGTGGACTAAAGTGGGTTTGCAAAGCCTTCTTCATGTCATCCCACGAAGTTATGTCTCCAGCAGTGCCATTGGCAATTTGGTCCATCCTCCTTTGCCACCACTTCTTAGCATCCTTCGTCAAGAATTGAGCAGCTACCTTCACTTTGTTTTCCTCATCAAATAATCCCAAGCGCTCCAAGTACTGTTCCATATCCCATAGAAATTTTCCAAGATTTTTTGCACTCCTCTTTCCATCATAAGAATCTGACTCTTTGACTTTGACATGAGTCACACCTCCACCTGAGTTGTGTCTTACGACCTTCTTCAAAACCGCGATCTCATCCAGAGCATCGTCAAAAGCTTGCCACAATTTCAAGATTTCAGCCAAACCTTGATCTCTTGCTTCACCAATATTCTTGATTTCTTCTTTCGTTTGTGTATACTCCCATCCGTATACTTGTATCAAACCTTGAGGTCTTCAAGTTCCTCCTTCACTTTCGCATAGTCTTCATAAACGACCTTCATTGAAGTTATGTCAGAACCCAATTCCTCCATTCGTTCCAATACCCTGTTCAGGAAAGCTTCTCCCGCATTATGGCTAGATTCACCCATCATGATCTGAGGTTCTTCCACCATCTCTGCTATCTTCTTTCTTTGCGATCTTGTGTAGACCATAAACTATAAATCTGAATCACCTTTCAGACTTCTTCAACCTGAATCACCAAAGCCTGCAATTCACGTTTCTCTGAAACTAACTGTCACAAAGTGTACTGGGATCAGCTCCTCGTCATGAACTCTATAAAGCTCTGATACTGCCTGTCATGCCTCTACACTAGCGGTAATCTTCCAACCGCACTATAGGAGGTGCAGCACCACCACCCTTTTCTTTTTAACAATACTAACGGTCATGTACTACACCTTACTTCTATACTTAGTTTATTTTTCAACAGCTAAGCATATCTTTCATTAAACACACACAGCGGAAACTTTCATTATTAACATATTATCACCCTTAACATTCAAGTGCAAGTGGAATATCATGGGAGGGGCAACTCCCTGTAATTATGAGTCTGCTCGTATTAATAATGATAATATTCAGAATTCACATATAATTTTACAACAGAGGGAAACCCCAAGTTTCACCTTCTTACTTATACAAATTCACCTTCCTGCACTCATTGTGCAGCCTTGCCCAGCCACCGGGCAAAGTCACCCATTCGTCGTTTCGTCGTGCCGCCTGTCATCGTTCATCCTGTGCATGGTCCACCCGTTCACCAACACCTTTGTCGCACAACTCGACTTCCGTTCCAACATTTGGGCGCGCCCACCGCAACCGCCCAACGTTTCACCATTCGCCTATGCACCGTCGCACGTTCAACCTCACCCGGACGTGTTCACCAACTTGCCCTCCGATTCATTCATCGACTACCCAACACTTCACTGTGTCAACACACCATTCATGCAGATTTCACCGTGTCGGCACACCCGCACGCCCTTCATTCACGTTTGTCAGCTCTCTGTTCAGCCTCACCCGATGCTTCGTTCAACCAGGCGCACCTGCCCGAGCTCGTCTCGCCCGACTCATCCTTCCACTGTGCACCCGCACTCACTGAACCGTTCACTTGTTCAGCCGAACGTGCTACCTGTGTGCGCCCGTCTATCTACTGCCCGACCTGCGCCCTGAATGACCACCAAACCACTTCATCGTTCCCCCTGCGCCCCGCAGTCTACACGCACCTCTGCAACACCCACAGTTGCTCGACCTTCGGCTAGGGTGCTTTGGCCCCGTGTCTGCCTGCACCTTCGCGTAGATTTCAGAACACCTCCAACTTTGCACCTTGCTCCCCTTAGCTTGTACGCTTGTTGTTTTGCTTGAGTTCGATGATGAATTAGCTCTCCTCATCACCATACTTATACTCTTCCTCCACCATGGTTAGCACGTCGGCTCACCCAGCCGACCGACCCATTTGGCCTTCATTTTAACTTTCCTGCACGTTGGCCCTTTGGTTGGGCACCCCCATCCGGGATCGCCTCCTCCTATATACCGTCGTCTAGTCTCAACACTTAGCCATTTTCTCATGTGGCCTCGCGTTTCCTTTCTGCGGCTGCATCGTTTTTCTTGGCTCGCTCGCGCTCCTCTGTCATGCGACCTTGCCAAAACTCATCGCAGCTCTGGGGCGTTACAGGTTCATTACCAAGGTGGATGGTAGGTCGAATGAGAATAGCATGAGTGCTGGTCGAATTACATGGATGTTCTATTCTATGTGATGCTATGTTGTTGTGTGTTTTGGAAGGGGGCAACAATATTAATTAGTAATAAATTTTATATAAATCATTAGAAGTTTGTTTTGTAAAAATATTAATTGATTGTGAATTCTAAAATTAGATAAGGAGGTTATTTTGTAATAACTGATTTTAGATACATTATGTATCTAAACGAATTTTCTATACAAATAGTGAGTAGGTTGACATCCATGTATTTGGGTAAATGGGAGCTCATCCATAGAATGACTAGCAGCTCAATTTTTATTGCAAACAAGTGATTGATTGTGTAGAATCAACTATTTTAAGAGATCAAGTGGTGTAAAACTCAATATGGATGGTTGTTGAACTAGTTTGGCATTCAATAATTGACTTCAAGATATCCGTAATTTAGGAGTTCGAGAGTGGAACTCGGGAATCGAGTTTTCCAACTACACCTTCATGAGGGTTATGAGACAACTTGATGGAGTTTTCTCTATGTGATTTCGAATATGTTTAAAGAAGCTAATGAAGGCTTTGCATACATGAGGATCAAAGACAACTACTGGTTAAGGAAGGGACTTGGAGATTTAACTCCTACTTGTCTTGTGCACATTGGATGAGATTCACCATCATAAATGTAATTGTTATGTGAGTTGATTAATTGTTAATTAGTTAGAATTGAGAGATTTAGTCTAACAAAATAACTCCTACTTTGGTGTTTGGTTGAGATATTTTCTAAACTAGTTTATTGTATGGTTAAGATAGAATTTCCATCTTAAAATAATACTTGTTGTATTTATATGTGATGTTTAATAGAATTCAAGTAGGTTTTGGTGTGAAATTGTTTTTTCAAATTAATATGCTTAGTGAATTAATCTTATGATTAATTTAAAGTTTGTATATACATGGATAACCATCATACTCTTTGGTTGTGCCTTTGTGTTGGTCCTACTTAGGTTTTGGTAAGGATGAATGCATGAAGATGGGTTACACTTTTGTGCCAAATGTGGCGATGAAACTTATATTTTTCCTCTTTTATCAAATTGAAGCCCTCAAATTTCATATAAGCATTGTGAATTTTGATTTGGATTGTTGTCCTAATGATCTTTTTTTGCAAAAAAATAGTGTTGTATAATCTCTCAATTTTCCATTAAATGCAATACTTTTTGTTGCAAATTTTCACACATATTAAGAGGTATGTGTGTGTTCACCTAGCATAACTTAGTTTAAAATGTGTAATTTAATATATATATATATATATATATATATATATATATATATATATATATATATATATATATATATAGATATATATATATTATTTTTATTTTTATTTTTATTTTATTTTATTTTATTTATTTATTTATTTTTATTTTTATTTTTATTTTTTTATTTTATTCTGAATTTGTCTACTCCTTTATTGATACAAAATAAATTTATAGAGAGGCCACAACTCGAGATGTCTAGCCCAGAGATGTGGCATGCTCACATTGCAAAGCCAAACACTATTCAAAAAAATCCTGCTGAAGACCGACCATAAGGGCTTCTAGGAACATGACCAAGACTAGTACATAGAAACAGAAAAACACCATTATCGTGACTGAAACTGAAGACTGACCCGTGGAAATTCAGCAACCAAAACAAGATGACTGGGCTCAGGCAAGAAAACAGAGAGGCACTGCCCAAATCAAAATTGAAGTCAGACCTGAAAAACAGCTGTGACTGAATTCGAGACCAAAACATATTTCCCGAAAAATGCCGCCCACGCAGGGGAAACTGGCTTTTGGACTTTGGAACTGAGGACTAAACATGAGAACCTTCGAGCCACGGAGAGACAAAAACCATTGAACGCAGACCTGATTAGGCTTCATGAGAGGTGGAGGGATGCTCTTCAATGATGAGGCACCCATAATTGTAGAGGTCTTCATCCTCGGAGGGATGGCCCTCTTTGCTTGAAGAACCACCGCCAGAAGGGACACTCGGACCAGCCTGATTATCCTTGACCTGGGTTGCAATGCATTTACTTGGACCCAGAGCCTTGCTTTGCTTGTTATCAAACTGAGTAGGGCCATGCCTATCTTCCGCCCTCATCTCCAAAGTTGCCCCAGAGGTCACGGCATCCTGAGTAGAGGTAACCTCACTAAGCTCAATGGTGACTGAGGCTAAAAAGGAGACATTACTGAGAGTACAGAGGAACTGAAGATGAGCTGTATTAGGAGGAGAATTGAGAGAGCGCACTACCAAATTGAACTGCCCACGACCTTGTCCACATCCACTCCTGGTAACAGGATAACGGTCAGAGCAGAAGTCTGAGGAGAATGACGAGGGTTCCATCGTGGAGGAGGAGGCTTGGCGGTTAACTTGCCCCCAGGAACTTCCCCTCCTGCAACTCATTCTCTAGCGCAATCTGGGCATAGTGGGAAGAGCAGGAGGTTCAGAATTGACTGCAATACTGTGGAGGCAGAAGGGGACTAAGAGTGGCTGTGCTTCAGTACCCAGAGGGGTAGTGGGAGGGACAGAGGACGAGCTGCTATTACAAATGCAGAAATGGCAGTGAGGAACCTGAAGGGCCAGCAATAATTCCACCTAGCGATCCAGAGCCCAACGATTCCCAGGGCTGGTCCGGGAGCGCGGCTCTGCAACAGTGAAGGAATGACGCGAGCGCAGAGGAGGAGCGCAAATGAAACCAGGAAGGGGTGACATGATTGAAGAATGAACAGGCTGATAGGGAGGGACAGGCTGCGTTAATGCAGCATTGAAGTTGAGAGCATATGCATTAAAAACTGTAAATGCGCGAGGCCAGGTGGCAGTGGTAATGAGCCACGCGCCAACCCCTATAGCCGCCCACGTACCATTCGAGCCATTAAACACCCGGATCCAGGAGCGATAGATCTTGTTGCACCAGGAGAGTGTAGTCTCGTTGGAGTTGTATATCATTGGAACTGTTCAAGGGGCCAGAGAAGAAAGGGAGCTGCTGATCGGCTCCTTGATTTTCCAGTCTATCTGCTACCTTATTGGTTGTTCACCGAATATGCTTGAAGGTGATGCTGCATGGAGCCCTGAACCATTCTTCAATTTGTTCCAGTCTACTTAGGAGCCGCCAGATCGAAGCGATCTTTGCTGCTGAAGAGCCTGATTGAATCTGAATGGCAACCTCTATTAAAACTTGAGAATCCCCTTCCACCTCTAGAGGGAAAAAATTGTTTATTTCTGCTATACAGATGCCCTTCCATAAGCCTTCAAGTTCGGCAGCATTGTTGGTGTCTCTTCCAAGCGAACCATGATATATGTGCAGAACAGAGCCTACAGCATCTCTGAAGATACCACCATAACCAGCCAGCCCAGGATTGCCCTTAGCAGCTCCGTCAAAGTTCAGTTTGTAAGGGTGGATGGCAGGAGGGGACCAGAATTGGGGAGACTTAGAGCGAATGGAGGAGCTGGGCTTGATATTAGCTAAGAAGGTGAAATCCAAGTTCCAATTAGCTAGAATGAGGCATTCCTAGGGTGAAACTGGCAAATCTAAGTCTTGCCAATGCCTTAGAGCTAGAGTTTCTTGAAGTTTTTGCTTAAGAAGAAGCCAAAGAGTGTCTAGGGGCTTACTGTGATTTTTGAAGATTCTATTATTTCTTTCCTTCTAGATGATCCAGTAGACAAATCCTGGTAAGAGGTTCCAGAGGGAATTGAGTAGAGGACTTTGGAAAGGATGCCGAGGCCAATTCCTGATGGTATTTAAAATATATCCCACACATCTGCCCGTTCTTCTATTACACTGTGCTGTTCTCCCCCAAAGTTGATTTGCTAATGGGCAGGTGTCCAAGAGATGCAAGATGGTCTCTGTGTGAAGATTGTAGTTGGGACATCTGGAAGGCCCAATGAATCCTCGCTTATGTAGATTATCCCAAGTAAGGATCCATTTTTTGCTTAGTAGCCAGAGGAAAGTGGAGACCTTAGGCCATATACTTGGTTGCCAGACCTGATCCCATAACTGATCCTTTATGTTCTGCGTGGGTTGATAGAGAAGATGGTATGCTTCCTTGGTAGTGAACATACCTTTGGGAGTATATCCCCATCGCACCTTGTCCTTCTGATCAGATAGTTTAATTTTCCTGAGTTTGAGCTCTTGATCGATCTCTTCATAAGTTTCCTCCTGCCAGTTAGCTTGCCAGGTGTTAGCTGTTCTCCAAAGTTGAAAACCTTGAGGGGATTGCTGCTGGACATGGATTTGAACATTTTTCTGCATAGTTGCTTGCCACTTAGGTTTGTGAAAGAGAGAGGCGAGTTTGGGAAGTTGTTGCCAAGAGTCCTCCCAAAATCTTGCAGTGGTACCCGAGTGGATTTCCCAGAAGCTGTGCGCTTGAATAAAGGCACTATGTTGCTTGGCCGCGTTCCAAATCAGCGAGCCAGGGGTGGTCGTGCTGATGCGGATGAGATTCTCCATTGGACTGCCTGGAGCATATTTGGCCTGCCAGAGACGTGCCCAGGGAGTGTGCGGTTTTGAGATCCAATTCCACCAGATGCGGGCGCCCATGGTGTTGTTGCTGTGGAGGGGATCCCTCAGACCAAGCCCACTAGCTGACTTCGGAAGACAAACCTTCGTCCATGTGACCAGAGCCCATTTTCTGTTGTGGCCTGAGGAACCCCAAAGAAAGTTTCTTTGAAGATTGCAGATATTTTTTAAAACCCATTTAGGGGTAGCTAGGATTGAAAATAAATACAGAGGCATGGATTGGAGAACGAATTTGATTAGAATAGGCCTACTTGCAATGTTGAGCGAGCGGTAGGTCCAGGAGGAGAGCCTGGTTTCTAAATTGTCAAGGAGGGTTCTCCAGGAAGCATGTTTAATGGCTGAATCAAACAAGGGAGCTCCAAGATATTTCGAAGGAAGCATGGCTATCGGAAAGCCCAGAATCCTGGCTATATTTCTCTAAGTGAGAATGGGAGTATGGAAGAAGAAGAGGTGGGATTTAGAGGCATTGATAGTGGTGCCAGAAGCTTCTGAGAAGAGATTGAGAAGAGACTTGAAGGCAAAGGCCTCTTGAACAGACGGATGGCCGAAAATCATATTGTCATCGACAAACTGTTGGTGAGAGATGGGGGGTTGACCATGTAGAGAAATTCCCTTGAAAGAGTGTGAATTGATAACAGAATGAAGAAGGTGACTAAGTCCTTCGGCCATGAGAACAAAAAGGAACAGGGAGAGAGGATCGCCTTGACGGATACCTCAGGAAGGACAAAAGGGTAGGGAAGGAGAAACATTAAGAAGAATGGAGAAAGAGGGGGAGGAAATGAGATTCATAATCCATCAAGTCCAGGTGGCATTGAAGTCAAAGGCAAGTAATATATGATTGATATAGGTCCAGCTGAGCTTATTGAAGGCTTTAGAAAGATCTAGCTTGAGAATCATACCTAGCTTTTTTAGGATCTTGAGGGAGTGGATCACTTCATGCGAGAGGATGATACCGTCCAGAATCTGGCGCCCTTCTACATAGCTAGTCTGCTCTGGAAAAATGAGGAGAGGGAGGAGAGGTTTGAGCTTGTTCGCCAAGACTTTAGATATGAGTTTGTAAATTACATTGTAGAGTGCAATGGGCCTATATTTGTCAGGTGTATTGGATTCTTCCACTAACAATGTAAACTTTGAAACGGGAACTGATACTGTTACCCGTTTCGTAGAGATAGCTAAAAAGTGACCTGATTTTGAAAATGGGTGATGCAGAATGCACATGTTTTTTCTAGAGCATAGTTTTTGGCACTTTAGTTTTTTTTATGTACATCACATTTTAGAATGGTAGTGATTTTCATGCTGATTTTAAAAAGTGAGCATTCTGCATCACACTCCTTTTTTATAAGCCCTGTTTTTTGGCTTTAAATTTTTTAATGTATAAAATGTAAATAATTATTTAGTAAATTTGATAATTTTTGAAGTGGTCATTTTCTTCACATTTTCTTGTTTTTTATTATAATTAAAAAAAAAAAAATCATGAGGTTTTTACTGTTTTGCATTTTTAAATTAGAAGGTCGATATTTAGACTTTTCGATATTCTACATATTTATACATCCTTAATTAATTTTTCAATCGACATGAAATAATTGTTTCTAAAAAACAATATTTTTTAACAATGGACATAAAAATAACCATTTTTAACATAAATATAACTAAAAAACTACACGTTTTGATAATTTTTTGTTAGAATTGACATGTCAAAATCACAATTTTTATACGATAATTTTAACTAAAAATGGTTAAATAATAGCTTTTTCTATGAATTTCATGTCAAAAAAATAATAAAAATCACTTTTTTTTTCAAAAAATAATGATTAACTTAAAAATCAATGCAAAAATCACATATTACCAATATTGAACGTATAACAACCCTAATTGAGTGTTTATTCTTCTCATAAAATGTTAAAGTCAAAACATTGCAAAGCTTGATTTACAAGCATAACTTAAATTTAATCAACAATGTCACGTAATCCAAACTCTTCGTCCTCTAGAGTTTCATCATTGTCCTCTTCCACAATATTTTCTGTTTCATTTTGCTCATTTTCCTCTTCTAATGGGTCTTTGATGTCTGTGAAACTCCCAATGTATGTCTTTCCAAACATTCCATGTAATGGTGGTTGGGGTTCCTTTGCCTTTTTTTCCACACGTGATTCACTAAAGTCCCCTTTCTTCAACCCAATTTCTTGCATTGCATCTGGAAGAAATTGAAGAGCATTAATTCTTTGCTGAATGAAATTGCACTGTACTAGATCTTTTTCAATTGCAATGCAATTTCTTCCTTTTTGAAGGCAACATGCTAGTGTTGTACCTAATTTTCAAGCACAAAAGAAATAATGAACTAAATTAGTACAATGACATATTAATTAAAAAAATAACATATTGAAATTCAATTCCATATAATAAAACTTACCTGAGCCAAAAAATAAATCCAAAACCCAATCTCCTTCATTTGAACAAATGTCTATAAGATAGTTAATCAATAACTGTGGTTTTTGATAAATGTTAACTATCTCTCCTTTTGCTTCTTTGTCTTCATATGTTAGTTTTCTCACAACAGCATCATAACTCAGTATTTGGCTATGACTCTTTCTGTCTACCCGATTAAAAATCATAGACATATGGCTATCATCTTTTGCCCAACTATCAATATGAATGAACACACAATCATTTATAAATTGTTGATCTTCATTGTGAAGAAGATTTGACTTTTCCCTGTAACATGAAATAGTAAAAGTTAAATTAACTTGTACATAAATAAATTTTTCAACATTAATCAAATATACATTTTAAACGTCTTACCATGTAAGCTGCATCCTTTAATTTGTTTTCCCCTTGAAGCTTGACAATATCATTGCCAATTGTGTGTCTGAATGAAATGTCACAAATCTCCATAATGGTGATGACGTGACTTCTACAAATCCCGCAACCACTTTACTAAAAGCTTGATAAGTATAAGGGTCACTATCATAGTCAATGTTTGGAATATTGAAACCATGGGGAATATCTGCAATGACTAGGGCATAATCCCTTTTAGGTATGAGTTTAGCAATGTCTTCACAGTCGCCTTGTATTACTTGATATTGAATAGTGTCTAGCCCATTCCAAATGAAATGATTAAGAGTTGGATCAAGTTGAATATCCTTAATACGTTGCTTCCTCAGTCTTTCGATCTTTATCTTTTCGATAAAGGTTTTGAAACTATCTGGCACTCCATTATCATCCTTCCTCAACTTTTATAAAATAAACAAATATATGTGTAAGTTATAAATTAAAAATAGTACACAGGTGAATAAAAATGAATGTATAAATCAAGATACCTTTTTAAATGCAAGATAAAAAGATTTTAATGTTGATGTAGAACTTGAATCTGGATAGTTGCGTACGACATCATCCCAACTATCTTCATTCAACAATCTAACCATTTGTTCTTGAATTTTCATGTAAACTTTGTGACTGCATAGATAAAGTAACAAAAAGTTAATATAATGATATGTATAACAAATACTACCAAGAACAACATGTTTTATTTAAAATATAATTATAATCTAGAAATAAATAAAAATATTTGAAGAAACTTACTTTTGAAATTCTTCAGACATTTCCTCCAATGATAATTCCCCTGACCTCACACGAGATAATATTGTTTTGACAATTTTCTCATCTTTCACTCCTTGCATCGCCCTCCAAGGTGTGATAGTCATATCATCTGGAAGATGCTTCATTTCAGGAGCTAATTTAATGTTGCCACATATGAATGGCTTAGACTTTTTGACCTTCTGGTTTTTAATGGCAATGTCTTCCCACATGCCAAAAATCTCATCAATCAACCTCCAAACATCTCCAGTTCTAAATGCCAATTGGAAAATGTTATCAACACCTCTGAATAAATCACTATGTTTGTTGCCCTTTCCACCTTTTGAATTGGTTTTCTCTTCAATTTGATATCCTATTTCCATACAACATTCCTTTCGGAACTCTGCAGTAACTTTTGTCCTATCCCCACCACATTTTTCTTCAAATTCACTATGAATAAATCTAACCCTTTGGATGAAATTCATAGACATCCTATATTCATTATCTGAATTATGATTCCATGCCACTAACTTTGCTTCTATATCAGATAAACCAGCGTAAATGATACATTTCATTGTTTCAAAACGTAGGTTATTAGGATATTGCTCCATCAATTGTCTTTGAGCTTCTACAGAATGGTTTCCCCCAAGCACATAATAATTGTATTCAAAACATTTTGACTTATCAAATGCTTCTTTGTTGGGAACTTGAAGTGGATCAACAAGAAGCACATAACTAACCACATGAGCATATGGATTGTACCTCATCAATGTCTTCAAGTTGTGAACATGCAAATGATGTGGCTTTCTAACTTGATATTGACATTGTCCTTCACTTGCTTTATAGGTTTTCCTGACATTAAGCTGAAATGTGCGACCACCATCAATTAAGTTTCTCTTTGTCAAATTCTCTCGAATGACATTTTGTTTTGTTTTGATAATGCCATCTTCTAAATCAGCTCTTGGTGTAATGATTTCTCTGCTTTCTTTTGAAGTTTCACTAGGTTCTTGACTGCTGGTAATGACTGCATCAAAATCATCAACTCTACTTTTCTTGGTCATAACATTCCCACCAGAGTTATTCTTGGGCATTGTTACTTTTGGATTTTTATGGCTCTTCTCAGTTCCAATGTCATCTTCAGTAATGACAACATATGTTTCATCGTCAATTTCAACTTCATCGTTCTCAAAAGTAACTTGTTTACCCTTGCTAGATTTATCCACCAGAGACCTTTTTTTCTGATTCTTTGGATGTAGTTTTGTAGCATTATCAATTACTTCATTTTGCCTTTTTTCCATATTTTCTTCTGACACTAAGTAAAAACTGCTGACAACTTTCATGATATCATTCTCAATGAAATGAATGCCTCCCAACCTAATTGAACAACTTTCAACGAAATTCTGCCAAACAAAATATCATATGTCAATAAAAAACAAAGTTAAAAAATATAGTGAGACACTTTAAAAAACGCAAAATACAAATATAAATAATAATACTTACGATGTTTTCTGTCATCTCATTTACGATTTGACTACACAACTTTGTAGATACCTCGCTCATGTCATACAATGAATATGATAGTTGGTATTTAACCCTTTCATGTGACTTGGGAGCTTTTGTAAGTACGTAAACAACTTCAGTGTCTGGTACCGAACACATATCTACGACTCTTCCCATCACTTCAAAAATTCCATTATCATTCGGTATATCGATATATAGATATATATTCACATTTGCGCTTTCTCTTTCTTTCACATACCACATTCTTGATGGAAATTTCACCTCTTTCGAATTCTTCCAGTCTGAAATCATCTTCTTATCACTTGAGGCACTTGAAAGATTTGTAGCCATGAGCTCAGGTGGAGTTCGTTCACCAATGTTTCTTTTAGATGCACCTTTATGAGTCTTTGGTCCAGAAAGATTCACTGAAATTCTCTTTGATGCCATTTTCCTGAAAAATAGAAACACATAAATCAGTAAATAATAAAAACATATTGACTTAAAGTAACAACGAAAACATATCATAAATTTTAATCAACAATCGCCCCACCCACCACCCCTCATATTCCAAAAGGACATGCATTAACATTCCAGTGTAAAAAAGTAAATCATGAATAAAACATTTTGCTGGGGCGCCCTCACCGACCCACCCCCCCCCCCGCATGGCATGGGAGCCCTCACCCACCCACCCCCCCAAGCATCCCAACCCCCCCACCCCGGCGGCCCGGGCGCCCCGGCCCAACCCCCACAACCCTCTCCAGCCCGGGCGCCCTCACCCGCCCGCCCACCCCAACTCTCTCCCTACTCAGCCCGCCCGACCGACCGACCCAGGTGCCCTCACCCACCCCTCTGGGCGCCCTCCCTACCTCTCCCCCAACCCGCGTGCCCCGCACCCCCTCATTCGCCCGCTCCAACCCTCTCGGCACCCCACCCCTCCGGGCACCCTCGCCCACCCACCCGCCCCACCCCTCCGGGCGCCCTCACCTGGCCCCCCGCCTGGCACCCTCACCCACCCGCCCGCCTCACCCGAACCCCCCTCCGCCTGGGCTCCCTACCTCTTCCCACACCCGCCCACCCCACACCACCTCACCCGCCCGCTCCAACCCTCCGGCGCCCTCACCCCTTCGGGCGCCCTCGCCCGCCCGTCCGCCCGGCGCTCTCACCCACCCATCCGCCTCAACCGAACCCCCCTCCACCCGGGCTCCCTACCTCTCCCCCAACCCGCCCACCCCGCACCCCATCATGCACCCCTCACCCACCCGCTCAACCCCTCTCGGCGCCCTCGCCCGACCCCTGCCCGGCGCCCTCGCCCGCCCCCCCGCCTGGCGCCCTCACCCACCCGCCTGCCTCACCCGAACCCCCCTCTGCCCAGGCTCCCTACCGCACCCCCTCACCCCGCACCCCTTCACCCGCACACGCCGCACCCCCTCACCCACCCGCTCCAACCCGCCCACCCCGCCCCTTTAGGCACCCTCGCCCGCCCACCCACCCCACAACTCTGGGTGCCTTCACCCGGCCCCGGCCCGGTGCCCTCACCCGCCCGACGCCCTCACCCACCCGGCTGCTTCACCCGAACCGCCCTCCGCCCGGGCGCCCTCGTGCAGGGGCCACCCGGGCCCCCCGCACCCTCGCCCGGCAGACAGGGCGACCCTGCCTGCCGGGCGAGGGCGCAGGTGGCCCGGGTGGCGCCTGCATGAGGGCGCCCAACCTCGTGCAGGTGCCACCCGAGCCGCCCGCGCCCTCGCCCGGCAGGCAGGGCGACCCTGCCTACCGAGCGAGGGCGCGGGCGGCCCGGGTGGTGCCTGCATGAGGGCGCGCCCCCTCGTGTAGGCGCCACCCGGGCTGCCCGCGCCCTCGCCCGGCAGGCAGGGTGATTCCGGGAATCGCCCTGCCTGCCGGGCGAGGGCGCGGGCAGCCCGGGTGGCGCCTGCACGAGGTCGCCCTGCCTGCCGGGCGAGGGCGCGGGCGGCCCAGGTGGCGCCTGTCACGTCCCTACACCTGCGGTGATCTTCCAACTGCTTATAGCGAGGTGCGGAACCACCGATCGCTTTCTTTTCACCAATACTCACTTTCGTGGACTACGCCTAATTCACTTGTCCTTACTTAGTTTGTGTTTCGTAACCAAGTAAAATGCATTTATCCTTTATACTTAATGAAGCCCACACTCATTCATTATCCATATGCAATTAACCAAAAACATCAACAATTGCAAACAAGTATAAAGGGAGGGGCAACTCCCGAACAGTGTGCCCAACAATATATTATAACAGTTTCTTCAATAATACATCATCAAGTATACTTGGCAAAACTCCAAGTCTATACTTAGAATAATCTACAATCAAGGCATAGAACAGCCTTTACAATACATGTGCCAACCTCATACGGTAGGAGGGTGCTCACTCGAGACACCAAGAACTCCACCTCTAAGTCCTGCACAAAACTACCCTTCGGAATTCACCTAACACACGGAACTCCTTGCCACCCTTCAACCGAGACAATTTGCGCAACCTTTAAGTCCAATGCGCATGAGATATGCGCATTTACTTTACCCCTACTGCACACTTCTTCCTCTTATGCGAAGGTCTTGTGAGCGAATGTCCATGGTGAAATGAACTCTCTTCACCTTTCATTTATATGCATCAACGTATGTGTTAAGGGGGGGTGTGCAGCCCCATGGCCGACCCCCACATCAATGCACATACGCCCAAACATACATCGGCCTGCCATTGTGCAAGGCTTCTCCAACCAAGGTATAAACCTTTCGCCTCTACGTATTTTTCCCACTAAGTGTCGTGCGCCCTTATGTATCATCGCACTCTATCGTCGCATATGTCTGGAGGATTGTTGCATATCGTCACAAGTGGAGTGCCCGCCCATCGCATGTCCGCCCGCCCGTCGCACCGATGTGCGCCCGCCGTGCCCGTGCGCCCGTCGCACCTGACGCTCAACCGCCCGAGTTTGCGGAGACCTTACATCCTCCTCCACCTGAAATCATTGTCGTCCTCGACAACATACCATCTCGGTAGCTCTCCACCAATATCATCATCAACCATGATGTCGACTCCTCCATATAAGGCAAACATCCCTGCAACATATATAAAGCTCCATCTCCATCATGTCTCACCTTAGCAACCAACTGTCACCAAGATACTCCATACCAATGTATGTCATATATCAGATGCCCATGATCATCGACCACCTTGTCACAATCTCCTCATGATGCTCTCCACCATGGAAGGTTGATCCTTCTAATTCAAGCTACATGTCCACTGCAACAATGTGTCAAACTCCATCATGTCATCACCACCATGTGCAAACTGCCCATGATATGTCAACAAGTGCTAACACACCTCAACCATGTGCCAACATCTCATCTCAACAATATGTCATCTATCGGAAGTCATCTCAATCCATGATCATCAACCATCATGTCACAATCTCCACATGCTGCTTCATTGTGGAAGGCTGGTCCCTCCATCTCAAGCTACATGCCCACTGCAACATATCGTGTTGACCTCATCATGTGTCGTCCTCATCTGAACTGCTGCCATGATACTCCAACACAATGCTAACATATCTCTGCACACTGTTAACCCCCATGTCTGAACTAGTTGGGTAGCTAATCCAACCGTCACGCCCAAACCATGAGAATGCACATCCTCATGCCACCATCAGTTGTTCCTCAAAGCATCCTGTCACATCCTGAACTCGATCAAGAATCCATCCATATAAGTAAACCATGCTCAGGCCCATGAAGTAGTCCTCATCTCAACTGCAACATGTCATCCATGATGTTTGGTGTCAATGTGCTACACAAAGTCAGCCACATCTACTCCAACATCATCCATATGTGTGCCTCCTCCATATGAAGAGACCATCTCATCAAACTCCAACTCTCGGTATGCCACATCCAAGTTCATGAAGCTACCTCCATCACATTTGCAATGTGTCAACCCTCAAGTCTCCATAGAAACAAGTATCTACTTGTCTCATCTATCCATGTGCTGCCCATGACCATAGATCAATCAACTCCCATGTGTAAAAGATAGTTGAGTCTCGGCTCAACTCATGTCCAAGTGTTGCCACCAAGGCATCATCATCATCGTAACTCCATCACTCCAAAGTGCCTCATATCGATCCTCCACATCAAGTCGCTCTTTCAAGCCATTCCCATACATGTACTCGAAAGTATGCACCCCATCCTGCATCAAAGTCTCTGACCTCAGTTCCTTAATGCATCAAATCCTCTAAGTCCACCATGTATGAAGTCCCCAAAAGTCACAACAACCTCGTGTCATCATGAGCTCCATAAGTCATCCCCAACCAATATCTCAGCAAGCATACAAGTCTCGGCCCAAAGGTCTCTGTAAGATGCCTCAGCTCTCCATGTAGTAGGAATGCTCCATAGCCTGTTCACAACTCTATCCAAGTCCATGGTCTTGTTGCACAAGAGTGTACAACCTCTCCATAAACTCATAAGTAACAAGTCTCCATGTCACACTAGCAAATCCATCTGCACAACATCCTTATCTTGGCACTCTTCCTTGGATGTCCATGACATCTCTACAAGTGCTCCACATAATGTCCCTGCATAAGACTACCATGCTTCATCTCTCCAACCTAATGTCCATGACTAAGTTGCCCATGTAGTCCAACCAAGTAGACTCATCACAACCATCGGCCATCCTCATCCAAGTTTGCAATCTTTGGTCTAGTGAACTCGGTCACCCAACCATATCATCATCATAAGTCCCTTCCATCATAGCTCCCCCACTGAAGGTTCCACCAAGACTATCTCTTGGTCTTGGCCATGAGAGGTCCACCCAAGCATCATCAAATATGTGCCCTCCTCAACCTGTCCATGAGTCATGCTGGGCACTTAGCCAAAGTGACTAAAGCATGACCCAATCATCCACAACGATCATCAAGTTCCACCCTTGTCACGGGCCTTTGTACCTTCTACCATAAGGTCACAAACAACCCCAAAAAGTCCTGCAACGATCAACAATCCTTGCTTCTCCATACACGGTCTCACCATAGACATCCATGGTAAGATGCTCCCTAGCATCGGCAAACTGGCTTTGCCCTTCCCTGCATATGGTCCATATACCAAATGCCCAAATGAAACACAAGTATCAACACGTACTTCATCATCATTGTCATGAGGTTCCTCCATATGAGTATCCTCATCCATCCATGCTGGCAAACTGCACGATCCTGGTCCAACTTGATCAATCTCAAGTTCATCCTCCATCATGGTCATGTCCGCAACATCTTCAACTATCATCACTTCCTCTTCCTTGAGAGCACAATCTGCAACTTCACCTTGCTCCATTGTCCAACCAAGTTGAAGAAGCTCTCCTTCAACATTCTTCTACAAGACTTCAAGTTCTTTTCGGATCCGGGGCTTCTCTTCCTTCAACCTTTTCAACTTGTATAAGGTAAGCAAGAGCTTCCCTTCACCTTCTCCCAAACTTTCCATGCCTTGTACTTCGTCTTCCCCAGTTCGTACTTCGTTTGGTCCACAGACGCCCAAACCGTGTATACCTGCCCACACGTAGTCCCACTTGCCCACCTGACAAGTGCCCAAATCGTATGACCAGCACGTAGTACCGCCTACCCAATGCTACGACACCCGGTTCCAACCTTTACCAGCTTCACCAAGTTCCCTGCAACCATGAACCAGCCCTTGTTCAGTTCGTGTGAAATAGCTTCCTTCACCTGCAAGTACCCTTGTCACTGTCACGAGCAACCCTACTCAAACCAAGTCTTGAAACTATCTTCAAATGCTTCAACACCTGAACCTTGTTCAAGCCTCAATATCACCTGTCAAATTTCCAAGTGTATACACACTTGCTTCACCCAGCGTCCTGCAAGACTTCTCCAAGTCTTCAGACCTGCTCTGATACCAACTTCACTTCGGTGAAGTTGTGTAGCAGCTTCAATATCTGGATCAGTTGCTCTGATACCAACTGTCACGCCCCTACACCTGCGGTGATCTTCCAACCGCTTATAGCGAGGTGCGGCACCACCGAACGCTTTCTTTTCACCAATACTAACTTTCGTGGACTACGCCTAATTCACTTGTCCTTAGTTTGCGTTTCGCAACCAAGTAAAATGCATTTATCCTTTATACTTAATGAAGCCCATACTCATTCGTTATCCATATGCAATTAACCAAAAACATCAACAATTGCAAACAAGTATAAAGGGAGGGGCAACTCCCGAACAGTCTGCCCAACAATATATTATAACAGTTTCTTCAATAATACATCATCAAGTATACTTGGAAAAACTCCAAGTCTATACTTAGAATAATCTACAATCAAGGCATAGAACAGCCTTTACAATACATGTGCCAACCTCATACAGTAGGAGGGTGCTTACCCAAGACACCAAGAACTCCACCTCTAAGTCCTGCACAAAACTGCCCTTCGGAATTCACCCAACACACGGCACTCCTTGCCACCCTTCAACCGAGACAATCTGCGCAACCTTTAAGTCCAATGCGCATGAGATATGCGCATTTACTTTACCCCTACTGCGCACTTCTTCCTCTTATGCGAAGGTCTTGTGAGCGAATGTCGATGGTGAAATGAACTCTCTTCACCTTTCATTTATATGCATCAACGTATGTGTTAAGGGGGGGTGTGCAGCCCCATGGCCGACCCCCACATCAATGCACATACGCCCAAACATACGTCGGCCTGCCATCGTGCAAGGCTTCTCCAACCAAGGTATAAACCTTTCGCTTCTACGTATTTTTCTCACTAAGTGTCGTGCGCCCTTATGTATCGTCGCACTCTATCGTCGCATATGTCCGGAGGATTGTCGCATATCGTCACAAGTGGAGCGCCCGCCCGTCGCACCGATGTGCGCCCGCCGTGCCCGTGCGCCCGTCGCACCCGACGCTCAACCGCCCGAGTTTGCGAAGACCTTACCTTGTGCAGGCGCCACCTGGGCCGCCCGCGCCCTCGCCTGGCAGGCAGGGCGATTCCGGGAATCGCCCTGCCTGCCGGGCGAGGGCGCGGGTGGCCCAGGTGGCGCCTGCACGAGGGCGCCCCCCCTCGTGCAGGCGCCACCCGGGCCACCCGCGCCCTCGCCCAGCAGGCAGGGCGATTCCGGGAATCGCCCTGCCTGCCGGGCAAGGGCGCGGGTGGCCCGGGTGGCGCCTGCACGAGGGCGCCTGTAACGCCCTGCGGTCGTGCACGGGCGCGCGCTCCTCTGATTGCCGAAATTGACTAAGTGTTGGTGCGAGCGCTCCATGAAACGCCGAGAGCATAAGTGATAATGCGCGTGTAGTAATGGAGGGCGCTCGCCTACTTATAAGGCAGCTCGCCTTATGTCTTAAAGCCGACCAAGGAGCAAGTCATACGTTGGGCAAGCCGACAGTTGATGGAGCGAATGGTGGCGAATGGTTAAACAATTGTAGCGTCGACCAGGAGATAATGCACAAGTTAGAGTGCGTATATACATAGGCAACCTGCGGTTCATTTGGGCATCATCTCACATCGCTCTCACATCGCACAAAGGGTAGTGCGCACTTGGAGAAAGGCGCAGGTTTATCGAAGTTCGGTGGATGAGCCCGCCGAGCCGGGTGAAGGACGAGTCGAGGGTTGAGGTTAAGTTTTGGTGGTGCGCACGAGTGCCCACACTTGTATCGCATTAGACCGGGTTGTGGCGTGGGCAAGGGTCGTGCACGGTGAGCCCGCCCGCCCAACGCCGAGTTGGTGCGCTCTCGGTTATTGTCTCTTGTTGTGTGTTGGCGGTGGGTTCGTGCACGGGCGCGCCCGCCCGCCCGACGACACAAAGGTTGTACATGTTATATGTTGTAAACTTGGATTCGGTGGAGTTTTGGCAAGACCGCCGTGCGCTC
The DNA here is from genome assembly GCA_031772625.1 of Pinus tabuliformis. Taxonomy (NCBI): domain Eukaryota; kingdom Viridiplantae; phylum Streptophyta; class Pinopsida; order Pinales; family Pinaceae; genus Pinus; species Pinus tabuliformis. The sequence continues at coordinate 822,693,474 of CM062818.1, read as the reverse complement.
TTGCACGGGCGGGCGCCCTCCCGGTTTTGTAACTTTGCAAATATAATAAAAGAGATTATTATTATATTGTCGAGTTGATTTTATTATTGTATATTGTTAATGGTTTCCGCACATTAATAATATGAATTCATGTTGATTATGAATTGTTAAGGCGTAGTTCGTAAAGTTTATTAATGATGGAACATCTTAATAACTTAGGCGGTGCCGCACCTGCTCAATTAAACGAAAAAAGAATTGGGGGCGTGACAGTTGGTATCGGAGTAAAGGTTGCTTGTGACGAAGGTGAAATGGTCAAGCCTAATAGAGCAGGGTTGCTCATGACAAGTGAAGCTGATAAGGTTATGGAGAAATCATGGATGAACAGTCTGGGTTTCGTAGACTTGATGGTTCATGGCAAGACCATTCAAGCTCTGGTGGACACGGGTGCCACTCATAACTTTATGACGACACGGTTGGCAAAAGAGGCTGGGCTGACGATCACCCCATTGAATATCGAGGTCAAGGCAGTGAACTCTAGAGCTAAGGTGGCAGGTTTGGTACACGATGTACCTGTGCAGATAAAAGACTGGAAAGGTCAGTTGGACTTCACGGTGATGGAGATGAACTACTTTGATATGATACTCGGACAGAATTTCTTGAAGGGCAACAAGGCTATTGTTGTCCCCTTCTGTGATGAGGTGGTGCTGGTTGGACAGTCACAAACTTGGACTTTGCCCACTCATAGGCAAAGGAGGGAAGTCAAGGTGCGGCATGTTTCGGCACTAAGTTTGGAGAAGGCTATGAAGGATTCAAATATGGAGACATATGCGGTGATCTTCAAGGATGTTGAAGGTGATGGAGTGGGGATGCCTGTTCCAGCTGAGATATCTGATGTGCTTACCAAGTATGCGGATTTGATGCCTGATGAGCTTCCGAAGAAACTTCCACCAAGGCGTGCAGTGGACCATAGCATTGAGCTTGAGCCAGGAAAGCAACCCCCGGCTAAAGCACCTTATCGATTGTCAGGGCCTGAGTTGGAGGAATTGAAACGCCAGTTAAAGGAGTTAACTGAGGCAGGTTTCATTAGACCTTCAAGGTCCCCTTATGGAGCTCCGGTATTGTTCCAGCGGAAGAAGGATTCGAATGAGCTACGGATGTGCTGTGATTACCGTGCATTGAACAAGCAGACGGTAAGGAACAGGTATCCTTTGCCATTGGCTGCTGATTGCTTTGACAAGCTTGCGAAAGCCCGAGTGTTTTCCAAGCTGGACTTGAGGCATGGGTATTATCAGGTGCGGATAGCTGAAGGAGATGAGAAGAAGACCGCGATAGTAACAAGGTATGGTAGCTTTGAGTTCCTTGTTATGCCATTCGGGTTGTGTAATGCTCCTGCTACGTTTTTCACTTTGATGAACGATGTTCTACGACCATACTTGGATTCATTCATAGTAGTATACTTGGACGATATAGTGGTGTTCAGTGACAACATGGAGGATCATAAGAAACACTTGGCAATGGTATTCGAGGCACTGAGGACAAATCAGTTGTTCTTGAAGAAGTCTAAGTGTGTGTTCGCTCAGACCGAGATTCCGTTCCTTGGGCATATTGTTGGTCAAGGGTACATACGGATGGAGCCGAGCAGAGTGAAGGCGATTGAGGACTGGGTTGAAACAAAGAATGTCCATGAGATGAGGGTGTTTTTGGGCATGATCAACTACCAACGGAAGTTTGTAGAGGGGTACTCCAAGGTGACATCGGCACTGACAGACTTATTGAAGAAAGACAAGAGGTGGAGTTGGACGAGCAAAAGTCAAGAGGCATTTGATGACTTGAAGAAGAGGATGGTTACAGCACCGATACTGAAGTTGCCTGACTCCGAGAGACCATTTGAGGTACACACTGATGCTTTAGATTTTGCCAGAGGAGGAGTTCTTATGCAGGATGGGCATCCGGTGGCGTATGAGAGTCGGAAGTTACAGGATAGAGAACGGAGGTATCCGGTCCATGAGAAGGAGATGACTGCCATCATCCACTGTCTTCATGTGTGGAGGCATTACCTGATTGGGAAGCCGTTTGTTGTCAAGATTGACAATGTCACAGCAAGTTATTTTGCATCACAACCGAAGCTTTCTGCGAAGCAAGCTCGTTGGCAGGACTTCTTGGCAGAATTCGACATGACTATCGAGTATAGACCGGGTAGACACAATGCGGTAGCAGATGCCCTTAGCAGGAAGGGACAACTTGCAGCATTGGAGGAGGAAGAAGACCGGGCAGCAAGGAGTAGGAGTCGAGTTCAGATGTCAGAAGAGATGCAGAATAAGATCAAGGAAAGTGTTGAAACCGATACTTTGGCGCAGAATATAGTGAAGCAGATAAAGGAGGGGAAGACACGAAAGTTCTTTCTACGAGACGAGTTCTTGTTCTTTGGAAACCGACTCTATGTTCCAAAGTCATCCGGACTCAGGAGACACCTTTTGAAGGAGTGCCACGATTCTCCATGGGCTGGCCACCCAGGGCAGCATCGTTCTTTGGCATTGTTAGAGAGAGGATTCTTTTGGGAGAAGATGAGAGAGGATGTGGAGGAGTATGTACATACATGCATCATTTGTCAGTAGGACAAATCGGATACTCAGAGACAAGGAGGACTGTTGCAGCCTTTACTGATTCCAGAGAGGCCATGGATGAGTGTCTCGATGGACTTCATCACTCAGTTACCACAGGTTCAGGGGTATAATGGGATTGTGGTCGTGGTTGATCGTTTTTCCAAGTATGCTGTCTTTGTTCCTACAAAGATACCTTGTGGAGCCGAGCGGACTGCGGAGTTGTTCTTTAAGAACATAGTGAAGTATTGGGGAATGCCGTTGAGTATTGTGTCGGATAGAGATCCGTGTTTTACAGGGAGATTTTGGACCACATTGTTCAAGTTGGTCGAGACAGAGTTGTTGATGAGTTCGAGTTACCATCCGCAGACAGATGGGCAGACCGAGAGGATCAACGCATTGTTGGAGGACTACTTGCGACATTATGTGACGGCTGATCAGAAGAATTGGCCCGAACTCTTGGATATTGCTCAGTTTAGCTACAATATTCAAAAGAGTTCTGCGACGGGGTATAGTCCATTTGAGTTGGTAAATGGACAAATGCCGGTTGCACCGCATACCGTAGTGACGGGAGGCTTCTTGAGAAGTCCTCATGTGAAGAAGTTCATGAAGGCTTGGGAGGAGACCTTGGAGTTAGCACGGTTACGCTTGCACGATGCTGCAAGGAGGATGCAAAAATATGCTGATCATGGAAGATGGGAGGCACACTTCAGTGTGGGAGATATGGTGTTTCTCAGGATTACCGGGGAGCAGTTTTAGCCAGCCAAGGGGACGACGAGCAAACTGACACGGAAATATGAGGGACCATTTTGAGTGAAAAAGAGAGTGGGGGAAGTTGCTTACGAGCTGGAGCTTCCACGCCATATGAACATGAAACACCCAGTTTTTCATGTGAGTCAGTTGAAGAGATGTAGACTTGATTCAGACCATCCAAAGAGGGTTGAATCGACGAGAGGACCAGCCGGGATTGTGGACAGGCCAGGACTAGAGTTGGAGAAGATTTTGAGTCTCAGAACTACGGGAGTTGGTTGCCACATGCGACGGGAATTTCTTTGCAGATGGAAGGATGCACCAGAGGAGGACAGCTGGGAGACGGAGGATTCACTTTGGAGATGGAAGAACAAGATAGCGAAGTACGACAGGAAGTTGAAGAGGAGAGCAGGAATTGTCGGGACGACAATGACTTCTGGTGGGGGAGGATGTAACGCCCTGCGGTCGTGCACGGGCGCGCGCTCCTCCGATTGCCGAAATTGACTAAGTGTTGGTGCGAGCGCTCCATGAAACGCCGAGAGCATATGTGATAATGCACGCGTATAATGGAGGGCGCTCGCCTACTTATAAGGCAGCTCGCCTTATGTCTTAAAGCCGACCAAGGGCAAGTCATACGTTGGGCAAGCCGACGGTTGATGGAGCGAATGGTGGCGAATGGTTAAACATTTGTAGCGTCGGCCAGGAGATAACGCACAAGTTAGAGTGCGTATATACATAGGCGACCTGCGGTTCATTTGGGCATCATCTCACATCGCTCTCACATCGCACAAAGGGTAGTGCGCACTTGGAGAAAGGCGCAGGTTTACCGCAGTTCGGTGGATGAGCCCGCCGAGCCGGGCGAAGGACGAGTCGAGGGTCGAGTTGGAGTTTTCGGTGGTGCGCACGGGCGCCCACACTTGTATCGCATTAGACCGGGTTGTGGCGTGGGCAAGGGTCGTGCACGGTGAGCCCGCCCGCCCAACGCCGAGTTGGTGCGCTCTTGGTTATTGTCTCTTGTTGTGTGTTGGCGGTGGGTTCGTGCACGGGCGCGCCTGCCCGCCTGATGACACAAATGTTGTACATGTTATATGTTGTAAACTTGGATTCGGTGGAGTTTTGGCAAGACCGCCGTGCGCTCTTTCACGGGTAGGCGCCCTCCTGGTTTTGTAACTTTGCAAATATAATAAAAGAGATTATTATTATATTGTCGAGTTGATTTTATTATCATATATTGTTAATGGTTTCCGCACATTAATAATATGAATTCATGTTGATTATTAATTGTTAAGGCGTAGTTTGTAAAGTTTATTAACGATGGAACATCTTAATAACTTAGGCGGTGCCGCACCCGCTCAATTAAACGAAAAAAGAATTGGGGGCGTGACAGCGCCCCTCATGCAGGCACCACCCGAGCCACTCGCGCCCTCGCCCGGCAGGCAGGGCGATTCCGGGAATTGCCCTGCCTGTCGGGCGAGGGCGCGGGCATCCCGGGTGCGCCTGCACGAGCCCCGCTCATGGGGCTGAGGGAGGGTGGGTGAGGCCGAGGGCGGAGGGTGGGTGAGGCGGGCAGGCGGAGGGCGGGTGAGGCCGAGGGCGGAGGGTGGGTGAGGCGGGCGGGCGGAGGGCGGGTGAGGCGGGCGGGTGGGCGGGCGAGGGCGCCCAGGGGTGGGTCGGGCGGGCGGTTGAGGGCGCCTGGGTGTGGGTCGGGCGGGTGGGTGAGGGTGCCCGGCGGTGGGTGGGGCGGGCGGGTGAGGGTGCCTGCGGGTGGGGTGGGCGGGCGGGCAGGTGAGGGCGCCCGCGGGCGGGTGTGGCGGGCGGGCGGGTGACGGGGCCCGTGGGCTGGTGGGGCGAACGGGCGGGCGGGTCGGGGCGGGTGCGGGCGGGTGGGGCGGGCCGGTCGGGGCGAGCGGGGGCGGGTGGGGCGGGCGGGTCAGGGTGCCCGCGTGCGGGTGGGGCGGGCGGGTCAGGGCACTCGCGTGCGGGTGGGGCATGCGGATGAGGGCGCCCGGGGGTGGGTGGCCCGCCCGAAGGGGTGAGGTGCCCGGGTGAGGGCGCCGGGAGGGGTTGGGCGGGCGGGTGAGGGCGCCCGGGCCGGGCGAGCGGGTGAGGGGGGCGTGGGTGGTTCGACCGGAGGGGTGGGGCGGGCAGGTTAGGGCGCTCGGGCCGAGCCGGGCAGGCGGGTGAGGGGGGACGGGGTGTGCGGGCCAGGTGGGTGAGGGGGCCCGGGCCAGGCAGGCGGGTGAGGGGGGGTTGTCAGGGCACCCGGAGGGGCCGGGCAGGCGGGTGAGGGGGGGCGCTGTTAAGGCGCCTGGAGGGGCTGGGCGGGCGGGTGGGCGGGCGAGGGGGGGTGTGGAGCACCCACTGGTGTTAAGAAAATGAGGTTGACCGGGCCCACCATGCTCACAATTTTTCATGAAACTAATTTAATATGAAAGTTTTCAAGAAAAAAATTTAACTTACCTTTTAATTGCGAGAATTCTTCGTTGATTATGTTGTTGATAGCAATTTAGCTGCTCCACAAATTCACGACCTTTTTCAACGATTTTCAGAAAACCTGGATGTGATGTTAATAATAGTGATAATGAAATTTTAATATGTAAGTGAAGTTACAAGGATGTTTTACTGTACGGTTAATATGGGATAATTTGTTTTACAATATTATAAAGTGAATATTATTGATTTGTTTTACAACGGGTTGAAAGTGGGGTAATTTGTTTTAAAATATTTTAAAGTGAATATTGTAGTATTGGAAAGCGAATATTATATGGTTTAACTATTATAATAATTATAGAAGTTGTAGTGTACAATTTTAATTATGATTTCATAAAAAAATTTAGTTTACATTTTCCAATAAATTGTAGAACAAAGTAATAAAGGTAAATAAATTTAACAGATTTTTTGGAGGGAAATATTTTCGCGAAACTTTTTGGAGGGAAATATTTTCGCGAAATTTTTTGGAGGGAAAATTTTTGGAGGGAAAATTTCATTCTTTAAGCTATATAATATCTTTAGGAGACTCACCATTTGTATCATTCAACATCTTCTATTTGAAAGGGATGGATTGTTCTGATAGTGAAGTTTTGATTTATACACCATCAACATCTGCATCGCGTAACAACTCTATTCATATTGATGAACATAGCGGGAATTCTTCCACTATGAATAGAAAGTCACTTCTTCCACTTAGTCCTGATTCTAAGGACTATGAGAGCAACACTGATGAAAGAGGGGATGGAGAATTTCAAATAAATAAAGAGTCACAGATTCCGCTTAGTCCTACTTCTAAGGACTATGAAAGCCGTAGTGATGAAGAGCATGATGGTGAAGTTCAAAAGAACAGAGTGTCACGATGTCCACTTAGTCCTAATTCTGAGGACTATGAGAGCAGCAGTTTTGAAGAGCATGATGGTGAAGTTCAAAAGAATGGAGGGTCACGGTGTCCACTTAGTCCTAATTCTGAGGACTATGAGAGCAGTAGTTTTGACGAGCATGATGGTGAAGTTCAAAAGAATGGAGTGTCACGGTGTCCACTTAGTCCTAATTCTGAGGACTATGAGAGCAGCAGTTTTGAAGAGCATAATGGTGAAGTTCAAAAGAAGGGAGTGTCACAATGTCCACTTAGTCCTAATTCTGAGGACTATGAGAGCAGCAGTTTTGAAAAGCATAATGGTGAAGTTCAAAAGAAGGGAGTGTCACAGTGTCCACTTAGTCCTAATTCTGAGGACTATGAGAGCAGTAGTTTTGAAGCGCATGATGGCAAATTTTAAAAGAATGGAGTGTCACGGTGTCCACTTAGTCCTAATTATGAAGACTATGAGAGTAGCAGTGATGAAAAGCATGATGTTGATTTTCAAAAGTATGGAGTGTCAACATGTCCACTTAGTCCTAATTCTAAGGACTATGAGAGCAGTAGTGATGAAAAGCATGATGTTGATTTTCAAAAGTATGGAGTGTCACGGTGTCCAGTTAGTCCAAATTCTAAGGACTATGAGAGCAGCAGTGATGAAGAGTGGGATGATGAAATTCAAAAGATTGGAGTACCACAGTGTCCACTTAGTCCTAATTCTGCGGACTATGAGAGCAATAGTTATGAAGAGCGTGATGATGAATTTCAAAATAATAGAGTGTCACTGTGTCCTCTTAGTCCTAATTCTGCGGACTATGAGAGCAGCAGTGATGAAGGACAGGATGATGCACTTAGTCCTAATTCTAATGAGTATAAAGGTAGCAGTGACAAAGGACGGGATGTAGCATCTTCAATAAGTAAGTCACATTTTCAACGTAGTCCTAATTCTATGGACTATGAGAGTAGCACTGGCAATGCATATGAGGAAGAATATCCATTAAACATCGAGTCAGATTTTCCATTCAGTCCGAATTCTAAGGATTACGACAGTAGCACTGAAGAAGCAGAAGATGAAGAATATCCTCCAAGTCAATATTTGAAAAGCAAGGATGATCATAGTGTGGATAACATTCCTCTTAATGATGATGAAAAACCTTATACAAATGATGATCAAATGATGGAGATGTTGCATAGAAACATTGTATCAAGGAGTAGGAGCAGACCTTTTCGTATCAATGCAAGTTGTTCTAGTTATACAAGGGGTAGAGCATAATATCTGATGAGAAGAAGTTCTATCAGTGCTCTCATTTCAAGCGAATGTTGCCAAAAAGATTGCTTGAAACGTATGGATTTCAAATTTGCATTAGAAAGCAGGAAGAGATATCTGTCAATGAATAAAAGCATGCAAAATTCATATTTAGTTGGGTGCATGCAATCTACATTATCAGGTTATGATTATCATATTGGGACTTTTTTTATCTGTAGAAAAGGTTTCAAAATGTTTCATTCGATTGGGAATTTGAGTCTCTCGAGAATTCAAGAAAATTTGGAAAAGGATCCCACATTTTATTCAGAAGTATGTCATAAAAGACAGTTTGGTCCATTATCAAATACTGCAATGTCATGGATGAAAGATTTCTTTTCAAAGCATGGAGAGTGTATGCCAAATGGAGAGACAATACATATTCCAGATAATTTTTCAAGACGAGAAATCTACAACTTATACAAAGAATATGCAGAAGGTGCTGAGGGACATGTCCAGTTTATTACATATCAATATTTTGTGAAGGTATGGAAGAAAGAATTCAATAATGTCTGTATTCCTAAGAAGACAAGGATGGGGATTTGCAGTACATGTGCTTCTCTTAAATAAAAAAGGGACAAAAGTGAAGGCTCAGAAAGAGGTAAGCGTTTATAACTTTAACTTTTAAAATTGTATAGTCATCAACTATGAAAACATATTCCTTAATGAATCTCTTTTATGTTGTGTAGATTTAATTGTCAAACAACTTCAGGAGCATCGCGAACAACAAACAAACGAAAGGAAGAAGTTGTACAAGCATTGAAAAAAGTGCTATGATAATCCGAATAAATATTTGGGTTTGATAATTGATGGTATGGACCAGAAGAAAACACTTTTACCACATTTTGTTCGCACACCCAAAAATTTACAGGAGGAAAACTTTATTCAATTTCACTTGGTCGGTTGTATGGTCTTCAATGGGAAAATGTTGCCAAGGGTGTACTTCACAGCTCCAAATATTCATAATGATGCAAATCTGACCATAACTATAATTCATGATGTGATTTCTCATTGGTCTGGTAATCTTCCTAAAGTTTTGTATCTACAATTGGACAACACTTGCCGTGAAAACAAAAATCAGGTTGTTTTTGGATATCTAAACATGCTTGTTGAATTGGGAATTTTTCAGAAGGTAAAGGTTGGTTTCCTTCTTGTTGGGCACACTCATGACCATATTGATCAGATGTTCAGCCATTTTTCAGTCACATTGAGGAGGAAGGAAGTTGGTAGCTTGCCATCACTAATTGAATGTATTAAGAAATCATACATGCCAGAGCCTACTTTTGATGTGTTGGAAGAAACTATTGACATGCGAAGGTTTATTCTGGGATCATATGGTGAGGGGAGATGCATTGAAAAACTTAATGACATTAGCTTCCAACATCAATTTCGTATCAAAAAAATTGATGGGAAAACACTAATATGGGGCAAGAAGTATTCAACTACTACAGAATGGGCACCGTCATCAGGATTGCAATTTTTGAAGTTCATTCCAGATCATCCAATATTTGCATCAAAAATATTGTTATTACAATCAGTTGGTGAAGTTCAGAATGCACGTAGACAGAACAGGGCTATAAATTATTCTGATTGCCTGGAAGAAATTAAAAAATGTATTAGATATACATATGAGTACTTTGACATTGCTGATTCAGTTTGGTGGGAGTCATTTTTCAATAATCAAAGTGATATCATTTCGACAACAATAAATGAAGATATACCTTTGAAAAATCCATTTATTTGGCCACATAATGTGTCGAATGAACATGAGGAAGTAAACATTGTTGAACAGCAACAATCTCAAGGTATTATTAATTCTTCACAGGCAGAGGAAAGAGAGATGTATATTGGTTCCAGAAGATCTCGTGCACAACGTGAAGCCATGGAAGACCTTTATAGGGGTTCAGTACAGGATATTAAGGAGGGTTACATGATTGCAGTGCTAGCAGATGGAGATCCCAATGGCTATCCATTTTGGGTTGCTAAAGTTATAAAGGTCTTTACAGAAAATGAGGATGTTACAAGTGTTGAAGTACATTGGTATGCCACAAATACACACCCATTCAATGGTGTGTATAAGCCAGAGATGGTAGTTGACAAAAAAAATGGTGGAAAAAGAAAAAGAAAGGGTACAAATGTAAATCGCCGCCCCACAGACATATTAAAATTGGAGGATGTAGACATACTTGTTTATGACTTCAATTTAACAAAGAGAGGAACTCTTCGCTTCAAGACGATAGAGATTCTGAAAAGGTTGTTACCAGAAGGAACAGTGTTGACATGGGAGTCACCTGAAACCAGTCGTAGATCTAGAAGAATTTTGAAACCTGAAATGTTGGGCATGCATGTGGACTCAGATGGGGCACTAGTTGATGAAAGAGAAGAATATGGAACATCTTCGTCAGCATCCAGTCACTCATCTGAAGATGTGAATTCTGATGGTGTGCCAGAAAACATGAGTGATTTTGAATAGTTGTTAAAGACAGTTTATAAATAAAATTAATGTTTTCCATATGGTGTTAAATGAGAAGTTATGAGGCATTTTTATGTTGTTGGATTATATGTCTTAGTTATGATAAATTTTATTGTTTAAAATATCTACAATGTAATATTAAATTAGAGATATAAAATATGTTTTATTCAATATACAAATAATGACTTTTGAATGCATTTAGTGATGTAATTTGTTCATAATGTCATGGTTTTTTTTTTATTTTATAGTTGAAAAAATTTCAATTTTTTTTGTATCTAGCATGTTATGGTTGAAAACATGTTAAATTTATACTTAGGAAAGAAAAATGATATTCTACCAAAAACATTAGTGTGTTTTTTCCCGCATAAACAACTTTGTTCGACACATAGAAATTTGGTTTTATTAGCATTTTTTTTAAATACTGAAAATTGACCCTAAAAAAAAAATCATTGTTCTAGTGTCATCAGTTTCATTTTGAAGCTATATTTTGCACAAAAATTTCATAGTAAATTTTGTAGTCACTGCCAATTTTAAAACATGTTCAAAATTGAAGCCTAAAAAATAAAAACATCGTTCCAGTATACACACTTTTCGTTTTGAGCACTGCTTTTGATGTTTTTTTTGGGTTTTTTGGCCAGAGTTCCCGTTTTGAGTTTATAGTTCCCGTTTCAAAGCTTACATTGTTCACTTTAGAAATGAGCGCTATAAAGGTTGTATTTAGGAAAGGAAGGATCCAATGCATCGATCGTGATTCTTCCACGAGCTCCCAGACCTCTGTTTTGATATGCTCCCAGAAGGCATGAAAGAAGTTCGGTGTGAAGCCATCAGGGCCAGGCGCTTTGCAATCCTTGAGTTGGGCCATTGCATCCTCCACTTCCTGCATAAAGATAGGCTGGAGAAGCATAGTGTTGTGGTCTGCGGTGATGATTTTAGGAATGTGCTGCATAATAGATCGAATAGCTTGGTTTCTGCAGCCCGGGGGCTCCCGAAGAATGTCCCGAAAGTACTCTGTGAATTCCTGTTCCACTTCTTCATGCACCTCCAGACGCTCCCCTTGCTGATTATTAATGATGGCGATGTTATTATGCATTCTCCTTTGAATGGTAGACCTGTGAAAGAATTTGGTATTTTTCTCCCCATCCTTTAGCCATCTGATCCTAGATTTTTTTCGCCACAGGGTCTCTTCTTGTTGCCTTCGTGCTTCAATCTGGGTTAAGAGGACCTGCTCCTGTTGCGCATAGACTTCCGTTCTTCCCTCAGAGATAATACGCTGTTGTAGTGTATTCATTTGCTGCTCCAGCACTTTCCAATGATAAAAAATGTTGCCAAACTGAGTGTGGTTCCATGATTTGAGAACTTGTTTAAGGTATTTTAACTTTTGTTGAAACTGGAACATCTTGGCTCCTGCAGGGGGAGTGAAGGATTTCCAGGCTTCGATGACTACTTCTTTGAAGTTAGGATGAGAAAACCAAAAGGATTCAAAGCGGAAAGGTCTATTGCACTTAGAGCCCAGACGCGACCACTGTAGCATTATGGGCTAGTGATCAGAGCCCACTTGAGGCATGATGGAAGCATGAAAGTCCCCACCCAGGTGAATGGCATTATCCGACATAAGGAATCGATCCAGCCTAGAAGCTATATGCTGTGGTCCTCTTCTTTTATTGGTCCATGTATAAATACCATTAGAAGTCTAAAGGTCCATTAACTGATTCCTGTGGATGAAGTCTTTGAAGTCGATATTGTCACCTTCCAGCCTCGATCTTCCTCCTAATTTTTCCTCCAAAGCTGTGATGATGTTGAAGTCACTGCCACAAGTCCAAATGGGAAAGCTCCTATCAGAGTTGAGAGCCATGAGTGTGTCCAGCAGATCCAACTTTTTTTGTAAATCTTGTGGGAAATACACATTTGAGAGATGACCATGGATATTAGTCCTGATTAGGTGGAAGGTTGTCTGAATAAAGAAGTGTGAGGCATGAAAATCTTGAAGGGAGAGAAATTGAGGGTTCCACACAATTGCTAACCCTCCTAAGGCTCCTGAAGCATCCACTGAGACTGAGCGGCTTCCCGACCAGGCTTTATTTAGAATCTTTTCCAGTACAGTGCTATTGCATTTTGTTTCTTGTAGAAAGACTAATGAAGGCTTTTCTTGCTGGATCATATTTTTTAACATTTTGTGTTTTGCAGGGCTATTAAGCCCTCTCACGTTCCATGAGATGTGCTTCATGAGGAACAATGGGGAAGAGATTTGAAAAACTTGGTCAGCTTGGGAAATCTACCTGATTCCACCAGCATTTCTCCAATAATAATGGTCCGCTGCAGATCCGTTTTGCGCCCACGTTTCTTTGTGTCTTTCAGTATTTTTTTTACCATCCCAAGGACTGCCTGCCTGAATACCAAGACATTTGTTATGTTGTGCTCTGGCTAAAACTACTTCAAGTCTTTCTATTTCCCGGGGGGGTATAACACTGAATTCTTTCTGTCGACACGCTGCTTCCAATCTAAGAATGTCCAGACCACCCAGATCTACACTTTCTGGTTCCTCATCCATATGTATCGGTATGTTCTGTTCTTCCTCGTTTGACTCTTGATGGATTTTGAGAGCTAGCGCTGCATCTACCTCCATGTTGGAAGACTGTAGGGCTATATCTGGATCTTTTTTATCAGAGGAGGTAGAGGCGGGGATGCTGGTGAGATCGGAGGCTGAGAGCGGAGCTGAAGATTTTGGAGGAGGGAGGGGGTGAAGAAGGAGATGGATCTGAAGTAGGGTTTAAAGGGAGATCCTCCATGTTATTTTGAGAAGTCAGGATTTCGAAACTGTTCCGAGTTTCAGGTATCTTGAGATTTCTTGGCGTACTTTCTTCTACTAGAAACCTTTGTGAATCCCTCAGCATCTTTGCTCGTCTCATTGACAGGGGCTTTAGACTGAAGATTTAGTGGGCAATCCCTGAAAAGATGGCCATGTTCGTGGCATTTCCTACAATGAAAAGGAACATGCTCGTAGTCTATTGTTTGGACCCATTCAAAATCGTCATGAAATAGACTTACCGAGTCTGCCAGTGCTTTGGCCAGATGCATGTGTACACAGATCCTGGCATAGGAGGTGTATCTTCGGAGTTTGGTTTCCTCAGCAACTTTGATGAAAACCCCCAGGCTATTGCCTATGTCCTTTAAGGTCTCCTCGTTCCAGTATTCTAGGGGAAGTGAGTACAAACAGATCCATACTGGAGCCCAGTTGAAATCTTCTTTGTCTGGATTGAACCTCTCAATCCAATCACGAAGGTACAAGCCTGCAGAGTTGAAGAAGTACGGGCCTCCCTCAAAGATACGAGTTTTGTCCTCCAAACAGTTGAAAGTAGCAGTGAAGAAGCCCTTGGGACCGAGCTGCAGGGTAACTTGTCCTTTAGGCTTCCATTTGGAGGCGATCCATCCTTGCAAGGCCTTTTCAGCTGGCCAGAATCCAAGGAACTTGCCTATGAGTGCATGATCCCTCATGTATTGGATTTGGCTGTTGATTCGGTGACTGGGGAGATCTATTTTGATTCTTTCTGCAGACTTGGGGATGCATGTAATAGAGGATGCCTTTAGCTGTGACGGCGAGGCATTCTGGTCAATGCCTTTGTCCTTGGCGGCCGCGGAATCAACAGCAGAGGCACCAGCGTTGTCGATGGCAAGAATATGTCATGTGCGACCAATGGGGTGGGGTAAGGACTGGCCTGAGTGTCTGCGCTTGCAGAAATGTCAGAAGAGGGACCGATGGATGGAGAGGGGTCCGTGCCCACCCCTCCGGGGGGTGGATTCATGAAGAAGTCGTCAACGGAGATCAGAATCAGGTGAGTAGAGAGCGCAATGGTGTAGAGCAGCAGGGTATACACAGGAACCCTAGCAGGAGCAGCATACGATTGTTGTCTTCAGAATCACTCATCTCATGGAGCATATATATATATATAATTTACACGGAGAGAACTATGTTTTCAAATTAAAATTTTAATTTTTTTATGAAAAATTATATTTTTTATTGGCGAAATAATATTTCAATTGCATTTTGGAGACACATGTGTTCGCTTAAGATTTTTTTCAACACTTTAAATAAATAGAAAAAGAAAGAGTAACTTTTTCAAGAGAACTTGTAAACAAATATAGTGGCATTTTTTGAAATTTTTCGTTGTTCATTTTTTATGTTATTGATTTTTTATTCAGCTCATTTGAAACTATGTAAAAAAATTTCAAACATTATGTTTACAGAAATTTAAATGAAAAATATCATATGAATTCAAAAGTGTCAAAGTCATATGCCATTGCATAGAGGATTCTTTTATGAATCCAACATGATCAATTATGTCACTTAAAGACAAATTATGCTCTAAATCCACTAGGTTACAAAATGAGGTTGCAGGGAAATCTGCATAAGGGGTGTTGAAACTATGATTTTTTAGGACTTTAGGAGCTAGATCTTGCACTCAAAATGCTTGATCGAGCACTTAAATTCATAATTCAAATTGCTCGATCAAACATTAAAGAAACTATCTATCAAATCGTATAGATGGTTAACCAATAGTTCGATCAATCCATTAATAAGTTACCACCACTAACTAACTACCACACACACACACACATATATATATATATAAACAAAAAGTTATAAATAACATAACTAACATATATATATGTTTATGTTTTGTTTTATATATATATGGTTAATAAAATTTAATTAAATAATCAAAAAAATGGTTTTGGGCTTTTAATTTAGTTAATAGTTTATTTGAATATAGTTATTTTTTAGAACAAATTACTATATTTATTAGAAAAAAATATATTTAAATTTAAAATAAAAAATAAAGTAAATTTTTTTATATGATTTAATAGAGATTTATCATGAGAAATTATATTCATTATGTTAATCTAAAGTTTGTTGACGAAGAGGTTTGTTGACGGTACTAATATTGTGTGGCCCCATGGTCATGAAAAGTTAAATTTGTTTCTCAACCATCTTAATTCCCAATCTAACTCCATCAAATTCACAATGGAAATCGAGGTAGATGGATGTCTCCCTTTTCTTGATATTCTCCTCTCTAGAATGGATGATGGTACTGTCTCTCACTGGGTTTTTCCTAAGAAAATGCACATTAAACAGTATCTTCATTCCAGTTCTCATCATTTTCTAGCATACAAACTTGGGGTTCTCAACACCCTTGCGACCCGTGCTCTAAGAATTTCTGATGAGAATCACTTAGAAGAGGAAAAATCTCATCTTCTGAAAGTTTTTGAAAATAATGGTTATAGCATGCAGAAAGGCCTCAAAGCTTTTCTAAGGGCTAGTAAAGAATCAAGGATTAAACCTTCTTGTGACGATACAATCTCCAATGTTCAACTTCCTTTTATTCAAGGGACCACCGATAAGATTTCCCATATCCTCAAAAATAACAAAGACCCTGTAAACCCTAAAGACATGAAAGGGGTCTACTCCATTAGAAATTCTCTTAGATCTGTCAAAGACCCTGTAAACCCTAAAGACATGAAAGGGGTCTACTCCATCCCATGTTCCTGTGGGATTCCTTACATTGGGGAAACTGGCTGATCCATTAACCAGAGAATCCAAGAACATGCAGCAGATATTAAACACAACCGCTATCGTTCCTCGGCTTTAGCTAAACATGCAGTGAAATTCGATCACCATATCTGCATCGAGGATTCCCAGGTCATCGCCAAGATTGATCACTTCCATCATAGGAAGCTTCGAGAAGCCATTGAAATTGAAAATGTGTTATTAATCTTAACAGGGACGATGGTTGGAAGTTAAGTAGAAGTTGGATCCCCGCCCTCTTTTCATAATTTTTTTTTCAATAAATATAATAATTAGTAATTGATTATTTTTATTTTTATATTGCAATTTATATCCTCTTTGACCTCCCTATTAAAATATTACCCAATATTTTAATATAATAATATTTAAATATAATTGTTAAATATTATTCATTTTTAATAATAACCATATTAAACTTATTTTTAATTATATATTTACAAATATTCAATTATTATTATATTATTAAATTAACCTAACTAATTCAATATTATTTTAATTAAAAATATTAATAAATTAAAATAAAACATAACAAAATAATAATAAATTTATTCAACTAATTTTTTAATGGCTAATTCATAACAGCTATTTCCTAATGGCTAACTCTAGAACAGATGCATCCTTGCTATTTAAACATTTTGACTGATTGATTCTTTTCACCTTTGTCCTAATGATGAACCACATTAGATGGTTCGAAACGTTGACCAAAAACTCATGATGTGATTAATCTGAAAGAATTCATCAAAATCAGTTTGTAATTTATTTATTTATTAGTTATACTTTAAATGTTTTTTGTTTTAAATTCTTTTGGGCATATTTCTAATCATATTTGTTAGAAATTTAAATTGCATTTTTAATAAAAAAACCAATTTATTTTATTTTATTTCACTAAATTCTTAAAATAACTTTAAGACCTACAATAATTAAAAATTAATGTTTTTACTATAGATAATTTTTATAATAAACATGCTACTATTACATATAACTTCTTTTGAAAAAAAGACTAAAGTATAGGTTTTTGGGGTGGTTTTCAAGGGTTTTATTGGTGGTTTTCTAGGTTATTTTATGTGGTTTTCAAAGGTTTTATTGGTGATTTTTTGTGATTTTCATGGTGGTTTTCATGATTTTTTTTGTAGTTTTTGTAAGGTAGGTGTTTTTTCAAATTAATTTATTTTATTTTGCAAAAAAATTAAACAAAAAAGACAAAAATGATAGGAAACCCACCTTGGCTTGAGCCTCTGGGTAATTAATGGGGTCGATGGGCCCATCTCGGTCAAGCTTACAAATATTCCACCGAACTCCTTTTTTCTTCGTGGCCTAAGAAAAATGACTTGCCCGGGTCGTAGGTGGGGTTTCTAATAAGAAATAATGCTTGATCGAGCCAAAACGCTCGATCGAGCCTCTAACTCGGGTTAGAAAAAGACTCGATCGGGGCTTTGTTTAAGCGCTCGATCAAGCTATTTTTAAGTGCCTAAAAAGCTCAATCAAGCACTTAAAATTTGCTCGATCGAACACTTAAAATTGCTTGGTCAAAGATATTTTTCTCACCAAAACACTTCCTCACTTTGTCAAAAAATGTAACCTTACTCCATCTGCTCACCCGTAAAATACGAAAAGTTAGTTTAAAAAACTTAAATTAACATGAAAATAGTAAATCAATTAATAAATAACAACTTTAAAATTTTAAATATTTTTAAAATATTTGTTTTAAACTATTAGGATATTTTTTATTAATTTATTATATAAAATAATCACAATTAATTTTTAATAAAAAATAAAACATCATACATACCCTCTTACTTACAAAAATCACTTTACAATGATTTGAGGCTCCCCATCCAATTTCAAGTTAGCAATTTCAATGAATTGAGAATGCCTATGTGCATAAGAATTTTTTAAAAAAAGCCCCTAGATCGATTTCTCAAAACTTACGATTATGTTTGCATAATGAAGAAAGAAAAATTGTGATGAATGATTTATTCAAACTAATAAAGTTTGGGAAATTTTTTAACATATATATTTTTTAATTTTTTAAACAACAAAATAATAATAATGCATATCAATGAGATTTTATGTATTAACATATACAATTCAACACTATGGATATTGTGCACTTGGATATCTATTATTACAAGAAACATTTATAATTACAAGGCACTTTTTTATTAGGTTAATTTTGATTATAGTATTTTGGAAAGTGTCACATTTTTCTCTTTTCCAAATATTGTTTCTTAATTTATTTATCAAAATATGATCCCCGTGTTTATAGTGATATTTTGAAATTCATGTTTAGAATGATTAAATAGATAGTTGTTTAGATTATTTTTGTAATTTTTAATTATATAAAAAATAGGATATCATACATGGAAAGCCATGCCACTCTTTTCAAAAACATTAAGAAATTTTTTAAAAATTTAGATGTTGAATGTATTTGTACCAATAAAATATTACTCTTTAAATTATTTTATAATAAATTTTAATAACTGATATATATTAATAAATTTATAAATTAATAGAATTAAAATTAAGTAGAGAGAAAATTAAACTTATTAAATACCACTTAGTTAATATACTTTAACAAAATTTATTTAAAAAAAAAAATTAACATATTATTTGTGAAACACTATTTCTATTACTTTATTTAATTATTATATAAATTATTACAAATTTCTATGGAACAAAATCAAAAGAAATAAATAAATATTTAAAATTAACTAAAAAAATATTTTAATTATAATATTTTAATATGCCATTCAAATTTGTTACCCTACTTTCATAAGATGTGAAAAAATGATAAATTTGAAAAATAATAATGATTAATAAATATTTATATTTATATTGAATATATGGTTCTAAATTATAAATTTATAATTTTATTGAAAAATTTTATAATTTTTAAATATCTATAAATATTTATATATATATATATATATATATATATATATATATATATAATATTGAATTTTTAAAAAATTATATATATATATATATATATATATATATATATAAAATTGAATTTTAAAAAAATTATATTTATATATCTATATATATATATGTAAAATCTAATAATTAAATTTTTTAATTGTGAAGTGATGAGTTATTATTATTTTTTTCCTTCATTTTTACGTTGATTTAACTTGAATTTAATTTAAAAAGGAAAGGAGAAAAAAATTATTTATCTAAATAAAGAGAATCATACAACATCTATGCATATGCCATTTACGAGGCCTTTTGATTGTGTGACAAGGGACCCACTTCCCCACATGGATTTCACAGGCATACATACTCTACCCCTCTGGTTTTGAACCTTTGATCTCTTAAGAAAAAACACATGGTCTTAATTATTAAGCCCACCCAAACTATATTCACTAGAAAAATTGTAAACACTCTCTCTGCATAACTATGAAAAAAAAAGTTGGCGAAGGAAAAAGTTGACCAGAGAGAAACCTAACGTACTTTTCTTAAGCCATTAACGACAAATGTACAAAACATTTTGCGAGTACCAGTTATTCCATTATTTTATCCGATACACACTTCAACTAGATATTTCATCGAGTTATTTCATTGTTTTCTCCAGTACACACTTCAACCAGATATTTCATTGTTTATTAGAACGGGCTAGCATTGCATTTGAAAAATCCACAAACAACTTACAATGTTCATATTGAAGCAATGGTAAGGGTGATTAAGGTTGTTAAAGCCCAGTATGGCCTTGTATAAGAAAAATGGAATAATTTTGACTTGCCTCTAGGAACCTTAACTCCAGATGGTCGCCATCCAGAACATTGGCAGAGTTGGTGTGGACTTTAAAAAGTCCAGACTACCACCCTCGCATGCAATCTTCCAAGGGAGCACTCCACTGCTTTGCTTCACCTTTTTCTTATGCCTTCCTGCAGCCTTTAACTTATTATAATATTTTATTTTCCCTTTTAACTAATTCACAAACGGCTAACTCTCAACGGCTAACACTAGACAATGATGCATCCATGCTATTTATTCCTTTAGATTGACTTATTTCTCACCTTGTCCTAAGGATGAACCACATTAGTTGGTTCGAAACGTCGACCAAATCCTAACAATGTGATCAGTCCAAAGGACTTATATCTTCTTTTGATTTATTAAGACTCGGAATAAACTAGAATTATTGGCCTTCAATTTTATTTTATATATATATATATATATATATTAGTTCTATTTATATATATATTTTAGTTCGATCAAATTATGAATGGCCGAAACGCTAAATATACTCAAAAGAATATCTTGAAATAAAATAGAGAGGTCACATTATATTGAGACATTATATTATATATTTTTTTCAATTTCATAGAAACAACTAGCTCGAACCCAATTCGACCGAGAGGACGGAGCTCTGAAGATGGCAATCACAACAACAATCACGACAGTTCTGAGGAAAGCCATTGCTCCTCACCTAGCAGATGTTGCATGCCGTGTAGGTGATTGCCAAGCGTTCCTATGGAATGAAACCCTCATTGACTTGCCCTCCACATCATCTGGAATGTCGATGGTCATGCTGCAAACGAGCTAAGAATCTAAGAATATTGGTATACTTCTGCAAAGTCGCATTCTAAGTTATCCGAGGAACCCAAATCTAGATCCACCTCACCCTATCGAAGATCTCAGCTCCATAGTGGTAGATTGGCACCTGCATTGGAAGGATCTGTTTTTTTTCTTGGGGATATGTAGCCACTTCCCAGATTTGGTGCTCCAAGTAGTAGATCAGTCTCTGTCTTGACCAGATCTCTTAGATCTCGAGCTCTACGTAGTAGATCGACTTCCATTATGGACAGATTTGGTTTGCTCTTTCCAGTTTCTGGTGGATCCACAATGTGTTGTCTGGGAGGACATGGCGGAGGACTGCAGCAAAAAGGGTCAGAGGCAGTCACGACCTGCGACAATGGAAACACAAAAGCGATGAAGATGGTCTGCACCTTTCTTCTGTAGATAGAAAAAAAAAATTTCGCGGCCAGATTACAAGGGTAGGAGAATGCTCAAGCTTCACAGATCACTGCATATAAGGGGATTGACTTTCTAGAACAGGAAGAACATAATTATTTCCAAATTTTCTTAAAAACCCCAACAGGTAAATCTACAACAGTTTGGATACAGGCTTCTGATAGGGTATTACAATTGAAGCATAATATTATGAATAAGATGGGATATCCATACCACCTACAAAATCTTATCTACGATGATAAATCTTTACATTATGAATGAAGTATACATGACAACAACATACTACCTTCTACCACCATCATCCTCAATCTTAGACTGAGAGGAGGAGTAGCATGTTCAAGTAAATCCAAAGGAACATGAGATGTTGTTGGATCTAAATTACCCAAAGGAACAAAACCGAATCAAGAACATAATAATGTTGGACTCTCCTATAAAAGCATCCTCCAAGGGAAATCAATAACTACAACAAACTCAAATCAGACATATAATAATCCCAATCCATACATTGTGGAGCAGGAAAATTATGTCCCAAAACTGAACATAGACCTTCTAGAAACAAATGATTTTTGCACAACCTATGAGGCACAAGCCCTCATATGTAGTTTTAACTGTTTTTGGCCAAAACCAATGGATCTTTCTCATTAAATCTTCACAAATTAGACATCAAATTGTGACATACACCTATGCTCCAAAGGCTTCTCATTGTAAAGTTTGCATCACCGGAAGCATGAGAAATTATCCTACAGGAAGGCCCATGGTTTTGGAGATCGACAGAGCTCTTCATCACTCCATGGTTCCCATATTTTGATTTTAACACCATGATTGTATCAAGGATGCTGGTTTGGGTTAGGCTACATAACCTTCCTCTTCACTTCTGGCATAATCAAGCGTTAGAAGGCATTGGAAATATCTTAGGATGATACATAAAGACCAATGAACAAATGATGGAAGAATGAATTTATATTTTCGCATGCATATGTATGGAGGCAGACCTCATTAAAGGCCTACCAGATCACATCCAACTAACACACAACAAGCAAAGCTAGACTCAAATTCTAGATTTCGAGAACACAACCTTCAGATGTCGAATATGTCACCAAACAAGACACTTACAAAGTACGTGCCCTGATGCCAAGAAAGAGCAACGAAGGAAGAATAAACTAGGGAAGAAACCAAAAGGATGGAAATTTTCCCCAAATGAACCAAATGCAGAAGAGGAAGAAGCAGAAAAAGAACCCATCCCAAATAAGGAAGAACAACACATACAAAAAAAAAAAAAAACCAAAAAGACACAATACCAACATAACTACAGGGCCCTACAAATAAGCTAATAAGGATACCCGAAGAAAAGGACAATGGAGGAATCAAACCTCAACATGCTCCCAATAATTCAGATTCAGACAAGGAAACCTCAAGAATAGAAGAAAATTAGCTAGCTATCATCTCATCCACACCATCTCAAGGAGAATGACGGAAGGTTGAAAATAATAAATGGAGAAAAGCCTAACTTTTCTCATCACCTTTTAGTTGATTATTTTTGTATGAACTTATGATCAACAGTCTTTGACTAGATGATGGACTTCTTGTAAGAAGCTACAACATGTAATTTTGTTTTCATTAATAAAATTATGATTTTGTCCTGGTGAAAAAAAGGTCACACTATATTGAGGCTTTTCATTATATATATATATATATATATATATATATATATATATATATATATATATATATATATATATATATATATTAAAAATTAATTTGGTTATAAGGGTATGACCTTTATATATTCCAATCTTCCTTGCACGTTTGAGATTGAGCACACAGGTTCAATCCAAACCTCTTAAGCAAGTATCCCATGATACAAAAATTTCAGTCCTTTTCCAACTATAAATTTTCCAAACAACCCTCAATATCCAAGCACATTTATATTCAATTTTTCACTAATTTTGATTTCATTTAGTCTAACTTCTTGTTTTCCTTAGCGAATTACTTTTTCCTTTCTTCCCAACTTGAATCCAACCTGTGTTTTCTACTAATTCTAGTGGGTCATTCTTTGACAAGTGAGTGTCGCTATTTTTGAATTCTTCCTCATCCACTTGATATGCTTAAGAGGTTGGCTTTCCGGATTTATTCCTTGTGGATTTAGGAGGGCATCCATTTTCCATGAGGGCTTGTTGCTTTTCCACTTTTGGTGAGTCCAAAGGATCCTCACTGGAATGTGTTTTTTCCTTATTGATTTTTGTTACCTCTGATGCATTTTATTTGACAGTATCTAGTTCATTTTTATCTTTTGTTTCTTTCTTATCCCGAGAATCTTCTTCTTTGTATACCGTGTAGTGATAGCCTTGAGTTCCTTCCCACCATTTGGGTCTTCAGTTTATTTTTATTTTTATTTTTATTTTCCTGATCTTTGTTGTTTTTCACACACTTGGAACAATTTTTTTATTACATGTCATGTTTCATAACGCACTCAACATCAAAATGAAACATTTTCATAATCAAGCTTTTCACCCTAGACATAGTCTACATCTATTGGATTAATCTCATGGAAAAGCCCTTATTGAAGTCCATCTGGACACATATCAAGCATTAATAGTCTTATAGAAAATTTCAAATTTTGCGTTGTGGCAATAAAACTTTCCTAACATATTCCCTATAGAGGATAATGATGGGAGTTTCCAAAGATGCAAGGGAAGGTTTGGAAGCCTTATCCAAACTGGAGTAATGGATATTGATGTCGTAACCGCATCAAAGGTGGGCGACCAAGGTTGTATGAAGAGACTGAAACTATCCCAGAACCACAAATTGGATCGGAAAATGACCTTCTTGTCCCCGATATTGTAAAAAACAACAACAACAAAACCTCGGGCCATAGGATAAATATTCATATCATCCATCAAGAGAGGTTTCTGATGAGCCCCATAAGTGGGTAATTATATGGGCCCATTTTGCCTCTTAACATAGTTAAATCAACCATTCTCTTAGCTTATTGCATGTTTTTTTATTATATTTATGCTTATGGAGTGAGTTGAGTTAGTTATGATGCCATGAGGTCTAATATGTGTTTAATGCATATTTTTGTTGAATTTTGAAGACAAAGTCAAAGATTCAATGGAAAATTGGCAGCGATAATTCGAAGTGGACAAAGGAGAGGATTTATAGGAGGGAATCCCCCTCATTTATTACTCCCCACTTCGAATTCCCCTTCACACAGCTTGGAGTACAAACAACCAAATCAATGCACTATGAGGTAGCCGAGCAAGTGGAGGATAACTTATGTTTATCTCGAGTTTTGGGAGCCAAGCCTCCCTGATCTTAAGGAAGCTGTTGGGAGCTTCAGTTGTTTAAGTAGAGAGGCCTAGGGCCTCACTAGGGTCGAATATTTTTCAGATTTTTATTGTACATTTTCTATTGTAAGACTCTGCTCAACTTCGAGCTTACTTTTGTGGACAGATTCATGTAACCCTATTACTGTTTTAATAATAAAGACGAGATCCCTTTTGAGCTAGCACTGAGTTAACTCAGAGGGCTAAAGCTCTTGGGTTAGGGCCCAATCCAAGTAGCTAAGATCCTCTTTCTTTGTATTTATATTCTTTTTTTTAGTTTATGGATTAGTTACTGTTAGATGAATTTCTTTATTGGTTAAGAATAGGTTGCTTTTGGTGATTTAGAAGGTTGTTTCCATTTGTGTTTTCTATAGCAAGTTAAGTAGTGATAGAAAGAAGATTCAAAAGGCTAGCAACAGTGCCTTGGCCTCTTTTCCTCCCTTTGGGACCATGAACTGAGGCAAAGACCCTCTTGCTGCCCCAAAAACATAGATTTTCCTTCTCCATAGGATTTCTAGTGTTTGTAAGTTTGTTAGAAGGTTAATGCTTTGCTTGAGATCTCTTCCACCATGCTCATTTCTATCTTTGCAATAAGTCTTCTTCCATGCTTTCTCTCCTTGTAGCATTTTTCAGCATTTACTTCCATAGCTCATAATTTAGACTAGCTTGATGCAAATTTTTGTTTTTTTTTATGTACTCATTTCCTTGCTTGCTTGATCCCATTGGTTGACTGTCATTTCTTTTGCAGCAGATCTCTTCTCACAACAGGTCAGCCTATCAACCACCACATTCTCTCCCTGATCCACTCCATACAGGTCGCCCAAAGTTCACCTCAAATCTGCCTTAGGTGTCTACATTTTTCCATAGGATTTCTTCCTCTCTCCCAATCATCTTTCCCTCTCCTAAGTGATCCTTGGTGGACCCTAGGTTCCCTAACACATCATCCCAACCTTCATCTACCTTTTCCACCCACTCTCACACCTTCAAAACCTTCAAAACTTCTCATGGCATCCTCCTGTAGACCTCCTGTAGATCCCCTGTGTCCTCCTATAGATTTTCCTGTAGGCTTTCTTTTGAAGGCCAACTATGGGAAAAGCCTCCAGAAGGCCACCTGAGACCTCCTAGGACCCATCTACACCATCCTACATCTCCTCAAACCCCAAAGTCGCCCTTCAACACCACCTATTCACTTCCACCTTCACACACAATAAAATACATGCATGTCAATTTCACATAAAAATCCAAAAAGATGTTTTTTGCTCATTTACTTCTACAAATAGTTTGAGTAGATGTTGTTTACTTCCTTGAGTAGGTAATGGCATTCATTTCATGGTTTTCATAGGGCTTTCTGCAAAAGTAGGATTAGTTGGTTAAGTAGGGTTTGCTAGGTTTACTTTACATTTCACTCTTTTTCCTTTCTGCAATTATAGTAGCCTCTGTAGGGTAAGCTTTCCTTTCTTTCATCACATATAGAGCTTCTTCTAGAATCCATAGAAGTTAGCTTGAGCTCTTAGTGATCTTGTGCCAGCTGACCAAGTGACAGCCTACAGTAAGAACTAGTACTTGTGCATACAACACCGTCGCTTCCAAGTTTGTTACGAACTACCAGGTTGACAAGAGTAAAGTAGGCAGCCAAGAGTTGCAGCATTATTACTGCAATACTGGTCCTCACCACCTTTTTTGGCACTGTTTCCGGGGAAGCATCAGAGTATTTTGTGATTACTGCTTTCTTCTATTTTCTATCGCAACATTCTACTAGCAGTTTATTTCAGCAAAAGTAGAATAGTTGTTTCTTTCAGTTTCTGCATTTCCTTTCTTTCCTTTTCAATTCTGCAAATTTTATTTTAGCAAGAGTAGGCTAGTCATTTCTTTCAAGTTCTGCATTTCCTTTCTTTCCTTTTCAATTCTACAAATTTCATTTCAGCAAGTTCATTTCAGTTAGTTGCAATTTGTTTTGTTCAATCCATTTCAGTTATGTAGGTACAATCAGTGTGAAAAAAACAAAAAGATAACCAAAAAGATTTCCTTTCATGCCTCATAGGAATAGAGATAATTCAGGAAAATCCTTGCCCAACACCCCCACTACCTCACACAGCCAACCTTCTCTCTTCTTCGGTGGCAGTGATCAAGAAGAACCTTTAGGTGAACAACCAGAGATATTTGAAGAACCTATAGGGGAAGGAGAAGAAGAAAACATCCCTCCTGAGCCAATGGCTGAAAACAGAAATACTAGGGGAAATAGAGAGAGAATAGAGGGTACCTTTCCCATTCAAGAGACCAATGGGGACACCAAAATGAAGAATATAAGTCCTTCATCCCTACCTCACTTCGATGGTTTGACTACAGAAGATCCTGACACCTTCTTGTTTGATTTTGCTGTCATCTGTCGAACCTATGACTATGCAGAAGATGAGAAAAAGTTGAAACTATTCCCTTCTACTCTCAAGGATGCAACATTGTGCTGGTTCATGGGGTTACTTGGCAATAGCATCACAACTTGGGCTAAAATGCAGTAGGCCTTTAATGACAAATATCGAGACTACTGTAGGTCAAAAGATACCAAAGAAAAAATCTTCTGAATGACCATGGGAAGTGATGAATCCTTGGAAGATTATGAAGAGAGGTTCCAGCTCAGTTACAAAAGGGCCAGGTGCACACTTGACCCTGAATATCTGAAGTTGGTCCTACTCAGGGGAATTCCAGAAGACCTTCTAGACACCCTCCATCTACTGGCCGGGGGAGACATCTACCAACTATCTTATGAGGACATAAAGACTGTTTTTAGAAACCATTCTAGGGCAGCCAAAAAGAAAGGTAGGGGGAGTCAACCCATAGCCAGTACCTCCTCTTCCAATTCATCCATTAAAGGTGAAATTAGAAACATGCTGGAAGACTTCAAAAGTGAGATGGTACAGAGTCTTGCCATGCAAATGGATACCTTGCATATCAAAAGAAAACAAGAGGAAGCAAAGAGAGCTTTGGCCATCTTTTGTCCTAGATGCACCAGGAGGCATCTTAGGAATGAATGTCCATTGAACTCTATAGAGGTTTGTTCAGTCTATGAAGAAGATCATTCTACAGATAAGTGCCCTTCCTTGCCCGGGCTTAAAGCTATATACCAAGGGGTCGAAGGAGCCACTGAGCCACTCTATTTCATGAACCAAAGGAGACCGCATGGACCTAGACCATACGAGCAGGGGATGCAAGGGACATCTCAGGCATACTACAACCCCAACCAAGTCACTTCCATACCTTCTTGGGGCCCTCTTGTTCATCCTTCTTGGTCCACGCCTCTTCCTTGGTCCTTCCCATCTCAATATCATGCCCAACTAGCTGCTCATTCATTTCAATCCTATGTTCAACCGCAACCTCAGTGGAATGCATCTCATCAGGGGTGAAGTCCCCAGTACAACTCTCCTCCTGCTCTTTTACCTCCACCACCTTCTCAACCACAACCATTACCTTCTGCTCCACCAAGACAACCCCAAATTCCTGCCCAGTCGAACCCGAACCCAAACAAAAAATAGGATCAGCAAGTATATAGTGGGGAACCATCATGCCCAACTTATGTTGTGGAGATTCAAGAGATTAACCTGCAATCTGGGAAGGTTCCCCCAGATAGCCAGCCTCCACCTAGGGAGGTTGAGGAAGATAAAGAGGAAAGTGAACCTAAATCAATTCCACCCTTTCCTGAGAGACTATCCAGGACAACACAGCCTACCCTAGAAGAAACTGAACTTCTGGGAGAATTGAAACAATTATGTGTGAAGATACCACTTCTCCAAGCCATAAAAGATGTGCCTATCTACAATAGGTTGATCAAAGAGAAGTGCTTTAGGCATCCAGGAAGGCATAAGAGAGATGCCCCAACCATCAATGTCATAGGACAACTGTCCGACCTGATGTTGGGGCAGGTAATCTGTCCGAAATATCTGGACCCTGGAAGCCCAGTAGTTGATGTCCACATCAATGGCACCATGATCCCACATACCTTGATTGATTTGGGAGCTGCCATTAATGTGATGAAAAAGGACACAATGCTCAAACTTAACCTCGAGGGCTCCTTGAGGAAGACCATGACAGTACTGCAGCTAGTAGACTGCTCCACCTTGACTGCTGAAGGGATTGTGGAAGATGTGATGGTCTCCATTGATTCTTGGGAATACCCTATTGATTTCTTAGTTCTCCAGCCGAAGGCAAAGCTCACTAGGTATCCTCTCATCTTGGGAAGACCCTGGTTGGCTATTGCCAATGCCTACATCAGTTGTCGAGCTGGGAACATGACCATCAAGAACGGGCATATGTCCAAGCAGTTAATCCTATACCCTCCTGCCCAACCCTTGCTAGAACATGATCTACCTCTCTGGTTGGAGGATGAGGATGAGGATGAAGTCTATTCTACACCACTTTGTGCATTAGAAACCGCCATGTAGGGGAACTACAAGATGAGGATGATATGATTGAAAATTTGATTCAGAATCCACCCCCAGTGTCTTACCATTAGAGGACATAGTGAGAGAAACCAAAAACAACCCCTCAACTAATCTTTGTGTGGCCGACCCGACCTCTCTTCATGTTAAGAATATAGAGTTCGGCCCAGAAAGAACCTTGAAAATCAATCCATCCCTATCCACTTTCCAGGAGAAGGAGCTGTGCATCTTATTGAGAAAGCATTCAGATGCCTTCGCCTGGAGTTATAAGGAGATGAAGGGAGTGCACCCTTCAGTATGTACTCATCATATATACATTAAGGAAGATTTAAAACTAGTCAGGCAACCTCAATCTAGCACTTAAAGACATTGTTAAGGAAGAATTGCAAAAATTGCTTGATGCAGGATTCATCTACCCCATCTCTGACAGTGAATGGGTCTCTCCTTTGGTGCTAGTGCCAAAGAAAAATGGCAAGTGGAGAATCTATGTCGACTATTGGGAATTGAACAAAGCCACTAAAAAGGACCATTTTCCTTTGCCTTTCATAGATCAAGTGTTAGATGGTCTGGCGGGGAAAAAGTTTTTCTCCTTCCTAGATGGGTTCAGTGGGTACAATCATATTCAAATCAGCTCGGAAGACCAAGATAAGACCACTTTCACTTGTCCT
This sequence comes from Pinus tabuliformis, assembly GCA_031772625.1. Classification (NCBI taxonomy): domain Eukaryota; kingdom Viridiplantae; phylum Streptophyta; class Pinopsida; order Pinales; family Pinaceae; genus Pinus; species Pinus tabuliformis. The sequence continues at coordinate 822,664,044 of CM062818.1, read as the reverse complement.
TGGGGTACCTTTGCATACCGGGTCTTTCCTTTTGGTTTGTGCAATGCTCCAGCCACTTTCCAAAGAGTGGTATTGAGTATATTTTCTGAACTGGTTCATGATGCAGTGGAAATATATATGGACGATTTTACTCTTTATGGTTCTGACTTTCAGGAAGCTTTATCTAACCTGGGAAAATTTCTAGAAGAGTGTATTGAGATGAACCTATCCCTCAGTCCGAAAAAATGTGAATTTTTGATGACTGAAGGGACTGTGTTAGGTCATGCAATATCTTAGCAAGGACTGCAAGTGGACCCCAACAAGATTGCCATCATCCAAAGGGTCCCACCTCCTCAAAAGGTGAAAATGTCAGAAGTTTCCTAGGCTTAGCTGGATATTACCAAAGATTCATTAAAGATTTCAGTAAGCTAGCCTCTCCTCTGTTTGGCCTTTTAGGCAAATATGCTGAGTTCATATGGTCCAAAAACTATCAAGAAGCCCTAGATACCTTGAAGAGCAAGTTAGTAACTGCCCCAATCGTCAGAGGCCCAAACTGGGCCCTACCCTTTCACATTCACACAGATGCCTCGAACAAAGCAATAGGAGAAGCCTTAGGACAAATTGATGAAAATTTGCCTTATGCCATATACTTTATAAGCAAAAATTTGTCAAAGGCAGAGTTAAATTACACAGTGACCAAGAAGGAACTCCTAGCTGTTGTGTGTTCCTTAAACAAATTCAGACATTATATCACAGGCTATCAAACCTTCGTGCACACTAATCATGCTGCAATTAGATATTTGATGAACAAACCAGATGTAAATGCTTGCATTATTAGACGGTTGCTTTTACTGCAACAGTTTGATCTAACCATTATTGATAAGCCTGGTAAAGAAAATGTTGTTGTTGAATTTTTGTCTAGAGTAAATTTGCCTGCAGGTGAAGAAGGAATGGTGGATGACCAAATGCTAGATGAACATCTGTTTTCTATTTCAGTACTCTCTCCATGGTTTGTTGATATAGCAAACTACTTGGTTTCAACACAATTTACACCACACCTATTCTCAAAAGAGAAGAGCAAGATAGTAAGGAAAAGCACCCCTTTCACCTGGATTGGGGGTAATCTCTTCAAACTTGGCCCAGATCAGATCTTGAGAAGATGTGTCAGGGAGGAGGAAGTCTTGGAATTCTCCTGACGTGTCATGATGGGCCTTTTGGAGGTCATTTTTCAGCAAAGAGAACCGCCTTCAAAATATTGCAAGCAGGCTACTATTGGCCCACTCTTCATCAAGATGTGAGGAGATACACCGGCCAATGTGATCGGTGTCAAAGGATGGGGAAACATACTCCAAATGCTATGATGCCCATGCAACCTCAAGTGACCTTTGAGCCATTTGAGAAGTGGGGCATGGACTTTGTGGGTCCTATCAACCCTCCTTCAAAACAGAAGCAATACATCATTATGTGCACCGATTACCTGACAAAGTGGGCAGAAACAAAAGAAATCAAAGCAGCAACAGAGGAAAAAGTAGCCGAGTTTTTGAGAGAAAACATATTCTACAAGTTTGGGTATCCAAGAAAATTGGTCACAGATCAAGGCAGTTAGTTCACTTCCAATTTGATTGAAGACCTGCTCACACATCATAAAATCAAGCACAGGACTTCCACCCCTTACCATCCACAAGCCAATTGGCAGGTGGAAGTCACTAACAGAGCTTTGAAGGAATTCTGTCCAAGGTAGTGAGCATCAGTAGAAAAGATTGGGCGGACAGATTAGTTGAGGCCACCTGGGCCTACAACACAACATGGAAGACCACCACAGGGTTCACACCCTATGAACTGGTCTATGGGAAGAAGGTTTTGCTGTCAATAGAATTTGAATTCAATATACTAAGGATGGCAGCTCAGCTAGACGTAGACCTCAGCCATGCACAGAAGGAAAGATTACTCCAGCTCAATGGATTGGATGAACAAAGATTGCAGACCCTTCTCCACACAGAGGTAGTTCAACTTCAGAGGAAGATATGGCATGACAAAAATATCAAGGAGAAGCAATTCCAAGAGGGAGATTCGGCACTGCTCTATGATTCAAGGTATAAAGACTTCAAAGGCAAGTTGAGGACAAGATGGCTAGGACCCTACACTTTGGAAAAATGCAATGACAATGGTTCAGATCTGATCAGAACCATTGATGAGGAAGCCATCCCTATGCTTGTTAATGGACATAGGTTGAAAATTTACAAGAAGTTCCTCTCCAAATGAGAGTTCATTGAAGATCTGAATAAGACAGTGATGGTAGTGGAACATGTCTTAGCCTCCACTTCACCCACTCACTGAAGAAATAGAAAAGAGAAATAAAAAATAAGGACTCAAGTGAAAACCTCCATGAGGTGCTTAAGTCCCATCATTGGGTTAAAAACTCTTCTGAGGCAGCCCAGTGAGGCCAAAAACAAAGAAAAGAGAGAAAAGAAAAAGAGAATAAGATCCCTGGGTGAAAACCTCCCTTGGAGGCACCCAGGGCAGGCAATTAGGGTGAAAACCTCCTTGAGACACCCTAGTTGTTTTCAAAAAAAAAGAAAAAAAAGAAAAAAAATGAATTTTAATGTGCATTGCAGGTTTGTAGGAGGACCACAGAGAGCAAGAGGAGATGCCACAGAGCCCTGACATTCACACAAGCACCTATTTCATCTCCTCCACACTCTTCTCCATCATTTCTGACCTTTCTTCCACCCCACTATGTTTTTTTTCCAGAAACTGTGTGTTCTATTGGAGACTCCTATAGGAATTACAGAGAGCCAGAAATGGTTCCAAAAAGTAGTTTGAGGGGCTGGGAAGCTTCATGAAGAACATATAAACCCTCCTACAGCTATCAACCCACCTTGCCATCCATTCCACACCTGCATCACATCATCATCATCATTTTTTCCCTTCCTGTCATAGAAAAACACAGAAAACCAGATTTAAGTAAAAAGAAAAAAAGAAAAATAAGAGAGGAAGCAACACCTCAAATCTCACCTGCAGCTTACCTAGTATCTCTCCATCTCCATTTGCATCTCTGGCATCATCCTCATAGCTCCCAACATAGAAATAAGCTGAAATTTCAAAGGGAGAAGCAGCTACAGGAGCTCCTGTAGGAATTCCTGTAGCAACTGATCCCATTAAAATCAAGCTACAACAGTAAAAGAAGTGCAGCCATGAGGATTGAAGGAGACATCTGAAGCTTAGATCCAGCTAGAGGAAACCTGCACAAGGCAAACAACCACACATCAAAAAGCAGATAGCATGCAGCAAAGGAAATACAAGCATGCAGCAGTAAAAGGAGCCAAAATACCTCACAGCACATACATTCGACTCACAGGTAAGTGACTAACCCGCTCCTCTGTTTGCATTTATGTAATTGAAAGATATGCATGAGAAAATGGGATGGTTGAGGTTGAACGAGGAAAAGGTGGCCAATTAAATTGGCCACCTTCATCTAGTTGACCGCACTCATCTGAAGATGTCACCCACACGTGCGCATAGTCAACTCAAAGAAAGATACCAAGGACAGGTAGTGGAGGGTATGCAAACTCCGATGCAATAATGAGAGGTGATTGCAGGAAGAAACCATGATGACAAGGCAGGTGGGGACCAACGGTCCAAATATGGCCAACGTACATTTTTGCCAGCTCACCCCCATCATCGGAAATATCTAAAAGAGGTAATAAGTACTCCTCCTCGAGCACTCTCACCACCTTTTCCCTCATTCTCTCCTCATAAACTTAGCTGCAGCCAACTCCTTGTCACCCCACAGCCTCGAAACCATCATTTTCCATCGATCTCACCCATCCTCCTGTTCTCGGCGTTGTCTACAAGAGCACTTACAGGTTCTACAGGAGCACCTACAAGCAATTCTACAGGAGGGGCAATGAGCTATTTTTAAGAAGCAAACACAGGTTTTTTGCTCAATTTTTGGCTTGAGGAGGTATGTTCCATGCATACCCTCCTTGATTATCAATATGTGCAAGGAATGATATCATTTTGAGGAGGGATTGAGTCCATAGAAGAAGAGGAATTACATAAAAAATTTCTACCTGTTTTAAAAAAAACACAGTTTTCTTGTTTCTTCAAAATTATTGTCTCCATTTCTACATTTGGTGTTCAAAAGGGGTATAAGCACAATGACAGGAGGATTCATGAGGAAGGAGCCCACTAATTCAACCAGGCTCCATGAACATCCCCAAGTAGTAGCCATATTCACAAGGGCAAATTGGATGACCTTTTCTGAGAAATTCCAAGGGTTTGATGAGGAAATTGCTCAGGAATTTTCCCTTTCTTTAGTCCCTCACTCAAGAACCCATGCCACTGTCACTTTTAGAGGTATTTCCATGGAAATAACCCCAGAATTTATCAGTAGGGTTACTACCCTTCCTCTTGGATTACCTTGGAGCAAAGATGAAAAACCAATTGGACAAGCTGCCAAGAAAAACTTCTTCCAAAAAATGAACATCTTGTAGAAGATAAAAATGGCATTAGAAGAACAAGCATACCCTACCCTTGGGATGAGGTTAGTTACCAAATCATCTAATATATTTCCTGTGAGGGGAGGTATAACATAGTCTATGGCTACCATTTTAGAATCCTTCATGAGCTGAGATATGGCATGGACACTCCAACACCCCAGAAACTCAGCATCCCCTATTTCCTCCTGCAGTCCCTCATAGACTCCAGCATTAAGTTTAAGGCAGGGAGTCCATATCAGCTGGCTCACCATGGGTTAATCAAAATTTTAGTGGAAGAAGCCCTCCATACATTCACACTCCCCATAGCACGGGAAGTCTTCAGAAACATGACAACAGAAGATGACATAAAGGCCCTCACCTATGATATCAGTCCTTCTGATAGTGAGGAAGAAGAGTAGAAAGGGGGAGAAGGTGAAGCAACTCATGACTCAACAAGACAAGAAAAGGAGGAGGAAGAAACTAAGATAGAAGAGGAGAAGGGGGAAGAAACAAAACAGGAAGAAACAGAGCAAACAAAGATAGAAAAGGAGGCAGAAGGAGGAGAGAAAGAGGCAGCAGAGGCAAAACAAAGAGAAGGGTCCCTTGAGACCCTGGAAAGGGAGGCAACAACTGCCCTCACAGCCCTGAGAACACCAATTAAACCAAAATAAAAGAGAAAAAGGCAAGCCTCCATGTATTTCAAGGCCAGGAAAAGCACAAGGATAAAAACAGGAAAACCCCAACTATCTTCAACAGTGCCTATTACAATTGAAGATTCACCCACTGTCAAAGGGGAAGAATCTCCCTCTAAAACCCCTATCACATATGAAAGAGGGACTCCTAGATCTTCCACCTGGAAGGAAAAAGTGCAACTACAAGACCAAAAATAGTCCTATAGAGTCATACACAGTTCTACAGGAGACATTGTTAAGGCTACAGGAGACCCAGCAGCTTGAGAAAACAATGGAAGAGCAGCCAAAGGGGAAGGAGGAAGCTACAGAGCCACAAGAACCTAATCCCCAGCCTAGCCTTGCCTCCTATTACCATCTCCTTGAAGGAGGAAGGATAATTCCACAAACATTTGCAATCCCACTATTCTTTGAATTAGAAAAGGAAAGAATAAGAACACATAGGTGGATGCAAATAGCCAAATCCAAGGGAGTTGAGGATGTTGGCCACATGGAGAACAAGCTTAGAGAAATGGGCAGGGAGTTAAGTGCTGTCAGACATAGGGAGGCAATTGCAAGAAGCCAACTCCAAACTGAAAATGAATTGCTAAGAAGGCAGCTAAAGGAGAAAGAAACCCAACTGGCATGTATGGCTGGCTTATCCATGGAGGCACTGCAATGTAGAACACTAGCAAAATCCTATGGATTATACCTCAAGGACCAATGGCTACAGTTTCAAATAAAGACTTTGGCACAAAGAGGCATAATGCCTTTTCAAGATTACAGACAATTTATGGACCTATGTGACCAAAGCACAACAAAAGATAAGGAAAAAATGGCAGAATTTTACCTGCATAATATGGCCCTCACAGACATGAATGTGTGGGACCCCAATGCTAGGCTAGGGGACCTACAACTAATGGCCATGGCTTCATGGATGAACCATGAGGAGTTAAGGGCAACTGAAGTAAAAAGGTTGATGATCAGAGAGCAGAATGAGCCACTAATGATCAGAGCCGAGCCATCAGATCCCATGGCTCTCATCAGTACACACCAACTACTTACAAATAATCCTCAAATTGCCCCTAGATATATAAGTGATCAGGCACAAGCCATTGCACATTTTGAGGACATGGAAAGGTTACTTGGGGATGACTGTGTGCATGCATGTATGAGGAGATGGAACACCTTACCACTCAGTCTGAAGATCAGGGAATATCATTCTCCAATGAGGATGAAGGAGGCACTAAGGAGAGTGCCAATGTACAAGCACTCAATGTAGAGGCTGCAGGTCAATTGGATTGGCCTCAAACTGAGTCCACCACTGCTGTTAGGCATGCTAGAAGGAAGGACAAAAGAAGAAGAGAAGAGACAGTGTGAAGAGATAGACAGAAAAGCAGGCTTCTATGACAAGGAAGAGGAAACAACATCAGAAGCTTGGGATGCTAGAGAGGCCACCAGGGCCATCAAAGATGAGGAGATGGACTAAGTTGCTCAAAGGATGAGCAACACCTTCAGTAGGGGGGTGATGATGAGCCCCATAAATGGGTCATTATATGGGCTCATTTTGCCTCCTAACATAGTTAAATCAACCATTCTCTTAGCTTATTGCATGTTTTTTTATTATATTTATGCTTATGGAGTGAGTTGAGTTAGTTATGATGCCATGAGGTCTAATATGTGTTTAATGCAGATTTTTGTTGAATTTTGAAGACAAAGTCAAAGATTCAATGGAAAATTGGCAGAAATAATTCGAAGTGGACAAAGGAGAGGATTTATAGGAGGGAATCCCCCTCATTTATTACTCCCCACTTCGAATTCCCCTTCATGCAGCTCGGAGTACAAACAGCCAAATCAATGCACTAGGAGGCAGCCGAGCAAGTGGAGGATAACTTATGTTTATCTCGAGTTTTGGGAGCCAAGCCTCCCTGATTTTAAGGAAGTTGTTGGGAGCTTCAGTTGTATAAGTAGAGAGGCCTAGGGCCTCACTAGGGTCGATTTTTTGTCAGATTTTTGTTGTACTTTTGCTATTGTAAAACTCTGCTCAACTTCGAGCTTACTTTTGTGGATAGTTTCATGTAATCCTATTACTATTTTGATAATAAAGATGAGATCCTTTTTGAGCTAGCACTGAGTTACCTCAGAGGGCTGAAACTCTTGGGTTAGGGCCCAATCCAAGCAGCCAATCTCCTCTTTGTTTGTATTTATATGTTTTGTTTCAGTTTATGGATTAGCTGCTGTTAGATGAATTTGTTTCTTGGTTAAGAATAGGTTGCTTTTGGTGATTTAGAATGTTGTTTCCACTTGTGTTTTCTATAGCAGGTTAAGAAGTGATATAAAGAAGATTCAAAAGGCTAGCAACAATGCCTTGGCCTCTTTTCCTCCCTTTGGGACCATGAACTAAGGCAAAGACCCTATTGCTGCCCCAAAAACACAGATTTTCCTTCTCCATAGGATTTCTGGTGTTTGCAAGTTTGTTAGAAGGTTAATGCTTTGCTTTAGATCTCTTCCACCATGCTCATTTCTATCTTTGCAATAATTCTTCTTCCATGCTTTCTCTCCTTGTAGCATTTTCCATCATTTACTTCCATAGCTCATAATTTAGACTAGCTTGATGCAAAATTCTTTTTTTTTATGTACTCATTTCCTTGCTTGTTTGATCCCATTGGTTCACTGTTACTTTTTTTTGCAGTAGATCTCTTCTCACAGTAGGTTAGCCTATCAGCCATCACATTCTCTCCCTGATCCACGCCTTACAAGTCGCCCAAAGTTCACCTCAAATCTGCCTTAGTTCTCTGCATTTTTCCATAGGATTTCTTCCTCTCTCCCAATCATCTGTCCCTCTCCTAAGTGATCCTTGGTGGACCCTAGGCGCCCTAACACATCATCCCAACCTTCATCTACCTTTTCCACCCTCTCACACCTTGAAAACCTTCAAAACTGCTCTCGGCATCCTCTTGTAGACCTCCTGTAGATCCCTTGTGTCCTCCTGTAGATTTTTTTGTAGGCTTTCTTTTGAAGGTAGAGTGTGGGAAAAGCCTCCAGAAGGCCACCCGAGACCTCCGAGGACCCATTTACACCATCTTAAATCTCCTCAAACTCCAAAGTTTCCCTTCAACACCACCTATTCTCTTCCACCTTCACACATAATAAAATACATGCATGTCAAGATTTCCTTTCTTTCATCACATATAGAGATTCTTCTAGAATCCATAGAAGTTGGCTTGAGCTCCTAGTGATTTTGTGCCAGCTGACCAAGTGACAGTCTGCAGTAAGAGCTAGTACTTGTGCATACAACACCGTCACTTCCAAGTTTGTTACGAAAGTAGGCAACCCAGGAGTTGCAACATTATTGCTGCAATACCGGTGCTCACTAGTTTCCATTTCTCAAAGATCTATTTGTGCAAAATCAATCAACCACAACCAAAATCTATTAAACCTGCAGACCAAACCTTGATCGAAAAAATATTTTTCGTAGCTAAACGCTTCCTCCTCCAAAGGAATATTGAGGGAAGGAACTTCTTGAACTACCGAAATAACAGATCCAGATTTTAGCATGACACTATACAAAATTGAAGAAGAGCTTGCTAGACTGACAACATTCCTACAGAAGATATTGTCATCTTCACTAGATCAATAAGATCCACCATTGTTCAAACTAGAGTATATATTTGCAAAGAGATCCATGCAACCTAAGCATAAATCGTCCAATTAAAGTAAAACCCTAGTTTCCCAAGGGTCTTTAGAGCTCTACCCATCCCCACATAAGAGACAATTTTAATGTGATATTTAACTATGTGTTATGATGCCCTTTTCATGAAAAGGATGGTTCATTTCAATGTTTTATTTGAGAGATTTTATAAAATAAGTATGAATAAAAAGTTGGATTAAATTATATTAAAGTTGGATTAAATTGGATTAAATTATATTAAAATAAAATATTAAATTTAAATATTATTTACACTAAATTTAATATTGTTTTTTTTCAATTGTGATTCACGATGATTGAGTGGCTACTACATCCATGGGTAATAATCCGAGCAGATCCACCCGAAGGGATCTACCTGTCGGCTTATGGTTGGGCCTAACCCCAAGGGCATCGAGGAGATTTGACCTCATGACCTCCCGATTGACAAGGTACTTAGCAATGGGAACTCGGTCAATTGAGCTATCCCTTGGAGCTAACTAAATTTAACATTGTGTAATAGTTTTCTAAAATATTAATATCTAATATATAAAAATTGATTAGTTCTTCCTTTACTTTATATGAAAAGGCTATATAGTAGCAATTTATAACGTTTTGGTTTAAGTATTAGAAGATATCATGCACTCCAAAATAAAGAAACTAAGTCTTCACGGAGGTGTAAAATAACACATTATTTTTTTATTAATAAAGTGAAGATATTTTAGTTGTTAAAAGATAATTTAATGGAAATAGAATTATGTGGATACATGGTAAGATGTGATGAAATGATTCTTACTTTTCATTAACATTTACTTAAAAGTGGGTTAATAAATTAAAGTTTACTAGTTAAGTGAATTTTTATATAAAACTTCTTAATCATATAAGGTTAGTTAAATGGGTTCGATTGTTTTTAAGAGCATTATGTATGTGAGGTAAAAATGTACATGGAGAAATATTTATAGGTCGAAAAAATCAATGGAGCAAGGAATATGCGATAAACATGTCAACATGTCTAAATCGAGATAAAAAAATGGAATGATAACTAAGTCTAGAGACACTTTTTCAAGCATGCATAAAAGTATATGAAAGGAAAAATGAAAATGCGTAATATGTATGAGTTCGGTGAGTTTGGTGGGGGGATATGAAAATAATTTGTATTAGATGGTGCCATTTATTTATTTTTGTAATTTTACATAAATTAATTATATATATATATATATATATATATATATATATATATATATATATATATATATATATATAAAACTAAGAAGGGGATATGGCAGTTTAGATGTAGAAATCGATAGTGTTATCACACTGAAAATGATGAAAAATGTTATAAATGCCAATTTATTTGAATAAATTCTTCAATATGTGATATAGAAATGACACCATATACTATGAATAAAAGAAAATTTCAAAAATTTAAAAATTAAATTGAAAATGTAAATGAATGAAAAATTAACTATCTATCTAAATAGATAGATGGGAAGAATTTTGACAGGGTTCTAAGGATCATAAGTAGTTTCATGCACTCCTTCATTATTTGCAATAAATTTACTCCCCATTATTTCTCGTGATATCTTTTTGACCTGGTCATGGCAAGCCAATGACTTCATGAAAACACTAGCAGAGAACTTTAAATGGTCTTTCATTCATATAATAGTATTTATAATTCTCCTATTATCTTAGTCTTTCTAGAAGGAACCATGTTGTTGGAAGTAGTGATAGTACCAACAAAGTCACACATGGATATCTCTTGAACATGATCCCAACTTTGGGGTCGAAACTAGTCGATGCTAATCTTTTGATTTTCAATGTAGTTCTCCTTCATTCTTAGCCAAAGGAATTCATTCCAAAATTTTAACATGGGGTGATGTTGACTCTAGGGGAAACATCATTTGATAGCACGATCTCTTAATATGATAAATATGGTATTTTTTTTTAGGAACAATATAATATTTTGGGAGATTTGACAATAAAATAGCATGTAAGAATTTTTTTCCTTGATGGACTCTTAAAATTGGTTATCTTGCATCCAATGGTAATTTATGTGGATGTTTACGAATTATGTTTTGTTGACTAGAATTATAATTATATCCAAATTGTAGGTACTTAGTGTTGCCTTAGCTCATATCCTATATCCATGCACAAGATTTTTTTCCTATCATCTTAATTGATTTCAATGGGATTGATCAAATCTTCTTATCCTCAAATCATAGCCTTTCAATTCACCAAAGATACATACTTTCTCACGACACATAAGAGAACAATACTCTAATAGGGATTCATTATAGAGTATACATTTGGGTTCTTATCACTAAAGAGTTGGGAAGGATGAACATTTTGAATGATATATCTAGGAATAATTTCTAAATTTTATTGATTGAAGTCTTCTTCTCTTCACCATCAGCTTTGGATTCATTGTCACATTCCATTGCATCCACCTTTTTTATTCTCTCCACCATCCTTCTTCTCCCCACCATCATCTTTCATATCCCCATGGCACTACCTCCTTCTTCTCCCCTCCTTTCTTTACATCATCCTTCTTTCCCCTTAACGTTTCTCCATTGTTTTTCTATGGGATGACCACCAGTTGTTTCCCAATCTTTCTTTGGACATATTCCACCAAGTTATTGGGATCCATAACTCCTTGATAGTTTCCTTATCATTCTTCACTTTATTTTACGCACATTTCATTCTTGTGTAGTTTTTATACTAAGGTATTCAGGTGTTGTTGTGGAATGATTGTAGTTGAGAGGTCTTATTTCCTTTCCACTCACAATCTAGTTGTCTCAAAAGTTATGCTTAAGTGGAAAAAGGGGAGAGTAAAGGAGGTGTTTTATCACCCCAATTTATCTCACCTCCAACATTTAAGTGATTTTAACCAAAAACATTAGAAAACATCATTCTAAAAACTTAATACACTTGAAAGCATGGTCCATATCTCAATTACATGCCACTCACGCTAGTGAAAGATGTAGTCGCTTAAATCAAGATTCATGCAAGCTTTATCATTGAAATTCTATGATGGTGCGGGTTATGCTTTCATATAATTGGAAATCCTACAAATATGTGAAATGGAGAATTTTGTGGCCGATAAATGCCAAGAATGACTAAAAATGACTCATTATTGAGTGTACGTTTGGTTTAGATTTACATCTTGTAAATATTTAGGAATTTAATCCTCCTTTTGGTTGAATCAAACACATAAGATCCCATGCAAAAGGCTTGGGCATTTCCACTTGAACTATTTCTCCTTCAAACTTAGCTTCAATGCATAAATAAGAGGTTGTATCCGTGCATTTCAAAATAACTTTAAATGTAAATTTAAATTAAAGTAATTAAGTTGAAGAACAAGAACATGGTTTCTTCTCTCACTTAATTTAATGTCTACTTCTATGTGAATCATTTTTCCTCCTATATTTATATGTAAGGGTTTGATTACTTTTATGTGAATCATTTATGTAAGGGTTTGATTACTTTTATGTGAATCATTTTTCCTCATATAAGGCAAAAGTGATTCTTATTCATTATCAAAGATTAACAAAACTATTAAAAGTTTTAAAAAAGCTTCCACATAAAAGATGAATACCACATGGTTCCTCTCGCATGATGTATTTCATATTATATTGCTCTATGATTACGTAACAAAAAACCCTAAATCTCTCCCTTGACTTATTTGATTTTGGTTGGAATTCAGCATGACATTGAAGAAGTCTTGCATTCAAAATTGCACAATATTTATGTACACGAATATAATATGATCCAAGTTTATCATAACTGGGCAAATATTAACAACAAGTCACTAAGCCAATCATTGGCTTAGTGACTGACCAATATGCATGCATGGTATGGATGGAAGTTACATATCTCCCGGGGAATGGATACAATTTTTTGGTCGACCGGCCATCGATGTTGATTGACGGCTTATTAATGCAACTGGTGTATGGGAAATGGATAGCATCCGACCAGGTCTTATAAATGCTCTTATCAATTAATGTGAAATGGCTTGCCAACTACCAGACATCGAATTGTTTTACTATCTAAAAACCTACCTGGTGCGGGAGCCATACCAAAAATCGTTTGAGCATTCTTTGAATACGATACTCCCTCGTTGTCAAGAGGAGAATGAGAAGGAGCAGGAGTAGGAGCAAGAGCATAATAGGTTGTCGAGCAGGAGCAAGAGCAGAACAGGTTGGTTTCCCCATTTTTTACTCGCTGATATCGCGACACTCATTGTAATTTGTGAAAATAATGGCTTCGCCTTCTATAATTCAGCATTTCTTCTCATTATCGTTCCCACGGACTGTAACATGTGTTCACCTTATATAATTCATTGGTCTAGTACTCCCAACAACACAATCTCTTGCTCCTCTCTCTGGCTTAATTTGTTGAGAATCCATCCCACAATGTCGAGGCTTTCCCCATATTTCGTCTCTCCCGTGGCTCTCTTTCCACTTACAAGCTCCAACAACACCACCCCAAAGTTGTATATGTCACTCTTCTCACTCACCTTCATCCTCCAGAGAATCAAATGGGCACACTGCAAAACCCGTAATAGTCAAATCCATTATCCCACAGATGCAAAATTTAACCAAAATATAGGGATTTTAGACTGATTGGCGCCTCCATCAGAGCATATATTCCACTGCAAGGTGCACCTGAGTGCCCCAAAATTGCAGATCGTTGTGTCGAAATTAGAAATGAAGTTTACGTTGATTCAGATTACATAAACAAATGAAGTTATAGAGTCAAATTCAATAATATACAATCATCTCAAATAATTGAAGATGAATACAAACTTCACTATATAGTTTCAAAAATGAATTGATATCATTGCACCATGAAATGAAATGAAATAATAATAATAATAATAATAAAACTACGAGTGTTGATAAAGAGGTTTTTGGTAGCTATGTAGTCCTTGTTTCTGGTGAATTTTGTACAAACCTATGTAGTTCTTGTTGCTAGTGAATTTTGTGAAAAGCATAAAACCCCTGATAGTCAAATCCATTATCCCACAACTGCAAAATTTAACAAAAATAAAGGGATTTCAGACTTATTGGCACCTCCATTAGAGCATATATTCCTTGCTAAACCCAATTGATAGAAGCTTCTAGCAAAAATCCCTTACTAAACCCAATTGGCAGAAGGCCAAAGGGGCAAGGTAAACCAATCAGAGACTTCAAACAGAAGTAGTTCTTGGCCAGACCCAGCTAACAGAACACCAAAGTGGTAACATTTCTGGTAATGAAGATGAAACTGACACATTCAAGAACTCAATTGGAAAAAAATTGAATAAGCCCAATGTTATCAATAAGAAGAAGGCTAAACAAAGTCTCTGTTAACTAACCTTAATACCTAGACACATTATTATCTGGAATATCAAGAAGTTCTTTTTCCACTCTTTGAAAATTGATGAGCTATCATATGTTTTGACTAATGTGTATTGAAATACCTTTTAAATCCTATTTATAGTGTAAGAATGAATAAATTATCACCATTGCATGGATCCAAGTAATATAGGACTGAACAATAAATCTTTTCGGCCTCTCCAAGCTTGCAGTACTACCATAAGCAATGCAAAATCTTGTGTCATTTTTTGGAATTTATGATGCTAATGACTTAAACTACCATCGTTGGAAAATATAAGTTTTTATTAGGGGGATCCTCAAATAAATTGGACCGTTGTTGTAGAAAATAGAAAAGTAGCAGTGAAATTATTTAGTAGAGCAGAAAGCACATTTGGTAATGGAGTTTTGAATTTTTTTTTTTTAATAAAATATTATCATTTTCAAATTCCAATTTGAAATTGTTAAATTTTTCAATATTTAAATTTTCAACTTAAAGATTAATATAGTCTATTGAATATTAAAAAAAAATGTTAATTAATATTTTTTAACGTATTATTTTTATAATTTAAAAGAAGAGAGAAAATAATATGTTAATATTATTTCATATAAACCTATTAGTTTAACATAAATTTATATTAAGTAAGTTTAAAACCAATATTATATTTTTCTCAATATTTTTTATTATATAATAGTTTATATAATAATAAATTTATATTAAAATAATTTTTAGAATTTAAAAAGATCTAAAACGGTGTTTTTGAATGATTTAAAAACTATATTATATTTTTAAATTCCAGCTAAAAACGTTAATTAAATTTTAAAATGTTGAAAAAATAAATATTAAAAAAAAATTATGTAGTAGGTATAATAAAATATTTTATAAAGAAATAAATTTATGTTCAATAATTTAAAAAATAATATTATTTTTTCTTAACATTCTCATATGTGTGTGTGTGTGTGTGCTAATTTTTTAAAATGATGATTTAAATTGATATGTATTTTAATATTTGATAGTGTCATTATTTTGGTCCATAGCTGTTAAAAAAATAAAAAATAAAAAATAAATCAATAATTCGTTGAAAAATAAACCTAGTCTATTGAACATTAAAAAATAAGATGTTAATTAAGATTTTTTAATATATTATTTTTATAATTTAAAAGAAGAGAGAAAATAATATGTTAATATTACTTTATATTAACCTATTAATTTAACATAAATTTATATTAAGTAAGTTTAAAAACAATATTATATTTTTCTCAATATTTTTTTATTATATAACAGTTTATATAATAATAAATTTATATTAAAATAATGTTTAAAATTTAAAAATATCCATTGAATTTGTTTGGGTTAGAGCTAATCAAGCTCTGTAGTGCTCACGATCTCATAATTTGCAACGGTCTAAAGAAGTGGCCCAATTCTAGCTAGATGACCTACATCCATGGGCTTGGTAGCAGCGTGGTAGACTATGTTATTTCCGATCTCCCTTTATACAACAAAATAATAAATTTTGACATTTTAAACGACCACGAGCCTGACTCTGATCATAGGCCTTTACTTATAACTCTCAATTTTGTCATGCACAGAGATCCCATAGAAAATAATCATTATAGCCAAAAGAACTTAATATTTGATAGAAATAAAAACTATCTCTTTCTAAATGAATTAAAAACCAATTTGCTTCGCTTATCTAGAATAGACAACATAGAAGACCTCTATCACAATTTTACTACAACCCTCTCATATTCTATTAACAAGTTCTCAATTGAAGTTCCAAATAATAAAAGAAATAACAAAACCAACCCATGGTATGACAAAGATTGTAAAAGTGAGAGGAGAGCAATTAAGGAGATTGTTGATGAATCTCTTAAAATGGGCAAGATAAAAATATACAAAGCCCTAACTAAAAGGAAAAAGAGGCAGTACATTCGTAAAAGACAAGAGAATCTCTTACACCTCTCTAAGGTAGATCCTAAGAAATTTTGGAGGCAGATTCTAACTAGGAAAACTAAAGATAATAATAAAATAACTTTACACGATTGGAATTCCTATCTTAAAAAGCTTTATGAATCTCCAAATGTCATGGATAACTTTGAAACCCTGCTCACAACGAAAGAAGTTTTCTTATTAGAAGACATTGATTTTGGGATTAAATGCTTCGCAAATGGGAAAGCTAAGGACTTTTAAGATTACCAGGTAGAAATCTTAAAAATTGGAGGTCCTGTCCTCATCCCCCACATCCACAAGCTTTTCAATCAAGCAATTAAGCAATCAAGCAAGGTTTCCCTAAACCATGGACTAAGAGCCTCATTATCCCTATTTTTAAAAGTGGGGATACAAATAACCCCTCTAATTATCAGACAATTATGATCAGCCCTCTCTTAGCCAAGTTATATGGTATTATTTTGGAAAAGAAGTTGAGCATATGGCTTGAAAGTGAAGGTAAGTGGGCTAAAGGCCAAGCGGGTTTTAGAAGGCATCACTCAACAATAGACCACCTCATTACACTTAGGATCATTGTGGAGGAATGTCGTAATGATAAATCAAGTCTCTTTTGTTGCTTTGTGGACTTTAGAAAGGCTTTCGATACGGTTCCTAGAAACAACCTTTGGAATAGATTAGAAGAGCTAAAGGTTCCTTTCGAGTTGAGAGCTACCGCTATAAGGCTATACGAGAATGTAATTGCCAAGCTAAAAAGAAATGGGGGGTGGTCGAAAGATATTAAATGTAATATCGGAGTTAAACAAGGTTCCCCCTCTCTCCTACCCTATTTGGCATTTACATCGACAAGCTTGAAGGTTATTTAGAGGAAGCAGGATGTGCTAGCACAACCTTAGCTGGGATAGTCATCATCCTTCTTCTCTATGCTGAAGATATTGTTCTTCTCGCAAGGTGCCCATCTAATCTTGACAAGCAACTTAGGCTTCTTAAGGATTTCTGCTCTACCATGGGTATGACTGTTAACACTGACAAAACAAAAGTTATGATTATCAAATCCAAAAAGGACACTTATGCTAATTTTATGTATGACAATAATAACTTGGAGGAAGTGTATTCTTACAAGTACCTAGGAATTGATATTCATCACAAGCTCAACTGGAACTATAGCATTGAGAAAAGGATTAATGGGGGGTGGAAAGCTTATTTTGGTCTTGAAAATAATTGTAAAATGGAAAACCTCGTAATGTGGGATAAAAAGAAGTTCCTCTTTGAAACTTTAGTCACTCCTGTTATCTTATATGGATGTGAGGTCTGGGGTTGCAACATCTCTAGAGAATCCTGGAGAAAGATTGAGCAAATCCAGAAGCGTTTTATAACGTATAACCTGAAAATTAAAAGCAATACACCCTATCCTATTCTCCTTATAGAAGTAGGTCTTTCCCCTATCAAGAGCCTAGCTATGACTAGGCTTCTATTGTACGAGCACAAACTCAATAACATAGGAGATCATAGACTTCCTAAGCTAGCTTTAAATTCCAGCCAAAACCACCTAAGGCTCAAGCGGGGGTGGTATAAAGACACAAGGGCCTGGTTAAACCATTGGAAGATCAACGAGAATGATGCATTGCAAAAGATTAATAACATTAAAAATATTGTTACTTCTAAGTTCAAAGAAAAAATGTGGTGTGAGAAATATTTAGTAGCTAAAAGAAAATTAAGTTATTATAAGAAGGTCATCAACCCCACCCTAGAAGATCAAAAGTATCTCTCTATTTTAACTAGCTCAAAGAAGAAAATTAATATAGCGAAGATTAGAACAAGCTCTCATGAGCTCTATAGTGAAACAGGTCATTGGGCAGTTCCTAAAACACCATGGATGGAAAGGATCTGCCATCTCTGTGAGAATAGGAACATCAAGGATGAAAACCACTTCCTCTTAGAGTGCCCCGCATACAACCACATTAGATGTCAGTTTCATAATCTTTGTCGCAATACTGACCTTCCTAGCCTTTTACAATGTCAAAATTATAGTGAGCTCGGGAAGCTTCTCTCCAAGCTTTTTGAGCATAAGAATAAAATCTTAAATCAAACTAAAAATTTGTTTCTTTAGGGCTGATAGACCAAAGTTTCGTCTCAATGGACGTTAATCATCATCATCATCATCATCAAAAAAACATTATATTTTTAAATTCTAATTAAAAAATGTTAATTAAATTTTAAAATTTTGAAAAAATAGGTATAATAAATTATTTATAAAGAAATAAATTTAAGTTAAATAATTTAAAAAATAATATTAAATTTTCTTAACATTCTCTTTCTTTCTATATATATATATATATATATATATATATATAAAACAATCAAAATGTGAATTTTTTAAAACAATTATTTAAATTGATGTATATCTTAATATTTGATAGTGCCATTATTTTGGTTCATAATCATAATTTAAATTATAAAAAAAAATCAATAATTCATTGAAAAATAAACATATTCCATTGAATATTTAAAAAAAAAAAAGGATGTTAATTAAGATTTTTGAAGATATTATTTTTATAATTTAAAAGAAGAAAGAAAATAATATGTTAATATTATTTCATATTAACCTATTAATTTAACATAAATATATATTAAGTTTAAAAACAATATTATATTTTTTTCAATATTTTTTTATTATATAATAGTTTATATAATCATAAATTTATATTAAAGTATTTTTTAGAATTTAAAAATATCTAAAATGATGTTTTTAAATTATTTAAAAAAAATATTATATTTTTAAATTCCAATAAAAAAATGTTAATTAAATTTTAAAATGTTGATAAAATAAATATTTAAAAAAAAAAACTTATGTAATAGGTATAATACATTATTTATAAGGAAATAAATTTTTAAAAATAACATTAAATTTTCTTTATATATATATATATATATATATATATATATATATATATATATATATATATATGATGATGATGATGATGATGATGATGATGATGATGATGGTGGTGGTGGTGGTGGTGGTGGTGGTGGTTAACGTCTACTGAGACGAAACTTTGGTCTATCGGACCTAAAGAAAACGAATTACTTAGTTTGATTTAAGATTTTATTTCTATGCTCAGAAAGCTTGGAGAGAAGCCTCCCGAGCTCATTATAATTTTGACATCGTAAAAGGCTAGGAATTGCAGTATTGCAACAAAGATTATAG
Source organism: Pinus tabuliformis (assembly GCA_031772625.1). Lineage (NCBI taxonomy): Eukaryota > Viridiplantae > Streptophyta > Pinopsida > Pinales > Pinaceae > Pinus > Pinus tabuliformis. The sequence continues at coordinate 822,644,724 of CM062818.1, read as the reverse complement.
AATTGAGGTCTAATGTGGTTGTACGTGAGGCACTCTAAGAGGAAGTGATTTTCATCCTCGATGTTCATATTCTCACAGAGATGGCAGATCCTTTCCATCCTTGGTGTTTTAAGAACTGCCCAATCAAAATGTTAATTTTTTAAAATCATTATTTAAATTGATGTGTATTTTAATATTTGATAATGCCATTACTTTGGTCCATAACCATAATTTAAATTATAAAAAAATCAATAATTCATTGAAAAATAAACATAGTCTATTGAACATTAAAAAAATAAGATGTTAATTAAGATTTTTTAACATTATTTTTATAATTTAAAAGAAGAGAGAAAATAATATGTTAATATTATTTCATATTAACCTATTAATTTAACATAAATTTATATTAAGTTTAAAAACAATATTATATTTTTCTCAATATTTTTTATTATATAATAATGAATTTATATTGCCCCCGATCAGGGTGTGAAGGGATGTGAGACCCCCGTAAGGATCGTTGTTATGATTAAATAAGTGTGGAGCAGGGAAAGTGGGTGGCCCACCCAATGCAACCACATGCTAAAGACAATTAAGGATTTGACAACCTGTAACCAAGTGGCAAAGAGGACCTTAGGAACTGTTGTGAGGTGGTGAAGGTTGTTCGAGGGACTGTAGACCTGTGCCACAGGCTAAGCACCCAAGGCAACGTCAACAACAAGGCAAGGCTACTGGTATGTCTCTCAGGACTTCTTAGTTCATGAAATGATGGTCTTGCTGCAAGGAACAAAGCCATAATGGCAGGGTTTGGTGATGGTAGTGCATGGGTTAATTGGGATTGGGTTAAGTCTGTATATGTTAGCGTCTGGAATATTGATTTCAGTCTTTTATGGAAATCTACTTGCTTAGATGGATATGTATGGGGAGTCGGGGCCTGCATTTAGTACTATGTTTGTAAATTCTGTTAATGAGTCCTTTAATTCTAGGCGTCTGAGGCCTGGAGGGTCTAGGGTCAGTTAGAGAGACTAACATCTTCTAGAAATCTTCTCGCCCAGAGGAGCATGTATGGGGAGACGAGGTCATCACTTAATGTCTGGTTTGTAAATTTTGTGAAGGCTTCATTTAATTCCTGGTGTGAGAGGCTTGGTTGGGCCTGGAGTTGGTTAGAGAGTCTGGAAGAAGTAAAGCGCCTGAGCCATTTGAAAGATATGGTGAAAGTCGGGCCTTCTGCTAGGACAAAGGCAAACGCTGAGGGTGTCAGGGTTCTTTGTGTTTTCATTCCTTAGAACAGGAAATGGGGAACCAAAATTGTCTCCCACAGGAAAGAGACAAATTGTAAAGCTTTCATTTGTAATTTGGATGGTAAATATTTTATTAAACCATTTGTGTGCATTACCCTTTCAGGTCTGCCAAAACTACAAACTACTCCGGCTCCAACACTGCTGGTTATCACTACGGTGAGGGCATGGGAGGTACCGCAGTCGTTGGAAGACCCAATCTACAACAACATGGTGAAGACAGAGACTGGCATGGGGAAGCGAGGGCATCATCGCGACAGCAATCAGAACAACAGGAAAGGGAAAGCGTCACAGGCTTTGTCCAACAAGACCCAGCGTAAAAGAGGAAGGAAAACAAGGGAGGAAAACATGAAAAATATCATGTATTCTTACAGTGCTGGATCCCCGACACAAGTGAAGTCCGTAATCTCGTCATGGGAGGCGGAATTGAATGCCAAGGCGATAACAGAACTAATTCAAATAGAGGATTGGGAACCTTTGGTAATGGACCATGGACGCACATGCAGAAGGCTAACTCTGTTCAAACAGTCAGTCCAACTATAATGGGTAATGAAGAGCTTACTGGCGAGAGCCATGTCGGGAACCCAAAACTTGGATGTCACCCAGAAAACCCAACAATCTGAATCGAGCCTCAAGGACATTCAATGGGAAATACAGGTAGTACATGTACAGAAGTACCATCAGAATGTCTTCCTTGGCTGCATGGAAAAACAACTGCAAAGTCCACAACAAAATGAAATGCCAGGATCGAGTGCAAAGAACCTTTCCCCAGTAAAATCGTTTGATGATTGACTACTGGGAAGTCATGATATTTTTGAAAGTTTCTGATGTTTTTTGTTGTTTTTATGATCTACTCTCATAACATTTACATTGTCAGTACTATATATAGATGGATGATAGACATGATAGCCTATAAATCTTAGATGGGCATACTCAAACTGTTTATGTTTTGGATGGCTTGTGATGTTGATCGGTGGCCAACAGACTTGGTTTCCTTCGGGCAGGTTGAGGACACCAGACATATATTCCATAACCTACTTTACATATGATTAATAGAAAGGTACTGCCAAGCTTACACAAAAACAAATTAATAATAAATTTATATTAAAATAATTTTTAGAATTTAAAAATATCTAAAATGGTGTTTTTGAATGATTTAAAAAAAAATATTATATTTTTAAATTGCAATTAAAAAATGTTAATTAAATTTTAAAATGTTGAAAATAAAATATTAAAAAAAAAACATTATGTAATAATTATAATAAATTATTTATACAGAAATAAATTTATATTAAATAATTTAAAAAATAATATTAAGTTTTCTTAATATTCTCTTATTAGTAATATGTGTGTGTGTGTGTGAAACAATCAAAATGATAATTGTTTAAAACGATAATTTAAATTGATGTGTATTTTAATATTTGAATAAGGAGATAGTGCCATTATTTTGGTCCATAACCATAATTTAAATTATAAAAATAATGATTATTTCAATAATTCATTGAAAAATAATCATTATTTTTAAATAATAATTTTAAATATAATAAGTTCAGATAGGCCTCGCTTATCATATGTTCTTAGTAATGCCCCTAGCACTGAAAGTGAGTTAAGGCTCAAAGTAGCACTGAAAGCGATTTAGTGCTCAAAGATTACAAAAGGATATGTGATTCAACTAATTTCATACACGATGTTCAAGTAAATTTTCTGTATATAAGCAACATTCGTATATGCGCATATATAGAAGATATGTGCATATATTCCATATATGCACATTTCCGTATACGCTCAACTTTCGTATATGGAAGTTGTGCATATACAATAGATGCACATATATAAAAGACATGCATATACAAAAAATATACACATATAAGAAAGTTATGCATATACGGAAGTTGCGCATATATGGTTGATGCACATATACAAAAGATGCACATATACAGAAGTTACATATACTAAAGCTGCAAATACATGGAGGTTATGTGTATATAAGGAATTTGCACATATAACTAGAAGATATGTGCATATAGATAAGTTTCTCATATACGGAAGATGTGTGCATATCTTCTGTATATGCACAATTTCCATATATGGAAGTTGCACATATACGGTAGACGCACATATATAAAAGTGTTGGGAAAAATACCGAAAGGGGGGGTGAATCAGTATTTAAACTTTCACAATAATTATTTTAATTTTTAACACTATATACGTGATTTTTCAAAAACCAACGTATTTAATACACTTGTAAAACAACTAATTCATTCTTTGTTGAACTTAAACCATAGTGTGATGCATTTGCTAAGCAGTAAACAGATGCAGTAAGAACAGAATATATTAACACACATAAGCAACACACATGAACACCAGGATTTTTCAGGTGGAAACCCAATGTGGGAAAAAACCACCACTGTTGTCGTCTCAACCTTCAATCTTCTTATTAGAAAAAGTGTTTACAATTTTTGTATTGGTGCAAACCTTTTCTAGTACGCAGGCATCTACCTACTGAAGGCTACAACCTTCACTCGTTTTCCAGCTTCTACTGGAAGGGAGCTCCAAACCCCTAGTTTTGTACTGGCTGATATGTTTACCAGTATGTAGGTGCCAATCTACAGAAGGCTACCATCTTCACTCTTTCTCCAGGGACGACATTTCATAAATTTTCAAACTGGCTACTCCTGGTACACATCAACACAATATGTATGCCACATTTCATTAAATTTTCATACTGGACCCATCAGTAACATTGAAGCTCAATCACCACTGCAATATAACCATCAAAGACAACTGCATCACCCAATCACTGAAACTGGTCAACACAATCAATCAATCTGAACAGTTTGATCACTGTCACCAGAACACAGAGCTGAACCCAGAATACCGCATCAACAACCAAAACCAACTGCAACCTCAAAAATCATATATCAGAATGTATACGCTACTTCAATGAGGACAATCTGCATGTATAAGATACTTTCTGTAACCCAACCTGCGTATACCTCTAAAGATACTAAATCATAAAACTTCTAAACCATAAACTATACTACCCAAAGAAATTCTCAAGATCTACTATCATATTACATATTCCTAAATAGATAACAGCAAAGATCACCCTTCTTACTTAATTAATCAGTTAGCCAGACTCAATCTCCTTACACAATCAACTTTTCTTTAGATCTAATGAAGACATCATTGACAAACAACAGTAAAACAACAACATTGATCAGATAGATCAATCATTTCTGAATAACGGCCCTTCCTCTGCATATGCTACTTGGAAGTGCTGAATCCATGTGTATACGCACCTTCACCGAGGCAAACCTGCGTATAGATCTGCAAATAATGACTTATAACTTCGTAACTTTTTAAGACTTTAGATATACCTAGATCATAGCATATAAAGGATAAAACATGCGTTATCACTCAGATCTAGCCTATCCATTATCAGATCATACAATGATAATTCATTTTAGGTCTCATGATCTTGATCCAACATTGTATCCAAGGGTGCACAAGATGTTTTAGATCCAGATAATAACCATAGCCCTTACAACAAAAAATATACTTCAGATAGAAGTATTCATGAAAAACCCTTTCACTTGCACACTTAGCCCTTTGATCTTCTCCTCCTTATATACGTAGAACCTTTTTCAATACCATGCACCAAGACAACACTTAGAACCTATGGTATTCTTAGACAGGATCAAGTAACCGTTATTCCACTCAATATTGTGGGCTAATACCATGGTATGGACCCTTGGTATTCTTTAACCTTAATTTTCCATCCCATACGCGCTTTTCCTTCTGTGAAACTACGTGCATACATATACACGCCTTTTATTCTATGTACCGGTGTGTATACATGACTTGGACTAGGTTAACCAACATATACCACTTAAAACATTCTCTTTCCTCCATTCCTTGATTCTAATATGTAATCTTTTGTCCCATGATCCTGTTCTTTTAGACCATTACTTTGTTACCTCTAAATTGGCTTGTTACAATGTGAGTTACCATCATACATCAATTTATCATTTCTGAACTGACTTGTATGTGGGTTTCCATCAAGGACAACACATGTACCATAATGCCAACAATATCCCCCTTTGGACATGATGGAAACTATATTGGTGTTGATCACATCAAGTTGTAGAACCTATTAGATATATCAAACAACACCAAGATACCCTCCCCCTTTTACATCAAGGGAAAAAGGGAGGACCAAGATATTCTCCCCCTTAGTACATGCTGAGATGCACTATACTGTCCATGCTCCCCCTCAGCACATGCAGAGTCTATAGTAATATTAAAAAAAAAAAAACATGACTTTATAACTCAACTATGTGAGTATGACCTTCCTATCACCAATGACTCATACATACATCAATCACCCAACCAAGTGGAGATACACCAAATGTTCATACATGACTTAAAATTGCAATTATTACATCATCCTTCCCATGCATAGTGCGGGTACAAATTACATCATATCTCTAAAAGGACTCATTCATAATAGACTATGATAGAAAGAGACATATTATTACACCATAGGTCTTTACATGACCTTTTCATCAAATGACATTAATAATTGAGACCATAGTTGAATTCAACAATCATGATGCCTACAATGAATAATATTTTGAAGGATAATGCTCCCCCTGAACCTGTGCTACCTATGCATTGTCAACAATTCATTCATCAAGGCATCTTCATCAATAAAAAAAACATGAATGAGAAAAGCATATAAGAAAACTGTATCCATCAACATCATACTAAACAACCATGTCAGAAACTGATTTTGAGTCCGACCGACTGTTTTTCTATTAGAAAAACACATACGCTACTACCGGCACATAAACTTGCGTATATATGTGACTCTGCTTCATGAAATCCGCATATAGAAAACAATCCTCTGAATCTGAACAAACGGGTTTTAACAGCAAGATGAGGTAGCAATAGCTCCTAGCTTTTGCCTGAGAAATTCAAATACTTCTCTGGGAAGAGGTTTGGTAAATATATCAGCACCTTGATCCTTGGAGGGAACATACTCTAATTTAACCTTTTGTTCAATTACTTGTTCTCGTAGAAATTGGTACTTAATGGATATGTGCTTGGTCTTGGAGTGCATAACAAGATTTTTCGAGATACTAATTGCACTTTTATTCTCACATCGGATGGAGATCGGTGGAGAACATGTAATTTGAATATCTTGTAATGTCTGCATCATCCAGAGAAGTTGTGTGCAGCAAGATGCAGCAACCACATATTCTGCTTCCACTGTAGATAAGGCAATTGAACTTTGTTTCTTGCTGAACCAAGATACTAATCGTGATCCCATATAGAATGCACCTCCACTAGTTCTTTTTCGGTCATCAACATTTCCAGCCCAATTCGTATCTGTATATGCATGAAGGATAAGATATGTATCTTTAGGATACGATAGACCAAACTCTTGAGTTCCTTGGAGATACTTGAATATTCTCTTTACTGCATGAAGATGTGATTCCTTCCGATTGGCTTGGAATCTTCCAACAATTCCTACCCCATGCATGATATCTGGTCTGGTACTTGTTAGATAAAGTAGACTTCCAATCATAGATTTGTACTCTGGTTGATTCACTGTAGGAGATTCATCATCAGAACTGAGACTACATCTTGTTAACATTGGAGTACATACTGGTTTGGAATCTTCCATTCTATACTTCTTCATGATTTTCTTAAGATATTTAGTCTGTGAGAGAAAGATGTCACTTTTTGTTTGTTGCACTTGTAGACTAAGAAAATAGGTTAGTTCTCCAAGCAAAGAAATTTCAAATTCTTGCTGCATAATAGAAGAGAAGTTTTGAATCATAGATTCTTCATTACTACCAAAGATGATATCATCAACATAAACAACAATAATGAGTAGTTTATCATTCTCAATTTTTGTATATAAGTTGTTGTCCGCGGATCCTTTTGTGAAGCCTTGTTGTTGAAGATATTTTTCAACACGATAATACCATGCCCTTAGAGCTTGTTTTAGTCCATATAAAGCCTTTTTGAGTTTGCATACAAAATTTTCATCATTTCCCAAAATGAATCATTCTGGTTGTTCAATGTATACTTCTTCTTCTAGATCTCCATTAAGAAATGCAAATTTTACATCCATTTGATAACTTTGAATTTTCGAAAACTTGAAAGAGCAAGAAACATTCTTATGGCTTCAAGTCTAGCTATAGGTGAAAAAGTTTCTTCAAAGTCTATACCTTCTTGTTGTGCATACCCTTTACAAACAAGCCTGAATTTATTCCTAATTACCTCTCCATTTTCATTCAACTTATTCTTGAATATGCATTTTGTCCCTATAACATTATTATCATGAGGTCTAGGAACTAATTCCCAAGTATCGTTCTTTTCAATTTGGTCAAGTTCTTCATCCATGGCCTTAACCCAACATTCATCTATGCTAGCTTCATTTACATTTTGTGGTTCTATGGAGGATAATAAAGTTAGATAACTAGAAGATCCTACAAGATTTCTTCTTGTTTGTACTCCAGACCCTTTTTCTCATAGAATTTGAGATTCTGAATGATTCTTTTGAACATACCTAGATGGAGACTTTTCCCTGTTAGATGTATATTCTTCTGATGCTTCATTGGTTTCTTCCTCTATATCATTTTGATTTGATACGGGAAATCATTCACCGTCTTCATTATTATCATCTCTTTTGCTGATACCACATGTTTCGGATGTCTGCATGCTTCATCGACTACAACATCAATGCATTCAACAATTTTTCGAAGTCTCTTATTATAACGTTTATATCCTTTACCTCTAGATGAATAACCAAGAAATATTCCTTCATCTATTCTAGGTTCAAACTTACCATGTTTTTCATCATTCTTTTTTATGAAACATTTTCCTCCAAAAACTCTGAAGTGTTTTACAGTGGGAATCTTACAATACCAAATTTCATATGGAGTTTGATCACTATTTACACATACATGAGATTTGTTGAGAATATTTACCGTAGTATGTGTAGCTTCACCCCAGAAGGTGTATTTTAATATTTGATACTTTGGTCCATAACCATAATTTAAATTATAAAAAAATCAATAATTCATTGAAAAATAAATATAGTCTATTGAACATTAAAAAAAATAAGATGTTAATTAAGATTTTTTAACATATTATTTTTATAATTTAAAAGAAGAGAGAAAATAATATGTTAATATTATTTCATATTAACCTATTAAATTTAACATAAATTTATATTAAGTTTAAAAAAAAATATATATATTTTTCTCAATATTTTTTTAATATATAATAGTTTATATAATAATATTTTATATTGCCCCCGATCGGGGTGTGAAGGGATGCAAGACCCCCATAAGGATCGTTGTTATGATTAAATAAGTGTGGAGCAGGGCAAGTGGGTGGCCCACCCAATGCAACCACATGCTAAAGACAATAAAGGATTTGACGACCTGTAACCAAATGGAAAAGAGGACCTTGGCCGCGGTAATTTGGGTTTTACAAGTGGTAGGTCTGGCATTTTCCATGCAAATTTTGTGGTTTCAAATTAGGAACTGTTGTGCGGTGGTGAAGGTTGTTTGCAGGACTGTAGACTTGTGCCACAGGCTGAGCACCCAAGGCAACGTCAACGACAAGGCAAGGCTACTAGTATGTCTGTCAGGACTTCTTAGTTGATGAAATGATGGTCTTGCTGCAAGGAATGAACCCACAATGGAAGGGTTTGGTGATGGTAGTGCATGGGTTAGTTAGGATTGGATTAATTCTATCTATGTTAGTGTCTGGAATGTTGATTTTAGTCTTTTATGGAAATCTACTTGCTTAGATGGGCATGTATGGGGAGTCGGGGCCTACATTTAGTACTATGTTTGTAAATTTTGTTAATGAGTCCTTTAATTCTAAGCGTCTGAGGCCTGGATGGGTCTAGGGTCGGTTAGAGAGACTAACATCTTCTGGAAATCTTCTCACCCAGAGGGGCATGTATGGGGAGTCGAGGTCATCACTTAATGTCTAGTTTATAAATTTTATGAAGGCTTCATTTAATTCCTGGCATGAGAGGCTTGGTTGGGCCTGGAGTCGGTTAGAGAGTCTAGAAAAAGTAAAGCACCTGATCCATTTGAAATATATGGCGAAAGTCGGGCCTTCTGCTAGCCCAAAGGCAAACTCCAAGGGTGTCAGGGTTCTTTGTGTTTTCATTCCTTAGAACAGGAAATGGGGAACGAAAATTGTCTCCCACAGGAAAGAGACAGATTGTAAAGCTTTCATTTGTAATTTGGACGGAAAATATTTTATTAAACCATCTGTGTGCATTACCCTTTCAGGTCTGCCTAAATTGTAGGTTTTAACCCCGTACAAAAATTACCTGCATACAAATTCTAAAACACAGAAAATAAACAATGCGAGATCATAACACATAAAACACATATACACAGATATTTTCCCCTGGATCCCAAAACTGGGACTACTAGCTTGATTTTTCATTATGTTCCTTTCAATATTACAATACATATTTATACATGCCGAAGCATCCAATACCATGGACCGAAAACCATTGCGTCCAATACCATGGACCGAAAACCATCGCATCCAATACCATGGACCGAAAGACAATCGCGTCCAAAAAACATGTGCAATAATCATGCACAAAACCATAGGTGGGTCCACCCAACCTAACATAGGGTCCAAAATCAAATTTTGGGGCGCTGGGTACCCCATAAAGTGGGGTTACGGGTACCCCTCAAACCCCCTGTTAACTACGTGGCAAGAATATAACACAATCCAACATTCTCCCACTTGTTGTTTTCTTTCCACAGGGGGCCACAAGAGAGCTTAGTCATTTTCCCAGCCCTGAAGTGCCCATTGTCTCTCTAAACCAAGAGAACTTCTCAGAGCTCACAGATTTTCTCAATGCATCTGCAGTATTCTTCAAAGTGTCCACCTTTACCAGCAACACCTTTTTGTCTTCTATCATATCCCTGACAAAGTGATACTGAACATCAATGTGCTTTGTCTTTGAATGATATGCAGGGTTCTTTGCCAAGAAAATTGCACTTTGGCTGTCACAGTCTATCCTTATAGCTTCCTGTACTAACCCCATACTTGAACACAATCTATGCAACCAAATTGCTTCCTTGCTTGCATGAGTGGCTGCCATGTATTCTGCCTCTGTAGTTGATAGTGCCACTACAGATTGTTTCTTACTCATCCAACTAACTGCACCTCCAAATAGATTAAACAAATACCCACTTGTAGATCTTCTCTGATCTAGATCTCCAGCCCAGTCTGCATCAACAAAGCCACGAATATCCAACACTCTGTCCAATCCTGGTCTTCCATGGTAGCACAGACCATAATCACTAGTGCCATGCAAATACCTGAAAACCCGCTTCACTGTTGTCCAATGCTCCTTTCCTGGTTTTGACATAAACCTGCTCAATACTCCCACTACATGTGCAATGTAGGGTCTAGTATAGACCATTGCATACATCAGGCTACCAACTGCACTTGCATATGGAACACGGGACATATCCTGTTCCTCTTCTTGTGTCTTGGGACACTGTTCAACAAATAACTTTACACCTACAGGAATAGGAAACTTCACCGATTTACTATCCTACATATTAAACCTCTGCAATATTGTCTCGACATACTTCCTCTGGTTTAACCAGAGCTTCCTCTTTTCCTGATCTCTTTTAATTTCCATGCCCAAAATATAGTTTGCAGAACCAAGATCTTTCATGTCGAATTTAGAGGACAATTGGGTCTTCAAATCCTGGATAATTTCTTTGTCATTTCCAACCAGCAACATATCATCCACATACAAAACCAAATAAATAACACGGTCACCAATTAATTTAAAATACACACAATGATCTACTTTTCTTTTTGTGAAGCCAAGTCCCCGTATAAATGTATCAAATTTATGATACCACATCCTTGGTGATTGTTTTAACCCATACAGAGACTTCTTTAACTTGCATACCAGTTCTTTCTTACCCTTCGTTGCAAAGCCTTCAGGTTGCTTCATGTAGATTTCCTCTTCCAGATCCCCATGAAGAAATTTTGTCTTCATATCCATCTATTCTACCTCAAAATCAAAAGCAACAACAATAGATAAAAGTAATCTAATAGAAGTTACCATGGCAACAGGAGAAAAAATATCACCAAAATCAATTCCCGGCACCTGGGAATAACCTTTTGCTACCAACGAAGCTTTTTATTTCTCCACTTTTCCTTCTGCATTTGTCTGCTTTTTGAACACCCATTTGCTGCCAATGGGTTTCCTTCCAGCCAGAAACTCCACCAGATCCCAAGCCTCATTTTTGTGCAAAGATGCCATTTCATCAACCATGGCCTCTTTCTAGAGTTTTCCATCCTCTAAATCTACTGCTTCCTTCACAGTTCTAGGATCATCGTCAGTAATAGATAAAGCAAATTTTGAATAGAAAGCAGATGGACTATACCTTTCAGGCTGCCTTCTTTCTCGAACTGATCTTCTCACAGCCAGAGTTTGTGGCTCTTCATCTTCTGATTCCTCCTCTACTGCAGATTTTGATTCTTCCTCCTTTAGCTCAAACTCTATCTTCTCAGGTTCCTTTCATTGGACTTCATGTTTAATAACATCTTTCACCTCTCTGAACACCACATCTTGGTTGTACACAACCTTCCATCTGTCTGGGTTCCAAAGCTTATAACCCTTTAAACCATCCTTATAGCCAATAAAGATGCACTTTTCAAATTTACTATCCAACTTGGTTCATTTCTCCTTTGGAACATGTACATATGCATCACATCCAAATACCCTCAGATGTGAAAGAGAGGGTTTCTTACCAGTCCATACCTCTTGTGGAGTCTTATCCTCCAACGCTGATGAAGGTGACCTATTGACTAGGTAACATGCAGTATCCACTGCCTCTGCCCAAAATTCCTGTCCTAACCCAACACCACTGAGCATGCTTCTTGCCCTTTCCATCAACGTCTTATTCATTCTTTCCACAACTCCATTTTGTTGAGGTGTATATGGAGTAGTCTTCTGCCGTGCTATACCACACTTCTTACAGAATTCTTCAAATTCCTTACTGCAAAACTCCCCACCATTATCTGTCCTCAGCACCTTTATATTCTTCTCTGTCTGGTTTTCCACCAGAGCCTTGAATTCTTTAAACTTGTCAAAGACTTCAGATTTCTTCTTAAGGAAATATATCCATGTATTCCTTGAGAAGTCATTTGTACATGATACATAGTACACAGACTTACCCAGTGATGGAACCTTCACAGGTCCAAACATATCACTGTGCACAAGCTCTAATATATGTTTCGCCCTCTTACTTCTAGAGGGGAAACTCACCCGATTCTGCTTCCAATATACACGATTTTCATAGAAATCAAAATCCAGAGAGCTATTACTCATACCTTCTACCATACCTTTACCATGAAGTATCTGAAGGCCCTTTTCTCCAATATGTCCAAGCCTTTGATGCCACAGCATGGTCTTCTCTCCAGAGACCACTAGATTTTCTGCTCCACTTTCAGGAACCACAGAACTATTGCAGTCATCAATAATAGTGCTACCTTGCAGCTTGTACAGAGTTCCAATCCGAACTCCCCACATCAATACCAGTGCTCCCCGAACCATCTTGCAGGTATCCTTCTCGAACACTGTTTTTACACTTGCATCATCCATCTTGCTAACATAAATCAGTTTTCTGGCCAATGTAGGAATATGTAGAACACCCGGAAGTGTCCTAACCCTTCCACCTTGCAACTTCAACTTTAATTTTCCGCGACCAACGATTCTAGCCTTCCTGTCATCCCCCAAGAAGACATCACCACCATCATATTTCTCATACTCGCAGAACCACTCTCTATGGGGAGTGAAGTGAAAGGATGCACCTGAGTCAATCGACCATGCCTCATGATCTACATGTGTACTTGAAGAAGCCAAGTACACATCCCCACCTTCATCTGAGGTGGTTTTCGCCTCTACAGAAGGAGCCTCATCAGATCCCTTTCCTTTATCAGGAGCTTTAGATTTACAGTCCCTTTTGAAGTGCCCTTCCTTTCCACATTTCCAGCACACCACCTTACAGGTTTTCCTGGAGATTTAGATCTCCCTCTAGATTTAGATCTCCCACTCGATGACTTATTTTTGTTTCTGTTCTAGGTCCACCCTCATACAGACAAGGCATGACCATTTTGGCTCTCCATATTGTTCCGTCTCATCTCCTCTGTCAACAAGGATGAGACTATTTCATCAAAATGCAAGGCAGTTGCATTGCTACCTATTGCAATAACCAAACTATCCCACGACTCTGGTAGAGAACACAACAAACTGATGCACTTACCTTCATCTGAAATTTTAATATCAATAGATGCTAACTAACTTACCACAGTATTAAATGCATTCAGATGCTCTGTCACTGAGTCTCCATATTTCATCCTCAGGTTATACAACTTTTTCTGTAGGAACAATTTATTCACCAGAGACTTAGATAGGTACAAAGTCCCTAACTTATTCCACAAAGCCTTCACTGTAGCTTCCCATGATACATTCAACAATACTGAATCTAAGACACACAATCATATTGTGCTCTTTGCCTTCCGATCCAACTTCTTCCATTCTTCATCAGACACTCCCGTTGGTTTAGTACCTAGATCTACCGCGATCCACTGCTCTTTATCCACCAACAGATCCTCCATCTTAAGTTTCCACAACTCAAAACTCTTACCATTAAATTTCTCGATCTCTATCTTTCCACTGCTCGCCATCTTCTTTCACCACCAGAATCGATCTCACAGATGTTCCACTGAACAGGGTCTACCACATGCCCGAGCGAAACCCCTCAGCAATAAAGGCGTCCCCGTGAAGCCAAAAACAACTCTGATACCAAATGTAGGTTTTAACCCCATACAGAAAGTACCTGCATACGAATTCTAAAACACAGAAAATAAAAAATGTGAGATCATAACACATAAAACACATATACATAGATATTTTCCCCTGGATCCCAAAACCGGGACTACCAGCTTGATTTTTCATTATGTTCCTTTTAATATTACAATACATATTTATACATGCCGAAGCATCCAATACCATGGACCTGAAAACCATCGCGTCCAATACCATGGACCGAAAGACCATTGTGTCCAAAAAACATGTCCAAAAATCATGCACAAAACCATAAGTGGGTACGCCCAACCTAACATAGGGTCCAAAATCAAAATTTTCCGGGGCGCTACCCCAGACCCCGTAAACTGGTGTTACGAGGACCCCTCAAATCCTCTGTTAACTACGTGGAAAGAATATAACACAACCCAACATAAATTGCAAACTACTCTAGCTCCAACACTGCTGGTTATCACTACGGTGAGGGCACGAGAGGTGCCGCAATCGTTGGGAGACCCAATCTACAACAACATGGTGAAGGCAGAGACTGGAACGGGGAAGTGAGGGTGTCATTGCACAACAATCAGAACAACAGGAAAGGGAAAGTATCACAGGCTTTGTCCAACAAGACCCAGCGTAAAAGAGGAAGGAAAACAAGGTAGGAGAACATGAAAAATATCATGCATTCTTACAGTGCTAGATCCCCAACACAAGTGAAGCCGTAATCTCATCATGGGAGGCGGAATTGAATTCCAAGGTGACAACAGAACCAATTCCAACAGAGGATTGGGAAGCTTTGGTAATGGACCATGGACGCACACGCGGAAGGCTGACTCTGTTCAAACAGTCAGTCCAACTATAATGGGTAATGAAGAGTTTACTGGCAAGAGCCATGTCGGGAACCCATAACTTGGATGGCCCCCAGAAAACCCAACAATCTGAATTGAGCCTCAAGGAAATTCAATGGGAAATACAGGTAGTACATGTACAGAAGTACAATCATAATGTCTGCCTTCGCTGCATGGAAAAACAACTGCAAAGTCCACAAAAAAATGAAATGCCAGGATCGAGTGCAAAGAACCTTGCCCTGGTAGAATCGTCTGATGATTGACTACAGGGAAGTCATGATATTTCTGAAAGTTTCCAATGTTTTTTGTTGTTTTTATGATCTACTCTCATAACATTTACATTGTCAGCACTATATATAGATGTATGATAGACATGATAGCCTATAAATCTTAGATGGACATACTCAAACTATTTATGTTTTGGATGGCTTGTGATGTTGATCGGTGGCCAATAGACCTGGTTTCCTACGGGCAGGTTGAGGCCACCAGACATATATTCAAGTAACCTACTTTACATATGATTAATAGAAAGGTACTGCCAAGCTTACACAAAAACAAATTAATAATAAATTTATATTAAAATAATTTTTAGAATTTAAAAATATCTAAAATGGTGTTTTTGAATGATTTAAAAAAAAATTATTATATTTTTAAATTGCAATTAAAAAATGTTAATTAAATTTTAAAATGTTTAAAATAAAATATTAAAAAAAAACCGTTATGTAATAATTATAATAAATTATTTATACAGAAATAAATTTATATTAAATAGTTTAAAAAATAATATTAAATTTTCTTAATATCCTCTTATTAGTAATATATATGTGTGTGTGTGTGAAACAATCAAAATGCTAATTTTTTTAAACGATAATTTAAATTGATGTGTATTTTAATATTTGAATAAGGAGATAGTGCCATTATTTTGGTCCATAACCATAATTTAAATTATAAAAATAATGATTATTTCAATAATTCATTGAAAAATAATCATTATTTTTAAATAATAATTTTAAATATAATAAGTTCAGATAGTCCTCGCTTATCATATGTTCTTAGTAATGCCCCTAGCACTAAAAGTGAGTTAACACTCAAAGTAGCACTGAAAGCAACTTAGTGCTCAAAGATTACAGAAGGATATGTGATTCAACTAATTTCATACACGATGTTCAAGTAAATTTTCTGTATATACGCAACATTCGTATATGCACATATATAGAAGATATGTGCATATATTCCATATATGCACATTTCCGTATATGCTCAACTTTCGTATATGGAAGTTGTGCATATACAATAGATGCACATATATAAAAGACATGCATGTACAAAAAATATATACATATAAGAAAGTTATTCATATACGGAAGTTGCGCATATACAGTTGATGCACATATACAGAAGTTACATATACTAAAGTTGCAAATACATGGAGGTTATGTGTATATAAGGAAGTTGCACATATAACTAGAAGATATGTGCATATCGATAAGTTTCGCATATACGGAAGATGTGTGCATATCTTCGGTATATGCAAAATTTCCATATATGGAAGTTGCATATATACGGTAGATGCACATATATAAAAGCGTTGGGAAAAATACTGAAAGGGGGGGTGAATCAGTATTTAAAATTTCGCAATAAGTATTTTAATTTTAAACTGTATACATGATTTTACAGAAACCAAATAGCGTATGACCGCGACTATAATGAATGAAACCAACATATAGATAATAAACTTGTAAAACAACTAATCCATTGTTTGTTGAACTTAAACCATAGTGTGATGCATTTGCTAAGCAGTAAACAGATGCAGTAAGAACAGAATATATCAACACAATAAGCAACACACATGAACACCAGGATTTTTTAGGTGGAATCCCAATGTGGGAAAAAACCACCACTGTTGTCGTCTCAACCTTCAATCTTCTTATTAGAAAAAGTGTTTACAATTCTTTTACTGGTGAAAACCTTTTCCAGTACACAAGCATCTACCTGTTGAAGGCTACAACCTTCACTTGTTTTCCAGCTTCTACTAGAAGGGAGCTCCAACCCCCTAGTTCTTGTACTGGTTGATATGTTTGCCAGTATGTAGGTGCCGATCTATAGAAGGCTACCACCTTCACTCTTTCTCCAGGGGTGACATTTCATAAATTTTCAAACTAGATACTTCTGGTACAAATCAACACAATATGTATGCCACATTTCATTAAATTTTCATACTGGACCCATTAGTAACATTGAAGCTCAATCACCACTGCAATATAACCATCAAATACAACTGCATCACCCAATCACTGAAACTCGTCAACACAATCAATCAATCTGAACAGTCTGATCACTGTCACCAAAACACAGAGCTGAACTCAGAATACCGCATCAACAACCAAAACCAACTGCAACCTCAAAAATCATATATCAGAATGGATACTCTACTTCAATGAGGACAATATGCATGTATACGATACATTCTGTAACCTAACCTGCATATACCTCTAAAGATACTGAATCATAAAACTTCTAAACCATAAACTATACTACCCAAAGACATTCTGAAGATCTACTATCATATTACATATTCCTAAATAGATAACAGCAAAGATCACCCTTCTTGCTTAATCAATCAGTTAGCCAGACTCAATCTCCTTACACAATCAGCTTTTCTTCAGATCTAATGAAGACATCATTGACAAACAACAGTAAAACAACAACATTGATCAGATAGATCAATCATTTCTGAATAACAAGCCCTTCCTCTACATATGCTACTTGGAACTGCTGAATCCATGTGAATACACACCTTCACCAAGGCGAACCTGCGTATAGATCTATAAATGATGACTTATAAATTCATAACTTCTTAAGACTTCAGATATACCTAGATCATATCATATAAAGGATAAAGCATGCATTATCACTCAGATCTAGCCTACCCATTATCAGATCATACAATGATAATTCATTTTAGGTTTCATGATCTTGATCCAACATTGTATCCAAGGGTGCACAAGATGTTTTAGATCTATATCATAACCATAGCCCTTACAACACAAAATATACTTCAAATAGAAGTATTCATGAAAAACCCTTTCACTTGCACACTTAGCCCTTTGATCTTCTCCTCCTTATATACGTAGAACCTTTGTCAATACCATGCACCAAGACAACACTTAGAACCTATGGTATTCTTAGACAGGAACAAGTAACCGTTATTCCACTCAATATTGTGGGCTAATACCATGGTATGGACCCTTGGTATTCTTTAACCTTAATTTTCCATCCCACATGCACTTTTCCTTCTGTGAAACTACGTGCATACAGATACACGACTTTTATTCTATATACTGGTGTGTATACGTGACTTGGACTGGGTTAACCAACATATACCACTTAAAACATTCTCTTTCCTCCATTGCTTGATTCTAATATGTAATCCTTTGTCCCATCATCCTGTTCTTCTAGACCATTACTTTGTTACCTCTAAATTGGCTTGTTACAATGTGAGTTACCATCATACATCAATTTATTATTTTTGAACTGACTTGTATGTGGGTTTCCATCAAGGACAACACATGTACCATAATGACAACAATATACCCCTTTAGACTTGATGGAAAATATATTGGTGTTGATCACATCAAGTTGTAGAACGTATTAGATATATCAAACAACACCAAGATACTCTCCCCCTTTTACATCAAGGGAAAAGGGAGGACCAAGATATTCTCCCCCTTAGTACATGCTGAGTCGCATTATACTGTCCATGCTCCGCCTCAGCACATGCAGAGTCTGCAGTAATATTTGAAAAAAAAATAACATGACTTTATAACTCAACTATGTGAGTATGACCTTCCTGTCACCAATGACTCATACATACATCAATCACCCAACGAAGCGGAGATACATCAAATGTTAATACATGACTTAAAATTTCAATTATTACATCATCCTTCCCATGCATAGTGTGGGTACAAATTACATCATATCTCCAAAAGGACTCATTCATAATAGACTATGACAGAAAGAGACATATTATTATACCATAGGTCTTTACATGACCTTTTCATCAAATGACATTAATAACTAAGACCATAGTTGAATTCAACAATCATGATGCCAACAATGAATAATATTTTGAAGGATAATGATCCCCCTGAACCTGTGCTACCTGTGCATTGTCAACAATTCATTCATCATGGCATCTTCATCAATCAAATAAACATCAATGAGAAAAGCATATAAGAAAACTGTATCCATCAACATCAGACTGAAAAACCATGTCAGAAATCGATTTTGAGTCCAACCCATTCTTTTTATATTAGAAAAACACATACACTACTACCAGCACATAAACTCACGTATATATGTGACTCTGCTTCATGAAATCTGCATATAGAAGACAATCCTCTGAATATGAACAAACGGGTTTTAACAGCAAGTGAGGTAGAAATAGCTCCCAGCTTTTGCCTGAGAAATTCAAATGCTTCTCTAGGAAGAGGTTTGGTAAATATATCAGTGCCCTGATCCTTGGAGGGAACATCCTCTAATTTAACCTTTTTTTCAATTACTTGTTCTCGTAGAAATTAGTACTTCATGGATATGTGCCTGGTCCTGGAGTGCATAACAAGATTTTTTGAGATACTAATTGCACTTTTATTTTCACATCGGATGGAGATGGGTGGAGAACATGTAATTTGAATATCTTGTAATGTCTGCATCATCCAGAGATGTTGTGTGCAGCAAGATGCAGTAGCCATATATTCTGCTTCCACTGTAGATAAGGAAATCAAACTTTGTTTCTTGCTGAATCAAGATACTAATCGTGATCCCATATAGAATGCACCTCCACTAGTTCTTTTTCGGTCATCAACATTTCCAGCCCAACTCGTATCTGTATATGCATGAAGGGTAAGATTTGTATCTTTAGGATACGATAGACCAAACTCTTGAGTTCCTTGGAGATATTTAAATATTCTCTTTACTGCCTGAAGATGTGATTCCTTTAGATTGGCTTGGAATCTTCCAACAATTCCTACCCCATGCTTGATATCTAGTCTTGTAACTATTAGATAAAGTAGACTTCCAATCATAGATTTGTACTCTGGTTGATTCACTGTAGGAGATTCATCATTAGAACTGAGACTACATAGTGTTCCCATTGGAGTACATACTGATTTGGAATCTTCCATTCTATACTTCTTCATGATTTTCTTAAGATATTTAGTCTGTGAAAGAAATATGCCATTTTTTGTTTGTTGCACTTGTAGACCAAGAAAATAGGTTAGTTCTCCAAGCAAAGAAATTTCAAATTCTTGTTGCATAATAGAAGAGAAGTTTTGACTCATAGATTCTTCATTACTGCCAAAGATGATATCATCAACATAAACAACAATAATGAGTAGTTTATCATTCTAAATTTTTGTATATAAATTGTTGTCTGCGGATCCTTTTCTGAAGCTTTGTTGTTGAAGATATTTTTCAAGATGATAATACCATGCCCTTAGATCTTGTTTCAGTCCATATAAAGCCATTTTTAGTTTGCATACAAAATTTTAATCATTTCCCAAAATGAATCATTTTGGTTGTTCAATGTATACTTCTTCTTCTAGGTCTCCATTAAGAAATACAAATTTTATATCCATTTGATAACTTTGAATTTTTGAAAACTTGAAAGAGTAAGAAACATTCTTATGGCTTCAAGTCTAGCTATAGGTGAAAAAGTTTCTTCAAAGTCTATACCTTCTTGTTGTGCATACCCTTTACAAACAAGCCTGAATTTATTCCTAATTACCTCTCCATTTTCATTCAAATTATTCTTGAATATGCATTTTGTCCCTATAACATTATTATCATGAGGTCTAGGAAATAATTCCCAAGTATCATTATTTTCAATTTGGTCAAGTTCTTCATCCATGGCCTTAACCCAACATTCATCTTTGCTAGCTTCATTTACATTTTACGATTCTATGGAGGATAATAAGGCTAGATAAATAGAAGATCCTACAACATTTCTTCTTGTTTGTACTCCAGACTCTTTTTCTCATAGAATTTGAGATTATGAATGATTCTTTTGAACATACCTGGATGGAGCCTTTTCCCTGTCAGATGTATATTCTTCTGATGCTTCATTGGTTTCTTCCTCTATATCATTTTGATTTGACACGGGAAATCATTCATCGTCTTCATTATTATCATCTCTTTTGTTGATATCACATGTTTCAGATGTCTGCATGCTTCATTGGTTACAACATCTATGCATTCAACAATTTTTCAAAGTCTCTTATTATAACTTTTATATCCTTTACCTCTAGATGAACAACCAAGAAATATTCCTTCGTCTGCTTAGGTTCAAACTTACCAAGTTTTTCATTATTCTTTTTTATGAAACATTTGCTTCCAAAAACTCTGAAGTGTTTTAGAGTGGGAATCTTACAATACCAAATTTCATATGGAGTTTGATCACTATTTACACATACATGAGATTTCTTGAGAATATTTATCGTAGTATGTGTAGCTTCACCCAAGAAGGTGTATTTTAATATTTGATAATGCCATTACTTTGGTCCATAACCTTAATTTAAATTATAAAAAAATCAATAATTCATTGAAAAATAAACATAGCCTATTGAACATTAAAAAAAATAAGATGTTAATTAAGATTTTTTAACATATTATTTTTATAATTTAAAAGAAGAGAGAAAATAATATGTTAATATTATTTCATATTAACCTATTAATTTAACATAAATTTATATTAAGTTTAAAAACAATATTATATTTTCCTCAATATTTTTTTATTATATAATTGTTTATATAATAATAATTGTATATTGCCCCCGATCGGGGTGTGAAGGGATGTGAGACCCCCATAAGGATCATTGTTATGATTAAATAAGTATGGAGCAGGGCAAGTGGGTGGCCCACCCAATGCAACCACATGCTAAAGACAATTAAGGATTTGACGACATGTAACCAAGTGGCAAAGAGGACCTTGGGCGCTATAATTTGGGTTTTACAAGTGGTAGGTCTCGCGTGTCGCATGCAAATTTTGTGGTTTCACCTTAGGAACTATTGTGAGGTGGTGAAGGTTGTTCATGGGACTGTAGACCTGTACCATAATTTGAGCACCCAACGCAACGTCAATGACAAGGCAAGGCTACTGGTATGTCTCTTAGGACTTCTTAGTTCATGAAATGATGGTCTTGCTGCAAGGAACGAAGCCATAATGGCAGGGTTTTGTGATGGTAGTGCATGGGTTAATTAGGATTGGGTTAAGGTTGTCTATGTTAGCATCTGGAATGTTGATTTCAGTCTTTTATGGAAATCTACTTTCTTAGATGGGCATGTATTGGGAGTCAGGGCCTGCATGTAGTACTATGCCTGTAAATTCTGTTAATGAGTCCTTTAATTCTAAGCATTTGAGGCCTGGATGGGTCTGGGATCGGTTAGAGAGACTAACATGTTCTGGAATTCTTCCCACCCAGAGGGGCATATATGCGGAATCGAGGTCATCACTTATTGTCTGGTTTGTAAATTTTATGAAGGCTTCATTTAATTCCTAGCATGAGAGGCTTGGTTGGGCCTGGAGTCGGTTAGAGAGTCTGGCAGAAGTAAAGCACCTAATCCATTTGAAAGATATGGTGAAAATCGGGCCTTTTGCTAGCCCAAAGGAAAACGACGAGGGTGTCAGGGTTCTTTGTATATTCATTCCTTAGAATAGGAAATGGGGAACGAAAATTGTCTCCCACTGGAAAGAGACAGATGGTAAAGCTTTCATTTGTAATTTGGACGGTAAATATTTTATTAAACCATCTGTGTGCATTACCCTTTCAGGTCTGCCTAAATTGCAAGCTACTCCAGCTCCAACACGGCTAGTTATCACTACAGTGAGGGAACGAGAGGTACCGCAGTCGTTAGGATACCCAGTCTACAACAACGTGGTGAAGTCAGAGACTGGCACGGGGAAGTGAGGGCGTCGTCGCGACAGTAATCAGAACAACAGGAAAGGGAAAGCGTCACAGGCTTTGTCCAACAAGACCTAGCGTAAAAGAGGAAGGAAAACAAGGGAGGAGAACATGAAAAATATCATGCATTCTTATAGTGTTGGATCCCCGACACAAGTGAAGTCCATAATCTTATCATCAGAGGTGGAATTGTATGCCAAGGCAACAACAGAACCAATTCCAACAAAGGATTGGGAACCTTTGGTAATGGACCATGGATGCACACATGGAAGGTTGAATCTGTTCAAACAGTCAGTCCAACTATAATGGGTAATGAAGAGCTTACTGGCGAGAGCCATGTCAGGAACACAAAACTTGGATGGCCCCCAGAAAACTCAACAATCTGAATCAAGCCTCAAGGACATTTAATGGGAAATACAGGTAGTACATGTACAAAAGTACCATTAGAGTGTCTGCCTTGGCTGCATGGAAAAACAACTGCAAATTCCACAAAAAAATGAAATGCCAGGATTGAGTGCAAAGAACCTTGCCCCAGTAGAATTATCTAATGATTGACTACCGGGAAGTCATGATATTTCTGAAAGTTTCTGATATTTTTTTGTTGTTTTTATGATCTACTCTGAAAACATTTACATTGTCAGTACTATATATAGATGGATGATAGACATGATAGCCTATAAATCTTAGATGGACATACTCAAACTGTTTATGTTTTGGATGTCTTGTGATGTTAATTGGTGGCCAACAGACCTGGTTTCCTTCGGGCAGGTTGAGGCCACCAGACATATATTCTGTAACCTACTTTACATATGATTAATAGAAAGGTACTGCCAAGCTTACACAAAAACAAATTAATAATAAATTTATATTAAAATAATTTTTAGAATTGAAAAATATCTAAAATGGTGTTTTTGAATGATTTAAAAAAAAATATTATATTTTTAAATTGCAATTAGAAAATGTTAATTAAATTTTAAAATGGTTGAAAAACAATATTAAAAAAAAAACATTATGTAATAATTATAATAAATTATTTATAAAGAAATAAATTTATATTAAATAATTTAAAAAATAATATTAAATTTTCTTAATATTCTCTTATTAGTAATATGTGTGTGTGTGAGAGAGAAACAATCAAAATGCTAATTTTTTAAAACGATAATTTAAATTGATGTGTATTTTAATATTTGAATAAGGAGATAGTGCCATTATTTTGGTCCATAACCATAATTTAAATTATAAAAATAATGATTATTTCAATAATTCATTGAAAAATAATCATTATTTTTAAATAATAATTTTAAATATAATAAGTTCAGATAGGCCTTGCTTATCATATGTTCTTAGTAATGCCCCTAGCACTGAAAGTGAGTTAACGCTCAAAGTAGCACTGAAAGCAACTTAGTGCTCAAATATTACAGAAGGATATGCGATTCAATTAATTTCATACACGATGTTCAAGTAAATTTTCTGTATATACACAACATTCGTATATGTGCATATATAGAAGATATGCGCATATATTCCATATAAGCACATTCCGTATACGCTCAACTTTCATATATGGAAGTTGTGCATATACAATAGACACACATATATAAAAGACATGCATATACAAAAAATATACACATATAAGAAAGTTAAGCATATACGAAAGTTGCGCATATACAGTTGACGCACATTTACAAAAGTTACATATACTAAAGTTGCAAATACATGGAGGTTATGTGTATATAAGGTAGTTGCACATATAATTAGAAGATATGTGCATATAGATAAGTTTCGCATATACGAAAGATGTGTGCATATCTTTTGTATATGCATAATTTCCATATATGGAAGTTGCACATATACAATAGATGCACATATATAAAAGTGTTGGGAAAAATACTGAAAGGGGGGGTGAATCAGTGTTTAAACTTTCACAATAATTATTTTAATTTTTAACACTGTATACATGATTTTACAAAAACCAAATAGCGTATGTCCGCGACTATATTGAATGAAACCAACGTATAGATAATAAACTTGTAAAACAACTAATTCATTATTTATTGAATTTAAACCATGGTGTGATGCATTTTCTAAGCAGTAAATAGATGCAGTAAGAAAAAAATATATCAACACGCATGAACACCAGGATTTTTGAGGTGGAAACCCAATGTGGGAAAAAACCACTACTGTTGTCGTCTCAACCTTCAATCTTCTTATTAGAAAGAGTGTTTACAATTTTTGTACTGGTGCAAACTTTTTCCAGTACACAGGCATCTATGTGTTGAAGGCTACAACCTTCACTCGTTTTCCAGCTTCTACTAGAAGGGAGCTCCAACCCCCTAGTTCTTGTACTAGCTGATATGTTTAGCAGTATGTAGGTGCCGATCTACAGAAGGCTACCACCTTCACTCTTTGTCCAGGGACGACATTTCATAGATTTGAAAACTGGATACTCCTGGTACACATCAACACAATATGTATGCCACATTTCATTAAATTTTCATACCGAACCCATCACTAACATTGAAGCTCAATCATCACTGCAATATAACCATCAAATACAACTGCATCACCCAATCACTAAAACTTCTCAACACAATCAATCAATCTGAACAATATGATCATTGTCACCAGAACATAGAGCTAAACCTAGAATACCACATCAACAACCAAAACCAACTGCAACCTCAAAAATCATATATCAGAATGTATACGCTATTTCAATGAGGACAACCTACATGTATACGATATTTTTTGTAACCCAACCTGTGTATGCCTCTAAAGATACTGAATCATAAAACTTCTAAACCATGAACTATACTACCCAAAGACATTCTGAAGATCTACTATCATATCACATATTCCTAAATAGATAACAGCAAAGATCACCCTTCTTACTTAATCAATTAGTTACCCAGACTCAATCTGCTTACACAATCAACTTTTCTTCAGATCTAATGAAGACATCATTGACAAACAACAGTAAAACAACAACATTGATCAGATAGATCAATCGTTTATGAATAACAAGCCCTTCCTCTACATATGCTACTTGGAAGTGCTGAATCCACATGTATATGCACCTTCACCGAGGCGAACCTATGTATAGATTTGCAAATAATGACTTATAAATTCACATCTTTTTAAGACTTCAGATATACCTAGATCATAGCATATAAGGGATAAAACATGCGTTATCACTCGGATCTAGCCTATCCATTATTAGATCATACAATGATAATTCATTTTAGGTCTCATGATCTTTATCTAACATTGTATCCAAGGGTGGACAAGATGTTTTAGATCTATATCATAACCATAGCCCTTACAACACAAAATATACTTCAAATAGAAGTATTCATGAAAAACCCTTTCACTTGCACACTTAGCCCCTTGATCTTCTCCTCCTTATATACGTAGAACCTTTGTCAATACCATGCACCAAGACAACACTTAGAACCTATGGTATTCTTAGACAGGATCAAGTAACCATTATTCCACTCAATATTGTGGGCTAATACCATGGTATGGACCCTTGGTATTCTTTAACCTTAATTTTCCATCCCATATGCAATTTTCCTTCTGTGAAACTACGTGCATACATATACATGCCTTTTATTCTATGTACTGGTGTGTATACGTGACTTGGACTAGGTTAACCAGCATATACCACTTAAAACATTCTCTTTCCTCCATTGCTTGATTCTAATATGTAATCCTTTGTCCAATCATCCTGTTCTTCTAGACCATTACATTGTTACCTCTAAATTGGCTTGTTACAATGTGAGTTACCATCATACATCAATTTATCATTTCTAAATTAACTTGTATGTGGGTTTCCATCAAGGACAACACATGTACCATAATGCCAATAATATCCCCCTTTGTACTTGATGGAAACTATACTGGTGTTGATCACTTCAAGTTGTAGAACCTGTTAGATATATCAAACAACACCAAGATAGTCTCCCCCTTTTACATCAAGGGAAAAAGGGAGGACCAAGATATTCTCCCCCTTAGTACATGTTGAGATGCACTATACTGTCCATGCTCCCCCTCAGCACATGCAGAGTCTATAGTAATATTTAAAAAAAAATAACATGACTTTATAACTCAACTATGTGAGTATGACCTTCCTATCACCAATGGCTCATACATACATCAATCACCCAACCAAGTGGAGATACACCAAATGTTCATACATGACTTAAAATTGTAATTATTACATCATCCTTCCCATGCATAGTGCGGGTACAAATTACATCATATCTCCAAAAGGACTCATTCATAATAGACTATGACAGAAAGAGACATATTATTACACCATAGGTCTTTACATGACCTTTTCATGAAATGACATTAATAACTGAGACCATAGTTGAATTCAACAATCATGATGCCAATAATGAATAATATTTTGAAGGATAATGCTTCCCCTGAACCTGTGCTACCCGTGCATTGTCAACAATTCATTCATCAAGGAATCTTCATCAATCAAATAAACATCAATGAGAAAAGCATATAAGAAAATTGTATCCATCAACATCAGACTGAACAATCATGTCAGAAATCGATTTTGAGTTCGACCCACTGTTTTTCTATAAGAAAAACTCATACGCTACTACCAGCACATAAACTCGCGTATATATGTGACTCTACTTCATGAAATCCGCGTATAGAAAACAATCCTCTAAATCTGAACAAACGGGTTTTAATAGCAAGATGAGGTAGAAATAGCTCCCAGCTTTTGCCTGAGAAATTCAAATGCTTCTCTAGGAAGAGGTTTGGTAAATATATCAACACCCTGATCCTTGGAGGGAAGATACTCTAATTTAACCTTTTGTTCAATTACTTGTTCTCATAGAAATTGGTACTTAATGGATATGTGCTTGGTCTTGGAGTGCATAAAAAGATTTTTCAAGATACTAATTGCACTTTTATTGTCACATCGGATGGAGATGGGTGGAGAACATGTAATTTTAATATCTTGTAATGTCTACATCATCCAGAGAACTTGCGTGCAGCAAGATGCAGCAGCCTCATATTCTGCTTCTACTGTAGATAAGGAAATCGAACTTTGTTTCTTGCTGAACCAAGATACTAATCGTGATCCCATATAGAATGCACCTCCACTAGTTCTTTTTCGGTCATCAACATTTCCAGCCCAATTCTTATCTGTATATGCATGAAGGGTGAGATATGCATCTTTAAGATATGACAGACCAAACTCTTGAGTTCCTTGGAGATATTTGAATATTCTCTTTACTTCCTGAAGATGTGATTCCTTCGGATTGGCTTGGAATATTCCAACAATTCCTACCCCATGCATGATATCTGGTTTGGTACCTGTTAAATAAAGTAGACTTCCAATCATAGATTTGTACTCTAGTTGATTCACTGTAGGAGATTCATCATCAGAATTGAGACTACATCTTGTTACCATTGGATTACATACTGGTTTGGAATCTTCCATTCTGTACTTATTCATGATTTTCTTAAAATATTTAGTCTGTGAGAGAAAGATGCCATTTTTTGTTTGTTGCACTTGTAGACCAAGAAAATAGGTTAGTTCTCCAAGCAAAGAAATTTCGAATTCTTGCTGCATAATAGAAGAGAAGTTTTGACTCATAGATTCTTCATTACTGCCAAAGATGACATCATCAACATAAACAACAATAATGAGTAGTTTATCATTCTTAATTTTTGTATATAAGTTGTTGTCTGTGGATCCTTTTGTGAAGCCTTGTTGTTGAGAATATTTTTCAAGATGATAATACCATGCCCTCAGAGCTTGTTTCAATCCATATAAACCATTTTTGAGTTTGCATACAAAGTTTTCATCATTTCCAAAAATGAATCATTCCGGTTGTTCAATGTATACTTCTTCTTCTATATCTACATTAAGAAACGAAAATTTTACATCCATTTGATAACTTTGAATTTTTGAAAACTTGAAAGAGCAAGAAACATTCTTTTGGCTTCAAGTCTAGCTATAGGTGAAAAAGTTTCTTCAAAGTCTATACCTTCTGGTTATGCATACCCTTTACAAACAAGCCTGAATTTATTCCTAATTACCTCTCCATTTTCATTCAACTTATTCTTGAATATGAATTTTGTCCCTATAACATTATTATCATGAGGTCTAGGAACTGATTCCCAAGTATCGTTCTTTTCAATTTGGTCAAGTTCTTCATCCATGGCCTTAACCCAGCATTCATCTCTGCTAGCTTCATTTACATTTTGTGGTTCTATGGAGGATAATAAGGCTAGACAACTAGAAGATCCTACAAGATTTCTTCTTGTTTGTACTCCAGACCCTTTTTCTCATAGAATTTGAGATTCTGAATGATTCTTTTGAACATACCTAGATGGAGCCTTTTCCCTGTTAGATGTATATTCTTCTAATGCTTCATTGGTTTCTACCTCTATATCATTTTGATTTGATATCAGAAATCATTCACTGTCTTCATTATTATCATCTCTTTTGCTGATATCACATGTTTCGGATGTTTGCATGCTTCATCGATTACAACATCAATGCATTCAACAATTTTTCGAAGTCTCTTATTATAACTTTTATATCCTTTACCTCTAGATGAATAACCAAGAAATATTCCTTCACCTGCTCTAGGTTCAAACTTACCAAGTTTTTCATCATTCTTTTTTATGAAACATTTTCTTCCAAAAACTCTGATGTGTTTTACAGTGGGAATCTTACAATACCAAATTTCATATGGAGTTTGATTAGTATTTACACATACATGAGATTTGTTGAGAATATTTACCGTAGTATGTGTAGCTTCACCCCAGAAGGTGTCAGAAGTTCCAGACTCATCAAGCATAGCTCAAGCCATTTGTTGAACCATTCTATTCATTCTTTCCACCATGCCATTTTGTTGAGGATTTATGGAAACATAGAACTGTCTCTTTATTCCATGTTGTTCACAAAATTCAAAAAATCATCTTATATGAATTCTCCTCCCCGATCAGATGTGAGACATTTAATTTTTAGATCTAATTCATTTTCAACTAAATATTTGAAGACTTTAAACTTTTTAAATGCTTCATATTTATGTTTTAGTAAACCAATCCAACACATTCTAGAAAAATCATCAGTGAATAAAATGTATTATTCTTCTCGACGAGGTGACTTTTTCCTTGTTCGTCCACACAAATCAGTATGAATGAGTTCAAGAGGCTTACTTGGTGACCCTTCTTTGGCATTGAATTGAACTCTGGTTTGCTTACCGAATTGACATGGTTTGAAAATGGTATTTTCTCGGATGATGATATCTAGAAGATCATGAACAACCTTGATCCTGCATGATTTTCTAATTTGAGAAAATATTAGATGCCACAATATTCTGTGTGATAACCATTTCTCTTATGTTTTTCTTAGATAGCATTGTTCTTGACCTCCTTCTAGTATATATAGATTGCTTGGAGTTCTTGTACCTTTCATTATGGTCTTTCTTGTGTCAAGCTCACAAACCACACATTCGTTTGATCGAAACACAACTTCATTTCCTTGATCACACATTTGACTAACACTCAATAAGTTATGTTTTAATCCATCAACATACATAGCATTTCCAGCTTCAACCTTTTCTTTTACATAAATAGAACCCTTACCCTTAATTATAGTTGGTGTGTTATTTCCAAAAGAGACATTATTTTGTTTTTCTAAAGAATTTTATTAAAGGAGTTTATCTTTATCACCTGTCATGTGTTTAGAGCATCCACTATCAATGTACTACTGATTTTCCAATCCTTCTGCAAACAGATCTATGTCACATTTTTCTTACCATAGTTCCTTCTTTTTCCATACCTTGGAGTGTGATGATGTTTGCTCCTTTTGATATGTTGGCCAAAACTTTCTCCTCCATTTAGATTCTTCATGACCAAAGTTATTGCAAAATGAACATTCAATTTCATCTTCAAGAGGTGAAAAGTTATTACAAGATCTCTTCTTGATTCCTGTCACGCTCCTTTGTTTTCTTACTTCTCTAGTCATGATAGTTTTGTAAGTAACACATTAAGCAGCCTTATGACCAAAGTTATGGCATGAAAAGCATTTTCCTTTAAAGAAGAAGTTTCCGTGATCATAAAATATTTTGGTATTGTTCACCTTTTGGTTAGTTCTTCTATTGATGTTCACCCTTGGAGTAAAATGAGCATGATCTACCTGGGGAGTAAATTTGGGATTTTTTTGAGGATTGATGCATTATTGACTGGTTTTTGTTGCATCAAGATAGTTTCTGGTGATGGCTGAAAGCTTTACTAGTTGGGATGTTTCTCCAGTGTGTCGAAGACCAGTCTTTATAGGAGGAGAACATTGAACCTTGATGATTTGTTCTAAGGTTTTTGATCCTTTAGAAAATCTAAGATTCATAGGTCTTTTCTTATCAAATTCCTTTCTTAGACTCACTACTTGGCACTCTAATTCTTCATTCTTTTTTACCCTTTCCATGAGTTGATGTGTCAAAGTGTCTATGACTATATTCTTTTCTTCCAAGAAGATTTTGAGTTGAGTGATTTCTTCAATAAAATATTCTTCTTCTAAGGCATCCATAAACTTATCATTTTCATAAGCCATGAGAAGTTTAATTTCTTGATCAAATTCACCTTCATCACTATTAGACAGGCCATCACTATCTTCATGAGTATAATAACTTCTTCTATTAACAAACTGTTTCCTATTACCTTTTGCAGAATCCTTTCCTTTGTCATGGTTATCTTTATGAGGACATTTAGCAACATAATGACCAACTCTACCACAAGAAAAACATTTGAAGGGAAGCTTACCTTTGAATCTTCTGGTACCCAGTTGAAGTTTCTTCACAAAGCTTACCTCATCTTCTTCTAATATATATCCTGATTCCTTTAGATCTTTCTTTTCTTTTCCCTTTGTAGAGGCTTTGAAAGCGGCTTCTCTAATTTCTAATGGACCTCCTTTCCTCATTTCAAAGGCAATTAAAATTCCATGAAGTTGAACAATAGTAACAGATTGTACATCCTACTTCTCTTCCATGACATATACTTTTGACTCAAATTTAGGAGATATAGATCTTAAGATTTTCTCTACTATAATAGCCTCATTTATTTCTTCACCCAAATTATTCATACGATTTACAATATCATCTACTTGTAAAAGGTAACTAGCAATACTTTCATCACTATTAATTTTGAGAGTTTCATATTGAATTCTATGAGTTTGGAGCTTAGCATGTTTTACCTGACAGTCCCCTTCGTAGCTCTGAATGATTCTGTCCCATATTGCTTTGATTGTATTGAGCTGCATGACTTTGACGAATTCTGATTCTGATAGACTTCTGAATAATGCATTGACGACTTTTCCATTGGTTTCATATGATTTCTTTTTTGCTGGATCTGTGGGCACTATTGTTGGATATTGGTATCCTCCTTCCACAATTGTCCAAACATCAGCTCCAAGTGACTAAAGATAGGCTCAGGTTCTTTCCTTCCAATATGCGAATTTATTTCTGTTGAAGATTGGTTGTCTGATAGATCCCATTCCTTCGTGATTACTCATCTTTATAGATCTTCCTTCAAGCGATCCAGCTTCTTCTGAAGGACTTGCTCTGATACCAATTGTTGGGAAAAATACTTAGAGAGGGAGGGGTGAATCAATATTTAAAATTTAACAATAATTATTTTTCATTTTCGCATTGTATACACGATTTTACAAAAACAAACAGTGTATGTCCATGACTATAATGAATGAAACCAACATATAGATAATAAACTTGTAAAACAACCAATTCACTGTCTATTGAACTTAAATCAGAGTGTGATGCATTTTCTAAGCAGTAAACAGATGCAGTAAGAACAAAATCTATCAACACATAAGAAACACACATGAACACCAATATTTTTCAGGTGGAAACCCAATGTGGGAAAAAACCACCGTTGTTTTCGTCTCAATCTTTAATCTTCTTATTATAAAAAGTGTTTACAAGTTTTGTACTAGTGCATACTTTTTCCAGTATGCTTTGATATGAATTTAAACAAGAACACAACAAATTACAGATACAACCATAAATACAGAGATGTAGTAGAAATAATACTTCATTTCATTAATATCAAATACTAAAATATGATTACAAACATAATGGAAATAAGACTAACTCAGGCAATGGTACGTTATCTCTGAGAAGAGATGTGGTGGCTACATTCCTCTGAACTGTGTTACAATGAGGCTCGAACACCTATTTATTGTTGAGAAACAATGGAAAACTCTAAAAATAAAAAAAAGTAACCCTAGGAGATGAAGCATCAAACTATGGGCCCCGTTTGGGTAAATTGGTACATCAACTTCCCAGGGTCATAACATTGGCATACGATCTCTAATTGATGCACCCAATACCTCGTTAGAAATATCTATTTGAGGACTACAACTTTTGTGTGACCAACATCATTTTATTCTAGGTATTGGTCCCAGTGTTCCCAAAAAACGTCATTTAAGGCCTCAAAATGGCTTCGGAAGTTTAGGATCTGAACAACTGCCAAAAATAGTAAATTGTGCTACAAATAAGGAAACTGAAAAACTAAAACCAAGTGGAATAGGTTGGTGGCCAACAATATCCACCTGGATCATTCCTCCCCCCCTAGGAAGCAATGGTCCCCATTGCGTTGAGTTCCTCCATGAGAAGAGAAAACTTTTGTTGAACTTGGTCCTTAGTGACTTGTTCTGCAATCTCTGATGTGTCCAGTAATGGTCTGAAGCATAGTTGAGGGTGGTCCACATTGAACACTCGATGCAAGCCAAGGAATGGGGGAATGTTGTGCTTCAAAACATTGTTTCCCACAGCCTTGGTAATGTTGTAAGGACCATATCGGAGTGGTTTGAGCTTCCGATGGGCTCTTGCAAGGCACTATTTCTACAGATGCAACCAGACTTTATTGCTCGCTTGAAACTTGTGTGGAACCCAGTGTTGATCATGTTGCTACCTGTACTTGGAATTTTCCACAATGGAGTGACGATATATCAGCCTGATGGGTAGAGGTGCTCTAGGAGTCAAATTGAGTGAATGCTTGACCTGACAGTGGTGAGGAGAAGATGTTCCTGTATTCTTTCATGATTTTATCCATCTAATGCTACTACATGGAGGAACCCTTCCCGGGGGTCATGGATGTGGCGATGATGTTTCTGTAGGTTTTAACACCATACAGAAATTACTTGCATACGAATTCTAAAACATAGAAAATAAACAATACAAGAGCATAACACATAAAAAACATATACACAAAGATTTTCCCCTAGATATGAAAACCGGGACTACCAGATTTATTTTTCATTATATTCCTTTCATATGTTACAATACATATATATACATGCTGAAGCATCCAATACCATGGACCAAAAAACCATCGTGCCCAAAACTATGTGCTAAAATCATGAACAAAACCATAGGTAGGTTCGTCCCACCTAATACAGGGTCCCAAAATATTTTTTTTGGGGCAACATAGAGGGGGCTACCCGCCCCCCTCAAACCCCCTGGACAGGGGGGCGTACTACCTCCGCTGCACAATTGGCCATAGGAGAGCTTAGTCATTTATCCAGCCCTACAACACCTATTGTTTATCTACACCAAGAGAACTTCTCAGAGCTCACAAATTTTGTCAATGCATCTATAGTATTCTTCAAACTGTCCACCTTTACCAACAACACCATTTTGTCTTTTATCATATCCCTCACAAAGTGATACTGAACGTCAATGTGATTTTTCTTTGAATGGTAAGAAGGTTTCTTTGCCAATAAAATTTCACTTTGGCTATCACAGTCTCTTCTTATAGCTCTTTGCACTAACCCCAAACTTGAACACAATCTCTACAACCAAACTGCTTCCTTGCTTGCATGAGTGGCTGCCATGTATTCTGCCTCTGTAGTTGATAATGCCACTACAGATTGTTTCTTACTCATCCAACTAACTGCACCTCCAAATAGGTTAAACACATACCCACTTGTAGATATTCTATGATCTAGATCTCCAGCCCAGTCTGCATCAACAAATCCACGAATATCCAACACTTTGTCCAATATTGATCTACCTTGGTAGCACAAACCATAATCACTAGTGCCACGCAAATACCTGAAAACCCGCTTCACTGCTATCCAATGCTCCCTTGGTTTTGACATGAACCTGCTCAATACTCCCACTACATGTGCAATGTTTGGTCTAGTACAGACCATCGCATACATCAAGTTGCCGACTACACTTGCATATGGAACACAAGACATGTCCTCTTCCTCTTCTTGTGTCTTCAGACACTGTTCAACAGATAACTTTACACCTAAATGAATAGAAACCTTCACTGGTTTATAATCCTGCATATTAAACCTCTGCAGCATTGTCTCGACATACTTCCTCTGGTTTAACAGAGCTTCCTCTTCTCCCAATCTCTCTTAATTTCCATGCCCAAAATATAGTTTGCAGCACCAATATCTTTCATGTCGAATTTTGAGGACAATTGGGTCTTCAAATCCTGGATAATTTCTTTGTCATTTCCAACCAGCAACATATCATCCACATACAAGACTAGATAAATAATAGGGTCATCAATTAATTTAAAATACACACAATGATCTGCTTGGCTTCTGGTGAAGCCAAGTCCCCATATAAATGTATAAAATTTCTAATACCACATCCTTGGTGACTGTTTTAACCCATACAGAGACTTCTTTAACTTGCATACTAGTTTTTTCTTACCCTTCACCGCAAAGCCTTCGGGTTGTTTCATGTAGATCTCCTCTTCCAGATCCCCGTGAAGAAATGTTGTCTTCACATCCATCTGTTGTACCTCAAAATCAAAAGCAGCAGCAACAGATAAAAGTAATCTAATAGAAGTTACCTTGGCAACAGGACAAAAAATATCACCAAAATCAATTCCCGGCACCTGGGAATAACCTTTTGCTACCAACCGAACTTTGTATTTCTCCACTTTTCCTTCTGCATTTGTCTTCTTTTTGAACACCCATTTTCTGCCAATGGGTTTCCTTCCAGCCGGAAACTCCACCAGATCCCAAGCCTCATTTTTGTGCAAAAATGCCATTTCATCACCATGGCCTCTTTCCAGAGTTTTCCATCCTCTAAATCTATTGTTTCTTTCATAGTTCTGGGATCATCATCAGTAATATATAAAGAAAAATTTGAACAGAAAGAAGATGGACTATAGCTTTTTGGTTGCCTTCTTTCTCGAACTGATCTTCTCACAACCAAAGTTTGTGGCTCTTCATCTTCTGATTCCTCTTCTACTATAGAGTCTGATTCTTCCTCCTATAGCTCAAACTCTATCTTCTCAGATTCCTTTGATGAGACTTCATGTTTAATAAAAAATTTCACCTCCCTGAACACCACATCTCAGTTGTACACAAACTTCCTTGTTACTTGGTTCCAAAGCTTATAACCCTTTAAACCATCCTTATACCAAATAAATATGCAATTTTAAGATTTACTATCCAAATTTGTTCTTTTCTCCTTTGAAACATGTACATATGCATCACATCCAAATACCCTCAGATGTGAAAGAGAGGGTTTCTTACCAGCCCATACCTCTTGTGGAGTCTTATCCTCCAATGCTGATGAAGGTGATCTGTTGACCAGGTAAGATGTTGTCTCCATCGCCTCTGCCCTGAACTCCTGTCCTAACTCGGCACCACTGAGCATGCTTCTTGCCATTTCCATCAACGTCTTGTTCATTCTTTCTGCAACTCCATTTTTCTCAAGTGTGTATGGAGTAGTATCCTGTCATGCTATACCACACTTCTTATAGAATTCTTCAAATTCCTTGCTGCAAAACTCTCCACCATTATCTGTCCTCAACACCTTCATCTTCTTCTCTATCTGGTTTTCCACCAAAGCCTTAAATTCTTTAAACCGATCAAAGACTTCAAATTTCTTCTTGAGGAAATATATCCATGTATTCCTTGAGAAGTCATCCATAAATGATACATAGTACACAAACTTACCCAGTGATGGAACCTTCACAAGTCCAAACACATCACTATACACAAGCTCTAATATCTGTTTCGCCCTCCGACCACCAAAGGGGAAACTCACCGGATTCTTCTTCCCATATACACAATTTTCACAGAAATCAAAATCCAGAGAGCTATTAGTCATACCTTTACCATGAAGTATTTGAAGGCCCTTCTCTCCAATATGTCCAAGCCTTTGATGCCATAGCATGGTCTTTTCTCCAGAGACCACTAGATTTTCTACTCCACTTTGAGGAACCACAAAACTCTTGCACCCATCAATAACAGTGTTACCTTGCATCTTGTACAAAGTTCCAATATGAACTCCCCACATCAATGCCAGTGCTCCCTGAACCATCTTGCAGGTATCCTTCTCGGACATTGTTTTTACACCTACATCATCCAGCTTGTTTACAGAAATCATATTTCTAGCCAATGCATGAATATGCATAACACCTGGAAGTGTTATAACCCTTCCACCTTGCAACTTCAACTTTAGTTTTCCGCAACCGAAAATTCTAGCCTTCCTATCATCCCCTAAGAGTACATCACCACCATCATGTTGTCATACTCGCAGAACCACTCTCTATGGGGAGTGAAGTGAAAGGATGCACCTGAGTCAATCAACTATGCCTCATGATCTACATGTGTACTATGCCTCATGATCTACATGTGTAATTGAAGAAGCCAAGTACACATCCCCACCTTCATATCAGGTGGTTTTCCCCTCTACAGAAGGAGCATCATTAGATCCATTTCCTTTCTCGGGAGCTTTCTATTTACAGTATCTTTTGTAGTGCCCTTCCTTTCCGAATTTCCAGACACCACCTTTATAGGTTTTCCTGGAGATTTAGATCTATCTCTGGATTTAGATCTCCCACTCGATGACTCTTTTTTTTTAATTATGTTTTGGGCCCATCCTCAGATAGACAAGGCATCACCATTCTATCTCTCCATATTTTTTCGACTCATCTAAATTGTTAGCAAGGATGAGACTATTTCATCAAACTACAAGGCAATTGCATTGCTACCTATTGCAATAACCAGACTATCCCACGAATCTGGTAGAGAACACAACAAACTGATGCACTTATCTTCATCTGAAATTTTAATATCAATAGATAATAACTGACTTACCATAGTATTAAATGCGTTCATATGCTCTGTCACTGAGTCTCCATATTTCATCCTCAGGTTATACAACCTTCTCCACAGGAATAGTTTATTCACCAGAGACTTCAATTGGTAAAACTTCCTAGCTTGTCCCACAAATCCTTCAATGTAGCTTCCCTTGATACATTCAAAAATACTGAATCTGAGACACACAATCGCATTTTTCTCTTTGCCTTCCAATCCAACTTCTTCCATTCTTCATCAGACACTCCCGTTGGTTTAGTACCTGGATCTACTATGATCCACTGATCTTTATCCACCAACAGATCCTCCATCTTGGGTTTCCACAACTCAAAACTCTAACCATTAAATTTATCGATCTCTATCTATCCATTGCTCACCATCTTCTTTCACCACCAGAATTGATACCACAGAGATCCCACTGAACAGGGTCTACCACAGGCTCGAGTGAAACTCCTCAGCAACAACGTCGTCCCCTTGAAGCCAAAATAGCTCTGATACCAAATGTAGGTTTTAACCCCATAAAAAAATCACCTGCATACAAATTCTAAAACACAGAAAATAAACAATTCGAGAGCATAACACATAAAACACATATACACAGAGATTTTCCCCTAGATCCCAAAACCGGGACTACGGGATTGATTTTTCATTATGCTCCTTTCATAAGTTACAATACATATATATACATGTCGAAGCATCCAATACCATGGATCAAAAAACCATCGCGTCCAAAACCATGTGCTAAAACCATGCACAAAACCATAGGTAGGTTCGTCCCACCTAATATAGGGTCCCAAAAAAGTTTGCCCGGGGCACTGCCCTGGATCCCATAGAGGGGGGCTAACCGCTACGCAATTGGCGCAATGAACGGGAGGCTCTGCCACCCCCCCCCCCCCCCCCCCCCCCCAACCCCCCCAGTTAACTAGGTTAGCTAGTTTTGGAAAGAATATAACACAACCCAACACTTCCCCTTACTTTGAGAGCGATACAGAAAGAAAATAAATTTCCTAGTCTGGGAGATGCTCCTACTACATTTCTTAGCAGATATCAAAGATGTGGCAGTAGGTGGAGCTGCCTCCAGTATCCTATATAATGTTAGGTGGAGCTACCTTCGGTATCCTGTATAATGTATTACCCAAAGAAATAATAACAGCACGAGGCCTTGACTCATACACAGCATGTCGCTTCCACAAGTATGGTTGGCCTAATAATACATCACAAACATCAAGGAGTGCAACGTCACATAATACCTCATATGTGAAGGGCTTCATGTTGTATGGAAGGCGGCACTACTGGCAGACTCGAAGATCTCATCCTTGATTAAGCCATCCTATGTTGTATGGTTGCGGGTGTGGTATGGTCAGTAGGCCCAGATGCTTTACAACCTCTACCGAAATGAGGTTCTTCTGGCTGCCACTATCAAAAATGAATTGCAGCGGCGAACCCTTCACCCACATTTGTGAGTGGAAAAGATGCTCCCCCTCCTCTAGATCTTTAGGCCCATTCTTCTGGATCTTGGCAGTGGCAACAGTGGAATTGGACTCTACATCAACGATCTATGTCCCTTAATCATTCTTATTGTCGGGTTATGACTTAGGGTTAGAACATGCATCTGATTTTGAGGCCTTCAACTCGGCCACCAGTGACTACTTGGCCCAACACACACTTGTGTTATGAGTGGGGCTCTTATGGAACTCACACCACTTTCCTGTGTCCTTCTTTGACTTCGTGGTGGTGTTCATTTCTTGCAGCTTTGACGAGTTGTCTTGTGTCACACCTTCTTGCCTTTGTTCTTGGTTCTGCAGTTTGGGTAAGCCTTTCCCTTGCTTCGGATT
Organism: Pinus tabuliformis; assembly: GCA_031772625.1. Classification (NCBI taxonomy): domain Eukaryota; kingdom Viridiplantae; phylum Streptophyta; class Pinopsida; order Pinales; family Pinaceae; genus Pinus; species Pinus tabuliformis. The sequence goes on along the minus strand of CM062818.1, from coordinate 822,604,781 downwards.
CACGGATCCAAAGTCTTTCTTCTTTTGTTTACCCTTGTGCTTGATCTTTATAGCGTATCGTTACGTCGTGCTAAGCGAGGAGATGTACAGGAACTCCATCTTGTCCTGGATGTATCTATGTAGGTAGCCACGGTACTTGAGTACCAAATGTTTCTTAGAATCCTTGATACCTAACTTCATGTGAAGGGTATGAAAAACATTGGTAAACTCCAGCACTTTTTGGTCCCTTCCTCGCCGCAACATGGTCCACTTTATGTATTTGTCCTCATAGCTCCCGACGAGGTAGTACTGCTCCTTTATGGCATCCTAGAATGAATCCTAAGTGGGAGTGGCTTAAAAAATTGAGTTCATACTTTCATCCTTCTGTTCAAAATAAATTTTCCACCAGTCCTTGACGTGGGGGACGACTTTGAGAAGAGAAAAAGTAATCTTTTCTCAGCTAGAAAAATCACGAACATAAAAAATATCCTTCTCGCAGATTCAACCATTTATCTATGATGTCTTCATCTATTTGACCATCAAATATGGGGATTTCAAAGTTAACTTGTACCTTAAAGGGTGTGGCGTTTCCAGAGTAGCCGTTGGAAGCAGATGTGTTGCCCCTAGGTAGCCGCTGAAGGATCTGGGCAAAATTGTTCATCATCGGGTTCCTTTGTCGCTCAAGGGAGTCTTCAAGCAATATTTTGATACGATCTCCTACCCCCTCATATTTCTTTTCATCCGCCTTTGGAGGTCACCAACATTTACAAGGATGGTCTTGCAAAGGTTCGACCAGTTCAAGCCCTAACTCCTTATATCCCAACCTTGTTGGGGACATGCAAAGAAAAACAGAGAAAGAGTAGACCGCTCTGATACCACTGATCTGAATTGAAACATGAATGCAACGAATTACAGATATAACCATAAATATAGAGATGTATTAGAAATAACACTTCATTTCATTAATATCAAATACTGAAATATGCTTACAAACGAAATGGAAATAAGACTAGCTCGAGCGATGGTAGTTTATCTCTGAGAAGAGATGTGGTGGCTACATGCCTTTGAAATGTGTTACAATGAGGCTCTAAGGCCTATTTATTGTTGAGAAAAAATTGAAAACCCTAAATATCAAAAAAACTAACCCTAGGAGATGAAACACCAAACTATGGGCCTCGTTTGGGTAAATTGGTACATCAACTTATAGGGGTTGTAACTTTGCAATACAACCTTCGTTTGACATGCCCAATACCTCGCTAGAAAGGTCTATTCAAGGACTACAAATTTTTTCTAAAGATCATTGGTTGTTGGTCAATATTGGTCTCGTGTCTCCCAAAAAACGTTTTTAGGGCCTCAAAATGGCTCTGGAAGTTCAGGACCCGAAAAACTACCAAAAATAGTAAATTGTGCTACAAATAAGGAAACTAAAAAACTGAAAGAAACAATGGTGGGGGTCCAAGTGGATAGGAAGAAATGGTCCCCATTGCGTTGAGTTCCTCCATGAGATGTGGAAACATCTGCTGAACTTGGTCCCTCGTCAATTGTTCTGCAATATCTGATTTGTCCAGTAATGGTATGAAGCATGGTCGAGGTTGGTCCACATTTAACACTCAATGCAAGCTAAGGAATGGGGGAATGTTGTGCTTCAAAACATTGTTTCCCACAACCTTGGTAATGTTGTAAGGCCCATATCGGAGTGATCTAATCTTCCAATGGGCTCTTGTAAGGTGCTCTTTCTGTAGATGCACCCAGACTTTATCACTCACCTAAAACTTGTGTGAAACCCCATGTTGATCATGTCGCTTCTTGTACTTGTCATTTTCCACAATGGAGCAATGATATATTGGCCTGTTGGGTAGAGGTGATCTAGGAGTGAGATCGAATGAATGCTTGACCTAACAGTGCAATGATACCCTTGTGGGTGAGGAGGCGATGTTCCTGTATTCTTTCGTGACCGTATCCATCTACTGCTGCTACATGGAGGAACCCTTCCTGAGGGTCATGGATGTGGCGAAGATATTCCCCTTACTTTGAGAGAGAACTAGAAAGAAATAAATTTCCTAGTCTGGGAGATGATTTTACTGCATTTCTTAGCAGAGATCAAAGATGTGGCAGTAGGTGGGGCTACCTCCGATATCCTGTATAACGTACTACCCAAAGAAATAATAACAGCGTGAGGCCTTGACTCATACATAGCTTGTCACTTCCACAAGTATGGCTGGCCTAATAATACATCACAAACATCAAGAGGCACACTGTCACATAATACCTCATCTTTGAAGGGCTTGATGTTGTAGGGAAGGTGGCATTGCTGGCGGACTTAGAGATCTCGTCCTTGGTGAAGCCACCTGATGTTGTATGGTTGCGGGTGTGGTATGGTTAGTAGGCCCAGATGCTTCACGACCTCTACTGAAATGAGGTTCTTTTGGCTATCACTATCGACAATGAATTGTTGTGGTGAACCCTTCACCTACATTTGTGAGTGGAAAAGACGTTCCCCTTCCTCTAGATCTTCAATCTCATTCTTCTAGACCTTGGCAGTGGCAACAGTGGCACTAGGCTCTACATTAATGATCTTCTTCCCTTTGTCATTACTCTTATCGTGTTTTGACTCAGGGTTGGAACATGCATCTAATTTTGAAGCCTTCAACTCGACCACCAGCGATTGCTTCACCCGACACTCACTTGTGTTATGAGTGGGGCTCTTATGGAACTCACACCACTTTCCTGTGTCCTTCTTTGACTTCGTGGTGATGTCCTTTTCTTGAATCTTCTAAGGGTTGTATTCAGTCACATCGTCTTAGCTTAGTCCTTGGTTTTGTGGTTTGGGGAATCCTTTCCCTTGCTTCATATTTGTAGATCCAAAGTCTCGCTTCTTTTGTTTAAACTTTTGCTCGATCTTGACAGCGTATCGGTACACCACACCAAGCGAGGAGATGTACAGGAAGTCCATCTCATCCTCAACGTATCTATGTAGGCAGCCACAGTACTTGAGTATCAAATGTTTATCAGAATCCTTGATACCCAACTTCGTGCGAAGGGTATGAAAAACATTGGTAAACTCCATCACATCTTGGTCCCTTCTCAGCCGCAGCGTGGTCCGCTTTATGTGTTTTTCCTAAAAGCTCCTGACACGGTAGTACTGCTCCTTGATGGCATCCCGAAATGAATTCCAAGTGGGAGCAGTTGAAAATAGTGATTTCATACTTTCGTCCTTCTGTTCCCAATAGGTTTCCCACTAGTCCTTGACGTGGGGGGTGGCTTTGAAAAGAGAAAAAGTAATCTTTTATCCACTGGAAAAATCATGAATAGAAAAATATCCTTTTAATATATTCAACCATTTATCTATGGCATCTGCATCTATTTGACCCTCGAATATCGAGATTTCAAAGTTAACTTGTACCTTAAAGGGTGTGGAATTTCCAGAATAGCTATTGGTAGCAGATGCGTTGCCCCTGGGTAGCCATTCAAAGATTTGGGAAAAATTGTCCATCATCACATTCCTTTGTTGCTCAAGAGCTTATTCGAGCAAGATTTTGATAGGATCTCCTGCTCCCTCATCTTTGTTTTCATCTTCCATGGGAGGTCATCTAAATTTGTGAGGCTGGTCTTGCAATGGTTCGACCAGTTCAAGCCCTAACTCCTTATATCTAGACCTCGTTGGGGAAATGCTAAGAAAAATAGAGAAAGAGCAGACTACTCTGATACCACTGATCTAAATTTAAATAGGAACACAAAAAATTATAGACATATAAACATAGAGATGCAGTAGAAATAACACTTCATTTCATTAAATATCAAATACTGAAATATGCTTACAATCAAAATGGAAATAAGACTAGCTCAGGCTATGGTATCTCCGAGAAATGATGTGGCGCCTACATGCTTCTGAACTATGTTACAATGAGGCTTGAAGTCCTATTTATTTTTTAGAAACAATGGAAAATCCTAAACGTCCAAAAACCTAACCCTAATAGATGAAGCACCAAACTATGGGCCTCGTTTGGATAAATTGGTACATCAACTTCCCCGGGTCGTAACTTTGGCATACGATCTCCATTTGACACGCCTAATACCTTGTGATAAATATCTATTCAAGGAATGCAACTTTTGCATGCCCAACATTGGCTCATGCCACAACTAAGTAACCGTTGACCTAAAAAACATCGTTTAGGGCCTCAAAATGGCTCTGGAAGTCCAAGACTCGAAAAAACTGCCAAAAATAATAAATTGTGCTACAAATAATGAAACCAAAAAACTGAAAGAAACAATAGTGGGGGTCCAAGTGGAATAGGTAGGTGGCTAGCAATATCCACCTGGATCATTCCTCCCACCTTATGAATGAATGGTCCCCATTGCATTGAGTTCCTCCATGAGATGAGGAAACTTCTGTTGAACTTGGTCCCTGGTGAGTTGTTCTGCAATATCTAATGTGTCTAGTAATGGTCTGAAGCATGGTCAAGGGTGGTCCAAATTGAACACTCGATGCAAGCCAAGGAATTGGGGAATGTTATGCTTCAAAACATTGTTTCCCACAGCCTTGGTAATGTCATAAGGACCATATCAGAGTGATCTGAGCTTCCGATGGGCTCTTGTAAGGTGCTCTTTTTGTAGATGCAACCAGACTTTATCGCTCACCTAAAACTTATCTGGAACCCGTTGTTGATCATGTCGCTACTTGTACTTGGCATTTTCCACAATGGAGGGATGATATATCGGCCTTTTGGGTAGAGCTGTTCTGGGAGTTAGATGGAATGAATGCTTGACCTCATAGTGCAACGGTACCCCTGTGGGTGAGAAGAATATGTTCTTGTATTCTTTCATGACCGTATCCATTTGTTTCTACTGCGTGGAGGAGCCCTTCCCGGGGGTCATGGATGTGGCGATGATCTTCCCCTTACTTTGAGAGCAAACCAAAAAGAAAATAAATTTCCTAGTCTGGGAGATGATCTTATTGCATTTCGTAGCAGATATCAAAGATGTGGCGGTAGGTGGAGCTACCTTCGGTATCCTACATAATGTATTACCCAAATAAATATTAACATCGCAAGGCCTTGACTCATACATAGCATGTCACTTCCACAAGTATGGTTGGCCCAATAATACATCACAAACATTAAGAGTTGCAACGTTAGATAATACCTCATCTCTAAAGGGCTTGATGTTTTAGGGAAGGCGGCAGTGCTGGTAGACTCAGAGATCTTGTCCTTAGTGAAGCCACCCGATGTTATATGGTTGCGGGTGTGGTATGGTTAGTAGGCCCAGATGCTTCTCGACCTCTATTGAAATGAGGTTCTTTTGGATTCCAACGTCAACAATGAATTGCAGCGGCGAACCCTTCACCCACATTTCTGAGTCGAAAAGACTCTTCCCCTCCTCTGGATCTTCGAGCTCATTCTTCTGGATCTTGGCAGTGGCAACAATGGCATTGGGATCTGCATCAATGATCTACTTCCCTTTGTCATTCCTCTTTTTGGGTTCTAACTCAGTGTCAGAACATGCATCTGATTCTGAAGCCTTCAACTTGGCCACTAGTGATTGCTTCACCTGACACTCACTTGTGTTGTGAGTGGGGCTCTTATGTAACTCACACCACTTTCCTTTATCCTTCTTTGACTTCATGGTGGTGTTCTTTTCTTGCAGGTTAGATGACCTATCTTGGGTCACACCGTCTTAGCTTTGTCCTTGGTTTTGCAGTTTGGGCAATCCTTTCCCTTTCTTTGGATTCACGGATCCAAAGTCTCGCTTCTTTTGTTTAAACTTCAGCTTGATCTTGACATTGTACCGGTATGCCATGCCGAGTGAGGAGATGTACATGAACTCCATCTCATCTTGGATGTATATATGTAGGCAACCACGGTACTTGAGGACCAAATGTTTCTCAGAATCCTTTGATACCCAACTTCATGCGAAGGGTATGAAAACCATTGGTAAACTTCGACACATCGTGGTCCCTTCCCTGCTCCAACATGGTCGTGTTTGTCCTCATAGTTCCCGATAGGGTAGTACTACTCCTTGATGGCATCCTACAATGAATTCGAAGTGGGAGTGGCTGAAAACAGCGAGTTCATACTTTCATCCTTCTGTTCACAATAAGTTTCCCACAAGTCCTTCACATGGGGAGTAGCTTTGAGAAGAGCAAAAGTAATATTTTATCGGCTGGAAAAATCATGAACAGAAAAATATCTTTTTAGCATATTCAACCATTTATCAATGGCATTTTCATCTATTTGACCCCCGAATATGGGGAACAATGTAAACTTTGAAACGGGAACTGGTTACCCGTTTTGTAGAGATAGCAAAAAAGTGACCCGATTTTGAAAAGGGGTGATGCAGAACACACATGTTTTTTTTAGAGCATAGTTTTTGGCACTTTAATTTTTTTAAATTCTTGTTATATACATTGTGTTTTAGAATGGTAGTGATTTTCATGCCGATTTAAAAAAGTGGTTATTCTGCATCAGACCCTTTTTTTAAAAAGCTTGTTTTCTTGACTTTAACTTTTCTAATGTATGAAATGTAAATAATTATTTTGTAAATTTAATAATTTTGGAAGTGGTCTTCCTCTTCATAGTTTTTTGTTTTTATTTTTTTTGTAGTGAGGTTTTTAATGATTTGCATATTTAAAGAAGAAGGTCAATATTTTTCATTTTTGATATTTTACATATTTATACATCGTTAATTAAATTTTCAATCCAAAAGAAATAATTCTCTCTAAAAAACAAATAAAAAATTATATATAAAAAAAGACAAAAATAAAAAATAAAAAATGTTAAAAAAAATATCTTATAAACCATAAAACAATTTGGAAATAAAAAACAAAATTAATATAGATATATATAATTGAGGGAAAAAAAAAATGAGAAAAACTAGAGAAAAAAAATTAAAAACAAACTAATTAAAAAAAAAAAAAAAAAATGAAAAAAATTTAAAAAATAGTAAAATTAATATTTAAAAAAAAATGTTAAAAAAATTATCTCACAAACCATAAAAGGATTTGGAAAACAAAAAAAAAACACAAAATTAAAAAAAAAAAAAAAATATATATATATATATATATAAGTAAAAATAGATAAAAAAAATAAAAAAAAAAACATTAGAAAAAATCGGGAAAAAAAAAAATTAAAACAAACTAGTTTAAAAAAAAAATAGAAATTAATGAAAAAAATTTAAAAACTAATAAAATTAATATTAAAAATAAAAAAAAAATCAAATTATAAAAAAAAAAAACCAAAAAAAATGTGTGTTTTTTATTAAAAAATAAAATAAAATGTAATTATTTTTTATTAAACATAGATATTTTGTTTAAAAAAAAAATCAACATTTAATTTTTTTTTAAACAATCTCTTTTATTATTAAAAACAAATTTTATTTTTATTTTTATTTTTTATTTAAAAATAAAATTATCCAACAGATCTTTTATATTTAAAAAAAAAAATAAACCTATATTTTATATTTAAAAAAAAAATTACATTAAACTTTTTTTTTTAAACAATGTTTTAAAAAAAAAATGAATTTTTTTTTTTTTTTTTTTTTAACAATTATTTTTTTTTAAACCATTTTTTTTGTTATAATTAAGAATGGTTTTTTTTTAAAACCATTTTAATTTTTTTTTTAATTTAAAATTTTAAAAATTATTAAAAAAAAATTAAAAATTTTAAAAATGAAGTCGGTTTTTTTTTTTTTAATTAAAAATTTTAAAGTTTTAAAATTTTAAAAACTAAATAAAATTTTAAAATTAAAAATTTAAAAAATTAATTTTGTTTTTTTTATATTTTTAAAATTTAAAATTTAAAAAATTAAATGGTTTTTTTATTAAAAATAAAAATAAAAATTGGCGCTGCCGGGGGCGGAGGGGCCTGCGCGGAGGCCCTCTGCCCCCGGCAGCGCCACCATGGGCGGCCGGGGGCCGGGTCCTCGATTCCTAGAATCGAGGGCCCGCCCCCTGGCCGCCCGTGGTGGCGCTACCGGGGGCGGAGGACCAGCGCGCAGGCCCCTCCGCCCCCGGCAGCACCACCACGGGTGGCCGACCCGGCCGCCCGTGGTGGCGCTGCCGGGGGCGGAGGGCCAGTGGCAAGTACAGAAGGAGACGAATTTACAGTTGGAACCTGCACAGAAGAAACATTTTTGCTGTAGATGTTTCTCTGAGCTGTTGATAGCTTCATTTCATTTGCTGAAACAGCTTCTGCTGTTGTATTTTCCTTTCCAGTCAACTGCTGTTGTTGTTGTGGTGCACTTGCAAGAAGGGTTTGAGTGCTATAATATGGTGGCCATGAGATCTGCTGAGGTGATCCTAAAGGACCAAAACTGCAAACACTCGGAAAACGTTGATATTGTTGCTTTTGAGTATCACTTGTCCCAGAAGTCAAACTAGATGCCTGTTGAGGTTGCTGTGCATTGGACTGTTGCTGCATCAACTGAGTGTTATAGAAAGGGTGGTTGAAATATTGTGCTGCCTGCCAGACACAACAAATATTTTATAATAAGAATAAAAAGTACGGTTATTCTATGTATATTTTCCAGCTCCATAAGCCTATTCATCGTTCTCTCTACAATTTGGCATATAGTTCAAACCATCTGAACAGCCAGTTGTTTACATACCTGTTGTGTTGATACATGCCCACCAGTACTTGGTGCAGCTTGTCCTGGTGAAAAAGATATAGGAAAGCTAGAGTGTTGGATGATGGAATGCAGGAACTGGGGTTGAACACTTCCAGTTGTTGAGGCACTCCCTGTGCAAATTGGCAAACTATTGTTTGGCACAGAGCTGCCACCAAAAGCCATAGCAGATGACATACGTATATTATCTCCTGTTGTGGCAACTGTGATGGCAGAAACTGCAGCTGACTGGGAAATTGCAAGCCCCAGAGTTGATCCAATCTGCACAAAGCAAACAATTTATTGTACAATGATAATTTGTGTAAGTTTATTTATTATCACTGTTTTCTTTAAATATATATAATGGGATTAGATTAAGAATTCAACCTGGGTTCTGCTTAGTTTTTTTTCCAAATGGCAATGTTTTTTTTCAAATATATTCTTGGTAGATTAGATTGGGAATTCAATCTGGGTTCTTTGAATATAATTTTAATGGAACTACTTTTAAAAAATATTTTAGATAGTATTATAAATCAATGAGCTAAATGTTAGAAATTCTACAAATTTCATGCAACGATTCTTCATGCGGAATAAACTCAAAGAATCATTAAATCTTAATGCCCAGGGATACGAGTTACCTCCAGCCATTGGTGATGTTTTGATGAAGGCCACAGTCCACTTGCCTGCTACTTCTTCAGCACTCCAGCTTCAATCCAAGCAAAAGAAAAAGAACACAAGAATTCTGAAGGCACTTCCGAGCTCTGCTATCTCAGCTAGATGGTGTAGAACTGAAGGGGGTTGAGATAGGAGCTTGGGGACCAAACAGATAAACATATAGCTAAGCTTCCATCAAGCTTCTAAAAGCTATGTGTTAGAAAAACCATAAATCAAGGTAGAGATCAGATCAAAGTGATGGACCACTTCAGTAGCTCCCAATTATAAATTTAGTAATTGCAGTTGATTTTCTTAACTTAAGGAAACTACTGCAGTTGGTTTCCATAAGTTAAGAAAAGCTGCAACTCCATAAATCAAGGTAGCTTTTGTGTTAAATTAATGGAGCTTAACATTCTCCCACTTGGTCCATACTTCCAAACTTAATGTCTCAACTTAAAAACCATTGATAATCTGTATTAAGTAATAGATACATGAATCATGGCGATAAGTCCTCTAATGACGAGTATTACCTTCCATGTATTACTATGAATTTATTCTTATTATAATTTATGTGGCAACAATTTCTTAATGAATAAACCCTATGTTTATTCTTGGTCCTTCTTAAATGAATTTTCTCAAATCAACTTAAGGTGCACATAATATGAGAAAAAACATCACAATAATTAAGAATTTCATTAACATTGTCCATACAATGAAAAAACTGCATAATGGAACCAAGTCCCATATTCAATACATGATCCTTGAAATTAACTGTGGCATGCCCTTAATCAAAGGATCATTGATCATTAACTCAGTGCTGACGTGCTCAATGACCACTTTATTTTCTTTAACACGTTCCCTTATAGCTAAATACTTAATGTCGATGTGTTTATTTCGACTCCCACTTTTTTAGCCATAAAACCAGCAGCTGAATTATCACAATATATTCTTAATGGCTTAGAGATAGAATCCATAATTCTAAGCCCAGAAATGAAATTCTTAAGCCATACACCATGTAAAGCAGCCTCAAACAGGATATACATAAGCATGTAGTCTTTGGTCCCTTGAAGGTACCTCATTACTTTCTTTGCAGCTCTCTAGTGGTCTAAACCTGGATCACTCTGACATCGTCCCAACATTCCTACATTAGGCTTCCGACAGCAGAAGCATATGGAATGTTCTTCATTTGTTCCCTTTCTAAGTCGTTCTTCGGGCATTGGTTCAAATTGAACCTATCACCCTTCACAATGGGAGCTACACTTGGTGAACAATCCTTCATCTGAAATCTCTCTAAAATTTTTATTAATATAGGTTTCCTGGGACAGACCCAAGATGCCTCGAAATCTGTCTCTATGGATCTTAATGCCAATGACATAAGATGCCTCACCTATATCCTTCATATCAAAATTTTTAGAGAGGAATTGTTTCACCTCATGTAGCAAACCCTTATCATTGGTTGCTAGCAAAAGGTCATCCACATATAAAACAAGAAAACAAATTTTACTCCCACTAACCTTCAGGTATATACATTGATCCATAATGTTTTCTACAAAACCAAAAGAAGAAATTACATTATGGAATTTCAAATACCATTGGGAGGATGCTTGTTTTAAACCATACAATGACTTCTTGAGCTTGCAAACCAATTGCTCACCATGACTAGAGGGGAATCAATGAAGATGTGTTATTCATGAAGAAGTGTTATCACTCATTAATGAAGAAGTGTTATTAATCATCATCTTCTAGTACCAGTGTGAACATGCATTGAATCATATGTGACATTGTTTTGTAAATTAATGCAGTAAAGACCATTAGACAAAATACCATTCCCAACATAATCAGATTTATAGAATAGACTGAAAGATTTTTCTGAAAAGTTTAAGGAATATCCAAAAGGTACAAGCCTTGAAACTGAGATCAAGTTTCTAGAAAACTTGGAACATAAAAGGTCTTTTCTAACTCCAAAACAAAACCACTACTTAAAGCTAAATAACATGTTCCTATAGCTTCCACATGCGAGCCCATCTTGTTTCCTGATAAGATGCTTTGCTCACTTCCCACTGGCTTCCTTAGGTTCTGCAAACCCTGCAAGGAATTCAAAATGTGAATTGTTGATCCAGAATCAATCCACCATGTGTTAATATTAACGTTAACCATATTAGATTCATAACAAACAAACGAGATTAAATTACCTTTGTCTGCAAGCCATTTCTGATATTTGGGGCATTCCTTCTTTATGTGTCCCTTCTTCTTACAGAAAAAACACTTGGAAACCTTCTTGATATCGGCTTGGGGAAGTGCTTTACCTTTCCCTTTCCGATTGGCTTGAGATTTGCCCTTTCCACGCGTTGCCAGCATTGCACTCTCTCCCAGTTCCATCACCAGTCTCTCTTCCTCTTGAACACACATGGTCATGAGTTCATTAATTGACCATTTATCCTTATGTGTGTTGTATGAGATTTTGAAAGGTCCGTATTGCTGCGGAAGGGTGTTCAGGATGTAGTGCACTAGGAAGGACTCCGATATTTCAACCTCGAGTTTCTTCAATTGAGCCACAGTGTCCCTTATCTGCATGATGTGCTTGCGCACACCTTTCACACTGGTGAGCCTCAGGGATGAGAACTTCATGATTAGGGTGCTTGCTAGTGCCTTGTCTGAAGAGACGAATTGTTCATCAATGGCCTTCAACAAGTCTCGGACCTTGTCATGCTGATCAACGGAACCTCGAATACCAGCTGAAATTTTAGTCTTAATGAACATCATGCTTAGACGATTGGATCACTCCCATCGTTCATAAAGCGCGACGTCCGCTGCAGTGCTGGTATTAGCGAGTGCCGATGGTTCATCTTTCCTGATAGCATAATCTATGTCCATCCACCCTAAATGAAGGAGAATCCTCTCCTTCCAAATCTTGTAGTTATCTCCCTTAAGTTCAGGAATGTCACAACGAATTTCAGAGAAATTTGCAGGTTGTACTACTGCATCAAAAGGATCACATGCTTATGTTAAATTGAGGCTTAATAACTTTCATGTTTTACCAATGTAAATCATGCAAAAAAGAATTGAATCAAATGACATGAAAATTGCCTGTGGGCTAAATTTTCAATTCAAACAGACTCAATAAAACTTTTATGAACTTTTATGTTTTACCAATGTAAAACATGCTAAAAAAAGAATTGAATCAAATGACATGAAAATTGCCTGTGGGCTAAATTTTCAATTCAAACAGACTCAATAAAACTTTTATGAACTTTTATGTTTTACCAATGTAAAACATGCTAAAAAGAATTGAATCAAATGACATGAAAATTGCCTGTGGGCTAAATTTTCAATTCAAGCAGATTCAATAAAACTTTATGAACTTTCATGTTTTACCAATGTAAAACATGCTAAAAAGAATTGAATCAAATGACATGAAAATTGCTTGTGGGCTAAATTTTCAATTCAAGCAGATTCAATAAAACTTTATGAACTTTCATGTTTTACCAATGTAAAACATGCTAAAAAGAATTGAATCAAATGACATGAAAATTGCCTGTGGGCTAAATTTTCAATTCAAGCAGATTCAATGAAACTTTATGAACTTTCATGTTTTACCAATGTAAAACATGCTAAAAAGAATTGAATCAAATGACATGAAAATTGCCTGTGGGCTAAATTTTCAATTCAAGCAGATTCAATAAAACTTTATGAACTTTCATGTTTTACCAATGTAAAACATGCTAAAAAGAATTGAATCAAATGACATGAAAATTGCCTGTGGGCTAAATTTTCAATTCAAGCAGATTCAATGAAACTTTATGATAAAACTTATTAATTCATAACTCCTGTGGGTAGGTTATGAAATTTTATCCTAATTAATCACATAAATATAATAAAAATTCCTGTGGGATAAAATTTATTATATTCAGTGTAATTAATTACAATTTAATGTCTAAATAATCTTTATGTGATCTTGCCAATCAATATATAATTTTATTTAATTAAAGATGCTGTGGCTACTCTCTAATTAATTAAAATTACATGGATCACTAGACATTAATTTTGTTGCATAAACAAAACTTAACCAGAGAGAAAAATAATGTTTACTGAAAGGAGTAAGACATTTTAATAAACTCCATATAACTGTAATAATTCTCCAGCAAAATCAAAAGCAGTCAGCATTACCGAAAATGACTACAAATTGATTGTTCAATTTATAAACTTAACCCGGAGATTGACTGAATCAGCTTTGATCTACTTTGCATTTGCATAGCAAATGCAGTTCGAAGACTAGCTGGCTTGACTTGAGGCTCCGTCCTTAAGTTCAGCGTAAATTTTACAATGAATATGTAATCAATTATAAAATTTACAGAGTGCCATTATTCGATAATGATGGGATCAGGAGACGCAGCTAACGAATTCAAGAACCATCATATAAACATATATTGAATAGCATGGCACACGCTAACACACAAATTGTGCAAGTCTTTAAGGCTGCTAACTGCACGAAGCCTTGCTACATAAAGACATCCAGTTGAAAATACTCTTCCATAAAAATAATTATCAAATAATAAAAATGCTCTATCACCTTAAAAAGTTAAGGAGCACTCGCTCTTACCACTTCATATAATTAAAAAAAAGTTCATATAGCACTTTTAAAGATCTCGTGTTTATTTTTATCAAAAGGAAACCTCTTAGGCTATAATCCCAATAAGCGTCCACAATTATAGCTGTACCATAAATCTTACATGAAAGAGCACGTATGCCAAAGCCTCCACGCTCATTGCGTATGGGCTTGCAAAGTTTTGCATTGAACAAAAAAATTCATATAAATTCTTGATCCAGTAAAAAATAACTGGGATGTTATCTCCCCTTATGAAATGCTCGCGTTAACCTATCAACAAAATTTAATTCTAATGATCCTATATATGCAATAATTTATTAAGAATTGGAATTATAGCAAATGATTTTGGACGGCAACATCAATATCAACACATGGATGAAAGAGCGGAGCAGTATATAACCCAATAGTTTACTCTCGTCCAGTGGTTCTCAACATATTTTGACCGGGTTTTTCTTTAACATCTCACAAATTGAGTGTGTCAACATAGGTTGGTCTAGGCTCTACTTCACTATCCAGGTCTCAGTGGCATTGCTGGTAAGACCAATTTGAAATATCAAAGCCAATGTTCCCCGTGTCAAGCAATCATGTTAACTTCGGAACTTGGAATCAAAGGCAAATAATTCCCCACGTAGATTACCCGTCAAACCGAGATTAGCGGTCCTTCCGGCAATCCATTAACACGGGTATCCAGATCAAATGATCCTACATATAATAGCGGTATAAACTTCTTTCATATATTCTTTATACCCCACATTCTATGTTAATTGTTTCGGTACAAATAATCCCGCATATAGATTAGCGGTCCAAGGTATGCTAGCAGAGTTATGTTAACTGGGAAACTCGATCATTTACCTTAGGACCCTGGGTATTAATGTAATACCAAAAAATTAATAAGCCAAGCTATACCCATGTATAGCTCATACAAGAAATTACCATAAAGGGACTTCTGTAGGCTAGACCATAATTCCTTATTGTATTAGGCAACAAAACAATAATGGATTATTTGTAAACTCTCTTTCAGGTATTCTGCTAATCACATTGCAGGACATTTTCAATATTTAATAAAACCAAGTTCCATAAATCGAATCAAGCAAGCAATCACCACAATTCATGTAGAAAGTTTGACAAAATTCCTATTAAAAAATTTGCGAGAAAGTAAGCGATTTATATAAAACCAATGATTCGAATATAAATAGCATGCAACTGATCTGGAACAAAATAGAAGAAGAGTAATTTTGTGATTATAAAAAAATGATCGCCTTGCAAACCTCAGAAAACCCCAGAGGGTTCGAATGAAAGCTAGCCCAGCATGGAGACGACCATGTGATATTGGCTGGAAACCAATAGAAGCGGAGATAAATCTAGATTACTAACCAAATCGGTGGCAGGAACGGGAAACTGCAGTAAGGCGAGCAAGATCCATAGGCTCATCCAGGTAACTGAATATTCGGCCTGCCAAGCCCGAGTCCAGACGGTCTAACAGACTTGGGGTATCTTCTTCCGTGGATGAAGCAGAATTCTCTACAATCTCCATGGCCACGAACAAACAGACTCGGAAAACAACCCTTATAACCCCATGGACAATAATGATACGAAAGCCACCAATAAATTCCGACATTGATTATCCAGAGAAGGGGACAAAATCAAAATTATATGAAAAACCCATCCATATAATACACTAATGGTCGCCGCCAATAAAATCAAGAAAATGAAAATATAGCAAGCCCTGTCGAAATTTCGATCTAGAAACGAAATTACGAACCGAAAAATGTGAAGCAAAACAGGGTACTCTTGAAGCCATTATTTATAAGTAAATCTCACACCAAGACAGAGGTAAAATTATGCTCTGATACCAACTGTTAGAAATTCTACAAATTTCATGCAACGATTCTTCATGCGGAATAAACTCAAAGAATCATTAAATCTTAATGCCCAGGGATACGAGTTACCTCCAGCCATTGGTGATGTTTTGATGAAGGCCACAGTCCACTTGCCTGCCACTTCTTCAGCACTCCAGCTTCAATCCAAGCAAAAGAAAAAGAACACAAGAATTCTGAAGGCACTTCCGAGCTCTGCTATCTCAGCTAGATGGTGTAGAACTGAAGGGGGTTGAGATAGGAGCTTGGGGACCAAACAGATAAACATATAGCTAAGCTTCCATCAAGCTTCTAAAAGCTATGTGTTAGAAAAACCACAAATCAAGGTAGAGATCAGATCAAAGTGATGGACCACTTCAGTAGCTCCCAATTATAAATTTAGTAATTGCAGTTGATTTTCTTAACTTAAGGAAACTACTGCAGTTGGTTTCCATAAGTTAAGAAAAGCTGCAACTCCATAAATCAAGGTAGCTTTTGTGTTAAATTAATGGAGCTTAACACTAAAAGTTAAGATTATAGATGAACAATCTCAAAAGCTTAGATACCCTTAATATGTAGATTCACTGCAGTTCCAATATTAAAAGGTGCCAACACTGCTTCACTGAGAATTCAACACTTCAATATGAGCCATCGTACACTAAGCATTGACAGGAAATGAACATACAAATTACCTGCAAAGATGATGCAGTTTGCTCGTGCACTGTTGGAATTTGCCGTTGTGAAGATGAATTTTTCCCATGTGCATCTATGTATGGACTAGATGAAATACCCACTGTACCCTGTACATCTGCAGTAACCATTGCTGCTGAAGAAACTCCCGTTTCTTTTATAGAATCAACAGTTAATCTATTAACTCCAGTGCTCAGCCCATGAGTATTACTTACAGATGATCCTGTCAATTCTATTCCTGAATTATTTCCAAACTTTGCATCTCCATGAGCTAAAGGGGCATTTGAATTATAAGCCTTTGTTCCGTATAAGTGTGTAGAGTTTCCATCGACTGCAGGCCACCGGAGGTTGCGTTTTGCCTGTTCCTGAAGACTAATAAAGCGACCTATATATGCATGAGTTGCACAGCGTTTCCAAGATAATCGCATCTTTCCAGGCAATGGTGGCAACTATACAAAAGCAATGACAGAATGTAAGACAACTGATCTTTCTAGCTGGACATGTATTCTCTGAGAAAAGAAGCTGATTAAACAATATTTTAACTTATTACCTTTAAAAAAAATCACTAAGACTACATTTCTGAGGAATCAGGATATATTTCCAACACAAATATGAAATTTACCAATATATTATATATACAAGCATACATATACATGTTGCACACAAAGACACACTCATTATGGACTACAGACTAAGTCCTTCTAAGAGTGACTTTGCGCTATGCATTAAAACATTACCATCTACTAGATTGCAGCTCTCAAGAACTAAACTTGGCAATCACTTTTAAAGTCGTCTTATGGGACACAAGAAATCCTTTGAATGGAACCTTGCATATCAAACGTGTCAATTTCAACTTAAATTTGACCTGCACTTACGGGCGGCTGGGGGGCGCCAAATTTTTTTTTTTTTTAATTAATAAAAAAAACCATTTAATTCTTAAAATTTTTAATTTTAAAATTTTTAATTTAAAAAATAAAATAAAAAACGAAATTAATTTTTTAAAATTTTATTTAATTTTTAAAATTTTATTTAATTTTTAAAATTTTTAATTTTTAAAATTTTTAATTTTTAAAATTTTTAATTAAAAAAAAAAAAAAAACCGACTTCATTTTTAAAATTTTTAATTTTTTTTTAATAATTTTTAAAATTTTAAATAAAAAAAAATATTAAAATGGTTTAAAAAAAAAACTATTCTTCATTATAACAAAAATAAATGGTTTAAAAAAAAATAATTGTTGAAAAAAAAAAATTTAATTTTCATTTTTTTTTTAAAACATTGTTTAAAAAAAAAAGTTTAATGTAATTTTTTTTTTTAAATATAAAATATAGGTTTATTTTTTTTTTTAATATAAAAGATCTGTTGGATAATTTTATTTTTAAATAAAAAATAGAAATAAAAGTAAAATTTATTTTTAATAATAAAAAACGTTTAAAAAAAAAATTGATTTTTTTTTAAACAAAATATCTATGTTTAATAAAAATTAATTACATTTTTTTTTAATAAAAAATACACTTTTTTTTTGTTTTTTTTTATAATTTGAATTTTTTTTTTTTTTTTTTTTTTTTTTAATATTAATTTGATTAGTTTTTAAATTTTTTTCATTAATTTCTAATTTTTTTTTTTAAACTAGCTTGTTTTTAATTTTTTTTTTCCCAGTTTTTTCTAATGTTTTTTTTTTAATTTCTCTATTTTTACTTTATATATATATATATATATATATATATATATATATATATATTAATTTTGTTTTTTTGTCTTCCAAATTCTTTTATGGTTTGTGAAATAATTTTTTTTAACATTTTTTGTTTTTTAATTTTTGTCTTTTATATATATTTTTATATTTGTCTTTTAAGTAATCAACATTTTAATCTTAATTTTAGTAGCTTTTAATCTTTTTTTTTTTAATTTTCTATTTTTTTTTTTAAATTTAGTTTGTTTTTAATTTTAATTTTAATTTTTTTTGTTTTTTGGTTTTTTTGTTTTTATTTTTTTTTTATTTTTCTATTTTTACCCACTTAATTTTTTGTTTCTTTTAAATGTTTTTTTTTTTTCCATATATATTTTATTTTGCCAACTTTTTTTGGTTTACAAGATTACTCATTTTTTTCCCCATTTTTTTAAATATTTCTTTTACTATTTAATTGTTTATAATTTTTTTTTTTAGTTTTTTAGTTCTTATCATTAATTTCGTTCTTTTTACATTTTATGATTGATTTTTTTTTTCATTTTTTATTTTTGTTTTATATTTTTCTTTTAATAGATATTTTAATCTACGTTTTGTAATTTTGGTTTTTTTTTTTTTGTTTTTTCATTATTTTAATTTATTTATATATTTATTTATTTATTTTTATTTTTTTTATTTTATGTTTTCATTATTTTTTTTAATTTAATGTTTTTTCGGGGTCATGATAAAATATTTCATGCCATTATTTCGAGATGTTGAAATTTAGCTTTTGAAAAAAAAAGTGTTCTTCCAGAATAAACCCTTTTCATTTTGAGGGTGTCTTTTGGATAATTTTTGCGCAAAAAATTGGTTTTCACCGCCATTTTTAAAACGTGTTGAAAATTTACCCAAGAAAAGAAAAGGTGTTATCCCAGCATCAACACTTTTCACCTTTAGCACTGTTTTTGATGTTTTTTCGAGGTTTTTTGGCCAGAGTTCCCGTTTCAAAGTTTACATTGTTGGGGATTTCAAAGTTAACTTGTACCTTAAAGGTGTGGCATTTCCATAGTAGCTGTTGGAAGCAGATGCGTCACCCCTGGGTGGTCGTTGAAGGATCAAGGAAAAATTGTCCACCATTGCGTTCCTTTGTCACTCGAGGGATTCTTCGAGCAAGATTTTGATAGGATCTCCTGCCCCCTCGTATTTCTCCTAATCCACCATGGCAGGTCATTGATATTTGTGAGGCTGGTCTTGCAAAGGTTCAATCAGTTCAAGCCCTAACTCCTTATATCCCAACCTCGTTGGGGACATGCAAAGAAAAACAAAGAAAGAGTAGACCGCTCTGCTACCACTAATCCAAATTTAAACAAGAATGGAATAAATTACAGATATAACCATAAATACAGATATGTAGTAGAAATAACACTTCATTTCATTAATATCAAACACTGAAATATGCTTACAAACAGATTGGAAAAAAGACTAGCTCGGGCGATGGTAACTTATCTCTGAGAAGAA
This sequence comes from Pinus tabuliformis, assembly GCA_031772625.1. Lineage (NCBI taxonomy): Eukaryota > Viridiplantae > Streptophyta > Pinopsida > Pinales > Pinaceae > Pinus > Pinus tabuliformis. The sequence goes on along the minus strand of CM062818.1, from coordinate 822,585,216 downwards.
ATGTGGAGGCTACATGCCTCTAAACTATGTTACAATGAGGCTCGAAGGACTACTCATTTTTTAGAAACAATGGAAAACCCTAAACATCCAAAAACCTAACCCTAGGAGATGAAGTGTGAGACTATGGGCCCTGTTTCCATAAATTGGTACATTAACATCCCATGGTCATAACTTTGGCATATGATATCTGTTTGACACGCCCAATACCTCATTAGAAATATCTATTCGAGGACTACAACTTTTGCATGACTAAAAGATGTTGATGTCCCATCGTGGTCCCAGGTTTCCCAAAAAACATCATTTATGGCCTCAAAACGGCTCCGGAAGTTCAAGACCTGAAAAATTGCCAAAAATAGTAAATTGTGCTAAAAATAAGGAAACTAAAAAACTGAAAGAAACAATGGTGGGGGTCCAAGTGGAATAGGCTAGTGGCCACCAATATCCACCTAGATCATTCCTCCCCTTTTAGGAAGCAATGTTCCCCGTTCCATTGAGTTCCTCCATGAGATGAGGAAAATTCTGTTGAACTTGGTCCCTCGTGAGTTGTTCTGCAATCTTTGATGTGTCCAATAATGGTCTGAAGCATGGTGGAGGGTGGTTCACATTGAACACTCGATGCAAGCCAAGGAATGGGGGAATTTTTCGCTTCAAAACATTGTTTCCCACAAACTTGGTAATGTTGTAAGGACCATATCGAAGTGATTTGAGCTTCCGATGGGCTCTTGTGAGGTGCTCTTTTTGCAGATGAAACCAGACTTTATCACTCACCTAAAAATTTTGTGGCACCCAATGTTGATCATGTTACTACTTGTACTTGGCATTTTCCACAATGGAGCGACGATATGTCGGCCTTTTGGATAGAGGTGCTCTAGGAGTCAGATCGAATGAATGCTTGACTTGACAGTGCAATGATACCCCTATGGGTGAGGAGAAGATGTTCTTGTATTCTTTCATGACCATATGCATCTACTGCTAATGCAAGGAGGAACTCTTCTCGGGGGTCATGGATGTGGCGATGATCTTCCCCTTACTTTGAGAGCGAACCAGAAAGAAAATAAATTTCCTAGTCTGGGAGATGATCTTACTGCATTTCTTAGCAGAGATCAAAGATGTGGCGGTAGGTGAGGCTACCTCCGGTATCCTATATAACACATTACCAAATGAAATAATAAAAATGCAAGGCCTTAACTCATACCCATCATGTCACTTCCACAAGTATGGTTGGCCTAATAATACATCACAAAAATTAAGAGTTTCAACATCACATAATACCTCATATGTGGAGGGCTTGATGTTGTATGGAAGGTGGCAGTGCTCGAGGTCTCAAATATCTCATCCCTAGTGAAGCCACCTAATGTTGTATGGTTGCGGAGTGGTATGGTTAGTAGGCTCGGACGCTTTATGACCTCTACTAAAATGAGGTTCTTTGGCTGCCACTATCGACAATGAATTGCAGATTCAACCAAACTTTATCGCTCACCTGAAACTTGTGTGGCACCAGATGTTGATCATGCCACTCCTTGTACTTGGCATTTTCCACAATGGAGTGATGATATAATGACCTGTTGAGTAGAGGTGATCTAGGAGTCAGATCGAATAAAAATTTGACCTGACATTGTAACAGTACCCCTATGGGTGAGGAGAAGATGTTCCTGTATTATTTGATGATTGTATCCATCTGCTGCTACTGCATGGAGGAACCCTTCACAGGGGTCATGGATGTGGTGATGATCTTCCCCTTACTTTGGGAGCGAACCAGAAAGAAAATAAATTTCCTAGTCTGGGACATGATCTTACTCCATTTCTTAGCAGAGATCAAAGATGTGGAGGTAGGTGGGGCTACCTCCGGTATCCTATATAACATATTACTCAAACACATAATAACATCGTGAGGCCTTGACTCATACACAGCATGTCGCTTCCACAAGTATGGTTGGCCTAATAATACATCATAAACATCAAGAGGTGCAGCGTCACATAATACCTCACCTGTGAAGAGCTTGATGTTGTAGGGAATGTGGCATTGCTGGTGGACTCGAATATCTTGTCCTTGATGAAGCCACCCGATGATGTATGGTTGCAGCTATGGTATGGTCAATAGACCCAGACACTTCACGATTTCTGCTGAAATGAGGATCTTTTGGCTACCATTGTCGACAATGAATTGAAGCGGTGAACCCTTCACCCACATTTGTGAGTGGAAAATACGCTCCCCCTCCTTTGGTATTCGGGCTCATTCCTCTGGATCTTGGCAATGGAAACAATGGTGCTAGGCTCCGCATCAATGATATGCTTCCGTTTGTGATTCCTCTTGTCGGGTTCTGACTCAGGGTTGGAACATGCATCTGATTTTGAAGCCTTCAACTCAGCTACCAATGACTGCTTAGCCCGACACTCACTTGTGTGATGAGTGGGGCTCTTATGGAACTCACGCCACTTTCTTGTGTCCTTCTTTGACTTCGTGGTGATGTTATTTTCTTATAGCTTCGATGGGTTTTCTTGGGTCACACCATCCTAGATTTGTCCTTAGTTCTGCGATTTGGGGAAGCCTTTCCCTTGCTTCATATTTGCGGATCCAAAGTCTCGCTTCTTCTGTTTAAAATTTTTCTTGATCTTGACATCATATAAATAGGCCATGTTGAGCGAGGATATGTACAGGAACTCCACCTCGTCTTGGATGTATCTATGCAGGTAGTTGCAGTACTTGAGTACCAAATGTTTCTTAAAATCCTTGATACCAAACTTTGTGCGAAGGGTATGAAAAAGATTGGTAAACTCCAGCACATCTTGGTCTCTTCCCTACCGCAGCATGATCCACTTTATGTGTTTGTCCTCATAGCTTTCAACAGGGTATTACTACTCCTTGATGGCATCCCAAAATGAATTTCAAGTCTGAGAGGCTGAAAATAGTGAATTCGTACTTTCATCCTTCTGTTCACAATAGGTTTCCCACCAGTCCTTGATGTGGGGGGTGGCTTTGGGAAGAGAAAAAGTAATCTTTTCTCGGCTGGAAAAATCATGAACAGAAAAATATCCTTCCAGCAGATTCAACCATTTGTCTACAACACCTACATCTATTTGATCCTAGAATATGGGGATTTCAAAGTTAACTTGTACCTTAAAGGGTGTGGCATTTCTAGAGTAGCTGTTGGAAGCAGATGCATCGCCCCTAGGTAGCCGCTGAAGGATCTAGGCAAAAGTGTCCATCATCGCATTCCTTTGTCGCTCGAGGGCTTATTAAAGCAAGATTTTGATAGGATATCATGCCCCCTCATATTTCTTTTCATCCTCCATGGGAGGCTATCGAGATTTGTGAGGCTTGCCTTGCAAAGGTTTGACTAGTTGAAGCCCTAACTCCTTATATCCTGACCTGGTTAGGGACATGCAAAAAAAAATAGAGAAAGAGTAGACCGCTCTGATACCACTGATCTGAATTTAAATAGGAATGCAACAAATTATAGATATAACCATAAATATAGATATGTAGTATAAATAACACTTCATTTCATTAATATCAAATACTGAAATATGCTTACAAACAGAATGGAAATAAGAGTAGCTCAGGCAATGGTAGCTTATCTCTAAGAAGAGATGTGGTGGCTACATGCCTCTAAACTATGTTACAATGAGGCTTGAAGGCATATTTATTGTTGAGAAACAATGGAAAACCCTAAACATCCAAAAACCTAACCTAAGGAGATGAAATGCCAAACTATGGGCCCCGCTTGGTTAAATTGGTACATTAACTTCCTAGGGTCGTAACTTTGGCATGCGATCTTCGTTTGATGCGCCCAATACTTCGTTAGAAAGATCTATTCGAGGAATATAACTTTTGGATGCCCAGCACTGGTCCATGCCCCAAATTGGTCACAGTTTAGCTAAAAAATGTCGTTTATGGCCTTAAAATGGCTCTAAAAGTTTAGGACCCAAAAAAATGCCAAAAATAGTAAATTGTCCTACAAATAAGGAAACTAAAAAACTGAAAGAAACAATATGGGGCTCTAAGTGGAATAGGTGGGTGGCCACCAATATCCACCTCGATTATGTAGGCATCTACCCGTTTAAGGCTACAACTTTAACTCATTTTTCAGCTTCTACTGAAAGGAAAATCCAACCCCTTAGCTCTTGTACTGGTTGATATATTTAACAGTACATAGATACCAGCCTAAAGAAGGCTACCACCTTCACTCTTTCTCCAGGGACCACGTTTCATAAATTTTTAGAATAGATACTCCTGATACACATGAACACAATGTGTAGGCCATGTTTCATCAAATTTTGATACTAGACCCATCTGTAAAATTGAAACTCAATCACCATTGCAATACAACCATCAAATACAACTGCATCACCTCATCACTGAAACCCATCAACATAATCAATCAATCAGAATAGTCAAATCACTTTCACCAAAACACAGAGTTGAACCCAAAATACTACATCAACATCCAGAGCCAACTGCAACCTCAAAAATCATATGTTAGAATATATACACTACTTCAATGAGGACAATTTGAATGTATACACTACTTTCTTTAATCGAACTTGCATATACCTCTAAAGATACTGAATCATAAAACTTCTGAACCAAAACCTGTACTACCCAAAGACATTCTAAAGATCTATTGTCATATTACAGAGTTCCAAATAGATAGCAGCAAAGATCACCCTTCTTACTCAATTAATCAGTCATCCAGACTCAATCTCCTTACGCAATCAGTTTTACTTCAGACCTAATGAAGACATCATTAACAAACAATAGTAAAACAACATCACTGATCAAATAGATCAGTCATTTCTAAACAACAAGCCCTTCCTCTGTATACACTACTTGGAAGTGTCGAATCCGCGTGAATACGCGCCTTCACTAAGGCGAACTTGCATATAGATCTGCAAATAATCACTTATAACTTCACAGCTTTTCAGGGCTTTAGATATACCCAGATTATAGCATATAGAGGATCAAACATGTGTTAGCACTCAGATCTAGCCTATCCATTATCAGATCATATAACGATATGTCACTTTAGGTCTCATGATCCTAATCCAACATTGTATCCAAGGGTGCACAAGAGGTTTCAGATCTATATCATAACCAAAGCCCTTACAACACAAAATATACTTTAGATAGAAGTATTCATGAAAAACCCTTTCACTTGCACACTTAGCCCTTTGATCTTCTCTTCCTTATATACGTAGAACCTTTGTCAATACCATGCACAAAAACAACACTTAGAACCTATGGTATTCTTAGACGGGATCAAGTAACCATTATTTCGGTCAATATTGTGAGCTAATACCATGGTATGGACTCTTGGCATTCTTTAACCTTAATTTTCCATCCCATACACGCTTTTACTTCTGTGAAACTACATGCATACGTATACGGGCCTTTTATTCTGTGTACCTGCCTGTATGTGCGACTTGGACTAGGTTAACCAGAGTATACCACTTAGAACATTCTCTTTCCTCAATTTCTTGATTCTGATCTATAATCCTTTGTCCCATCATCTTATTCTTCTGTTTCATTACTCTGTTACCTCTGAATTACCCTATTACAATGTGAGTTGCCATCATACATCACTTTATCATTTCTAAACTGATCTGTGTATGTGGGTTCCCATCAAGGACAATGCATGTACCATAATGCCAACAAAAAGACATGTATATACGGAAGATATGCACATATAAGAAAGTTACGCATATATGGAAGATATGCACATATATGGAAGTTGTGCATATACTGTAGATGCACATATATGGAAGTTACATATACTAAAGTTGCACATACATGGAGGTGATGCGTATATACGGAAGTTGCACATATACTTGGAAGATATGTGCATATAGAAATGTTTCGCATATATGGAAGATATGCGCATATCTTCCGTATATGCACAATTTCCATATATGAGAAATTTCCATAAATGGAAGTTGCGCATATACGGTAGATAGAACATACATAAAAGAAGTGCATATATGGAAGATATGCACATATTATAAAGTTACACATATAAGGAAATATCTTCCGTATGTGCACAATTTCCGTATATGCATAATTTCTGTATATGGAAGTTGCGCATGTACGGTAAATGCACATATACAAAAGATGTGCATATATGGAATATATGAACATATAAGAAAGTTATGTATATACGGAAGTTACACATATCTTCCGTATATGCACAATTTCCGTATAAGCAAAATTTCCATATATGGAAGTTGTGCATATACAGTAGATGCACATACATAAAAGACGTGCATATATGGAAGATATGCACATGTAAGAAAGTTATGTATATACAGAAGATATGCGTATATCTTCCATATATGGGCAATATCTGTATATGGAGGTTTCGTATATACGGTAGATGCACATATATAAAAGACATGCATATACGAAAGATATGCACATATAAAAAAGTTACACATATATGGAAGTTGCGCATATACGGTAGATGCACATATACAAAAGATGTACATATACGAAAGTTGCATATGCTAAAGTTGCACATACATGGAGGTTATGCGTATATACGGAAGTTGCACATATACTTGGAAGATATGTGCATATAGAAAAGTTCCGCACATATAAAAGATATGAGCATATCTTTCGTATATGCACAATTTCTGTATAGGCGAAATTTCCATATATGGAGGTTGTGCATATACGATAGATGCACATACATAAAAGACGTGCATATACGGAAGGTGTGCACATATAATAAAGTTACACATATACGGAAGATATGCGCATATCTTCTGTATATGCACAATTTCTGTATATGTGCGATTTCTATATATGGAAGTTGCACATATACGATAGATGCACATATATAAAAGACGTGCATATACGGAAGATATGCACATATAAGAAAGTTACACATATACGGTAGACACACATATACAAAACATGCACATATACAGAAGCTACATATACTAAAGTTGCACATATATGGAGGTTATGCGTATATATGGAAGTTGAACATATACCTGGAAGATATGTGCACTTAGAAAACTTTCGCATATACAGAAGATATGTGCATATCTTTTGTATATGAAGAATTTCCGTATATGTGAAATTTCCATATATGGAAGCTGCGCATATACAGTAGATGCACATACATAAAAGACGTGCATATACGAAAGATATGCACATATAAGAAATTTAAGCATATATAGAAGATATGTGCATATCTTCTAGATATGCACAATTTCCGTATATGCACAAAAATTCAGCCTCTATATAGGCGCAACTTCTGTATATACACATCATCTATATATGCACAACTTCCATATATGAGCATAACTTCTATATATGGACAAATTTTGTATATGCACATATATGATTGTTGTGCATATACAAAAGATATGCACATATATGGAATTTTCACATATACGGAAGGTTTGTGATACAGAAGATGTGCACATCTTTCGTATATGCATAACTTTTGTATATGTGTATAACTTCCGTATATGCACTTATTCAGTATATGTTCATTTCTTCCGTAAATGTTCATATTTGGAGGTTTCACATTTATAATAGATGTGCATATACGAAAGAGACGTGCATATATGGAAGTTGTGCATGTACGAAAGAGATGCGCATATATGAAAGTTGTGCATATACGAAAGTTGTGCATAATCGTAAACATATTTGGATAGTCCAAAAGACGCCCAAAGTCATCCAGCAGAATGCACAAGTGAATATTTTCCAGCTGAAGACATTGGCAGCCTTTAGTGAATATTACTACAGAAAGCAGGTAATCTCTGCCTCCCTTGTGTCTTGTAGGCGAATGTGGGCTAGCATATGAAAGTCTTCTTAGCACACTTGTGTTTCCCACCTCCCTTTAGTGACACATAGTGCAGTATAAGAAAGAGTAAGCGACCCATTATCTACACATCATTTTATTTTCATGCAAGGAACAATTGAAATCTAGTGTAATTAGGAAGATATTGTAACAAATCACCGAATATCCACATCTTATCACACTTTTCATGCTCACTTGACAACTTGAAAATAGTTACACATCACACACTAAGCTTCGATAAGCTTTGTATTAGAAATTAGATTATCTTTATTTTTATTTTTATTTGCAAATTCTCACATAGCTTAATTAGGGGAAAAATAAGTGGCCAAATTCAACACATATTTTTCAATCTATTTTGTTAGTTTTTACAAGTCACATAGCTTAATTAGTAACAGAGTAAGTGACCTATCAACTACAAAACTTGTTACTAACCAAAGAATTTATTGATTTCATTAGTTTTGGGACTAGGGCCAAGTGTCACTACAGAAAGCAAGTAATCTTTGCTTCCCTTGCGTATTGTAGGTGAACCTGGGCTAGCATATGAAAATTTTCTTAGCAACCTTGTGTTTTCCACCTCCCTTTAGTCACACATAGTGTAGTAGGATAAAGCGTAAGCGGCCCATTATCTGCACATCATTTTTTTTCATGCAAGGAACAATTGAAATATAGTGTAATTACGAAGATATTGTAACGCATCACCGAATATCCACATCTAATCAGAAATTTCATGCTCACTTGATCACTTGTACACAATTACACATCACACACTAAGATTATATAAGCTTTGTATTAGAAATTAGATTATCTTTATTTTTATTTTATTTTTTTGCAAATTCTCACATCGCTTAATTAGGGGGGAAAGTAAGTGGCCAAATTCAACACATATTTTTCAATCTATTTTTATTTTTACAAATCACATAGCTTAATTAGTAAAATAGTAAGTGGCCTATCATCCACAAATATTGTTACTAACCAAAGCATTTATTCATTTCATTAGTTTTGGGACTAGGGCCAAGTGTCACTACAAAAAGCAAGTAATCTCTACTTCCCTTGCGTCTTGTACGCGAACTTGGGCTAGCATATGAAAATCTTCTTAGTACACTTGTGTTTTCCAGCTCCCTTTAGTCACACATAGTGTAGTAGGAGAAAGAGTAAGCGGCCCATTATCCACAAATCATTTTTTTTTTATGTAAGGAACAATTGAAATCTAGTGTAATTAGGAAGATATCGTAACGGATTACCGAATGTCCACATCTTATCACACTTTCATGCTCACTTGATGGCTTGCATACAGTTACACATCACACACTAAGATTTTATAAGTTTTGAATTAGAAATTAGATTATCTTTGTTTTTACTTCTATTTGCAAATTCTCACATAGGTTAATTAGGGGGAAAAGTAAGTGGCCAAATTCAACACATATTTTTCAATCTATTTTGCTATTTTTTACAAATCACATAGCTTAATTAGTAAACCAGTAAGTGGCCTATCATCCACAAATCTTGTTACTAACCAAATCATTTATTCATTTCATTAGTTTTGGGACTAGGGCCAAGTGTCACTATAGAAAGCAAGTAATCTATGTTTCCCTTATGTCTTGTAGGCGAACCTAGGCTAGCATATGAAAGTCTTCTTAGCACACTTGTGTTTTCCACCTCCTTTTAGTCACACATAATCTAGTAGGAGATAGAATAAGTGGCCCAATATCAGCAAATCATTTCTTTTTCATGCAAGGAAGAATTGAAATATAGCGTAATTAGGAATTTATTGTAACAAATCATCGAATATCCACATCTTATCACACTTTTCCTACTCACTTGATCGCTTGCATACAGTTACACATCACACACTAAGATTTTATAAGTTTTGTATTAGAAATTAGATTATCTTTATTTTTATTTTTATTTGCAAATTCTCACATAGATTAATTAGGGGGGACAGTAAGTGGCCAAATTCAACACATATTTTTCAATCTATTTTTCTAGTTTTTACAAATCACATAGCTTAATTAGTAAAAGAGAAAGTGCCCTATCATCAACAAATCTTGTTACTAACCAAAGAATTTATTCATTTCATTAGTTTTGGGACTAGGGCCAAGTGTCACTACAAAAAGCAAGTAATCTCTGCTTCCATTGTGTCTTGTAGGTGAACCTGGGCCAGCATATGAAAGTCTTCTTAGCACACTTGTGTTTTCAACCTCCCTTTAGTAACACATAGTGTAGTAGGAGAAAGAGTAAGCGACCCATTATCTGCACATCATTTTTTTTCATGCAAGGAACAATTGAAATCTAGTGTAATTAGGAAGATATTGTAATAGATAATTGAATATCCACATCTTATCACACTTTTCATGCTCACTTGATGGCTTGCATAAAATTATACATCACACACTAAGATTTTATGTTTTCTATCATAAATTATGTTATATTTATCTTTATTTTTATTTGCAAATTCTCACATAGCTTAATTAGGGGGAAAAGTAAGTGGCCAAATTCAACACATATTTTTCAATCTATTTTGCTAGTGTTTTACAAATCACGTAGCTTAATTTGTAAAAGATTAAGTGGCCCATAATCCAAAAATCTTGTTACTAACCAAAGAATTTATTCATTTCATTATTTTTGGGACTAGGGCCAAGTGTCACTACAGAAAGCAAGTAATCTATGCTTCCCTTGCGTCTTGTAGGCGAACCTGGGCTAGCATATGAAAGTATTCTTAGCACACTTGTGTTTTCCACCTCCCTTTAGTCACACATAGTGTAGTAGGAGAAAGAGTAAGCAACCCATTATCCTCACGTCATTTCTTTTTCATGCAAGGAACAATTGAAATATAATGTAATTACGAAGATATTGTAACAGATCAGCGAATATCCACATCTTATCAGACTTTTCATGCTCACTTGATCACTTTCACACAGTTACACATCACACACTAAGCTTCTATAAGTTTTGTATTAGAAATTAGATTATCTTTATTTTTATTTTTATTTGAAAATTCTCACATAGCTTAATTAGAGGGAAAAGTAAGCGGCCAAATTCAACACATATTTTTCAATCTATTTTGCTAGTTTTTACAAATCACGTAGCTTAATTAGTAAAAGAGTAAGTGGCCTATCATCCACAAATCTTGTTACTAACCAAAGAATTTATTCATTTCATTAGTTTTGGGACTAGGGCCAAGTGGCACTACAAAAAGCAAGTAATCTTTACTTCCCTTATGTCTTGTAGGCAAACCTGGGCTAGCATATGAAATTATTCTTAGCACACTTCTGATTTCCACCTCCCTTTAGTCACACATAATGTAGTTGGAGAAAGAGTAAGCAACCCATTATCCGCACATCATTTCTTTTTCATGCAAGGAACAATTGAAATATAGTGTAATTAGGAATTTATTGTAACCGATCATTGAATATCCACATGTTATCACACTTTTCTTGCTCACTTGATAACTTACACACAGTTACACATCACAGGCTAAGCTTCTATAAGATTTGTATTAGAAGACATGTAGTTTTGGGAGCTTTTGATAATTATTTTATTTTAGCCTACATCTCACACCCTAAAGAAAAGTAATGCCTTAAAAAATACCATAAATTTAACCAACTAAATTCCCCACAAGGGCCACTAAACAATTTATAGTTTAGGTTAGGACCATCGGGGGTAGGTACTCCATAAGCCACCATGGTCATGTTACATCTTTGAAACATAGAAGTTGACTTTTTAGGGAGCTTAAAATCCTTCAATCATCCCACGGAAAAGAATACCTGAGCATGGCAGAGACCCGATTTAGAGGGGGTTCGACTTAGGTCTAGTGCGTGTGGTACTATTTGGGGCTACCCGACCCATATAGTGCTTGATACTGGTAACTAACTACCAATAAGCTAAAGACTCGAATGCTCATGTGGGACGAAGGTACTTTAGTGGCCAAAATCTAGGGCTTCCATCCTTATAGGTGGACGTGCGGGCAACACCAAAGCCTCATCTGTTACCCTGGTTGCTTCTTCGACTACTGGAATTCACCACAAATTCTTTCAGAACATAGCCCTAGTACTCATCAGACGATATCTTTGCAAGGCCCAGTTAATTTGAGAGTGGCAAGGACAAATAGGTCTTCATAGGATCTTTATTCATACGCAAAAACAAACAAAAACCATTTTTTTTTATTGATCACATAGTCTAAAGTTAAAGCGAAAGTAACCATTTTTTTTCTCTTTGTTTTATGTATGTGATATATTTATTTTGATAATCATATCCTTCCCTCAATCACACAAAGTAGCACACACTCTACTCAACACGATAGGGGACCCCATCGCTCCATGTCGATCTATAAATTTTCTAAATCTCGCTCCATTACCAGGAGGAGTGCCAAGTCTCTCACCCTTTAGGTGCAGAAGAGACCATACAACTACCATTATAGGATCTTCCTTTATCACTGATTATTCGCTGGAAATCCTCCTTCTCTTGTTTGTTGTACCTTGGGAGACAATCTTTGGCTAAGAAGAGATCAGTACCTAAGAAATTAATTCAGAACTATAAGAGAATTAATTGAATGCCCCATCATTTCATAAAACCCCAAAAATTTGATTAAAACCCTTTAACTTTTCATATGTGAACAATGTTTCCAAAGTGGCCTTCTCATGTTGAATACAAATGGCAAAATTTTTGGTTTCTTGAAAACCAAAAACCACATGCTGGATGACCTCTAGCGGTTTCTTGAGATGAGGAGAGTGCCCCCGTAATAATTAATGGCCATCGATTTTTTGAATAGGAGGTTTGAGAAAACCATCTAGGGTGGCACACCTCTATATAAACCTCATGCTCTTTGTGCCAACAGAGTTTCATCGATGTGAAGAGACTGCATTATTAACCATCGATTTGCTAAGTTTTATCTCTTTGAATTCTTCTTGTTGCATGATTTAACATTAACAAGCATTACATCAATCTTTGGATAGTGCACACCTAGAGTTTACATTTAGTATTGCAGCTACTACTGCCCTGAAATGAAGAGCTCTTTCTCTTCTTCATCAATTTACTTTTGGTGAAGCCATTGTTGCGGCTACAGTTTGTCTCTAAACAAAACTTGTTTTCCTCTGTTGAATGTTGATCTGTTGGCATACCCACAAAGACTTGGAGGGTTTGATTACATGCCCATTATTGTTAATTTCATCCTACGTAGTGAAAGGTGTTTTAAGTACCAGATAAGTTGTAATTATTTGTTGTGTTTTCCTTCTAAAAGACGTGTTGTTGCTTTTCACCATACATTTGTTTTATTGAATATCATAATCCAAGAGATGTTGATTTGTAATGATAGTGTGGGGTATCCATGGAGCTTGACTAAATCATGTAATACAACCTTTAGCATACATAATGGTTTAGTGTTAGCTCCATCTCTTTGACGAATTTCTTCCATTTCAAGTTCCTATAAATATACATGTATGCTATGAAGAATGTGGTCAAGATTTAAATTAAAATTTTAGCCACCTTTACTGACGAAGACAAAACAAGTCAATATGATTACTACTCTGTTTCCTCACATTTAACCTGATATTCAATGGCAACCTTGTCTATAATAGGACCCTTTGGTTGTAATCCTCTGCTTAGTTCTAACCCCTAGACAATTTCGAATGGGGGAAATGTTTCTGGTATGCACATACTTATTAGGAGCATCCTTGTCCCTATTCATCCTATCATACAATATGTGTAACCAATCCTCCCACATTTAACTAGTAACTCAACCCACAACCATAAGGAACATGAGCACCAATCAGAAATAACAAATGGGAAAACCCACAACACCATGGTTATCCACGAAATGGCAAGGCAAGGCTAAAACCACTATCTATCCAGGAAATCCTCCATGTCAATGACATATCATAACCAAGAAACCACATGCATTTACCATGCATTAAGAAAAACATACATGCAACCTGTTACATGCAAAACAATCCAACTGTAGTTGTTGATCCACCTATTCCCTTGTGCTTTCCTTCCTTCCTTTGCCTTCTTTCCCCAAATCCAAAGTATGCCAAGAAGCTCCAAGAGTGCAGCAAGAAAACTCTAGGTGTGCAAGAGTATAATGAGAGAATAGATAGAGAGCTCGAAAACTGAATTGATAAAAGGTTGTGAACTGCTCCTCAGAGTCGTTTTTATCATTGAGGCCTCTGTTTTCTTCATTTTCCTCTATTTTTCCTTCAATTTTCTCCTCATGCAATCTAACCTTTCACCTTCTTCTTCTCCTATTTTCCTTTATTTCATAAAACAATTCCCCCAAAATCAATTATTTTCAATGCAAGAATCCATCTGTATATGCAAGCACTTTTGTATATGAAAGTAGATATGCAAACATATATAGAGAAATTAAATTTTATAAATGTGCTTTCGACTTTTGTATATGTGTGACTTTTGTAATTGCACAAAGATATATCAACATGCATATCTAGAAGCCATACATGTAGATGAGGAAGCACATATAGGAAAATATTTATAAAAAACTTATTGTCATATTTTTTTTTCTCCTAATACTTCAAATTTTTATAGGTACTCTATAAATGGGAAAGTGGGATGAAATTATGGAGTTGGACACTAAAAACCGAGAAGATATGATAGAATTTTCTGCTAAAAATCTAACATGGAATGAAATTGAAGGGGATCAAATAGCTATTATTCCTTATAGTCGACTGGACAATTTTATAAATGAAGAGAAATCGTATGAAGATGCTCCCCCTAAATTTGTTGTTAGTACAAATCGATCTAAAAAAGTGGAGGATGTTATATGTGCTCACGTTAACACATATATCGAATATACCATGTGAATCTTTATTTGTTCAATTAATTAGATACATCTAATTCAAGTTCAAATGAAGTCATCATCATTATCCAATCTACCTAATATTTAAAAAAACAATATTAATTATTAATAGTAAAAGTTGAAAATTTAAATATTGAAAATTTTAACAATTTCAAATTGGAATTTGAAAATGATAATATTTTATTTAAAAAAAAACAATTCAAAACTCCATTACCAAATGAGCTTTCTATTGTACCAAATAATTACACTGCCATTTTTCTATTTTTCTACAGCAACCGTATAATTTATTTGAGGGTCCCCCTAATAAAAACTTATATTTTCCAACAATGGTAGTTCAAGACATTGTCTTAATAAATTTCAAAAAATGACACAAGATTTTGCATTGCTTATGGTAGTACTGCATGCTTGGAGAGGCAAAAAATATTGATTGTTCAGTCCTATATTACTTGGATCCATGCTATGGTAATAATTTATTCATTCCTACACTATAAATTGGATTTAAAAGGCATTTCAATACATATTAGTCTAAGCATATGATAGCTCATCGATTTTCTGAGAGTGGAAAGAGAGCTTCTTGACATTCCAGATAATAATGTGTCTGGGTATTAAGGTTAGTTAATAGACTTTGTTTAGCCTTCTTCTGATTGATAGCATTGGGCTTAATCAATTTTTTTCCAATTGAGTTCTTGAAGGTGTGAGTTTCATCTTCATTGCCTAGAAACGTTACTACTTTGGTGTTCTGTTAGCCGGGTCTGGGGAAGAACTGCTTCTGTTTGAAGTCTCGAATTGGTTTACCTTGCTCCTTTAGCCTTCTGGCAATTGGGTTTAGCAAGGATTGATGCTAACAACTTCTATCAATTGGGTTTAGCAAGGGATATATGCTCTAATGGAGGTTCCAGTTAGTCTAAAATCCCTATATTTTGGTTAAATTTTGTAGTTATGGGACAATGGATTTGACTATTAGGGGTTTTACGCTTTGCACAAAATTCACTAGAAACAAGGAATACATAGGTTTGTACAAAATTCACCGGCAACAAGGACTACATAGGTACCAAAAAAATCTTTATCAACACTAGCATTTTTATTTATTTATTATTATTATCATTTCATGGCATAATGATATCAATTCATTGTAGAAACTATATAGTGAAGTTTGTATCATCTTCAGTTATTTGAGATTGTTGTATATTATTGAATCTGACTCTATAACTTCATTTGTTTATGTAATCTGAATCATTGTAAACTTCATTTCTAATTTCGGCACAAGGATCTGCAATTTGGGGGCACCCAGGTGCACCTTGCAAAGGAATATACACTCTAATGGAGGTACCAATCAGTGCAAAATCCCTGTATTTTGGTTAAATTTTGCAACTATGGGACAATGGATTTGACTATTAGGGGTTTTTAGAGTGCGCCCATTTGATTATCTGGAGGATGAAGGTGAGTGAGAAGAGCAACATATACAACTTAGGGGTGGTGTTGTTGGAGCTTGTAAGTGGAAAGAGAGCCACGAGAGAGATAAAATATGGGGAAAGCCTCTACATCATGGGATGAATGCTCATCAAATTAAGCCAGAGAGAGGAGGAAGAGCTAGTACTATTGGGAGTACTGGACTGACGAATTATAGAAGGTGAAGACATGTTATAGTATGTGGGAACGAGAATGAGAAGAATTATAGAAGGCGAAGCCATTATATTTTCACAAATTATAACGAGTTTTGTGATATCAGTGAGTAAAAAATGTGGAAACCAACATGTTCTTCTCTTGCTCGTGCTCCACAACCTTTTCTGCTCCTACTCGTGCTCCTGCTCGTGCTTGGAAACCAGGTAGTATCGTATTCATAGAATGCTCAAGTGATTTCTGGTATGGCTCCCGCACCAGGTAGGTTTTCAGATATTAAATAGCTAGATGTTTGGTAGTTGGAAATCCATTTCACATTAATTGATAATGGCATTAATAAGACCTGGACGGACACTGTCCATTTCTCATGCATCGTTCGCATTAATAAGCTTTCAATCAACACAGCTGGCCGGTCGACCAGAAAAGTTTATCCATTCGCCAAGAGATATGTAATTTCCATCCATACAATGCATCAAATTATAACGAGTGTCACGCTATCAATGAGTAAAAAATGCGGAAACAAACCTGTTCTGCTCCTGCTTGTTCTTGTGCTCCTGCTCGACAACGAGGTAGTATGATATTCAAAGAATGCTTAAGTGATTTCTAGTATGGCTCCCGCACTAGGTAGGTTTCCAGATATTAAACAGCTCGATGTTTGGTAGTTGGCAAGCCATTTCATGTTAATTGATAAGACAATTAATGAGACCCAGCCGAACACTATCCATTTCCCATAAAACAGTGGCATTGATAAGCCATCAATCAACATCGTTGGCCGATCAACCAGAAAAGTTTATCCATTCACCGGGAGATATGTAATTGCCATCCATACCATGCATGCATATTGGTGAGTTACTAAGCCAATGATTGTCTTAGTGACTTGTTGTTAATACTTTCCCCATAACTCTAGGAGTCTAAACCGACTTTATTTCCACTAACTCAAGACTTTTACTAGGAGAGCCTTGGAGGAATGAGCATAGACTCTTTAGTTGAATTTAATTTTGATGGTGGGTAGAGAAAAAACAATAACAACCGAACCCCAAATCTGCTCGAAATTCAGAAGGGTTGTGCTCAAGGACCATAAACTCTGAGTTACAAAATCAAATTGCCGTAATTTTCTCATTTTCTTTATGAAACTTAAAGAAAAAGACTTTAATATATTTGAGATTATTATGTTTTTCCAAAAAGAGATATATTAGACATTAATAGACTAAATGCAAAAACAAATATAGAAAAATATTATATTTGACTTCATGATTTAAAAAAGAAAAGAAAAAGGATGCTCAATAAATTTACAATTTATATAACAAAAAATTCAACCACCAAACCTATTTAACTTCATCATGAATCATCGTTAAAAGTATTAGAGATCCGCCTCCTCATTATTAATATATGGTGTTATCATTATTAAATTTTTTTTATTTAAAAAATGTTATTTTTTATTTTTTATTTTTATTTTTATTTTAATATTAGAAATAGATTGTTTTATTTTAAATTTATTATTATTATTATATATATTTTATTTATATTATAAAATTATTTCAATTTTTTAATTCAAAAGATAAATAAGTTTTTAAAATCATTTATATTTATTTACAAATAAATGAATTATAAAAATTTAGTAAATGTAATAATTAGATTTTTCCATAAAAACTACTTTACACTATATCTTATTAACAATTTATATAAATTTTTAGTGAATGTATATACTTATTTCACATTAGATTTTATTATTAATAAATCTTTTAATTATAATTTGTTTTGTTTTGGGATGTGCTCGACAAGTTAACCCATAAGTCTGCATCATTAAAGTTCAAAACGATGAAAAGTTTGTGAAAATTTTCCTTTTAACCCCTTCAATAATGCTTTTACCCCAAGCTCTTCCACTCAAAGCCTTGAGTTTGGTCAATTGGGGTCTCACTAGTTACATGTCTTTGGCCTTCTCTAAGAGAAATGGATATGTCGGTGAAAAAAAACGGGTACCTATGATTCAATGTAATCTCTCATATTATTTTTGTCAATTTGGTATTAGATCGAACTATTGCGAGGAAAAATTATTATACTCTCCACTCAGAGTTCAAATCCCACACGGTGACATGTATACTCTTATTGAGTTGATTCTTGATGATATAAAAATGATATATTCAAAATTGCATATATTCCTCTCTTCCCATAATATTTTCCTCTTTGCTAATCTAAGTTCTACTCCTAAGTAGTCCTAAGACTATCTTAATATATTTTTCTCTTAAAGGTGGCAACCTTAATACATATTAGTGTTTATTTTCCTACGTCTCACTCGTAAAGGCATTCACAAGCACTCTATACCATGTTAAAAATCATTTTATATTTTTTTGTATGAGGAGAATCAATAGACCTTCTACCTATCACCAAGGAGGATCAGGGTTGAGTTGGAGGTACTTCCCCTATACTCTTGAGCTTAATGGAATAAGCCACAAGTCATGCTAAGTAGGCTAACCAAATTTTGCACCTCAATAGGACACCAATATTAGTCAGCAAACACTTTCGTGTGTGAGACATCCAATATTTAGCTGAGTTCGATGGGATATTGAATTAGAAAATATGATTCTCATGTGTATAGTGATATTTTGATATTCATGTTTAGAATGATTAAGTAGATTATGATCCCATGGGTAAAATGATATTTTGATACTCATGTTTAGAATAATTAAATAAATAATTGTTTAGATCACTTTTTTAATTTTCAATTGCATAAAAAATATATGAGAAGCCATAGCCCTCTTCCCAAAAAATATTAAGAAATTTCTTTTAAATTTAGATGTTAGAATAAACTTGCACTAATAAAATATTACTCTTTAAATGTTTCTACATTAAACTTTTCCGCATATATCTTAATAAATCTATAAATTAATAAAAAATGAAATTTCATTATGTTACTATTTAAAAAAAAATCCTACCATCTATATTTTAATAAATCTATAAAAAAATAAAAACATCATCTCGTTTTGTGGAAAAAAATTTAAAGCTCCTAGATACCACTCAAGTTTAAATTATTACCAATTTTAATTAAACAAAAAATTAAATCAATCAATTAAAAAAATCATTTAAATTTTAATATTTTAAAATACAATTCAAATTGGTTACCCCACTTTCCTAAAATATGAAAAATATAAATTTAAAAAATAATGATCATCGATAAAAGCTTTTATTTATATTGAATACATGGTACTAAATTATAAATTAATAATTTTATTCAAAATAAAATATAATTGTATTATTATATTTTTTCTCATGTTTATATTGATTTAACTTGAATCTAATTTTAAAAAGGAAAATTAAAAAAAAAAAATCAGAGAAAAAAGCTTTATAGATTATATTAAGTCAATATAAAAATTATGATAGGATACAGATACAAAAAAAAGCAGCTTGTGAAGCCACGAGTCAAAACCATCACTTAACGGAAACATGAAGAACAGATGTGCATAAAAGCACCTAAAACAGAAGACATATAGTTATATCAGAAAAGGACTGAGAGAAGAACCATATACAAAACATCCAGAACCGGGCTCAGATCCGGGCTCAGATTCAAAGCAATAAGGCACAAGAAAGCATGTGCTAATAGAAGCTTGTTGAAACATATCCATCATATATACCGAGGACAAAAAACGCCAAAGCCATAAGACGGGCCCCAGCTATTTGGGAAGCTTCTTTGGGATTGAGTCAAAAATTGCAAAAATGTTATGCAGGATGGACTTGTAGGGGATCTTTGAGTCTCTGAAAACCTTGTGATTTCTCCATTTTCATGCGCACCATAACATAATGATGATCAGAACACGCCTAGGCTCCCTTTGCCTACTCCACCATTCGAAAGTTGCATGGACAGAAACAAAAACAACATGAGGAAAATCAAAAGAGATGGCCAGGTCATACCAGATTCGCTGAGAGGATTTGCATTGGAAGAAAAGAAAAAAAAAAAAAAAAAAAGTTATTTACCCAAATAAAAATAATTATCTGAGAATAAAAAAAAAAAAATCGATGGTGTTTTTAATGACTTGTATTTGTGATTACTACTAAAAATATTAATTCCTACTATTCATCTCATAATTAAGAATATTAATTCCTACTATTCATCTCATAACTAGCACAACCATGTATATACATTTAAAAAACATGTAACAATATTTTTAACCATGAAGATTTACCTCCCATAAACATTCTTAACTTGTAAATAAGTTTTTTTACAATACCATGGCTTATAAACACCACATGTCCAAGCATAATAACTCATTTTCTATGGCATTTGTGCATGTAACAAAAAAATATAACTATTTTTGAGATAAATTTGAAGTTTTGATTTATAACTACTACAAATTATCAACCTAATAACTATTGATAATAAAATTAAAATTTTAAAAATTATTTAAAAATAATATAATATAATTATTAATAATTAAATTAAAATAAAATAAAAAAATCCTATTTAAAAAAACACTTAGCAACCCTAACAAAATTTATAGATAGGTGGAAAAAATAAATGAAGGAATATGAGTTTAAATCGAGATAACGAAATGGAATTATAAGTATATATATGTGTAGAGATACCTTATCAAGCACTCTCAAACGTTTATGAAAAAAAAAATGAAAATGCCTAATATGTATGAGTTCCGTGACTTTGGTGGGAAGAAATGAAAATAATTTGTATGGGATGCTGTTCTTTTTTTTAATTTCACATATATGTAGTTACATGTACACGGGATATGGGAGTTTAGATATAGAAATGGATAGTGTTATCACTTCTAAAAAAATGAAAATTGTTTATAAATGTTAATCCATTTGAATAAATATTTCAATATGTGATTTAGAAATGAAACTAACAAAATTTATAGATAGGTGGAAAAAATAAATGAAGGAATATGAGTTTAAATGGAGATAACGAAATGGAATTATAAGTATATATATGTGTAGAGATACCTTATCAAGCACTCTCAAACGTTTATGAAAAAAAAAATGAAAATGCCTAATATGTATGAGTTCCGTGACTTTGGTGGGAAGAAATGAAAATAATTTGTATGGGATGGTGTTTTTTTTTTAATTTCACATATATGTAGTTACATGTACACGTAATTAAGAAGGGGATATGGGAGTTTAGATATAGAAATGGATAGTGTTATCACTTTTAAAAAAAATGAAAATTGTTTATAAATGTTAATCCATTTGAATAAATATTTCAATATGTGATTTAGAAATGAAACTATATCTCGTGAATAAAGTAAATTGTAAAAATTTAAAAATTAAATTGAAAATGTCAAAGAATGAAAAATTATATATTTATCTAAATAGATAGAAGGAGAGAATTTTGATATGGTTCTAAGGATCATAAGTAGTTGCATGTACTTTTTCTTTATTTGGAATACATTTCTTCCTCATTCTTTCTTCTTCAATTTATTTTGAATTGGTCATGCCTAGCTATTAACTTTATGAAAAACTAACAAAGAACTTTAAATGGCCTCCCACTCATATAATAATGTTTATAATGCTCCCACTATCTTAGTCTTGCTAGAAGGAACCATGTTGTTGGAAGTAGTGATAGTAGGTCCAACAATGTTAGAAATGGAAATCTCTTGAACATGATCCCAACTTTGGGGTCGAAACTAGTCAAGGCTAATATTTTGGTTTTCAATGTAGTTCTCCTTCATTTTTAGCCAAATGAAATCATTCCAACATTTTAACATGGGGTGAATTTTACTCTAAGGGAAACATCATTTCGTAGCACGGTATTTTAATATGATAAATATGGTATTTGTTTTTAGGAACATTATAATATTTCGAGA
This sequence comes from Pinus tabuliformis, assembly GCA_031772625.1. Classification (NCBI taxonomy): domain Eukaryota; kingdom Viridiplantae; phylum Streptophyta; class Pinopsida; order Pinales; family Pinaceae; genus Pinus; species Pinus tabuliformis. Next base: position 822,563,170 of record CM062818.1, on the reverse strand, counting down.
GATTTGACAATAAAATAACATGTAAGATTGTTTTTTCCTTAATGGACTCTTAAAATTGGCTATCTTGCATCCACTGGTATTTTATGTGGATGTTTATGAATTATGTTTTGTCGATTATAATTATAATTATATCCAAATTGTAGGTACTTAATGTTGTCTTAGCTCCTATCCTATATCCATGCACAGGATTATTTTGTTGTCATCTTAATTGATTTCAGTGGGTTTTATCAAATCTTATTATCCTACAATCGTAGCCTTTCTATTCACCCAAGATACAAACCTTCTTATGACACATGTGAAAACAATACTCTAATAGGATATATTATAGATTATACATTTGGGTTCTTATCACTTAATACTTGGGAAGGATGAACATTTTGAATGATATACCTAGGAATAATTGCTCAATTTTATTGATTGAAGTCTTCATCTCTTCACCATCAGCTTTGGATTCATTGTCACATTCCATTGCATCCACCTTTTTTATTCTCTCCACCATCCTTCCACCACCTTATTTCTTGTCCCCATGACACTACCTTCTTCTCCCCTCCTTTCTTTACATCATCCTTATTGCTCCCTGACGTTTCTCCATTGATTTTCTATGGGATGACCACCAGTTGTTTCCCAGTGTTTTTTTGGAGATATTCCACCAAGTTATTAGGATCCATCACTCCTTGACAATTTCCTTATCATTCTTCACTTTCTTTTATTCACATTGCATTCTTGTGTAGTTTTTATGCTAAGGTATTGAGATGTCACAGTGGAGTGATTGGAGGTGAGAGGTCTTATTTCCTTTCCACTCACAATCTAGTTGTCTCAAGATTTATGCTTGGCTGGAATAAGGGGAGAGAAAAGGAGGTGTTCTATGACCCCAATTTCTGTCACCTCCAACATTTAAGTAATTTTAACCAAAAACATTAGAAAACATCATTCAGAAAGCTTAACACACTTGAAAACATGGTTCATATGCGAATTACATGCCACTCATCCTAGTGAAAGATGTAGTCACTTAAATCAAGGTCCATGTGAGCTTTCTCATTGAAAGTGTGTGTTGGTGTGGGTTATCCTTTCTGTAATATTCCTAATTAGCCATGGCTAATTGGAATATTCGATTTTGCTCAATTTTGCCTTCTATAGTTATTTATAAATAAAAAGGTGAGAAAAGGGGGACATAACTCACTTTTAGAATAAAGTCACTCCCTAGTAGCACAACATTGTGACTTAAAAGGGGAGCCAAGGGGGCCAAAGGACCACGTAGAGAAGAGGCCCACGCAAACACTTGGAGGGACTGCGCAGATCGAGAGGAGAACGTGGCAAGAGAGGGGCTATGTTGGAGGAGGTGGGCCTTAGGGTTGAGAGAGGCCAACGCTATAAAGGAGAGAGGAGCCTCCTCATTTTGGCATTTGATTATGTGCATTTGAGCTAGTCACTTTGACTTAGAGCATGCTAGCTATTTAGCCTGTCTGCAACACTGTTTAGTGCATCGAGTGTCTCCGTTCGGAGATCTCACCCTTAGCCTCAGGGGACTTCGAGTGCCTACTCGGGAAAGGTAGTTTTTAGCAGTCTTTTGCACGGTGATCGATTTTTGGAGTTGAGGAGGAGCTGAGCATCTTGGTGACTGCGCAGTCTTGAGAGAGGATGACGCGGTCCTTTTGGGTAGCAGTTCTCGATTGGGGTTTTGTGGAGGATTTGAGCTAGGAGATTGAACAAGGGATCAGCCCTTACATATTGGAGTATTTTGGCAGAGTTTTGGGCAGAATCTTGGAGGGTTCTATTCAGTGGCAGCATAGAGCCTTGAGGAATTGCGTGGATCCTCAAGGGGGTGATTTTCGGGGGTCAGCCATTTTTGAAAATTTTTCTGGGCTTTTCTGGGTTTATTGAGTAGAGGATGATTCCAGAGTTTCAACATTTTCGGAGGAAGGGAACAGCCCCAAATCCTCATTTGATTTTCGTAGCAGCAGTAGTTCTCCGGCAGCTTGGACGCAGTTTAGAGAGAGGCCATTTCCTTACCATTCTGGGTGTATTTCTTCACTTGCCTTGTGCAAGTACAGGTGCCATCTTTCTGATCACTTCTTGTACTATGTCCATTACTCAGAATAATAAAATGGCTTAGCATTTCTCTCTGCATTTCTTGAGTATCTGCTTGTATTTCGTGTTTACATTATTTTATGTTGGATTACTATTATGTATATCACTTTGAGCTTCGCGGCTACTGCATCACTTGTGTGTTATTTGGTTGGAGTTTACTGGGGTTTGGGGAATATCTCTAGAACGGGATATTACAATGGTATTAGAGCATAGATTTGGCTCAGCCTGTGGAGCTAGCAGTCTATGACACCGAGGGAGAAGCCCTACATCTGTTACAGAGGTAGGAAATACAGAGATCTTGAGCGTAGGTTGGAGAACACCTACGGAGAGGGAGACTGTGTTCGGGTGGTGGACACAGAGCAGGAGGATCCAATGGCAGATGAGGACGAGAAGATATTTGCGGACATGCTCCTCAAATCAGTGCAGGATCTGTTGAGGCAGATCGAGGTGATGGGGCAGATATTCACGGCAGTAAAGGCTAGACAGCGTGAGAACCCATGGGTTTTCCAGGTTGGTGAGGGATCGGGTACATCCCACCATTTTCCAGAGTAGGGTGGCACTCAGGGTGATACTACTCAGCAGATGACCTCACATGCCCCTACACGCTCAAACATCCCACTTTCCTAGGAGCAGACACGGGGGCCGAAGCCCAACAGGAGGTAGAGCTCAGTCATATGGGCGATTATTTTGCAGAGTACTAGGCCTATGAGCAGGAGTTCAGGGATGCATTCTCATTCAGAGACTTTGTTCAGCTCCAGCGAGATAGCAGACCCCACGACCATCATAGAGGATACCGGCATTATCATGATGGAGACACCCATCACACAGCTAGTAGATTCCACTTGCCTACGTTTGATGGTTCATCAAACAGTTCGGCAAGGTCTTAGTTGGAGAAGTTGGACATTTATTTCCAGCTTAACCAAATGTCAGAGGCAGAGGCCATCAAGGTGGCGACATTACATTTGGATGGTGAGGCCCAGGACTAGCGGTTCCATGGGATGGTTACACTCGGACCGGGAGCCCTGAGACCTACATTGCAGAATTCTTGAGGGTTTCAGTGATGGTGCTATATCTATCCGTGGCGCGAAGGATCTACATGTTTCTTGAGGGGTTAGCAGAGCCACTTCGGGGTCTAGTCAGATCCATTAGACCAGCCATGCTGCAGGATGCTATTAGCAGGACCCGAGACTTACAGGATGCCTTACCCAGGACCCGGACACCTTACCCCTAGAGACAAGCTTTCCAACCTAAGGGGAAGGATGTGAGGATTCCGCCTCCAAAGGGGAATCTAGGACGTGCACAGATTGATGATGACACCAGGAGGGAGCTGAAGAAGAAGCGGTTGTGATTTACTTGTGAGGAGCCGTGGGCACCAGGACATAGATGTGCTTCTAGCAAAGCACACTTTATTGAGGTATTCTCCGAGAGCAGCGGGGAAGAAGATGAGGAGGAGGATGTGGAGGTAGGAGATATTCATGCCATGCAGGGTCCTTTGCCACCTCCACCACCAGCAGTAGGTGGTGCAGCTTTTTCACCTACCGGAGGGGCCCTTGCAGCGTTGCGAGGAGTTCCCAAGTATTTGACACTGCGCATATGGGGGACAGTACATGGCCAGCGAGTATCAGTTTTGGTTGACAGTGGGGCAACCCACAACTTCATCGATGCACAAATGGTCGAGCGGAGAGGTATACAGACAGAGAGCTTCGATGGAGTTTCAGTTTTGGTCCCAGGAGATCGGACCATGGTGTGTGCTCGTTATGTCCCAGAGTTATCAGTGACGATGGGCGCATACACGCTGACTGACCATTTTTTCATGGTAAATATTTCGGACACCAACATGGTACTAGGTGTTCAGTGGCTTATCACTCTAGGGAAGGTCACAACAGATTGGAAGGCCCTAGAGATGGAGTGGGATGATGAGAAGACAGGGAGGCATGAGAAGATACGAGCACAGCACACATATCCGCCTCAGAATGTTTCGGATCATCAGATGGAGGCAGTCTTCTGGAAGGGAGACGTAGAGTGGGCGGTGGGGCTACGTGCATCCGAGACAGGGACTACAGGGCAAATGGTGCACCCAAAGATATAGTCCATCCTTGACCGATATGCCACAACGTTTGGGGAGATTCCGCCGGGACAGCCACCAGACCGATGGTTTGAACACACCATTGAGCTTGAACAGGGCATACAGGTAATGGTTACTACCCCCTATAGGCATCCCAAGGCCTATCGGGATGAGAGTGAGCGGGCCATTCAGGAGTTGCTGGCCCTTCGGCACATTTGGCCGAGCACGAGTCCTTTTGCTTCTTTCGTGGTGTTGGTGAAGAAGAAGGATGGCACATTGAGGATGTGCATTGACTACAGGGCCATGAACAAGAAGACCCTAAAGAACATGTACCCCATACCCAGGATCGATGAGTTGATGGATGAGTTGAGAGAAGCATGGTTCTTCTCAAAGATTGATTTGAGATCTGGGTACCATCAGATTCACGTGAAGGAGCAAGACATTCCCAAGATTGCCTTCAGGTGTCACTATGGGCACTTTGAGTTTTTGGTGATGCCCTTTAGGCTAACCAACGCACCAGCTACATTCCAGTCTTGCATGAATCACATCTTCCGAAGTCACTTAAGGAAGTTTGTGTTGGTTTTCTTTGATGATATCCTCATTTACAGCAGGGCTTGGGAGGAGCATCTCCAGCACATTGAGATAGTATTGCGCATCTTAGAGGAGCAGCAGTTCTATGCCAAGCTCTCCAAGTGTGAGTTTGGGTTGACGGAGATGCTGTACTTGGGACACATCATAGGGGTGGATGGAGTGAGGGTCCACGAGGAGGAGATCAGGGCCATCAGAGATTAGTTAGAGCCGAGGAACGTGATAGAACTTTGAGGATTCATTCGCATTTGTACTTACTACTGGAAGTTCGTCAAGAGTTTCTCACAGCTTGTTGCACCCCTGACAGATCTAATGAGGAAGGGGACATTTAGTTGGTCGGATACAGCGCAGCGAGCCTTTGACAGGCTCAAGGAGGTTATGAGTAGCTGCCCAGTGCTTGCATTGCCAGATTTTATGCAGCCATTTTTTTTGGAGTGTGATGCATCAAGAGAGGGGATCGGCGCAGTGTTGACGCAGGGAAGTCACCCTATAGCCTTTGAGAGCTGGAAGCTCCTTCTGCACAAGAGGTTGTATTCTATATATGACAAGGAGATGTTGGCCATCATGCATGCATTGGCCTAGTTCCGGCAATATTTAGTGGGTAACAGGTTCAGGGTGAGGACTGATCACAACAGCCTCGGGTTCTTTTTGGAGCAGAAGCAGCTACAGGAGAGGTAGCAGAAGTGGATCAGTAAGATCCAAGCGTATGACTTTGACATTGAGTATGTCAAGGGTAAGAACAACGTGGTAGCAGATGCCCTTTCACGTAGACCAGCCACGTTGTCTCCTATGAGCTTGGACACAAACTGGAGGGCTCGACTCTTAGTAGAGTACTCCAAGGACAGATTTGCATGTAGGTTCTGGACGGGCAGGTGGCGGATGACAGGTACAGGGTGGTCGATGAGATCATCTACTACAGGGACCGAATCTTCTTGACTGAGGGATCTCAGCTCAAGAAGAAGATACTTCAAGCATCACATGATTCACCATTGGCCGGCCATCAAGGGTTTACCAAGACCTATAGGGCCATTAGAGAGAGGTTCTCATGGAAGGGCCTCAGGGAGGACATACTCCAGCGTGTCCGAGAGTATGATGTTTGCCAGAGGAACAAGGGGGAGATGAGCCATCCCACAGGATTATTGCAGCCTCTTCCCATTCCGGAGGGGAAATGGGAGTGTATTTCAATGGACTTCATCACAGGGTTGCCCATGGTACAGGGCAAGGATTGCATCTTTGTCGTCATTGATCGACTCACAAAGTACGCACATTTATCCGCACACTACACAACAACGCAGGTGGCCGATTTGTTCTTCAGAGAGGTCTTTCGGCTACATGGTCTTCCTAAGACCATCACCAGTGACAGGAACAACCATTTCATGGGTGGGTATTGGCAGGAGCTTTTCCGATTGGTGGGGACGGAGTTGACACCGAGTACCAGTTATCACCCACAGGCAGACGAGCATACAGAGATAGTTAACAAGTGGTTGGAGGGCTACTTTTGTAACTATGTCAATGGGCAGCAGCAAGCATGGTTGAAGTGGCTGCATCTGGGGGAGTACTGCTACAACACTACGCATCACATGTCCATTGGTATGTCACCATTCTATGATTTGTATGGATATCATCCTTTATCTTTTGCTGACATGATGTTTGGTGCTAGCAAAGGCACCGAGAGCCAAGATTTGGATCCAAGAGAGTCAGGATATTCTCCGAGCTCTCAAGGATAATATGGCTACTGCGCAGAACTAGCAGAAGCTGTATGCTGATAGGGGTCGGGTGGAGAGACAGTTTGAGGTATGCGACTTGGTCTACCTATGATTACAGCCATACCGACAGTCGTCACTGAAGCAGAAAGGGGCTGAGAAGCTCAAGCCCCACTTTTATGGGCCATGCAGGGTGATACGCAGGATTGGACAGGTTGCGTATGAGTTGGAGCTACCCCAAGGCAGCAAGATTCATAATGTTTTTCATGTATCATGCCTGAAGAAGGCGTTGGGGTAGCATGTGACAGTGACAAATGAGCTACCACCCATGGATGATGAGGGACATTTAGTGTTACAGCCAGAGACTATTATTGATACCAGGGAGAGGCAGCTACGGAGCAAGACGGTCCGGGAATTCTTGGCGAGGTTGAAGAATTTACCGGATGAGGATGCCACTTGGGAGAGAGAAAATTTTACAACATCCATCACTTTAGTTGCTTGAGGACAAGCAACATTTCCCTAGGGGAGACTGTAATATTCCTAATTAGCCATGGCTAATTGGAATATTCAATTTTTCCTTCTATAATTATTTATAAATAAAAAGGTGAGAAAAGGGGGACATAACTCACCTTTAGAATAAAGTCACTCCCTAGTAGCACAACGTTGTGACTTAAAAGGGGAGCCAAGGGGGCCAAAGGACCATGTAGAGAAGGGGCCCACGCAGACACTTGGAGGGACTGCGCAGATGGAGAGGAGCACGTGGCAAGAGAGGGGCTACGTTGGAGGAGGTGGGCCTTAGGGTTGAGAGAGGCCAACACTATAAAGGAGAGAGGAGCCTCCTCATTTTGGCATTCGATTATGTGCATTTGAGCTAGTCACTTCGACTTAGAGCATGCTGGCTGTTTAGCCTGTCTACAACACTATTTAGTGCATTGAGTGTCTCCATTCGGAGATCTCACCCTTAGCCCGGGGGGACTTCGAGTGCCTACTCGGGCAAGGTAGTTTTCAGCAGCCTTTTGCAGGGGGATCGATTTTTGGAGTTGAGGAGGAGCTGAGCATCTTGGTAACGGCGTAGTCTTGAGAGAGGATGATGCAGTCCTTTTGGGTAGTAGTTCTGGATTGGGGTTTTGTGGAGGATTTGAGCTAGGAGATTGAGCAGGGGATCAACCCTTGCATATTGGAGGATTTTGGCAGAGTTTCGGGCAGAATCTTGGAGGGTTCTATTCAGTGGCAGCGCAGAGCCTTAAGGAATTGCGTGGATCCTCAAGGGGGTGATTTTCGGGGGTCAGCCATTTTTGAAAAGATTTCTGGGCTTTTCTGGGTTTATTGAGTAGAGGTTGATTCCAGAGTTTCAGCATTTTCGGAGGAGGGGAACAGCCCCAAATCCTCATTTGATTTCCACAGCAGCAGCAGCACAACAGTTCTCCTTGGACGCAGTTCAGAGAGAGGCCATTTCCTTACCATTCTGGGTGTATTTCTTCACTTGCCTTGTGCAAGTCGAGGTGCCATATTTCTGATCACCTCTTGTACTCTGTCCATTACTCAGAATAATAAAATGGCTTAGCATTTCTCTCTGCATTTCTTGAGTATCTGCTTGTATTCTGTGTTTACATTGTTTTATGTTGCATTACTGTTATTTATATCACTTTGAGCTTCCCGGCTACTGCATCACTTGTGTGTTATTTGGTTGGAGTTTACTGAGGTTTGGGGAATATCTCTGGAACGGGATATTACACTTTCATACAATTGAAAATCTTACAAATATGTTAAATGAAGAATTTTGTGGCTGATAAATATCCAAGAATGACTAAAAATAACTGGTTATTTAGTGTAGGTTTGGGTTAAATTTGCATCTTGTAAATATTTGGGCATTTAATCCTCCTTTTGGTTAAATCAAACACATAAAATCCCATACAATTGGCTTGGCCATTTCCACTTGAAATGTTTCTACTACAAGCTTAACTTCAATGTATAAATAAGAAGCCATATCCATGCATTTCAAAAGAACTTTAAATGTAAATCTAAGTTGAAGTAATTAAGTTGTAGAACAAGAACATCATTTCTTCTTTCACTTAATCTAATGTCTACTTACTTCTATGTGAATAATTTTTCCTTCTATATTTATATATAAAGGTTAAGCCATATATAGAAGTTTGTTTATTTTTATATGAATCATTTTTCCTCCTAAAGTGATTCTTATTCATTATCCCATATTAACTTTTGTGTAAATCATTTTTCCAAAAAGGTGATTCTTATTCATTATCCAATATTAACAAAACTATTAAAAGTTTTAAAAACCCTTCCACGTAAAACAAAACTATTACAAGTTTTAAAAACCCGTCCACGTAAAAGATGAATACCACATGGTTCCTCTCACATGATGCATTTCATGTTATATTGCTCTTCGATTACATAATAAAAATCCCGAAATCTCTCCCTTGACTTATTTGATTGTCACTGACATTCAACATGACATTGGAGAAGTCTTGCATTCAAAATTGCACAGTATTTATGTATACGAATTTAATATCATTGGAGAAGTCTTGCATTCAAAATTGCACAGTATTTATGTATACGAATTTAATATCATCCAAGGTTACCATAACTCTATGAGTCTGACCCGACTTTATTGCCACTAACTCAAGACTTTTACCGGGAGACCCTTTAGTTGAATTGAATTTTGATGGCGGTTAGAGAAAACACAATAACAACCAAAGTTACTCGGGATTCAAAAGGGGCGTGCTCGGGAACCATAGACTCGGAGTTGAAGAATCAACTGGCCGTAATTTTGAAACTTAAAGAAAAAGACTTTTGTCAATTTGGGATCATTCTGGTTTTCTAAAAAGTAATATATTGGACATTGATGAATTAAATAAAAAAAACAAATGTAGAAAAGTGTTATATTTGTTTGATGATTAAAAAAATATAAATAAGAAAAATCTCAATAAATTTATAATTTATATAACGGGAAATTCAACCATCAAACATATTTTATTTCATATAAATAATCATTAAAATTATTAGGAATCTTCCTCCTCATTATTATTAATATATGATGTTAACATTATAATTTTTTTTTATTTCTTAAATTTAATATTTTATTTTATTTATTTATTTTTTAATATTAAAAATAAATTATTTTATTTTAAATTTATTATCATTATTATATCATTTTTATTTGTATTATAAAAATATTTCAATTTTTAATTGAAAAGATAAATAAATTTTTAAAATCATTTATATTTATTTATAAATAAATGAATTATAAAAATTTAGTAAATGCAATAATTAGATTTTTCCATAAAAGTTGGATGTGTTATATTTTATTAACAATTTATATACATTTTTAAATGTCACTTAATGTATAAATTTAATTCACATTAAATTTGATCATTAATAAATCTTTTAGTTATAACTTGTTTTGGGCACATTTGCCTAAAACTTCAACTTCAATGCTTTCAGCTTCATTGCTTGTTTGCAAGCAGATTTATTCATTTTGAACATGAATCCAGTAGGGGAAAATCCCCTTCTGCCTATAGATGTAATATACATTCAAGCTTAGATTTTATGCTCAACAAGTTAATCTATAAGCATACATCATTAAATTTTTTGAAAATTTTCACTTTAACAACTTCAATAATGTTTTTGCCCCAAGTTCTTCCACTTAAAGCCTTGAGTTTGGTTGATTGGGGTCTCATTGGTTATATGCCTTTGGCCTTCTCTAAGAGAAATGGAAATGTGAATGAAAAAAAAATGATACCTATGATCCAAGGTAATCTCTCATATTATTTTTGTCAATTTGGTATTAGATCGAATTTTTGCGAGGAAAAATTATTATCCTCCCCACTGGGGATTCAAATCCTACATGGTGACATATATACTCTTAATGAGTTGATTCTTGATGATATAAAAATGATATATTCAAAAATGCATATCTTCCTCTCTTCCCATCATATTTTCCTCTTTGTTAATCTAAGCTCTACTCCTAACTAGTCCTAAGACTATCTTAATACATTTTTATCCTAAATGTGGTAACCTTAACACAAATTAGTATTTATTCTCCTACATCTCAATCATAACGGTCTTCACAAGCACCCGTTACCACATTAGAAATCCTTTTTTTTGTATTAGGAGAATCAGTAGACCTTCTACCTATCACCAAGGAGGGTCAGGGTTGAGTTGGAGGGACTTCTCTTATACTCTTGAGCTTAATGGAACAACCCACAAGCCATGCTAAGTAGTTAATGAAGTTTTGTACCTCAATAGGACCCCAATATTAGTCATCAAATGCTTTCGTGTGTGATACATCCACTATTTAGCCTAGTTCGATGGGATATTGAATTAGAAATCCTTGTTCTTTTTGTTTCTGTTTCCACATTAGGAGTATTAGAGAGTGACTACACTTGTTTCCTGACTCTGGAATCCCTCACACCTTTGTTTGTTATTGTCATTCTCTGATTTGGCTCTTCTCTTCAATCCATTTAATACCATTTCACTATATTATTTCTCCACATACCCTATCTTTTCCTCTCTAACCCTTCCATTGCCTCTTCATTCTTTTCCATGAGTTGTACAGTTAATCATCAAAATTTAGTCGTCTCTCAAACCTGTTTCATATCCATGACCTCTCTCAAACTTGCTTGTGCATGGGCGCTTATGTTTGAAGAGAATGTGCTGACCAAGATACTTCGTTTATATGCTCCTTTGACAATACTTCAAACGTACGTTTAGAGGGGATTTTATCAAAGTGGAGTTCAAAAGACACCATCTCCAATCTAATTGGTCCCCTCTAAACAAATTCTATGGCACATGCCAAAGGGAAAATTGAGAATAAGAGATGTGTTAATATTTGGTCCATCATCGACTATATTCTTGTATTTAATTTATTTATTCTTGCCCTGATCAATAAAAGTTTATTTTGAAGTCTTCACAATCCTGAAAAGTAATGGATGTGTAGATTTCAGGATCTTTGTCTTAGAAAATTATATTGAACTAAGTTATTTTATTTTATTTTTTATAATGGAGTTAGACACCATCTTTTTTGTGTGAATGGATTAATATATAAACATGGACTAGACATTGAACATCTTACAATCTAGCCTACATTGTTGAAACCTCATGCATAAGGAATACTATTTTTCATATTTCTATATCTAGTTGCAAAAAATGCAATCTCTCATCTCCATTATTGGCATATTGCTTACTAGAAAATAGAACTACTTAGAGTGGTCCAAAAATATCAAACACACCCTCATCTTCAATTATTTATGGGGTGGCATCTATGAGGAGAAGCTATCACTGGTAAAGATGAGGAGTAAAATGGACCTAACTAGCATATATTAGACAAAAAGCAAGCCATATGGAAGAACAAATACAAAAGAGTGTATGCCCTAATTGCTATGATAGTGAGTGAAGAGGTGAACCATCATATTATTTGCGTTAAAGATGCCTATGGTGCTTTAAATAAATTAAAGGAATTTTATGACTCACACTAAGAATTGAAATTTATAAAACTACTAGTGAATACCTTTGACCTAGACTTGAAGGATGATGATCCCATGGCTTTACCTTCAAATATTAATGTTATCATGCATGGTATATATGTAGTTGAAGTGAAGATAAAGCTTCCTCTCACAACCTTCATGCAGGCCCTCTATGTCACGTATTCTCACTATGTTGAATCCCTACAAGCTAATAGTCAATTAAAGTCCATCACATTTGAACCTTTGGTGAAAAAGGTTGTAGAATGTAAAAAATCCACTAGAAATGGGAAGAAAACTGTTATGAAACCAGCTCAAGAAAAGATAGAAAAGATAGATCAACGCCTTAGAATTCAGCCTCTTCGAGGGGGAAACCTCCTTTACATTACATAAATGAACAATTCTTCAATGATTCAAATGAAAAAAACCTCCTTTCTATATATAGGAGTCTAAGGAGTCACAATATAACCCAGCCAACCTAACAATAATAATATAAAGCCACAAAAATAACAATAGAGGGATTCTATGGGGCACAGTAATAAGAATATGGGGGCAATAGGGGCACAACAATATTAATAAGGGGGGTATAACTACAATAGTAATGGGGTAATCACTAGTATTATAGGGACCCAACATGCCCCTCTCCTTCAAAAAAGTGTTGTCCTCAACGCTTGAGTAGTTCTGGATACTTCTGTATAAAATTCTCATCCTCCCATGTGGAATCTTCAGTGGATAAGTTCTTCCACTTGATAAGACACTCTGAAATTGATTGATTTCGTAACTGTCGAGTTCTTGTTTCTATGACTACTTCCGGTTCCAATATAATTTTTCCTTCCTCGTCAAGTTCTGGCAATATTGTTTGAACTGGAGCTTGTCACCTATAACCTTATTTAAACATGAAACATGGAAAACTGGGTGCAATCGAGAAGCTGTAGGAAGCTCCAATTTGTATGCCATAGTACCAATATTTTGCAACACCTTGTACGGACCATAATACTTTGGTGATAATTTATTATCCTTCTTAGCTTGCTTGAGGGACATTTGCTTATATGGTTGTAGCCGTAGGAATACCCAATCACCTACATCAAAACTTCTTTCACAGCGATGTTGATCTGCCGGTTGTTTCATTCTATTCTGTGCCAACACGAGGTTATCCTTTAAGAGTTGGAGGATTTGTTGTTGATGTTCGATGTGATGTTCCACTGCCTGAACCTTAGAATTTTCTCTTAAATATGATGTGATGGATGGTGGTTGATACCCATAAAGTGCCATAAATGGGGTCATTTTTGTCGCTGTATGGAAGGAAGTGTTATACCACCATTCAGCCAGAGGCAACCATTTGACCCATTGTGTCTGTTTATCAGATACAAAGCAATGAAGATATCCTTCCAAACATTTGTTTACTATCTCAGTTTTCCCATCAGATTGAGGATGATAAGATGAGCTATGAGCTAACTAAGTACCAAGACAAGAAAATAATTATGTCCAAAAATTTCCAGTGAAAATGGGATCTCTGTCACTTACAATAATCTTTGGGTTTCCATGTAGCTTTTGAATTGTTTCCATAAATGCAGTAGAAACTGTACTGGCCTTAAATGGATGTGATAATTCACAAAAGTGTGCATACTTGGTAAGTCTGTCAACTACCACCATGATGACACTCTTTCCCTCAGACTTGGGTAAACCTGTGAGAAAATCCATTGAAACCTCCTCCCAGCGTTGGCTTGGAATGGATAAAGGTTGTAATAGACCCGGTGTCTTAATTGTTTAAACTTTATTTTGTTGGCAAACCAAACATTCTGCCACAAACTTTTGAATATCTGATTTAAGGCCATCCCAAAAAAATTCCTTCTTAACCCCGTGGTAAGTTTTTAAAAATCCTGAGTGCCCTCCTAAGGGAGAAGTGTGCAATTCCATAAGAATCTTTTGTTTTAGCTGGGAATTCTTACAGAGGTATAAGCGATCTTTGTACCATAATGAATCATTTTGCCAGCTAAATGTATCAGACGTACTGGAATCTTTTTATAACTTTTGAATAAGTGCCCACACTTCTTCGTCATTCTTCCATTCCTCCCTTGCTTCGTTTATCCAATCTAGTTGGATAATAGAAATGGCGCACAACAATGCTTCCACATCCTCATCCTTTCTTGAGAGTGCATCTGCCACCACATTTTGCTTCCCTTTTTTGTAGATGATTTCAAAGTCATAACCCAACATCTTTGTGACCCACTTTTGTTGCTCTTCAGAGGATAATCTTTTTTCTAAAAATTATTTAAGGCTATCATGATCCATTTTTACCTTGAAGTGTCTTTCCATTAGGTAGGGTCGCCATTTCTTAAGTGCATGGAGTATTGCCAACATTTCCTTCTCATAAATAGCTTTGCTTAAAAACTTTCCCTTGATTGGACAACTTTCAAAAGCAATGGGTCTTTCATCTTGCATTAGAACAGCACCAATTCCATTTCCTGAAGCATCACATTCCACAATAAAGGTTTTTTTGAAGTCTGGTGTAGCTAAGACCGGTGCTTGGCACATTGCCTCTTTAAGATGTTCAAAGGCCTTTGTTGCTTCCAGAGTCCATGAAAGTCATCTTTCTTCAATAATGTTGTTAGAGGTGCTGCTATTCTCCCATAATTCTTAACAAACTTGCGATAATACCCTGTCAACCCGAGAAATCCTCGCAGATGCTTTATGGATGTGGGGATTTTCCATTCCTTAATGGCTTTAATTTTGCTAGGGTCTACCTTAACTCCTTCATGAGATACAATATGACCCAGATATTCCACCTCCTGGACTCCAAAGAAACATTTGGATCTTTTTGCATATAATTGTTTCTCCTCCAATAGTTGTAGCGCCCTGTCAACATGTTCAACATGATCCTTCCAAGACTTGTTGTAGATTAGTATATCATCAAAAAATACTAACACAAATTTTCTAAGGAATGGTTTGAAAATTGAATTCATCAAACCTTGAAATGTTGAAGGTGCATTGGTAAGGCCAAAAGGCATGACCAAAAATTCATAATGACCCTCATGAGTTCTAAATGCTGTTTTCGGAATGTCTTCAGTCTTCATTCTGATTTGATGATATCCGGAACAAAGATCCAACTTGGTCAACTAAATTGATCCATGCAATTCATCCAGTAATTCATCAATGACAGGAATGGGGAGCTTATCTTTAATGGTGAGCTTGTTGAGCTCCCTATAATCTGGACACATGCACCATGATCCATCCTTCTTGTGCACCAATACTACTGGAGCAGAGAAAGAACTTTGACTCGGTTGAATTATACTAGCCTCTAGCATTTCTGCAACCATACATTCAATTTCACTCTTTTGGACATAGGGATATCTGTACGGCCTGATGTTTGGAGGAACACTTCCTGGAATCATATGAATAGCATGATCATGATCACGCATAGGTGGGAGACCTTTGGGAGTCTCAAATACCTTGGAATGATTGTCCAGGACCTTTTGGAGATCTGGAGAAATAGATGATTCCGATGTGGAAACATCTAGCGAACATAATTGAGCAATTACACCTCTTTGTTCCTTTTTTAGAAGCTTTGTCATACCATTAGAGCTGATTATCTTTCCTGGTTTCCCTGTAAGACCCCTTAATTCAACTTCCTTTCCTTCCATAGAAAATTTGATAAAAAGTTCTTGAAAATTAAAAGCTATTGTACCCAAGGATTGTAACCATTGGACTCCTAGTACAACATCAACACCTCCCATTGGAATGGAAAGCATTGGGCTAGTCAATACATATTCTCCCATGGATAGCTTGATATTATGGCACTTTCTAGAGCAATTTATTGTTCCTCCATTTGCAATCATCACTTGACACTCTGGTGCTAGATATAGGAAGCAATTCAATTCTTTTGCTACCTTACAATGAATAAAATTGTGGGTGCTTCCTGAATCAATCAACACTATTACCTTTTTCTTCTTGATTTGTCCTTCTATCTTGATGGTTTGAGGAGTGGTAATTCCCGCCAATGCATTACAAGATATGGTCGGATTTATTTGTTCTTCATCTAGGCTTTGTTCCTGGAGTATATCCTCTTCTTTTGACCTTTATTGCTCCTTTTCTTCTTCCTCTTCACAATCTATGTAGAATAATTTCTTCTCAGCACACTTATGACCTTTAGTGTATTTGCTATCACAACTGTAACAAAGCCCTTTTGCTCTTTTTTCTTCCAATTTTTGTGGTGTCAACCTAATAGGTTGTGGAAGACTAGGGGCAACAACACTTCCGTTTTTATAGTTGTGAGTGGTATGCTTCCTGGTTGCCATAATTTTGCTTTCCATTTTTCTTGCTAACCTGAATGCCTTGTCTAATGAATCAGGTTCCGAAAGGCGAACATCATGTTGGATATTATCCTTTAAAGACCCTATGAACACATCAATCCTATGCTCCTCTGGAATATCTTTTACCCTTATGTTCAATTTTTGGAACTCCTCAATGTGCTCCATTATTGAACCCTTTTGTTTGAGACTTATCAATTGGCTAAAAAAGGTGTTGCTTTTTGTATCCTCATAATGTGCTATCAATTCTTCCGTAAAAATTGCCCAAGTGATAAATTAATACCATACAAACTGATTTGGTTCCAAATATAAAGTTTCCATACGTACCTTTTGTGTGTTTTGCACATGATTGAGATCGAAGAATTGCTCCATCTGTAATATCCATGTGGGAGGATCCTTGCCATCAAACATCCTCATATCGATTTTTGGAATATGGTGAGTCTTCGATCCAACATTAGAGTCTATGGAATCATGATTAACATTTCTTTTGTTCTCATCATGAGTTTCCTTTAGTACCCTTTCACCATTAGTGACCATTTCTTGTAGCAACTTATTCATATTTATCTTCAATTCTTCCATCTTATCATCCATGCCATCAATTTTAGCGTCCATGCCATTCACCTTAGCTTCCATGCCATCCATCTTAGCTTCTACACCTTTCTTTAAACAATCCATCTTAGCTTCTACACCTTTCCTTAAACCATCCATCTTAGCTTCTACATCTTTCCTTAAACCATCCATCTTAGATTATGTTGCTTTTTGTGCAAGTGACACTTGTTGCACTTGTTCTTGTAATTTTGATATATCATATAGCATTTCTTCTTCTTCTTCATGAGTCATGCTAGAGCTTTCAGGTTCCTTACTAGGTGTTTGAATTTTATTTCCTCGGGGCATCAGTTACCGATAATAATTCTATACTAGCCCTTTGAATTCCTTCAAAATAAATTTTCAAACCACTCTTAAGCAAAAATTTAAAAGAATCTACACACCTTTTTTTCACTTTGTAGGAGCTCGATATTGCCTCTGATGTATCTATGTACTTTCAGATCATCCAGTTTTGAAATTGCAACCTGTGGTAGCCCTTTGTGTCCTCTTTCCAATGCCACTAGTCTGATCCAATTTGGATTCTCCAAGGAAGAGTTATGCGAAATCTCCCACAGTGACCTGATTATAGACTAGTTTAGTAGAGCGAACTTGTACGACGTGCCACGAGTCACTGCTTTATCCTTTGGCTCTGAAAAATATATACAAGAAACTACAATCCGTCCTCTTTCTGCATCTTCTTACGAAATTTCAATCCAATGCTCAGGGAAAAAGTTATGATGATTTTCCCCAGGTCACCTGTTTGGAATGTAATTCAGGAGTCTGCAATAACACCAACTTCCTCAGCTCATATCTTTGCAAATATAGTGTAAAAAGCTCTAAAATTCGGACCCGAGATTCAGTGCGATGTCTTCTCAATTGGGTTTTTTTTTTAGCTTCTAAAACATCAAAGAAAAAAAGTTATAGCGAAAATGCCACGATGACCTGTTTGGAGCAGCGAAACCCTAGAATCCAAAGCTCTGATTCCAAATGTTATGAAACCAACTCAAGAAAAGATAGAAAAGATAGATCAACGCCTTAGAATTCAGCCTCTTCGAGGGGGCAACCTCCTTTACATTACATAAATGAACAATTCTTCAATGATTCAAATGACAAAACCTCCTTTCTATATATAGGAGTCTAAGGAGTCACAATATAACCCAGCCGACTTAACAATAATAATATAAAGCCACAAAAATAACAATAGAGGGATTCTATGGAGCACAGTAATAACAATATGGGGGCAATAGGGGCACAACAATATTAATAAGGGGTATAACTACAATAGTAATGGGGTAATCACTAGTATTATAGGGACCCAACAAAAACTCATACCATTGGAAACATTGTGTCCCTTTCTCTGAATGGGAAGAATCAATTAGATGATTCTTTTAGAGAAAATGGCAATGAAAGAGCACATGGAAAAAGAATTCTAGAAGTGGAGGGTGGACACATTCAATGTGAGAGATCTAATCTGCATTATGTTCATTGAGGTAGAAATGGACATGATGCAATGACATGTAGAATCCCTTTGGGGAAGATCAAGGGAAAGCAAGATCATGAATAACATAAAGGTAATATCAAACCCTATGAAAGGTATACCACCTAAATACAATCATTGCATTGTTTACCATTGCAATATTGGAGTAATCAAATATTTATTTCACACTTCATTTGATTTTTGGGGAGATTCATGGTTGCTTGACATAGGTGCAACATGCCATATGACCTTCCAAAGAGACCTATTTGAACAATATAGATGATATATTTTATTTTTCATATAAATCAAGTTTCAAACCTTTAGGATTTGGTACCATTAAGCTTAAATTATCTAGATTCCTAGATTTTCTTTTGCAAGATGTGCCCTATATTCCAAATTTATGAAGGAATTCGTTGTCCCTTGTGCACATCAAATAGCAAGGCCATTCCAATCATATATTTGATGAAAATTTTGAAATAAGGAAGGCTTTTGACAAATTTATTTTCATGACTAGAGTGGAGTATGAACAAATTTGACATACCTCTCTCACTATAATGAAGGTACATTTCCATATAATCTTCTATGGAATGTTATATTTGAACATACTAATCAAGATATCATTGGTTTATTGAAAACGGATGGTGTTTCTGGTTTTTCCACTATTCGTAGAGAATTGAAACAATGTGATGATTGCAAACTTGGAAAACACAACAAAGAACCCTTCCATGAATCCACTTCTAGAGAATGTCAAAAAATTGAATTGATACATTATTGTTTGTTGTGGCCCCGATGTTGTTACATCTACTACTGGAAATAAACATATCATTTTTTTACTGATGATTACACTAGGATGTGTCTATTGTACTTGTTAAAAGATAAATCACAAATTTCCTAACTTTTAAAAACTTTCATGTATGTATCCAAAATGAAGCATATTCACATATTGGCTCTCTTCATATTAATAGTGGAGGAGAATATACACCTAATAAATTTGAAAATTATCTTCACTAACACAAGATTCAACATCAAACTATAATTCCACACAATCCTCATCATACTAGCATTGTTGAAAGAATGAACATGACTAGTATAAACACGGTTTGTTCCATGATTTAAAAAAAAAATGCAAATTTGATGGTTTGGGATCATGGAAAATTTTAGGGGCTAATGTACGCCCAGTGGGCTAATTTTCCATGACTTTTCCACAAAAACTATTCGCCAATTTCCAATTTTTATAAAAGACAATTTGCCCAAATTTTAGAATATAAAATTATTTTACCTTAAAAATCGCCAACATTATATAGAGACTATATATAAAATCATTATAAATTTAAATAGTTATATATATATAGATATAGATATAGATATAGATATATATATATATATATATATATATATATATATATATATATATATCAATATATATCTTATAGTTTTCATATTAGGGATTAGTGAGATTCGCCAATGTTTTTAAACTTCAAGAAAAATTTCCATCCTTAAAATTTTCCTTGTTTGGGATGATGCAGTTCTATGTGCAATATATGTGAAAAAAAATGTCGATCTCATGCTCTTGGAAAAAATACTCCATACGAAATATGGCATGGCTATATTCTTTTGGTTAGGCATCTCAAGGTCTTTGGTTCACATATTATGCCTTGATTCCTAATCAACAAAGAAACAAGCTTGATGCAAGGAGTCCGAAGTGCATCTTCTTGAGGAACTGAAATATGACCAAGGCACATCATATTTATGACGATGCATATAAGAAGACCAATCTTTCCCGCAATTAAATGTTTCTTGAATCTTCCAAAAATTTCAAACAATTTGAGTAACAGCTTGATCATCTAAATAGATTTGATGTAAATACATATCATGAATTTGATAATGAGATTCCACATCTTGAAAGGGGTATCCCTTTCTTGGATCAATCTCTAAAATATTATTTTAAAGCACTATTTCCCCCTCACCCATGAAGTTTCAACCACTTCATTAGAACACAAAGATCCATTGTATGATGTGATTGGCAAGATTGAAAGGATAAACATTGATGGAAATGCAAGAAACATCTTAATCTATGGGGCAATTTGGACAATCTAAAAGAGGTCCAAATTTGTACTATCTAATATATGAAGGAAACTAAGCCTTGACATCCTTGATGATTTCCTTGTTGTTTGCAATCAAAAAAACATCATCAAAATGAAAAGTCAGATAAATAAAATGATCACCAACGTGGTTAGAATACACACAATAATTATATTTATTTCTTGAGAAAACAAATCCAAATATGTATTATTAAACTTTTGATACCATATTCTTGGTTATTGTTATAGTCCATATAGGGACTTCTTCAACTTGCCAACCAATTTCTTTCCCTTCATTGCAAATTTTTTTTCTTATTTAATATACATTTCTTCTTCAAGATCTTCAATAGGATACTATCATCACATCCATTTGATCCACTTTAATATCAAAAGAAATAGAAATAGAGAAAATAAATATAACACAAGGTAATTTTTCCATAGGAGAAAATGATCTCAGAAAACTCAATTCTCCCCACTTGGAAATATCCCTTTGATACTAGGAAATATGTGTACATGCCCACCTTATCTTGTGCATTCAACTTCATCTTAAAGACCCATTTTATACCAATAGGTTTTCTTCTAACTAACAAATCAAATAGATCCCAAGTCACAATTTTAATCTAAGACATCCATTTCTTCAACCACCCCCTTCTTCTAGAGTCTACTATCTTGTAAAACCACTACCTTCCTAATATTTATAGTATCATTATCAGTAATGGAAATAAAAATAGAATGAAAAACAAGTGGGAGATACTTCTTTTGTTCCTTCTATCTCAAAATCAATCTTTTCAAGTTTTGAGTCTGAGATTCTTCCTCTTCTAGTACATCTTATTTTGTTGAGTTGGATTCTTCACCTTCCAACTCAAACTCTATTATCTCTGATTTTGGATTTCCTACTTGGGAACAACTTTAACATCTCTAATTAATACAAATCAACTATAAATAATATTCTTTATTATTGGGTTCCAAATTTTATAACCTTTTATACCATATTTATGAACCAATAAATATACGTTTTTTTATCTTTATTGTCCATCTTACTCCTATTTTCCATTTGAAAGAGCAAATAAGAATTATAAAAGAAAATAAAAAAAATTTAATATGTTTAAGTGTGGGGTTTTACTACTCCATTCCTCGTGCAATGGTTTATCTACCAATGTTGATATTAATGATCAATTTACTAGGTAACATGCAGTACCCAATGCCTCTACCCAAAATTCATGTGATAACCCATCACCATTGAGCATATAATTGCCTTTTCCATCACAATCATGTTCATTCCTTTTGTATCTCCATTTTGTTGGGATGTGTATGGAGTAGTCTTTTTCCTTGATATAAAATTCTTTTTACAAAATCCATGAACTCATTTAATAAAAATCACCACCATTTTTCCTCAACACCTTTATTTTCTTCTCTTTATGGTTCTCTATGAGAGCCTCAAACTCTTTATATTTACCAAATTTCTAAAATTTCCTTAAGAGGAAATAGACCCATGTGTTACTTGAGATATCATTTATGAATGAAATAGTACATAAACTTGGCATTGATTCTTCTGGTGAGGTTGGATATTCCCAATACTAGCTTCTTATGTTCTCCTCAGTCCTTTGTCCTATCATTGGTTTCATTTTGTTGTCTCTCATTCATCCATCTTGAATTGGGAGAAGGAATTGTCTCAGTCTACTGTTATAGAAACAATTACAAGAATTGGTAAATAATGGTAGGTCATGGAAATTTTGAACATTATGTCCAAATATGAGACCTCTAATTTGCAAAGAACTCACTAAATTTGTGAACATCATGTCACTAAAATCTAGAAAAAGATTCTCCAACAATCGAATGTCCACTCAAATTGAAGATAATAGTTCAAGGGACTTGTAAATAACCAAGACCTTCGCTCATAAAAGAAAGAAAATTAAGAAGCTTACATGGATAACACTCATACTTCTTGATTGTGACTTTTAATGTGTTCATTGTTTCTATTTGAATTGTGGTGAAAAATGAGGAAGTTCAAGAAGATCAAGGCAATGCAGAGATGGGAATTGTAGATAGAAATCCCAACCTTCATTATGACATCAAAGAAGAAGCCCTTAATGAGCATGACTTCAAAAAGGCTCAAGTTTTTAATTTTCTGAAAAGTAGTATTTTTGTTAGCTCGATATGTTAGGAAATACTACAAGTGGTTGTAATTGTTTATCATTAGGATAACAAGAACATATTAATTAATAAGTAGCAATTTTGAAATCTTAGATCTCTTTGAAGTACTAGTTTTATAGCTATTATTCTATGCTTTGTCTTAACTTGTTGTATGATATGAACATAACAAGCTTTTAATACAAAAGAAAGTCATTTTGTTCATTGTTTTTTTAACTCAGTGAATGTTTGAATGGTCATCATCAATTTTATTTGGCCTACAAAATCACTCTTTGTTGATTTGAGGATTATTCTCATCAAGTTTCATCTTACCAAGTGCAATGAATAGAGAATGGATCTATAGGTTTTAACCCTGTACAAAAATTACCTCCATACGAATTCTAAAACACAGAAAAATAAACAATGCGAGAGCATAACACATAAAACACATACACAGAGATTTTCCCACTGGATCCCAAAACCAGGACTACCAACTTGATTTTTCATTATGTTCCTTTCAATGTTATAATACATATTTATACATGTCGAAGCATCCAATACCATGGACCGAAAACCATCGCATCCAATACCATGGACCGAAAACCATCGCGTCCAATACCATGGATCGAAAAACCATCGCGTCCAAAAAACATGTGCAAAAATCATGCACAAAACCATAGGTGGGTCCGCCCAACCTAACATAGGGTCCAAAATCAAAATTTTCTGGGGCACTGCCCCGGACCCCATAAAGTGGGGTTACGGGTACCCCTCAAACCCCCTGTTAACTACGTGGAAAGAATATAACATAACCCAACATTCTCCCACTTGTTGTTTTCTTTCCACAGGAGGCCACAGGAGAGCTTAGTCATTTTTCCAGCCCTGAAACACCCATTGTTTCTCTACACTAGGAGTACTTCTCAGAGCTCACAGATTTTGTCAATGCATCTGCAGTATTCTTCAAAGTGTCCAACTTTACCAGCAACACCTTTTTGTCTTCTATCATATCCCTCACAAAGTGATACTGAACATCAATGTGCTTTGTCTTTGAACGATATGCAGGGTTCTTTGCCAATAAAATTGCACTTTTGTTGTCACAGTCTATCCTCACAGCTTCCTGTACTAACCCCATACTTGAACACAATCTCTGCAACCAAACTGCTTCCTTTCTTGCATGAGTGGTTGCCATGTATTCTACCTCTGTAGTTGATAGTGCCACTACAGATTGTTTCTTACTCATCCAATTGACTGCACCTCCAAATAGGTTAAACACATACCCACTTGTAGATCTTCTCTGATCCAGATCTCTAGCCCAGTGTGCATCAACAAAGCCACGAATATCCAACACTCTGTCTAATCCTAGGTAGTCTTCCTTGGTAGCACAAACCATAATCACTAGTACCACAAAAATACCTGAAAACCCACTTCACTGCTGTCCAATGCTCCTTTCCTCGTTTTGACATAAACCTGCTCAATACTCCCACTACATGTGCAATGTCTGGTCTAATACAAACCATTGCATACATCAGGCTACTGACTGCACTTGCATATGGAACACGGGACATATCCTCTTCCTCTTCTTGTGTCTTGGGAAACTGTTCAGCAAATAACTTTACACCTACAGGAATAGGAACCTTCACTGGTTTACTATCCTGCATATTAAACCTCTGCAATATTGTCTCGACATACTTTCTCTGGTTTAACCAAAGATTCCTCTTTTCGCGATCTCTTTTAATTTCCATGCCCAAAATATAGTTTGCAGCACCAATATCTTTCATGTCAAATTTGGAGGACAATTGGGTCTTCAAATCCTGGATAATTTCTTTGTCATTTCCAACCAGCAACATATCATCCACATACAAGACCAAATAAATAACACGGTCACCAATTAATTTAAAATACACACAATGATATGCTTTGCTTCTCGTGAAGCTAAGTCCCCGTATAAATGTATCAAATTTCTGATACTACATCCTTGGTGACTGTTTTAACCCATACAGAGACTTCTTTAACTTGCATACTAGTTCTTTCTTACCCTTCACCATAAAGCCTTCAGGTTGTTTCATGTAGATCTCCTCTTCCAGATCCCCGTGAAGAAATTTTGTCTTCACGTCCATCTATTCTACCTCAAAATCAAAAGCAGCAGCAACAGATAAAAGTAATCTAATAGAAGTTACCTTGGCAATAGGAGAAAAAATATCACCAAAATCGATTCCCGGCACCTGAGAATAACCTTTTGCTACTAACCGAGCTTTGTATTTCTCCACTTTTCCTTCTGCATTTGTCTTCATTTTCAACACCCATTTGCTGCCAATGGGTTTCCTTCCAGCCGGAAACTCCACCAGATCCCAAGCCTCATTTTTGTGCAAAGATGCCATTTCATCAACCATGGCCTCTTTCCAGAGTTTTCCATCCTCTAAATCCACTGCTTCCTTCACAATTCTGGGATCATCATCAGTAATAGATAAAGCAAAATTTTAACAGAATGCAGATGGACTATACCTTTCTGGATGCCTTCTTTCTCGAACTGATCTTCTTACACTCAGATTTTGTGGCTCTTCAGCTTCTGATTCCTCCTCTGTTGTAGAGTCTGATTCTTCCTCCTTTAGCTCAAACTCTATCTTCTCAGGTTCCTTTAGTTGGACTTCATGTTTAATAACATCTTTCACCTCTCTGAACACCACATCTCGGTTGTACACAACCTTCCTTGTTACTGGGTTCCAAAGCTTATAACCCTCCAAACCATCCTTATACCCAATAAAGATGCACTTTTCAGATTTACTATCCAACTTGGTTCGTTTCTCCTTTTGAACATGTACATATGCATCACATCCAAATACCCTCAGATGTGAAAGAGAGGGTTTCTTACCAGTCCATACCTCTTGTGGAGTTTTATAATCCAACGCTGATGAAGGTGACCTGTTGACTAGGTAACATGCAGTATCCACCGTCTCTGCCCAAAATTCTTGTCCTAACCCTGCACCACTGAGCATGCTTCTTGCCCTTTCCATCAATGTCTTATTCATCTTTTTGCAACTCCATTTTGCTGAGGTGTATATGGAGTAGTCTTCTGCCGTGTTATACCACACTTCTTACAGAATTCTTCAAATTCCTTATTGCAAAACTCTCCACCATTATCTGTCCTTAGCACCTTTATCTTCTTCTCTGTCTGGTTTTCCACAAGAGCCTTGAATTCTTTAAACCTGTCAAACACTTCAGATTTCTTCTTAAGGAAATATATCCATGTATTCCTCGAGAAGTCATCTATAAATGATACATAGTACATAGACTTACCAGTGATGGAACCTTCACAAGTCCAAACACATCA
Source organism: Pinus tabuliformis (assembly GCA_031772625.1). NCBI lineage: Eukaryota > Viridiplantae > Streptophyta > Pinopsida > Pinales > Pinaceae > Pinus > Pinus tabuliformis. The sequence continues at coordinate 822,537,341 of CM062818.1, read as the reverse complement.
CTATGCACAAGCTTTAATATCTGTTTCGCCCTCTTATTTCCAAAGGGGAAACTCACCCGATTCTGCTTCCCATATACAAAATTTTCACAGAAATCAAAATCCAGAGAGCTATTACTCATACCTTCTACCATACCTTTACCATGAATTATTCGAAGGCCCTTCTCTAGAGACGACTAGATTTTCTACTCCACTTTCAGGAACCACAGAACTATTGCACCCATCAACAACAGTGCTACCTTGTAACTTGTACAGAGTTCCAGTCCAAACTTCCTGCATCAATACCAGTGCTCCCCTAACCATCTTTCAAGTATCCTTCTCGAACACTGTTTTTAAACCTGCATCATCCATCTTGCTTACAGAAATCAGATTTCTTGCCAATGCAGGAATATGTATAACACCCGGAAGTGTTCTAACCCTTCCACCTTGAAACTTCAACTTTACTTCTCCACGACCAATGATTCTAGCCTTCCTGTCATCCCCCAAGAAGACATCACCACCATCATATTTCTCATACTCGCAAAACCACTCTCTATGGGGAGTGAAGTGAAAGGATGCACCTCAGTCAATCAACCATGCCTCATGATCTACATGTGTACTTGAAGAAGCCAAGTACACATCCCCACCTTCATCTGAGGTGGTTTTCACTTCTATAGAAGGAGCATCATCAGATCCCTTTCCTTTATCAAGAGCTTTAGATTTACAGTCCCTTTTGAAGTGCCCTTCCTTTCCACATTTCCAGCACACCACCTTTGCAGGTTTTTCTGGAGATTTAGATCTCCCTCTAGATTTAGATCTCCCACTCGATGACTTATTTTTGTTTCTATTCTGGGACCGTCCTCATACAGACAAGGCATCACCATTCTGGCTCTCCATATTTTTCCGTCTCATCTCCTCTGTCAGCAAGGATGAGACTATTTCATCAAAATGCAAGGCAGTTGCATTGCTACCTATTGCAATAACCAAACTATCCCACGAATCTGGTAGAGAACACAACAAACTGATGCACTTATCTTCATGTGAAATTTTAATATCAGCAGATGCTAACTGACTTACCACAGTATTAAACGCATTCAGATGGTCTGTCACCAAGTCTCCATCTTTCATCCTCAGGTTATACATCTTTTTCTGCAGGAACAGTTTATTCACCAGAGACTTAGATTGGTACAAAGTCCCTAACTTGTTCCACAAAGCCTTTGCCGTAGCTTCCCCTAATACATTCAACAATACTGAATCTGAGACACACAATCGTAGATCCAACTTCTTCCATTCTTCATCAATCACTCCTGTTGGTTTAGTACCTGGATCTACTGCGATTGACTGATCTTTGTCCACCAACAAATCCTCCATCTTGAGTTTCCACAACTCAAATCTCTGACCATTAAATTTCTCGATCTCTATCTTTCCACCACTCGCCATCTCCTTTCACCACCAGAATCGATCTCGCGGATCTCCCACTGAACAGGGTCTACCACAAGCCCAAGCAAAACCCCTCAGCAACAAAGGCATCCCCTTGAAGCCAAAAATAGCTCTGATACCAAATGTATGTTTTAACCCCGTACAGAAATTACCTGCATACGAATTCTAAAACATAGAAAAATAAACAATGCAAGAGCATAACACATAAAACACATATACACAGAGATTTTCCCACTGGATCCCAAAACCGGGACTACCAGCTTGATTTTTCATTACGTTCCTTTCAATGTTATAATACATATTTATACATGCCGAAGCATCCAATACCATGGACCAAAAACCATCACATCCAATACCGTGGACCGAAAACCATCAAGTCCAATAGGTGGGTCCACTCAACCTAACATAAGGTCCAAAATCAAAATTTTCTGGGGCGCTGCCCCAAACCCCATAAAGTGGGGTTACGGGTACCCCTCAAACCCCCTGTTAACTACGTGGAAAGAGTATAACACAACCCAACAGGATCTTCTTAAGAAACTTTCTTATACGAGTCCCACAGATAGGTTTCTCAAAATTTACAAATGTGTTTGTGATATGAAGGAGGATAAAATGTGATTGATGATTCATTCAACTTATAGAGTTTGGATTATTTTCTAGCTAATTTTTAACAAAAAATAGTTGAACAACAAAATAATAATGCATATTAACGATATTATACATATAAACATAAACAATTTAAGACCATTTAAGAAGGACACAATGCACTTAGATAAATATAATTTCAAAACCCATCCTTATTTTGTTAATTTTAATTACAATATCTTGGAACAATTCACATCTTTCCCTTTTAAAAAAAAATCTTCTTAACCCATTTTAATTACTTTCTCTTTTTTGAAAAGCTATTGCAATTGAAATAAAAATATCATCCCTATTTAGATAATGATATTATTAAATTCATGTGTAGCGAATTCACACAAAGAGTTCATTTATTCACATTTTTTAACTCTCAATTACATAACAAAATAATGTATGTCATATGTGAGAAGCTATTGAACCAAAATTATTAAGAAATTTATTTTAAATTCAAATGTTGGATGGGCTTGTAAGAATAATATCTTAAACCTTACATGATTTGACATTAAAATTTTCTACATCAAAATTAATATATCTTAACAAAATTAGAAATTAAAAGAAATAGGTCCATTTCTTTACAAATGTTTTTTATCTTGTTACAGGAAAGAAAAAATGTCCAAAATGCATAGATGGGAACTTATGCTAATGTGTAGCCTTCTAAAGTTATGAATAAAGTTTTCTTTAAAATTTTCATGTAAGAGGATACTCTCAGTTGATTTGTGGTATCATGGGTAGAACGATTCCATTAAAGACAATGACACTTACAAATCCATTAATATTGTTGTGCTCTAGATTATCCATGATTTTAACCCTCCTATATAGATGCTTAGCTCCACAAAGATATTTTAATTTTATTTTAATTCACCGTAATGTCACATTATTAAATTCATCTTCATAATTATATAGAGAAATATGGACATATTATTTGTTAAGTTCCATTTCTATTATTTGAAATAATTTTAATATAGACTATAATACAAATTGAATCAAAGAAAGGATATATATATATATATATATAGATATATATATATATATATATATATATATATATATATATATATATATATATATATATATATATATATATAGATATCAAATTGTAACACTTTGTATTCATTATAAAAAAATATATATTACATGGCTTTTATTTCCAAATCACCCGAGTATAACTTAAAGAACTAAAAGATCTTGAATACTCACATAAAATAAATCCATAGTCCTCTAATCATTAGCATACAATAACACGGACCTTCCATAGGTCATTTTCCAACCAGTTGCATCACTGAGACATAACCCAAATGAGAACAAAACATGAGGATAACACTAACCAAGTTGCTCATATCTAAGAACACGAGACTTAAAATATGAATATCACGCAACTAAAATCTAAATAGCAACCAAGTCCTGACATCTCCAATTCTTCATTAAAATTGCAACAATACTATATATGTTCCCAGAATAGGAGTTATACATAATACCAACCATGCCCTTACACTTTAAAACCAACAATAAGTAGCTATAACACACCTAGAACATAACAGAACTTTGTAGGCCACAGAACACCCTTGTTTAGCAAAAATTTCAGTGCCAAGAGATTCCTCACGCGTTTGGAACAAAACAAGCACCAAAAGGAAACAACAGAGCCATAATATTTCTCAAGACAATATATGCCCAAAGACAAATATAGAAACACCATCCCAGGACACCTACCACAAAGGAGCCCAGCACATATACAAAACCAATTACAGGAGTGACACTATTGAATTTAGTGTATGTGGACCGTAAAATGATCTAGAGATGGATAATTAAACAAAGTTTCTTCCATCTTAAAACACTGAAGAAGAAAAGCACTAAATTGGAGTCGCAAGTAACTTCCAGACACTTCGTTGAAAGCCATGGTTGCATCATAGCAAAACACAACCCTGAGGTCATCTAATAACTCAAGCTCATCCATAAGTTTGCAGGAAGAACAATAAAACCAACTATGACATTGTGATATCCAAAAAATGGAAAAAGAGACGAGATAACTTACCCCATAATAATTAATATTTTCAAAGGAAAACATAATCAAGTATAATAAACTTTTGAGCCAAAAGATGATGAGAACCACCATGAAGAGTCCGTACTTGAAGAATGTTTCACCAAAAATTATGACAAAATGACATGAAACCCACCATCTTTAGTCATTATCAGAGGATATTATAGTCGATTCTTGAGCACCGTCATCAAGAGGATATGTGAGATCACCAAAGGCAGAATCACTTATTGAAACAATTTCCACACACACCAAATGAGAATCCACATTATCTAAGCAGAACCTTTGGTTTTAAAGCATGTGTTTAATTTCAATGAAGAGAATACATCGTAATTCTCCACTTTCTTATACTTGGAAATCAAATGTAATAGGGTAGCCATCTATTGTTGTAAAGCCAAAGAATTCATAAATTGAAGTCACCTCTTCCTGATTCTATGAGGATCAGGAACCCATTTCATATCCTCCCCCACCAACTCAAAATCAAAGTGATAAGGTTGGTCTTCTACCTCTTTGCATTCTAAAAATAGGGCTTCCTTCCTCACCTCTAGAGGAATAACATCAAATAAGGTAGCGACAAAGTCATAGGAAAAAATATGAACTCTTTTGTACCTAACATTTCCGCCACCACCTATCCTATTAATCATTCTCTATCTAAGAGGCATGAGCACAACTGCAAAGGAACTTTGGGGACAGACACTGAAAGAACCTCTACCAGAGAAGAAGGAAAAGGGACGAAACACAGAGCCTTGAGCACCCAAACTAAACGCTACCAAATCATCCCCCAATTTCCACACGACAAGAGAAAATTCTAGTAAATTCTCAAGCTCACCACATCGCAGAGACATAACACATTAGATTTCACAAAACCATAGAAAGCAATGAAAAATCCTTTTCCACAGATGTAGGACTAAGAAACAATTGCAATACCCAGAGCACACATCACCACCAACAAACACCAAACTCATAATAATTTGACAGGATTGCAATTGAGCAAACTTTCTAGGACCCGGAGTGATAGACTCAAATCACTTCCGAGATAGAGGACAAAAGAATCGCAATATTACCTAATTAATAACACACACTTCTATTGATTGAGAAATCACCCTCTAAAATCCTTGCAAACACAACAAAAAAACAAGCTTACCATAATAGTGACTCAAGACCAACAATAAAAAATTGAAATCTGTGGCAAACGCCATTGAACTCAGTAGACCAACAAGAGTGAAAAGGCCACACTCCAGAAGAGAGAGGAGCCAAACATCACCTTCTAAAATGAAATCGATATTAAAAAAAATAAATGAGTAAAAATATTAAAATATGATATTTTAAAATGCAATCCCACTTTCATAATACATGGGTTGTTATAAATCTCAAACGACTATCGTGACCAATAAATATTTTTATTTTGAAATGCAATCCCACCCTCATAGTACATGGATTGTTACAGATCTAAAACAGCTATTGTGACCAATAAATATTTTTTTTACGGTTGTATTTCTCTTTTCTATCACAATTGCATAATCAGTTAATAAGAAAACCAACTTAGATCCATCTAACACTGGAACTATCATGAGCTGAGATAACTACAAGGAAAATACCCTCTAGTGGAGCTTTTTGCGGAAGCCCCTATAAAAATAGCCGAAAAGTATGTTTGTAGCAGAGGTCACTAGAAGAGTTTGGCGAGAAGATGTTTTAGCACTTGATTTTTTAACAGTGTGTCTATAATACACAAACACACCGATACTTAATAAAGCATGGTGCTCCATGGCACATTTTGTTTTAATAAAAAAATAACATTGCGATAAGTAGAAAAGTGCATCAGTGCGTATACTACTCGATAACACTCGAAAAGGGTTAAATTTACAAAATAGTGGTCGTAAAATTTATTTTTCCTAATCCGATACTATATTGTGACGACGACTTGGTGCTAAACCGGTACACTAACACGTCGGTGTGTACACAGTGTAACACACCATTGTGGAGTTTTTAACTTAAAAATAATGGTGTGCCTATTAGACTATATGCACCAGTGCGGTTAATTGAACTAAAAGCCCTAGTGCTTAGTAGAGAGTGATGCACCATTGAAGTGTTATTTTTAATACAAGTAATAACAATGGTGTGCCACCTATTGTAGCATTTTTTGGTTTTGATAAGATAGAATAAAATAGTCAAAAAAAAAAAAAAAAAATATTTGAAAAAATGTTAAGTTAGGATATGGACATAACAATATTGAATAAAATGTTTTTGAAAATATCTTGATGATGATGTCCATATCAAAGAAAATGTTAGGTTAGATGTCCTAAAAAAATCAAGACAAAAACAAAATGTTAGGTTAGAAGGAAAAGAAAACAAATAAACTCTAAAAGTGAGCAAGTCTAAATGGCATTACTATTTTTTCTACAAAATAATGGTTGTGTGCAGCTTGTCATAAATGCCACAACCCACAACGGTCAAATAGTTTAATCTTGACCGCTTGATGCTTTAAATTTGATGTTATAATTAGAGAATAAAGGTCTGGCCAAACTATTTAATCTTGGCAGATCAGTAGTTAGGTAGAGAATAATAAGGTGCTCATCAGTTTAATCTGAGCCCTTGGATGTTATAAGGTTAAAATTAGATAGTTTGCTTTTTAAAAAATAAAAAGAAAGAAAAAGGGTTTGCTATCTTAAATGCACCCATTAAGTGAAGAAAAAAATGTTAAAATAAGCAAAGGGTAAATAGAAGAAAGGTTGCAGAAGTATGATAATTCATTAGACAAGATGTACATTTATCATGTTTTACCATATGTATCATGATGCAATTACACAAAGCAAATGAAGGTCTACAAGATCAATTAATTAACTTCCCTCATCTCCATTCATCCCTATATTTACTAATTTCCCCTTCCCACCTTCATACAGTTGATATTCATTCATTTTCCATAAAAAACCCCTTTTCCTAAGGTTAAAATCCTTTTTCCCTAGGAAAAGTGAAAACCCTATGTAAAATCCCCTTTTACCCAAAAAAACCACAAAAAGATGTTTAGCCTAAGTATTAATGTATATATGTGAAAGGCAAATAACTCATGAAAAAGAATTATACTTAGTGTATTTCCCCTTTCTGCTCATGTTTCATATTAACGCTAACTAATAGTATTAAACCCCTAAAAGTTCCCTTTCCTATATATTATTAACTCCCTTTACTAAATATCCCGAAACCATAAATTTTATTATAAAAATTTGTATTCCATAAAATATCGCATAGCGTCGGATCGCAAACCTTTCAACATGCATGCCCTCTCCTCTGCATTGTGATATGGGATGCGCGATGGACCCAGACCCGACGCATATATATTTCATAATTCATCGCCCATTTTACATCTTCCCTTATCGCAAGTCCAAGCCGAAACATACACACTCTGCCATTGCGATCTTCGATATGCGATGGGAACCCAGACCTGACGCAGTATTATCCATGATTTATTTTCCACATCGTGTCCAGCCCCTATCGCATTCCTTTGCAATGGGATTTCCTTTGATAAACTGCGATTGCGATATGCAATGAACCCAAACCCGACGCCATTTATCCGCCCGAACTCATACTATTTCAAGTCCGCCATACCATGTTTTGCAAAGGATTTCTTTGTTAAAAGGTTTTTATGATTTAAATGGAGAACCAACCTAAACTTCTATTTAACCATAAAACCCCACTAATCTCAGTTTTTAACTCATAATAAAGCCATACCGACATGATTAATTGTTGGGCCCCTCCGTTGCTCTTTCCTCTTACCTCCACACTGCTCTTTCGCTCCACCACTTTGTGATCAAATACATTCAAATCCAATGACCCTCAGTGATTGCGGGTTGGCTATATGTTTGATCATTACCTGCTCGAAAAAACAGTATTCCACTGACATCTCATTGCTATGTGTCAGGCTCAGATTATATCGGGTGACCCCTCCCAAAACCGCTCACGCCTCATAAATGGTGCGATGAAAACAAAAACCACCTCCCGCATAACGACAAAATGGTCACTGTTCACTTTGTGCCATATTTCGAAAAGTAAATTGTTTTTCTGTTTAAACGTAAAAATCACCATTTTGCTTTGTTTTGCCAGTTTACATAGTGAAACCTCCATAAGCCTCTACAACCAATAAAACCATTGTTTTACCTTCCGATATGCTTTGGACTCCTTCCAATATCCTTTCGAGCTCAACAAAGCCATTAATGACCTTCTCTGTCACTTATGTTTTTCTTAACAATTTCTGTGTTTTGCAGGTAAAAACTCTTGTTCCAGGCTTACAAAGAAAAAAGCCTACATATAGTTAGAAGGCAAATATGAAGATCATATCAAATCACTTTACCCTGTAACATAAAACCTAAAACGATTTATTATTGAAAAACACAGTAAAAAACTGAAATGCACAGTATAGGTAAAAGGAACACAGTAAAGGCTACTCAGCAGGGTCAAAGGATATTCACAGAGTTTAAAGAGTATCAGATGAAAGATCAAATGAAGGAATCAACCAGCGTAAAGGATACAAACAATCAAGCATCTTAAAGGGCAAAATATCAAACAAAAAAGCCATCACAACCTGAATAAAAGGGACAACAAGAAGTAGTTAAATAGTTGCCCCTATCTTCTTGTATGAAGATCTTTCCTTTCCGAGAATAAATCTTAATTAGTTTTATGATATTTTCTTAGTTTCATTATTGTATATATAACTCTCTTCTCGAGTTATTAAGGGTTCAAGGTTCATTTTTCATTGCTTGTTAAGTCGTGACTGTTCATTCTACTTTGAACTTGGTTGCACCTTTGAAGGAAGATTTTCTAGAAACTTGATGTACTCAATCTTTGTAGAACCTTAATACAAAGGAGAGGATTCTGAATTTGGTTTTACACAGTTTGTGTTATCTTGTAAGTTTTTCTAGTTATTAATCATTATGTTTTTCTTCATATGATTATGACTTATAGAGATATCTGGGTAGGAATAATTGTGTCTCAATTTATTCCTATAAACTCCTGAAGTGATCATCTAGTAAGAGAATGGATTAATGAACTGTCTATTTAGCTAATACCCTCTAATCAATAAATCATCAGTGTCTTTTGTAAGCTTAAGTATATTGCCTTGAATCTTTGGAACGTAGTTTAGAAGGTTTTCATACTTATGATTATTCTATTTTACAGTCTGGAAACTGTGATAATCATATTATTTTATGTCTTCTTCTCACCACTATTTGATCTATATCACTGTGTAAAGCTTTATACCAACCCTTTGCTGAGATATTAATATTATCCAAAGGATTAAGTACTTCAATTCTACAACCGTCTTCATTCATTGGTCTTCCAGAACTAAAACCAAAAACCCCAAAACAATTATTTTAGATGCTCTGGCATTGGTAGTTGACCTACTACTATATCAGAGGTACAACACCACCTATATATGATGCATCAATCCTTACACTACTCAATAGCACTAGACAAAGATTAAATTTAAAAAAGGTCGGTCCTACAATTGTTTTCACAATACCAGTGCTATATTCCCACAAAGCATCAGTGTTGTTCATGTATTGAAATTCCCTGATGCGTACTTAACAAGTGCACTATTATATGGTTTTTTATTTAAAAAAAAAAAATTTGGTGCTCTAGCACTCTACAATAGCAGAACTATTTAGAAGATCAGAAGTTGAAAGGTATGATGATTCACTCAAAAATCTGCATAGTAAATTTTTTTAATTTTATTATTGATTTTACTAATAATTTTTTTTACAATTTTTGTTAGGGTTTAATTAAAATACAAATCATATGCTATAGAGACATACATTGAGCATTACGGAGCAACAAAATATTTTGGAACCGCAGAAAGATCAGAATTTGAAAGGTATGGTGATTCACTCAAAATCTTGTATAGAAAAAAAAAAAAAATTCACTGTTAAATTTTTTTACAAATTTTGTTAGATTTATCCAAAATTTAGAAAAAAATAAATAAATAACCCCATATAACAAAAAATTTACTACAAATTTTACTAAAAAATTTTAAGATCTCTATTCTTATTTAGATTTAATTAAAAAAAAAAAACAAAACACAAAAACAAAACACAAAAAAGATCAATACTTACCTTAAACCCTTGCTTCTTCTTGCTTATGTGACCCATACACCTTCTCAATATAAAAAACCCAATATGAACCTAATCTGTCTACCACACCTTCAAGATATGCAAGATATATCTCCCTTGACCAAGGAATATTTCCCCATCTGTCTACCACACCTTGAGTCTTAGAAAATAGTGCATCAACCCCAAGTCCTTCATTTTAAAATTTGTTGCTAAGTCCCTTCTTTTAGTCTTCTATGAGCCCAATACGAACCCAATACACCTCAATTTAAAAAACCCCTACTTTCACTAGATATTGTAGGTATCCATTTTTTCATTAACATTTTTTACACCCTTTACATTTTTTCATTAACTTTGAGCTCCATTTTTTATACCTGCCAAGTATAAAAACATTTACCCCCTATTATATGCTCAACATATTATGTCATTTTTTCTTGAATATATATCCCCCTGTATGAAGACATGTCGTATGGTATTTCTCCCCTAGTGAAGCCCCTATGGCAGAGGATTGGAAGGATGGCTTACAAATTAGAGTTTCCTCCATATTCACTGTACATCCATTCTTCCAAGTTTCCTACTTAAAAATGGTAACTGGTGACAAGATCCTAGTCCAAACTATTTTTCCAGAGATTAAAGAAGAATAAAAAATCATACTAGAACATAAAACAATATTTGTAACAAGGATTGGGAAGCTAAAATATTGAGCAATTTTTATTTATCTCATAAATTGGAAGTACCGCGAGTGTAAGAGGCAACATGGGAAGATGAGTTATCCATGTAGAAACATCCACAGTTAGTCAAGTGTTGAAGAGAACACTTGTTTGAAGGGGGAGGGATATGTTAAGCCCTATACAAGCCCCTTGTTTAATCCTAAATCCATGTAGTATGCCTATATATTGAATTATCACATATTTATTTTTATATTATTACGTAGGCCAGAACCTTTCATTATAATTGTATGCTTTGTCTTTTATATATACCAAGGAGACTTAGTTTGATGATATATCATTTTGTCATATACATTGTATTCATTGTAAAATGATGTTTACACCTCAAAGTGGATTGTAGTTTTTGGATTCTCATCATTTTTTAGGTGCATGGTTCATACCATTTATTACCTTTTATTTGTGTTGACACAAGAGAATGAAATAACCCAAAAACTAGAGTAGTTTTGGGAATATTAAGAAGTGGTTTTATAAATGGTACAAAATGCTTTGATGGGGTCACTATTAACATGTGTTCCTAGAGTGGTTTATGCTTTTAGGTGTAAAATATCTCATTAAGTCTATCTTAGGGAGATGACCCAATATCCACCTTAATTGTTGACTTAGTGTGAATATCCACCTTTGGATTATTACCATTGGTAAATTAATGTGGGTATGATGTAATAAATAGTTTTTAAATTCATGGCTATTTATATTTCTATTTCAAATTATAGTTATTGATTTCACTAGATCACAACCCTCATATTAATATACCCCATACTTTATATACTTTGCAAGTGCTTTGCACTTGGTTAAGCCATTGATTTTTTGGATACAAATATTAGACTCTTAGTCCCTCATTAATAAATTGGAAATTTCATTTAAAAAATAATTACAACAATTGAATCTAATTAGGGACAATGCTCCCTTTTGCATTATTAAGGATCGTAAATCAATGTGTTTTTGTGTCTTAGGTTTGAAGAAACTATGCCAATAAACTAAGCTAATATACTTCATCGAACCTTTGTTGTGCATTCATCAAAATGACATCGATAAAATGTCAAAAATTTTGCGAAATGTTCTAGTGATACTTACCATATGACTTCATTAATGAATTAGTAATGGAAACATTGCATTTGGGGTTAGTTTGGGTTACTAAGAACCTACTAAACTACACGAGTGGACCAAACTAGTAAATCCTCAATTTGAGGGCCAAAAAAGTGGAATAATGTTGAGGACCTAGGTCTTCGGATTTTTGTATACTTATAAAGGTCATTTATATTAATATTAAAATACAAAAATTGAATAGACTAAAGGAAAAAGTACAAAATCGGGTATTTGAACTTTGATATTAAAATATTCCAAGAACTCTATTGAAATGCTAATCAACATCTTAAACTAAGTTTTCCTTCTCGAAACTAAATAGGAATATTACATAGTAAATTATCTTAATATAAATAGAAAGTGATAAAAATAGTACCATATTAGAAACATAGAAATTTTGTATCACAATAAAAACAAGCAACCAATTATGGTGTGCAACTATCATGGTTGGAGTTGGGGTTGCAATGGGAGTAGGAATTTCTTGTTGTCTTGGGAGTAAATATGGAGTGGAGACCATTTGGTGTTTGAAATCCTTAATATCATGGAGGTGCCTCTTGGAAAATTGTAAAACCCCACTAATCTCAGTTTTTAACCCATAATAAAGCCATACTGCCATGATTAATTGTTGGGCCCCTCTGTTGCTCTTTCCTCTTACCTCCGCACTACTCTTTCGCTCCACCACTTTCCGATCAAATACATTCAAATCCAACAACCCTCAGCGATTTTGGGTTGGCTCTATGTCTGAGCATTACCCGCTCGAAAAAGCAGTATTCCACCGACATCCTCTTGCTATGTGTCAAGCTCAAATTATATCGGGTGACCCCTCCCAAAACCGCCTGTGCCTCATAAACGGTGCGATGAAAATCGAAACCACCTCCCGCATAACGACAAAATGGCCACTGTTCACTTTGTGCCATATTTCAAAAAGTAAATTATTTTTCTGTTTAAACGTAAAAATCACCATTTTGCTTTGTTTCGCTCGTTTACACAGTGAAACCTCCATAAGCCTCTACAACCAATAAAACCATTTTTTTACCTTCTGATATGCTCTGGACTCCTTCCAATATCCTTTTGAGCTCAACAAAGCCATTAATGACCTTCTCTGTCACCTATGTTTTTCTTAACAATTTCTATGTTTTGCAGGTAAAAACTCTTGTTCCAAGCTTACAAAGAAAAAATCCTGCATACAGTTAGAAGGAAAATATGAAGATCATATCAAATCACTTTACCCTGTAACATAAAATCTAAAACGATTTATTATTGCAAAACACAGTAAAAACCTTAAATGCACAGTAAAGGTAAAAGGAACACAGTAAAGGCTACTCAGCAGGGTCAAAGGATATTCACAGAGTTTAAAGAGTATCAGATGAAAGATCAAATGAAGGAATCAGCCAGCGTAAAGGATACAAACAATCAAGCATCTTAAAGGGCAAAATATCAAACAACAAAGCGAGCACAACCTGAATAAAAGGGACAACAAGAAGCAATTCAATAGTTGCCCCTATCTTCTTACGTGAAGATCTTTCCTTTCCAAGAATAAATCTTAATCAGTTTTAGGATATTTTCTTAGTTTCATTATTGTATATATAACTCTCTTCTCGCGTTATTAAGGGTTCAAGGTTCATTGTTCATTGCTTCTTAAGTCATGACTATTCATTCTACTTTGAACCTGGTTGCACCTTTGAAGGAAGCTTTTCTAGAAACTTGATGTACTCAGTCTTTCTAGAACCTTAATACAAAGCAAAGGATTCTGAATTTGGTTTTACACAGTTTATGTTATCTTGTAAGTTTTTCTAGTTATCAATCATTATGTTTTTCTTCATATGCTTATGACTTATAGAGATATCTAGGTAGGAATAATTGTGTCTCAATTTATTCCTATAAACTCCTGAAGTGATCATCTATTAAGAGAATGGATTAATGAACTGTCTATTTAGCTAATCCCTTCTAATCAATAAATCATCAGTGTCTTTTGTAAGCTTAAGTATATTGCCTTGAATCTTTGGAACGTAGTTTAGAAGTTTTTCATACTTATGATTATTCTGTTTTACAGTCTGGAAACTGTGATAATCATATTATTTTATGTCTTCTTCTCACCACTATTTGATCTATATCACTGTGTAAAGCTTTATACCAACCCTTTGCTAAGATATTAATATTATCCAAAGGATTAAGTATTTCAATTCTACATCTGTCTTCATTCATTGGTCTTCCAGAACTAAAACCAAAAACCCCAAAACAATTATTTTAGATGCTCTGGCATTGGTAGCTGACCTACTACTGTCTCGGAGGTACACCACCACCTATATATGATGCATCAATCCTTACACTACTCAATAGCACTAGACAAAGGTTAAATTTTAAAAAGGTCGGTCCTACAATTCTTTTCACAATATCGGTGCTATATTCCCATGAAGCATCAGTGGTGTTCATGTATTGAAATTCCCCGATGCGTGCTTAACAAGTGCACTGTTATATGGTTTTTTATTTAAAAAAAAATTGGTGCTCTAGCACTTTGAAATAGTAGAACTATTTAGAAGATCAAAAGTTCAAAGGTATGATGATTCACTCAAAAATCTGCATAGTAAAAATTTTTAATTTTATTGTTGATTTTACTAATAATTTTTTTTACAATTTTTGTTAGGGTTTAATTAAAATACAGATCATATGTTATAGAGACATACATCGAGAATTGTGGAGCAACAAAATATTTTGGAACCACAGAAAGATCGGAATTTGAAAGGTATGGTGATTCACTCAAAACCTTGTATAGCAAAAAAATTTAATTTCACTGTTAAATTTTTTTACGAATTTTGTTAGATTTATCCAAAATTTAGAAAAAAATAAATAAATAACCCCATATAATAAAAAATTTACTACAAATTTTACTAGTTAAAATTTTTTAATATCTCTATTCCTATTTAAATTTAATTAAAAAAAAAAAAAAAAAAAAAAACAAAACAAAACAAAACAAAACAAAAAACACAAAAACAAAAACCAAAACACAAAAAAAATCAATACTTACCTTAAACCCTTGCTTCTTCTTGCTTATGTGACCCATACACCTTCTCAATATAAAAAACCCAATACGAACCTAATTTGTCTACCACACCTTCAAGATATCCAAGATATATCTCCCTTGACCAAGGAATATTTCCCCATCTGTCTACCACACCTTGAGTCTTAGAAAATAGTGCATCAACCCCAAGTCCTTCATTTTAAAATTTGTTGCTAATTCCCTCTTGTAGTCTTCTATGAGCCCAATACGAACCCAATACACCTTCTCAATTTAAAAAACCCCTACTTTCACTAGATATTGTAGGTATCCATTTTTTCATTAACATTTTTTACACCCTTTACATTTTTTCATTAACTTTGAGCTCCATTTTTTATACCTGCCAAGTATAAAAACATTTACCCCCTATTATATGCTCAACATATTATGTCATTTTTTCCTGAATATATATCCCCCTATATGAATACATGTGGTATGGTATTGCTCCCCCAATGAAGCCCCTGTGGCAGAGGATTGGAAGGATGGCTTACAAATTAGAGTTTCCTCCATATTCACTGTACATCCATTCTTCCAAGTTTCCTGCTTAAAAATGGTAATTGGTGACAAGATCCTAGTCCAAACTATTTTTCCAGAGATTAAAGAAGAATAAAAAATCATACTAGAACATAAAACAATATTTGCAACAAGGATTGGGAAGCTAAAATATTGAGCAATTTTTATGTATCTCATAAATTGGAAGTACCACCAGTGGAAGAGGGGACATGGGAAGATGAGTTATCCATGTAGAAACATCCACAGTTAGTCAAGTGTTGAAGAGAACACTTGTTTGAAGGGGGAGGGATATGTTAAGCCCTATACAAGCCCCTTGTTTAATCGTAAATCCATGTAGTATGCCTATATATTGAATTATCACATATTTATTTTTATATTATTACGTAGGCTAGAACCTTTCATTATAATTGTATGCTATGTCATTTATATATACCAAGGAGACTTAGTCTTATGATATATCATTTTTTCATATACATTGTATTCATTGTAAAATGAGGTTTACACCTCAAAGTGGATTGTAGTTTTTGGCTTCTCATCATTTTTTAGGTGCATGGTTCATACCATATATTACCTTTTATTTGTGTTGACACAAGAGAATGAAATAACCCAAAAACTAGAGTAGTTTTGGGAATATTAAGAAGTGGTTTTATAAATGGTACAAAAGGCTTTGATGGGGTCACTATTAAAATGTGTTCCTAGAGTGGTTTGTGCTTTTAGGTGTAAAATATCTCATTAAGTCTATCTTAGGGAGATGACCCAATATCCACCTTAATTGTTGATTTAGTGTGAATATCCACCTTTGGATTATTACCATTGGTAAATTAATGTGGGTATGATGTAATAAATAGTTTTTAAATTCATGGATATTTATATTTCTATTTCAAATTATAGTCATTGATTTCACTGGATCACAACCCTCATATTAATATACCCCATACTTTATATACTTTGCAAGTGCTTTTCACTTGGTTAAGCCACTGATTTTTTGGATACAAATATTAAGCTCTTAGTCCCTCATAAATAAATTTGAAATTTCATTTAAAAAATAATTACAACAACTGAATCTAATTAGGGATAATGCTCCCTTTTGCATTATTAAGGATCATAAATCAATGTGTTTTTGTGTCTTAGGCTTGAAGAAACTATGCCAATAAACTAAGCTAATATACTTCATCAAACCTTTGTTGGCATTCATCAAAATGACAACGATAAAATGTCAAAAATTTTGCGAAATGTTCTAGTGATACTTACCATATGACTTCATTAATGAATTAGTAATGGAAACACTACATTTGGGGTTAGTTTGGGTAGTTTGGGTTACTAAGAACCTACTAAACTACACGAATGGACCAAACTAGTAAATCCTCAATTTGAGGGCCAAAAAAGTGGAATATTGTTGAGGACCTAGGTCTTCGTATTTTTGTATACTTATAAAGGTCATTTATATTAATATTAAAATACAAAAATTGAATATACTAAAGGACAAAGTACAAAGTACAAAATGGGGTATTTGAACTTTGATATTAAAATATTCCAAGAACTCTATTGAAATGCTAATCAACATCTTAAACCAAGTTTTTCTTCTCAAAACTCAATAGGAATATTACATAGTAAATTATCTTAATATAAATACAAAGAGATAAAAATAGTACCATATTAAAAACATAGAAATTATGTATCACAATAAAAACAAGCAACCAATTATGGTGTGCAACTATCATGGTTGGAGTTGGGGTTGCAATGGGAGTAGGAATTTCTTGTTGTCTTGGGAGTAAATATGGAGTGGAGACCATTTGGTGTTTGAAATCCTTAATATCATGGAGGTGCCTCTTGGAAAATTGTAAGATGCTCATGAACCAAATGTTGAATATGAAAACGGTCAAGGAGGATGCTTACCTCACATGGTTGAAATTACCAAAGGTGTCACTGGATATTACTCTAGGCTTGTTGATAATGGTGCTATATTTCATCTTCTGATGTATCCAACCTAGATCTACATCTACAACCTAAAAATCTAGCATGTTCAATGGCATCCTTAGCGACATTAAATTATTCTTAACATTTGTTTAAGCAAGCATGGAGGGATTTAGTTTCCTTTGTTAGGAAAAAGGGACAATAGGAAAGATCCATGATAAGGGGGATAATAAATCCAACACATTCATTGGTATTTTTATAAAACCCACAGAGATATATCCTAAAAGGATGAATAAGACACACAAGGTTGAGTGGGAAAGGAGGAATACTTAAGAAGTAGAAGGACGGAAGAACATGACACCAACATTCCATTCTAAAAGTTGCATGTAAATGGATGGGAGGATCTTATTGGAGCATGGGACGTAATAAATCCTCTCCCTTATAGATTTAAAATGATGTTACCCATATGTGGAAAGGTTGACCACCCCTTCAAATCTAAAACAAAACCCCACCCAATTGCTACCTACATATGGTGGTTATGCATGACAATCTATGTAATGTTGAAGAAAATCGTATGCATTAAAATCAAGTACGCCCTCTTCCATTGTGGCAACTTGATTAACCATTACAACTCTAATTGGATTTTTATCATGGGAATCATGGGAAAATGAGTCTTTTTTGAAATTCCTGGAAATAACCATGGTTCTCTGAAGAATACATAACATATAATAAAAGAGGAGATTTTTGTTTCCTTTCAACACTCTAATGACAATCATGGAGTTTCCTATCATGGACTGGTTGTTGATAGGGATCTAAAGGTGAGGATAGAAATACCTTGCTACTAACAAGGATTCTTCTTCAATGATTATGGTGGTGACTAGTCCTCATGCAAAAGAGACAATTTGTTTTCTAATGAGGTCAATTATGGCCAACACTCCCCCTTGGGTCTCTTACCACCCTTAGATCACCTTTTATGGCTCCATTATAAAAAAATAATAACGAGATCTTCCACTTACCTAATTACAGTTTCTAATTGTTGTTTCTCCAAGAATTGTCAGAGATAAAGGGGGGAACTTTTGGTGAGAGAAAGATGTTCTAGAACCATGTCCTCTCTTGATTTCTCCAGTTCTAGTTCAAGGATGATTTTATACCATTTGAGATAATCATCTCCTCTTCTAGCCTCCAGGTCGAGGACACAATCTCCATTGGGGACTAACCTTGTTCTCAAAAAATTGAAGCCATTTCGTCCATGGTAGGTACATTAAGAGTGTAATTTGAAAGTCCAACATTCGCTTCACACTATAGTACGAAATTATAAATATAAAAAAGGACTTAAGGAAGATGTTCATGCTAGGAGAAATTTAAGTGAAAACTATGTAATAAGGCATAAATCTTGAAAATAACACCTTTTAAAGGGCGATGCTATCTTAAAGTGGTCAAAAGAAGGTCCACCTAGAAAATATCAATGTGATAAAAATACAATTTATTTTGCTAATAGGCACTTTAGTAACACCATAGTATTGGAGAGATATGGTCACATGGCATTACATTAAACATAAAAATAAAAATACATTAAAAAATGAAAAAAATAAAAGTAGGTTTTAGAGAAAACAAAATACAATTTGGTTTTCCTTCCTTTCCATCCTCCAAAGAGAATTTTCTCATCCAATCTTCTTGTTTATTTGTGACCATTCCCCATCCTCCCTCTCGGAAAACTTGAGGATACACTCCAACTAAAATGAAGTCATTTTAGTGTGTCTGAACTTTTGCGTTAAGAGATATTATGGCTGATCCCTGCAATGATTTCCTCATATCTCTTTATGAGTCAAAATAATTGGTAATCCATAGATCATCTTTGGCTTAACAACTAATAACATTAACATGACTAGGGCTTTGTTAACCTAGGACTTTGTGGATGTTATTGGAATGGTTATAGAGTGGGTATAAATACACAAAGGGTTGTAGAAAGATTGAGATAAATCAAATCAAGAATATTATAAATTGGTGAGTGGCTTTCTACAAGCATAAACACATATTGTTGAAGAAGTCATATGAATTGTCTATGCTTTGCGAGGTTGAGGTGGAAATCATCATCTTTTCAAGATGCAGAAAATTGTGTTAATTTTCTAATAACAAGTGTGGACATTGCTTACTCAAATTCCTTCCATTCATTGCCATTATTCTCCTTCTGAAAGTGCATAACAAATTATGGTAAATGTTATTAAAATAACTTTCTCAAAATATCTTATGAAGTGTGTATCAACATATAAAATATTCCATTACATAATATGCTAAATATAACGTGCAACATTAGCTAGTAGGCTCTAACCTTATTTATTGGATTTTGATATATCCACGACTAAAGTATTTGCACCCACTATTTGAAACAACCAAATATGTAGAAATCCGCCACCCCACTATTGTCTACAAAAATTTTGTGTATGAGCAAAAACACAACCAATATGCAAGAATATAGAATCAAATTTTACCATACATAACATAAAAACATATAGGTATATTTTATATTATGGTATTATAATTCTATAGATGTTTTTAAATCAACTTAGATCTATTTAATCATATATTTATTTAGCATTGAGAGGGACAAATCTCTTAGGGTGAAAACCTTCATTTAAATTTTGTAATCCAAAAAGAAGTTTGCACCTGGAAAGATTTGATCTCTAGATACTTCATAGAGTTAAGACTAAAGATATAACAACTATACATAAATGTCATATATAACATAAAACTAGTAATCTAAAATGAAACTAAAATGAAAATCCCATATATATAAAAGTGGAAAAACATATAAAAATAAAAGAAAATCACAACAACATTAAAAAGAAATAATAAATATATCTTTATTTTGTTATTTTAAATATCATTAATAATTCACATAAACTATTTTATATTGTTATTGAATTTAGGATTTTGTGATCCATATCAAGTTTTTGAGACATGTTTTAGAGCGTGGAGAATGAACCACACTCGTTGGTTCGAAACTGGTGGGAAAATGAATTTTTGATGTGATTATGGCTAAAAACATGTCTCAAAAAATATTTTATATTGTATTTTAATAAAATAAACTATTAATACAATTTTCTACTTAATTTCTATTTTGACTAACAAGTCAGTGTTAAATTAAACAATACAAAGTCATGCTAAAAAGCTTATTAAATACCCTATAAAGTTTTTTTAATTAAAAAAACACAATAACTTGTTATTCATGAGATAGAATCAAAATTACATATAGATTAAAATTCCAGAAACCAAAATATAACTTCTTACCATGAAATAGATCTGAAGAAACCCTGAATGGTACATGGCCTTTGTATGAAAAAAAAAAGAGATCATACATAAAGTAAAGGCATTGGCATTAAATGTGTCTATTTTTACTTTTAAATAATTTCAAATAAAAATTAAATCGAAAGAAAAATATTTTCAATTTTATTTTTCAAACCATTTAAATGGAAATGATGGCCGACGTTAAGATTGAATCCGGCTTTTCTAGCATTCAAATGACTCACAATTTAAAGCGTTTCCATATAAATTGAGTTAAAAGCATGTTCCCATTTATTATTCGAAAAATTCGATTCAAGCTTGCTCTACGCGGCATTCATTGATTTTCTTGAACGTATTGCTACAGGAAAGCCCCCCCTCCATTTCAATAAATCTCTTGGAGTTGTCGGGGCCAGAGCTTGCATCCAGCTGTGTGAGATATTCAATTGGATTTGAGAGTCTTCACGATCCGCCTACACCTTTAATTATCCTTCCTGCGGATCTTGGAGTGAGAGAGACGTTCTCGGTGCCTTTAATTTACAGGAACCTTTGCTTTAATTTTCCTTTAAATGCTTAAAGGTCCACTGTTTTGGTAAACAAATTCGGTGTAGGTTTTCTCTCTTAATTCTGAAAAATCTACAATATTTGCAGGCGAGTGCATGTTCTGGGATGGCTGTCAGTGATGAATGCAAGTCTACATTCTTTGATCTGAAGAGGAAGAAGATATATCGTTTCATAATATTCAAGATCGACGAAAAAGAAAATGAGGTCACAGTAGATAAACTCGGTGGCCCTACTGAGAACTACGATAGCTTTAGGGCTTCGCTTCCCGAGACAGAGTGTAGATACGCGGTCTATGACTTCGATTTTGTCACCGAAGACGACTGCCAAAAGAGCAAGATATTCTTCATTTCCTGGTAAGTAAGCCAGCGTAATTAATTTATTTCCTCGTAATATAAGAAACTTGATTACGAAATGGTTATTTTAGCAATATTTTAGGGTGGTTTTCTTTGTACATGTTCTTTCAAATATATTACATGGATTTTGAAATGCGTAAACAAATTTACAGGTCTCCTGAGTCTTCAAGGGTGAGGAGCAAGATGGTGTATGCGAGCTCTAAGGACAAGTTTAGGAGGGAGTTGGATGGTGTGTACCGTGAAGTGCAGGCAACAGATCCCACTGAGTTGGGCATCGATGTTACAAGGGAGCGTGCAAGATGATATCTAATTATTGTTACATTTTTATGCTTAATGTGGGATCTCTATTAGAACTCCCATATTGCTTTTATGGCATATTAATAAGAAAACATGTGTATGAGATTATTCAGGTGTGTATGAGATTATTCAGGTGCATTAATTGCTTTCCTATTTTCGTTGACTAGTTGGGCCGTTAAGTCGCCACCCCATTGTTTGTACAAAAATTTCTAGTTTAAGGTAATAAATTATTTATTTATTTATTTTGTTTTATTTTCAGAATAGTAGCCTAAGTGTTGTAGGAGAGTGTAGTACTTGCCACTTAAGTAGATGTTATGTTTTTTTAGAAAAATACAAATTGATATATGAAATAGAAAAGTTAATTATTTATTGAGGAATAATAATTTGTATAAGAGACTATTTTCAAGGATTTTAATTATGAAGCTTAACAATGAAAAATCATAGTACAAATAGTTAAAAATCATGCATAAATATTGCAACTACATCAAAAATTATGACAAAAAAATCTGAGACAGTTATCCACATGACACGAACTTTACAATAAGACCTTCAAAGTTATGGCCCAATCAAATGTTTAAAAAATAATTATTGTCAAAGTTAAACATTATAATTTGGATTAGTCATTGGTAAACTAATGATGGTCAATAGGAAAATGTCATGGCAATAAATAATAATATTTGTGCTTCAATCAACAACAACACTAGTTAAATTTTGTATATTAGTTTGTATTTTTAGCAGTCAAAATGCCAAAAATAGAAGTTTTATTTGCAAAATGAGGTCTTAAATTTTGTATATTAGTTGTTATTTTCAGCATATACTCACTAGTCAAAATGCCAAAAGTAGGAGTTTTATTTGTAAATGAAGTCTTAAACGACCATTATATTTAGGCTTATGCCCGTATATGCTTGTACATGATATTTTGAAATATGTGATTCCATTTAATTCATATTCCTTTGAGTTTGGGTTTTGAGAGTGAGCTTATAGTGGGAAACTTCTCCTTTTATTCTTATAGTTATTGTATTAGTTAGAATTTTTTAAACGCAATTACATTATTATTTTAAGTTTGGGTTTTGAGAGTGAGATTGATAATCTTAATTTTCAAGTATCTCCTTATCCATTCCAATTTCCAAAATGATTAGATGGTCGTCAATTCCTCTATGAACACCTATTGACTATTTTACTGTAAATTGATAAGAAACAATAGCTTCATCTTGATATACTAAATTAATACACTTTTAAAGTTGGAGAAAACTTAATAGCATCTACATCCAATAATCCTACTTCTCTAACCTCTATAATATGAAATCACATAGTGGATTTGAGTGTGCAAGAAAACCCTAAATTTTAAATCTTCTCAATACAAAAATTTAGATCTCCACCACAATAATATTTTTACCTCATCAAATTCATAACAAGTATTCTCTCCTAATAAGCCAAATCATGATGATATGGGCCATCAATATTGAGGAAAATCATTTCCTCCTTGAAATATTGAGAGAATAAAATAACACCTAAAAAAAGAAAAGGATTTAGAACGTAGATCATCACATAGAACCAAAAGCAGTAAATTCCTACTTCCTAATATTGTCTTAGGACTGAAATTATCTTTGGCTTATGAAAATCTATAATTTTTTTGGAGGCCCCACTCATAGGTGTCGTGCTTTCTCTAAGAACCCTAATTATGGATTTTTATTTCCTTATGGAAATTCCTTTTTTCTACTTTTCAATGGGCTTTAAAGGGTATCTAGAATTGCATTCCAAACCTTAATTTGATCTCATACTATTTAAATAATCTAAGGAAACTTCTTGGACTATGACTTTCAATCAAATAGTATCATACCCAAAATAAAATCCTCATGTTGAGAATTGGTAGGTTATGAAGGAATCGCAAAAGGTGATTTCCCATGCAAGATCCACCCCCTAGAATCAGATACAAAACTAAAGCCATTCATCCTTACTAGTGAGAATTTAAGGAATTTCCTATTGCTTAAAAGCCTTTCACTAACCAAAAATATGGAAGATTAGGAACTTCATCCATATAGTTTAAGATAAAAGTGATTATTGCCTTAAATCAAAGAAATGACTCTACTGTGATAAAAAATGTAGAAGGTTCCTAATCAAAATTTTAGGAACCTTCTACTTAGCTAAGTAGAAGGTTCCTAAAATTAGCTACTATGATTCTTGATACATGACTCATTCACTGGCCTACTATGATTGTAATCCAGGCGTGATTCTTGATACATGACTCATTCACTGGCCTTCAAATTTTGCTAAGTAGAAGGTTCCTCTAAAGCATAGTAGCTAATGGGTCAACAAAATAAATGCACAAGATATTTGGGGATATGCCTATAAACTAAATAAAATATATTATTTTGAAACTTCTTGTTGGAGAGGTAAATCCCCTCTGCGGACAGAGGTGATCCCACTTGCCCAAAAAGGGTCTAGCAACAATCAATTCACGCTACCATGCAAGTTCCTAGTTGGATTACGAAAACCAACCTGGAGTCCAACGCTAAAGTTGAAGAAGAGTTGATACTCCCGTTCCCTTGCTCCGGCAGGTCACAATCCTTGCGATCCCCGCGTATGGATACCTGCACATGCAAAGAACAAAACGAATACAAGCATAAAATCCACTAAAATACAACTATATTTCAGTCAGAAAGGAAATAAATCAAACATTATCATGATGAACAATGAAATTGGAACCATAACATTAGTCGTTTATTAATGAATAATCAACAGAGAAAGATACAACCAAGGTTCTGACGTTGAACCTCTCCTCTGGCTAGGCGAGCAGCTATGTATGTCTTGCAATAGACCTTCTCTCTCTCAGACTTCCGGCAGCATA
Source organism: Pinus tabuliformis (assembly GCA_031772625.1). Taxonomy (NCBI): domain Eukaryota; kingdom Viridiplantae; phylum Streptophyta; class Pinopsida; order Pinales; family Pinaceae; genus Pinus; species Pinus tabuliformis. The sequence continues at coordinate 822,512,534 of CM062818.1, read as the reverse complement.
ACCTCCCTATGCTTCAAGACTCTTACTATCACTCAAGACAAGCATAATCACAACTAGCATTACTCAAGAACTAGCTTGTCAAATGCATGAGGACAGACTTTTATAGATGGAGAAGGGAGGAAGATACAATGCATCAGGACACCCATTGTGGATTGACATTATCTCCGAAAAGCCGCTGTGGATAGATGTCAAGGATAGATGATGACTCTCGACCTCTATCAGATAAACTTTATCCTCAAAAGACTTCGTGATCTGAAGGGAAAAAACATCTGGGCGCGCGTTTGTCAAAAATCATTACCAAACTTGGTTGGCGCGGGTGTTGTTCTATGACAGAGCGCCAATGGTTGCACCCTCTTTTGAGGATCTCAGTGATTGGCGCGGGATATTTTGCAGAAGGTGTCTTCAAGGAACAAGAAGTACATACTTAGGGGAACATAATGCAAGTGTTTTTAGGTTATGTCACTGCTCACAGGTCCCGGAATGCGTCCTCCAACGTACGGAAACAGGGGTAACAGGGACGATGACCAATGGTGACAAATTACTGTGTAATAGATGCCCCCTAAAGCATGAGGTCTGAGAGAGAGAGAGGGGTGAAATGCTTTACAAGAACACATGTAGCTGCCGCCGAGAATCTGCATTGAGAGATACAACTGATAGCTCAAGTACATGATGTATGTGGTATGGTCGTTGCCATCCATAAGAGAGTACATAATAATCTAGATCCATCGTATGGATGCAACCATCTGGTTAGGATCAATGAATTGACTCAGGTATGGTCGCAGCCATCCAGTGAATGAGTCATGTATCAAGAATCACGCCTGGATTACAACAGACAAAATCCAGGGTCTTGCGCTCCATCTCGACTCGAAGAAAAGTACAATTTCAAGCATGCGAATATATGAGCTGAAGTCGAACATGCATGAACATCGTCTGATTACCAGTCAATATTGGAAACTGTTAACAGACGCGAGAGGTACCACCAATAATGACAATGGCCCTCAAGGTACTACAGGTACAATCTACGACGTGCGAATTAGTGATCTGACGTCGAACACCCGTAGAGTCATTCGATCGGAGGCCAATGATGAAAACCTCACGTCGAACATGAAGAACCTGCCATTGAGGCATGCAGGCTCCAAGGCACCAGAAGGGAGTCTCTAGATCAGCTTCCTGGATAATGAGCTGAAGTCGACAGGAAGTGACCTTGATCGAAGGTGGGCCATAATGTTTCCCACATCATCGACATGAGACAGAGAGGTAATGTTTTGAATCAAGATTGGGCGAGCTATCAGAGAGAGGTTGTTTCTTTGCAGAGGTCAACTTCTCTTGAACATATCGGCAGCACGACAGTGGAATTGGCAGTATTTGACATCAATGTATCAGAGGTCATGGTGACGAGGCAATGAGCAGATGAGAGGTCAAATAGGATTACCCAAATCCACGGAGGCAAGTGAAAAATTGAGATGAGATATCCCCACCCAGACACGAAAGCAGACAAGAGTGACATACTGCCGACACGACGGTAATTATGGTTCCTTTTTCCCCCGCCATTTCTGGCGAGTACCCCAATTATTTTTAACAAGCTTGATGGGGATAACATATGCTTGTGGTGCGTCATTTTGACAAAATTCGATGTCATCAAGTTTTAACGAGTCTGACAAAGGAAGAACTCGGTGCCTTTTCATGTTTAGAGAGTTTGAAAAGACAGCAGAAAAGGAAACTCCAGGGGTGTCGTTTTTCATAAAGTTGTGTCTCTCGAGCCCGAAAAAGTATAAAACAATGCTCGAAAGAACCACCCGACCATTATGATCGAGGAGTGTGATTTCGACATGAAAAAGTAAAAAAGCGATCAAAACCACGTCGTTTCGTAACCATTAACGAGTTTGAAACGACAAAAACCCGGTAATCTTTTTATGTTTTAACGGTCGACAAAAAGAACTTAAAACGACTGCCCCTTATTAACGTTTAACGAGTCAAGAGGAGTAGCTCGGCAATCTTTTTGTCTTTAAACAGTCGGAAAAGAGCTGAAAGTAGACCTCCATTTTATTCTTTTTAACGAGTCAAAAGGGAAAAAATACTCGGCAATCTTTTCATATTTTACGAGTCAGAAAAGAGCTTAAAGGAGACTCGTCCTAGAGGAACGAGTGGTATAAAGGGTAGCAACTGGTTCCGGCAATGGTGGAACTGCTCAAAACATGTAATGGTCAAGAGGCTGGCTAATAAAACCACTCATCACTGCGGTTCCTCAGGAAAGGATAAACAACCAAGTGAAAGCATATTATCAGCTAGAGAGATGGTGTCGATGGAATGAAATAACCAAGGCTCATCTAACAAAATTTAGCGGATAGGCAGCAATCACAAGATGTGAATTAGGTATGGGTTCATTTTTACACAAGCTTGAACCATGGAGAACTCTGCTTGGATTCGGTTTCATTTTTACACAAGCTTGAAACGAAAAACTATGCTTGTTATAAGTTCGCGTGCCCCTAGCATGATAACACAAGTCGAGGTACATGCCCCCCAAGCTTCATTGCATTCAACGAGGTGGATGGAATGAAGGTTCACTCTCGAGATCTGTGAAAGACTCGACTTGTATTTTACGAGATCTTAATCAAAGACTCGATTTGGAAAGGGAGTTGTTTCATTTTTTAAGGAGCTTGACACAGGAAAATGAACTATGCTCCACCACCTAATTTCATTTTTTAAGGAGCTTGACACAGGAAAATGAACTATGCTCCGCCACCTAATTTCATTTTTTAAGGAGCTTGACACAGGAAAATGAACTATGCTCCGCCACCTAATTTCATTTTTTAAGGAGCTTGACACAGGAGGGGACGAACGAACGATAATTGATCGATAGTCACAATTCTTCCATCATGTGGAAAGCAAACCACACGGAAAAGTGAAGAGACAAGGGCCCCCATGGCATATACATAGTCACGACCAAGGAGAAGATTGAAATCTAAAGCACCTTGGGTAACCGACACGTCTATATAGACAGTTTTGCCTCCCAAAGTAATAGGGAACTTTGGAAGGATCCCTAATGGTTGACTAGTTCCTCCGTCAAAAGCCGTTAGATTCGATGCGACTGGCACAAGTTGTGCGGAACCCAAAGCTTGCCAAGTAGTGGCAGGCATAAGACTAACAGATGCACCCTCATCCAAAACAGTGTCAGGTATTGCTTTATTATAGGTGTGTATTGTGACCCAGAAAGGCACATGGGATGGGAGGCGGGAGGTAGTCAAACGACTCCAGTCAAAGGAAACGACTGAACTACTTGGTGGGGGAATCATATGATTTCCCCCCTGCTCTAAGGGAACCGAAGCAAGACTCTCGGGATCAGCTGGGATAGGAGAGTCATTTCCGGATTCAGGAGAATCTGAGGAGACGAGAAGAACATGGGAATTATGCTCTTCCGAAACAGAGTGGTCGACAGGTGGTGAACTCGAGTTGACACTCTTTCCGACCAATGGTTGGTCTAGAACAGGCTTGGCAGAGCCAGGTTCGGGAAGAGGAGGCTGGACAAGAGAGGAATCTTGGTCGATCTCTTTGTCAGCAGGGGAACGATCTGCGGCTGCAGAGAGACGTTGATAACCAGTGGGAAGTTGGGGTGAGGGAGCTGTAAGACTTTCCAAGACAACTGAGGCTTTACCCATGAGCGGACAAAGGTGAAGGGGATGATTGCCTTCACAAAGTCTACAGGGGATTCGAAGCTTCCCTTTTCCCTTACCATTTCCGGCTGATAGGGTAGCATCGTCGTGAGCTCCAGAGGACGATGAGGGGTGGGCCGTATCGCGAGACCATACTTCTAAGACCTTGGGAATGCCAGGACAATCGCGAAGAAGATGGTCCTCCTTGCACAACTTACAAGGAAATTTGACCTTCCGCGGAGGAGCAGAAGGTGGCTCGACTTGAGTTGTACTTTTAACCTCTCATTTAAGAGTCTTCTTCTTCTTCGTCTTCTTCTTCTTCTTCTTCTTAGCCACCTGGTTACTTGAATCCAGACTTTCGCCAGGCGAAGTAGAAGATGAGGACGTAGAAATAGGCGAAGAAGGGGAGAGGTCCACCTTGGAATCAACATGATGTTGTTCGGGTGGAGGAGACGGTGGAACAGGAGTCATCACACTCGGGACTACCAAGGTCGAAAACAACCATACGGGCAAACCGATGGTTAACCCAGGCAAAGACAAAGTTGCCATATATGGAGCACCGACATTTCCAAAAGAAGGAAATGGACTAGGGTTTCCATCTGGGGGAACACCTTGGCCGGTAGACTCAGGGAAGGATGCCATTGAAAACAAGAAAGAACCTTACTCAAGCTAATGCAAACAAGATCTAACTGGGTAAATGTGAATCGTGGTCGAATAAATTTTAAGACACACGGACTCTAGTCTCCTTCGAATGTTTAATGAGCACGAAGTGACAAGACGCTCACTGGCACCTTTTCTTTTAGGGAGTCCGAAAAGGATCAAAAGTGACTACTCTGGAGACTCTAGGAAAAAGGTTTACCAAACAATCTGTAAAACTGCTTATACACCTTGGCAATCAGATGAAAACCAAGGACTTCCCGTACTGCAGTCAATCTTCTCGAATGCTGTGTTCAGTGCATTACGGCTTGTAAGGCAGCAGACTCGGCTTCCTATGGATAAAGGATGATAACCTAGTGGGGTCTCCCTTTTATACTCGACGATACGTGGGAGCTCAGTCCGTGCTAGACCACTATCGAGTCACAAGAGGAGGAATCACCCAACCGTAGTGTGAAACAATAGTGACTAGGTTTAACGACGCGGGAACACGTCTCTAGCCTAGACCTCTAGAATATTTGCGTTAGGTTCCAATGCGTTGTTAGATTCATTCGGTTTATTTTACAGTTGATCTTCAATTAAGTTTCAGTTTTTTGGTCCTACCGTATGTGATCTCTCAAAACTTCCTAAATGCAAACTATATGCCAAAATTATATCATTTCGTTCAATGAATTCTAACTACAGGAGAGTTGAAATTTTCAAACAAACAAAATGAACAATAAACAATCAACAAAGATCCTAATGCAGCTAATAACAAGAAATGAAACTTTTTTTTCTTTTCTTTTTAAAAGCGACAAATAACAATAAATGCTAACTAATATAATGCAAAAAGATCTTTTGTTTTTTCTTCTTTTAAAATGGCATAATGCATTTAAACAAATCTCAAGAGATATTAACAAGCATAAACAAACAAAATGCACTCAATGCAAATAGAACCAAGTCTGAAACACCAAGATGAACTGTCAAAACAAGGAAAAACAGAAAGACTTTCAATGAACCGTGTGATCTAAGTCCAAATGAAGTTAAGCAAAATCCAAACAAGCTAGAGGTGAATCGCTCGAAGCACAGAATAACAAGCTTTAACAACCACTAGATAGGTGTGGAAAACAACCAAAGATTTGACTGGACAATCAAAGAACCGAAAATTCCCACAGAAGGCTCGACATGCAAAGCCACTAGATACCCTAGGGCTAAGATACAAAATCGGCAAAAATAAGCAAACAACTGAAGGATAAAGGTAAAAACCAGTCAAATAGAGGCCCAACACACTTCCAGGAGCTGCAAAGGATATAAAAAAAAAAAAAAAATCTGGTTTTAAAGAGCTTCCAACAAACACACTGGCAAAATTCACAGGACTGGCGCGACTGTCAGCCTGCAACTTGCGCTATTAAGGAATTGGCGCGAGTTGCTGTTGTGCAACATGCGCCAACTGGCGCGACTGTCAGGGAAAAAAACGTGCCAACACAATTTGTTGGCCCAAAAAATAAATAAAACAACTCAGGGTCTGGTCAACAGTACTCAGACAGATCTAACAGCAAGAAACAAATTTAAAGCTAACCCAGAAAGCTCATTTATGCAAGCAGGCAAGAGAAAACTAACATGCAAGACAAACTCCAAGCTGTTCGGTTCATAAACCAAACCGGAGATCGACTGAAGTGGCATTGATCTACTCCGCTAATGCAAAGCAATAGCGTTTCAAAGGTTGCCTGGCCATGCTTCAAACTCCGTCCAAGGTTTATGAATCAAACAACAAATAGCGCCTCCCCAGTGGAGTCGCCAAATTGTTGGAGAGGTAAATCCCCTCTACGGACAGAGGTGATCCCACTAGCCCAAAATGGGTCTAGCAACAATCAATTCATGCTATCATGCAAGTTCCTAGTTACATACTAAAAGTGGATTACGAAAACCAACCTGGAGTCCAACGCTAAAGTTGAAGAAGAGTTGATACTCCCGTTCCCTTGCTCTGGCAGGTCACAATCCTTGCGATCCCCGTGTATGGATACTTGCACATGCAAAGAACGAAACGAATACAAGCATAAAATCCACTAAAATACAACTATATTTCAGTCAGAAAGGAAATAAATCAAACATTATCATGATGAACAATGAGATTGGAACCATAACATTACTCGTTTATTAATGAATAATCAACAGAGAAAGATACAACCAAGGTTCTGACGTTGAACCTCTCCTCTAGCTAGGCGAGCAGCTATGTATGTCTTGCAATAGACCTTCTCTCTCTCAGACTTCCGGCAGCATAACCTCCCTATGCTTCAAGACTCTTACTATCACTCAAGACAAGCATAATCACAACTAGCATTACTCAAGAACTAGCTTGTCAAATGCATGAGGACAGACTTTTATAGATGGAGAAGGGAGGAAGATACAATGCATCAGGACACCCATTGTGGATTGACATTATCTCCGAAAAGCCGTTGTGGATAGATGTCAAGGATAGATGATGACTCTCGACCTCTATCAGATAAACTTTATCCTCAAAAGACTTCGTGATCTGAAGGGAAAAAACATCTGGGCGCGCGTTTGTCAAAAATCATTACCAAACATGGTTGGCGCGGGTGTTGTTCTAAGATAGAGCGCCAATGGTCGCACCCTCTTTTGAGGATCTCAGTGATTGGCGCGGGTAAGACATTGTGGACCCACGCTAATGGGAAAAGGGCACTTTTCAGGGATATTTTGCAGAAGGTGTCTTCAAGGAACAAGAAGTACATACTTAGGGGAACATAATGCAAGTGTTTTTAGGTTATGTCACTGCTCACAGGTCCTGGAATGCGTCCTCCAACGTACGGAAATAGGGGTAACAGGGACGGTGACCAATGGTGACAAATTACTGTGTAACACTTCTTATATAAAAGTTATTATTTTTCCGAGGAAAAAAATGCAATTTTATTTAAAGAACAAAAGTACACTTTTGCCAACCAATGACTAATGCCCAAGTAAACAAAAATAAAAAAGAGAGTGTTTTCCTTTTTCTCTAGTGTTTTCCAACCACCATGGTTGGGAGTGGCAGTTACAATAGCCATTTGATTCTCTTCCATGTTCATGGGGACTTGTTTATCTGAATCTGAACTTTTTGATGCATGGATTGTTTCAATGCTTCCCACCTCCTTTTTAGGGAAATTTTCTCATTTTGTTGCATTTGAATTGTAGTTTTTTTCTTTATTAATGTTTGAGCTTTGAACCATAGTTCACGCATCCTCAACTCCTCCTACTAATATTTCTTATGGATTTTGATCAACAATACTTGTAGAATTCTCTATATTTTCTTCCTCCTCTACTTCAGAGAGATGTTTATCTGAGAAGTGATATCCTTTTGGCCTTTGGGGTTGTTTCTTTTTTCTTTTTGGCTCTTTCTTTTCTCGAGTACACATTTTTTTTAGATGTATTGTTTAAAGACAAATACAACATTTAAATAATGTGTATTGAAAATCTAATGTTTAGGTCCATTAAATGTTGTTATGAAGTATAAGTATGTGATAGGGTAAACCATACTAAGTAAAAATATTGGCAAAAGTAAAAATTCCTTTTATGGCTTTATCCAAATCCAACTTTATGAACTTCCTAAAGAATTTCCAAATCCTTCTAATACTACTTCCTGGAAGCCTTGGTTGGACAAACACTCTAGAAGCCCTATAACATCTTGGGTTGAGTTACTAGTTTTGGAAGCCTTTGTTAGACAAATGCTTTGGAAGCCCTTGGTGGGTTAAGTTACTAGTCCTGGAAGCCCTAGTTGAACAAACACTCTAGAAGGTCGACAGTAGTTGTGGGTGGATTTGTTAGTCCTGGAAGCCCTTGACAACTTGGATAGAGACTAATATGGTGATGGTTAATGACGTAAGTCCATGAGGTGGAATCACTGGTTCAGATGGTTTGGCCTCTGGAAGCCCCAGTATGGTTTTATTGGATTTGTTCCATGAGATCCCACATTCATGCTTGGAATATGGCACGGGGGTGATTAGATGAAAGAAAGATTTAGTTCAACTAATATTTGGTCACCTTGTACATGGAAGTCCCAGACCTAATTACATTATGAATATGTTAATAAGAGCTCATTTCATATTGTATTTGATGGGTAAATATACTTGTTTATTTGTCATTTTTATGGTTCTCATATATTTATTATTTTTGTTTAATATATGCTAGTTATGAGGATGTTTTATGACAGTCTTGAAGAATGGAAATCACCATCTTTTGATTTGCAAATGAATGAACACTGAATATAGGACCTAATAGATGATAATGTAGCTATTGTGATAAGGCATCAGTGCTTCCTTATGATTCTCAAATACGTATGAGACCGCTATGCTTGGATCTTTTGTTATATTAAGTCTAGTCAATTCATTGATCAAATGTTTGCATTAGTACTCTTGTTTTGATATTATTAATCAGAGTTCATGAAGTTGTGGGAAGTGGTTTGAGTTCTGGCCCTAAAAAAGTGGCACAGAATCTGGGTCGTTGGATCAGATTTAGCTAAAGAAGTACTTAGTCGCTGGCATGCCCTTACTATGGGAGTGACTGAAGGGTCCCATTCGCATGCATGGTCGTGTCATGGGAGTTACTGAGGCTCTAGGTCATTAAAATGTCAAGTTACCTCAGGGTTGATCACTTGGAATGGTTGGTTGGCTCCTGAAGTTTCTGTAACTTGTGTAAAAGGTTAAATTGGTTGTGTTTTGTCAGTTCCACTTCCTTAACTATACATGGGGAATTGAATTAGATCATAGTAGCCTCTCGTCACATATTTACCCTATCAGATCAGTTAACTTGGTTAAATGTGGGAGGAGGGTGTTACAGAGTGGTAACGGAGCATGGTTCACCCTTTGGACTGGATGGGCAATTTGTGTTAGTTTTGCATACAAGTTGATTACATATGTGTTCTCTATGTTTGTGGTCTATGTACTTGTTATGTATGCATGATGGTGGTCATAGTTGTAGTGGTGTTGCCATATGAATAGTTTATGGTGTTTTTTTTGGATGTAATGGTCTTGAGCGCATGTTGTTTGTGCATTGGTCATGCATGTTAGTGCTTATATATTGTCATGCATACATTAGCATGGTGATAGTTTTCGTGCATGAGGTCATGGTATGTGGTTGGTATGGTCATGCATCAATGACTGGATAATGGTTGAAATGATGATTAAATGTGGATACGATCATGTTTATATATGTATTGTGCCAATCTCGTTGGTGTTGTAGATGAGATATCCTCCCCTGAATTACACTAAGGTACATTAGTTTTTTTATGATTTTGTTTAGCTAACATTATATGCTTTGCAAGAAGAGAAGATCAAAGATGACTGGAAAGATGGTAGACTACAATTCACGAGCTTCCCCCTATAGATTAGATGAGCAACATGGCGAGGGATACACTCTTGACATAACAAAAACTTTGAAAAGTTTGCAGGTAGAAATAAGGAATTTAAAAGAAGATAATGACTGAATCATTCAATCACAAGAGAGACTTGTTAGGGAATAGGAGAAATAAGTAGAGGTCAATGCGATGATTCTTCAGATCTTGTTATACTTGTAGAGACAGGGACCGCTTAGAATCAGTCATGGATAGGAGGATAGGAATAATGGAGCATATGGTAGCATGTCACATGGTGGGCACATGTTGGATATAGATGACACAGGTAGAGATGGCATATTCTTGGATACACCCGATAGACAAGGCGATGGAAATGGGCTTTACTCTAGTACTGGATCAGACATGTATTATGGTCATTATCATTATCATCCTTTCAAGAGGAGTGATAGAGAATATTTGTTGCCACCTACACTTGATGGGGAAATGAAGAAGTCACAGGATTCAAAAGCATGGTTTATTGGTATGAATAAGTTCTTCATGTTGCGTGATTAGTCAGAAAACATGAAGGCTAAAATAACTACATTCAATCTTAAAGGTAAAGAAGATATCCGGTGGGAGATGTAAAGAATGTCAGAGATATTTATGAAGAGGAGTTCACTTGGAATGAGTTTGAGAGACTATTTAGGAAGAATTATCTATCAGAGAGATACTATGATGACACGGAAAAAGAATTCTATGAGCTAAAGATCGGATCTATGACTGATGAGGACTACACTAGCATATTCTTGCATTTATTGAGGTATGGTCCTTACTGTTAGCCTCCTATTGCAATAGGTTTCATATTTCATGATTGATTGTTTACATGCAAAATATGTCATTCTTTCCATGCTGCAAAGGTTCCATATTTCCTAGAAAACTCAGAAAATTTAAAAAAATATAAAGAGGGTATGCCCTAAAAGAATAATCAAAGGGCAAAAAGAATCAATTGGCCAAAGAGAAAAATGAATGAATTGAACCCCAAACAAAAGGCCAGGAAAGTGTGCTAGCTCAAATGCCACTACTATATTCCATTTTTGAAGAACTATTCCATTTTTGAAGAATTTCACAGCTAAGGGAAGGCCAAACAGCTTAATCTTGGCTTCCCTAGGTTTAAATTGCATGTTTTAGAAGATACAGAATAATATATGTCCAAACTGTTTAATCTCGGCAGATCATTAGATAGGTAGAAAAACAAGGGTGCTCAACTGTTTAATCTGAGCCCCTGGCAGAAATAAGGATAGAGTTAGATAGGAGGATAGCCAAAAAAAAAGATGAAAAGCTGGGTTTGCTAGTCTAAGTGCACCCAAACAAAAAGAAGAAAAAATGTTAGGCTAAGTAGGCTGGGTAGGTAGTTTTGATGTTGCAGAATGAATAAGTGTAATCAATTCTATATTTCAAAGTGTTATTTTACTTCAGATCACAAGTGCAAGGCAATTTTCCCTTGGAGCAGCTCAAGCGAGGCATGACTAACTTTCCCCTCTTCCTTTTCCCAAATCATTTCGCTAATTTCCCCTAAAAGATGTTAAGATCAGCTTGATATCTTTAAACATCATCATATTCCATACATATTATCCTAAGTAAAGATCTGTCTTGCTTAAGGATGCTTATATTTCTTCTACAAGTCTTGTTTCCCCTTTAAAGCCTAAGATTTTTATCCTTAGGGCTTTCTTCACAAAATTCATATTAACTCCTAACTCTATTATGTAAATCCCTCCTTATTTCCCCTTCCCATACTAAAAAAATAGTAAAAATCCCCATTATTTACATATCCCCTCGTCTGGTTGAAATATAACCATAAATATGCCTTGGGAATTACTAAGTTTATTTGAAACTTAGTAAGAACCCTCATTTTCCTCTTCAAACCATCTTCCTAAGGTGTTTGGACTCCTTCCAAAGCACAAAAATCCCCTTCAAATGCTACCAGACCCCTTCCGATGCATTAAGGACCCTTCCTAAAGCTTAAAAACCTTCCTCCGATGCACTAAAACCCATATCCGATTGCAAAAAGCCTTTGCTGATTGCATTGACCCTTGGTCGATTAACAAAACATTCCTTCGATCCACATCCCCCTCCCTCCGACGCGATATCGCTGTCGGAGGTGGCAATGACTTTGTTGGCCCATATATATTCACGCTCCTATGGAAAACCACCGATTGCGACCTCACGATCGGTAGTCGCAAGGTTTCTGTGCCTATATATATATTCCCCCCTCTCATCCGCCGATGCGATATTGCTATCGCACTCGAAAGAATATCGCATTACGATCCACTCATATCGCAGCTGCATGTCTTATCGCTTTTTCGATATCGGTGATCACTCCCATCTTATCGCATATATAAAACCCATTGCCCTTTGTCCCCGCCGATTGATGATCGCCGACTTAATCTTAACCGTCCAATCAACCCCCCGGATCTAATCCAGGCTACAGTGTTCACTTTCCGCCCATTTTTTATCAAAATTCACGTTATAAGTGATTTTTCCCTTTATACAAGGAAAAGGGCCATTTTCTCAAGATTGTTGTTTGGCGCTCGCACGCAACAACAGAACAAAGGCAGCAGGCATTCTCCAATCATTTCTTGATTGCTCCGGCCCTAGTGGGCTCCCGGCAACTTTATTTATGCCTCAGCGCAGTCTTGTGCTTCCATTCCTCCTTTTTATGCAACATTTCTTCAGATTTAGCACTGATTTGATCAGCCAGGCGCCGAGACTCCTCCAAGACCTCTAGAAGCCCGCGGAAAGCCAAATCAATGTTTCTTTTGTGCCAAATATGGCAGGCAAGGGCGATTTTGTAGCAGCAAAGTGCATCACTGGAAGGAAAAGGCCGAGATTCAGTTTAAAAGTGTATCAATGAAGCGGCAAAGAGTATCAGATAAAGAATATCAGTGGGGAACTTAATGCCAAAGCAAATGAACATTAAAGAGCCGCCAGCAAAGCCAAAGAGTATCAGTGGAGCGGTAAAAGCCATTTAAGGCTCACTAGAACATATCAATGCAGTATTAAAGCCACATGAGAACAACACTTCAAGTTCCAAAGCACAGTTATGGCAAGATGGCTAGTGTAGAGCTCAAAGGACACCATATTTACTCATTTTGAATGTGGTTGCCTACAGCACAGCATTAGATAGATATTTTTTGCATTTATTGCAGGATAAGTTAGGTTAATCAGAGTGATTGCTCGAGATCTTTTATCAGATCTGCTTTGTAGATATTTTTCCTATATATACCACCCTGTGCAATGTTTAAAGGGTTGGTTGGTTGATAACTCCTCACCAGACTTGCGTTGTATTCTTTGAGAGCCTCTATAATCAAAGATTGCTGGAATGCTTGGATGATGAACTGTCTGTTGTGTTTTTAAGGGCTGAAGAGTGAACTATGGAATTCTTGTGCTTCTACATGGCCCAATAAGTGTTTCTTACCTCTGTTTACAGTTTATATGTGTTTATGCCACCATTGTGTCACCATCTAAATAGCAGGAAAGAAGAATAGCTTAGACTTTGCTTAGCAGCACTCTATGCTCAATTTGTGTTATTTCCACATGTTTTCCGCAGAAATAGTTATGAATATGCATACTTAAATGATCATGTTTACACTGTTTCTCTCATTTATGAATGATTGTTTAGGAATCCTTGATTGCTCCTAGATAAAGTTCATTCACCTTCACTCTGTTAGCTGATGAAAGATTCTTAGTTTCCTTTCATCTCTGACCTTCATTCAATCTTTATTCCAGCTTGATATTGTTCCATGTGTAGCCATCCTGCTCTGTATTCCTCTTGTGACCAAGAAAACGCACCAGCAACCCTTATCCTTGACTCCATGCCCAATGGTTCGAACTTCTCACACTTTGTAGTCCAATTCCATTTGAAAGCATCAACCTTCCCACCAAAACTCAAACAAAACCCAAATAAAACCATAACTAGCCTAAAATCACCCTTAAACAAAGCTATATTATAAAGAGAGAGCCCTCACTAATTGTAGGTAGGCTAGGACCTGTAATCCAAAGATTGGTTTGTGGTTACCTCGGTCGTATCCCTTAAGGAACCAAGGGACAACCTAAGTGCTAACATCATTGGTGACTCCACTGGGGAAAATCTTTAGAAAATTCCAAAAAACAAGTTAGAAGCTAGCTCCAAAGAAGAAATCTCGCAATACCAGGTAAAATCCAGACCCAAGTCCCCCAGCAGTTTTTGAAAATCCCAATTTAATCCCAAAGTTTCTAAGGAAACAAGAGGGAAAAGAGGATATTGTTGATTCAATCCCTGGAGCAATTCCCCAAGGATATATTCCAACCCCTAGTAAAATTTCACTTCACACTGTGCAAAATTCTCCTAGTTCATCATCCACCTCTCAAAGCACCTTTTCCACTCCTCCATTAACTACACATACTCCTCCTATTACCACTATTGTTACTACTGTTCCAGTCGTTCCATTTCTTCCTACTATTCCACTTATGCCGGTAAATATGGCTAATAGATATGCACCCTTACAGTTACCTGCAAATCCAGGGGCTATGCCTCAGGATTATCAAACCAAAATCACATATTTTGATGGTACTGGTTCTAACACTGCCCTGCGACATACCAAGAAAATGCAGGACTATTTTGAGAGTTATGAAATAGAAGATGATCATGTAAGAATGAAGATTTTTGTCCAAAGTTTAACAGGTGATGTAAGGCCCTGGTTTAGAGCTCTCCCTGCAAATTCCATAGCTGACCCAGAGGCCCTTTACCAAACATTTCTTAACAGATGGGAGAAGAGGAAGGACCCTCTGCACATATTATCTGAATATGATACTATCAAAAGAGGCCCTCAAGAAACTATCTTAGACTATTGTGCTAGGTTCAACAATCTTTACAATGCTATTCCGCAGAACCTTAGACCTCCACCTGATCTAGCTTTATACAAATTCCCTGATGGATTTGATTCCGACATGGCATATCAATTGAGGGAAAGAGCCCCTCGAATCTTAGCAGATATGCAGAATGTGGCTGTTAGTGTGGAGGCAAACCTAATTTCCAAACGAAACAGAGCAAGAGCCGAGAGAAGAACTACTTTTAAAGAAGAAACTTTAGTTTTTGAGCAAGAATTGGATACAATCATCAATCGTGTGGACAATATTGGAGATAGAGTGGGAACTATTGAGAGAAAATCATCATGGGAAGGACAACAAAGTAATACTATCAGAAACCCAAATTTTAGAAAAAACCAAAATCCAAACGTTGGAAGGGCTGGCCCAGACCAAGATATCAGACCTCCTTTTCAAGAAAACTATACCGAAGCATCAACATCTAGTGAGCCAACAGAGGACTCTCACATCAACTTGATAGGTTTGAAGGGTGAGCAACAAGTTTTCCTAACCCAAGAAGACCAAGATGATCATGATATCAATCAATTCCAAACCAAGTCCGGAGAGTCATTTGACTTCAAAGAAGGCTATGATTCAACAGTTTATGAGGTGCACAAACAATACAAATTAAGGACCAGAACCATAGATGTGCCTGAAACTACCAAAATGAATGATAGTAGACAACCTAAGAAGATAAAGGACAAGGCAATCCTCACAGAACCTTCTGAAAAAACAGTCCCAAATCCAAAAGAAGTGACTGTGGAAGATATAACAAATGTATCAGATGTTCAAGCCTCTAAGAAAAAGCCATTGGTATCCTCTTCCTCAAAATAGAATTCAAACAGCACTCTTGAAAGCCTTCCCAAAACAGAAATGTTTCAAGACAACACTCAAGATCAAGAGAAAAACGCTGACAATGCAATTGAAAAAGGGAAATCTGCCAGTCACAACAATAAAACCCAAACAGAGGAAACATTTGATTTAGAGGCAGAAATTGGCAGACTAAAGATATCCATCCCTCTATCTGAACTTGCTAAACATGATGTATATAGGCAGCAAATTAAGAGATTGTTGCAAATGCCAGAGAATAGGGATGATGTGAATGTATTAGATGATCAACCTAAATTAATTTTTGGTCCTGAAGTCGATGGAAAATCAGGACCAAAAATTTCATTCTTTCCATGCTGCAAAGGTTCCATATTTCCTAGAAAACTTAGAAAATTTAAAAAAATATAAAGAGGGTATGCCCTAAAAGAATAATCAAAGGGCAAAAAGAAACAATTGGCCAAAGAGAAAAATGAATGAAATGAACCCCAAACAAAAGGCCAGGAAAGTGTGCTAGCTCAAATGTCACTACTATATTCCATTTTTGAAGAACTATTCCATTTTTGAAGAATTTCACAGTTAAGGGAAGGCCAAACAGCTTAATCTTGGCTTCCCTAGGTTTAAATTGCGTGTTTTAGAAGATAGAGAATAATATCTGTCCAAACTGTTTAATCTTGACAGATCATTAGATAGGTAGAGAAACAAGGGTGCTCAACTGTTTAATCTGAGCCCCTGGCAGAAATAAGGATAGAGTTAGATAGGAGGATAGCCAAAAGAAAAGATGAAAAGCTGGGTTTGCTAGTCTAAGTGCACCCAAACAAAAAGAAGAAAAAATGTTAGGCTAAGTAGGCTGGGTAGGTAGTTTTGAGGTTGCAAAATGAATAAGTGTAATCAATTTTGTATTTCAAAGTGTTATTTTACTTCATATCACAAGTGCAAGGCAATTTTCCCTTGGAGCAGCTCAAGCGAGGCATGACTAACTTCCCCCTATTGCCTAAGTAAAGATCTGCTTTGCTTAAGGATGCTTATATTTCTTCTACAGGTCTTGTTTCCCCTCTAAAGCCTAAGATTTCTATCCTTAGCGCTTTATTCACAAAATTCATATTAACTCCTAACTCTATTATGTAAATCCCTCCTTATTTCCCCTTCCCATACTAAAAATATAGTAAAAATCCCCATTATTTACATATCCCCTCTAGTTGAAATATAACCATAAATATGCCTTGGGAATTACAAAGTTTATTTGAAACTTAGTAAGAACCCTCATTTTCCTCTTCAAACCATCTTCCTAAGGTGTTTGGACTCCTTCCAAAGCACAAAAACCCCCTTCAAATGCTATCGGACCCCTTCCAATGCATTAAGGACCCTTCCTAAAGCTTAAAAACCTTCCTCCGATGCACTAAAACCCATCTCCGATTGCAAAAAGCCTTTGCCGATTGCATTGACCCTTGGCCGATTAACAAAACATTCCTCCGATCCACATCCCCTCCCTCCGACGCGATATCGCTATCGGAGGTGGCAATGACTTTGTTGGCAAATATATATTCACGCTCTGATGGCAAACTGCCGATCGCAACCTCGCGATCGGCAGTCGCAAGGTTTCTGTGCCTATATATATATGACCCCCTCTCATCCACCGATGCGATATTGCTATCGCACCCGAAAGCATATTGCATCGCAATCCACTCATTATCGCAGCCGCATGCTTTATCGCTTTTTCGATATCGACGATCGCTCCCATCGCATCGCATATATAAAAGCCATCGCCCCCTGTCCCCGCCAATTACCGATCGCCGACTTAATCTTAACGGTCTGATCAACCCCCCAGATCTAATCCAGGCTACAGTGTTCGCTTTCCGCCCATTTTTTTATCAAAATTCACGTTATAAGTGATTTTTCCCTTTATACAAGGAAAAGGGCCATTTTCTCAGGATTGTTGTTTGGCGCTTGTGCGCAACACCAGAACAAAGGCAGCAGGCATTCTCCAATCATTTCTTGATTGCTCCGGCCCTAGTGGGCTCCGGGCAACTTTATTTCTGCCTCAACGCAGTCTTGTGCTTCCATTCCTCCTTTTTATGCAACATTTCTTCAGATTTAGCACTGATTTGATCGGCCAGGCGCCGAGACTCCTCCAAGACCTCTAGAAGCCCGCGAAAAGCCAAATCAATGTTTCTTTTGTGCCAAATATGGCAGGCAAGGGCGATTTTGTAGCAGCAAAGTGCATCAGCAGAAGGAAAAGGCCCAGATTCAGTTTAAAAGTGTATCAATGAAGCGGCAAAGAGTATCAGATAAAGAATATCAGTGGGGAACTTAATGCCAAAGCAAATGAACACTAGAGAGCCGCCAGCAAAGCCAAAGACTATCAGTGGAGTAGTAAAAGCCATTTAAGGCTCACTAGAACATATCAGTGCAGTATTAAAGCCACATGAGAACAACACTTCAAGTTCCAAAGCACAGTTATGGCAAGATGGCCAGTGCAGAGCTCAAAGGACACCATATTTACTCATTTTGAATGCGGCTGCCTCCAGCGCAGCATTAGATAGATATTTTTTGCATTTATTGCAGGATAAGTTAGGTTAATCAGAGTGATTGCTCGAGATCTTTTATCAGATCTGCTTTATAGATATTTTTCTTATATATACCAACCTGTGCAATGTTTTAAGGGTTGGTTGGTTGATAACTCCTCACCAGACTTGCGCTGTATTCTTTGGGAACCTCTATAATCAAAGATTGCTGGAATTCTTGGATGATGAACTGTCTATTGTGTTTTTAAGGGCTGAAGAGTGAACTATGGAATTCTTGTGCTTCTACATGGCCCAATAAGTGTTTCTTACCTCTGTTTACATTTTATATGTGTTTATGCCACCATTGTGTCACCATCTAAATAGCAGGAAAGAAGAATAGCTTAGACTTTGCTTAGCAGCACTCTATGCTCAATTTCTGTTATTTCCACATGTTTTCCACAGAAATAGTTATGAATATGCATACTTAAATGATCATGTTTACATTGTTTCTCTCATTTATGAATGATTGTTTAGGAATCCTTGACTGCTCCTAGATAAAGTTCATTCACCTTCCCTCTGTTAGCTGATGAAAGATTCTTAGTTGCCTTTCATCTCTGACCTTCATTCCATCTTTATTCCAGCTTGATATTGTTCCATGTGTAGCTATCCTGCTCTGTATTCCTCTTGTGACCAAGAAAACGCACCAGCAGCCCTTATCCTTGACTCCATGCCCAATGGTTTGAACTTCTCACACTTTGCAGTCCAATTCCGTTTGAAAGCATCAGCCTTCCCACCAAAACTCAAACAAAACCCAAAGAACACCATAACTAGCCTAAAATCACCCTTAAACAAAGCTATATTATAAAGAGAGAGCCCTCTCTGATTGGAGGTAGGCTAGGACCTGCAATCCAAAGATTGGTTTGTGGTTACCTCAGCCGTATCCATTAAGGAGCCAAGGGACAACCTGAGTGCTAACACTTACCTCAAGGAGGAGAAGTCCAAGATCCAATGATTCATTAGTGGGTTTCCAGTATCATTCAAGGATAGGATGTAGTTTGATGATCCTAGATCATTGTAGGAGGCCATCCGGAAGCTAAAGCATTGTTATGAGAACTCAAAACATATATCTGAGACTAAGTCAGACTAGAAAGGTAATGAAAAGAATAAAGGAAACTGGGACAAAAAGCGAACAAGACCTAAAGATACAAGTAACAAAGAGAATGTAACCTTGCATAAGAATTTCAATGCATGTGATAGAGGACATGGATTTTGGTCTGAGGAGAAGAACAAGGGTGATGTTTGGAAGGCATTGCAGTGTTGGGATTGTGGAGGAGAGCATCGTAGGAGAGATTGTCCACAACATTAGGGTGGTAGATCCCAGATCTAGAGTGCTCAAGACACACAGATAGTAGGGGATGTTGGACATAGTATGCAACGGATTTATGCATCTTTAGATAATAGGCAGGTTGATCATCAAGCATATATTATCGATGTGGATGGTAAACTTTGTGATCAAGTTATTTCTATTTTGATTGACCCTGGATATAATTATAATTATGTTAATCCTGACCTAGTGGATAAGTGTGGTTTGAATAAAGAAGTGCATGCAAAATATTGGTTAGTGCAGTTGGCTACAAGTAAAAAGAAGAGATTTCATCGTTGGGTAAGAGCTTGTGCATTTGAGTTAAATGGTATTCCTACTTCATCACATATGAATGTGCTTCCATTGGGATCATATAGTATATTGTTGGGTACAGATTGGTTGTATCTTCATAAAACCAAGGTGGAGTGTTATGAAAAATCTATTGAGTGTATGAATGACAATGTGGAAAAAAGAGTCTTGCAAGGTAAGAAGAATTCAAAATCAGTTAGAATGGTGACAACTGTGAAGGTGAAGCACAGTCACAGGAAATGGTGTGTGTAATTCACAATGCATATTTCTAGTGACAAAGGTAAGGAAGTTGAGGATGCGGATGTCTTGTGTAGGTATTCGATTTTACAGCAGTTTCAGGATGTGTTTCCAGCAGATATTTCAGAGTTTCCACCTCACAGTGAAGTGAAATTTTCTATTGAGTTGGTATTAGGGGTAGCACCAACATAAAAGGCACCTTACAGGATAAGCACACTGGAGTTGGTAGATTTCAAGCTGCAATTGAAGGAAATGATTGAAAGGGGATATATTAGGCCGAGTGTGTCGCCTTGGCGTGCACCCCTATTGTTTGTGAAGAAGAAGGATTGTACTCCCAGGTTATGCATTGATTATAGGTAGTTGAAAGAAGTGACCATCAAGAACAGGTATTCGTTGCCGAAGATTGATGACTTGTTTGATCAATTGAAGGGAGTAGTAGTGTTCTTGAAGATTGATCTGAGATCAAGATATCTTCAGGTACAAATTAAGGAAGAGGACATTTACAAGACAACTTTTGGGACCAGGTATGGGAATTATGAGTTTGTTGTATTTCCTTTTGGTTTGACTAATTCTCCAGCTACTTTTATGTGCTTGATGAATAGTGTGTTGCATCCTTATGTGGACAATTTTGTTATTATACTCATTGATGATATACTAGTATATTCTAAGAATGAGGAAGAACATGCCGAACACTTAGCAATAGTATTGAGATTGCTAAAAGACCATTAGTTGTATGCCAATTTTAGAAAATGAAGTTTCTTTCAAACGAAGGTACACTACTTGGGGCATGTGGTTTCCAAGGAAGGCATATTAGTTGATCTAGAAAATATAAGGGCTATCATGGAGTGGGCAGCTCCTAGAAATATGGATGAGGTAAGATCATTCATGGGACTAATAGGTTACTATAGGAGGCTCATCAAGAACTTCTCTCTATTTTGCCTAATGACTCTCCCTCACATCGATCTGCTCCAGTAGGGCCTCTCGCTCTCCTTTGCCTTCATGTTTATCGTCTTCTTCCATCATTATCTCCCTTTCAAATCCCTCCTTCCCTTCGTTTCCATCTCCCTCAACTCCATGTCCCTCGGTTTCATCCCTCATTGACTCCACTTCGAATCCTTCTGTCCCCTCTTTACCTACCCCGTTGCTCTGCAATTTTGTTAATAATGCTATTAATAATATTTTTTATAATAATAATAATAATAATAATAATAAATTTTATTCAGATGATGATAATAATAATAATAATAAATTTTTCCCTAGCCCCGTGAAAAATTCCCAAAGAGGATATTATCTATAATATTGAATTTGGGATTAGAGGCCTTTCTGATAATATTAAGGAAGCCATTAGGCAAGATTGCGGCATTATTCTAAGGAAGGCTAAGCCTCCCAAGAGTAACATAAGCAAGGATGAGTTCTAAGCCCTTAGGTCCCTTAAAGATAACCCTGACATTGTCATTCTCAAGGATGATAAAGGTGGTTCCTTCATTTTTTTAGACAAATCCGAGTACATTAGCAAGATGTTGGACCATCTTCACAATAGTGGGAGTTACAAATAACTTCCCTTAAATAAGTTTCTAAGGAGGTTATCTATGCCATAAAATATAATCCTATCCTCAACCCCCTTAGAAAAAATCTTATTGAGATTGACCCTCTTTCCCCTAGGATCTATGGTCTTCCCAAGATCCCTAAGGAAGGGGCCCCTCTAAGACCCATCATCACTATGATAGGTGGCCCCATTTATTCCTTGATAACTTTCTTTCTCAAAATCTCAAACCTTTGGTTGGTCGCACATATTCCTTTGTTAAGGACTTTGCTTCTTTTGTTCATGGGTTTAAAGGTTTGAAGCTTGCTCTTGGTGATTTGTTGTTGAGCTTCGATGTGGTGTCTCTTTATACAAATATCCCCATCAATGGGGCCATTAGTGTCATAAATAGGATCACTGATGATGACACTGCCAAATTAGTGGGCCTTTGCCTTACCTCTACCTTTTCCAATTTCCAAGGGGAATTCTATGAACAAACATGTGGTGTTGCTATGGGATCCCCGCTATCCCCTGTCATTGTTAACTTATTCAGGGATGATTTTTATACCAACGCTTTGGCCTCTGCTCCTTTTCAACCCAGGCATTGGAAATATTTGTCGATGACACTTCTGTTTGGCCCCACACGCACAATAAGTTGGACCTTTTCCTTCATCATCTTAACTCTCAATCTGACTCCATCAAAATCACAATGGAGGTTGAGTTTGATGGGTGCCTTCCTATCCTCGATGTTCTTTTGTGTAGGTTGAATGATGGCTCCTTGTCACACCATGTTTTATGTAAAAAAATCACACAAAGCAATATATTCATGTGAGCTCCCACCATTTTCCATCCCAAAAGTTTGGAGTTCTTAACACTCTAGCTACATGTGCCTTAAGAATTTCCGATGTTAGTCACCTAGAGGAGGAGAAATCTCATCTTTTGAAGGTTTTTGAAAAGAATGGTTTTATATATTATCAAGGTCGTAAGGCCTTCTAAAGAGCCAATAAGGCTCCCATTGTTAAAAAAGCTATGGATGATCCAGTTTCCATGGTTAAACTTCCTTTTATCCATGGAACCATAGAAAAGTTTCCTCATATCCTTAAAAAACATAAGGTCTTAGCTACCTTTAACCCCATATTGATGATTTTGGACCCAGCAACATGTCAAGGGATCTCCCCAATAAGAAGTCCCAATTAGACCTCAGACCGTTTGGTGTAGGAGTCCTAGCAGTGGGTCATACAGTAATGCCTTGACCATGGTTTCGCACATAGGCAAGTAAGATGTCCCTGTTGGTAGCAAGGGTGTGACATATGTAGTAATTCAAGGAAGGTGCATGAGTAGTTCTAACACAAGGAGGGTGAGGTGAGTGCACCCCTTAGAAACATGCGATAGCACAGAGTTAAGAAGGGAACACACGAACCAAGATACATCACAACATGGAAGGCAAGTAAGCTAGCAATCCAAAGTGATGGTTAAACCAACAACACATTTCAGAAAGGTTCATACATACATATACAGAAATAGCTACACATGCATGCGTAAGAAAAAAAAATAAAAAAAAAAAAATATATATATATATATATATATATATATATATATCATTTAGAGTACTCAAGATAGCTGAAATACAATACAACATATGCATAAAATGTGTTGACTCTATTATATTAATAAGTGTAAGTTCTAGTCATACAATACATCCATGTCACTAGTTCCAACAATGGAATGTAACAGCCACAACCGCCTGCTCCTCCAAAGAGATATACTAACTATGCGCAATGGAGAAGCCAAGGCTCCTTACAATACTATCCAAGCTTTCTCTTAGATACTCCTATCTGAAGCTTGGCTGACCAAAATCTTATACAATGAGTTATGAGGGGCTATTTATAGCAAAGGGTGGGGTGGCCCTTGACATTCCCTTTTGTGACATTTCATCTACCCTCATGACTCTTCATCTACTCTATGACTGTTACATCAAACTATCAACACTTGAACTTCCACTGGACAAAATGTTACATACAATCTGCACATGTACCCATGTGAGACAAAATGGCTTGAGCAAGCCTTGCAAGACATCACTAACACTCGAAGCATTGTGGTGAGACCAACTCTTTACATCCTTGTGATGGTCGATGGTGGCAATCTTATGCCAAGCTTGGTCATCCATGATGGTGTCCATGCACTCAATGGTGACATCTTGCTGAAGCGAACTCTTGCCTCCATTGCATCCGGGTACATTGATATGGCTACTTCATCCAACTCATCTAATAGCATAAGCATGGTCGTCCTCAGTGTGACCAGACCGGTAACATGTTGATGCATAGTGTCTGTCCTGACCTCCAAGCATGTGTTGGTGGTCGTTTGCATCAACTTGTCAAAATACAAGTTCAACTCCAGTTGGACTTGCTTCTTGTCTTCACCTCGGTGAGTGTGCCAAATGGGTGGGATTACATGCGTGCGCACAATGACATGCATGCTGTTGAATTCCCTTGCATGCAATCAATAACACTAATCACCTTGTTTGTTTCGTGCCAGTTACTGGGATGGATCTATAACTTGTACGGGAGCAGTTTCATCCGTATGTGCATGTTGTACCCCATGTTGTACCTATTCCTGCTGCAACTCATTCTCTTGTCTGTGCAACTCCTGTTCTTCCTTAAGTTGTTT
The DNA here is from genome assembly GCA_031772625.1 of Pinus tabuliformis. Lineage (NCBI taxonomy): Eukaryota > Viridiplantae > Streptophyta > Pinopsida > Pinales > Pinaceae > Pinus > Pinus tabuliformis. The sequence goes on along the minus strand of CM062818.1, from coordinate 822,488,599 downwards.
CTTCATCACATACAACTACTTCTCTGTTTCTCTCTCTTCCTTCATGCAATCTTCGTATCGTGCCGTCACCTCATAGCCTCAATCTCCAAAGCTGTTTTCCTCATGAGTGGATCTGCTTTGAACTTGCATCTTTGCTCCACCTCTATGCTGTCAACAACCCTCCTCTTACATTCGTTTCGTGCAGGTGTACCGCCTTCTGCTGTAGCTGATGGTGCTGCTCGTTGTGATGTTGTTGTCATCTTATCTTAATGTCCTTGTCTATGAATAACTTGATTTCTTCATAGCTAGGCAAGCTCATAGACACTTTCATGGTTGCAAACCTCGTTTTGGTCTCAATGGTGTCCTTTAACTCTACTCTCCTGAAGGCCATTGTACTTGTGCTATTGAGAAACAGAAAAAAACCTGTGATGCATGGAGGCATAACAACACTCATGGCAAGCAATCTGTCAATCTAAAACCAAAACAAAATTGAGGAATGACTTGCAACATACCTGTGTGATTGATCGTGAAAGTTGTGCAATTTCCGCCGAGAGGTCAAGAGACTGACTGCCAAAACTGCACAAGTCATAGTTCCGGTTGTCAGGAGGCTAACTAACTTCTGGAACTACACAATGCATAGTCCAGCTTGGCCTACTGAGGGCTGAAACTGCGAAATGCGCAATTTTAGTCAGCAATGACATGAAACCAGAAAACTGCATTGCGTAGTTTCTGGGGCCAGCGAGACACTTCCTCCAAGAATTGTGAAATGGAAGAATGGAGGTTAGTACTGAGCTATACTTCCGCAATTTATGGAGGAAAGTTAGAGCCTTCGCTTCTGGAAATGCACAGTGCTAGTCGGGCAAGGCACGGTCCGGGACAAGGCAGCCCAGACCAGCCAACAGGTGACTGAAAACATAAGAAGTCTGAATGCATGATGAGATGATTGCAAACAAGAGTGAATGATTATGCATGCAAACAGTAAGTGAAAGAATCATAATACATGACAGCATGCATGTGAGTGAAGCAGGTCGCCGCAATGGCACTGACCGTTCGTGGAAAAACAATGTCATGCATGCGACAATAGTGAGATGCAAATGAAAAATCAAATGGTGCTTCTACAAGCTAACATATATCAAAATGACAGCAAGCGCTCATTGAAATCAAGTAGACATCACTCACACGAAGCGAAACACAAAAAGGGACAGAAACGTAGCGCGAGACATGAAAAGCGGGCTTACCCCAAAACAACTGAGTTGAGTGTGTTGACGACTCCTAGATGTAATGTGGGATGTCAGAGTTGCAAGGTTGATGTGAGGAATGAGCACTGCAGTGTCTGGTTGTTGAGTTTTGATAAGATCAAGGTTGTGATGTGCATGCCACAAATATAGGAAAAGTGACACTTAGCAAGAGGTTTCTGAAATGATCGTTACATGTATCCTCCAGCTACTAAAAATAGATCCCTGAATTAAGGGATGCCTTTGCATGATGCCTTGGGAGAAGCAATCCATGCATGCAAATCAATTTTTCTTGGTCTCGGAGGGAACTGGTTAACCTGAAGGCACATGCATCGGTCTCCGAACCTAGGATGAAAATCTGCATAGTTTCTGGGCTAAGCAGAGATGGTTGTCCCAGAGGGATTGCATAATTTTTGGGTAGAACATGTGACTGTCTCCCAGTATTGCACAATTTTTAGGCTGAGCAGCTATCCTGGGTCAGAGCTTGCAATTTTTTCAAGGAAGCATGTCTGACTTCATCTTGCAATTTCTGAGACTAGGAGGCTGCCTGGATGGATTTGTGCAACTTCTGCTAGCTGTTGGGTTGGCTATCCTGGAGGGATTGTCCAATTTGTGGGAGAAACAAGTGAATGCTACCCAGAATTTCACAATTTATGGTTTGACCAATTGTTCATGGATGAATTGCACAATTTTTGAGAGGAAGACTGTCAGGAATAATTGCACAATTTTGGAGCCCAGCTGGGTGTCCAACTAGGTTTATGCAATTTCTGGAGGGAAGGTTCGTTCCCCTCCAGAATTGCACACTTCCTAGAGGGAGCTGCTCAACCAATAACTGATACTAAGTCCGGAAAGCAACCTGTAAAGGGGGTGGAACAAGCTTGCATGCACAGGCTGACGAGACTCTATGAAACAACTGAAGTTGATGTGCTTGACAGTGCAAGACATGCTGCTGAGGATGGTCGGTAGGGAGGCTCCAAAAAGAAGCTTAGGAAAAATTTTGGAGGGTGGTTTTAGCTGCTACAACACCCCCTTAATACCATCAGAAGCTCCCTTAGATCTGTTAAGGACCCAGTTAACCCTAAAGACATGAAAGGGGTTTATTCAATTCCTTGCTCTTGTGGGATTCCCTACATTTGGGAAATAGGTCGCTCCATTAATCTTCGTATTCAGGAACATGTTGCAGACATTAGACATAGGCCTTTCCACTCCTCAACTATTGTTGAGCATGCAGAGAAAACTATGCATCATGTCTGCATTGAGAACTCCCAGGTCATCGCTAGGATTGATCACTTTCATCATAGGAAGTTGCGTGAGGCCATTGAAATTGAAAATCATACGAGGAATCTCAATAGGGATGATGGTTGGAAATTAAGTAGGAGTTGGGTTCCTGCCCATTCGTCTTGATTTCTCAGTTTATTTTAATATTTAATTCAATTTATTCATTTTTTGTTTTGTATATATATATATATATATATATATATATTTTATATTATTTTTATTTATTTATCATTATTATTATTTTCACGCATTTTTTCTTCTTAAAATTTCTTCCATTTTTCTTTCTATCGCTCTTCTTATGTTCCTTTTTTTTTTACTAATAATATGATTATGTGTTTTAAATATTAACTCATACACAATAGTAATATTTAAATTAATTACTTATTTCTTTTATGTATTTCAACCTTTTCTTAATGATTATTTATGTTCCTTAATATTAGTAATTATTTTATTCATTTTATAATTTTTATTTAGTATCTTTCCCAACTAATTAACTTCTTGAATATTATTTTGACCTAACTAATATTTAACGTTCTTCTTATAACTGAATTTATTTAATTTAGTAAACTGAATTTCTAACGTTTACTTTTGGCACCTTGGCATCTATGTTATTTATACCTAATTACATATTTGGTTTTTGATCCTTGTCCTGAAGATGAACCCTAATAGATGGTTCGAAACGTTGACTAAAAAAAAATGATGTGATTATTCCAAAATACATTTTGATAACTTCTCTTAGATTTCATATCCTATCACATCATTGTAGAGTAAAGGTAAGGATATTGAATGGACAGAAGAATGTGCAACAAGTTTTGAGCAGTTGAAGCAGCTGTTGACAAATGCTCGAGTCTTAAAGATTGAAGATCTAGACAAATAGTGTGTGGTATGTATAGCTGCTTGCAAGAGAGGAATTGGTGGAGTCCTTATGCAGGAAGGATAGGTAGTATGCTATGAATCAAGGAAATTGAATGAGCACAAGAAGAATTATCCAACACATGATCTTGAGTTGGCAGCAATCATCCATGCTTTGAAGATGTTGAGGCACTATCTTCTTAGCAAGTGGTTCATCTTGATGAGTGATCACAGTGGATTGAGGTATCTATTTGACCATATGAATCTGAATTCCAGGCAAGCTAGATGGTTGGCCACGATCAGTGAGCTTGAATTGAGATTAGGTACATTAAAGGTAAACAGAACAGGGTTGCAGATGCTCTTAGTAGGCAAATACAGGTAAATCACATAGCATCTGTGAGTTATTATGGGATAGATATCCAGATCTGATCATGCAAGCTAGACACTATGATGACAGGTATATGGAGCTTACGCATAGGTAAAAATAGGGTACAGGTGACCAGGATGTGGACTATCATCTCACAACAGATGGCTTGGTTAGATTTAGGGACAAGATATATGTCCCAGATGATAGTGAGCTCAAGAAGTTTATCTTGAGGGATATCGCAAGATGTTGACAGTGGTGAAGAAGTTATATTATTGGATTAATCTAAAGAATGAAGTGGAAACATTTGTGGCTCGGTGCATATATTTTCAACAAGTAAAAGCAGTGTAAGCATACAAGTGGATTACTACAGCCGATTCTGATTACAGAGTGGAAATCGAAGATCATTTCCATGGATTTGGTTACAGGTTTTCCGAGGACATCTAGACAACATGATTCTATCATGGTCATGGTTGATAGGTTGATAAAGGTAGCACACTTAATTCTATTAAATTCATCATTCTAGTAAAGGCAAACAGGGATATAAAGTTCACTTATAGATTTTGGAAATAGTTATTTGCAGGTTTGGGTATAGAATTGGCCTTCAACACAACTTATCATCCGTAGACAGATGGACAGACAGAGAGGGTCAATAGGATTTTGGAGGACATGTTGAGAATGTATGTGATGCATCAACAACAGAAGTGGGAAGATTATCTTCCACTAGTAGAGTTCACTTAAAAAAATGGGTACCGAGAATATTTGAGGATGAGTCCGTTTTGAGGCATTCTATGGGTAGAATTGTAAAACTCCCATCAATTGGAGTGATCCAGTGAATAGGATGTTTATTGGACTATACATGTTGGTAGAGATGGAATAGGCAATGCAGGTAATCAAGAATAATCTGAAGACAACATAGGACAGACAGAAAAGTTATGCATATTAGAAGAGGATGTTTAAGGAGTTTCAGGTTGGGGAACATGTGTACTTCCGTATCAATCCCAAGAAGATATCTTTGAGGATTGGATCATGTGCCAAACTGGTACCTCGGTTTTGTGGACCTTTCAATATTTTGAGAGGATTAGACCAATAGCCTATTGACTTGCATTTCCTCCAATGGTGAAAGTCCATGATGTTTTCCATGTGTCATTGCTTAAGAAGTATGTTAAAGATGTTGATCATGTGATTGAATAGTATGTATTATAGGTGGAACCAGAAGGAGAATTTTGGCTAGAAGCTCAAAGAATTTTGGAGAGAAATATGCTCATGCTCTGGAACCAATCAATCGAGCAGTTAAAGTGCAATGGAAGCACTTTAGGCCCAATGAAGCTACATGGGAGATGGCAGATCAGATGCGGGATATGAATCCTTCCCTATTCGTTGCTTGAGCTCTTCTTTCGGCATATGTTTTGTTATGATGTTTTGGTATATGTATATATGCATATGGATGTAAATACCACCATGAGCTATGTTATAAATCTCCACTAAGCGGTATGGGTTTTATGTTGTTATGGTTTTCACATTGTTTTGTTTATCATGTTGATTTCTTCTCAACAAGATGATCATTGTAAATACTACAGCAAGCTAAGTTATAAAGCTCCATGGTTAGTATGTTTTTCTTTTCAGTAGTCTTGCTAGTTGTAGGTGTCACTGAACATCGAGGACGGTGTTCCCCCAAGGGGAGGGTTTTGTAATAGCTCTGGTAAAAAATCCATGTAATAAAGTTAATAAAGGAAAAATAATAGCCAATGTTATGGGACACATATTCCAAGGTAAATTTTGGGCAAACATAGTGATTGGATTCACTTGTGATTAATTAATGGCTATGGAAATTGGAAAAGGAAATGGCAAAGGCTTTAGAAAGACATGAAACATTTATTGGCATTTTATTTATGAAAATAATGGAAATTAGGAGAAAAGCAAGGTGGAAGGTCATAGGTTGCATGTGAGGATGAAAATGAAGGAAAAGAATGGAAATTGAAGAAAATAGAGGCCTCATTAATAAAAATGCCTATGTGGATTAGTTCATGGATTTTGTCACTTCATACTTTTGTCAGTTTTAGCTTGGAGTTCTCTATTCTACTCTCTCTCTCATGCTCTTGAACACTTAGAGTTTTCTTGGAGAACACTTGGAGGATTGTGGCATACTTGGATTTTTTGAGCAAGAAGGCAAAGTAAAAGTAGGAAAGCGTAAGAGGACATCAGGATCAACAACTACAATGGATTTTTCTTGTATGTACCAAGTTGCAAATATAATTTCCTTACTAGTTTTGGCATGCATGGCACATGCATGTGGTTTCTTGGTTATGATCTGTCATTGGCATGGAAGAATGCTTGGATTGATGGTGGATTTTCCTAGCCTTTCCATTTCCTAGATAGCCATGCTATTGTGGATTTCTTTCCTTTTGTTTTCAGGTTGATTCTCATGTTCCTTTGGTTGTGGGTTGAGTTACTAGTTCCTCGAAGCCTTGGTTGGACAAATGCTCTTGAAGCCTTGTAACAACTTGGTTGAGTTACTAGTCTTGGAAGCCTTGGTTGAAAAAATGATATGGAAGACATATGTGGGTTGAGTTACTAGTCTTGGAAGCCATGGTTGGACAAATGATCTGGATGCCTGACAACAATTGTGGGTCGAGTTACTAGTCCTGGAAGCCTTGGTTGGAACAAATGATCTGAAGCCCTAGACAACTTCGGTAGAGAACAATCTAGTGATGTTTAGTGATTTCCAAGTGTGAGGTGGAATCACTGGTTGAGGGTTGAGGTGGTTTGGCCTCTATAAGCCCTGGTTTGGTTTTGTTGGATTTTTTCCATGAGATCCCACATTCATGCTTGGAATATGTCATGGGGATGATTGGCTTAAACAAATATTTGGTTCAACTAATCTTTGGTTGGGTGGTACATGGAAGTCCTAGACCTGGTTGCATTTTTCATATGTTAATAATATCTTCTTTCCTCTTGTATTTGATGGGTAACTATAATTTTTCATATGTGGTTGTTATATCTGTCATATCTTTGTTATTTCTATTGAATATATGTTGGTTATGAGGCTATTTTATGACAGTCTTGAAGTATGGATTTCATCATGTTTTGATTTGAAAATGAATGAAAAATGAATATATGACCTAATAGATGATAATGCAACTATTTCGATAAGGCATCAGTGCTTCCTTAATTTCTCAGATAATTATAAGACCCCTAGCTCAGATCTGTTTCTATGACATGTATATTTGTGACATGTTTGATAGAATTCATGTCATGCTAGTAGGGGTCCCAGTCACATGAATACCCATGTCATGGGAGAAAATGAGGCTCTTGGTCAATGAAATGTCAAGTTACCTTAGGGGTTGGCCACCTAAAAGGGTTGGATGGCTCTTGAAGGTTATGTAACATGTGTAGAAGGTCAAATTGGTTGTGTTTTGTTAGTTCCACTTCCTTAAATGCACATGGGGAATTGAATAGGATCATAGTATCCTCTCGTCACATGTTTACCCCAGCAAACCAATTAACTTGGGTAAATGTGGCAGGAGGGTGTTATAGTCTCAAATTCAATATTTAGGACATGTGGTCTCAATGGAGGGAATAAAATTTGACCCAGAGAAAGTTAAATTTATCATGGAATGGCCAAAATGAAAGAATGTAGTTGAGGTTAGATCATTCATGGGTCTGGTAGGGTATTATAAGAGATTTATTAAAAATTTCTCCAATATTGGTCACCCAATCACAATGTTCCAAAGAAAGGGAAAGAGATTTTCTAGACAATTAAGTGTGTTATTAGCTTTGAGTAGATGTATTATTTATCGACCCATGCACCAGTCCTTCAAATTGTTGATATGGAAAACGAGTTTGTGGTATGCAAAAATGCATGCAAGGAAGGGTTGGGTAGTGTCCTGATGCAATAGGGGCAAGTCATTTTCTTTGAATCATGGAAATTAAATGATCATGAGCAAAATAGGTCATTCACAATTTGAAACATGCTTCTATTGTTCACACTTTAAAAACGTGGAGACATTATATCCTTGGAAGAAAATTCATATTAATAACAAATCATGGAGGTTTGAAATATTTATTTGATCAACCAAAATTAAATGCTAGGCAAGCTATATGGTTGGCCTTAATCAATGGGATCTATTGATCTTCTAGATTAATAATTAATTCTAATGATTTCTTAATTTAACCCTTCTTATGTTAAAATTTATCATCAAGAAATTATATAGAAGCTCTCAACAATAGGAACAATAATGAGAGTAGGATCATATTGAGACAACCAAACACAAGAGACACAAAAATTTACTCTATAATAATCGTCTTTTAGGGGAAAAACCCAACAACCTATTCTTAGAGAAATTATCCAATTAAAAAATAAATGCAATATGATATTTTCATTAAAAATAAATTTAAACTGACCAGGGAAAATCTCCAAGTCAAACGATTTGCTTCCCAACAAAATGCCTAGCGACCTCGAATTCTATGCCACAAAAAATTGATTTGCTTCCCAACAAAATTCCCATAAAAGCTTTGGCATCTCTCCACATATGCGAAGTCAGAGGTCAAAACAAAGATAAGATAGCTCGGTCAACATTGTATTGTTTTGGTCAACTTCGGTCTCCTTCACATATATGAATAGAATAATTTGTTTGATGTGTGATCTGAATTGGTGCATTGAGGAGAAGGAAAAGTGGAATTTTTAAAGTTATCTAATGAGCCCAAATAGGTGTTTCTTTTTGGGATGGATGACTTGAACAATATGCATCCAACTTGTACTTTTGGAGGCAAAAATTTAAAATTTAAATTGCTTTCTTTTAGGCCAACTTGAATATTGATCGAAGCTACAACAAAATCAACACTCCCTCTTAGATAGGGAGTTATTCACATTCACTCCTTCAAATTATCTCTTGTTGAAAAATTTCTCTATCCCAAGAAAAGGTTGAATGAGCTAGCTATGTTGATGAATCCATCCACCTCATGTTCAATACCAGAACCACGTGGAAATCATCACACATTAGCATAAAATAGAGGAACTAGTCACCCACTAGTCCTTGGGTCACTAATCTACCAAGTCACCACTTAGAGTCATGTCAGGTACCCCACCTAACCCATGGTGAAACTCAGGCCCAATTACCATTCCTACATGTCATCACATGTCATTGAATTCTAAAACCCAGTAGCCATAACCCATGGGAATATGGCCAGGCCACCCTTGACTGAGGGAGAATTTTGGGCTTTGATGCTTATCAAGTCAATCTCCCCAACCATATCCCATGTCTCCTAGTCAAAACCCATGACCTTGGGAAATTCTCTACCCCTTGATGCTATAACATCAAATCTCCCTCTCTTGAACCTCAAATCCTTGAGGTTTATCTATGTGCATTTCTCCTTCTTCAATTACTCCATTGAAGAAAACGATCTCCACATCCACCTGATGTAATTTACATCCCATGATAGAATCAACATATATAACCACTCTAATAGAATTGTACCTGAAAATTTGTTTGATTTCCTGCTCCCTCTAAAGTAGGAGATCTTATTATCATCATGTACAATTTTATATGTTAGTACAATTTCTCCCTCTTGAACACAAATCATTGTTCTAGGGAGAATCCTCTTGCCAAAAACTTTGCTTCTTTCTTAGAATGCTTCCATCTACTGCCAAAGCCTTGGTAGCCTTTATGATGTACCTACAACACTCATTAGGAGGTCATGGAAGAAACAATTATAAACCAAGAAAAGAAACAAATACAAGAGGTTAACTATTAGTAAAGCAATACTAATCAAGGAAGATAAATATAAAATACTTATCTTATGTGGAATGAATGAAATTTTCAACTCCCTCTTGATCCTTGCTTTCTTTGCAAAATCCACCTGTAAGCTCATCATTTTTTCCCGCATCATCAGTCACTAATGGAAATTTCTTTCCTTTGAGTGGAATTATCAACTTGCAATACTTGGGGGTCTATCTCTAAGGTTTTGTTGACAAATAGGGTTTTCTTAATTATAACCTTCAAGATTTTTCTAGCTATTAGAAACCCTAGAAATACAAGCTCTTCCAAGAGGGAGTTCATCCTCTAGCTAATGTGTAAAGGCTATTTTCTTGTTTTTTGTGAGAGACGCCTTTAGCTCCCTTTGACTCTACCATATACTATTTTTTTCTAGCAACAATAAGTTATACAAGATATTTCCACATTAGAACAAGGTATGTGGCATTAATATTCTAGAAGCTTAGATCTTTGCAATTTCAAAAGAAACACTCACATATCCTATTGTATAATGAAACCAAAGGAAATATCCGTACATAGGTCCACACAAAACCTTAATCCAACTCATCTTTAGGATGCCAAACATTATTGGCACGTGTATGCAACAAAATTGGCCCATCCTACTTAGCATCATCTTGTCAACACCTTTAACATCATCAACATCATCATCAATATCAACATCAACTAGTTGGAATATTTGACACACTATCAACATCAACTAGTAAGTATCAACATCAACTAGTACGTGTCACCATCAAATATCTAATGCTTTTTATTACTAAGGAAATAATTCCATTTAGAAAAACTCATATCAAAATTATCTAGGAAAAGTAGTAATTACTAGAAGGAAGTAAAATACTTAACTATGAAACATCTAAAAATAATTCCAAAATGTCTTAGCTAATAAAACCCGACGATCATCGAAAATGAGATATTTTCTACACCCATTCACCACCTTTTCATTACCTTTTTTCCTTTTTGCATATCATCTTATATCCGATTTTTCTTACAATAATGCATTTTAACCCAAGGTACAATGCTTGTTCAATTATGTTGTTTTTAATGAACACACTACTACGTGAAGGAAATAATCAACCTTTTTGTGCTAATTAATGGGAAATCATGATAAATATCCGGAAAAATCATGTAGGTATCTCTCGAGGCAGTGGAAAAAGCTACTTGAAACTGTTCAGTTGATGGAATATTGCTTTTGAATTGCTGCAACACCCCTAGTACATCGCTTATCGATAGTAGTTGTTGCAAAAATTCCTTTACATGGATGCAACACCTTTGTTGCATTGTGTATTAATGATAGCTACTGCATCAAAGACCCAATATTTTGTTATTCTGATGGTTTTCCTTAGCCTCCATGTTAGTTTGAAGAATTTAATGATGTATAAATACCCACGCTCCACTTGAGACAAAGGGGGGGATAAAATGAGAAGAATTGGAGAAAATTACTTTCATTCTGCTAGGTTTTTATTAATATAACATCTTTTATTCTTGCTCAATTTTATTTGTATGTGTGATGCATTGGTAGAGTAACCTTTTTCTAGATGTTTAACTAGTGCCTTGCCTAAGGAGGTAGTGCTTGCTTCTTATTTAGGTAGCTTTCATACATTAGCATAGGTTAATTTCTATACTTTATTGAAATTCATTGAGTTTGGTCATTGTATTACTTTATTACATAATTATTATTTTCTAGTCCTAATTCATAAATTCCATCATTCGTTGGGTTGAATTTTCCTTACTTTAATTCCAGTTTAACACTTTCCATCATGTCAACATTTAATCAATTGATTGCAATACAAGTGATTCCTTTACATAATTAAGGATTGTATGAACAACTTGATCAAGTCATAGATTATTTACTTTTCTATAAGTTTCTTTATTTTCCTACTAGAGTGTTTACATTTTTGCAAGTGTGATTCCTTTCCTAAAAGTGTGCTTAATTTCTAGTAAAGTGTGTTACTTTTCTTCAATTTAGACTAGATGTGCTTTCTTTCAATTAAAATAGGTTTAGTTTTAGAAAAATATGTTTATGGTCCCTCTCGGTGATTGAGATTATGATTTCATCACAAGCCATCCACAATCAACTAGGATTTTTTCTTACAAGTGTGTTTCAATTCTACAACATTAGTAAGCATTCTAATTCTATACATTGTGTGAATATTTAAAATACTGCCCTTGTGTATGATTTGTTTTACTTGGTGGCTTGATAAATATCATTAACACCTAAAATATGTAATCATTTAACCAATACTACAACTTCATTAGCATTCAACATATTGTTTTTAGTATATACAATGCACAAAAGTTTGCAAGTTCTAAATGAACATTGGATTGATTATTTAATTTACAATTTCTCATTTCTCTACTAAGAGAATAGAAGATAATTGAATAATCAATCATTTGGCTTCATAAGATCATGAAAAAAATATATTTACTTGTCCTTGGGGACATTTCCTTATCATGTTCCACCCTTTGGAATTTATAATGATCTTATGACCTTCCAAAGAGTCGTGACAAAGATATTTTTTGACTTGATTCATGATTGCGTAGATATTTTTATTGATGTTTTCATAACTTATGGTGTTATGTTTGAATTAGCGTTGGCTAATCTAAAAGAGGTATTGAAAAAAGGCAAGGAATGTCATGTAGATATCAACAATGAAAAATCTTTGATGTTCTTAACTAAAGGAGTGATGTGAGGGCATCATATTTCTTCTAAAGGCATCAAAGTTTACCTAATGAAGATACAGGTAATAGTGAACTTACCAAGTCCACAAACACAAAAGGAGTTATGTATCTTCTTCAAGCACACTGGTTAATATCGACACTTTATTGAAAACATTTACTCAAATAGCTCATCCTTTGTTTTCTTTGCTTACTAGAAGTGTTTATTTTGTATGGAAATATATCTTCCATTGTGCCTTTGAGGAGTTTAAATTGAAGTTGTCTGAGGCTGCCACATAAAGAGGACCCAATTGGTCCCTCTCCTTCATATATCTACATATACTTTAGAAACCACCATTGGAGTCATCTTGGGACAATAATAATATCATAATCCAAACACCATATATTTTATTTGTAATAATATCTCCCTCATATAATTGAATTACACTATGATAGAAAAATAATTTCTTGTTGTAATCCATGCAATAAATAAATTTTGGAATTATATAATTGGGCATCTTGTGATTTTACATGATGATCATTCTGTCATCAAGTATTTAATGAAAAAACCAATTTCTAATGGTATAGTTACCAGATGGTTGCTAGAGATAATTTTGGCCTCCACACATGTGAATTTACTGAGAAAATCAACCTTCTTCTGAAGCCCACAACCTCCACTGGAAAATATTGGCCTACTATAGAAAATAATTTGGCTAGCAAAACTCCCTCTAAAAATGAGAAACTGGAAGTCTCCTAGATAAGAATAACCCCATAAATATCCTTCTCAATTACTGTTGCTGAAACCCTCTCGATGTCTCACTGAAAACTCACCCAACTTAATGTTTGATATTTCTCCAATGCTTCCCATCAATCTCCCTTTATAATCTCTAATTCACAAATGAATGGAAAATATTAGAAGTTATCTTGTCCCAATCAATGGCTAAGATAATCTTAGAAACTTTGAAGAATATTGTAGAGGTGAATCGATCATATATCAACTAATATCAATTAATTAACCACCTTCCCTAAGTTTTAACTTAGGAAATATTTAAAAATCACTAATTGAATTAATTAATATATTTTCTGTAAGTGAATCTTAGGAAGAAATACATGGGTTGGAGATAATTAATTCCTTTGTGTTCCTAGCCTTAATGACACCTCTCAAGACCAGAACACCTGTCCATGCAACATTATTTAACGCTCCATATTAATGAGGAATTTTTTCTCCATAACACCCAACTTGTCCCTGAATAAAGCAAACTTGGCTTTATTCAAGGCCTTTGTCAGAATGTCTGCCACTTGTTGATCTGTAGGCACATACTATAGTTGAACTAATCTACGCTATACAAAATCCCTAACAAAATGGTATTCGATGTCAATATGTTTTGACCGATCATGAAGTAATGGATTCTCAAATAACTTGATGCAACCTTGATTATGATAATGAATGATGGTTGATTCTACAATCTAACCAAATAGTGCCACTAGTAAATTTCAAAGCCATATGGCCTCACATGCTTCCATGCTTGTTGCCATTACTCTTATTTTGTAGAGCTTAATGCAATAGACTTCATCTTCCTATTGTACTAAGAGATATCCCTAATCCCATGTTGAAGGAACACCCTGAAGTTCTTTTTTTGTCCATTACATTACCTGTCGAGTCTATATCAGTGTAGCTAATCAATTTGACACCGTCAACTTGAGTATATTTCAACCCATTATCAATTGTACCTCATAGATATCACAACACATTCTTTTTTGTTGTCTAATGCACTCTCTTTTGTTCCACCACGAAATGAATAAGAGTTTTTACTGCAAAGAAAATGTCCAACCTTATGTTGATTGTATACATAAGATATCCAATAAGTTGGCTATATAAGGTGGGGTCCATTCCCTCCTACTTTGATGCATCAATTTTCCTCCAATTGGTTATCATAGGTGTATACATGGGTCTACAATCCAACATCCTGAATTTATTCAAGATATCCAAGGTATATCTCCCTTGACCAAGGAATATTTCCCCATCTCTCTACCACACCTTGAGTCTTAGAAAATAGTGCATCAACCCCAAGTCCTTAATTTTAAACTTTGCTGCTAAGCCCCTCTTGTAGTCTTCTATGATTAACTTTGTACATATAAAAAAATAATTTAGCATTAAATATTAATTTTCAAATATTTTCTTGCAGAAAAGAAAACAAAATGGAACTCATTCAACACATAAAATAGGACGATAAGGAATATAAGGGTTGATATCAAAGTTTGTGATTTAATATTTCCTTATTACAACTTAAGGTTTCATTTGTGTATATTTTAAGTTGTTTTACAACAACCATCCTTGAATGTCTTCAAATAGGTGTTAACATACAAAGAAGATACATCGGAAGAATTGATTGATATTGTTTTAAATATGGGTTGTGAGTATATGTTGGCATATTAAAAATTAATTGTGGAATTTGCAAGTATCTATCTTGTTTAACTTCTCTGAGTTTATTATTAATAGAACAAAAATATCATTTGTATTAAATATTTGATTTATAATGGGGTATAGAACATGCAGGAAACAAGGTATGGAACTACGCCTACAGAATACTTGTTGCAACAAGGCATGAGACTTTGTTTTGAAACCATGTGTATAGTTCATGAGTCACTTCTTGCTATGGTACATTTCTATTCGATTTACATTGATGTATATTATTTATTTCGATTTTAATTATTCTCACCAATGTAGATACATTCATTACACTTTATTTTTATGTTTGCAGATGGAACAAGATCAAGAAGACGAAATCAAACGATGCAATCAAAAACATATTCATCCGAATAACCAAAGTCATGAAAGTAGCTCAAGCACTGACAACAATTCCAACAAGGAATGATGATCTATTTGGATATCAATGAAACATGTTGTAATTTTTGAAATAATTGTCTGTGAAAATCACACATTTTGTTTAATGTAATGAACACAATGTCTCAATTGAAAGAAAATGGGTTACCAATAACAATATCATTTTGTATGACAAAGAGTCTCTTATTGATATATAATAAAATACATTTTAATTTATTCTACTGTGTTATCCAACGTCGTGAAATGTTACACCACTAATTAAATATATGGATGATTAAATATTATAATGAAGAGATGTCAAATATGATAATATAACAAATTAATCCAAATATCATATACAAATTCACTAATCAAATTTTAATTTATATGAATATTGCTATAAGAAATATTTCGACTTTTTATGAATAACAAATTTAAAAAATCACAATAATTATGTTGTCGCTCATCGATGTTTCCAAAAAAGAGAAAATCTTATACAAAAAATCGGTGCGTCCATGACATAAACACACACCAGTGAGTTATGTTATATAAAAGCATTATTACGACATCTTTTTTGCATGACCAGTGCCTTTTCAGAAAACTACAGCACCGAGGCATTTAATTCTTCAAGCATTAGTATTATTTTCTATTAATGCCCCAGTGCATTATAATTCTTAAAGCACTAGTGCTTTAATAGAACTAACACCCCCATACTATAAAAATTTATTTCCAGTGCCAGTGCATTATTAAAATTAACAACACCATTTCTTTTATATCCATAGTCCACTAGTGCATTTATAGAAATCATATGCATTGACGCTACAAGTTTAAATAAAAGCACTGGGTCTCCAATATTTTTTAATCCTAATTCAGTGTCATTCCTGAAAAGAACACCCCAGGGCGTTTTTTAATATGTACGCACCGAGGCAGTATACATTTCAGGCACCAATGTTCTTTGCATTCAACACTTTGGTGTTTTTAGTTATGTATGCAATCCCAATGCTTTTATATATATAGCACACCGGTGTTATTTTTCCATGAAGCACGCCTCTAAAAAAACATCTACTAAAACCTCTAGCCACCCAGATTTTTTCAGTTGTGATGAAGTTTCATTATAATCTCCGCTACAACAAACAAATGTTTTAGCAGATGTTTTTATTTTTATTTTTTCAAATTGTATAACACTAAAAATCTCCATTATAACCTCCACTAGAAGGTATTTTCCTTGTAGTGAAAGGAAAGAGCAAGGAAGAGTGAGAGATAGAGAGGGTGATGGAGGAGAGAATAAGAGATGAGGAGGGAGTGATGGATATTAAGAGAGAAGGAGAGAGGTAGGGAGATACAGACAGAGCTAGAGGATATATAGAGAGAGATATATCTCCCTCTATCTCCCACCACTCTCCCTCTCTCTCAATCGTATGCTCACTCACTCTCTTCCTTTCTCTCTCTTGCTCCCTCTCCCTTTATGCCCCCCTTCTCTCTCTCTAATTACTCCCTCCCCTCTATCTCTATCATTTTCTTTGCCCTTTAATTTATTTTATTTTCCCTTTAATATATATCTCTCTCTCACTCACACACACACACACACATCTCTACAGATGTCTCTCCCCGAATCCCTATCTCCCATCTCTCTCACTCTATTTTGCTCACTACCTCTTTTTCTCTTCCCCACCTCACTCCCCTTCCCTCTCTCTTCATTTATTTCTCCATTCCTCTCTCCCTCCCTTAGTTCCTCCATTACAAAACCCCCCCAAAATTTATGTCTCTCTCCTCCTCCCTCCTTCCACCTCTCTCTAAACATTCCTCTGCCTCTCTCTTTAGGGGAACAAGGAGAAAGATGGAGGTTGCAGTATATTTAGAGAATCATGGAGAAATATTGAGATGATCCAAAAACAATTATAACTTACAACCTCAAGATTAAAGGAAATTATCCCTATCATATTCTCTTGATTGAGTCTAGCCTCTCCCCCATTGAAATCATGACTATGTTTAGGTATCTAATGTACAAGAATAAGTTGTACAACATGGAAGCCAAGAGGCTCCCAAAAATTACTTCTAACTCTAATCAAAACCACCACCTTCGGCCCAAGAAAAGTTGGCACAAGGATGCCCACTCCTGGCTCATCCATTGGGGGATAAAGGAGGAGATTAGCTTGAAGAATAAGGATGATATCAAAAACACAATTACTTCCAAATTTAAGGATAAGTTGTGGGATGATAAGGAGTTAGATGGAAAAAAGAAGCTAAGATATTATAAGGAGGTGATCAACCTCACTCTTTCTAACCAAAATTATCTATTTATCTTGACCAATGATAAGAAGAAAATGAACATTGCAAAGATAAGAACTAATTCTCATGAGCTTCAGAGTGAAATTGGGCGTTAATCTATTCCCAAAACACCTTGGGGTGAAAGAATTTCCCCCTTTGTGATAATAAGAGAGTTGATGATGAAAAACACTTTCACTTGGATTGCCTGACCCTACTCACATTTGCCACACTACCAACCTTCTTGACTTGTCAAGTTAACAAAACTATAGTGATCTCAAAATGCTTATCTCCCTTGTTTTTTATCATAGAAAAAAACTATTAAAGAGCCCTAGTTAATCGCTTACTTTCTTAAGGTCTGATAAACCATATTGGTCTCTATCGACGTTAACCATCATCATCATCAAGAACACGCTATCCAGTGTAATTACGTTCTAGATATACATACTTAATATGAAAAGATTCTAAATTTATTTTTGTTCATCTTAATATTATATTAAAATATTCATCTTCGAAGTTACATAAATAAAACACGACATATCGTTTTTAAAGCTCTATTTTAATTATTTAAAAATAATTATTAAATATAAATTATTATAAATATATGTTAA
The DNA here is from genome assembly GCA_031772625.1 of Pinus tabuliformis. Classification (NCBI taxonomy): domain Eukaryota; kingdom Viridiplantae; phylum Streptophyta; class Pinopsida; order Pinales; family Pinaceae; genus Pinus; species Pinus tabuliformis. Next base: position 822,470,762 of record CM062818.1, on the reverse strand, counting down.
ACCAAAGGGAAAAAACAAAATATTTAAAAAGATACATTAAAAATATAATATTTTAAAATGCAATTCCAAATTATTACCCATTTTGATAAAAGTATAAAACATTATAAATTTAAAATAATAATTATAACAAATAATTTTTTTTATACATATTGAATATATATTTTTAAGAACACTTACTGTTAGGATTCCAGGTGTAAAAAACTGGTCGGAAGTACTGAAGGGGTTTTGATATGGCGAACCCTAGCTTCCCCGTCTCCTTGCCCTTGGCCGCCGTCGGCTCCTGGACTACGCTGCGTGAGAAAAAGCTGGAGCGAACGGCGCATCGATGCAGAGGCTTTCTCTCTGCTGCAGATAAGCAACAAGACCACGCCATTTCCAATGGCTCGAAACCCAGATTTGATGGTTCCTGGCCCCATGCCGCCGTTGGGTCACAAATCGCACCGAACGCAGAAGGATTGAAGACACCTGGGCAAAGATCATTGACAGGTCCTCAAGATCTCCAAGCCATGATCGCGGGGGTTGCAGACACAGAAGAATCTGCTTTCCTCTTATCGGCGAGCTCCGGGAAAACAGGGCCCCGTCCCCCTGCTTCCATGGCGCAATGGAGCAACCCCCTTTCGACTATCAAAGCAGTGGATAGGGAGAATCGGACAGCGCGATGGACCAGGGTCTCCAGGAAAGAAGGAACGACACTAAACAGAGCTTTCCAGATTCAAATCAAGCTTCTTTCAGGAAAAACCATGCTTCAATGGGTTTGCCAGACGGATCCAGTATGGAATCTCAAGCATGCATTGGACATCAAATTGGGAATCCCTTCCGCAGACCAACGGCTTCTCTACCAAGGTAAACATCTGGAGGACCTCTTACCTATTTCTTTTTATGGTATTGAGAAAGATGCATCTATTATCCTTTCCCTCCGTCTTAGAGGAGGAGCTGGGGGAGAGCCTTCCTCAGCTAAGGGTTTTTCGTACAAAGATGCAGTCCATGGCAAGCAAGCTGAAAAGACAGAGCCACCAATACAGACTTCACCCAAGGCCTTTCTGGTTGACAAATTGGAGGAGATCCCATCAGTTGAAATCTCCTACCCTGATCTTGAAGACGACACCCAGAAATTCGCTGAAAGAGCCATCATCTGCAGATTCAATGGGCTCTGGCCGCGCTCACAGGATCTTTATGACTGGATCAAAGCCACCTGGACGGATCGTTGTAAGGTTTATTTCTGTGCTAAAGGATATTTCATAGTGTTGTTCGAGGACCTTGAGCACTGCTACAATGCCCTAGATGAAGGCCCTTGGTTCATGGGATCAGCGGGTCTCTTCCTAACTCCATGGTTTCCCGACTTTGACCCAGCTTCAGCAGTCATCACCAAGGCTCCGGTATGGATCAGACTTCCAAATCTCCCAGTTCACCTGTGGCGTACAGAAGTATACAGGCAAATAGGCAATGCCCTGGGTCGCTTCTGGATGGGAGACTACCAGAGAGAGAGGCAAGGTCTCTATACATATGCCAGAGTATGTGTGGAGCTTGATTTAAGCAAGGGACTGCCAGAGTTCATCAATCTCAAGATCAAGGACGCTATCTGGACCCAGTTTATAGAGTACGAGAACACTGCCTTCAGATGCCGTCATTGTCACCAAACAGGGCACCTACATATCTCTTGCCCATCGCTGTCAGCAAAAGCAAAAAAGGGCCTCTCTGCTCATACTAAGCCCAAGCGTTGGGCCCCCTGCCCACCACCGCCAACCAGAAGCTCCAGCCCCCCTAGTATGGAAAAGGTTCCAAGTATGGAAAAGGAGGAAAATCAGTCAGAACCAGATCAGATACCTCAGACGATGGATCCGCCCACGAACTTTATGGAACACACCCATGTCTCAGCAAATTCCCAGAAACGCCCCCATGAGACTTCCTCCTCTGACTCAGAGAAGGAGTCCCCAATGATAGAGAACTCCAGTCTCCAAGTTGTGGTTGCCCATCCTCCTCACGAGACACATGTTAACAAAAAGAAAGGGAAAAAACAGTGTGGTGTAATCACTGTCCCGCTGGGGTAACAGCTTGTATTTGCTTTCGATTCTTCAGGTACAGCAGTGTTTGTTTACTCCTTTCGAGACCGAGGTTGGTGATTTTATCATTTCCGGTCTGTCGGTCTCTTGTCTTTCCTGCAGTCCAGGGTTTGTTTCTCTCTTCCGGGACCGAGGTTGATGTATCTATCATTTCCGGTCTGACGGTCTTTTGCCTCTCCTGTTTGTACCATATTTATTTCTCTTAATAGATTTAGTCTTTACCGATAAAAAAAAAGAATATATGTTTTTAAAAGTTTAACTGTACTTAATAATTTTATTTACCAAATAATATTTATATACTTTGTATTTAAATTTAACAATCATTTAAAAAAATATTAATTTATAAAAAAATTGTTTTTATTTCCCAAACATATGAACTTCTATCCTTATTTATTTAATTTTAAAGACTCAAGGACATTAATCGTGAAGCGTACCCTAGAGGATGTTGGAAGTATATCCAAGTTGAGAGATTAGAAACATTGCAAGGGATGAGAATGAACGTCTTTTCATTCATCAATGAAAAGAAGAAATCCAGCAAAGAAAAATTGGGGGTGTTGATGAATGACTTTTGAGCATGATCTTTATGTTCTTTTATTTAATAAAATAATGTGATATGAAAAAATTAAGTTTGGTTGGCTGATAATGTTTCAATGTTTGGATTGTTTTTTTCCCTGTTATTAAAAGTAGATGATATTGAGATGATATTGGGTCGGCTTATATGAGTTTTCAGAAAGGTTATAGTTTTTAAGCATCTGCAAATTTTTTATAATATAATATACATGTATTTTTATTATGGTTAATTTTTGTTATAAATTTTAAAAATTAAAATTTTATTTGTGAAATGATAAGATATTCGTGGATTGTTTTTTTCTTTCTATTGTGTGGACTGAATTGTATATATCTTTAAAGTATATAATATCAAATAAAAATTTTAACTATAATTTTTGTTAGATATCTATGAAGTTGATATTTACATAAATTATTTGATATCTAAATATATTAGTTAACATAGATATTCAAATAATTTATTTTTTTAGATATTTATAAAGTTGATATCCACATAAATTAGTTAACATAGATCTTCAAATAATTTATTTAAATCACTTGTTCAAATATTTTTGAAAAATATAAGATTTAAAAATTTAATTCAAACTTTTCTTTTAATTTTAATTACTTTACAGCATATTCATTTTTTTTTTAATTATAAGACATTATTTTTCTATTTAGAGCATAATTTTTATTTTAAAAGGGTACGGACCGATGACAAACTTACACATCCTCTCATCATATTAAGTTGTAGAATGAACCTCTCAGCTCAAAAATCCATAAACAACTTACAACATTCATGAAGCAATCAATAGTAAGGTTAATAAAGAATTTAAAGAATGTCGAACTGGTAATGCAAGGATGGCCTTGTACAAGAAAAATGGAATAATTTCAATTTAGAAAATCCATAAGCAGCTAAAAATATTCACGAAGAGAATTCAAAGAATGTCGAACTGGTAATGCCAGGATGGCCTTGTACAAGAAAAATGGAATAATTTCAAATTAGAAAATCCATAAGCAGCTAAAAATATTCATGAAGAGAATTTAAAGAATGTCGAACTGGTAATGCCAAGATGGCCTCGTACAAGAAAAATGGAATAATTTCAATTTAGAAAATCCATAAGCAGCTAAAAATATTCATGAAGCAATGGTAGAGTTGATAAAGAGTTAAAATAATGTCGAGCTGTGAAAGCCCAGTACGGCCTTGTCTTGTACAAGAAAAATGGAGCTGTGGGGTTCCAAGTTGGGGAAGTAGCTTCAGCAATGTGAAATAAAGGGGAAGTCTTGCAACGGTTTGAGTCTTAATTCTCAATCAACCAACGGTTCTAATTTATATTATGTCTTGGGCAGCCTCTTCGCTAAATGGAGGCATGCCATTGAACTGGAAGCCTGGAACCCAGGACATGGTGTCTCCCTCGGCTCCTCCTCCCTTCAACTGTCTATTTTGCGTAGTATTTCCTCTTAGCCGCCGACAAGAGGTCGTACCCTGCGACTTCCATTTCCCAAAATTTAGATTGTGTGAATGTCATGTGCTTTGACTATCATGGCTCCTAGGACACTTCGCCACCAAAGCTCATGCGACACTGTATGACCCATCCTCTAATGTCAACACCAGCTTCGAAATTGGATCTTGGCTCCACTCTGGGATTCCCCCAACAAAGTTGTCATGGGAATGTCACTCTGTGGGCGTTCTTGGATACTAAAAAGCTTAGACAAGACAGGGATTGGAGCCCCTGCATAGTTATCGGTCCCAAGCAAATCATGAGCAACGAAACGTGTTGAACAAGTTTAGGCAATAAAGTTCTGACTGATCGCCATGGCTAGCATGTTGAACAGAGAGGGAAACTAAACAAATGGAGTGGCAGCTTTTCGGAAAATTTGAAACAAACAACACTCACAGGGATGCATGTCAAGTATGTGTATCTATTAAAATAAGATAATTACTCCTGCATGAGGAGTTGGCTAAACATAGAGAGTCTTTTAACTGAGTGATTGAGTGGTTGAGTGTTTGATCGTTGAGTCAAGTCAATTTAAGTGATAGAAAATTTTGATTGTGTGATTGCATGTAGTTGCATGTAAAGATATTTTAGGCAAGTAGCTAGTTGGAAAAGGTTAAATACCCTTCACCTGGTTCATTGTAAGTAACATGTTCAGTGTGATCAATAGAAGAGTAGCATCTTGTGTTTTATGTGTGAATTTCTATTTTGTTTCCTCTGCCCTTCCAACAAATTGGTATCAGAGAAAGGTTAAGATAAAGCTTTCAAACAACCTGAGTATTGGAGAAGTGTAGCCACAGTCTGCAGAGAAAATTAGTTGTCTATTATTCGTTGAAGGATTTGTGAGCATCCTCAACTGAGAGTTGCCACAACCCTCCTTGTCAGTGTCATAGTCGACAGCCGCACAACCATTCTACAGTTGTTCCCTAGCTGTCGATTGTTTGGTGTGTCGCGGCCATAGTAAAAAGTCAATTGCTCCAATGAACGGTCGCCCACAAACCCCAGTTTGCATCCATTAACGCGATTAGATCTCAGGTTCAAAGCTTCTACGACACACGAGAGTCAACGAGGTCAAGTTTAAAGGTTTGAAAATATTTTGGAAAGGGGATTTTATGAAGTTACTTGAAAGTTAAAAGAGATATTCGAAAGTTTTTGGAAAGGTTTTTTGTTTTTATTTGAAAAAGTTTTTTTTATATATATAAAATAAAAACTTAGGGCTTTATTGATTTTTTTTTTAAAGAAAGAGTTTTACAAAGCTCACAAAAAAGAGAAACTTAGGGTTTTTTGAAGAGAAATTTTTGGAGAAAGATGGCTTTCTCAAATTTCCAGCCCCAGTTCCCACCATTTACAGGGAAGGATTATGATGTGTAGGCCATTAAGATGGTGACCATGTTGCAAACACATGATGTTTGGGATTATGTCTAGGATGAAGCAGCAAAACAAAATCTCAATAATACAGAGAGGGAACAATGGAAGAAAGACAAGAAGAAGAATGCACAAGCGTTGCAGTTTATCCAACAGGGAGTGGACCAAGCAGTGTTCCAGAAGATTATGATCACGTCTTCAGAAAAAGTAGCATGGGATACTTTGGCAACAAACTATATAGGTATGACCAAAGTCAATATCGTTAAGTTGCAGAATAGTAGGAGAGATTTTGAAAGTCTGTAGATGAAGGAGACAGAGGACATCGATTCTTCCATGAATCACGTCATAACTGTCGTAAATCAGTTAAAGATTTATGTTGAAGAAATTAAAGATCAAAAAGTGGTTGAAAAGGTCCTCCGATCTTTGTCTACCAAATTTGATGTTGTGGTAGCAACCATAGAAGAAACCAAGGATTTGGCAACATTGACAGTTGATGAGCTGATGGGATCACTTCTATCGCATGAGGCAAGAATAGACAGAAATAAGGATTCCACTTTAGAAACCGCTTTCAAAATTTAGGTTTCTATTTCAAGAGACATAGGTCGAGGCAGAAGTAGATCGAGAGGCAGAGGACAAAGTGGAAGATATGGTGGTCAGAGAAATGGCCGAGAAGAGCATGAACATGAAAGTGGAAGCAACTACAGAAGCTTCAACAATAATCAAAGAATTGACAAATCAAAGGTGAGATGTTATTATTGCAATAAATTTGGTCACTATGCTCGTGATTGCAAGAAGAAGATAGTTGATCAAGGGAACTAGAGAGTTGATCTCACTACAGGGAGTTCTAACTCCATGTTCTTAGCTTGCCATACCATGCATGAAACTTCTGATAGTGTGTGGCTATTAGACAGTGGTTACAGTAACCACATGACAGGCAACAAGGATTTGGTTGCAAATTTCAATCAATCTCTGAAAACAAAGGTAAAGTTGGGGACTAACAAGAATGTGGAAGTAGATGGAAAAGGAGTGGTCAACATTTTGACCAAGCAGGGGGAGCTGAAGACAATCTCATAGGTATATTATGTTCCTAGTCTCAAACATAATTTGTTATGTGTTGGTCAATTGACACAAAAAGGATACAGAGTTATCTTTCAAGGTCAAGAATGTGTTATATATGACAAGCCCCCAAGAAAGTAGCTGATAGCAAAGGTGCACATGACGAGGAACAAACTCTTTCCTCTAATTTTGAATTACAGTGGTCAGGTGAATTCTTTTACAGTTGCAAGTTCTCATGATTATTGGTTATGGCACTTTCGATTTAGACACTTGCACTTTTCTAGTTTAAGATTGTTGCAGCAAAAACAGATGGTCAGAGGATTACCTCCCATGAAAGAACCTGCTAGTACTTGTGAGTGTTGCATCTTAGGAAAGCAACACTGTGAAAGTTTTCCAAAGGGAGTTGCATACAGAGCAAAAAAACCTCTTGACAGACTTGTGTGGACCTATGAGGACACATTCGATTGGTGGAAGTCGTTACTTCCTCACTTTCATTGATGACTACAACAGAAAGACTTGGGTTTACTTCTTGAAGCAGAAGTTTGAAACTTTTGCAAAGTTCAAGGAATTCAAAGCCTTAGAAGAGAAACAAAGTGATCAGCAGATCAAGGTATTGAGGTCAGATCATGGTGGGGAATATGAATCAAAGGTATTCCATGATTACTACAAACAACATGGGATCAGAAGACAGTTTACAACGAGGTACACACTGTAGCAGAATGGTGTAGCAGAGAGAAAGCACAGGACAATTATGAACATGGGTAAGAAGCATGTTGAAAGGCAGAAACTTGTCTAATGAGTATTGGGAAGAAACAGTTACATGTGCTATCTATGTGATCAACAGATCTCCTACAAAGAGTGTGATGAACAGAGTACCATAAAAAGCATGATCAAGTATGTATTGCAGTGTATCTCATCTCAGAGTATTTGGATGTGTAGCTTATGCACATGTGCCTAAGGAACGAAGAGGCAAATTAGATGATAAAAGTGAAAAATGCATATCCACTGGTTATAGTGAGCAATCAAAAGCTTACAAATTGTATAACCATGTCACAAAGAATACCATAATTAGCAGATATGTTGTGTTCAACGAACTAGAGTCATGGAATGGAACTGTGGACAAAACAGTTGATGCACAAGTGCCACTGATGGAAGAAGATGATGTAGCAGAAAAGGAGCAGGAAGAATCACAGTTGAAGACACCAAACAGAGACACACCAACAAGGACTCCAAGATTTTCAAAGCAGCATGGATCCTCAAGCAGATCAATAGATCAAGATTCTCCCAGCGATCAATCAGGTGATGAATCAAGTAATGGTAAGAGAAAGATGAGAAGTTTGAAAGATATTTATGATTATTTGGATGTTAGTTCAAACTTTGCATTGTTGTCATTCCAACCTTCTTCGTTTGAAGAAGCAATTAAAGATGAAAATTGGGTGCAAGCCATGGATGAAGAAATTGAAGATATTGAAAATAATGATACATGGGATTTGGTTGATTTTCCAATGAACAAAAATCTCATTGGTGTGAAGTGGGTGTACAAGACAAAGTTGAATGAGAAAGGTGAAATTGACAGATTTAAAGCATGACTTGTAGCAAAAGGATTCTCGCAGCAACTGGGAATAGACTTTGGAGAAACATTTGCTCCAGTAGCCAGATTGGATACTATAAGAGCAGTTCTAGCCACAACAGCTCAGAACAAGTGGAAAGTATATCAAATGGATGTGAAACCAGCCTTCTTGAATGGAATTCTAAAAGAAGAAATTTATGTGCAGCAGCCCCCAAGATATGAAGCTGAAATTAATGAAGAGAAAGTTTACAGGTTGAAGAAAGCGCTCTATGGACTGAAGCAAGCGCCTAGAGCTTGGTATAGAAGAATTGACAGCTACATGATCAAGAATGGATTTTGCAGAAGCAACATTGAGCCTACCTTATACACAAAGGTAAATGAGCATGGACGGATTTTGATTGTTTGTTTATATGTTGATGACATGATTTTTACAGGTGATTTTGAGATAGAAGAATTTAAAGAAGCCATGATGAAAGAATTTGAGATGACAGATCTTGGTCTCATGAAATATTTTCTTGGCATAGAAGTTGAGCAATCTGAAAAAATGAATTTTTATTTGTCAAAATAAATATTCCAAATATTTGTTGAAAAGATTGAAGATGGAAAATTGCAAACATATCCCTACACCAGTTGCAACAGTTACAAAGTTAAGCAAGGATGATGAAGGATCATATGTCAATCCAACTCTATTCAAAAGATTGGTTGACAGCGTCATGTATCTCACAACTACAACACCGAATATCATGCAAGGAGTGAGTTTGATTTCTAGATTTATGGAGACTCCAAAAGACACACATTGGAGTGTAGGAAAAAGAATTCTAAGATACATAGCAGGAAGTAGAGATTGTGGCATAATGTATGCAAGCACAGAAAAGAAGGATTTGATTGGATACATAGATAGCGATTTTGCAGGTAGTTTGGATGATAGAAAGAGGACTTCTGGTTTTGTGTTCCACCTTGGTTAAGGTGTGATTTCATGGGCATCTAAGAGGCAACCTATTGTGACAGTTTCGTCAGCAGAAGCAGAATATATGGCAGCAGCAACATCAGCAGCATGTCAAGCAGTGTGGTTAAGAAGAGTATTTGATGGACTCAAGAAGAAAAAACAATGATCAATAGCAATATATTGTGACAACACCTTAGCGATTGCACTATCCAAGAATAATGTGTTTCATCGGAAGAGCAAGCATATTGATACCAGATATCACTTTATTAGAGAACTTGTGAGCAATCAAGAAGTTCACTTGAAGCCTTGTAAATCTACTGATCAATTGGTTGATATATTTACTAAGTCATTAGCACAAGATGCGTTTGAGTTTCATAGAAGAAACTTGGGTGTTGTAAGCCTAGCTAAGACATAGACCAGCAAGCATGTTTGAGTTGTCATGAGTCATGTTTTAGTTTAGCAGTCGTAATTAAGGAGGAGTGTTAAAATAAGATAATTACTCTTGCATGAGGAGTTGGCTAAACATAGAGAGTCAGTTAACTGAGTGATTGAGTGTTTGAGTGTTGAGTCAAGTCGAGATAAGTGATAGACAACTTTGAGTGTGTGATTGCATGTCAAGATATTTTAGGCAAGTAGCTAGTTGGAAAAAGTTAAATAACCTTCACAAGATTCATTGTAAGCATAATGTTTTGTGTGATTAATAGAAGAGCAACAGCTTGTGTTTTATGTGTAAATTTCTATTTTGTTTCCTATGCCCTTCCAAGAGTATCACTTTCAATTAGAATTAAAAAAGTAATTAGAAAATTGTTTAACCTTTGATTTAAGAAATTAGAAATTATAGTTAAAACTATTTTCCGCCCCTTATCATTCTTAAGGAGTAAACGTTTGTTTATGGTAATTTAGTCTATTAAATTCGTATTAGGCATTTCTGATAACTATATTGATGGTGCAGTGATGATTGATATGATATTGGGTTGGCTTATATGCGTTTTCAGAGAGGTTATAAAAATAGATGAGATTGATATGATATTGGGGTGGCTTATATGAGTTTTCAGAGAAGTTAAGAAAGTTGCTGTTAGGAGAGGTTGACATTCTGCTCTTAGTCCGTTAATGCACAAAACATTTTGACAGTACACAATTTAACCAGTTATTTGATTGTTTATCACCACGCATGAACATTGCATTTAAAAAATCCGTAAACAGTTTATAACATTCCTGAAGCAATCGATGGTAGGGTAAATAAAGAATTTAAAAAATGTCGAACTGGTAAAGCTCAGTATGGCCTTGTACAAGAAAAATGTAATAATTTCAATTTAGAAAATCCATAAGCAATGGTAGGGTTGATAAAGAATTAAAAGAATGTAGAGCTGTTAAAGCCCAGTATGGCCTTGTCTTGTACAGGAAAAATGGAATAATTTCGATTTATAAGTACCATCTTTAACTCCCGGCGGTCGCGATCCCGAACATTGACGGCGTTGGCGTGCCATAAGAGTCCAGACCACCACCATCGCATCCAATATTCCAATCGGGCACTCCACTGATTTGCTTCGCCTTTTTCTTCCCGCTCCGTGCGGCCTTTACCTTATCCTTTGATGAATTGCTGTCGCCAGGGCTGGGGCTGGACGAGGTCTTCTTTAGAGCGTTGGAGGCTAACCGCGTCCTCATTGTCGACGCTGATTTTTGCACATACGAATGGCCTCCGCCCGGGCTCGGGCCTCCCGGAAGCTTTTGAAATATTGGAGTATCATCACTGTCCTTTCTATCTTCCGATGCTCTCTCTAATTTCTCTGGTTGATGACCGTTGGTGTAAGAGTGGCCTACTCCCGGGCTTGAACCCGACGGGAGTTTATTAAAATTTTTCATTCGTATTCCTTCCTCATCTTTTTCTTTACTCATCTTTTCCATCGCATTGCGGCCATTGGTAGCCGAATTCCCTACTCCTGGACTTGGCCGAGACGAAAGTATATTCATCATCATTGTGCTTTTCTTCTTCGATTGTGAATTTTGGCTGATTTCAGCTTTCTTTATCGATTCTGACTCCATACTGATCTTCTCCATCATATTTCGCCCGTCGGTAGCCGAATGGCCTACCCCTGGACTTGGCCCAGAGGGCAGTATATTCATCATCGTTGCGCTATTCTTTGACTCCGATTCTTGGGCCATCTCCGTATAGCCATTGACGACCTTGTGCCCTACTCCCTGGCTTGGCCCTGAAGGCAGTTTGTTAAATGTTCCCAACTCTGATTGAGTGCCGGCAATACCACTTGTATGGGCATTCCCAACTCCTGGGCTCGGACCGGAAGACAACACATTGTTGGGTGTTGTTCTTGCCGGAGATGTGGCCGAATATGTAGTTGTAGATTTCTCCCAGTGTCCCACACCAGGGCTTTGTCCTGAGGAGAAAATATTTCCTTCGATCCGATTATTGACGCTCACATGCCCAACTCCAGGGCTGCTGTGTGAATTCAGCATCTCGTGATGGATGTCAGCGTTGCCTTCGATTGGTGCGACTTCTTTAATACCTGCTGGCGCCTTGGAGCTACTGCCATCTCCTGGCGTGACTTCTTTCTGTGAAAGCTCTGCTGCCATGATCGTATTATTCACCGCGTGGGTCGAAATCTCAGAGTTGCTCCCTGGATTCGACTCAGAGTTGTTTGCCACATGTCCTCCCGAACCGCTGTAGTTTTGTCTGGACGAACCCACGGCCACGGCGTCGAGGTCGGAATCGAAGATAACTGCAGAATTCTGATGCGAGAGGGCGGCGTTGTCAAAATGATGCTCCAAAACCCTAGCTTCCGCAAATTGTAGAGCAGACAATGTGGTGAATAATAGCACCAGGAAACCCATTATGCGGAGGTGATCCATAAAATGAATTGCAAAGGATATGATGAAATGGCAATATCTAGAATAACAAAGGCTGCTTGAAATTTGAGGCTTTGGTGAGAATAAACTCTCCTAATTCTCTCAGAAAGCCAATCTTCCTCAGACAGACAAAAGGACCTTACCAAATATTATGGTTGGTAATGCGAGAGAGTTGCAGAGAATACCCACCCGAGATCCCTGTGGTGAGGTCGTTTGATGGAGAGTGGAGTAAGTTGGCATGAATATATAGCTGTGGGATTCCAAGTTGGGGAAGTAGCTTCAGCAATGTGAAACAAAGGGGAAGTCTCGGAGCGGTTTGAGTCTTAATTCTCAGTCAACCAACGGATCTAATTTATATTATGTCTGCTGTAACTGCAGCATTTGACTTGAATGGATGGAAATAAGCAAATAAATTGAATTGAATTTTTAAGTAATGTGTAATTGTTCAAGTAAAGTTTGAATTTGTGAAGTCATCTCTGGCGGCTTTGCAAATAACGCATGCAATTACAATTTCAAATGGCACATACATCATTTCGTGGTTTTGCCTTTGATTCAACTCCAGTTTCATTCAGACAATAAATAATCTAATCTCGGTGATCAGCGTTGACCGTAATACAGTGCGCACACAAATAATATTGTTGTACGTGTTTCCTTAAATCTTGTACTCTGTAGCCTTAGGGTAGGTTTAGGAGTACGACCAACTAAAAGATTTACAGGGAGAGTGTTGAAGGGGTGTTAAGAGTCCCTTTAATTGACTTGAATTTCGATGAGCATTACATAAAATACAACGGTGGTCATCCCCCCAAAGCTGCTCGGAATTCAAAAGGGGCGTGCTCCCTAATTTAGGGAGTCACCTCCACTGAAATTGCAGCCCGCTTTCTTCCTTCTTTAGCTCTACAAAGAAACACTTTGAACAGTTCCGACTATTATCTTTTTACCGAAAATCTATATAGATGGTCAACGAGTCTATCTATATATTATAAATTTGATTTCGCTATATATATTTACATTCTTAAAAAAAGATATATATATTCATTAACAAATTGTAAATTTGTCTTATTAAAAAATGGTGAGATTTATATATATACCATTTAAGCTATAAAATATACTTAATCTCTTAATCTAGTGCATAATAATCTCACAGGTATATACTTTTACTTTAAATTATAAAACATTATTTACATAATATTTAGGTGTAAATAAATTTTCAAAATAACGTTATATTTTGTAAGTGAATCTTAAAAATTATATATATTTATTATCTTTTAATATTAATTTATATTATTAGTATAAATAATATTTTTTCCCTAGGGAAATATCTTAAATTTATCTAATTAAAAAAAAAGAAAAATTGTATATAATAATGTCATTCATTATGTGTTTAAGAAAAAATAAAAATGTAAAATAAAATATGATAAATTAAGTGTTGTAATAATTACTTCTCTTTTTTTCCTCTTTTCTTTTGAACCTTCTGCCACCGTCCTTGTCATGCCCCTACTCTGGTGGTACTCTTCCAACCGCACGAAGGGGGTATGGTACCACCCGTTTTCTTTTTAATATACTCACAAGTGTGGACTACGCCTAACTTTCATACTTAATTTATTTTTCAGTGTTTCTAAGTATTATCTTCGTTTAGCACAACGGAAACATTCATAACACGTTCATCATCATTATCATTTTAACATAAGTGCACAGCGATATAAAACAGGGGGGGCAACTCCCTGCGATATGATTCTACTCAATAATAATGATAATATCAAATTTTACATAAACTTACAACTGAAGAAGAAACCCCAGATTCCAACTCTCAAATCTACAAATTTACAAGCTTGGCCTGCACCACCGTGCAGCTTTGCTTTTCACCGGATAGAGGTGCCCACGGGAACCTCCATCGTTTCACTGTTCAAACTTTCGTTTCACCGTCGTTCGGTTGCCTTCATGCAGCACTGCTTGGTCGTGTCGCCCACCCGTCCCACACCTGTAGCTCGTTCGCACCATGCCACCAACACTCCGCACTTGACCTCCAACTCACCTCGTCGCACTGGGCGTTTCCACCCATTCACCAGCTCGTCGTGCCCACGGCTGTGTCACCCAACTCGCGGGTCTCCCAACTTGTGGGTCACCCAGCTCGTCTTCGCGCACGCCCAACCGTTCGTCGTTACACCGTCCGCTCACCCGACTCGCAGTTGCCTTGACTCGTCGTGCCAACCATCCATCCGCGGTTACCCAGCTCGTCGTGCCAACCCACCGTTCCGCAGTTTCGCCCCTTCAACCGACCCGGCGCCCTCACCCAAGCTTGCCTCACCTGCTGAGTTACCAAGTGTGCCCACCTGCGGTCTCGCCCAGCGACCCGACCCACAACTCGACCTACCCGACTATCCGAACTGCGGCCTCACCCGCTGCCTGACCTGCGGCCTTAACCGTCGACCCCCCCTGTGGCCTCGTTGCCTGCGGCTCACCCGATATGCTTTCACCTTACCTTCGCTCCATGCTTCGGCCCAAGACACTGCCTGCACTTCGCCCTCCATTCAGCCTCCTCAAGTTAGCTCGCACCTCTTGCTTCTATAAACACTTAAAGATTTGCATTATGATTTTTCTCCACCATCCTTCGTTAGTTTATATGGCGTTTCACCCTTCGACTGGGGCTTCGACTCATCAAGCCGACCCACCGTTTGGTTGAACCACCCATCTCCAACATTGGCCCATGGTGTGGGCACCCATGCGTGGGACCACCCTCCATATAAGTTCGCCACACTTCCAACACTTAGCCATTTTCGCGATGACCCTTGTGTGGTCACCCTTGGCTCGTTCAGTTAGCTCTTCACACCGTGCGGTTGCGCCCTCGACTCGTCAGTTAAACTGCCCATCTCGTCTCTCGTCCATCATGTGCCCACGCCAACTCTCATTATATTGTCGGTTAAATGCACTCGACTCACCGCATCACAACAATGACTCGTGGGCCTTACATCCTCCCCCACCTCAAGTCATTGTTGTCCTCAACAATTCTCCATCCCAGCAATCACCTGTCGCTAAGATTGCCATTCAACCACTATCGTAAAGTGTTATCAGCTCCAACATCCCAAGATGCCCATACTGCCTGCCTTCACTCTAATGTCACACAAACCATCCTTCTATTTCTCCATAAACAGGAAGTCTCCTTGATCCATGACTTTTGTCAGTCCATATATTGCAAACATCCCTGTAACATATGTAATACGACTGTCTCCATCATGTGTTGTCCATCATGTGAATCTCTGCATAATACTCCAACCAACACAACATCTTAGTCAAAACCAAGACATCTATCTGACAAAAACTCGTCGCATTACATGCCCCCATGTCATCGAACTAGTTGGGTAGCTAATCCAACCATAATGCTCAACCCATGAGAATGTACCTTCTCCATGCCACCGTTAGTTGTTTCTCAGCATCTTGTCACAATCTCAACTCGATCAAGAATCTGTCCAACATAAGCCATGCTTAGGTCCATGGTATGCCCATCCCATCTGCAACATGTTGTCCATGATGCTAATGCCAATGTGCTGCTATGCAATTGGATCCATTCCAGCATCAAAAACCTATCAAATAAAGAAGCCTCCTCCCAAGGCCCCTTGTCAAGGTGGTGCACAACCCTTCTAAGTGTTAAGGTGACTGCACCAACCTATCTCCAAGGTTGTCTATCGAGAAAGGAGGGCCAGGAAGTTCCCTCCCTGACTCTCATCCACCCATGTATCATATTGATGTTGTGTCTTCAAGTACTTGTGCACAACTTGAACCTCGTCATGTGTACACCCAAGCTTCCCAAGCTTGTCTTCCATCAACTAAAATTCATATATGCCCATGGCATATCTGCAAAACTCCATTATCCCAGCCGGATCTCTGCCAGTGTAATCTTCCCCAACCACTGTCATTGAAGAAGTATTGACACTTCCTTCATCTGCAACTCCGTTGTGAAGATCTTTGGTAGCAGATGCTCCTGTCAAGTGTCTCAAGATGTGTGAAATTGATTTTCCACCCCCATATTTCCTTCTAGCTCTAGCGACGAAGTTTACTAGTTTCCCTTCCTTTTTTGTTTAAGTCATACACCCAAGTCTTCTTTGCTCCACATCAACATGCTTCACATTTAGATCTTTTGGATACAAAGTCATAGAAGCCATCCTTGGTCTATACCCCAAGCAACTTCTTATATTTATCGGAACCAACAAAGTTCTTCCTTCAGTTGTAATCAAGAGAATGTCTCGGTCCACCATTGGTATGGCTTGTGCAATCTTCAAAAATTCTTGCCCCAGCACCATAGAATGATCATCCAAGTCCATGATTCTCAAGTCCAACTTTCCAAACCAAGAGCCCACTCTCACCTGAGTGTTCTCCATCGCACGAGTCACAACTTTCATGGTAGAGTTTACTGCTTTGAAAGCA
The DNA here is from genome assembly GCA_031772625.1 of Pinus tabuliformis. NCBI lineage: Eukaryota > Viridiplantae > Streptophyta > Pinopsida > Pinales > Pinaceae > Pinus > Pinus tabuliformis. The sequence continues at coordinate 822,454,442 of CM062818.1, read as the reverse complement.
CTTCACTCTCTCCCCACTTTAGCTTTCTTCCCAAAAGACTTTGTTTCTTTCCTACTAAGGAAACTATGAGTAGCTCCTATGTCCACCAAAGCTACAAATATCTTTCCACATATGGCCACCTGCACAAAACTCACCTTCAAGGCATCACCATCCTCTTTCGGCTTGATCTTTTGTCTTACTTCAACAAACTTCTTCAACAATTCGACCTCAGAAGAGTCTATCGACTTGTGCTTCGACCTGAATTCCTTCTTATGGTACTTCACTTCCTTGCTTGCCTCCTCTAAGCAATCCGATCATGGTTTAGCCTGAATCCCTTCGAGCTTATCCTCCATCGTTCCCTGCTTAAGTGCACCAATCAAGTGCCCATTGACTCCTTCTATACAAAGTGAACTATGCCTCTAAACATCTAGTTGAATGTCTCAGTGGTAGTCCCCATGTCTGTCAATGTAATCAAGCTCATCATGCTCTATCATAATGGTCTTTCTACCAAGAAAGTCCTTCTTTATTTCATCCTCAAGCTGCTTGACTCTTGCCTCCGCCATGGTGCTTTTCTCCCCCAACCAAACTCTCTCATTCATGAGTTCTTGGAGCCTAATATCACCCTACCAGATCTCTTCATCAAGTCCCTTGAGCTCATCAGTCTTCACCTGAAGGTTATTCAAGTCTTCCCACAAATCTGTTATCTTGCTTCCTATATGTATCAAGGGTTCCCACTCTTGTACAAAGGCTTCATAGCGTTTCTGCATTTCTTCTTTCCAATAATCACCCATTTCTTTCAACTTTTTAAATGCTCTTTCGACCATCTTCATCTGTTCAGAAAGTGTTCACTACATGCTTTACCTTCAACAATCATTAGCCTTCAAAACAAAAACTTAAACTGAATCAACCTGGATAAAAACTGTCACAACGATCAGCTTGTACCACTTCACCTGCAAACCTGAATCACCTATCACGAATGTCAAGTATTCAGACTTCTTCATCACATATCAGTACCTTTGATACCACCTGTCATGCCCCTACCCTGGCAGTACTCTTCTAACGGCACGAAGGGGGTGCGATACCACCACTCATTTTCTTTTTAACAATACTCACAAGTGTGGACTACACCTAACTTTCATACTTATTTTATTTTTCAACTTTTCTAAGTATTACCTTCGTTTAGCACAGTGGAAACATTCATAACACATTCATCATCATTATCATTTTAACGTAAGTGCACAACGGATATAAAACAGGAGCGGCAACTCCCTGCAATATGAGTCTACCCAATAATAATGATAATATCAAATTTTACATAAACTTACAACCAGAGAGGAACCCCCAAATTCCAACTCTCAAATCTGCAAATTTACAAGCTTGGCTTGCACCACCATGCAGCCTTGCCTTTCACCGGACAAAGGTGCCCACGGGCAACCTACACTATTTCACCGTTCAAACTTTTGTTTCACTGTCATTCGGCTTGTGCTCGTTGTTCGACTGCCTTTGTGCAACATTGCCTAGTCATGTCACCCACCCGACACACACCCGCAGCTCGTCCGCACCGTGCCACCAACACTCCGCGCTTGACCTCCAACTCGCCTCATCGCACCGGGCATTTCCACCCATTCACCGGCTCATCGTGCCCATGGTCGTGTCACCCGACTTGCAAGTCGCTCAACTCACAGGTCGCCCAACTCATGGGTTTCCCAGCTCATCCTCAAGCGCGCCCATCCACTCGCCATTACACCATCCGATCACCCAACACACAGTTGCCTTGACTCATTGTCCCAACCATCCGTCTGCAGTTACCCAACTCATCGTGCTAACCCATCGTTCTATGATTTCGCCCATTCAACTAAACCGACGCCCTCACCCTAACTCGCCTCACCCGCCAAGTTACCAAGTGTGCACACTTGCGGTCTCGCCCGTCACACTTCGTGTGAGCTCACTCAGTGACTCGACCCATGACTCGACCTACCCAACTGTCCAAATCGCAGCCTCGCCCACTACCTGACCTGCAGCCTTAATCGTTGACCCACCCTGCGGCCTCACTACCTATAGTTCACCCACTATGCTTTCACCTTACCTCAGCTTTGTGCTTTGTCCCAAGACTCAGCCTGCACTTTGCCCTCCATTCAACCTCCTCAAGTTAGCTCACACCTCTTGCTTCCATAAACACTTGAAGATTTGCGTTATGATTTTGCTACACAATCCTTCGTTAGCTTATATGGCGTTTGACCCTTAGGCTGGGGCTTCGACTCACCAAGCCGACCCACTGTTTGGTTGAACCACCCATCTCCAATGTCGACCCATGGTGTGGGTGCCCATGCATGGGACTGCCCTCCGTATAAGCTCGCCACACTTCCAATGCTTAGCCATTTTCACGATGACCCTTGTGCAGTCGCCCTTGGCTCGTTCGGTCAACTCGTCGCACCATGTGGGTGCACCCTCAACTCGCCAATTGAACCGCCCATCTCATCTCTTGCCCGTCATAAGCCCATGCTGACTCTTGTTTTCTCATTGGTTAAACGCACTCGGTTGGAGCGCCCAACTCACCGCATCGCAACAATGACTCGTGGGCCTTACACCCCTTACTCTATGTTAGTTGGAATCATTTCCAATTCACTCACAATTGTCTCTTGGGGGATTCTTTGTCCTAATCAAAACTTTTCAAAGCATGAAATTTCTTTGTACCCACCATCCCATCCTCTTTGAGTGCCACATTTCTCTGTTGATCTAATTCATTGATCACTTTTGATTCTATACTACTATATTTATATGTTGTATTTCCAATACTTATATGAGTACTCTCTTATTCTTGGTTTGATGGGTTCTCTTTGATTTCCCCTTCTTCCTCCTCCATGATGAAGGGTTCAAAAGGTCATCATCCTTTTGTTTTGCGTTCCTACCCATTTTTATTTTTTGGGTGCTTTTGTGCTTGGGGGCATGTGTCCTACAAATGTCATGTTTAATAGCATGAGAAACATCTAAATATCATATTTTCATAATCGAGAAGTTGGGTCCACTGGAAGGTTTTTTGTTTCATCTAAATCCAGTCAGGTAGACTTTTACTTAGATCCATTTCCAAACAGATTATGGCAAAATTAAATAACCATTTCTCCATTCTTTAGATTCCGTCTTTCTAAATGACCCCAAAGTGTTTCCAATATCCTCAAGAACCTTGTGATTCCAAAAGGGAAAGGGAAGATTTGGTAACCTCACCCATATTGACATTGTTGAGACCACTATTGTTGTGGAATCAAAATTTGGGAACAAATGGGTGATGAAAATCCTTGCACTTCACCAAAACCAGGGGCATTCTTTCAAAACTCTCTCCATGTCATCCCGGGTATTGAACTGAACAATGAAAAAAACTTCTAAGCATAGGTATATGTCACAGTGGTTGGTCCAGGTTGAAAAAACCCATTGGTGTGAAGCATTAGACTTGGGCCAAAAGCTATTGAATATACAAATCACTACTCTGGATTGAAGAATAGAGAAAAGCTGATTTACTTCTATTGGGTTTACCTCCATGGTGGGCACTTGTTGTTGTTGTTATACAATGTACCGTCTAAGAGTGTATTGTGGTAGATCTAATTGATTAGAATCCTTACCTCATGCCACATCCCTGTAGGAGACTGAACCTTATAGGTTCTTGGATACTAAAGCACACCCTTATAGCCTTAAATTCAAGACAATGGTGGAATTTGTTGAAATGTTGTAATCTTGTAAGTGAAATCCCGAACTCTTAATCATAATAATGCTTTCTTGTGTATACACACCCCAAGAAAATTAAACACATTATATTTGTGGAAATATTTCATATTTAAAATGCCTGGCAGGACAAAAGATGAAATTTCCAAGGTATGTTTAAACTAAATTTATGAATACTTAATGGTGTTTTCAATATTATGAATGATTGTATTACTAAGGACAATACCACAGTACACTAGTGAAAAAAAAACTGAAAGGATTTGGGCACCTGTAATTGTTCCTGCAGTCTCTCAATTTCTATGTTTTTCTCACTGATTATGTCATTTGACAACCATTCATCTCTGATTTTATGAAATCCTTGAAAATCCAACAAAGCAAACCCCATGACCAACAGAAGGAAGCACGATGGTATTCTGCCCTCGTAGATCACCATGGCTAGCATTCTTCTTCTTCTGCTCCTTCTTTAGCCTCTGCAGGAAATCAGTTAGAGACTGTTCACCAGCAAAATTTCTGTGATTACTGCCATCACCAAATTTTCTTGCAATCTACGAGTAACACCTAAACGAGGACTACCGAAGTGGGCAAATCTACTGCAAAAATAAATATCCATACAAACAATGGGGATTGTGTGAACTTTCATCTCCTCCTTGTTGGCTCCCCTTCATAATTTTTTCTCAGCCTTAAAGGTTAGCGTTCCATAACCGAACCAAAGGATTTGGATAGCATGGCACAAATGAAAACCCTGTACATGTTGATGTTGACAAAAATCAGATGTTCCGGTAAGACATCAATTTTTCCATCATGTCAGTGGTGAATCGTGATCTTTCCTTGTTGTCTTGTTTTCCTGTCTTCTTATTTCTTGCATAAATATTATAATTGCATCAATATTATAATTTCCTGCATCAATATATAATTATGCTGAAAGGCGTTCTCTTTGTGAGATTGGGTGGGCAAACATTGTTCACCCCACCCAATCAAAGCGCTTTATTTTCTCCCTTCAAACCAATTATATTTTGACATGTTTGGCAAGTTTGCAGAAGTTTGGGCGCATTTTGGTCCATGATCAGTGGGCATCCATCGTCCTGGCGGAGATTTATGAACCCATTGTAATCGATGTAGTGAAAACCTGCACAGACCTACTAAGAATTTATTAGATTATGGGTGAAAGGTCATTTGCAGATACGAAAAGATGAGGAATGGGAAGCATTTACGTTTCGGGTTAATGGAGAGGTAGAGAACTGTGGAAGAAGCACCATGTCTCTGGCTGTAATGGCATCGCAGGTGGCATCAGGAATACGAATGATAGCTGGAGCATGTATGTTCAAATCCTCATGGAGGAAGCAGATCACAAGAAGAGTATGATGGGAGGAGGGGCCATGCCCATGCCCTATTTCCCCACCTATAATGGCTCCAGGAGGGCTCCCTGTATATGCAAGTGTTGGTATAATAGTGACGAGGGTTGTGCTACATGTGGCCATACCAGTGTGAAGCCTTGCTCCTCCTATGGTGGCTCCGGAAAGGGTGAGCCAATTCCGATCAAGCTCTGGATCTTCAATGCCTGCAAGAAATTTAATGGCATCACTATTTTATTTATATGGGGACTCTCTAAACATCGTTATTTATTGTGAACAAGCATGATCTTAATCAGGCTGGCCGCTAAGGTTCGATATCGGTTCCATGCCCCTTCTTCTATGTATACTATGTAATACGATGTAATATGAAAACTTGAATCTAAAGGGTTCGAATTCTTGATTCATCTGTTATGCAACTGCCATGTTCACACAACATTTTGTGTATTCATTCCATTGTTTTTGTGTTTTGATAGCCAATTATACTTAATTATTTTGGAGGGGAGAGCAAGAAATGAATAAATTTTTGCTAGGAATGAATAAATGCGAGTAGATGCATTGTGTTTATTTCACACTTATGTTCTTCTCAGTGAATATTAGGGTTTGCAATATGTGCATAAAATTCAATCTTGTCAATTTCAAAGAAGCTAATTTATTTTTTGGAAATTAATGAATCTTAAAATATTCTAAAGCAACTATTAGCTACAGGAAGTCACAACCCAATAGTTTAATTATTAGTAATTTTGGTTAGAAATGGTTGGAGAAAATAACTCCATGGGCTGCACTGCAAAGTGGACTGATTTACTAGGTCTGAGGGGTGATATGATAGACTTGCATCCAACCTCATCATCCTTAAATGGGAAGGACCACATTGAAGCAATCCTTCAATCAAGGCGTCAAATGGGGTAGACCACATGGACACAATCTTTCAACTAAGACATCAAGACTAGGGTTTTGCCATATTTGCTTAAGACTTGTCCCTGGCCTTAAATTTATGAAACGTACCAGAAACTTAGGTAAGTTGGTCCACTAGGTGCCAATATGAACATGTCTCTGGAGCTGTATCTCATCTCATGGAAAAAACGTCCTCTAGTTGTTGGAATCGGGTGATATGGAAAATCATAGTTCTGGTTGTTGGAGTTTAGTGATAAATGAATCACAATTACCATCGATTTGGAGCTTTGATCAAATGTTCAATGATTTAGGATGATTCAGACTTATAAAAAAACCTTGTGGACATCACTCCACCATACATAGAACTTGCAACATAAAACTCAGATGTATGACTGTGTTGATGTAGTTTGAAGAATTTGTCTAGTCATATTATATCACAATCTCATTCACAGGGTTTTGTTGAACTTGAATCTTCAGATTCGAAATTCGGTTTTGTTTAACTTGAATCTTCAGGTTGGAAATTTAGTTCAGGTTTGTTGAACCTCACAGACAAATCTAATATTGAATCTGAATCTAAAGACAATTTTGAACTTGACTATGAATTTAATCGAAAAAAATTGAGGTTTGATTTGAGGTTTGAACAAAAAATTTATGCAAATCATGCAATAATTTTGGTAACTTAAGGCATTGGCACCCATCTACTACCAATGCTTCCAAGTCTAAGAGTTTTGAATATCAATATGAACAACCTCATAGGTTAAGAGAACTATTTCTTCCATCACACACCCACTTTCCTTATAGGAATTTATTTTCCAATAACTTCTTTTGAATTTCGATTTCCTCCCTAACAACACAGTTGACCAGTTGGTCGCATTGTTATAGTTCATATGTCCAACTCGATATTTTTGTAGATGATGTAACAATAAGAGTAAGTCGAACCGAATAAATGAGATGAAGTTTTTTTGTACAACAAGTTGGGCAGAGTCAATCCCCAGAAGGAACCTGAACCAGAGAGGATCAATGCAAAATTGATGATAAGTAAGCAAGCAACCTTGTCCATCGTAACATAGCAATGCACCCTAACTTTTCATATTTCACAAATGTTATTATAATCATCCATTGGGATGCTTCTTTGAAACTTTTTTTCTGAGAAGATGATGGTGACATAGTGTTGATATTATCCTCAATCTCAATTGCTACATCCCCAGTATCACACTTATGTCCATTTTACCCTCCATTGCATTGTCTTTTGAGAAAGGTAGTCATTCATCCCCTCTGCAATACATGGTAGCCATCCTTTCCTGTAACCAAATCACAAACACATTGCATTTCCAAGACAAGTAGGGTATACAAGCCTTCAAGTTGAAAATTTTCCAAACCCAGAAAAAACAATTATATCAATGAAAATGTGATTTCTTGTTTTGTCTGTTGTCAAATTTGACATGACTGACTCTAATCTAGTGATGGGCATCGTCTGATTATGGATATCAGATTCCTATCTCAGAAAATATACAGTTTCAAACACTATGTTTTGTTGTTTTCTTCTCTATTTGCAAGATTTTGTCACAAAGGAAATAGAGAAATTGGATAAGTGGAAGAACAATTGGATCAATGAAAATGTGATTTCATGTTCTGTTTGTTGTCCAATATGATGTGACTTAGTCCAATCTAGTGATGGCCATCATCTGATTATGGATAGCAGATTCCTATCTCTGCAAAAATACAGTTTCAAACAGTATATGTTTTGTTGTTTTCTGCTCTATTCGCTAGATATTGCCATAAGGGAAAATATAGAGCAATTGGATAAGTGCTTATATTGGAAATATGCAAGGGAAAAACAATTATATCCATGAAAATGTGATTTCTTGTTTGGTCTATTGTCAAATATGATGTGACTCGGTCTACTCTAGTGATGGGCATCATCTGATTATGGATAGCAGATTCCTATCTTAGAAAAAGTACAATTTCAAACAATATATGTTTTGTTGTTTTCTTCTCTATTTGCAAAAAGCACACCATCTTGCATGGATAAAGTGCCAGATGTAGTTCATCTTAAGTGGAGGACAATGGTCACATGCATGCATGCACACCCCTCCTTTGGATCTGCACCCTCCTCAACTCCTCGTGCGAGTAACCTAGCATATCTAGGACTCTACATCCCGCTCTAACAGTAGATAATGCATTCAAAAACAAACTTTGAAATAGAAAAGCTAACTTAAGTGGATCAATAATCTAAAACAAGTGCTGGAAGAGGTTGACACATGCATACTAGAGGCATGCATGCACCCTTACTCTCTCTCCCTACATAACACCAATGTCGCTCCAAAGAACACTAGTGTTGCACCATCATACTGATCTGTTGTGCCCTCACTCTAACTGCACTAGAATCAAAGTAGCCTTTGCTAGAACTGTTGTGCCATAGAGAAGGAGAACAACAACAAGATACAAATCTAACACTGCAGGGCATTTGACAAGGATCCACATCCTTAGTTAATCTAATTTTAGTTATTCTAAAGATTCAAGATTCAATCTAAGGATCCACATCCTTAGTTAGTCTAAAGATTAGTTAGTTAGTCTAATTTTAGTTAGTCCAACTAAGGATCCACATCCTTAGTTAGTCTAAAGATTCAATTTTACAAGGGTTGATTGGAAGACTTCAACCTTTTGCAGGTGAATATTATATGAAAGATCGACAATTTCCAGCCTAGGGCAAGCACCAGCAGGAATGGTTATGTCGGATATGGTCATGTATAAAAAAGACAAATTTGTTAAAGCATCCATGACATTGTTATCCAAGGAAATTTTTTCTATTGGACAACTGTATATAGTCAAAACTTTCAGATGTTTCAGCAGTGCAACTCCTCTTTGGTAAAATGGGCAGTTTAGAGCCATATATTTCTAACCTTTCCAAACATGTGAGATGTTCAATACGTGTGTTGTTATACTTTAATTTGAAGCATTCGACCATAATCAACTCTTTTAAGTGCACTAAATAGGCCACAGAACATGGTAACTCTTTCAAGCTTGCGCTCCCTATTCTTAGTTGTTCTAATTGGCATAGTGGTTCTTAGTTGTTCTATTTGGCATAGTGGTTCTAAGTTCAAGGGAAATTTTCCTAAATTAGTATTTAGTATATTCAGGTATCTTAAATGCATTTGACAGACAATTCCACTTTGCAAGTGTTCCAATTGAGCACAACCATTGAAGTCGATATGCTCTAGTGTGGAAATTTCTCCCAAAATACCCATTGGCATGTATAGATTAATGCAGCCTCACAATTCCAAATGTTGAAGGTGCAATAACTGAGAAAGGAATTGGGCAATGTTGTTAGTTTAGTAGAGCCAGATAGATCTAAATGTCTTAAGTTTTTAAGTCCCCAAAAGTCAAATGGGAGTGATTGTGCATCTATGGCACCTTTCAATATAATCTTATTCAAGTTTTTTATCAAACTCCCAATCGATTGAAGAAAATGGGAAAAATATGGCATGACTCCTTTTTCCTTTACTGGATGAGCGATGCTCGAAGTACTTGAATATGCTCCCTACCCCCTTGCATCAATGTTGAACTCACGCAACTCCAAAGGTATCTGCAATGAGCATAATTAGTTAAATCATTTCTAGGAACTGAGTGTTTTAGTCTAACTATCACGGATGCACATCATCAGTGAAGCATGACGAACTAATTAAATGATCTAACGTGAGCGTGGGACAAATACTTCTAAAATATTTCCGGGTTACTTACCTCATCAATAAAATCAAATAACTTTCCGGTGAGGTCAGCTTTACAACCTTGAAATTCCCAAACTCTCAAATTTCTCAGTGAAATGGTACGAGGAAAGGAAATGAAGGGAGCATTACGCCAGTAAAGGCATACCAACTCCTCGGACAAACCACAATGTTGTTCTAACTAAGGATGTGGATCCTTAATTAAAATGCCAAACTAGGGAATTATACAAGGTGCCACCCATGTCGCTGATAGAAATTCAATACATGAAGTTGTATGCAGAGTTGTAGCAACACATTTGGCACTGTAAGGGGATCAACTAACGTGAACTACCTATGGAGTTGTAGCAAAGCACAATCATCACAGGGAGTTGAACTCAAGACAAACTTCATGCTGATATGGATCCTTAATCAAAATGACAGACCAAGGTATTCAGCAAAGTACCCATGTCATTGATGGATATGGGATTCTTGACTAGTGGATATGGATTGAAGTCAAGAAGATACAATAGCACAACTTGATGAATATCCGATGAGATTATTGTTTTTAAATATACAATAATACAAGCTGATGAATATCCTATGTTTTTGGTTGTCTTGATAGATGGTCCTTTGTCTATAGATGCCACAATGAAGGGGTATATGTTAGTTGAGATAGGTCACATCTGTGGACCACTAAGGTCCAATCCATTGAAATGCACCACATCCATGGGCTGTCAAGATCGCTAGTACTTCCACCTGGCCTCAAATGCAGCGGTTAACTTTGTCGGCCATATTAAAGCAGAAACATGTCTTTGGGGGGTTTGAAATCGAATCAGTGCTCTGATTTAACCACAGACATAACCAACTTGACAAGAAAATGAATATCCAGACAAATTTTAACACCTAAGAGTTATCTGAAATTTTTTCCCCATCGCAGTATTTCGTGAATAACCAAACCTCGCGGCTCATGGACACCCAAATCCTTATTTCTTGGATAACCAATACCTGACAATTGCAATACTATTTGGTCTGGAATACCTAACATTTTTCAAAGTCATCTAGCATTCTCAAATACCCAGCATTGGTTAAAGTTATCTTCTCATCAATTTGATAGATGAAAACCCAAATTTGATGAAAATGAGGAGGAATTCCCCTACCAAAAGTTGTTCCACAACAATTGGATAAGTGCTTATATTGGAAATATGCAAGGGAAAAATAATTATATCCATGAAAATGTGATTTCTTATTTGGTTTGTTGTCAAATATGACATGATGCTTCAATGGTGGGCATCATCTGATTGTGGATAGCAGATTCCTATCTCAACAAAAATACAGTTTCAAATAGTACACGTTTTGTTGTTTTGTGCTCTATTTACAAAATATTATCACAAAGGAAAAGATAAAGCAATTGGACAAGTCCTTATATTCGAAATATGCAAGGGAAAAAAAGTTATATTCATGAAATTGTGATTGGAATCATCCTCTAACATCAGCACCAGCTTCGGAACTGGATCATGCCTCCACTCTGGGATTCCCCCACCAAAGTTGTCATTGGAATTCCGCTCTATGGGCGTTCCTGGATACTCAAAGACCTATATGAGAAAGGGATTGGAGCCCCCGCCATAGCTTCCGGTCTTGTTTATGCCTTGAAAATCGCTACAACAACATCGGGGAAAACCACCCGGTCCGGACCTTAAAGGTAGCTCCTTTTCTGTTTGGTGTGGTGGCTCCGACTGGAAATGATGGGACTAGTTTCCCAATAATTGGTAAATAAGATGGATAAGTGGTTGATTCTCTAATATATAATGATAATGGATGAATGATTTAATCTAAAAAGTAAAATTATAAACAACTAATCTATCCCAGGAAATTTCTGCTTTAGTGTAACTTTTGATGATCTTTATCTACAAACAGGCGTATAGATGACTCTATTGGTAAACAAAGACATTTATTTATATGATAATTACTTTGTTCAAGTATTTGAACAAATTAATCATGAAAACATTATTACATTATTCTTCGTATATCATTGACATAGATATGATTGAAAGAATAACACTCCTTAAACATTCAATAGTGATAAGTATCAGGACTACTGTTAAAACACATACACATATCCAATGATAGCAAGATTAAATAAATGTCGATTCACATAAAAGAATGAAGCAAGAGCATAGATAATAGTACCATATATTATTTGGATCACTCCTAATATCAATCGCATTCAAATTCCTTCTTCTAACGTAGAAACACTTCCACAACAAGGCAATAGTGCACATCTCATCAAAGCTTTCTTCGTTAAAATTCATAATACTGGCCCAGTATTTATAAAAAAAAAAATATCAGAAGCACAATAGTGTGACTTACTGATTTGAGTTCATAAAAAAAATGATGACCTTTTCTAAAAGCATGAAAGGGCCTATAAATACTAACTAGGCTAACTAATTACGAAATAAAAATGCTATTAAATGTTACAACTAAATCAAGAGTATCTCCTCAAAATAGGCTTGTTTGTAGTTGGCAGCATGATTCATTATTTCGGATGATCTCCCTTTGGCTTGAGCTAGCAAATAGCAAGCATCGGTTGCAATTCTGGAGAGCTACTCGGACAAGAATGCAGTTGGGCTGAGTATGTGGCATCATGGATTTCAGGAATAATGTAACCGATCTCATCGGTTAAACATTTGAGTGTGGACCTTTGACTATATGGTTTAACTAAGAAAAACAAAAAGGTATCCCAAGTTAAACTTTGGATGCCGGCGATTAACCTTCCATTCTTCTCAAATTCTTGATTGCATGTTTGTTCCAATGCTTTGGCTGACGGCAATTTACCTAGAGTGCACTGTGAAATCATGTTAGACAGATAAAGAGTGTCATTTATTAACTCAATTAAATTACTGGTTGATAATCTACATCTTGAGGTTTCTCTCTCTGCTTTCATCAGTTGTGACTGCCATTCTAGGAAAAGGATTTCTTTGTGTGATTCTAGAATTTTAGGCAGATTCGTGGCTTTCCCTTCACTGGTGTCTTGCCAAGCAAGAAAATTGGTTAAAGTTTCATCGGCTTGTTCCAAATCCTGTCTGGCATCTACTGATTTGTCAACTATTGATGCAGTAATCTCACAGAGGGGCTCAAACAGAGAAATATTATGTCATAGCAATTTTAGCTATGTAATCAATGCTTTATTGATCTGGAGAGCTTCAGACCTAAAATTTGTTGGTTAAGGAAGACTTTTGAACTTTTCCACTTGGTGTGACAGTTGAGCGATTTGCTCATCTTTCGTCTTACTCATTTTCTCATTCATTGTTTTTAACTTGGCCAATGCTTTGGATAATTCTTTTTGTTTCTGTACTGCGCTTAGGTCTATTCTCTGCTTCTCCTTGAGCAATTTCTCATTTAATTGGTTGTTTAACTGTTGTTGTGTTGATAGTTGTTGTTCTAACTGTTCTATTTTTTGCTATCTTTCGGACACCTGTGACTGCAATGAAACAATTGTTTGGTCTTTTTCCTTAAGTAGATTTCTTACTTTTGATGCTTTGTCCATAGTGGCTGCAGAATAGGCTCCAGCATACTGAGAAAGTTTTGTAAGGTCATCAGAAGGATTAAATTCGTCTTTCCACACCACATTAGCCATCTCTGTTTGTGCTGGTAAAAGGGAAGATTGATCAAGTCTCCTCCTTTTCCTTTGTCTTTTCACTACAGCCCTGTGTTTGGGACTATAAAAGACATCTAATGGTGGTATGTCTTCTATTTGCAAAACAATTTGATCGGATGGATCTTTAGGAATTATCTCTACATCTTTTCTAGTGAGTAGCACGTTGGTCCCTTCAATTGGAACCATAGTTGTCGTTGTCTCTTAACCGACTGTTACTTGAGGTGCGTTGAAACCTTGTGAAGTCTTGGGATTGCTTATAATAGAGTCAAATTGTTGCCATTCTTTGAGGAGTTTGGGATCAATCTGAGTATCTATATCAATATATTCATTGCCCTATTTCTTTTCTTTCTCCTGCTCTGTCTCCTGTTCTGGTTGCTTTTCTTGCTCGGGAATCTTCTCTGTAGCAAGAGGTTTGTCAATAATTTTCTATTCAAGCTCGCTTGACTGAGTTGTTAGGGTAGTAGCTAATAAGTCCAGAGGCAGAGTTTGCAACCTATGTTCTCTGAGCCTATTGAATTCTACCAGCCCTTCATCTTTATATTTCATTTTGGCCAATGTTTTTACCTGAAATAATGATTCTGATGAAGAAAACAGGTCGTCAAATTCATCTTTTTAATGATCAAACTTTGTAATTTTGGCTTGGTCAAGCATGTTATAGGCAATTTTCCTTGGGTCGTATTGCCTGTTAGGGATGGTTGCAAGATTGAGCATGTTTGTGTTTTCTGCCTCATTCTCCGCATGTTTGTAATGATGTAGAGTGTAAACGCCGCATCTCAAAGGAAATGTAGGCCACGACTACTTTTTATAATTTCTAAGAGTTTTGGATGTTCCTGCTATTGTTATTTGGTAGGCCAACTCTCGAGCCAACAGCTTATCAGGTACATACAAAGGAAGGACATGGGGTCTTGCAAGGCTACCATAAACCCTTATATATGTGAACTTGTCTTCCACAAACCAATCCCCTACGGCAGTCAAGTCAATCTTTGCTTTTTCGGAAATCCTTGGGGAAGGCTTATCAAAAATGGCATAATAGATAGGTAACATGAAACCATTACAAATTTTGTACAAATGGTCTTTATAGTGCACCTTCCATAACATTTGATGATAAATGTGGATTGGCTTAGGGTCTTGGGAAGTCCATCTCCACTCGAGTACCGGGTATTCAGAATTAAGCAAAGAGTATCCATAATATAAGCGCTGTAATAAAAAGGGGGAATGGTTCTAGTGGTTTTACGTGCATTTGATCTGAAATCAAGAATTGTGGTGGCTAATTTATCAGACAATATGTTTGCCCAATCCATCACATAACTATTAACCGCCACTTCCATTAAAGGAACCATTTCAATAGTGAACTTTGCAGATTCATGCATTCCCCACATTCTACACATCATTGCCCCATCATAACAGTAAGGAGATGATAATGAATCGATAGAGTACTTACCCGATGATTCATTTTTGTGCTTTGCAGGATTCTTTCTCCATTGCTTAATTGGGGTCGATTTAGTGTCGTTCTCTGCTGCGAATTTTTCCAAAAAGGCTTTGTTGTATTTCTTTTCAGGTTCGGGCAAGTGATACATTTTTCTTAAGTCATTAGGCTGAAATGAACCAAAAATCCTTCCATCAACTGTTAAAAAGGTTCTATTTCTTCAACCACCCAACTGACTACATCAATGTATGGAATAATTTTCTCTCGTGTTGCTATCCTGTGCAAATATTAGTCGGCTAAATCTTTCAGGGAAGCTTCTGATTTATTAGTTGAGTCTGCAGTAGCTTCTTCCGATACTTCCTCAGGCTCCTCTGCTTCAATTAAATTGTATATACTTTGCCAACTTGTATTTCCAAGGCCGAGACACGTAGTGTCTGAGATTAAACCTTTTTTACTTGGTCCTGGATCATTGGTTGGCTGCATTGTGGCTGTAGGAGCCATTGCTGCTACAGATCTATTGGATTTCTTTCCCATTTGTTTCAAATTTATTATTTTGGCGGAGTTCTGCGCAAGGAATGAAACCAACGTGATACAGAAAATAGCTAGTATGAGCCAATATGAAATAATTATATCGATTAGCTGATAATAAAATATTATAGTGAAACTGTCGCAGATACAATCTAAAGGAAAATATCGGCATAAATGCTTTATTAATTGGCCGTTTAACCTGTCAATCATGGGAAAGGAGTTTTTAAATACCCATCATATCATTTATATGATGAATGATCCATTCAAGCATGGCTTAGATCTTTTGGCGGATAATCATAAGTAAATCGCAATCGGTGATTGGTAATGTGAACGGGAAGGTTTTAATAATAGTCCAAAATATCCTTCGATCACCAAAAGGTGATACAATGCATGCAAGTCTTTTAAATATGTTTCGAAACATGCGCCTTGATTTAATGCATTGCAATCGGGGATGGGTTTGGGTCATATTACTTATGCCATTGCAAAATCGCCAATGGCGATACGCCTTATCGCATCAGAGGATTTGAATGTGTCATAATTCATGTATTTGGCTGTTATGGCCGACTGCCGATGGCGATACCCTTTATCGCATCGGAGAAATGAGGGAGGTGTTTCTCTATACTATGTGTTTTTCCTTTTCCCGATATCCGATAGCGATTTCCTTTTTCGGATCGGAGTGAGTCAATGGGTCTTTTATATGTGTTTTTCTTATTATTGTGAGATGCGATCTTGTGATCGCTTTGTCGTAATAACAAAGAACTTTATAATTATTTAAAAGACCTATTTTATTATTGTTCAAAAAGTTTATTTTAAAATATATCATTTCCATTGGACCTTTTGATGAGGGTTTTTCTAATGATGAGTTAATACCAATTTATTCACACATCTAAGTTTAAAAAGGACCCATTTCCTATTATGATTTTAAAGAAAAAATTTATGAAATGGGGGGTTGTTGTATAGCACAACAATTGGCGATTCACTAGGAGAAACAATTATCTCTGAGAAATGTTAAAATTCTTAAACTTTCTTAATCTGGAAATCTTATTTGAGTGAAAAAATCTAATATAACTAGGCAATCATAAATTCTGAATATAATGATAACTATTTCTGCTATTTTCTTCTCGTGTTAAAATTAAATACATTCTATGTTTTAAATTAGCCTTAATTGGTTGATAATGATAAAATAAAAACTTTTCCATCTTAGCTTTATAATGACTCCTCTGTCATAGGTAGAGCCTCTGCTACCAGCAAACATCTATAGTCTCGACAGGGATACCTTCTAACCATTTGATCATTCATTATTCCATCCGTTTCTGAGTATAATAAAAAAGAATGAATTAAAAAATATGTTTCCATATTTTGTATTACTCTTCTCTTTTTCTTTTTTCTTCTTTTTGTAAGATAAAAAGCCATTGTCCTGGTTTGATGGCTAGCTGTTTGACAATGCCATTCACTGGTTGTAATTTAACTGAACAAGCTGGCTTGTGATGAGACCCCTTGTCTTATAATTATAAGCCATTACCCTGTTTGGTACGCAGTGTTGGTAATGTTATCACTCTGGTTATCCCTTGGCTCCTTAAGGGATACGGCCGAGGTAACCACAAACCAATCTTTGGGCTGCAGGTCCTAGCCTACCTGCAGTCAAAGAGGGCTCTCTCTTTAAAATTTAGCTTTTTTTTGGGTTGATTTTAGGCTAGTTATGGTGTACATGGGTTTTGTTTTGATTTTGGTGGGAAGGATGATGTTTTCAAGCAGAGTTGGGATGCATAGTGTGAGAAGTTCAAACCATTGGGCATGGAGTCATGGATTAGGGCTTGTTGTTGCGTTTTCTTGGTCACGAGAGGAATACAAAGCCGGATAGCTACACATAGAACAATATCAGGCTGGAATAAAAATGGAATGAAGGTCAAAGATGAAAGGCAACTAAGAACCTTTCTTTAGCTAACAGAGAGGGAAGGTGAATGAAAGTTTGTCTAGGAGCAGTCAAGAATTCCTAAATAACAGTCATATGTGAAAGAAACATGGTAAACATGATCATTTAAGTATGCATATTCATAACCGTTTATGAAGAAAACATATACAAATAACAAGAACTGAGCATAGAGTGCAGTCAAGCAAAACCTAAGCTATTCTTCTTTCTTGATATTTAGATGGTAACACAATGGTGGTGTAAACATATATAAACTGTAAACAGAGGTAAGAAAACACTTATTGAGCCATGTAGTAGCACAGGAATTCCACAGTCACTCTTCGACCATTAAATAACACAACAGTCAGTTCTTCATCCAAAGCATTCTAACAGTCTTTGATTATAGAGCTCTCAAAAATGTACAGCGCAAGTCTAGAACGAGGATTATAAACCAACCAACCCCAAATACACTCTATGGGGAGGTATATATACAAAAACAAGATACAAAATATCTAGGTGATGACTCTTCAAGCAATAAATTACATCACTAACTCTTGCGAGGGAGTCAATGAAGAATTAAACATTGTAGTTAATATTGGCTTGCTAGCTGTCTATTTTGTCAGAAAACTCTGACTTTCTGGGCTGAATGAGTCGGCTGCCTGCTGCGCATTTATTCCGCGTGTGTTGCACTGATGCTGGTACGCTGCCTGTCACTGTCTGGGTCTTCATCCTGTGTGCTCAGCTTCTTAGCATTTTGATGAGCTGTAGTTATCATTTCAACTCTGCTTTATGATGATTTACCTTTGACAGGTGTATCGTGTCATCTGTAAATGTTGAACTGTAGCTTGATAAAAAAGAATTAATAAAAAAATCACCTGAGCAATGTCTTTATCATCCCTTTCCACCAATCCTCTATAGGTAGCTGATGCCTTTGTATCTTCAACAGTGTTTCATCAGCTTCTATGTATCTATGAAAAGTGGGTTGGAATTCAAACAGGTGGTTTATCTCATGTGCAATGTAGAATAGATTTTCTAATTTATCAAAGACACTCTGTCTTGATGGAGGCCCTGTGTCTTCTGAAGTGCTTGAGGAAGCTGTATTTGGTTAGCAGCAAAAATATTCACTCTGTTGGCATAAAGGTCATGTGACAGCAGTCTTCCAGCACTGGTTAATAAACTTGGTAGCCCTCTGCTATGTAATGCCATGATCTTTGTCTTGAACTCATCCACCTCTGTTTTCATTTCTTGGCATTTTCTGTCCAATGTCTGCACAAAATTCCTAAGGGTTAACACCCTTTTTATTAACAAGAAAGTTTCAGTCCTGTTCCTGATTCCTAATGCTACCAGCTGCCCTTTGGTGCGAGTATTCAAAAATTGGATCATTTTATTTGCTTGATCGGGCATATTTCCCAAAGATGCTCTAGCCTTTTGGTTTTCAAACTGAGCCAAGTTTATCAAATCCATTTGCTCATGAATGGTTTCAATGGAATTGGTCTGTAATGGATTGGCCAATTTTGGTCCACAAAATTTTCTTGATATCTGCTAGAGTCCTATCAAAAGTGAGCTCTTTCTCCAGCTCCTTTATTCTTCTTTCCAACGCTTTGACTTCTCTTGTCTTCTCAGCTACATCCTGCTTTGATTTGTCATATTTTCCCTCAATTGTAGCCAGATTTTCCTTGGTTTCTTTCAATTCTGCCATTTGCAATTCCAGAGCTTCTATTTCCTTCATAATATTGTCCATTTTCAAGCTGGTGCCTTGCTCTGTAGGTGCTGAAGCAGTGGCTGAAATTGGTGCAGAGCTTGAAGCGCCTGCTTGTGATGTTGTAGCTGTGGGAGGGACTGTTGTGGTGGCCGTGGGAGGAGAGGTGCCTTCTCCAATGTGCCGAGGAGATGTAAAAAACATCTATCCAAAAGATTCCAAGTCAACAGATTTTTCCATATTCTTGATTGCTTTTTCTGTTATTTCTTCTTCAGTGAATTCTTCAACTAGAGTTCCCTTTACCCACTCTTGTTGATTAACAAATTGCTCAAATTGAGGGATAGTGCAGTGTTCATATGCTGCAAGCCTGTATTTGATTCTTCTAAGGCTTATAAAGTGATTGGGGTCATATGGTGCCCAATAAAAGCTTGTTTTTAGCTTGAGTTTCTCCCTTAGAATCTGGTCAGCATCCTTCCATGCTTCTTCCCTCTTATTGAAAATAAAGGGACCCAATTGATTTCTGATTTTTAGCTGTGCCTTTTTGCTTTTGCCAAAGAAATTCACCATATCTGCATTACCAAATTGCCAAAAGTAATCTAAGGAAAATAGTCTCATGGGGACATATTTGGGCAGTTGGTAGGGGGCTAATTCATAGCCATAGACCCTGATTATGGTGTGGTTTTGGTAGAAATACCAGTCACCAATGTTGTAGCTTTTGGAAAGCTGTAGAATGTTTTGCATCTCATCAGTGAGTCTGGGGGGAGGATCTGTTGATAGTAAGCAGGTAGCTGGATAGATAAACAGGTCAATGAACTCATAGTATGTGTATGGGGAGTAACTAATGTGATGGAATACTGATGACCAAAATATGACTGATCTCCTCTCCCCCCTAGCATCCAATTTTTTGAGGACAACTGGGAAAATTTCAGACTGATAATACATCAGCAAATGATAGATGTATGAGGTTTATTTGAATACCCTTTCCCTTTCTAGGCTCATGAATTGCTCATGAATCTTATCAGCAATGAAGGTGGCATAATCATACTGGACAGTAGGGGGGTGTCCTGGAGTGAAGATAGACATCAAGGCAAAGATAGTGCTATCCACAATCTCACTTGTTTTGAATCCCAGGATGTAGGAGATCATATCTATAAGCATTTTTCCCTCCTCGATAAATGCAACATGGAGATAAGGGATTGTAAATCTGGAGTAACAGTCTGGGGGCATAAACGACTTAGCAATTCGGTCAATCTCTGCAGAGGGAAATTTTGAGGCTTGATCTAGCAGATTCTTCATGGAAAGGGGGACCAATGGCTAAGTTGGTTTGAATTGCAACATATCATTGATAGACTGAGGAGTAATATAGAAGAGGACTTTACCAGAAGGGCTCATCACTGCCCTCTGAGAAGGATCATAATTGGAACAGCAGTGATGGATGAGGTCAGGAAAAACATTTACTGAGGGCAAGTAGTACATGGGCATGTTGGACTCCCATATTCTTAAGGGATCAGTTTTGTTTTTGAACTTATTCCTTATCTCACAAAAGGCTTGAAGATGAGGCTTCACTCCTTCCATATCATTAATTTGATAATCTCTATCTGCTAGTGGAAGCCATTCTAGTTGTCTATGGGGTGCATTTAGTGGAGCAATGTTAAGGGCAACTGGGGCCTCCATGTTTTGACAATGATTACAGTTGGATTAGGCCTGTATTTCAGTAGAAAACAGAGTTCTGATAATGGTTTTCTGGGCAAGGAACTCACAATTTCAAGTTCTGTGCAGAGCTGTTTTTGAGGAGTAAAACTTAATTAAATGAAGACTGTGCAAGGCTCTGCAATTAGTACACTGGAAAGGGAGAAAAATAGAGGGTTTTAGCAAATTGTATTTAGTGGTTCCGCGGCAAATTGGGGCTACAATTTGAGATAGAAATGGCAATTTTATCAGGGGGCAAAGATGCCAGGTTTTGGCCGCAAATGTATTTATGTGGGGCAGAGAGGAAAAGGTTGCAGGTGCCAATATGTTTCAATGTGGATTTTTAGGTGTATTTGGCTAATTTTGCAAAGAAATAATGAAAAAAAGGGTTACTGGTGCTTTTCGGGTAAATACCTGTTCACTTGGAGAAATGTTGTGGTGAATGGCTGCGAGCGGAGGCCGAACAGGTCGGGTTGCAGGTCGAGCAGGTCTTGGCGACTGTTGGGCACGTCGAATGCGCAGTGGACGTGAGTGGCATGCAAAAGTTTGCAACATTTGCTTGCATAAAAAACAAGCGGAAACGATGTTTTTTGCCACTTTTAACACAAATTTGGGCTTTTGCGGCATTTTGGCACTTTTTTGATATGACATCAGCATGACATCATCGGCGGGTCCCGGGTACGGCAGGGTGACGTGGCAGTTGACTGGGCCGACGACGTGGCACAGGACACGGTGGCGGGGTAGGGACGGAGGCAGATGCGGTGGCAATGACACGGGGTGACAATGGGTCGACGCAAGAGTGACGTAAGAGGCGACGTGGCACTGACGTCGGGGGCAGAGGGACAGAAGGGGCTTGTGGTTTTATCAGACCGACTTCTGTACGGGGGCGGTATTTGTCAGAGGGGCTCTGATACAATCAAAACGGGACACCTGTCTTTTGTACGGCGGAGAAACCACTAGGCTATCGAAGTCTAACCGTCGATCATCGGGGCGGCTCCGAAATCGGTGAGAGCCATCGGATGGGGAGGGCCCAATCCGATGGTGGACAGAACTGTGAGCTGCGGGTACGATAATGTACGGGGCCCGCTGAATATTATATCATTTGTTTATATGGCGGGGGTTCAAAACTTTGGGTTTGTGGGTTTTGCGGGTTATTTGCGCCGAAAGTGTTTAATGTTTAAATAAACATTTGAACACCCAATATTAACAAAGAGCGCAAAAAGAGTAGAATAGTAAGGTTTAAGGGTAAAGGGGAGTGGTTATTAATTTAATCAGAGGTTAAATTAACTCCGGGTTAGGACGCGGAAGGGTTAATAGTAGTCCCGGATGGACTATTATTCCCCTAAACTATATTTATATGGCTATACTGCCATAGGGTGGGATATTTAATAAATTTTGGGGATTTTATATAGTTTTTTGTAGAAGTAGGGACGGGGAAGTGGTTTCAGGGAGCTATATAATAGAATTATGGGTTAATATGAGTTTATGGATTGAAACTGAATGGAT
Organism: Pinus tabuliformis; assembly: GCA_031772625.1. Classification (NCBI taxonomy): domain Eukaryota; kingdom Viridiplantae; phylum Streptophyta; class Pinopsida; order Pinales; family Pinaceae; genus Pinus; species Pinus tabuliformis. The sequence goes on along the minus strand of CM062818.1, from coordinate 822,432,390 downwards.
GAATGCTAAGTCCATAATATGAAAACTTAGAGATAGGAAGATGAAAGGAGTATAGAATGATTTTTACACAAGAAATGTGGCTTCTTTTCATTGCAGAAAGTCAAAGCTTGACTTAGTATTTTTACAAAAATGAAGTGATAATAGGACTGGTTGGGCAAATCCCAAGGTCCTTCAGGGGTGTTAGTAAGAAACTTTGAGGGGGGGGGGTGAAAGGGAGTTAGACATGCTTCCATCATTCTGCCATCAAACAGCTGCTTTGGAATTTCTTTCATTGATGAGACAAGCTGTAATTGACAATACATCAGGCGATCAAAACCTTGCTTTCTGCAACCTCAAACTACCTACCCAGCCTAATACACCTAACATTTTTTCTTCCTTTTGAATGGGTGCACTTAGACTTGCAGACTCTGATTATCCTCTTTTCTTTTGACTGCCCTCCTATCCAAATCTACCCTTATCTCTTCCAAGGGCCCAGATTAAGCAGTTGGGCTCCTTAATTTCTCTACCTAGCTACTGATCCGCCAAGCTTGAACTGTTTGGACAGATATTCATTCTCTAGTCTAGAACAAGCAATATAAACCATGGCATGGTCCAGATTGAACTGTTGGGCCATCCATCAAGCTAGCAGTGGCATTTGGACTAGCCACTTTCCTGGTCTTTCTTTGGGGTTCATTTTTATCATTTTTTCTTGACCAATTTACTCTTTTTGCCCTTTGATAATTCTTTTTAGGGCATACGCTCTTTACATTTTTTATCTCTCTCTAATACTTTTAAAAAATATGGAACCTTTGCAGCATGAAAAGATGGACATATTTGGCACTTCCCAGGTCAATCATGAAAAATGAAACCTATTAGTATAGGAACCTAATAGGTTATGTCAGTTGAACTATTCCCCTAATGAGCATGGTAAGCAGGCTTGTAATAAGACCTCTTATCTTTTATATCATACATATTTTAGAATTACACTCTGAGTAATTATAAACTTTGACGAATGGAATGAACAATTTTTTCCTTAAGAGAAGATGGATGACAGGGTAAGAGTTGAAGATGCTAAGATTGAATCAGTTTCTATTTTGTATTGATAACCGTTTTCAGGCTGTTTTTTACAGTACTTCTAAATCTTGAGAAGATTTCGCAAAAATAAAATGAGGTTTTCATAATCTAAATATACCTAATTTCATAGAAATTTTTCTTTTGTTTAAGGCTTCCATTTCTCAAAAGTAAATATCAAAACTATTTATTTTGAGTAACTTTTCAATATAGCAAAGACCAATGGAAGGCTTCTTACAACTTTATTTTCCCAAAATCCTAAAAAATAACTTATGCACACAAATTTTGCTGAAAATTGAATATTTACAAAGGGAGAAGGGGTTACCTCCTCAATTGAAGAATTTTTTCAAGATAAGGCCGTTAACAGGAAGAGAATCTCTCTTTCGTGATAGATCTTGCAATATGAAAGTAGAAGAGCCTATCTTCTCGTTGATTTGAAATGGTCCAAGCCACATTTTCTGGAACTTAGTGTGTTTTCCTTTATCTTCATGGGATTTGTCCCATTTCAAAACTAGATCACCAACTTGTAATTGCTTTGAACTGGTTGAAGTTGTATCAAAAGATGACTTGATAATTTGTTGATGTTTTACATGTATAATTCTGGATTTTCCCCTTTCTTCTTCTAGTTTCAAAATTTGATCATGTCTTAGTTGAATAAAAGATGAGGGACTTTCTTCAATAAACTACACTAAAACTAGGGATGGGAGTACTAAATTTGCTGGTATGACAGATTCCTTTCCATATACTAGATTAAATGGAGAAGTTCTTATGGAGGCCTTCTATGTTATTCTGTCAGCCCATAGTGCAAATATCAAAGATTTATGACAGTTTTTATGATTCTTTTCAATAGTTCTCTTAATAATTTTAATAAGATTCTTATTGGTGGATTCTGCTAAACCATTACCATGGGGGTAGTAATTTTCAGAATACTTCAATTTAAATCCCCTTTTGATAGCAAACTAAAATATAGAATTTCCAGATAAATAAGATGCATTATGAAAAACAAGAGCATTTGGGACACCAAACTTGGTAATAATGAATTGATATATGAACTCCATGATTGCCTCAGAGTTTGTTGTCTTCAAAGGAATTGCTTCAACCCACTTAGTAAAGTAATCAGTGGTGGTAAGGATATACTTATGCTATTTGGATGAATGTGGAGTGATTTCTCCAATGATGTCCAATCTCCATTGCTCAAAAGGTTGTTCAATGTTTACTAGTTGCAAAGGGAAAGCTGGCTTCCTTTGTCTTCCACTGGAGGTTTGACAACATTGGCATTTCCTTACATATTCATGAGTATCTTTGAACAAGGTGGGCTTATAATATCCAACATGAATGATTTTGTGAGCTATTGTATCAGCTCCAAAATGCCCTCCTGCTGGTCCGTCATGTAGCACCTGCAAAACCTTTTGTGCTTCAGGTTTTTCTAAGCATCTTAATAGAATTGAATCATAATTTCACCTAAACAATACATCATCTATAATTATGAAGTTTTTCGCTTTAAATCTAATGGCATGTTTGTTTTTATAGGAAAGATTAAAAGGAGCGTATCCATTTTTTAAATAGAAAATCAAATCTGTGTATTGTGATTTAGGATCTATGATACTTATCTGATTGATTTCTTGAGTATCCTCTGTACCTTCAGGTTCTTGAATATTGGATGCTCCTGCTAACAACCTGCAAAAACCTTGGCCTTTGACAATCTTTGTTGGTTTGATTTCTAAGTCATATTCTTGTAATGTTGTGAACCAATTTTCTCTCTTTTCACCTAATTCCCTTTGAACTAGTAATTGTCTTACTGCTGAAAAATGAACTATAACTTTTGTGTGAGCTTTTAAGAGAAAGGGTATGTAGTGTTTAATGGCTTTGTACACAGTAGAAGCTTGTTTTTCAACTTCCGAGTAATTAACTTCAGCACCTTGAAGATTTGAGCTGTAAAATGAGATTGGTGCTTCAAGTTTTGATCATTAATTTGAGTCAGCACTGCTGCATAAGACGAAGCGGATGCGAGGGTATATAGCATGCAATGACTTGAAAAATTGGGAGTTCTTAAAGCAGGGGCATTAATGATTGATTGTTTGATAGAATCAACTCTTTTTCTGCATGTCCCCATTTAAACACCGAATTTTTCTTAATCATCATTTGCAATGGTAAAATAATCTAGGAAAAATCTGGAACAAATCTTTTGACAAAGTTAATTTGACCCAAAAATGACTGCATGGATTTTTTATTATGAGGGAATAGAATATCATAAATATCTTTAATTCTATCCGGATCAATATAGATACCATCCTTTGAAACAATGAAGCCCAAAAGCTTTCCTTTATTAAGAGCAAAAAAGGACTTCTTTAGGTTAAGCGAGATACCATACCTTCTGCAGTGTTCAAAGATTTGTTTTAAATCATGTAAATAATTAGACCTTTTCTTGGAAAATACAATAATATCATCTAAATAGGAAACTACTGATTTATTGATCAATCCTTTGAATGCTATGTCCATTGCTCTCTGGAATGTAGCTCCTGCATTGATAAGTCCAAAAGGCATTTTTTGGTAAGCATAAGTTCACCACTTAGTTCTGAAGGTAGTTTTAAGCCTGTCATCAGGATGGACCAAAATTTGGTTATATCTTGAAAACCATCTAAAAAGGACATTAACTTAGAACCAGCTACCGAATGGACCGAATGGAGTGTCTGCTCCATGGTAGGTAAAGGGAAGTTATCCTTTTGGCTTGCCTTGTTAAGATTTCTGAAATCGATACAAATCCTAATGTCGTCATTTTTCTTTCTTACTGGCACCATATTGGACACCCAGTTTGAATGTCTGACAGGAAAAATTATCTTAGCCTTCAAGAGTTTATTTAGTTCGGCCTTTATTTGACTCTCTAGGTTATGATGAATATTTCTTAACTTCTATTGCACTGGATTGTGTTCAGAAAGCATTGGAATAGTATGTTGAATGATCGATGCATCGTATGTTTTCAAATCATCATATTTCCAAGCGAAGACATATTTGTTTTTCTGCAATAATCTAATGAATGTCGTTCTTTCTTCTGAAGAAAGTCCTAATCCCAAATTGATGTTTTGAGGGTTTTCCTCAGTACCTAGGTTTATCAATTCAAATCTTAAAGTAGAACTCTCGAGTTTTAAATTGGTCACCTGTTTAAACCTCTATTTAATATCATAAAGATCCTCAAGTTTGACCACTGGTTTAGGTATTGAGTTTTCTTCTTGCTTTTCATTCATTTGAAGGTCATGATCACTTTCATCAATGATTTGATCATCGTAGGACTTATCTGAAGTCAAGAAATTTAAAATGTCTTCATCATGATTGAACACTTGCCAATTGGTGACGTTATCAGGAATTGATGGTCTAAAAATTAATTCTATTGAAAATCTGTCTGGGCTGTAATCTTCGGATGGTAGGAGTTTGGAAGCAACATTAGCTAGTAGGTCTGCTGCTGCATTCTGGGACCTAGGGATGGGAGAAATATTGAATGCTAAAAATTGAGATATGAGTTCCTGCACCAAAGACTGATAGTGTTTGAGATGACTAGAAAGGCAATGAATTGCATTTCTAACTTGTTTTATAATGATTTTGGAATCACCAAACACTTTCAAATATTGAACTTTAAGGCCAATTGCTTTGTATAATCCTTGAACTAAGGCCTCATATTCAGTTGTATTGTTTGTGCATTCGAATTCCAATCTGCATGATAACATGGTCTTTTCTCCCTCAAGACTAACTAAAATACATCCTACTCCTGCACCTTCGCTAGATTTAGAGCCATCAAAGTATAATGACCAAAACAAAGAATTATCGACAATTTTATTTACAGTCTCCTCAGTAATATTAACACATCTTGATCTATTGGTTTGTGAGAAATTTTCGATTTGAGATGTGAAATTATTACCTGGGAAAGGAGATGGTTGGGCAGTGAAATTGCCAAAGAATGATTCGAATGAGTAATTCCCCAAAATATTGTTATTGAATGCTATTGGTTGATTTTCTTGCTCGAATTCAGTAACATTATGGGTTATGTGTTTCTCCCGATCGATCTTGATCTGATTTGGCTTTCCTTTATAAGGTAGCTACATATCGGACCAATCGGTGGAAATATAACCATGGAGTTTCTCAGACCAATCTCTACTCAAAATCACACCATATAATTCAGGTATAATAGCGATTAAATATCAATTCTCTGAACCACTCTTGGATCAGCTGATAACCTGATAGTCACTGAGTTGATTTCCACTAAAACCTGGACCTTAGTTCTATCCAACTGTACAATATGAATTACAGACTTTTGGGGTTCAATGTTCAATTTTGAACAAATTGAAGCTGGCATTATATTAGAGGAAGCCCCTGAGTCAATCAAACAGTTGTGTAGATTTCTATTATAGATCTCATAGGTTAAGAGGAAAGGAGAAGTATGTGAATTCAATCTATCTCCAATTAAAATAGCATCAGTAGCTTCCACTCTACCAGGAGGGGGTTGGCCTGAATCATTAGCGGCTTTGGACAATACAACATTAGGAAGAGGTGAAGAAGGTACAACATTTAGTTCCTTAAGAAGTAATTTCTATTGATGTTTGAGTTTGCTAAGTTCAAACATAGTAATATTTGCCTTAGTCTTCTTTATGTCTTCGATAATATTGTAGTCCATAGAATCTGTAACTACTAATGTCTTAGATGTTGAAGGTATGTTTGAAGATGATGGTTGATTTTGGGATGGTATTGCTGCAGCATTCTTTGTGGGAACCTTTTCTTTGGTAGTAGTGGTACCTGCATTCCTTTTCTTCGAAGTTGTCTGAACAGGTTCAGGAGTACCCTTACTCATGGTAGTCACAGAGAAAGCTTCCTGTTCATTCTCTGTATCGGAATTAGGTAAAATAAGTCCCACATCCCATGACATTCTACAGTCTCCTCTTCTTCTGGTTCCTCGAATGAAAATACTGTTTCATCCTCTTCTTCCTCTTCAGGATCTGAGTCTGCATTGGATATAGTATTTGGTGGTTTTGATTCAAGTTTTTTAAAATTTGTAAATGGCCTTTTCGTTGAATTTTCGGCTACTTGCTTCTTGATTTCTACCATTTCATTTGACATAGTCTTGAGAACTTTTTGTAGACCCTCCATATCATATGGATCTTTAGGGGTTTTCTTCTTTGAATCATCCTTAAAAGAAACTTTTTTGGATTTTATATCTTCAAGAGAAGCTTTCTTTTCTAAAGCAATAATGTGTTTCTCTACAGCAAGCGCCTCTTTCATGTTTTTAGCTAAAGTTAGTTTTGCAGCTCTATCTACAAAAATAACTATATTTGAAGATAGGGTTGTTATATACCATTCGCTTCTGATTTGCTCACTTGGTTTAGAGGCGGTTGGAATCTTATTCAAGATTTTATTAAATCGTGAATTGAACTCCTTTATAGGTTCTTTAGATTCTATCCTAAGATTCAAGAGATCATTAATTGTTAAAATTGGCAACCAGGGAAAAACTTCATGTGGGTCATCTTATTCATGGCTAATAATATTTTTATTAGATTCCTCTCGTCGAGAGGTGTAGGATTGATATAAAGATCATCCCATTCCGATAAGTATTCATGGAGATATGAATTTATTTTGATTATGGAATTATTATCAAGCCGACCTACAACTCATGTAGGCTCAGAGGCCCAACAGTCGCATCTATTCACCCACCAACGTTGTGTATAAATATAAGAGAACTTTTCCTCATTTGAACTCACTCATCTCATCACATCTCTCTCTCTCTACTGCGCAGATATGAGTCTCTTCTCTACTGCGCTGAAATGGGTCTCTCTCTCTCACACATGTGAAGCCGGAAGCTGTTGAATTTGAAGCTGCTACTACAGAAGTAAATATTGACTTGCGTGGCCTAGAAGATCTCCTCTTTGGAACTGCACTGTAGGTTCATCTGAACCTCGTTTGAAAGCCGCAACTTTTGGTGGTGGAATGAAGTCAATCCGACGAACGGTTTGCAAGATATCGACTGCCCTAGTTTGAAGCCGGAAACTACTGAAACTAAAGCTGCAACTGCAGAAGTAAAGATTGACTTGCGTGTCCTAGAAGATCTCTTCATCTGAACTGTGTTGTATGTTCATCTGAACCTCCTCTGGAAGCCAAAACTTTTGGTGGTGGAATGAAGCCAATCCGACTGTCGGTTTGTGACATATGGTCTGCCCTAGTTTGATAATGAAGCTGCTAATGCTGATGCTACTGATCTAGGGTTTGCTACTGCTGATATGAATTAGATTTATTGTACTATTTCTCTCTGCGGAATTATTGAAGATAAAAGAAGATTTGATCAAAGGGTTTCCCCACACATTGTGGGGTTTGTCCCTGGCTAGCCACCACATCTTGTGTCTCTTGTCTTGGCTTGTTTTCTGTTGATCGTTTAATGTTCTATCTGCACTTTACTTTATGTACATGTGATTGCTAATCGGTGGAATATAATAAGAAAAAGAAGTAAACTGTTATAAGCATAGAACATACCATAATTTAACATGGTATCAGAGCTGAGGTGAAGACAAAGCCCGAGCAAGAGCAAGAGCAAGGACACTTCGCCACCAAAGCTCATGCGACACTGTATGACCCATCCTCTAATGTCAACACCAGCTTCGAAATTGGATCTTGGCTCCACTCTGGGATTCCCCCAACAAAGTTGTCATGGGAATGTCACTCTGTGGGCGTTCTTGGATACTAAAAAGCTTAGACAAGACAGGGATTGGAGCCCCTGCATAGTTATCGGTCCCAAGCAAATCATGAGCAACGAAACGTGTTGAACAAGTTTAGGCAATAAAGTTCTGACTGATCGCCATGGCTAGCATGTTGAACAGAGAGGGAAACTAAACAAATGGAGTGGCAGCTTTTCGGAAAATTTGAAACAAACAACACTCACAGGGATGCATGTCAAGTATGTGTATCTATTAAAATAAGATAATTACTCCTGCATGAGGAGTTGGCTAAACATAGAGAGTCTTTTAACTGAGTGATTGAGTGGTTGAGTGTTTGATCGTTGAGTCAAGTCAATTTAAGTGATAGAAAATTTTGATTGTGTGATTGCATGTAGTTGCATGTAAAGATATTTTAGGCAAGTAGCTAGTTGGAAAAGGTTAAATACCCTTCACCTGGTTCATTGTAAGTAACATGTTCAGTGTGATCAATAGAAGAGTAGCATCTTGTGTTTTATGTGTGAATTTCTATTTTGTTTCCTCTTCCCTTCCAACAAATTGGTATCAGAGAAAGGTTAAGATAAAGCTTTCAAACAACCTGAGTATTGGAGAAGTGTAGCCACAGTCTGCAGAGAAAATTAGTTGTCTATTATTCGTTGAAGGAGTTGTGAGCATCCTCAACTGAGAGTTGCCACAACCCTCCTTGTCAGTGTCATAGTCGACAGCCGCACAACCATTCTACAGTTGTTCCCTAGCTGTCGATTGTTTGGTGTGTCGCGGCCATAGTAAAAAGTCAATTGCTCCAATGAACGGTCGCCCACAAACCCCAGTTTGCATCCATTAACGCGATTAGATTTCAGGTTCAAAGCTTCTACGACACACAAGAGTCAACGAGGTCAAGTTTAAAGGTTTGAAAATATTTTGGAAAGGGGATTTTATGAAGTTACTTGAAAGTTAAAAGAGATATTCGAAAGTTTTTGGAGAAGTTTTTTGTTTTTATTTGAAAAAGTTTTTTTTATATATATAGAATAAAAACTTAGGGATTTATTGATTTTTTTTTTAAAGAAAGAGTTTTACAAAGCTTACAAAAAATAAAAACTTAGGGTTTTTTGAAGAGAAATTTTTGGAAAAAGATGGCTTTCTCAAATTTCCAGCCCCAGTTCCCACCATTTACAGGGAAGGATTATGATGTGTAGGCCATTAAGATGGTGACCATGTTGCAAACACATGATGTTTGGGATTATGTCTAGGATGAAGCAGCAAAACAAAATCTCAATAATACAGAGAGGGAACAATGGAAGAAAGACAAGAAGAAGAATGCACAAGCGTTGCAGTTTATCCAACAGGGAGTGGACCAAGCAGTGTTCCAGAAGATTATGATCACGTCTTCAGAAAAAGTAGCATGGGATACTTTGGCAACAAACTATATAGGTATGACCAAAGTCAATATCGTTAAGTTGCAGAATAGTAGGAGAGATTTTGAAAGTCTGTAGATGAAGGAGACAGAGGACATCGATTCTTCCATGAATCACGTCATAACTGTCGTAAATCAGTTAAAGATTTATGTTGAAGAAATTAAAGATCAAAAAGTGGTTGAAAAGGTCCTCCGATCTTTGTCTACCAAATTTGATGTTGTGGTAGCAACCATAGAAGAAACCAAGGATTTGGCAACATTGACAGTTGATGAGCTGATGGGATCACTTCTATCGCATGAGGCAAGAATAGACAGAAATAAGGATTCCACTTTAGAAACCGCTTTCAAAATTTAGGTTTCTATTTCAAGAGACATAGGTCGAGGCAGAAGTAGATCGAGAGGCAGAGGACAAAGTGGAAGATATGGTGGTCAGAGAAATGGCCGAGAAGAGCATGAACATGAAAGTGGAAGCAACTACAGAAGCTTCAACAATAATCAAAGAATTGACAAATCAAAGGTGAGATGTTATTATTGCAATAAATTTGGTCACTATGCTCGTGATTGCAAGAAGAAGATAGTTGATCAAGGGAACTAGAGAGTTGATCTCACTACAGGGAGTTCTAACTCCATGTTCTTAGCTTGCCATACCATGCATGAACCTTCTGATAGTGTGTGGCTATTAGACAGTGGTTACAGTAACCACATGACAGGCAACAAGGATTTGGTTGCAAATTTCAATCAATCTGTGAAAACAAAGGTAAAGTTGGGGACTAACAAGACTGTGGAAGTAGATGGAAAAGGAGTGGTCAACATTTTGACCAAGCAGGGGGAGCTGAAGACAATCTCATAGGTATATTATGTTCCTAGTCTCAAACATAATTTGTTAAGTGTTGGTCAATTGACACAAAAAGGATACAGAGTTATCTTTCAAGGTCAAGAATGTGTTATATATGACAAGCCCCCAAGAAAGTAGCTGATAGCAAAGGTGCAGATGACGAGGAACAAACTCTTTCCTCTAATTTTGAATTACAGTGGTCAGGTGAATTCTTTTACAGTTGCATGTTCTGATGATTATTGGTTATGGCACTTTCGATTTGGACACTTGCACTTTTCTAGTTTAAGATTGTTGCAGCAAAAACAGATGGTCAGAGGATTACCTCCCATCAAAGAACCTGCTAGTACTTGTGAGTGTTGCATCTTAGGAAAGCAACACTGTGAAAGTTTTCCAAAGGGAGTTGCATACAGAGCAAAGAAACCTCTTGACAGACTTGTGTGGACCTATGAGGACACAGTCGATTGGTGGAAGTTGTTACTTCCTCACTTTCATTGATGACTACAACAGAAAGACTTGGGTTTACTTCTTGAAGCAGAAGTTTGAAACTTTTGCAAAGTTCAAGGAATTCAAAGCCTTAGCAGAGAAACAAAGTGATCGACAAATCAAGGTATTGAGGTCAGATCGTGATGGGGAATATGAATCAAAGGAATTCCATGATTACTACAAACAACATGGGATCAGAAGACAGTTTACAACGAGGTACACACTGTAGCAGAATGGTGTAGCAGAGAGAAAGCACAGGACAATTATGAACATGGGTAAGAAGCATGTTGAAAGGCAGAAACTTGTCTAATGAGTATTGGGAAGAAACAGTTACATGTGCTATCTATGTGATCAACAGATCTCCTACAAAGAGTGTGATGAACAGAGTACCATAAAAAGCATGATCAAGTATGTATTGCAGTGTATCTCATCTCAGAGTATTTGGATGTGTAGCTTATGCACATGTGCCTAAGGAACGAAGAGGCAAATTAGATGATAAAAGTGAAAAATGCATATCCACTGGTTATAGTGAGCAATCAAAAGCTTACAAATTGTATAACCATGTCACAAAGAATACCATAATTAGCAGATATGTTGTGTTCAACGAACTAGAGTCATGGAATGGAACTGTGGACAAAACAGTTGATGCACAAGTGCCACTGATGGAAGAAGATGATGTAGCAGAAAAGGAGCAGGAAGAATCACAGTTGAAGACACCAAACAGAGACACACCAACAAGGACTCCAAGATTTTCAAAGCAGCATGGATCCTCAAGCAGATCAATAGATCAAGATTCTCCCAGCGATCAATCAGGTGATGAATCAAGTAATGGTAAGAGAAAGATGAGAAGTTTGAAAGATATTTATGATTATTTGGATGTTAGTTCAAACTTTGCATTGTTGTCATTCCAACCTTCTTCGTTTGAAGAAGCAATTAAAGATGAAAATTGGGTGCAAGCCATGGATGAAGAAATTGAAGATATTGAAAATAATGATACATGGGATTTGGTTGATTTTCCAATGGACAAAAATCTCATTGGTATGAAGTGGGTGTGCAAGACAAAGTTGAATGAGAAAGGTGAAATTGACAGATTTAAAGCATGACTTGTAGCAAAAGGATTCTCGCAGCAACTGGGAATAGACTTTGGAGAAACATTTGCTCCAGTAGCCAGATTGGATACTATAAGAACAGTTCTAGCCACAACAGCTCAGAACAAGCGGAAAGTATATCAAATGGATGTGAAATCAGCCTTCTTGAATGGAATTCTAAAAGAAGAAATTTATGTGCAGCAACCCCCACGATATGAAGTTGAAATTAATGAAGAGAAAGTTTACAGGTTGAAGAAAGCGCTCTATGGACTGAAGCAAACGCCTAGAGCTTGGTATAGAAGAATTGATAGCTACATGATCAAGAATGGATTTTGCAGAAGCAACATTGAGCCTACCTTATACACAAAGATAAATGAGCATGGACGGATTTTGATTGTTTGTTTATATGTTGATGACATGATTTTTACAGGTGATTTTGAGATGGATGAATTTAAAGAAGCCATGATGAAAGAATTTGAGATGACAGATCTTGGTCTCATGAAATATTATCTTGGCATAGAAGTTGAGCAATCTGAAAAAATGAATTTTTATTTGTCAAAATAAATATTCCAAATATTTGTTGAAAAGATTGAAGATGGAAAATTGCAAACATATCCCTACACCAGTTGCAACAGTTACAAAGTTAAGCAAGGATGATGAAGGATCATATGTCAATCCAACTCTATTCAAAAGATTGGTTGACAGCGTCATGTATCTCACAACTACAACACCGAATATCATGCAAGGAGTGAGTTTGATTTCTAGATTTATGGAGACTCCAAAAGACACACATTGGAGTGTAGGAAAAAGAATTCTAAGATACATAGCAGGAAGTAGAGATTGTGGCATAATGTATGCAAGCACAGAAAAGAAGGATTTGATTGGATACATAGATAGCGATTTTGCAGGTAGTTTGGATGATAGAAAGAGGACTTCTGGTTTTGTGTTCCACCTTGGTTAAGGTGTGATTTCATGGGCATCTAAGAGGCAACCTATTGTGACAGTTTCGTCAGCAGAAGCAGAATATATGGCAGCAGCAACATCAGCAGCATGTCAAGCAGTGTGGTTAAGAAGAGTATTTGATGGACTCAAGAAGAAAAAACAATGATCAATAGCAATATATTGTGACAACACCTTAGCGATTGCACTATCCAAGAATAATGTGTTTCATCGGAAGAGCAAGCATATTGATACCAGATATCACTTTATTAGAGAACTTGTGAGCAATCAAGAAGTTCACTTGAAGCCTTGTAAATCTACTGATCAATTGGTTGATATATTTACTAAGTCATTAGCACAAGATGCGTTTGAGTTTCATAGAAGAAACTTGGGTGTTGTAAGCCTAGCTAAAACATAGACCAACAGGTACGTTTGAGTTGTCATGAGTCATGTTTTAGTTTAGCAGTCGTAATTAAGGGGGAGTGTTAAAATAAGATAATTAATCTTGCATGAGGAGTTGGCTAAACATAGAGAGTCAGTGCACTGAGTGCTTCAGTGTTTGAGTGTTGAGTCAAGTCGAGATAAGTGATACAGGACTTTGAGTGTGTGATTGCATGTGGTTGCATGTCAAGATATTTTAGGCAAGTAGCTAGTTGGAAAAGGTTAAATAAACTTCATAAGATTCATTGTAAGCATCATCTTTTGTGTGATCCATAAAATAGCAGCAGCTTGTGTTTTATGTGTGAGTTTATGTTTTGTTTCCTATGACCCTCCAACAGTATCACTTTCAATTAGAATTAAAAAAGTAATTAAAAAATTGTTTAACCTTTGATTTAAAAAATTTGAAATTATAATTAAAACTATTTTCGGCCCCTTATCATTCTTACAAAGTAGACGTTTGTTTATGGTAATTTAGTCCATTAAATTCATATTAGAGATTTATGATAACTATATTGATGGTGCAGTGATGATTGATATGATATTGGGTTGGCTTATATGAGTTTTCAAAGAGGTTATAAAAATAGATGAGATTGATATGATATTGGGTTGGCTTATATGAGTTTTCAGAGAAGTTAAAAATTAGAAAGAAAGTTGATGTTAGGAGAAGTTGAATGTCTGCTCTTAGTCCGTTAATGCACAAAACATTTTGGCAGTACACAATTTAACCAGTTATTTGATTGTTTATCACCACGCATGAACATTGCATTTAAAAAATCCGTAAACAGTTTATAACATTCCTGAAGCAATCGATGGTAGGGTAAATAAAGAATTTAAAAAATGTCGAACTGGTAAAGCTCAGTATGGCCTTGTACAAGAAAAATGTAATAATTTCAATTTAGAAAATCCATAAGCAATGGTAGGGTTGATAAAGAATTAAAAGAATGTAGAGCTGTTAAAGCCCAGTATGGCCTTGTCTTGTACAAGGAAAAATGGAATAATTTCGATTTATAAGTACCATCTTTAACTCCCGGCGGTCGCGATCCCGAACATTGACGGCGTTGGCGTGCCATAAGAGTCCAGACCACCACCATCGCATCCAATATTCCAATCGGGCACTCCACTGATTTGCTTCGCCTTTTTCTTCCCGCTCCGTGCGGCCTTTACCTTATCCTTTGATGAATTGCTGTCGCCAGGGCTGGGGCTGGACGAGGTCTTCTTTAGAGCGTTGGAGGCTAACCGCATCCTCATTGTCGACGCTGATTTTTGCACATACGAATGGCCTCCGCCCGGGCTCGGGCCTCCCGGAAGCTTTTCAAATATTGGAGTATCATCACTGTCCTTTCTATCTTCCGATGCTCTCTCTAATTTCTCCGGTTGATGACCGTTGGTGTAAGAGTGGCCTACTCCCGGGCTTGAACCCGACGGGAGTTTATTAAATGTTTTTATGCGTATTCCTTCCTCATCTTTTTCTTTACTCATCTTTTCCATTGCATTGCGGCCATTGGTAGCCGAATTGCCTACTCCTGGACTTGGCCCAGACGAAAGTATATTCATCATCATTGCGCTTTTCTTCTTCGATTGTGAATTTTGGGTGATTTCAGCTTTCTTTATCGATTCTGACTCCAGGCTGATCTTCTCCATCATATTTCGCCCGTCGGTAGCCGAATGGCCTACTCCTGGACTTGGCCCAGAGGGCAGTATATTCATCATCGTTGCGCTATTCTTTGACTCCGATTCTTGGGCCATCTCGGTATAGCCATTGGTGACCTTGTGCCCTACTCCCGGGCTTGGCCCTGAAGGCAGTTTGTTAAATGTTCCCAACTCTGATTGAGTGCCGGCAATACCACTTGTATGGGCATTCCCAACTCCTGGGCTCGGACCGGAAGACAACACATTGTTGGGTGTTGTTCTTGCCGGAGATGTGGCCGAATATGTAGTTGTAGATTTCTCCCAGTGTCCCACACCAGGGCTTTGTCCTGAGGAGAAAATATTTCCTTCGATCCGATTATTGACGCTCACATGCCCAACTCCAGGGCTGCTGTGTGAATTCAGCATCTCGTGATGGATGTCAGCGTTGCCTTCGATTGGTGCGACTTCTTTAATACCTGCTGGCGCCTTGGAGCTACTGCCATCTCCTGGCGTGACTTCTTTCTGTGAAAGCTCTGCTGCTATGATCGTATTATTCACCGCGTGGGTCGAAATCTCAGAGTTGCTCCCTGGATTCGACTCAGAGTTGTTTGCCACATGTCCTCCCGAACCGCTGTAGTTTTGTCTGGACGAACGCACGGTCACGGCGTCGAGGTCGGAATCGAAGATAACTGCAGAATTCTGATGCGAGAGGGCGGCGTTGTCAAAATGATGCTCCAAAACCCTAGCGTCCGCAAATTGTAGAGCAGACAATGTGGTGAATAATAGCACCAGGAAACCCATAATGCGAAGGTGATCCATAAAATGAATTGCAAAGGATATGATGAAATGGCAATATCTAGAATAACAAAGGCTGCTTGAAATTTGAGGCTTTTGTGAGAATAAACTCTCCTAATTCTCTCAGAAAGCCAGTCTTCCTCAGACAGACAAAAGGACATTACCAAATATTATGGTTGGTAATGCGAGAGAGTTGCAGAGAATACCCACCCGCGATCCCTGTGGTGAGGTCGTTTGATGGAGAGTGGAGTAAGTTGGCATGAATATATAGCTGTGGGATTCCAAGTTGGGGAAGTAGCTTCAGCGATGTGAAACAAAGGGGAAGTCTCGGAGCGATTTGAGTCTTAATTCTCAGTCAACCAACGGATCTAATTTACATTATATCTGCTGTAACTGCAGCATTTGACTTGAATGGATGGAAATAAGCAAATAAATTGAATTGAATTTTTAAGTAATGCGTAATTGTTCAAGTAAAGTTTGAATTTGTGAAGTCATCTCTGGCGGCTTTGCAAATAACGCATGCAATTACAATTTTAAATGGCACATACATCATTTCGCGGTTTTGCCTTTGATTCAACTCCAGTTTCATTCAGACAATAAATAATCTAATCTCGGTGATTAGCGTTGACCGTAATACAGTGCGCACACAAATAACATTGTTGTAAGTGTTTCCTTAAATCTTGTACTCTGTAGGCTTAGGGTAGGTGTAGGAGTATGACCAACTCAAAGATTTACAGGGATTGTGTTGAAGGGGTGTTAAGAGTCCCTTTAATTGACTTGAATTTCGATGAGCATTACACAAAATACAACGGTGGTCATCCCCACAAAGCTGCTCGGAATTCAAAAGGGGCGTGCTCCCTAATTTAGGGAGTCACCTCCACTGAAATTGCATCCCGCTTTTTTTTCCTTTTTGAGCTCTAAAAAGAAACACTTTGAACAGTTCTGACTATTATCTTTTTACCGAAAATCTATATAGATGGTCAACGAGTCTATCTATATATTATAAATTTGATTTCGTTATATATATTTACATTCTTAAAAAAAGATATATATATTCATTAACAAATTGTAAATTTGTCTTATTAAAAAATGGTGAGATTTATATATATACCATTTAAGTTATAAAATATACTTAATCTCTTAATCTAGTGCATAATAATCTCACAGGTATATACTTTTACTTTAAATTATAAAACATTATTTACATAATATTTAGGTGTAAATAAATTTTCAAAATAACGTTATATTTTGTAAGTGAATCTTAAAAATTATATATATTTATTATCTTTTAATATTAATTTATATTATTAGTATAAATAATATTTTTTCCCTAGGGAAATATCTTAAATTTATCTAATTAAAAAAAAAGAAAAATTGTATATAATAATGTCATTCATTATGTGTTTAAGAAAAAATAAAAATGTAAAATAAAATATGATAAATTAAGTGTTGTAATAATTACTTCTCTTTTTTTCCTCTTTTCTTTTGAACCTTCTGCCACCGTCCTTGTCATGCCCCTACTCTGGTGGTACTCTTCCAACCGCACGAAGGGGGTATGGTACCACCCGTTTTCTTTTTAATATACTCACAAGTGTGGACTACGCCTAACTTTCATACTTAATTTATTTTTCAGTGTTTCTAAGTATTATCTTCGTTTAGCACAACGGAAACATTCATAACACGTTCATCATCATTATCATTTTAACATAAGTGCACAGCGATATAAAACAGGGGGGGCAACTCCCTGCGATATGATTCTACTCAATAATAATGATAATATCAAATTTTACATAAACTTACAACTGAAGAAGAAACCCCAGATTCCAACTCTCAAATCTACAAATTTACAAGCTTGGCCTGCACCACCGTGCAGCTTTGCTTTTCACCGGATAGAGGTGCCCACGGGAACCTCCATCGTTTCACTGTTCAAACTTTCGTTTCACCGTCGTTCGGTTGCCTTCATGCAGCACTGCTTGGTCGTGTCGCCCACCCGTCCCACACCTGTAGCTCGTTCGCACCATGCCACCAACACTCCGCACTTGACCTCCAACTCACCTCGTCGCACTGGGCGTTTCCACCCATTCACCAGCTCGTCGTGCCCACGGCTGTGTCACCCAACTCGCGGGTCTCCCAACTTGTGGGTCACCCAGCTCGTCTTCGCGCACGCCCAATCGTTCGTCGTTACACCGTCCGCTCACCCGACTCGCAGTTGCCTTGACTCGTCGTGCCAACCATCCATCCGCGGTTACCCAGCTCGTCGTGCCAACCCACCGTTCCGCAGTTTCGCCCCTTCAACCGACCCGGCGCCCTCACCCAAGCTTGCCTCACCTGCTGAGTTACCAAGTGTGCCCACCTGCGGTCTCGCCCAGCGACCCGACCCACAACTCGACCTACCCGACTATCCGAACTGCGGCCTCACCCGCTGCCTGACCTGCGGCCTTAACCATCGACCCACCTTGCGGCCTCATTGCCTGTGGCTCACCAGATATGCTTTCACCTTACCTTCGCTCTATGCTTTGACCCAATACTCCGCCTGCACTTCACCGTCCGTTCAGCCTCCTCAAGTTATCTCGCACCTCTTGCTTCCATAAACACTTGAAGATTGGCGTTATGATTTTTCTCCACCATCCTTTGTTAGTTTATATGGCGTTTCACCCTTCAACTGGGGCTTCGACTCACCAAGCTAACCCACCGTTTGGTTGAACTGCCCATCTCCAACGTCAGCCCATGGTGTGGACGCCCATGCCTGGGACCACCCTCCATATAAGTTTGCCACACTTCCAACACTTAGCCATTTTTGTGATGACCCTTGTGTGGTCACCCTTGGATCGTTCGGTTAGCTCTTCGCACTGTGCGGTTGCGCCCTCGACTCGTCAGTTAAACTGCCCATCTCGTCTCTCGTCCATCATGTGCCCACGCCAACTCTCATTATATTGTCGGTTAAATGCACTCGACTCACCGCATCACAACAATGACTCGTGGGCCTTACATCCTCCCCCACCTCAAGTCATTGTCGTCCTCAACAATTCTCCATCCCAGCAATCACCTGTCGCCAAGATTGCCATTCAACCACTATCGTAAAGTGCTATCAGCTCCAACATCCCAAGATGCCCATACTGCCTGCCTTCACTCCAATGTCACACAAACCATCGGTCTATGTCTCCATAAACAGGAAGTCTCCTTGATCCATGACTTCTGTCAGTCCATATATTGCAAACATCCCTGCAACATATGTAATACGACTGTCTCCATCATGTGTCGTCCATCATGTGAATCTCTGCATAATACTCCAGCCAACACAACATCTTAGTCAAAACCAAGACATCTATCTGACACAAACTCGGCGCATTACATGCCCCCATGTCATCGAACTAGTTGGGTAGCTAATCCAACCATAATGCTCAACCCATGAGAATGTACCTTCTCCATGCCACCGTTAGTTGTTTCTCAGCATCTTGTCATAATCTCAACTCGATCAAGAATCTGTCCAAAATAAGCCATGCTTAGGTCCATGGTATGCCCATCCCATCTGCAACATGTTGTCCATGATGCTAATGCCAATGTGCTGCTATGCAGTTGGATCCATTCCAGCATCATCAACCTGTCAAATAAAGAAGCCTCCTCCCAAGGCCCCTTGTCAAGGTGGTGCAACCCTTCTAAGTGTTAAGGTCACTGCACCAACCTATCTCCAAGGTTGTCTATCGAGAAAGGAGGGCCAGGAAGTTCCCTCCCTGACTCTCATCCACCCATGTATCATATTGATGTTGTGTCTTCAAGTACTTGTGCACAACTTCAACCTCCTCATGTGTACACCCAAGCTTCCCAAGCTTGTCTTCCATCAACTAAAAGTCATATATGCCCATGGCATATCTGCAAAACTCCATTATGCCAGCCGGATCTCTGCCTGTGTAATCTTCCCCAACCACTGCCATTGAAGAAGTATTCACACTTCCTTCATCTGCAACTCCGTTGTGAAGATCTTTGGTAGCAGATGCTCCTGTCAAGTGTCTCAAGATGTGTGAAATTGATTTTCCACCCCCATATTTCCTTCTAGCTCTAGCGACGAAGTTTACTAGTTTCCCTTCCTTTTTTGTTTAAGTCATACACCCAAGTCTTCTTTGCTCCACATCAACATGCTTCACATTTAGATCTTTTGGATACAAAGTCATAGAAGCCATCCTTGGTCTATACCCCAAGCAACTTCTTATATTTATCGGAACCAACAAAGTTCTTCCTTCAGTTGTAATCAAGAGAATGTCTCGGTCCATCATTGGTATGGCTTGTGCAATCTTCAAAAATTCTTGCCCCAGCACCATAGAATGATCATCCAAGTCCATGATTCTCAAGTCCAACTTTCCAAACCAAGAGCCCACTCTCACCTGAGTGTTCTCCATCGCACCAGTCACAGCTTTCATGGTAGAGTTTACTGCTTTGAAAGCACTCCACTCTCTCCCCACTTTAGCTTTCTTCCCAAAAGACTTTGTTTCTTTCCTACTAAGGAAACTATGAGTAGCTCCTGTGTCCACCAAAGCTGCAAATATCTTGCCACATATGGCCACCTGCACAAAACTCACCTTCAAGGCATCACCATCCTCTTTCGGCTTGATCTTTTGTCTTACTTCAACAAACTTCTTCAACAATTCGACCTCAGAAGAGTCTATCGACTTGTGCTTCGACCTGAATTCCTTCTTATGGTACTTCACTTCCTTGCTTGGCTCCTCTAAGCAATCCGATCATGGTTTTGCCTGAATCCCTTCGAGCTTATCCTCCATCGTTCCCTGCTTAAGTGCACCAATCAAGTGCCCATTGACTCCTTCTATACAAAGTGAACTAAGCCTCTAAACATCTAGTTGAATGTCTCAGTGATAGTCCCCAAGTCTGTCAATGTAATCAAGCTCATCCTGCTCTATCACAATGGTCTTTCTACCAAGAAAGTCCTTCTTTATCTCATCCTCAAGCTGCTTGACTCTTGCCTCCGCCATGGTGCTTTTCTCCCCCAACCAAACTCTCTCATTCATGAGTTCTTGGAGCCTAAGATCACCCTACTAGATCTCTTCATCAAGTCCCTTGAGCTCATCAGTCTTCACATGAAGATTATTCAAGTCTTCCCACAAATCTGTTATCTTGCTTCCTATATGTATCAAGGGTTCCCACTCTTGTACAAAGGCTTCATAGCGTTTCTGCATTTCTTCTTTCCAATAATCACCCATTTCTTTCAGCTTTTGAAATGCTCTTTCGACCATCTTCATCTGTTCAGAAAGTGTTCACTACATGCTTTACCTTCAACAATCATTAGCCTTCAAAACCAAAACTTCAACTGAATCAACCTGGATACAAACTGTCACAACGATCAGCTTGTACCACTTCACCTGCAAACCTGAATCACCTGTCACGAATGTCAAGTATTCAGACTTCTTCGTCACATATCAGTACCTCTGATACCACCTGTCATGCCCCTACCCTGGCAGTACTCTTCCAACCGCACGAAGGGGGTGCGACACCACCACCCATTTTCTTTTTAACAATACTCACAAGTGTGGACTACGCCTAACTTTCATACTTATTTTATTTTTCAACTTTTCTAAGTATTATCTTTGTTTAGCACAGTGGAAACATTCATAACACATTCATCATCATTATCATTTTAACATAAGTGCACAACGGATATAAAACAGGAGGGGCAACTCCCTGCAATATGAGTCTACCCAATAATAATGACAATATCAAATTTTACATAAACTTACAACCAAAGAGGAACCCCCAAATTCCAACTCTCAAATCTGCAAATTTACAAGCTTTTCTTGCACCACCATGCAGCCTTGCCTTTCACCGGACAAAGGTGCCCACGGGCAACCTACACTATTTCACCGTTCAAACTTTTGTTTCACTGTCATTCGGCTTGTGCTCGTTGTTCGACTGCCTTTGTGCAACATTGCCTAGTCATGTCACCCACCCGACACACACCCGCAGCTCGTCCGCACCGTGCCACCAACACTTTGCGCTTGACCTCCAACTCGACTCATCGCACCGGGCATTTCCACCCATTCACCGGCTCATCGTGCCCATGGTCGTGTCACCCGACTTGCAAGTCGCTCAACTCACAGGTCGCCCAACTCATGGGTTTCCCAGCTCATCCTCAAGCGCGCCCATCCACTCGCCATTACACCATCCGATCACCCAACACACAGTTGCCTTGACTCATTGTCCCAACCATCCGTCTGCAGTTACCCAACTCATCGTGCTAACCCATCGTTCTATGATTTCGCCCATTCAACTAAACCGACGCCCTCACCCTAACTCGCCTCACCCGCCAAGTTACCAAGTGTGCACACTTGCGGTCTCGCCCATCACACTTCGTGTGAGCTCACTCAGTGACTCGACCCATGACTCGACCTACCCAACTGTCCAAATCGCAGCCTCGCCCACTACCTGACCTGCAGCCTTAATCGTTGACCCACCCTGCGGCCTCACTACCTATAGTTCACCCACTATGCTTTCACCTTACCTCAGCTTTGTGCTTTGTCCCAAGACTCAGCCTGCACTTTGCCCTCTGTTCAACCTCCTCAAGTTAGCTCACACCTCTTGCTTCCATAAACACTTGAAGATTTGCGTTATGATTTTGCTACACAATCCTTCGTTAGCTTATATGGCGTTTGACCCTTAGGCTGGGGCTTCGACTCACCAAGCCGACCCACTGTTTGGTTGAACCACCCATCTCCAATGTCGACCCATGGTGTGGGTGCCCATGCATGGGACTGCCCTCCGTATAAGCTCGCCACACTTCCAATGCTTAGCCATTTTCACGATGACCCTTGTGCAGTCGCCCTTGGCTCGTTCGGTCAACTCGTCGCACCATGTGGGTGCACCCTCAACTCGCCAATTGAACCGCCCATCTCATCTCTTGCCCGTCATAAGCCCATGCTGACTCTTGTTTTCTCATTGGTTAAACGCACTCGGTTGGAGCGCCCAACTCACCGCATCGCAACAATGACTCGTGGGCCTTACACCCCTTACTCTATGTTAGTTGGAATCATTGCCAATTCGCTCACAGTTGTCTCTTAGGGGGTTCTTTGTCCTAATCAAAACTTTTCAAAGCATGAACTTTCTTTGTACCCACCATCACATCCTCTTTGAGTGCCACATTTTTCTATTGATCTAATTCATTGATCACTTTTCATTCTATACCATTATATTTATATGTTGTATTTCCAATATTTATATGAGTACTCTTTTCTTCTTGGTTTGATGGGTTCTCTTTGATTTCCCCTTCTTCCTCCTCCATGATGAAGGGTTCAAAAGGTAATCATCCTTTTGTTTTGTGTTCCTACCCATTTTTATTTTTTGGGTGCTTTTGTGCTTGGGGGCATGTGTCCTACAAATGTCATGTTTAATAGCATGAGAAACGTCTAAATATCATATTTTCATAATCCAGAAGTTGGGTCCATTGGAAGGTTTTTTGTTTCATCTAAATCCAGTCAGGTAGACTTTTACTTAGATCCATTTCCAAACAGATTATGGCAAAATTAAATAACCATTTCTCCATTCTTTTAGATTCCGTCTTTCTAAATGACCCCAAAGTGTTTCCAATATCCTCAAGAACCTTGTGATTCCAAAAGGGAAAGGGAAGATTTGGTAACCTCACCCATATTGACATTGTTGAGACCACTATTGTTGTGGAATCAAAATTTGGGAACAAATGGGTGATGAAAATCCTTGCACTTCACCAAAACCAGGGGCATTCTTTCAAAACTCTCTCCATGTCATCCCGGGTATTGAACTGAACAATGAAAAAAACTTCTAAGCATAGGTATATGTCACAGTGGTTGGTCCAGGTTGAAAAAACCCATTGGTGTGAAGCATTAGACTTGGGCCAAAAGCTATTGAATATACAAATCACTACTCTGGATTGAAGAATAGAGAAAAGCTGATTTACTTCTATTGGGTTTACCTCCATGGTGGGCACTTGTTGTTGTTGTTATACAATGTACCGTCTAAGAGTGTATTGTGGTAGATCTAATTGATTAGAATCCTTACCTCATGCCACATCCCTGTAGGAGACTGAACCTTATAGGTTCTTGGATACTAAAGCACACCCTTATAGCCTTAAATTCAAGACAATGGTGGAATTTGTTGAAATGTTGTAATCTTGTAAGTGAAATCTTGTAAGAAACATAATAGGTATCAAGGATACCTGACCATCATGAGCACGATCATACAAAATGAGCCTTCATCATTCTCAGATGTCGTCAAGAATTAACTATGGAAGGGTGTTATGACCATAGAATATGAGTCTATTATGGAGAATGATGTCTGGAAAGTAGTTCCCAGACCCCAGGGCAAGACAGTTGTTACTTCCAAATGGATTTACTAGATATAACATGCAGCAGATGGAAGTATGGAAAAGTATAAGGCTCGTTTTGTTGCTCATGGTTTCTCCCAGAAGGAAGGTATAGACTATGATGTGATATTTGCACCTGTTGGCAGATATATGACCATCCGCTCGATCATAGCCCTTGCCACTTCACAAGGATGGAACCTACATCAGATGGATGTTAAGACCGCATTCTTGCATGGTTCTATCAAAGATTAGGTCTATGTGGAGCAACCTGAAGGATTTGAGATTTATGATTGAAAATCTCATGTATGCAGGTTGAAGAAGGCTCTCTATGTGCTGAAGCAAGCACCCCAAGCATGGTATGAGAGGATCGATAGCTACTTGATGAAGCTGGGATTCACTAGGAGTGAAGCTGATCCTAACCTTTACTTTAAGGTTGAAGATGACAAGCCTCTCATACTGGTGTTGTATGTGGATGAACTCTTTCTAATGGGTGCAAACCCTCTCATTCACAAATGCAAGAGGGAGATGACCTCTGAATTTGAAATGAAGGACCAAGGACTTGAAGTGTGGCAGAAGCCAAGGGAAATTTTCCTATCTCAAGGAAAATATGTGGTAAATAGATTATAAACATTCTGTATGATGGACTGCAAGCCTATGACTACCTCGAGGATCTTAACTTTTAGAAGTTATATGGTAGTGATGTCGGACCAGACTTGGGAAATGCCTCTGATTTTCAAAAACTCATTCGCATTGATGTTCTTGGTGAACCTCCGTCAGAACATATGTTTTGCAGTTAGCATTGTGAGCTCATATTTGGTTGAGCTTCACTGGATTGATGCCGGAATCTTCTGAGATGTCTTCAGGACACAATCTCTCATGGATTAAGATACACTGCCGGAGATGTGAGACTACTTGGATATACTGATGATGATTGGGCAGGTAGTGTGGTGGACCATAAGAGCACTTCCGGGTACTGTTTCACCTTGGGATCTGCTTCGATATCCTGGATGAGCAGGAAGCAGAAGTCGGTGGCTTTGAGCACCGCCGAAGCAGGATATATTGTTGCTAGCATAACCTTGTGTGAGGCAGTCTGGTTGCAAAAGCTCTTCAGTGAGCTGTTTGGATTTACATTGGATACCACTGTGATTCTCTGTAACAACCAAAGGTGGGATTTGATTATTGAGGAATCCCGTATTCGTCAATTGCTCTAGCAGATAGACATCATCTGGGATATGGTAGTCGATGAGCAAGGAAGCTCCATCACATTAAGATGATGTACAGGTTGATACACCTTGTCAAAGCCCCGAGGAAAGATCTAATCTGTGATTTTCCCAAACGACTTGGAGTCGGCAAGAAACCCTTGTACAAGGGCCCTGCATGTTGCATACATTGAGCTCTAGGAGCTCTGAGGGCTTGCGGTTCCTACTAGAGCATATGACCACAGGGTGACTCACCCTCCCCTGGTGGTGCACACTGGAACAAGATGATTCGCTCTCTTGTGGGACAAGATGATTCACTCTCTTGTGGAACAGGATGACTCGCTCTCCTGTGTAGCAGGATGATTAGTTCTCCTGTGAGGCCTGGATTGATGTGTTCTCCATGGCAGCCTGGATTGATGTGTTCTCCATGGAAATTGTAGCAGGATTGATGTGTTCTCCTGTGAGGATAGGATTGATTAGTTCTCCTGTCGAGGCATCCTGCCCATGCAGTATGGGACTCATGGGAAGTACCTCTCATCTGATCAATGAGCATGGAAATGAAGTTAGGGACCATAGTAGTACCGATGGACGCATCGTTGTAACTACCGTACTCCCTATGCTAGGATGACCTCCATTGATCTGGGATCAGTGGTACTGGTCTGGGACCAGTGGTAGGAGTTGTACCATACTATGACGCTGACTTCGGGTCGGTTGAGACTGGTCTGGGATCAGTGGTACATACTCTGAGACTGACTTTGAGTCAGTGGAGGATGATATTGGTCTGGGACCATTGAAGTTGTACTCACTATGACACTAACTTTGGGTTGGTTGAGACTGGTCTGGGACCAGTGGTACATACTCTGAGACTGACTTTGAGTCAGTATGATACATCCTCGATCATTTCTTCTTCTTCATAATTCGGAAAAAAGCAGAGTAGAACAGAACAATGCAAGAGCAGAGAAGAACAGAACAAAACAGTACAGATCAGTGCAGGGCAGAACAAGACAAAGCAGAACAGGTAAAATAGAGCAGAGCAGGGCAAGGTTCAGGCTGTACAAGGCAGTGCATTTGATGGATGAATAGTAACGACCGATAGACAGATTGCAGATGAAGTTCTCCATGGTTGAGAGGGAGTGTTAAAATTGGCAACCAGGGAAAAAATTCATGTGGGTCATCTTATTCATGGCTAATAATATTTTTATTAGATTCCTCTCGTCGAGAGGTGTAGGATTGATATAAATATCATCCCATTCCGATAAGTATTCATGGAGATATGAATTTATTTTGATTATGGAATTATTATCAAGCCGACCTACAACTCATGTAGGCTCAGAAGCCCAACAATTGCATCTATTCACCCACCAACGTTGTGTATAAATATAAGAGGACTTTTCCTCATTTGAACTCACTCATCTCATCACATCTCTCTCTCTCTCTACTGCGCAGATATGAGTCTCTTCTCTACTGCGCTGAAATGGGTCTCTCTCTCTCACACATGTGAAGCCGGAAGCTGTTGAATTTGAAGCTGCTACTGCAGAAGTAAATATTGACTTGCGTGGCCTAGAATATATCCTCTTTGGAACTGCGCTGTAGGTTCATCTGAACCTCCTTTGAAAGCCGCAACTTTTGGTGGTGGAATGAAGTCAATCCGACAAACGGTTTGCAAGATATCGACTGCCCTAGTTTGAAGCCGGAAATTTCTGAAACTGAAGCTGCAACTGCAGAAGTAAAGATTGACTTGCGTGTCCTAGAAGATCTCCTCATCTTAACTACGCTGTAGGTTCATCTGAACCTCCTCTGGAATCCGAAACTTTTGGTGGTGGAATGAAGCCAATCCAACTGTCGGTTTGTGAGATATGGTCGGCCCTAGTTTGATAATGAAGTCGCTAATGCTGATGCTACTGATCTAGGGTTTGCTATTGCTGATATGAATCAGATTTATTGTACTATTTCTCTCTGCTGAATTATTGAAGATAAAAGAAGATTTGATCAAAGGGTTTCCCCACACATTGTGGGGTTTGTCCTTGGCTAGCCGCCACATCTTGTGTCTCTTGTCTTGGCTTGTTTTCTGTCGATCGTTTAATGTTCTATCTGCACTTTACTTTATGTACATGTGATTGCTAATCGGTGGAATATAATAAGAAAAAGAAGTAAACTGTTATAAGCATAGAACATACCATAATTTAACATTAATTAACGTTTCTAAAGATCTATCATTGCCATACTTAGTCAAAAACTATTCTTGGAAAATGTTCCAACTAGTAATGGATCCAGAGTGCAGGGAGAAATACCAAGACCCAGCTGATCCTTGTAAGGTATAAGGGAAAAGCCTAACAACAACATCTTCCTCTGTCGCTCCTTTCAAATTAACTGATAACATGAAATTGTTGATATGTTCGTCAGCTTGTATACCTGCATCTAGATTAAATTTCGACAACCATCTTTCAGGATGTGCTGGCAATGGATGCAATGGTGCAGGCATGGTAACCGCACGAGGATTTTTCCATGGATTCTAAGCCATTGTAAGATTAAATGTCGATGAAATTCCAAATTTTTGGGAAGGAGTTGATATAGAGGTTTGAGGTAGTGAAGTTCCTAATCCCTGTTGTACAAAAATGTGTAATGGAGGAGTGGATGGTTGACTTCGCACTAGAGAAGATGAAATGAAGGATGATGATGACAAAGTCTCAGTGTTAGATCCTTCAGTAGTCTTTTTTACCCTTTTCCTTTTGGGTAAAGGCAACTCAGTAGGTTCAATACCGAGCCTTCCGCTTTGAAGTCTGGTGAGAGGGTGAGGTGGATTGAATTTCAAAGTTTCACTGCCTTGAGATACCTCAGATGTTTGTGGTGATATCGAAAAGCCTTGAAGTTTATGGATGAAAGACTGAACTTCAGGAGATTCAGGACTTAATCGTTCTGTGGTATGTTGGGTTTGAGCAGTTGTGGTTGACTCCTCTTCTTCTCCTTTGAATACTGGTGTTCCAGCATGCAAGCGGGAGGTCTGAGGTGAGGTGGAGGGAGATTTACTCTCAGAATGGGTTATAGGTTTGGGTTGGCTCGCCATTCATAGTTCATGCCCTCCTTCTAGTGCCAAAAATGTTGATGCCTCGAAAATCGCTGCAACAACATCAGGGAAAACCACCCGATCCGGACCTTCAAGGCAACTCCTTTTCCATTTGGTGTGGTGGCTCCCACTGGAAATAATGGGACTAGTTTCCCAATAATTGGTAAATAGGATGGATAAGTAGTTGATTCTCTAATATATAATGATAATGGATGAATGATTTAATCTAAAAAGTAAAATTATAAACAACTAATCTATCCCGGGAAATTTCTGCTTTAATGTAACTTTTGATGATCTTTATCTACAAATAGGCATATAGATGACTCTATTGGTAAACAAAGACATTTATTTATATGATAATTACTTTGTTCAAGTAATTGAACAAAGTAATCATGAAAACATTATTACACTATTCTTCATATATCATTGACATAGATATGATTGAAAGAATAACACTCCTTAAACATTCAATAGTGATAAGTATCAGGACTGATGTTAAAACACATACATATATCCAATGATAGCAAGATTAAATAAATGCCGATTCACATAAAAGAATGAAGCAAGAGCATAGATAATAGTACCATATGTTATTTGGATCACTCCCGATATCAATCGCATTCAAATTCCTTCTTCTAACTTAGAAACACTTCCAGAGCAAGGCAATATTGCACATCTCATCAAAGCTTTCTTCGTTAAAATTCAGAACACTGGCCCAGTCTTTATAAAAAAATATCAGAAGCACAATAGTGTGACTTACTGATTTGAGTTCATACAAAAACTGAGGACCCTTTCTAAAAGCATGAAAGGACCTATAAATACTAACTAGGCTAACTAATTACGAAATAAAAATGATATTAAATGTTACAACTAAATCATGAGTATCTCCTCAAAATAGGCTTGTTTGCAGTCGGCAACATGATTCATTGTTTCAGATGATCTCCCTTTGGCTTGAGCTAGCAGATAGCAAGCATCGGTTGCAATTCTGGAGGGCGACTCAGACGAGAATGTAGTTGGGCTGAGTATGTGGCATCATGGATTTCGGGAATCATGTAACCGATCTCATCGGTTAAACATTTGAGTGTGGCCCTTTGACTGTATGGTTTAGCTAAGAAAAACCAAAAGGTATCCCAAGTTAAACTTTGGATGTCGGTGATTAACCTTCCATTCTTCTCCAATTCTTGATTGCATGTTTGTTCCAATGCTTTGGCTGACGGAAATTTACCTGGAATGCACTGTGAAATCATGTTAGACAGATAAAGAGTGTCATTGATTAACTCAATTAGCTTACTGGTTGATAATCTACATCTTGAGGTTTCTCTCTGCTTTCATCAGTTGTGACTGCCATTCTAGGAAAAGGATTTCTTTGTGTGATTCTAGAATTTTAGGCAGATTCGCGGCTTGCCCTTCACTAGTGTCTTGCCAAGCAAGAAAGTTGGTTAAAGTTTCATCAGCTTGTTCCAAATTCTGCCTGGCATCTACTGATTTGTCAACTATTGATGCAGTAATCTCACAGAGGGGCTCAAACAGAGAAATATTATGACATAGCAATTTTAGCTGCGTAATCAATGCTTTATTGATATGGAGAGCTTCAGACCTAAAATCTGCTGGTTGAGGAAGGCTTTTGAAATTTTCCACTTGGTGTGACAGTTGAGCGATTTGCACATATTTCGTCTTACTCATTTGCTCATTCATTGTTTTTAACTTGGCCAATGCTTCGGATAATTCTTTTTGTTTCTGTACTACACTTATGTCTATTCTCTTCTTCTCCTTGAACAATTTATCATTTAATTGGTTGTTTATCTGTTGCTGTGTTGATAGTTGTTGTTCTAACTGTTCTATTTTTTGTTGTCTTTCGAACACTTGTGACTGCAATGAAAAAATTGTGTGGTCTTTTTCCTTAAGTAGATTGCTTACTTCTGATGCTTTGTCCATAGTGGCTGCAGAATAGGCTTCGACATACTGAGAAAGTTTTGTAAGGTCATCGGAAGGATTAAATTCCTCTTTCCACACCACATTAGCCATCTCTGTTTGTGCTGGTAGAAGGGAAGATTGATCAAGTCTCCTCCTTTTCCTTTGCCTTTTCACTACAGCCTTGTGTTTGGGACTGTAAAAGACATCTAATGGTGGTATGTCTTCTATTTGCAAAACAATTTGATCGGATGGATCTTTAGGAATTATCTTTACATCTTTGCTGGTGCGTAGGCCGCTGGTCCCTTCAATTGGAACCGTAGCTGTCGTTGTCTCTTGACCGACTGTTACTTGAGGTGTGCTAAAACCTTGTGAAGTCTTGGGATTCTTTAAGGAGTTTGGGATCAATCTGAGTATCTATATCAATATATTCACTGCCCTGTTTCTTTTCTTTCTCCTACTCTGTCTCCTGTTCTGGTTGCTTTTGTTGCTCGGGAATCTTCTCTGTAGCAGGAGGTTTGTCAATAATTTGATATTCAGGCTCGCTTGACTGAGTTGTTGGGGTAGTAGCTAATAAGTCCAGAGGCAGAGTTCACAACCTCTCTTCTCTGAGCCTATTGAATTCTATCATCCCTTCATATTTATATTTCATTTTGGCCAATGTTTTTACCTGAAATAATGATTCTGATGAAGAAAACAGGTCATCAAATTCATCTTTTTCATGATCAAACTTTGTAAGTTTAGCTTGTTCAAGCACGTTATAGGCAATTTGCCTTGGGTCATATTGCTTGTTAGGGATGTTTGCAATATTTAGCATGTTTATTTTTTCTGCCTCCTTCTACGCATGTTTGTAATCATGTAGAGTGTAAACACCGCATCTCAAAGGAAATGTAGGCCATGACTGCTTTTTAGAATTCCTAAGAGTTTTGGATGTTCTTGTTGTTGTTATTTGGTAGGCCAACTCTCGAGCCAACATCTTATTAGGTACATACAAAGGAAGGACATGGCGTCTTGCAAGGCTACCATAAACCCTTATATATGTGAACTTGTCTTCCTCAAACTAATTCCCTACAGCAGTCAAGTCAATCCCTGCTTCCTTGGAAATCTTTGGGGCAGGCTTATCAAAAATGGCATAATAGATAGGTAACATGAACCATTACAGATTTGGTACAAATGGTCTTTATAGTGCGCCTTCCATAACATTTGATGATAAATGTGGATTCGCTTAGGGTCTTGGGAAGTCCATCTCCACCCGAGTACCAAGTATTCAGAATTAAAGCAAAGAGTATCCATAATATAAGCGTTGTAATAAAAAGGAGGAATGGTTCTAGTGGTTTTACATGCATTTGAACTGAAGTCATGAATTGCAATGGCTAATTTATCGGACAATATGTTTGCCCAATCCATCACATAACTATTAACTGCCGCTTCCATTAAACGAACCATTTCAATAGTGAACTTTGCAGAGTCATGCATTCCCCACATTCTACACATCATTGCCCCAACATAACAGTAAGGATATGATAATGAATCGACAGAGTACCTACCCGATGATTCATGTTTGTGCTTTGCGGGATTCTGTCTCCATTGCTTAATTGGGGCCGATTCAGTCTCGTTCTCTGCTACGAATTTTTCCAGAAAGGCTTTGTTGTATTTCTTTTCAGGTTCGGACAAGTGATACATTTTTCATAAGTCATCAGGCTGAAATGAACCAAAAATCCTTCCATCAACTGTGCAAAACGTTCTATTTGAAACTGGAATTTCTTTAACCACCCATCTGACTACATCATTGTATGGAAGAATTTTCTCCCGTGCTGTTATCCTGTGCAAATATGAGTCAGCTAAATCTTTCAGGGAAGCTTCTGATTTATTAGTTGAGTCTGCAGTAGCTTCTTCCGATACTTCCTCAAGCTCCTCTGCTTCAATTAAATTGTAGATACTTTTCCAACTTGTATTTCCAAGGCCGAGACACATAGTGTCTGAGATTAAACCTTTTTTACTTGGTCCTGGATCATTGGTTGGCTACACGGTGGCTGTAGGAGCCGCTGCTGCTACAGATCTCTTGGATTTCCTTCCCATTTGTTTCAAATTTATTATTTCGGTGGAGTTCTGCGCAAGGAATGAAACGAACGTGATACAGAAAATAACTAGTATGAGCCAATATGAAAGAATTATATCGATTAGCTGATAATAAAGGATTATAGTGAAACTATCGCAGATACAATCTAAAGGAAAATCTCGGCATAACTGCTTCATTAATTGGTAGTTTAACCTGCCAATCATGGTAAAGGAGTTTTTAAATACCCATCATATCATTTATATGATGAATGATCCATTCAAGCGTGGCTTAGATTTTTTGGTGGATAATCAGAAGTAAATAACAATCAGTGATTGGTAACGTGAACGGGAAGGTTTTAATAATAGTCCAAAATATCCTTCGATCACCAAAAGGTGATACAATGCATGCAAGTCTTTTAAATATGTTTCGAAACACGTGCCTTGATTTAATGCATCGCAATCGGGGATGGGTTCGGGTCATATTACTTATGCCATTGCAAAATCGCCGATCACCGATGGCGATACGCCTTATCGCATCGGAGGATTTGAATGTGTCATAATTCATGTATTGGGTTGTTACGGCCGACTGCCGATGGCGATACCCTTTATCGCATCGAAGAAATGAGGGAGGCGTTTCTCTATACTATGTGTTTTGCCTTTTCCCGATATCCGATAGCGATTTCCTTTTTCGGATCGGAGTGAGTCAATGGGTCTTTTATATGTTTTTTTTTTAGTATTGCGATATGCGATCTTGTGATCGATTTATCGTAATAACAAAGAACTTTATAATTATTTAAAAGACCTATTTTATTATTGTTCAAAAGGTTTATTTTAAAGTATATCATTTCCATTGGACCTTTTGATGAGGGTTTTTCTAATGATGAGTTAATACCAATTTATTCACACATCTAAGTTTAAAAGGGACCCATTTCCTATTATGATTTTAAAGAAAAATTTTATGAAATGGGGGGTTGTTGTACAGCACAACAGGTCCCAAGCAAACCTTGAGCAGCGAAATGTGTCGAACAAGTTTAGGCAATAAAGTTCTAACTGATCGCCATGGCTAGCGTGTTGAACAGTGCAGCGAAACTGAACAAATGAAGTGGCAGCTTTCCCAAATTTGAAACAAGTGGCACTCACAAAGATGCATGTCGAGTACTATCAATTTCAATTAGAATTAAAAAAATAATTAAAAGATTGTTTAACCTTTATGAAATTATAATTAAAACTATTTTCGACCGTTGATAATTCTTACAAAGTAGGCACTTGTTTGTGACAATTTAGTTTATTAAATTCGTAGTCGGCATTCTGATAACTATATTGATGCTAGAGTGATGATTTCGGAAAATTTTAGGAAGAATGCTCTTAGATGGGACAAATGTCACTGTTAAGAAACTAATGGCCCAGTTGCGTTGGTTTTAAATTAACTCGCTCATGACCATTTCTTTCCTTGTCATTATTGTGCATGTGATCTACCTCAATGCTCCAGTTTCTCAACTATTCAAATGCACTGTCAGCAAACATTTTTCAAACTTATCTCTAAATAGAAACATTTTCAGTAACACAATTAGATATAAGGATTTCATCTAGGGTCCATCACTCCATTTTCTATTTAGTGAAATCATTGAAGGGGAGGTATCAGTGTCACCAGAATGGGGTGTGTAACGCCCTGCGGTTCTGCCCGGGTGTGCGCTCCTCCAACTCGTGAAAACGACTAAGTACCGAAGTCACCATCGCATATGAGCGCGTGGAATAAATATAAGTTATGGGCGTGCGAGTGTATTTATATGCGGTGGGAGGCTGAGCGATGAATATATCCAAGCCGACATGTAAAACATGGGCGAGGGGTGTTCATCACTATATTTGTAGCGTCGGCCAGGGTGGATAAACGCACAGTTTGGAGCATATATACTTGGACGAGCTGCGGTTCATTTGAGGCATCAGACATCGATCATCTCTCATCGCACAAAGGGGTAAAGCACTTGGAGATAGCGCAGATTACCGCAGTCGGTGGATGAGCCCGCCGAGCCGGGCGAAGGACGAGACACGGTCGAGTTTTGGGTTTCGGTGGTGCGCACGGGCGCCCACACTACATCGCACTTAGTTTTGGGTTGAGGCAAAGGCGAGGTCGTGAACGGGGTGCGCCCGCCCGCCCAACGCCGGGTTCATGTGGTTGTACATTATATTGGCTTGTTGTGTGTTGGCGGTGGGTTCGTGCACAGTGCGCCCGCCTGCCCGACGACACAAGAGTTGGGTATTATATGTTGTAACTTGGTTTCGGTGGAGATTTGGCAAGACCGTCGTGCGGTCGTGCACGGGCGGGCGCCCTCTCGACTCTGTAAACATTACAAATATAATAAAAGAAGATTATTATTATATTGTCGTGTTGATTATTATTATTGTTATGTTGATTTATTATTGTGTATTATTAATGGATTCCGCACATTAATAATATGAATTCATAATGGTTATGTATTGTTAAGGCGTAGTTCGCAAAGTTTATTAACGATGGAACATCTTAATAACTTAGGCGGTGCCGCACCCGCTCAATTAAACGAAAAAAGAATTGGGGGCGTGACAGTTGGTATCAGAGCCGATTCAGGGTTGAAGAGGCTTGACGAAGCGCTGATACCAACCTTGACAGTTGGTATCAGAGCAGCTGATCCGAATATTGAAGCTGCTGAACGAAGTGAAGGTGAAATGGTGAAGCCTGATAGAGCAGGGTTGCTCATGACAGGTGAAGCTGATAAGGTTATGGAGAAATCATGGATGAACAGTCTGGGTTTCGTGGACTTGATGGTTCATGGCAAGACCATTCAAGCTCTGGTGGACACGGGCGCCACACATAACTTTATGACGACACGCTTGGCAAAAGAGGTTGGGCTGACGATCACCCCATCGAATATGGAGGTTAAGGCAGTGAACTCTAGAGCTAAGGTGGCAGGTTTGGTACATGATGTACCTGTGCAGATAAAAGACTGGAAAGGTCAGTTGGACTTCACAGTGATGGAGATGAATGACTTTGATATGATACTCGGACAGGATTTCTTGAAGGGCAACAAGGCTATTGTTGTCCCCTTCTGTGATGAGGTGGTGCTGGTTGGATAGTCACAAACTTGGACTTTGCCCACTCATAGGCAAAGGAGGGAAGTCAAGGTGCAGCATGTTTCATCACTGAGTTTGGAGAAGGCTATGAAGGATTCAAATATGGAAACATATGCGGTGATGTTCAAGGATGTTGAAGGTGATGGAGTGGGGACGCCTGTTCTAGCTGAGATATCTGATGTGCTTACCAAGTATGTGGATTTGATGCCTGATGAGCTTCCGAAGAAACTTCCACCAAGGCGTGCAGTGGACCATAGCATTGAGCTTGAGCCAGGAAAACAACCCACGGCTAAAGCACCTTATCGATTGTCAGGGCTTGAATTGGAGGAATTGAAATGCCAGTTAAGGGAGTTAACTGAGGCAGGTTTCATTAGACCTTCAAGGTCCCCTTATGGAGCTCCAGTATTATTCCAGCAGAAGAAGGACTTCTTGGCAGAATTTGACATGACTATCGAGTATAGACCGGGTAGACACAATGCGGTAGCAGATGCCCTTAGCAGGGAGGGACAACTTGCAGCATTGGAGGAGGAAGAAGACCGGGCAGCAAGGAGTAGGAGTCGAGTTCAGATGTCAGAAGAGATGCAGAATAAGATCAAGGGAAGTGTTTAAACCGATACTTTGGCGCAGAATATAGTGAAGCAGATAAAGGAGGGGAAGACACGAAAGTTCTTTCTACGGGACAGGTTCTTGTTCTTTGGAAACCGACTCTATGCTCCAAAGTCATCCGGACTCAGGAGACACCTTTTGAAGGAGTGCCACGATTCTCCGTGGGCTGGCCACCCAGGGCAGCGTCGTTCTTTGGCATTGTTGGAGAGAGGATTCTTTTGGGAGAAGATGAGAGAGGATGTGGAGGGGTATGTACATACGTGCATCATTTGTCAGCAGGACAAATCGGATACTCAGAGACAAGGAGGACTGTTACAGCCTTTACCGATTCCAAAGAGACCATGGATGAGTGTCTCGATGGACTTCATCACTCAGTTACCACAGGTGCAGGGGTATAATGGGATTATGGTCGTGGTTGATCGTTTTTCCAAGTATGTTGTCTTTGTTCCTACAAAGATACCTTGTGGAACCGAGAGGACAGTGGAGTTGTTATTTAAGAACATAGTGAAGTATTGGGGGATGCCGTTGAGTATTGTGTCGGATAGAGATCCGCGTTTTACAGGGAGATTTTGGACCACATTGTTCAAGTTGGTCAGGACAGCGTTGTTGATGAGTTCGAGTTACCATCCGCAGACAGATGGGCAGACCGAGAGGATCAACGCATTGCTGGAGGACTACTTACGACATTATGTGATGGCTGATCAGAAGAATTGGCCCGAACTCTTGGATATTGCTCAGTTTAGCTACAATATTCAAAAGAGTTCTGCGACAGGGTATAGTCCATTTGAGTTGGTGAATGGACAGATGCCGGTTGCACCGCATACCGTAGTGATGGGAGGCTTCTTGAGAAGTCCTCATGGAAAGAAGTTCATGAAGGCTTGGGAGGAGACCTTGGAGTTAGCACGGTTACGCTTGCACGATGCTGCAAGGAGGATGAAAAAGTATGCTGATCGTGGAAGACGGGAAGCACACTTCGGTGTGGGAGATATGGTGTTTCTCAGGATTACCGGGGAGCAGTTTCAGCCAACCAAGGGGACGGCGAGCAAACTGACACGGAAGTATGAGGGACCATTCCGAGTGAAGAAGAGAGTGGGGGAAGTTGCTTACGAGCTGGAGCTTCCACGCCATATGAACATGAAACACCCAGTTTTTCATGTGAGTCAGTTGAAGAGATGTAGACTTGATTCAGACCATCCAGAGAGGGTTGAACTAACGAGAGGACCAGCCGGGATTGTGGATAGACTAGGACTAGAGTTGGAGAAGATTTTGAGTCTCAAAACTATGGGTGTTGGTTGCCACCAGCGACGGGAATTTCTTTGCAGATGGAAGGATGCACCGGAGGAGGAGAGCTGGGAGACGGAAGATTCACTTTGGAGATGGAAGGACAAGATCGCGAAGTATGACAGGAAGTTGAAGAGAAGAGCAGGAATTATCGGGACGATAATGACTTCTGGTGGGGGAGGATGTAACGCCCTGCGGTTTTGCCCGGGCGTGCGCTCCTCCAACTCGTGAAAACGACTAAGTACCGAAGTCACCATCGCATATGAGTGCGCGGAATAAATATAAGTTATGGGCGTGCGAGTGTATTTATATGCGGTGGGAGGCTGAGCGATGAATATATCCAAGCCGACATGTAAAACATGGGCGAGGGGTGTTCATCACTATATTTGTAGCGTCGGCCAAGGTGGATAAACGCACAGTTTGGAGCGTATATACTTAGACGAGCTGCGGTTCATTTGAGGCATCGGACATCGATCATCTCTCATCGCACAAAGGGGTAAAGCACTTGGATATAGTGCAGATTACCGCAGTCGGTGGATGAGCCTGCCGAGCCGGGTGAAGGACGAGACACGGTCGAGGTTTGGGTTTCGGTGGTGCACACGGGTGCCCACACTACATAGCACTTAGTTTTGGGTTGAGCCGAAGGCGAGTTCATGCACGGGGTGCGCCCGCCCGCCCAACGCCGGGTTCGTGCGGTTGTACATTATATTGGCTTGTTGTGTGTTGGCGGTGGGTTCGTGCACGGTGCGCCCGCCTGCCCGACGACACAAGAGTTGGGTATTATATGTTGTAACTTGGTTTCGGTGGAGATTTGGCAAGACCGCCGTGCAGTCGTGCACGGGCGAGCGCCCTCCCGACTTTGTAAACATTACAAATATAATAAAAGAAGATTATTATTATATTGTCGTGTTGATTATTATTATTGTTGTGTTGATTTATTATTGTGTATTATTAATGGATTCCTCACGTTAATAATATGAATTCATAATGGTTATGAATTGTTAAGGCGTAGTTCGCAAAGTTTATTAACGATGGAACATCTTAATAACTTAGGCGGTGCCACACCCGCTCAATTAAACGAAAAAAGAATTGGGGGCGTGACAGGGTGGGTCGGCTCGCTATGGAGGGGAGGGCTTCTTTCTTTGTCAAAGCATGTAACAGTGGGAGAAGAGCATTCGCTTACTGCAGCGACTAGCGGCTGCATGTAGTTACCAGTTATTTGATTGTTTATCACGTCGTACTTTAACCAGTTATTTGTTTGTTTATCACAACGGATGAACATTGCATTTAAAAAATCGGTAAACAGCTTATAACATTCATGAAACAATCGTTCATGAAGCAATCAATGGTACGGTTAATAAAGAATTTAAAGAAAGTCGAACTGGTAAAGCTCAGTATGGCCTTGTACAAGAAAAATGGAATAATTTCAATTTAGAAAATCGATAAGCAGCTAACGATTTTCATGAAGCAATGTTAGGGTTGATAAAGAATTAAAATAATGTCGAGCCATGAAAGCCCTGTATGGCCTTGCCTTGTACACGAAAAATGGAATAATTTCGATTTATAAGTACCATCCTTAACTCCCGGTGGTCGCGATCCCGAACATTGACGGCGTTGGTGTGCCATAAGAGTCCAGACCACCACCACCGTCGCATCCAATATTCCAATCGGGCACTCCACTGATTTTCTCCACCTTTTTCATCTCGCTTCGTGTGGCCTTTACCTTTTTCTTTGATGAATTGCGGTCACCAGGGCTGGGACTGGGGGAGGTCTTCCTTAGAGCGTTGGAGGCTAACTGCATCCTCACTATCGACGCTGATTTTTGCACATACGAGTGGCCTCCGCCCAGGCTTGGGCCTCCCAGAAGCTTTTCAAATATTGGAGTATCATCACTGTCCTTTCTATTCTCCGATGCTCTCTCTAATTTCTCCGGTTGACGAGCGTTGGTGTAAGAGTGGCCTGCTCCCGGACTTGAACCCGACGGGAGTCTGATAAATGTTTTTATGCTCATTCCTTCCTCATCTTTTTCTTTACTCGTCTTTTCCATTGCATTGCGGCCGTTGGTAGCCGAATTGCCTACTCCTGGACTTGGCCCAGAGGGCAGTATATTCATCATGATTTCGCTTTTCTTCTCCGATTGTGAATCTCAGGTGAGTTCAACTTTCTTTATTGGTTCTGACTCAATACTGATCTTCTCCACCATTTTTCGCCCATTGGTAGCTGAATTTCCTCCTCCTGGACTTGGGCCCAGAGGGTAGTATATTCATCATCGTTGCAATTTTCTTTGACTCCCACTCTTGGGCCATCTCGGTATAGCCATTGGTGACCTTGTGCCCCACTCCTGGGCTTGGACCTGAAGGCAGTTTGTTAAATGTTCCCAACTCTGATTGAGTGCCAGCAACACCACTTGTATGGGCGTTCCCAACTCCTGGGCTCGTACCAGAAGACAACACATTGTTGGGTGTTGTTGTTGCCAGAGATGTGGCCGAATATGTAGTTGTAGATTTCTCCCAGTGCCCCACGCCAGGGCTTTGTCCTGAGGACAAAATATTTCCTTCCATCCGATTATTGACGCTCACTCCAGGGCTTTTGTGTGAATTCAGCATCTCGTGATGGATGTCAGCGTTGCCTTCGATTGGTGCGACTTCTTTAATACCTGCTGGCACCTTGGAGCTACTGACATCTCCTGGCGTGGCTTCGTTCCTTGAAAGCTCTACTGCTATGATCGTATTATTGGCCGCGTGGGTCGAAATCTCAGAGTTGCTCCCTAGATTTGACTCATAGTAGTTTACCACATTTACTCCCGAACCACTGTAGAGGAAGACACAGTCGCGGCATCAAGGTTGGAATCGAAGTTAACTGTAGAATTTTGATGTGAGAGGGCTACCTTGTCAAAATGATGCTCCAAAACCCTAGTGTCCACATATTGTAGAGCAGACAATGTGGTGAATAATAGAACCAACAAAACCCATTATGCGGAGGTGATCCATAAAATGAATTGCAAAGGATATGATGAAATGGCAATATCTAGAATAACAAAGGCTGCTTGAAATTTGAGGCCTTTGTGACTATAAATTCTCCTAATGCTCCTAGAAAGCCAATCTTCCTCGGACAGACAAAAGGACCTTGTTGAAATATAATTTCAACTGCAGCAAATCGTTTTTCCTTACCTTTGCGATGCGATGAGATCGCAGATCGCAAATCGCATCCTCAACCTGATTGGCTTTGGTTATAACATGTGATTTCCCCGATTGCGATGGTGCGATGCGATCCGATTGCATATCGCAGATCGCACCATATGTTTGTGCTCCAATTTTGTGTTCCGACCAAATGGGATTCTGCGATGCGATATAATGAAGTCAATGGTTGAAGTACAGGCCAGCACCAAAATAAATTTGACGTGATGTAAAAGTTTACTTACCGTCAGTAAATGTCAGTAAAACAGTAAATGCAATTTACTGTTGTTGGTAAGTTTTGGTGAAGTTTTTAATTTTATTTCAGCGGGAGTATGGGCACAAGTAAAGGCTGGTAAAAACATTTAATTCTTTTTTTTACGGAAGCATGGCAAGTGAAACTGATGTAAGTTCTTTTGTTTTCTTTTTGTTGTCATATATATATGTAATGTTTTTTTTATGATGAGAGTGAAGAGGGGAGACGCA
Source organism: Pinus tabuliformis (assembly GCA_031772625.1). Classification (NCBI taxonomy): domain Eukaryota; kingdom Viridiplantae; phylum Streptophyta; class Pinopsida; order Pinales; family Pinaceae; genus Pinus; species Pinus tabuliformis. The sequence continues at coordinate 822,391,809 of CM062818.1, read as the reverse complement.
GCAGCGCTCATGTAATAGAATTGTAATACACAGCAGTGCAAATTTTATTGTAATGCACAACAGTGCGAAGAAGTGAAAATAGAGAACGCAACAGCGCGTGAATGAAAAAGAAAGGCAGCAGTAGCAAAATAGAATATACAGCAGACACAGCAGTCTGAGTCTTTTGTTTTGTTTTTTTTGTAAATCCCTCTGTGAGAGAGGAAGAACCATAGTTTGTAACAACAGTTTTTATTAATGAATAGAAATTTGTGGTGTGTGTGAAATCTTTGTCTACTCAAAGAAATTTTAAAGCTTCCTTGTGCTAAGATTAAAGATCCTGCGTGTGAAAAACATAGCATTGTCTCTGTGTCTAGTTTATGTTGTTTTTGGGATTTTGACAGAAAAATCCCCAACATTGGTATCAGAGCCAAGTTCAGGCTCTTTGAAGGGTTCAAAGAAGCTGAAGGAAGGATTCTTATTGCAGCAACTTCTCAAGCAATGTGAAGACTCAGGCAAAAGAATCCAAGGTATTTCTCAAGTTTGTTTTGTGTGTTGCTGTTGAAGACAGCCTGTTATTTTAATACACAGTGAAGTATTTGAAGCATAGTTAAGAGTGAAAAAATGGTTGGCACCAGCACCAGCAATAGCATGGGTATGCAGCTCCCATTATTTGATGGTAAAAACTATGACTATTGGGCAATAACAATGAAAGCCTTGTTTGCTTCCCAAGACTTATGGGAAATAGTTGATGATGGTTTTGAACAACCAGCAGATGAAAATGAGTTTAATGCATTAACTCAGGGAGAGAAGGATCTGTTAAAGAGCCACAAGAAGAAGGACTCAAAAGCCCTCTTCTTCTTGTATCAGGCAGTGCATGGAAGCGTGTTTCCAAGGTTAGCAGCAGCTAAGACATCCAAAGAAGCATGGCAAACTCTCAAGACAGCCTATCAAGGCATGGAGAGAGTGAAGACAGCAAAACTACAATTGGTGAGGAAAGATTTTGAGAACCTGAACATGAAGGAGTCAGACAATATTGACTCATTCTTCACTCAAGTAATTGGCCTGGTCACACAAATAAGATCTCATGGAGAGATACTTGAAGAAAGGAGGATTGTGGAGAAACTATTGAGGTGCCTACCCTCAAGGTTCCATGTGATTGTCACCACCATAGAAGAGACAAAGGATCTCTCAAACTTTTCAGTTGATGAGCTTCATGCATCACTGATCACACATGAGCAGAGGTTGAGTAGAAATGAAAACTCATCTCTAGAGCAAGCCTTCAAGACCCAGATGTCCTTTGGAAGAGGAAGAGGTCAAGGCAGAGGAAACAAGAGAGGAAGAGGTAGAAGCCAAAACAGAGGTGGAAGGAACAGTCAAGCGAATGCTCAAGGAAGAGGCAGCAATCCAAATCAGAACCAAGGCCAAGGCAGCAGCCAACAAAGAGGACAGCATCATGCTCAAGGACGAAGGTATGAAAAATCCAATGTCCAATGCTATTATTGTAAAAAATATGGGCATTATGCCAGTGAATGTAGAAAGAAGCAGCATGATGTGAGTAATAGCTCTAGTGCAAATATTACTAGAGAAAATGTCAGCCAATATAATGTATTGTTAGCTTGTAACATGGCTGAAACAAATAGTGAAGATATATGGTTTCTAGACTCCGGTTGCAGCAACCATATGACAGGAAACTTAGCCCTGTTTTCTGCTTTAGATCAAAGTGTGAAGCCACAAGTCACACTTGGGACTGATAGCAAAATTTCTATTATGGGTAAAGGAGAAGTTAAAATATTTACAAAGCAAGGTAAAAAGAAAACCATAGCAGATGTCTATTATGTTCCTGGAATGAGATGTAACCTCTTGAGTATTGGACAGCTTGTTCAAAAGGGTTACAATGTCTTCTTTGTAAATGATGTATGCACCATCATGGATATTCCACCCAGCAAGCGATGCATTGCTGAAGTGAGGATGACGAGGAACAGAATGTTCCCGCTCAGAATAAGGGCAGATTTGAAAAACAAAGATGCAATGGCAGCAGTTACCCAAGAGGCTTTCCAAAGCCAACTAAAAGATGAAAATTGGTTGTGGCACTTGAGATTTGGACATCTCAACTTTGGAGGTCTTAACTTGTTGAGCAGAAAAGGAATGGTAAGAGGATTACCATTGATAGAGAAACCGGACAGCCTTTGTGAAGGCTGCATATTGGGAAAACAACACAGAGAAAGTTTTCCATCAGGGAAAAGCATAAGGGCAAAAGCACCCTTAGAGATTGTCCACTCAGATTTATGTGGACCGATGCAAAATCAATCTTTAGCAAGCAGCCAATATTTTCTAACATTTATTGATGATTTTACAAGAAAGACTTGGGTTTATTTCTTGAAGAACAAATCGGAAGTGTTTGAAAAATTTCGAAATTTCAAAGCACTTGTAGAGAATCAAAGTGGGCTGCGTATTAAAGTCTTGAGAACAGACAGAGGAGGTGAGTATATCTCCAAAGAATTTTTATATTTTTGCAGAGAAAATGGAATTCACAAGCAATTCACAGTGAGGTACACCCACAACAAAATGGAGTTGCTGAAAGGAAGAACAGGACCATTATGGATATGGTGAGGAGCATGTTAAAGGCAAAACATTTGCCAAATGATTATTGGGCTGAAGCTGTAAATTGTGTAGTGTATATTTTGAACAGGTGTCCTACAAAAGCAGTGTTGAACAAAGTGCCGGAAGAAGCATGGAGTGGGAGAAAGCAAGGAGTCACCCACATGAAAGTTTTTGGATGTGTGGCCTATGCACGCATTCCTGATCAGCTAAGGAGGAAGTTGGACAGCAAAGGGGAGAAATGCATCTTCATTGGATATAGTGAAGAATCCAAAGCTTACAGGCTGTATATCCCATCCACAAAGAAATTATTTGTGAGCAGAGATGTTCAGTTTATTGAGGAGGAAGCTTGGGATGGAAGCATAGAGAAAACAGTTAATGTTAAAAATTGTTTGTCTCATGATGAAGATGATGAGGAAATGGTAGAAATACATCCCCAAACAGTAGCGCCAACACAAGGACAGCAAGGAACACCCTTGAGGAGAAATGAGAGTGCTTCTCCAAGCACACCACAAGGAGGAAATTCAAGTGCATCTTCAAGCACTTGCACACCAAGTGAAAGAGGTAAGAAATTCAGAAACTTAAGTGACATTTATAATGAAGGAATGAATTCCTTATTTGCCTTGTATTGTCATGTTTATGATCCTATTCATTTAGAAGATGCTATTAAATATAAGAAATGGATAGAAGCTATGGATGAGGAGATGAATGCCATAGAAAGAAACAAGACATGGGATTTGGTTGAGCTACCAAAAGGTAAAGAAGTCATTGGAGTTAAATGGGTCTATAAGACCAAGTGCAATGCTGAAGGAAAAATTGAAAGACACAAGGCAAGACTTGTTGTCAAGGGATACAAGCAACAATATGGGAGAGATTATGAGGAGACTTTCGCACCGGTTGCAAGAATGGAAACCGTGAGAGCAGTGTTGTCCATAGCAGCACAAAACAAATGGAAAGTCTACCAAATGGATGTGAAGTCGGCATTCCTAAATGGAGTGTTAAAGGAAGAGGTTTACATTGAACAGCCTCTAGGCTATGAGAAGAAAGGCCAAGAACACAAAGTGTGCAGATTGAAGAAATCTCTTTATGGGCTGAAACAAGCTCCAAGAGCGTGGTACAGTAGGATAGATTCCTATCTACTGGAAAATGAATTTGACAAATGTGAGGGAGAACCCACAGTCTACATCAAAGAAAATGATGGCAAGATTTTAATTGTTGTCTTGTATGTTGATGATGTTATTTTTACAGGTAATGATGACTACCTCATTGAAAACTTCAAATCAGTCATGAAAGAGGAATTTGAGATGACTGACATGGGTTTGCTGAGATACTTCTTAGGAATAGAGGTAGATCAAAATGAAAATGGAATTTTTATATCTCAAGCAAGATATGTAAATGAAGTGTTGAGAAGGTTTAATATGCAAGAGTGCAAAACAGCAATCACTCCCACGGTAATGGGATTAAAACTCAGCAAAGAGGACAGCAGCAAGGATTTTGATCCTAGCTTGTATAAGAGCATAGTTGGCAGCCTTATGTATTTAACTGCAACTAGGCCTGACATAATGTTTGTTGTTAGTTTGATTTCCAGATTCATGGAGAGGCCAAAAGAGGCACATTGGCAAGCAGCAAAAAGAATTCTGAGGTATGTCAAAGGTACAAAAAGATTTGGCATTTTGTATACTTTTTCAAAAAGTTCAGATTTAGTTGGATACACTGATAGCGATTGGGCTGGAAGTGGAGATGATGGGAAAAGCACATCCGGTTATGTCGTTCACATGGGTTCAGGAGCCATTTCATGGGCTTCCAAGAAACAGCCAATTGTGGCATTGTCTACAGCAGAAGCAGAATACGTGGCAGCTACAGCAGTAGCATGTCAAGCAGTGTGGATGAGAAGAATGTTGAGGAGCTTAGGCCAAGAGCAGGCAAAAGCAACAATGATTTTTTGTGACAATAGCTCAGCTATTGCCCTGTCCAAGAATTCAGTGTTTCATAAGAGAACGAAACACATTGATACAATATTTCACTACATCAAAGAATTGGTGAACAATGGAGAAATCGTTTTACAACATTGCAGCACTCAAGAACAGGTTGCGGATATTCTGACCAAGCCACTGGATCAGAAGAACTTTGAATCTTTAAGGAAACGTCTGGGTATGATTGATAACCCAGCAGTTGAAATTAAAGGGGAGTGTTGAAATATAATTTCAACTGCAGCAAATCGTTTTTCCTTACCTTTGCGATGCGATGAGATAGCAGATCGCAAATCGCATCCTCAGCCTGATTGCCTTTGGTTATAACATGTGATTTCCCCGATTGCGATGGTGCGATGCGATCCGATCGCATATCGCAGATCGCACCATATGTTTGTGCTCCAATTTTGTGTTCCGACCAAATGGGATTCTGCGATGTGATCTAATGAAGTCAATGGTTGAAGTACAGGCCAGCACCAAAATAAATTTGACGTGATGTAAAAGTTTACTTACCGTCAGTAAATGTCAGTAAAATAGTAAATGCAATTTACTGTGGTTGGTAACTTTTGGTGAAGTTTTTAATTTTATTTCAGCGGGAGTATGGGCACAAGTAAAGGCTAGTAAAAACATTTAATTATTTTTTTTACGGAAGCATGGCAAGTGAAACTGATGTAAGTTCTTTTGTTTTCTTTTTGTTGTCATATATATATATGTAATGTTTTTTTATGATGAGAGTGAAGAGGGGAGACACAGCAGCGCTCATGTAATAGAATTGTAATACACAGCAGTGTAAATTGTATTGTAATGCACAGCAGTGCGAAGAAGTGAAAATAGAGAACGCAGCAGCGCGTGAATGAAAAAGAAAGGCAGCAGGAGAAAAATAGAATATACAGCAGACACAACAGTCTGAGTCTTTTGTTTTGTTTTTTTTGTAAATCCCTCTGTGAGAGAGGAAGAACCATAGTTTGTAACAGCAGTTTTTATTAATGAATAGAAATTTGTGGTGTGTGTGAAATCTCTGTCTGCTCAAAGAAATTTTAAAGCTTCCCTGTGCTAAGATTAAAGATCCTGTGTGTGAAAAACAGAGCATTGTCTCTGTGTCCAGTTTATGTTGTTTTTGGGATTTTGACAGAAAAATCCCCAACAGACCTTACCAAAGATTACAGTTGGTAATGCGAGAGAGTTGCAGATAATACCCACCCGAGATCCCTATGGTGAGTCGTTTGATGGAGAGTGGAGTAAGTTGGCATGAATATATAGCTGTGGGGTTCCAAGTTGGGGAAGTAGCTTCAGCAATGTGAAACAAAGGGGAAGTCCCGCAGTGGTTTGAGTCTTAATTCTCAGTCAACCAAAGGATCTAATTTATATTATGTCTGTTGTAACTTGAATGGATGGAAATAAGCAAGTAAATTGAATTGTATTTTTGAGTAATGTGTAATTGTTCAAGTAAAGTTTGAATTTGTGAAGTCATCTCTGGCGGCTTTGCAAATAACGCATGCAATCACATACATCATTTCGCAGTTTTGCCTTTGATTCATTTATGTAAACTCCACTTTCATTCAGACAACAATAAATAAGCTCGGTGATTAGCGTTGACCGTAATACAGTGCGCACACAAATAATATTGTTGTTGTAAGTGTTTCCTTAAATCTTGTACTCTGTAGGCTTATGATAGGTCTAGGAGTATGACCAACTCAAAGATTTACAGGGATTGTGTTGAAGGGGGGTTAAGAGTCCCTTTAATTGACTTGAATTTCGATGAGCATTACACAAAATAAAACAGTGGTCATCCCCCCAAAGCTGCTAGGGATTTAGGGAGTCACCTTGAGTGCCTCCACTGAAATTGCATCCCATTTTCTTTTTTTAGATTTAAAGAGAAACACTTTGAACAGTTTTGACTATTATCTTTTTACCGAAAATCTATATAGATGGTCAACGAGTCTATAGATATATTATAAATTTGATTTCGCTATATATATTTGCATTCTTAAAAAATATTCTTTTTTTTGCGTAATCATTAACAAATTGTAAATTTGTCTTATTAAAAAAATGGTGAGGTTTATATATATACTATTTAAGTTATAAAATATACTTAATCTTATAATCTAATGCATAATAATCTCACATGTATATATTTTTAATTTAAATTATAAAACATTACCTACATAATATTTAGGTGTAAATAAATTTTCAAAATAATGTTATATTTCGCAAATAAGTGAATCTTATATATTATATATATTCATTAGTTTTTAATATTAATTTATATTATTATTATAAATAATTTTTTTTCTCAAGGATATGAGAAATTAAGTGTTGTAGTAATTACTTCTCTTTTTTTCTTTTTTTTCCTTTGAACCTTGTGCCATTCTCCTTACTATGTGTTAGTTGGAATCATTTCCAATTCGCTCATAGTTGTTTCTGTGGGGTTCTTTGTCTTAATCAAAACTTTTCAAAGCATGAACTTTCTTTGTACCCACCATCTCATCCTCTTTGAGTGCCACACTTTTCTGTTGATCTAATTCATAGATCACTTTCGAGTCTATACCATTATATTTATATGTTGTATTTCCAACATTTATATGATTACTCTCTTCTTCTTGGTTTGATGGGTTCGCTTTGATTTCCCCTTCTTCCTCCTCCATGATGAAGGGTTCAAAAGGTCATCATCCTTTTGTTTTGTGTTCCTAACCATTTTTATTTTTTGGGTGCTTTTGTGCTTGGGGGCATGTGTCATACAAATATCATGTTTAGCAGCATGAGAAACATCTAAATATCATAATTTCATAATCCAGAAGTTGGGTCCACTGGAAGGTTTTATGTTTCATCTAAATGCAGTCAGGTAGACTTTTACTTAGATCCATTTCCACACAAATTATGGCAAAATTAAATAACCATTTCTCCATTCTTTTAGATTCCATCTTTCTAAATGACCCCAAAGTGTTTCCAATATCCTCAAGAACCTTGTGATGCCAAAAGGGAAAGGGAAGATTTGGTAACCTCACCCATACTGACATTGTTGAGACCAATATTGTTGTGGAATCAAAATTTGGGAACGAATGGGTGATGAAAATCCCTGCACTTCACCATAACCAAGGCCCTTCTTTCAAAACTCTCTCCAAGTCATCCCGGGTATTGAACTGAACAATGAAAAAAACTTCTGAGCATAGGTATATGTCACAATGGTTGGTCCAGGTTGAAAAAACCCATTGATGTGAAGCATCGGACTTGGGCCAAAACCTATTGAATATACAAATCACTACTCTGGATTGAAGAATAGAGAAAAGTTGATTTACTTCTATTAGGTTTACCTCCATGGTGGGCACTTGTTATTTTTGTTATACAATGTACTTCCTAAGAGTGTTTCGTCATAGATCTGATTGATTAGAATCATTAACTCATGTTGAATCCCTATAGGAGATTGAACCTCGCAGGTTCTTGGATCCCAAAGCACCCCCTTGTAGCCTTAAATTCAAGACAATTGTGGAATTTGTTAAAATGTTGTAATCTTGTAACTGAAATAGATATTGAAGTTGCTTTCCTTCATAAAGAAGACATTATATATTTGTCGGAAAACCCAACTAATTCTCTATATTCTACTTGAGATTCACCACATGATCCAGACCTAAGACCCAAAAAAGGAATGACTTCCCATCAAGGGTCTTAACAAAAATAAAAAAATTCCCCCTATCCCAATTCTTCCAACCCTCCACACAACCCAGATCAATAAGCATAGTGGGTGTTTTTAGTGGATTTACATTATTCTAAGACATGTTAGGGTTATTGAGCCGAAAGGCTCATTCTACAACCCAGTATGATGTGTAACATTGTTTGTCCATCATCAAAAATGAATTGAAATTTTGCTCATGTCTGCCAAAATAAAAATTATGAAAAATCTAAAAAAACTATACAAAACATTTAAATAATATCAACTCATAAAAAAAATTACATGTAAAGAAATTGGATCCCTCTCGGCTCATGTTAGATATGTATTTAAGATGGATTTATGCTAGTGTAAGCATTGATCTAAACTTGTGGCCCAAAAGGACCAGAGGAAGGGGTGATACATACCTGATCCAATTTGATAATAGTCACGTGCTCAAAAAATATGTACATAACATATCACATGATATGCTCAACTAGACATCTTCGTCAAAAGTCACCCCCTATAGAGCAAAAGAAACCCCTTTAGGAAAGCAGTTGAGAGTTTAATAAATGAACCAAGTAATCCCCCTTTGACCAACACTTCATTATCCCACCACCCTACCATCTGAAGGTGTTAAAGAGTTGTGGAAGATTTAGGACAACAGTAGCCATACCACTCCCAGGATCACTCAGTTCACTCATCAACCTTTTCCTTGAATGATATGGTTCTTTCCTTCTATGTTCGGTAATAGTCTGAAGTGAAAACTTTTAGATGCGCAGAGAAAATATATATATATATATATATATATATATATATATATATATATATATATATATATATATATATATATATATATATATATATATATATATATATATATATAATTGACAGATGATGATTGTTTACAATGGGGGTTCCTGGCTTATATACCACCATGGGCACCCTTTGGGGAAAGGGCATGATCTTATGATCGGTCCCTTTCGTCTAATTAACCTGAAATTAAATAATAAACCTAAAATTAAATACTAAATAATTTTTTACATAACATTGCCTTCCTCTCAAAAGAATGCTTTGTACTCAAAGCATACATAATGACAGATGTTGTTGACAAAATTATTCATTATCCCAAGAAGCGTCTTCTTCTGGTAAGTCCTTCAACTTGATCAGATATTCCTTGATTGTACGATGTCGAAGCTTTCTTTCTCTAGTAGATAAAATACCTTCTGGTTTTAGAATGACCCTTCCCTCTTCTTCCAGGGATGGAAGAGTTGTTTGCGCTAATTGATTGTTGCCTAGTGCCCTTTTAAGGCAGGATACATGGAAGACGTTGTGAACACGACTTGTCTCTGGAAGGCTTAAACCATACGCAACTTGGCTAATCTTTTTGTTGATCTGATAAGGTCCATAGAACTTTGGTACCAACTTGTTTTTTCCTTTCTGTTTTAAGGATAATTTGTTTGTATGGTTGGAGCCTGACAAAAACCCATCATCCTACTTCAAACTCTCTTTCAGTTCTGTTTCGGTCTGCTTGTTGCTTCATACGATTCCTTGCATTATTCAAGTTTTCTTTTAATATTTGGACGATTTTTTTGGTTTCTTCTCGTTGATCTTTAATAGCAGGTAGATTTGTTTGGACAACAGCTAGATCCTTCCATTTTGGAGGTTTATACCCATATAAATCTTTAAATGGTGTCATTTTTGCTGACGTATGATAAGTGGAATTATACCACCACTCAACAAGATGTAACCATTGAGCCCACTTATTTTGTTTTTCTGTAGTGTGGCAACGTAGGTAGGTCTCCAAAAATTTATTGACAACCTCTGTTTGGCCATCTATCTGAGGGTGATAAGCGGAATTCATATTTAGGTAGGTTTCTATATGGTTGAACAATTCCTTCCAGAAATTACCCTTGAACTTGGCATCTCTATCACTCACAATGAATTTCAGAAAACAATGTAACTTATATATATTTTTGCAAAATATTTCAGTGATTTCTTTTGCCAAGTATGATTTCTTTATTGCCATAAAGTGAGCATATTTGGTGAGTCTGTCGACTACTATGAAAATCTTGTCCTTGCCTTCAGATATTGGTAATCCTTCGATAAAGTCCATCGAGATTTCTTCCCATTTCTGATTTGGAATGTTTGTGAAGTAATCCTGGTGTCATAACATTTTCACTTTTATTCCTTTGACATGTGTCACATTCTGCTACATAATTCCGAATATCGCGATTCATTCCCTTCCAAAAGAAGGATTGACATGCATTGTAGTAATTCTTAAAGAATCCTACATGTCTAGCTGACGGTGATTCATGTGATTCCTTGAGTATCTTAAATGTAAACTTGGAATTTTTATTTAGATAGATTCTTCCCTTTTACCATAGGATATCATTCTTCCACTCAAATTTTGAGTTGTTGGGAAGGTTATTGATTATTGTCGTTATTTCTGGATCCTTGGCATACTCACTTCGAATTTCGTTAAGCCACTCAGGAACAACAACCGAAATTGCAAGTAGTGTTGGTTCTTCATCTTTCCTGGATAGGGCATCTGCTACTACATTGTCTTTACCTCTTTTATGTAGTATTTCTAAGTCAAAAGCGGCAATTTTTTCAATCCATTTTTGTTGTTCTTCAGAAAGTGTTTCTTGTTGAAGGAGATGCTGGAGACGGTTGTGGTTTGTTCAAATGGAAAACTTACTTCCCAAAAGATATTTCCTCGACTTAGCTAGTGCGTGCATGATAGTGAGCATTTCTTTGTTGTATGTGGATTTGAGGCATTCTCTTTTGTTGAGCTTCCTACTTTCAAAAGCTATTGGATGTCCTTGTTGCATTAATATTGCACCTATGCCGAATCCAGAAGCATCACACTCAATGATAAATGGTTTAGAAAAATCTGGTGTTGCTAATACGGGAGCATTAGACATAATTTCCTTTAATTTTTCAAAACACCTTCCAGCTTCCTCATCCCATAGAAACGAATTCTTCTTTAAAAGATTTGTCAGAGGTGCAGTTATATGTGCATAGTTTTTAATAAACCTTCGGTAATATCCAATCAAACCTAAGAACCCTCTTAGCTTGGATATATTAATAGGTTTGGTCCATTCTTTTATAGCTTTGATTTTATTAGGGTCCACCTTCATGCCTTCATGGGATATAATGTGTCCAAGGTATTCTACTTCTTCCTTTCCGAAGGTGCATTTGGAATTTTTTGCATAAAATTGATGTTCTTTAAGTAGTGTAAGAACTTTTTCCATATGTTCCAAGTGCTCTTTCCAAGTTTTACTGTAAATTAGAATATTGTCAAAGAATACTAATACAAACTTCCTAAGATGTGGACGAAATAATTTGTTCATAGTTGCTTGAAACGTTGTTGGTGCATTGGTTAATCCAAACGACATTACTTTAAATTCATAGTGACCTTCATGTGTTTGGAATGTCGTTTTTGGTATGTCTTCCAATCTGATTCTAATTTGATAGTAGCCTGATCTTAAGTCCAATTTTGAGAAGTACCTTGCGCCATGTAGCTCATCCAACATTTCGTCAATAAAGGGAATTGGGAACTTTTTTTTTATTGTTATTTTGTTTAATCCTCTATAATCAATGCATAGCCTGAATGAACCATCCTTCTTTCTTACCAATACCACTGGAGCAACGTAAGGACTTTTACTTTTCGAGATGATCCCACACTTTAAATGGTCTTGGATTAATCTCTCAATTTCCAATTTTTGGTGATGTGGATATCGGTATCGCTTGATGTTGACGGGGTCTGACCCTACCTTGACTTCTGTTGTATGCTCAATTTTCCTATTAGGCGGCATCTTCATAGGTAGGTCTTGAAATACTTGAATTAGATCTTGTATCTCTGGTGACTCTTCGCTAGTCATATTTGTAGATAAAATTTCTAATTGGTGACATTGTACTACATAAGTGGGTGCTCCTTTTCGAATCATCTTCATCATCTGAGATGATGATACAATTTGATTCTCTGGTGCTTGGAATTTGTGTAATTTGTACTTCTGACATCCCCATTTGAATTTTATAAATTATACTTGATGGTTGGCGGCATAAGTACCTAAAGTTCGTAGCCATTGGATACCTAAGACTACATCTACTCCTCCCAACGATACTGTGAAGAACAGAGACTCTAAATTAAAGTCTTGAATCTGCAAGTTGACCTTATGGCATTTCCGCACATTTTCAATCTTCTTACCATCAGCTACCATCACTTTCATGTTTGGTAAGGGAAATGAAAAAATATTGAGTCTCTTTGCCACGGTTGCATCTAAAAAATTGTGTGTGCTACCAGAGTTAATGAGAACCACTATGTTTTTCTTCTTTATGTGTCCTTTTAATTTTAAGGTTTGAGGTTGTGACATACCTGTCATAGCTGATAATGACACTTGCAGAATACTTCTGTCATCTTATTCTGGTGATAATTCTGGGGCATCTTCTGTTTCTTCTATGTCAGAATCTTCATTGTTTGAATCATTGGTTGCTTCACAATTATATAGGTTCTTTGGTTCTTTTCCTTTAGCACATCTATATTTGGGGTCCCACTTCTCACCACAGCATTTGCATTTACCCTCTTTTATCCTTTGTGTTTCCACATTAGATTTTTCATCTTCATGACGATGTGGTGGAACATATCTTGTATTGTTTCAGTCCACATACTGAGGTACTCTTCGTCTTGAATATGTTTTTTTCTGATTTGACCAAAATATTTGTTTGAATTTCTTTTTGGTTGTTTTTTCTTTTCATCTCGCTACTTCTATTGATGTAATGTCATGCATTTCAAGTTCTACTTGTAAATGGGTTTTGAGTCCCGAGACGTATGATTGAATTAGACGAGATTCTAATAACCCAAGTACTCGTGTTACTAAGGTCTCCCATTCTTGAGTTTATTCATCCACACTTCTTTTTTGTCGTAATTTGATGAGTTTTGAAAAGAACTCTTCTTCCTTTACACCTTGTAATCTTTTAAAGAATGCATCCTTAAATTTCTCCAACTAATGATGTGTGTTGTATTTTTCCACCACATATACCAATTATATGCTTCCCCTTCCATTTTCATGGATGCATGCCTGAGCTTTTCGTCATCATCATTGATGTCATATATCTCAAAGTATTCTTCTGCTTTATTTATCCATGCAACATTTTTCTTTCGTTTCCATCGAATTTAGGCATCTCGACTTTTGCCCTTCGCTGGTATGTCACTAATGGTTGAGCAAAAAGGGGGTGTTGATTGGTAAAGGTATCCCATAGTTGCTTGTTCGTAAGAGTCACGTTACTCATTTCTTGGTTGGGTGTTGCTGATTTTTTTGGGGATTCAGCTTTTTCATGAGAGTCTGTTGATTTCGTCGAATCTGATGAGTTGTGCTCTTGATTTTCTTCATCATCTTGCAGTAGTTGTGCGGTTGTATAATTCATCTTTTTACACAGAAGTTTCAACAATGTTAAGGTCTCTTTGAGATCTACTTTTGTTTGGACACAGTGATTTTCCATCTTTATTTCTATTCGATTTGTCGTATCCTGAAGATTTTTGATATTGTCAGCCTACCCCTTAAGCTTGATCTAGAAATCATATAATCTTTTGTTGACCTCATCGTTGTTGTTATTTATCTTATGCTCCGCGTCAACCAATTTTTTTTGGAAATCTGCCATTGTCGTTGTCGACATTGAGCATTTTTGTGGGGGCGTGTATTTACTTGCCAACTTAATATATCTATCTATCTATATATATATATATATATATATATATATATATATATATATATTATTTAATTAATTAATTAATTAAATTAATGTTATATATAACTTTATAGCTTATAATTATATTATATGTGTATATTATACGAACAGTCACGTCCACCTAGAAGGTCACGTCCATTGATCCTAGCGTGACCCATATCTCTGCACAGAAATACCGTGGTCACAGGCGGATTACACCAGCGAATTAAGAACAGCAAGTTGTCAATTAACAGAACAAGTGTTTGCAGTGCGACTATTCTGTCTGCTGATTACCCACACCCACACAGACGCTAGCTTACAGCTACGTAGATAAAACCTATCCATGCAGATAGAACCCACCAACAGTCTTGGGCCGAATATGCCCGAATTGAGCCACGCTCATAGCGGCCTTCCTTGGTGTCCCGCTGCCCCACGCACATGTTGCCTATGTCCAGAAAATTGTGTGAAGACTGCTATGAATCCAACTTTGGCAATAATATATATATATATATATATATATATATATATATATATATATATATATATATATATATATATATATATATCATTTTTTCACTGCCGCTGGGGGAAACGTACGTCTATTCTGTCAATACAGTTGTGCACAGCGAGATGCAGCTGGACTGAGCGGACAACAGAGTCAGCGGATGGGCAGCCTAAGAACTGAATCGCTTTGGTACCAGATGAAGTGAAAACTTCTAGATGCACAAAGATATATATATATATATATATATATATATATATATATATATATATATATATATATATATATATATATATATATATATATATATATATATATAATTGACAGATGATGATTGTTTACAATGGGGGTTCCTGGCTTATATACCACCATGGGCACCCTTTAGGGAAAAGGCATGATCTTATGATCGTGCCCTTTCGTCTAATTAACCTAAAATTAAATACTAAATAATTTTTTTATATAACATAGTCATCAATTTCCTGACTCAACTGTGTGGTTGTAGGCTGAAAGTGACAATAACCCACAAGCTCTTCCTATGCTCAAAACCCTAATACTCAGAGCTAGCATCAGTTTTCCCAGCATATTATTATTATTTTATGTGTGTGTGTGTGTGTGTGTATTCTCAAGACTTGGGCTTAACAATGAGGATATGGACTGCTCAATTCCCATGAGGGTATTGAATCTATGAATTTTCCATGGAGGCACCAAATGCAGTGCTCGTGTTACTTGTCATATTAACAAGGTTAGCAAGGTCTATACAATCTATTAGATGACACACATAAGGAAAGCACCATGACCCAAACCTTCACCATTTAGACCAAAATTTCTCCTAAAAATTCAAGGGAAGACTCCCATTTGATACCCCAATTAAATCCAAATAAGAGTGGTGCCTTAAATGGGGTCAAAAAGAGGTGGAAGAGTTAACTCATGGGGGTTGTATTATTATTTTTGTGTGTGATAATACAATAGAAAACTAAAACAACAAATAAAACTACACAAAATAATGTGAAATATAACATGTAACCATCTAAATCTGATGTAGAGAAAAAATGCTTAACCGATTATGG
Organism: Pinus tabuliformis; assembly: GCA_031772625.1. Taxonomy (NCBI): domain Eukaryota; kingdom Viridiplantae; phylum Streptophyta; class Pinopsida; order Pinales; family Pinaceae; genus Pinus; species Pinus tabuliformis. The sequence continues at coordinate 822,376,320 of CM062818.1, read as the reverse complement.
TGCCATTTCTTGGTTTAGAAAGTTGGTTAAGGATCTATGGACCAAATTAAGTTATTATGTTGTTACAATAGACTACAAAATTGTTGTAGATAGTAATGACGACAACCTAAATGACCACCTAATGGGTGCCAAAACACTCTTTTATTATAGATCTAGGGATATGGGGCTTAGAAGATGAAATAAAGGCCCTTTAAGACCAAATTCCAACCTATAACAACAAAAATGACAACTTCCAAGTAGTATTTTTTGTGGATTTGGGATCACATCCATCTAGATCAAGTGTCTAGAAAATTCCAAATATGAAATATACTTTAAATAAGACTAGAAATTAAATGTTTGACTCTAAAATAGTAAAATTAGAAAGTAAAAGTAATGTATAGTCACTAGACCATACTTTTAAATGATAACTTACTTGTATGGGGATGGAAATCTTGATTTTTAATGAAAATGTTGTATGGTGAAACCAACAAATGGTTCAAATTTGCATTCAATTCACTAGATACAAAGTGTAAAATATGCCCAATGATAAATAAAAACCAATGTATCTAACCTTGATTTACATCTATGTTATTTATCAATTTTTTGAAGGTACAAAATTTTTATTATGATAAGGTAATGTGAAAACAACAAGTTATAATAGTTAATCTAATGTAAAAAATAAAGGTTTTGATTTTTTTTTAAATAGAGTAGTAGATGTAGATTATGCATTATACCAAACCATGCATTCTTCACTTGTTGTGATGTGAAACATTTCCCCCTTAAGTTGATGTTGTAATTGGTTAAGGATGTGGGTTTGGTCTACTAGAGTAACCCCCACATGTGGCTTAACAAGCCTTTCTTTAACTTAGGCTTATACCATAGGTGAATGAATTAATATAATATCCTTTTTATATTTTAAATGATCATTCGCCAATCATTCATTAACTTCAAAATATTAAATGCATGTAATCTCAACTTAGAGTATGCAAAGTTTAATGTGAAAACTCTTGTGGGAGAAAATCACAAAAACTTATCTTTATAAGTGTCTATAGGTACCAACCTATTGTTACAAATATGTTAGGCACTAGCCTACTGGAGACAATAACCTCCTTAGTTGACCACCAAATCAGCAAGATATTGTGTAGGCACCAACCTATCGAATTTTATTTTGAAGTCTTCATAATCCTCAAAAGTAATGGATGTGTAGATTTCAACATCTTTTTCTTAGAAAATTATATTGAACTAAAGTATTTTTGTTTTATTGCTTACAATGGAGTTAGACAACATATTTTTTGTATGAATGGATTAATATATAAACATGGACTATACATTGAACATCTTACAATCTAGCCTACATTATTGAAATCTTATGCAAAAGGAATGGGATTTTTCATATTCCTATTTCTAATTTCAAAAATTGCAATCTCTCATCTCCATTATTGGCATACTACTTACTAGAAATTAGAACTATTTAGTGTAGTCCAAAAATATCAAACACACCCTCATTGTCAATTATTTATAGGATGTCATATATGACGAGAAGCTATCACTGGTAAAGGTGGGGAGGACAATGGACCTAACAAGCCTATATTAGACAAAGAGCTAGCCATATAGAAGAACAAATACAACAAAGTGTATGCCATAATTGCTATTATGGTAAGTGAACAGGTGAACCATCATATTATTTGCATTAAAGATACTTATGGTGCTTTAAATAAATTAAAGAACTTGTATGGCTCACACTAAGAACTAGAATTTATACAACTACTAGTGAATCCCTACAACCTAGAGTTGAAGGATGACGATCCCAAGGCTTTAGATTCTAATATTAATGCCATCATGCATGATATATATGTTGTTGAAGTGAAGATAATCACTGAAGTGAAGATTATCCTTCCTCTCGCAACCTTCATCAAGGCCCTTTATGTTACATATTCTCACTCTCTTGAATCCTTGCAAGCTAATGGTCAATTAAATCCCATCACATTTGAACCTTTGGTGAAGAAGGTTATAGAATGTAAAAAATCCACTAGAAACAGGAATACAACTCATACCATTGGAAATATTGTGTCCCTTTCTCTGAATGGGAAGAACCAGTCGCATGATATTTTTAGAGAAAATGGCAGTAAAAGAGGACATACAAGAAAGAATTCTAGAAGTGGGGGTGGACGCATTCAATGTGAGAGATCTAATTTGCATTTTGTTCATTGTGGTACAAATGGAAATGATGTAATGACATGTATAATCCCTTGGGGGATGATCGAGGGCAAGAAATATCATAAATAACATAAAGGTAATATCAAACCTTATCAAAGGTATACCACCTAAATATACTCATTACATTGTTTCCCATTGCAATATTGGAGTAATCAAATATTTATTGCATACTTCATTTGCTTTTTGGAGAGATGCATGGTTGCTTGATATGAGTGAAAAATGCCATATGACCTTCCAAAGAGACTTATTTGAAAAATGTAGATGATATATTTTATTTTACATATAAATCAAGTCTCAAACCTTTAGGATTTGGCACCATCAAGCTTAAATTATCTGGATTCCTAGATTTTATTTTGCAAGATGTGCCCTATCTTCCAAATTTATAAAGGAATTTGTTGTCCCTTATGCACATTCAACAACAAGGCCACTCCATTCATATCTTTGATGGAAAAGTTAAAATAATGAAGCCTTTTAACAAATTTGTTTACATGACTAGAGTGGAGGATGAAAGATTGTTGAAGTTGAAAGGGACATCTACTCATGCACATAAATTATACATACATCTCTCACTAAAATGAAGGTACATTTCCATATAATCATCTACGGAATGATAGATTTGAACATATTAATCAAGATATCATTGGTTTATTGAAAAGGGATGGTGTTTCTGATTTTCCTATTATTCCTAGAAAATTGAAACAATGTGATGCTTGTATCCTTGGAAAACACAACAAACAACCCATCATGATTCCAATTCTAGAGAATGTAGAAAACTTGAATTGATACATTACTATTTGTTGTGGCCCCAATGTTGTTACCTCTACTAATGAAAATAAACATATCATGTATTTTATTGATGATTACACTAGGATGTGTTTATTGTACTTATTTAAAGATAAATCACAAACTTCCATAAATTTTAAAAACTTTCATGTATGTATTCAAAATGAAGCATTATCACATATTGACTCTCTTTGTACTAATAGTGGAGGAGAATATACACCTAATAAAATTGAAAACTATATTCACCAACATGACATTCAACATCAAACGATACTTCCACACAATCCTCAACATACTAGCATTGCTGAAAGAATGAACATGACTACTATAAATATGGTTTGTTCCATGATGTTTTTTAAAAATGCAAGGTTGATGGTTTGGGCTGATGCAGTTCTATGTGCAATATATGTGAAAAACACATATCCATCTCTTGCTCTTGGAAAAAATACTCCATACGAAATGTGGCATGGCTATATTCTTTTGGTGAGGCATCTTAGGGTCTTTGGTTCACATATTATTCCTTGATTCCTAATTAGCAAAGAAACATGCTTGATGCAAGAAGTCTGAAGTGCATCTTCTTGAGGAACTTAAATATGACCAAGGCACATCACCTCTATGATGATGCATATAAGAAGTCCAATATTTCCAGTAATGAAATGTTTCTTGAATCTTCCAAAAATGTCAAAAATGTTGAGTAACAACTTGATCATCTAGCCTAGATTTGATGTAAAGGCATATCATGAATTTGATAATGAGATTCCACATCTTGAAATGGGTATCCCTTTCTTGGATCGATCTCTAGATTATCCTTTTGAAGCACTATCTCCCCCTTGCCCCTCTACCCACTCCACTCATGAAGTTTAAACCACTTCATTAGATCAAGAACATCCAATGTCTAATGTGATTGACAGGATTGAAAGGATAAACCTTGATGGAAATGCAAGAAACATCTTAATCTATGGATCAATTTGGACTATCTAAAAGATGAAGGAAACTAAACCTTGACATCCTTGATGATTTCCTCGTTGTTTGCAGTCAACAACACATCATCAAAATGCAAAGCCACATAAATAAAATGATCACCAACATGGTTCAAATACACACAATAATTGTATTTACTTATTGAGAAACCAAGTCCCAATATATATGTATTAAAATTTTGATACTATATTCTTGGTTATTATTATAGTCCATATAAGGACTTCTTCAACTTGCAAACCAACTCCTTCTTTCCCTTTATTACAAAACCTTTTGGTTATTTAATATACATTTCTTCTTCAAGAGCTTCAATATGATATTATCATCTCATCCATTTGATCCACTTTAAGATAAAAAAGCAATAGCAATAGGAAAAATAAATATAATAGAAAGTAATTTTTCCATAGTAGAAAATAATCTCACCAAACTCATTCCTCTCCACCTGGAAATATCCCTTTGCTACTAGGAAATATTGGTAAATGTCCACCTTATCTTATGCATTCAACTTCATCTTAAAGACCCATTTTCTACCAATAGGTTTTCTTCTAACTAACTAATCAAATAGATCCCACGTCACACTTTTAATCTAAGACATCCATTTATTAAACCATCCCCTTCTTCTAGAATCTATTGTCCTATAAAACCACTACCTTCCTAATAGTTCTAGTATCATTATTAGTAATCGAAATAAAACTAGAATGAAAAACAAGTGGGAGATACTTCTTTGGTTCCTTCTATCTCAAAATCAATCTTTTCAAGTCTAGAGTCTCAGATTATTCCTCTTCTAGTACATCTTCTTTTGTTGAGTTGGATTCTCTACCCTCCAACTCAAACTCTATTATCTCTAATTCTTCTTCTGATTTTGGATTTCCTACTTGAGAACAACTTTAAAATCTCTAATTAAATATCTCAATTGTAAATAGTATTCTTTATTATTGGGTTCCAAATTTTATAACCTTTTATACCACATTTATGAACCAATAAATATACATTTTTTGTCTTTATTGTCCATCTTACTGCTATTTTCCATTTGAAAGAGCACATAATTTTTTTTTTATAATAATAGAATTGGGATGTTTAAGAGTAGTTTTTACTACTCCATTCCTCATGCAACGTTTTATCTACCAATGTTTATCTTAATGACCAATTTACCAGGTAGAATGCGGTACCCAATGCCTCTACGCAGAATTCCTGTGATAACCCTGCACCATTGAGTATGGAGTAGTATGGAGTAGTATTTTTCCTTGATATTCCATGCTTTTTACAAAAACCATGAACTCATTTCATAAAAATCTCCACCGTTGTCCTCAACACCTTTATTTTATTCTTTTTATGGTTCTCTATGAGAGCCTCAAACTCTTTATATTTACCAAATGTCTAAAATTTCTTTCAGAGTAAATAGACCCATGTGTTACTTGAGATATCATTTAAGAATGAAATAGTACATAAACTTGGCATTGGTTCTTTTGGTGAGGTTGGATATTCCCAATACTAGTTGCCTATGTTCTCCTCGATCCTTTGGCCTATCTTTGATTTGAGTTTGTTGTCTCTTGTTGATCCATCTTGAATTGGGAGAGGAATTGTTCAATCTATTTTTATAGAAACAAGTACAAGAATTAGTAAATAATGGTAGGTCATGGCCATTTTGAACATTTTGTCCAAATATGAGACCTCTAATTTTCAAAGGCCTCACTAAATATGTGAACATAATGTCATTAAAATCTAGAAATAAATTCTCCAACAATCCAATGTCTACTCAAATTGGAGATAATAGTTCAAGGGAGTTAGAAATAACTAATACCTTGGCTCATCAAAGAAATAAAATTAAGAAGCTTACATGGATAACACTCATACTTTTTGGTTGTGATTTTTAATGTGTTCATTGGTTCTATTTGAATTGTCGTGAAAAATGAGGTAGTTCAAGAATATCAAGGAAACATGGAAATGGGAATTGTAGATATAAATCCCAATCTTCATGATGACATCAAAGAAGAAATCCTTAATGAGCATGACTTGAAAAAGGCTCATGTTTTTAATTTTATGAAAAGTAGTATTTTTTTTAGCTTGATATGTTAGGAGATATGACAAGTGGTTGTAATTGTTTATCATCAGGATAAAAAGAACATATTAATTAATAAGTACCAATTTTGAAATCTTGGATCTCTTTGAAGCACTAGTTTTTTAGAAATTAATCTATGATTTTTATTAACTTGTTGTATGATATGAACATAACAAGATTTAAATACAAAAAAAAAGTTATTTTGTTAATTTCTTTTTTAACTCATTGAATGTTTGAATGGTCATCATGAGTCTTGTTTGGCCTATGAAGTCAATTTTCGTTGATTTGAGGATTCTCATCAAGTTTCAACTTAGCAAGTGCAATGAATGGAGAAAACTTTCTTATAGGAATCCAACACATGGGTTTCTCAAAATTTACAAGTGTGTTTGTGATATGAAGGAGGAAAAAAAATAATAAATGATTCATTCAACTTATAAAGTTTGAATTATTTTTTTGCTCAATTTTAACAAAAAAATAAAAATGCATATTAACGATATTCCACATCTCAACATAAATAATTTAAGACCATTTAAGACAGACGCAATGCACTTATATAAATATAATTTCAAGACCCGTCCTTATTTTCTTAATTTTAATTGCAATATTTTGGAACAATTCACATCTTTCCTTTTTATAAATGTCTCTTCTTAACCCATTTTATTTACTTTCTCTTTTGTTAATTTTAATTGCAATATTTTGGAACAATTCACATCTTTCCCTTTTATAAATGTCTCTTCTTAACCCATTTTATTTAATTTCTCTTTTTTTCAAATCTCTTGCAAGTGAAATAAAAATATGATCCCTCTTTTGATAGTGATACTATGAAATTCATGTGTAGGGAAATCATGGAAAGAGTTCATTTATTCACCTTTTTTAACTCTCAATTACATCAAAAATAATGTATGTCATATGTGGGAAGCTATGGAACCAAAAATATTAAGAAATTTATTTTAAATTCAAACGTTGGATGTGCTTGTAATAATAAGATCTTAAACCTTACATTACATTAAAGTTTTCTATATTGAAATCAACATATCTTAACAAAATTAGAAAATAAAAGAAATGGGTCCATTTCTTTACAAACGTTTTTTTATCTTGTTACTGGAAAACAAAAATGTTCAAACTACATAGATGGGAACTTATGCCAATGTGTACCCTTCTAAAGCTATGAATAAAGTTTGCTTTAAAAGTTTCATGTAAGAAGATACTCTCAGTTGATTTGTGGTATCATGGGCAAAAAGATTCCATTAAAGACAATGACACTTACAAATCCATTAATAGTGTTGTGCTCTAGATTATGCATGATTTTAACCCTCCTATATAGATGTTTAGCTTCACAAAGATATTTTACTTTTATTTTAATTCATCTTAATGTCATATTATTAAATTCATCTTCATATTTATATAGAAAAGTGTCGACATGTTATTTGTTAAATTTCATTTATGTTATTTGAAATAATTTATAATATAGACTATTGGAATTGTATGTTAGGCTAAATCAAATAAAGAATATCTATACACACACACACACACACACACACACAACACTTTGTATTCATTATCAAGAAACATATTACATGGCTTTCATTTCCAAATCACCCAAGCATAACTTAAAAAATTAAAAGATCATGAATGCCCACATAAAATAAAGGCATAGAGCAAAAACATGCTCCTCTAATCATTAGCATACAGTAACATAGACCTTCTACAGGTCATTTTCCAACCAACTGCATCACTGAGACATAACCCAAATGAGAACATAATGCCAAGATAACACTGACCAAGTCGCTCATATCTAAGAACAAGAGACATAAAATATGAATATCACCCAACTGAAATCTGAATAGCAACCAAGTCTTGACATCTCTAATTCTTCACTAAAATTACAACAAGACTATATATGTTCCCAGAATAGGAGTCCTACATAATACCAATCATGCCCTTAAACTTTAAAACCAACAGTAAGTATCCATAACACACCTAGAACATAACAAAACTTTGTAGGCCATATAACACCCGTGTTCATCATAAAGTTCAATTCCAAGAGATTCCTCACGCGTTTGGAACAACGCAAGTACCAAAAGCAAACAACAGAGCCATAATATTTCTTAAGACAATATATGCCCAAAACCAAATATAGAAACACCATCCTAGGATACCTAACACAAGGAGCCCAACAAAAATAGAAAACCAATTGCATGAGTGACACTATTTAACTTAGTGTATGTGGACCATAAAATGATCGAGAGATGGATAGTTAAACAAAGTTCCATCCATCTCAAACTGAAGAATAAAAGCACTAAATTAGAGTCACAAGTAACTGTGAGACACTTCATTGAAAGCCATGGTCACATCACAACAAAACACAACCCTGAGAGGTCTTCTAAGAACTCAATCCCAAAGAAAAGTTCACAGGAAGAACAATAAAACCAACTATGACACTATGATATCCAAAAACTCGAAAGAGAGACAAGACAACTTGCCCCATAATAAATAATATTGTCAACGAACAACATAATCAAGTGTATTAATCTTTCAAGCCAAAAGTTAATGAGAACCACCATAGAGAGACCATACCTGAAGAATGCTTTGCCAAAAATTATGAAAAAATGACATGAAACCCACCATCTTTAGTCACGATTAGAGTATATTGTAGTATTTTCCTAAGCACTGTCATTTGGAGGATCTGTGAGATCACGTGAGGCAGAATCACTTATTAAGAAACTTTCCACACATGCCAAAAAAAATCCACATTAGCCAAGCAGAACCTTTGGTTTTGAATCATGCGTTTAATTTCGATGAAGAGAATAAAATGTAATTATCCACTTTCTTATCCTTGAAAATAAAATGCAAAAGGGCAGCCATCTATTGGTGTAAAGCTAAAGAATTCAGAAAGTGAATCTGCCTCTTCTTGATTCTACCAGGATTAGGAACCCGTTTTATACCCTCCCCCACCAACTCAGAATCAGAGTCATAAGGTTGGTCTCCTGCATCTTTGAATTCAAAGAATAGGGTTTCCTTCCTCACCTCTAGAGGACTACCATCATATAAGTTAGCGAGAGATTTATAGGAAAAAAGACGAAATATTTTGTACCTGACATTGCTGCCACCAACCATCCTATTAATCATTATCTGTTTAGGAGGCATGAGAAAATGTGCAAGGGAAAATTAGGGACAAACACTAAAAGAACCTCTACCCACAAAGTAGGAAAAGGGACAAGACACAAATCCTTGAACTCCCAACCTAAACACTAACAAATCATCCCCCAATTTCCACATGACAAGAGAAACTTCTAGTAAATTATCAAGATCACCACAACCCAGAGACATAACACATCAAATTTCAAAAAACCATAACAAGCAATGAAAAATCCTTTTCCACAGACGTGTGACTGAGAAACAATTACAATACCCCTAGCACACATCACTACCAAAAAACACCAAAATTGTAATAATTTGACAGGACTGCAATTGAGCAAACTTTTTAGGACCTAGAGTGACAAAATCAAAGCACTTCTGAGACAAAGGACAAAGGAATCACAATATTACCCACTTAACAACACACACTTTTATTAATTGAGAAATCACCCTAGAAAACCCTTGCAAACACAAAAGAAGAACAAACTTACCATAATAGTGACATAAGACCAACAATAAAAATTGAAACCCGTGACAAATACTATTGAACTCATTAGAACAACAAGAGTGAAAAGGGTGCACTCCAAAAGACAGAAGAGCCAAAAATCACCTTAAAAAACGAAATCAATATTAAAAAAATAAAAATAAAAATATTCAAATATGATATTTTAAAATGTAATCCCACTTTCATAATACATGGGTTGTTATAAATCTCAAAAACTAATGTGACCAATAAATATTTTTATTTTAAAATGCAATCCAACCCTCATAGTACATGGATTGTTACGAATCTAAAATGACTATCGTGACCAATAAAAATAATTTACGGTTGTATTTCTCCTTTCTATCCCAATTACATAATCACTTAATAAGCTAACCAAATTAGATACGTCTAACACTGAATCAGGTGGAGGTTTTTTTGTAAGCCCCTATAAAAGTAGCCCAAAAGTTTGTTTGTAGCGGAGGTCACTAGTGGATTTGGGTGGGCAAATGTTTTAGCGGATTCTTTTTTAATGGTGTGTCTATAATACGAAAATAAAATGATGCCTAATAGAACATGGTGCACTATGGAAGATTTTTATTTTTTTAAATAAAAAAATAACGATGCGCTAAGTACAAAACCGCATCGATGCGTATACTACTCGATAGCACCGAAAAAGGGTTAAATTTACAAAATATCGATTATACAATTCATTTTTCACAGTCTAGTGTTATACTATGATGATGACCCGACGCTACACCAGTACACTAATGCCCCGATGCGTACATAGTATAGCGCACTGTTGTGGAGTTTTTAACTTAAAAATAGTGATGCACTTATTAGATTATATGCACCATTGTAGTTAATTGAATTAAAAGCCACGATGCTTATTACAGAGTGATGTATTGTTGAATCGTTATTTTTTATATAAATACAAACAATGATGCGTCATCTATATATGATGCATCGACGCTTACACTACTCGATAGCACCAAACAAAGGTTAAAATTAAAAAATGTAGGTCCTAAAATTATTTTCACAATATCGGTGTTATATTCCCACGAAGCATTGATGTTGTTCATGTATTGAAACGTCCCAGTGTGTACTTAACAAGAGCACCATTATAGGATTTTTTATTTTAAAAAAATTGTGGTGATCTATCACTCTGCAATAAAAAACTATTTAGAAGATCAGAAGCTGAAAGATATGGTGATTCACTCAAAACCCTGCATAGTAAAAATTTTAAATTTTATTGTTGATTTTACTAATAATTGTTTTTACAATTTATGTTAGGGTTTAATTAAAAGAGAGATCATTTGCAAGAGAGACATATAGGGAGCATTATGAAGAAGCAAATATTTCGGAACTACAGAAAGATCAAAATTTGAAACGTATGGTGATTCACTCAAAACCCTGCATAGTAAAAATTTTGAATTTTACTATTAATTTTTTTTACTAGTTATGTTAGATTTATTCAAAATTCACAAAAATAAGATTAAAAATCCTATAAAATAAAAAATCTACTATTATTTTTACTAGTAAAACATTTTATGATCTCTATTCCTATTTAGATTTAATTAAAATTCAGGAAAACAAAACAAAAAAACAAAAAAAAACTAATACTTACCTTAAACCCTTGCTTCTTCTTGCTTATGTGACTGCAAAATTTCACCTTAAGGTTTAACTCCCTCTACCACTTCAGAATTAGGGTTTTTCATTTTAGGAATTTTAGATTTAATAGGTGTGTGTAGTGCTATATATAGAGCGTTTGACATGTAAAGTAGGGGGATCACTTATTGAATTAGATCCAAGCTCTGTCGGCCATGTCCATTTCTTTTAAAAATGATGTATGTTTCGTGGTGCACTAGTGTAATATAATGCACTAGTGCGCACTATGTAATACAATGCACTGGTGTAATATAACCCTGTCAACCCTGTCTAGTCTATTTATCAGTGCTCCCTTTGTAATATAACACATCAACACGCCTCTGCCAAATAACACCATTAAGTCAATGCAGTGATTTTATCTTTAAAAATTGCATCATCATGATTTAAAATTGTTTAAAAAATTAATTTTCAATGTCATTGTTGAACAATTAAATGTCCGGTGTTTATTCAAATAAATGCATCGGTTACTGGAGCTCCTTTTGGCTGAAAATTATTCGATTTATGTATAAAATATATTTAATGGCTTTTGTATTGAATGGTACAGGTTGTATATTGAAAAAAAATATTTGAGAAGTTGTCAAGTAACAAAAATAATAATCGATACACTAATAGTACATCCGAAAAATCATAGAAGGAAAGTCTTTTGTAATTCTTTACAAAATTAATATGTTTGAACTATATGTAAGTTTAACTAATATGCATTCTTTAGTGTGTGTCATGAAAAGCCACAAAATGAAGAAGGTGGATAAGATTATTTGTAATCTAAGTGCAAAAGAGTGTAAAATCCTGATAGAAAAATCGCAGAAATATACATTCATCCTTCTGCAATTTTTCTATCAGGATTTTACACTCTTCCGCACTTAGATTAGAAATATGCATTTACAATATAAAAATCAATCCAATGATTCTGAGAACCAAATTATATCTAAACTACAGGAAGTGTTTCCATAGAAATGGTCAATGAGACGTGTTAGACTTTCAATAGCAAAAACACACAACAACAACAAAAAAATCATTTAAAAGGTAATATTCCTAATTAAAATGGTTTTCTAGAATTGTATGTATATATTACTACAAACCATTTATTTATTAATATCAATTTTGTTATATTTAGTTTTCATATATCAATATAAAAATAATTTATTACTTTTTTTAGGAAGATTATGAAAATCCTAAAGGATCAATGAGTTGATATGTGAAACAGGCTAGTAAGAATGTCCAAAAAGGTGTACAAGGAGATGGTCAAAGAAATGGGCATAATTGCATTACAGGAGAAGCCATATCAACAACACCATGCTTCAAATTCCTGTAATCATGATTGACTTTGTATATATATATAAATAATTTATCATTAAATTTAATTTTCAAGTAGTTTCTTTCTGAAAAGAAAACAAAATGGAACTCATTCAGCACATAAAACAAGACAACAAGGAATAAGAGGGTTGATATCAAAGTTTGCGAGTAATTGTTAATGTTTCCTTATAAAAACTCAAGGTTTCAATTTTGTATATTTTAAGTTGTTTTACAACAACCACCCTTCAATGTCTTCAAATAGGCGCTGACATACAAAAAAGAGACGTCAAAAGAATTGATTGACATTAGGTTAAATATGGGTTGTGAGTATATGTTAGCATATCAAAAATTAAATATGGAATTTGCAAATATCTATATTGTTTTACTTCTCTGAGTTTATAATTAATAGAATAAAAAAATCATTTATATTAAATCTATGATTTATAATGGGGTATAAAATATGCAAGAAACAAAGTATGGAACTACGCCAGCAGAAGACTTGTTGCAACAAAACATGAGACTTGCTTTTGATACCATCTGTATGGTTCATGAGTCACTTATTTCTATGGTATATTTCTATTCGATTTACATTGATGTATATTATTTATTTCTATTCTCATTATCCTCACAAATGTAGATAAACTCATTACACTTTATTTTTATGTTTGCAGATGGAACAAGATCAAGAAGACGAAAACAATTGATGCAATCAATAAAAAATTCATCATAATAACCCAAATCATGGAAGTAGCTCAAGAACTGATGATAGTTCCAATAAAAAATGATGATCTATTTGGATGTCAATGCAACCTGTTGTATTTTTTGAAATAATTGTCTATGAAAATCAGTCACTTTGTTTAATGTAATGGACATAATGTCCCAATTGAAAGACAAGGGGTTACCAATAAAAATCCCATTTTGTATGACAAAGAGTCTCTTATTGACATATAATAAAACACATTTTAATTTATTCTATTGTGTTATCCAATGTCGTGAAATGTTACACCACTGATTAAATATATGGATGATTAAATATTATAATGAAGAGATGTGAAATCTGATAATATAAAAAATAAATCCAAATATCATATATAAATGCACTAATCAAATTTTAAGTTATATACTGTTGTAAGATATATGTCGATTTTTTGATGAATAACAAATTTAAAAATCACAATAATAGCATTATCATAGGTCGATGTTTCCAAAAAAGAGAAAATCTCATACAAAAAACTGGTGTGTCCATAACATAAACACGCACTGGTGCATTATGTTATATAAAAGATATGTTACGACATATTTTTTGCATGATTGATGCCTTTTTAGAAAACAATAGCATTGGGGCGTTTAATTCTTCAATCATCAATATTATTTGCAATTAATGCCCCGGTGCATTGTAATTCGTAAAGCATCGGTCCTTTCATAGAACTAACACCCTAGTGCTACAAAACTGTATTTCCATCCCCGATGCATTATTAAAATTAACAACACCATTTTTTATATCCATTATGTACTGTTGAATCTATAAAAATCATATGCATCAGCGCTGCAAGTTTAAATAAAAGCCCTCGATTTGCAATATTTTTTGCTTGCTTAAGTGTCATTCCTGAAAAGAACACCCCGAGCCATTTTTTAATATGTATGCACTAGAGAAGTATGCATTTTAGACACTGATGATCTTTGCATTCAACGCCTTGGTGCTTTTAGTTATGTATGCAGTCTCAGTGCTTTTATATATGTAGTGCACCTGATCTAGGAGGATCCCAAAAGGCCAAATTTTCAAATTCCTCAAAATATAGAAAACTAGTTTCAAATTGAAGATCTCGTCGTTTTGAATCCAACGGCGTGAACGATGCCTCAATCTGATATTATATGAAGAAGTAATGGCCCGCTAAATTTTTTTGAAAACAACTTAAGTTTTTGTAGGCAAGGCGCACTTGGACACTTGGCATGCTGACATCAGCAATATGGATGCTGATGTCAGCCGTATGGATGCTGACATCAGCAGGTGGCGTGGCAATACATGAGGGAGAGCCAAACAAAATGTGAAACATGGTAGCTAACATTATCATGACGCCATCATCCTAGTCATCTACCTAGTCAGTCGTATAGACCAATCGGGATGCGACACGTGGAAGCCCAGTCAGCATCGCCGAATTTTGCTAAGGGGATAATTTAGATCAGTTTAGTGGTTGGCGACGGTGAATTTTTTGCCTACTAAATTTTTCCAATGACCTCCAAATCTGCTGATGGGAAAAAATCATGTTATGGGCTAAATTCAAATTTAAAAATATATTATTGGTTGGTCAAACAACAGTCAAACCAGGTCAACTGGGCCAGTAGGGAAACATTACATGTTATATATATGTATCAACAATTAATGTAGGTCCCAATTGATCATACCGTTAACATTATTTCATACAATAAAACAATAATGGGTGGGTCATGGGGTTTGAGCCCTCGACCTCCCATCTCCCACATGACGTAACAAGGACCGACCACCATTCAACTAAACAAACTAACATTAATTACAACACTGACCATGCATTACTTAAATCACTTCAACACAGTGCCAAAGGGAGAGCAGACACATGAAGCACGAATTCCCAAGCGTGCAGACGAGAGCCGAATTGGTGCATGTTTTGGGCATATTTTTCAAGATAGATTCTTAGGGAATATTGGGAAATATTCCCATAGGGAATCTTGCAGCGAATTTAAAATATTCCCTAGAGCCTTAGAGGTCACCAGCATAAAACAAGGTCGACGTCATTTTTCACAATTTTTCGCTAGGAATCCAACCTTGCAATCAGTTTCATCAGCATAGGTCTACATTTTCAAGCCATCCCCAGAATTGGAGGTGTAGGGTGTCATTTTGTAATTGCTTGTAATTTTATTTCGCTGCCAATTAATGAAAGAGGCCTCCCCACATTGAGCAGGGCCTAGAGACGCAACCCACACTTGATGAAATCCATTATCAAGTTGTTTGTGTGCCTTTGATTTCATGGTTACATTTAATTTCTGCTTCTTTTATGTGTTTATGGCACTTCGTTACAGACTCTTTTCAAATGCAATTTTGTATGCATCTTTGAAATAAAAGATCTATATCAAGTTTGGTATCAGAGCAGGTCTTCTTGATGCAAGTTGCATGAGCAAATTCTAACCAAGAACAAGCTCCAAAAAGGTGAAGGAAAACTCAAATCCTTTGATCCTGAAGTGGGGCATGCAACACGAATATGGAAAATGGTAGATGAGGAAGCTCAAATAGAGGACGAGGGAAATTATTGCAAGGTCTTCTTCACCATGGTAGAGAAAGTGGACAATTTGTTTGCATAATATGAGAAGACAATCAAGCCTGAGAAGAAATAGCTAGATGATCATGCCTCGATAAAACATGGAGCTGGAGGAGAAGAGCCCCCTCCCTCTCGATCTTCCTGTGATAGTTCTTCTTCTTCCTCTTCTCATCATTCTAACATACATCAAAGGAATGCATCTAAGAGGCCATTTTTTAAACTAGATGTAAAGTTTGATTTTTCTATATATAATGGAGAATCTAATGCAGAGAAGTTAAATAATTGGATTAGACTAATTAAGGCATATTTCCATATTCAATGGATCGTGGAAGATAAGGCCAAGATCAAATTAGCATATCTTCAATTGAGTGGCACCACTCTTGTTTGGTGGGAGAGAAAGTTGTAGAAAGATAGCAAAAATTTGGGTAATCTCCTTTCTTCTCAGTCCAATTTTTTTTTCTGCATTAAAATATCAATTCTATCCTTTGGGTTATCGACAAAAATCTTTAATGGAATCGCAATATTTGAGACAAGGAAAGGGTCAAAATGTACAAAGCTTCACCTAAGAGTTTATAAAACAAGCTTTAAATTTTGGCATTTCACTTGATTCACCAGAAACTGTAACAAAGTATATTGATGCTTTACATATTTACATCAGACATTCTTTGTTGTTATTTGAGCCTACTACTATTGATGTAGCTAGTGTGAAGGTCATTCACCTTGAAAGCAGGGGAAAGAATCACAAAGGAGATCAACCCGAGAAATCATCTTTCAAACTTCATAATGGCAAGTTCAAAGGAAAAGGCAAGGGAAAGGAAAACAAGGCAGCTACAACCAAGAAAGAAAAAGGAGCAAAGCCATCTTGCACACATTGCAAGAAGGAAGGCCATGATGATGAACATTGTTGGAAGTTTCATCCAGAGTTGAATCCAAAGAGATTTGGTGGAATGGGAAAGAAAAATAAAGTGACAATCGTGCAACATGACCTTGGATCTGACTCTGGTGGCGAGACACAGATCACAATAATAGGCATACAAGGTAACCTTTCCCTTCATGATAATGAAAATTTTGAATTGCATGCAAGTACAAGTTATTCAAATGAGCCTCTTGTTAATGAACAAAAGAGGATTGAATTGTTCCACATTAGAGTTATGATGAAACATACTAAAGCGGAAACCTTGTTTCATCCGGGCTCACAAGTAAACTTGATTTTATAGTCCTTGGTTAATAAACTAGGGTTGGAGACCAAGCCTCATCTGAAACCATACCCTCTTGGTTGGATGTGTGACAAAGCCAAATTACATGTAACTAAACATTGTAGGGCTATATTTGTGATTGCATCTAAACTAGTAGATGAGATTGAACTTGATGTGTGCCTTTGGATATATGGGGCATTGTATTGGGCAGTCCATATTTGTATGACAGGAAAGAAGTCTTATTTCACCATGAAAACAAGTATCATCTCATGAAAGATGAGGTGGAATACATTGTTAAATCTCATCGTGCCAAGATCAGTGCAAGTCTTGTAAGTGCAAGTCAGATGAAGAGATTGATAAATTCTAGCAAATAGTGCATGCTCATGGTTGTGAAAGCAAAAGATGTAGAGACATATGAAGATTTCCAAGGTTGTGATCCCACTCATAAACAATAATTGTATGAAATTGTTTCTAATTATGATGGGATTTTTCAAGAACCAAGTGGGTTGCCTCCAAAGCATGAGATCCAACGTGAAATTCACTTGTAGCAGGATGCTCCTTTACCAAATATTGGTATGTATAGGTTGTCATCCCTTGAGATGGAAGAGATAAAGAAACAAGTATAGGAATTGTTGAAGAAAGGGGTCATAAGACCAAGTTCTTCTCCACGTGGCTCACCCATTGTGTTGGTTCCAAAGAAGGATGGCACATGGAGGATGTGTGTGGACTACAAGGCACTCAACAAAATAATGGTGAAGAATCGATACCCTCTCCCTCACATCGATGATTTATTAGATCAATTGAAAAACAACCTCTATTTCATAAAACTGGACTTTCACAGTGGATATCATTAGGTCAGGATTGAAGAATAGGATGTATGGAAGACTACATTCAAGACAAAACAAGGGGTTGTTTGAATGGATGGCATTAGGGGATTTTTTAGGTCCAAAATGGGCCTCTTAAGAAAATTTTACAACCAAAATAAACTTTATAAGAACCAATAGGATTCAAGATGACGCGTGTGGACTACAAGGCACCCGAAAAAATAATGGTGAAGATTGATACCCTCTCCCTCACATTGATGATTTATTAGATCAATTGAAAAATGATCTCTATTTCATAAAACTGGACTTCCATAGTGGATATCATTAGGTCAGGATTGAAGAACAGGATGTATGGAAGATTGCATTCAAGACAAAACAAGGGGTTGTTTGAATGGCTGGCATTAGGGGAATTTTGAGGTCTAAAATGGGCCTCCTAATAAAAATGTACAGCCAAAATAAACTTTATAAGAACCAATAGGATTCAAGATGATGATGTCAACCATGGGGAATGATTCTCCATTTTTGGAGTAACAAAGTAAAAAGATTAAAAACTAATAAAATAATAAAACTACTTTTTCAACTCGTATTTTCAACTTATCTCCCTAAGGTTTTACTCAAATTTCGAGCGACAATACTCCTTGGATGAAAACTTCAATTCCTCATCCAAGGAGTACACATGTTGCATACTTTCGATGGACCTTGCGACAAGAGAAATGAGAAATACATGAAAAAACGTGGTTGTAATCATGTTTTACATGTATTTCTCATTTTTCGTGTAGCAGGGTCCATTGAAAGTATGCAACATGGGTACTCCTTGGATGAGGAATCAAATTCTGCATCGAACAAGTCTTTTGTCTTGAAATTTGAGTAAACCCATAGGGAGATAAGTTGAAAATACAAGTTGAAAAATAGTTTTTTTTTTTTCCCTCTAAAATTGGATGACGTAATCTAATATTATTTTATTATTTTATAATTTCCTTAGGAGGCCCATTTTAGACCTCAAAACTCCCCTCATGTGATGTCATTCAAATTGTGCAATGCTTCGCCCACATTCATGAGGGCAATGAACGACATTTTTAGACCTTTTCTTGATGATTTTGTACATGTGTATCTTGATGACATTCTTATGTTCAATAGAACATGGGAAGATCATGTGAGTCATGTTAAAAATGTGCTTGATGTTTTGCAAAATAAAAATTGTATCTCAAAATTTCTAAGTGTGAATTTGGTAAGACCTCTTTGGTTTACTTGGGCTACATTGTTGAAGGTGAACAACTAAAAATAAATCCTTCTAAAGTTGATGTGATTGTGAAGTGACCTAAAACCACCAATGTTACAGAGGTTTGCAGCTTTTTGGGTGCAGTACAATATTGGGGAAGGTTCATTGCCAGCTTCTCCACCTGTTACATCCCCCTCACATGCATTGACAAGTGTGAAGCAAACCTTTTAGTTGGGAGGAAAGCAACAAAAATCGTTTGATACACTGAAAGAGAATATTAGTACCACACTAATTTTTGCCTTACCTAACCTCAAACAACCTTTTGAGATCGAGACAGATGTCGGTGGGTACGCAACGGGAGCAGTGTTGATGCAACAAATGAAACTTGTATGTTACCATTTAGAGACAATCTCCCAAGCCATTGTGAACTATCCCACCTATGACAAGGAGTTGTATGTCTTGCTCCAAAGTGTGAAGAAGTGGAAGCACTGTTTAATTGGAAAGGTGACCATTATTCACATTGATCACCAGCCTTTGCAGTACCTCCAGTCGCAAACCAAGCTTCAGCATGAATGTCCTTTCAGGTGGATGGCGTTCCTTCAGTAGTTTCACCTGGTAATAAAATACAAGAAGGTCACTAGCAACAAAGTGGCAGACATGCTTTCTCACCCTTCTATTTCTGCATCTATAGATTTTCAAAATGCTTCTTTATATTTTTAGATTTATGTTGAACAATATGTTGATGATCAATATTTTAAGGATATTTATGCAAAGTCGACTCATGGATCGCAGGTAGACAATTACCATTTGCAGAGAAATTTGTTGTGCCATCTTGGCAAACTTTTATATCTCCATCAATGAAAGAATACATGTAATTAGAGAGGCACATACCTCTTTTGTGTCGGGTCATTTTGGTGTAGGGAAAAATTTGGGTAATTTACAGAGCTTTTGTTATTGGCCTCACATGAAAAACATTGTGACTCAATATATAAATGGATCTGTGTTTTGTTTAGTTTTCAAGCCCACTAATAAAAAATTAGGGATCTAAACACCACTCCCTGTCCCGAGTCGTCCATGGGAAAGTGTGTCAATGGATTTTGTTGGTGTTTGACTTTGTCTAGGAGAGGTCATGACTATTTGTATGTCATTGTGGATCGATTTAGAAAAATGTGTGTCTTAATGCCTTGTAAAAAGAAGATCACTTTAGAGAAGATTGCTCATCTCTTCTTCAAATTTGTATGGGTCCACTTTGGGTTTCCCACATCCATAGTGTCTGATTGAGACTCTCATTTCCTTGGAGAGTTATAGATAATTCTATGGAGAATGATGAACACAAAGCTGAAGAGGAGTATGACATTTCATTCGCAGACTGACAGGAAGACAGAGGTTGTCAACCACAGAGTGATACACCTACTTCGAGGCTATTGTGGCAATTATCCCAAGTTGTGGGATGAGAAGCTTCCTTTTGTACAACATACAAACAACAGGGCAGTGCATGCATCCACTTAAATCTCACCATTCAAAACATGCTTTGGATATTTTCTTAACGATCCATTAGACATGGTATTTGGGAGAGATGAACATTCCAGTGAGCAAGACGACTTGGAAAAAGCATGGAAGTTCATTCAACAAATTCAGATGATTCACCAGGAAGTACAACAAAAATTGGAGAAAATTCAAGCTTAATACAAGGCTCAACATGACGAGCACAGGGTTGATCACCAATTTCAGGTTGGAGACAAAGTGGTGGATCCACGTTAATAAAGACATAATGAAAGGGGAATGAAAGAAGTTGAGACCGATTCAATATGGTCCTTTCACCATATTAGATAAGATTGGAGACAATGCTTTTTATCTTAATTTTCCAGCATACATGTAGATGTGATAAGTGGTGAATGTAACTTGAAGCTTTATGAGCCTCGTTTGATCATGGACACCAAAGCGGTTGGACAGGTTCCTACAATGGACAATTTTGCACCCGAATACTTGGATAAGCTACCTGAAGATATCATTCTTGACAGGAGGACTAGGACTTCATGATGGGGAGACGTGGAGTACCTTCGTATTGGTTTCAAGGGAATGCATCCAAGTAAGACCCATTGGATTGAAAAGGAGAAAGTGAGGGAGAAATTCCCTCACTTTCCAATTGACTTATAAAACTTATGGCGGCCCAAAAGCTCATTAGTGGGGGGAATGATCGATGAGGATCCCAAAAGGCCAAATTTTTGAATTTCTTAA
Organism: Pinus tabuliformis; assembly: GCA_031772625.1. NCBI lineage: Eukaryota > Viridiplantae > Streptophyta > Pinopsida > Pinales > Pinaceae > Pinus > Pinus tabuliformis. Next base: position 822,354,957 of record CM062818.1, on the reverse strand, counting down.
AACACATCAAAATAAGTCTCAAATTGAAGAGACTGTCATTCTGAAATGAATGAAGTGAACAACACCTCAATCTGACATTGTATGGAGAATTTATGGCCCGCTGAAGTTTTTCAAAAACAATTAAAATTTTTGGAGGCATGACCCACTTTAACACTTGGCATGCTGACATCAACAACCATACAGATGATGATGTAAACAAATGAAGTGACAATACGGAAAAGGGAGATCCAACCAAAATGTGACACATGGCAGCTGACATCATCAACCCCATCAGTCAGCCAGTGAGTCGTACAGACCAATCAGGACACAACATATGGCAAGCCACTCAACATCACCATATTTTGCTAAGGAAGTTACAATTTGGACCAGTCTAGTGGTTGGCGGCGACGAATTATTTTCCTATTTAATTTGTCAAGTGACCTCCAAATCCATTGGCAGGAAAAATACCCGTTATGGGTTAAATTCAAATAAAAAATATATATTACCAATCGGTTGGTCGATGTTCAAACCTAGCCAACTGGGACGACGGGGGTATATATATATATATATATATATATATATATATATATATATATATATATATATATCAACGGTTAGCGGTGGTCTTGGTCCATCAGCCCATTAACATTATTTCATACAATAAACAATAACGGGCGGGTCGTGGGGTTTGAATCCCTAACCTCCCTTCTCCCACATGACTTAACAAGGACCAACCACCATTGGGCCAAACAGCCTAACATTAATTACAACACTAATCACGCATTACTTAAACCAATTCAACCCAGCACCAAAGGGAAAGCGAACGTGTGGAGCGTGAAGCCCAAATTCCGAAGCGTGTAGACCAAAGCCAAATTGGAACCCCTCGTGGGTGTGTTTTTCGATATAGATTCCTAGGGAATATTGGGGAATATTCCCACAAGGAATCTTGTAAGGAATCTAAAAGATTCCCTAGAGCCCATAGGTCACTAACATGGAACAAGGTTGACTTTATAGTCATTTTTCATGATTGTTTGCCAGGAATCCAATCGTGTAATCGATTTCTTCGATAAAGGTATACATTTTCAGGCCATCCCTAGAAGTGAAGGTATAAGGTGTCATTTTTTTATTGCTTGTAATTTGATTTTGCTACCGATTAATCAAAGAGGCCTCCCTACGTTGAGCAGGGCCTGAAGACGTAACCCGCACTAGGTGAACTTCTTTATCAAGTTGTTTGTGTGCCTTTGATATCATGGTTGAATTTTATTTATTCATCTTTTATGTGTTTATGTCACATGATTACATGTTATTTTCAAATGCAATTATGTATGCATCTTTGAAGTAAAAGGTTTAGATCAACATCGATGTTATTTTTCCATGAAGCGCACCACTAAAAAAATATTTTTAAGACTACCAACCACCCAAATTTTTTCAGTTGTGATGAAGTTTCATTATAATCTTTGCTAAAACATATGCTACCGAAAAACAGATTTTTTAACGGATATTTTTTTGACAATTTTTTCCAATTTTATAACACTAAAAACCTTCATTATAACCTATGCTAGAAGGTATTTTCCTTGTAGTGGAGGGAAAGAGCAAGGAAGAGTGAGAGATAGAGAGTGTGATGGAGGGGAGATGGAAGAAAGAATAAGAGAGGAGGAGGGAGTGATGGATATTAAGAGAGAAAGAGAGAGGTAGGGAGATATAGAAAGAGCTAGAGAGAGAGAGAGCGAGAGAGCTCCATCTATCTCCCACCACTCTCCCTCTCTCTCAATCACATGGTCACCTACTCTCTTGCTCTCTCTCTCTTTCTCCCTCTCCCTCTATGCCCCCGTCCCCTCTCCAATGACTCCCTCCCCTCCTCTATCTCTATCATTTTCTTTCCCTTTTAATTTATTGTATTTCCCCTTTAATCTCTCTTTATATCTCTCCCTCACACACACACACACCTATCTCTACAGTTGTCTCCCCCTAACTCCCTATCTCCCATCTCTCTCACTCTCTTTTGCTCACTACCTCTTTTTCTCTTCCCCTTCTCACTCCCTGTCCCTCTCCCTTCCTTTCTTTCTGCATTCCTCTCTCCCTCCATTATTTCCTCCATTACAACAACCCCAAAAATTTGTATCTCTCCCCCCATCCCTCCTTCCCTCTCTCTCTCTAAGCATTTATACACCTCTCTATTTAGGGGATCGTGGAGAAAGATTGAGGTTGCAGTATATTTAGAGAATCACGGAGAAAGATTGGGATGATACAAAAGCAATTTACAACTTGCAACCTCAAGATTAAAGGAAATTCTCCCTACCCTATTCTCTTGATTGAGGCTAGCCTCTCCCCCATTAAAAGCATGGTTATGTTTAGGTATTTGATGTACAAGAAGAAGTTGTACAACATGGAAGCCAAGAGGCTCCAAAAAAAAATTTCTAACTCTAATCAAAACCCCCACCTTCTGCTCAAGCAAGGTTGGCACAGGGATGCCCAATCATGGCTCATACATTGGGGGATAAATGAGGAGATAACCTTGGAGAATAAGGATGATATCAAAAACACTATTACTTCCAAATTTAAGGATAATTTGTGGGATGATAAAGAGTTAAATGGAAAAAGAAGCTAAGATATTATAAGGAGGTGATCAACCTCATTCTTTCTAACCAAAATGATATTTTTATCTTGATCAATGCTAATAAGAAAATGAACATTACAAAGAGAAGAACTAATTCTCATGAGCTTCAGAGTGAAACTGGGCGTTGGTATATTCCCAAAACACCTTGGGACAAAATAATTTGTCCCCTTTGTGATACTAAGAGAGTTGATGATGAAAAAAACTTTCACTTTGATTGTGTAACCTTTACATTCGTTCTCATTTTCAAAACATTTTCCACACTACCAACCTTCTTGACTTATCAAGTTAGCAAAACTATAGTGATCTCAGAACACTTATCTCCCTTGTTTTTTATCATAGATATAAAATATTAAAGAGCCCTAGTTAATCTCTTATTTTCTTAAGGTTTGATAAACCATATTGGTCTTTGTGGACGTTAACCATCATCATCATCAATAATGCACTATCAAGTATAAATACATTCTAGATATACATACTTAATATGAAGAGATTCTAATTTTATTTTAGTTCATCTTAATATCATATTAAAATATTCATCTTCAAAGTTACATAGAGAAAACATATCATATTGTTTTTAAAATTCCATTTTAATTATTTAAAAATAATTATTAAATGCAAATTATTATAAATATATGTTAAACAAAACCAAAGAGAAATAAATATTAAAACAAATACATTAGAAATATAATATTTTAAAGTGAAATTCTAAATTATTACCCATTTTGATATAAGATTAAACATTATAAATTTAAAATAATAATAATAACAAATAAATATTTTTATACATATATTCCATATATTTTTAAAAATTTCAATTATACTTAATAATTTTATTTACCAAATCATATTTATATACTTTATATTTAAAATTAACAATCATTTAAAAAAATATTAATTTTTAATTTTTTTATTTTGGAAATGTTTATATACTTTATATTTAAAATTAACAATCATTTAAAAAAATATTAATTTTTAATTTTTTTATTTTTATTTCCAAAACATATGAATTTTTATCCTTATTTATTAGTCGATGCCTTGAGCAGCGTGCAGACTATTGCGATCGATGAGCGTTTACCCAATATTAAATTGCTTTGACGAATCATTATTTTTACCTTTTAACCAATGTTTCAGCGGAAATATTTCATCCAACAGATTTTTATCCAAACTTAGTATTAAATTGCTTTGACTAATCATTATTTTCATCTTTTAACCAATGTTTCAGCGGAAATATTTCATCCAACATATTTTTATGCAAAATTTTATTTGAACTTCTTATTGCAAGGAAAGACTCTGATTTTATTAAAACTTACAATAATCTTTTCAAATTTCACTGGAATGCCACTTTAATGCTAACTTGTAATTTAGCATTACTTAAGATACATTTAATATTTTTCTTCTTCAGTGTAATACATATTGAAAGTCACCACTCCAATGAAATGCACAATGTCGTGGCAAGTTGCATGTATGTCACCTCCCTAGTGTTGGACACAATATTGTCTTTGAAGCTCGAGTTCTGATGGATTAATCACCCTTCCAAAAGCTACTTCTACATAGAGCTAATTCTAATAGTCATTTCAGGCCGACAACCGAACTACAAGCAACTGAACTATTGTTGAAGATTAATGCGGTCGTCTGAACGTAAGGAAGGTCACCGAGCCTCTGGAACTGTTTGAGATTATGCCAAAGAAATTCATATACAGCCATGGACAAAGCAGAGAGAGAGCATACTCTAGAACAATTTGAGACTATGCCAAAGAAATTCGTATGCAACCATGGACGAAGCAGGAAGAGAATGTTGAAGCAATAGAAGGACATATATATGGCTCTAGGAAACTTAATAGAGTAGGTTTGGTGCTTCGAGCATGGGCCGATTTGCTGAAACAAAGTAATTGTTACAAATTCAAATAATGATTTGAATTTACATATTTATTAAAACACTGAAGCCTGAAAAATACTTTGTAAAATACGTTATAGAAAATTGAGAGGGATAATTAACCTGGAAAAAGGGCTATTCTTACTGCTGGCCATATTTACTCCATCGATAACCATTTTTCTTTTCTCTTTCACTCCTATACAAATACAATCAGTTAGAAAAATCGTTGGAAATAAATAGATAAGTGGATGCCAGCAAGGTGGAATATGAAAGCCTCCCACCAAAGCCTTTCAATTTTAATGTAATTGCGTTCACTCTTATTCTTTGAATTTTAAAATGTTTTCAAAATTTGTCATTCAATTAAGTTTAACTAATAAAAATAAATTTGAATCTCAAGAATAATGTTAACAGAAGATTGGTTTTCTTGCTACCGTTGTGTCGACAAAGAAGTTGATCTATTTACTGGAAGGTTTTGCATTTCCCGTTCTTGATTTTTTTACCTCATATTCAGTCACTATCGCCTACGGCTTTCCAATGGCTGCAATGAAATATATGAAAAAATGGGAATAGTAAAGCACATTAAAGCTTTAAATTGAGATACTAATTAATTAATTATTTAATTATTTTAACTGTTTTGAAAGTGGATAGAGCTCTACATGTTTGAATTTTATTTGGAAAGACCGAAGTTGAATATAACGTACGGTTCAAGTATGGCAATCCCAGTGTGAAGAGATATTAAACATAACAGTTAACCCCATTAGTGTTCCAATTCCAATCCAATACTAGTAGTTATTGGTAATAATTCCATGTGATTGGAACATTATTGATTTTTATTTTGATTGGTTGAATCACATACATTTTAAATCTTTCTTGCAATAACCTAATAAAACAAGAAAACCTAATAAAACTATGGATGCTTCTAACGCATAATATATATTTGTCTCACAAAATTAATTTTATTTAATAAATAATGAGTGGAAATTTTAATAAATAATGATCCACTTAGATCTCCCTGCCAAATTTTCTTGATCTCCTGTCAAATCCCAGGACTACCATTGCTTGCAATCCTTGTTCATTTTTAAAGACGTATGGACTTTGATCCTAAGGCATACCCTAGTTGATGTTGGAAGTATATCTAAATTGAGAGATTAGAAACATTTGCAAGGGATGAGAATGAACGTCTCATGAATTATAATGTTTTCCGGTAATGTTGGCTCTTTATTTCTCTGATATTAGAGTCCAATCATTCATCATTGAAAAGAAGAAATCAAAAAAAGTTGGGATGTTGATAAATGGCTTTTGAGAATGATCTTTATGTTCCTTTTATTTAATAAAAGAAGAATGTGATGTCAAAAAAATATAGGGTTGGACATGAAATTTGGTTTGGTTGATAACCTTTTATTTAATAAAAGAATGTGATGTCAAAAAATTATAGGGTTGGACATGAAATTTGGTTTGGTTGATAATGTTTCTGTTGGAAACACAGAGAAGCTAAAATAGAAATTCACCCAAAACAGACGAACTACGATTCTTTTATTGATCACACAAAACTTGATAATTCCAATGAACCTGGTGAAGGGTCTTTAACCTTTTCTAACTAGTGACTCACATAAAATAACTTGACATGCAACCACACAACTTGACATGCAATCACACACTATAAGTTCGACTATGAATTAGCTTGACTTGACTCAATGCTCAGTTAATTGACTCCCTAACTTTAGCCAACTTCTCATGCGGGAGTAATTAGCTTATTTTAACACTACCCCTTAATTACGACCGCTAAACTAAGACATGACTCGTGACAACTCAAACATGCCTACTAGTCTATGTCTTGGCTGGGCTTACAACACCCAAGTTTCTTCTATGAAACTCAAACACATCTTTTGTTAATGACTTAGTAAATATATCACCAATTGATCACTAGATTTACAAGGTTTCAAGTGAACTTCTCCATTGCTCACAAGTTTTCTAATAAAGTGATATCTAGTATAAATATGCTTGCTCTTTTGATGAAACACACCATTCTTGGATATTGTAACCAGACTGCTTGACATATTGTTGATGTTGCTGCTATATATTCTGCTTCTACTAACGAAAGTGTCACAATGGGTTGCTTCTTAGATGCCCATGAAATCACACCTGAACGAAGATGGAACACAAAACTAGAAGTTCTCTTCCTATCATCCAAACTTCCTGCAAAATCACTATCTGTGTATCCAATCAAATCCTTCTTTTCTATGCTTATATGTACATTATGTCACAATCTCTAGTTCCCGCTATGTATCTTAGAATTCTTTTTCTTGCACTCCAATGTGTGTCTTTTGGAGTCTCCATAAATCTGGAAATCAAACTCACTCCTTGCATGATATACGGTCTTGTAGTTGTGAGATACATGAGGCTGCAACCAATATTTTGAATAGATTTGGATTGACATATGATCCTTCATCATCCTTGCTTAAATGTGTACATGTTGCAACAGGTGTAGGGGCAGGTTTTCAATTTTCCATCCTGAATTTTTTCAACAAATCTTTCGCATATTTATTTTGACAAATAAAATTTCTTTTTCAGATTGCTCAACTTTTATGCCAAGAAAATATTTCATGAGACCAAGATCTGTCATCTCAAATTATTTCATCATGGCTTATTTAAATTCATCTAACTCAAAATCACCTGTTAAAATCATGTCATCAACATATAAGAAAACAATCAAAATTTGTCCATGCTCATTTACCTTTGTGTACAAGGTAGGCTCAATGTTGCTTCTACAAAATCCATTCTTAATCATGTAGCTGTCGATTCTGCTATACCAAGCTCTAGGTGTTTGCTTTAGTCCATTGAGCGCTTTCTTCAACCTATAAACTTTATCTTTCAACTTCATAACCTTGAGGTTGTTGCTGCACATAAATTTCTTCTTCTAAAATTCCATTCAAGAAGGTTGATTTCACATCCATTGGATATACTTTCCACTTGTTCTGAGCTGTTGTGGCTAGAACTGCTCTTATAGTATCCAATTTTTCAACCTAAGCAAACATTTCTCCAAAGTATATTCTTGGTTGTTGCAAGAATCCTTTTGCTACAAGTCTTGCTTTAAATCTATCAATTTCACTTTTCTCATTCAACTTTGTCTTGTACACCCATTTCACACCAATGAGATTTTTGTCCTTTGGTAAATCAATCAAATCCCATATATCATTCTTTTCAATAGCTTCAATTTCTTCATCCATGGCTTGCACCCAATTTTCATCTTTGACTGCTTCTTCAAACGAAGAAGGCTGGAATGACAACAATGCAAAATTTGAAATAACATCCAAATCATCATAAATATCTTTCAGACTTCTCATCTTTCTCTTACCATTATTTGGTTCATCACCTGATTGATTTTTAGGAGAACCTCGATCCGTTGATCTGCCTGAATATCTATGCTTTTCATCAAATCTTAGAGTCCTTGTTGGTGTGTCTCTGTTTGGTGTCTTCACCTGTGATTCTTGCTGCTCCTTTTCTGCTACATCATATTCTTCCATCAGTGGCACTTGTGCATCAACTATTTTGTCTATACTACCATTCCACGACTCTCGTTTTTTGAACACAACATCTCTACTAATTATGGTCTTCTTGGTGATAGGGTTATACAATTTGTAAGATTTTGATTTCTCACTATAACTAGTAAATATACATTTTTCACTTTTATCATCCAATTTGCTTCTTCGCTCTTTAGACACATGTGCATAAGCTACACATCCAAATACTCTTAGATGAGATACGCTGCATGACATACTTGATCATGCTTGTTCTTGTACTCTATTCATCACACTCTTTGTAGGATATCTGTTGATCACATAAATAGCACATGCAACTACTTCTGCCCAATGCTCATTGGACAAGTTTCTATCCTTTAACATGCTTCTTACCATGTTCATAATTGTTTTGTTCTTTCTCTCTTCTACACCATTCTGCTGCGGTGTGTACCTAGTTGTAAACTATCTTTTGATTCCATGTTGTTTGCAGTAATCATGGATGTTCTTTGAGTCATATTCTCCACCATGATCTAACCTCAATACCTTGATTTTTTGATCACTTTGGTTCTTTTCCAAGGCTTTGAATTCCTTGAACTTTGAAAAAGTTTCAGACTTCTGCTTCAAGAAGTAAACCCAAGTCTTTCTACTATAATCATCAATGAAAGTGAGGAAGTAACAACTTCCACCAATCAACTGTGTCCTCATAGGTCCACCCAAGTCTGTATGCACCATCTCAAGAGGTTTCTTTGCTTTGTATGCAACTCCCTTTGGAAAACTTTCACGGTGTTTCTTTCCCAAGATGCAACACTCACAAGTACTAACAGATTATTTGATGGGAGGTATTCCTCTAACCATCTGTTTCCGCTGCAATAAATCTTAAACCAAGAAAGTGCAAGTGTCCAAATCGAAAGTTCCATAACCAATAATCATTAGAACGTGCAATTGTAAAAGAACTTACGTGATCACTGTAATTCATAATTAGAGGAAAGAGTATGTTCCTCATCATCTGCACCTTCACTATCAGTTGCTTGCTTTGGGGCTTGTCATATATAACACATTCTTGACCTTGAAAGATAACTTTGTATCCTTTCTGTGTCAATTGACCAACACTTATCAAATTATGTTTGAGACTAGGAACATAATATACCTCTGAGATTGTCTTCGGCTCCCCTTGCTTGGTCAGAATGTTGACCACTCCTTTTCCATCTACATCCACAGTCTTGTCAGTCCCCAACTATACCTTTGTTTTCACATATTGATCTAAATTTTCAACGAAATTCTTACTGCAACCACTTTCTAATAGCCACACACTCTCAGAAGGTTCATGCATGGTATGGCAAGCTAGGAACATGGAGTTAGTACTCTCTGCAGTGACATTATTTATCTGGTTCCCTTAACCAACTATCTTCTTCCTGCAATCATGAGCATAGTGACCAAATTTATTGCAATGATAACATCTCACCTTTTATTTGTCAACTCTTTGATTATTGTTGAAGCTTTTCTAGTTGCTTCCTCTTTCATGCTCTTCTCGACCATCTCTCTAACCACCATATCTTCCACCTCGTTCTCTACCTCTCAATCTACTTCTACCTCGACCTCTGTCTCTTGAAATAGAAACCTAACTTTTGAAGACAGTCTTTAAGGTGGAATCCTTATTTCGGTCTATCCTTGCCTCATGCGATAGAAGTGATCCCATCAACTCATCAACTGTTAATGATGCCAAATCCTTGGCTTCTTCTATGGTTGCTACCACAACATCAAATTTGGTAGACAAAGATCTGAGGATCTTCTCAACCATTATTTGAATTTTAATTTCTTCACCATAAATTTTTAACTGATTTACGACAGTTATGACCCGATTCATGAAAGAATTGATGTCCTCTATCTCCTTAATCTGCAGACTTTCAAAATCTCACTTAGTATTTTGCAACTTACCAATATTGACTTTGGCCATACCTTTATAGTTTGTCACCAAAGTATCTCATGATTCCTTTGCCAAAGACGTGATCCTAATTTTCTGGAACACTGCTCGGTCCACTCACTGCTGGATAAGCTACAACACTTGTGCATTCTTCTTCTTGTCTTTCTTCCATTGTTCCCTCTCTGCATTACTAAGAGCTCGTTCTTCTGCTTCATTCTTAGGTTCTGAAAAACCAAATTGGACATAATCCCAAACATCATAACCCTATAAAGTAGTCATCATCTTATTGACCCATACATCATAATCTTTCTCTATAAACAATGAGTACTAAGGCTAGAAATTTGAGAAAAGCATCTTCTTTCAAAAATCTCTTTTTAAAAACCCTAAATATTTTTTTTTTAAAGCTTTGCAAAACACTTTATAAAAATTAATTTATAAAAACCACCTTTTAAATAAAACCCTTTATTATTTTTTAATATAAAAATTATTTATATATAAAAAATCTTTATAAAAAAACGCTATTTATAATCACTCTTTGAAAAAATCATTCGATAATATTTAACCTTCGAAAAAACACACGTGAGAATATATTTAAAATCGTACTCACTTCGCTTTATGAATTTAGAAAGATCACGTAACTTTTGACTATGGCTTTCAACTTTCAAACATAAAGAAAAACGTTGACTACGTTTTGAGTTACGGCTGCTCCACTACGTGTATTAATGGCTGATCTTTACGCATAAAAACTGAGCATTTAAAAATTGCCCACTCAACTCGCATAACTAAGTTTGAAATTTCGCATATTCTAAGCTACATGTAAACTGCGCGGTTTTTTTTTTATTAATTAAGTGTGAAATTTGTGCGCTTTTCAACAGTTTTAAAATCTGTAAGGTTATTTTTTTTAATTATGGGTAATTTTTTTGGTTTTTTTTTAGCTTGTGCGAACATTATGGATCTTGTATTTTTTTTAGTTTCGATACCAATTTGTTGGAAACAAACACAAATTCACTCAAAACATACTAACTGCAACTATTTTATTGATCACACAAAATTCGATAATTACAATAAATTCAATAAATTTGACTATAAATTAACTTGATTTGAATCTCTAACTTTACCCAATTTCTTGTTGGGGAGTAATTAGAAAAAGTTTCAATGTTTAGATTGTGTTTTCATGTTATTAAAAATAGATGAGATTGATATGATATTGGGTTTGGCTTATATATGAGTGGTTGTTGGGGGAGTAATTAGAAAAAGTTTCAATGTTTAGATTGTGTTTTCATGTTATTAAAAATAGATGAGATTGATATGATATTGGGTTTGGCTTATATATGAGTGGTTAGAGAGGTTATAGTTTTTTAATACTAGGAAATATTTTTTGAGATTTTTGATTTGACTATAAATTAACTTGATTTGAATCTCTAACTTTATTTCTTGTTGGGGAGTAATTAGAAAAAGTTTCAATGTTTAGATTGTGTTTTCATGTTATTAAAAATAGATGAGATTGATATGATATTGGGTTTGGATTATATATGAGTGGTTAGAGAGGTTATAGTTTTTTAATACTAGGAAATATTTTTTGAGATTTTTGATGATATATTTTATGTTTTTTTTTATAATATAATGTATATGTATTTTTATTATTATTGAAATTTTTATTAAAAAATTAATAATCAAATTTTTATTTGTGAAACGACAAGATATTCGTGGATTGTCTTTTACTTTACATGGTATGGACTGACTCCAACTTATATGTTGCAACTAGGAATCATATAAGAATAAAAAGAGCGGCTTGTATACTTTAACGCCGCATATGATTTTGGGTACTCCTAAAAGTTAGAAAGAAAGTTGATGGTACGAGAGGTTGACATTCTGTTCTTAATCCGTTAATGCACAAAACATTTTGCCAGTTTATCAGGACAGTTGAGCATTGCATTTAAACATTTGAATGTTTATCAGGACAGATGAGCATTGCACTTGAAAAATCCATAAACAGCTTACAACGTTCATGAAGCAATAAAAAAATCCATAAACATGTTACAACGTTCATGAAGCAATAAAAAAATCCATAAACATGTTACAACGTTCATGAAGCAATCAATGGTAGGGTTAATAAAGAATTTAAAGAATGTTGAACTGGTAAAGCCCAGTATTATGGCCTTGTAGGGTTAATAAAGAATTTAAAGAATGTCGAACTGGTATAGCCCAGTATGGCCTTGTACAAGAAAAATGGAATAATTTCTCTTTAGAAAATCCATAAACATCTAAAAAAATTCATGAAGCAATTTTACAGTTGATAAAGAATTGAAAGAATGCCGAGCTGTGAAAGTCCAGTATGGACTTGTCTTGTACACGAAAAATGGAATAATTTCGATTTATAAGTACCATCCTTAACTCCCGGCGGTCGCGATCCCGAACATTGGCGGAGTTGGCGTGCCGTGAGAGTCCAGACTGCCACCATCGCAACCAATATTCCAATCGGGCACTCCACTGATTTTATCCACCTTTTTCTTCTGGCTTCGTGCGGCCTTTACCTTATTCTTTGATGAATTGCGGTCGCCAGGGCTGGGACTGGAGGAGGTCTTCCTTAGAGCGTTGGAGGATAACTGCATCCTCATTGTCGACGCTGATTTTTGCACATACGAGTGGCCTCCGCTGGGGCTCGGCCCTCCCGGAAGCTTTTCAAATATTGGAGTATCATCACTGTCCTTTCTATCCTCTGATGCTCTCTCTAATTTCTCCGGTTGATTTGCGTTGGTGTAAGAGTGGCCTGCTCCCGGACTTGAACCCGACGGGAGTCTGTTAAATGTTTTTATGCTCATTCCTTCCTCGTCTTTTTCTTTACCCATCTTTTCCATCGCATTCCGACCGTTGGTAGCCGAATTGCCTACTCCTGGACTTGGCCCAGACGAAAGTATATTCATCCTCATTGCGCTTTTCTTCTTCGATTGTGAATCTTGGGTGATTTCAGCTTTCTTCATCGATTCTGGCTGTATACTGATCTTCTCCATCATATTTCGCCCGTTTGTAGCCGAATGGCCAACTCCTGGACTTTGCCCAGAGGGCAGTATATTCATCATCGTTGCGCTCTCCTTTGACTCCGACTCTTGGGCCATCTCGGTATAGCCATTGGTGACCTTGTGCCCCACTCCCGGGCTTGGCCCTGAAGGCAGTTTGTTAAATGTTCCCAACTCTGATTGAGTGCCGGCAATACCACTTGTATGGCCATTCCCAACTCCTGGGCTCGGACCGGAAGACAACACATTGTTGGGTATTGTTCTTGCCGGAGATGTGGCCGAAAATGTAGTTGTAGATTTCTCCCAATGCCCCACGCCAGGGCTTTGTCCTGAGGATAATATATTTCCTTCGATCCCATCATTGAAGCTCACGTGCCCAACTCCAGGGCTGCTGTGTGAATTCAGCACCTCGTGAAGGATGTCCGGGTTGCCTTCGATTGGTGCGACTTCTTTAATACCTGCTGGCGCCTTGGAGCTACTGCCATCTCCTGGCGCGGCTTCTTTCTGTGAAAGCTCTGCTGCTATGATCGTATTATTGGCCGCGTGGGTCGAAATCTCAGAGTTGCTCCCTGGATTTGACTCAGAGTAGTTTGCCACATGTCCTCCCGAACCGCTGTAGTTTTGTCTGGAGGAAGCCACGGCCACGGTGTCGAGGTCGGAATCGAAGATAACTGCAGAATTCTGATGCGAGAGGGCGGCGTTGTCAAAATGATGCTCCAAAACCCTAGCGTCCGCAAATTGTAGAGCAGACAATGTGGTGAATAATAGCACCAGGAAACCCATTATGCGGAGGTGATCCATAAAATGAATTATAAAGAATATTGATGAAATGGCAATATCTAGAATAACAAAGGCTGCCTACAATTTGAGGCTTTCGTGACAATAAATTCTCCTAATCCTCTCAGAAAGCCAATCTTCCTCGGACAGACAAAAGGACCTTACCAAAGATTATGGTTGGTAATGCGAGAGAGTTGCAGAGAATACCCACCCGAGATCCCTGTGGTGAGGTTGTTTGATGGAGAGTGGAGTAAGTTGGCATGAATATATAGCTGTGGTTTCCAAGTTGGGGAGTTAGCTTCAGCAATGTGAAACAAAGGGGAAGTCTCGCAGCGGTTTGAGTCTTAATTCTCAGTCAACCAACGGATCTAATTTATATTATTTATGCTGTAACCGCATGATTTGACTTGAATGGATGGAAATAAGAATGAATTGAATTGAATTTTGAAGTAAGGTGTAATTGTTCAAGTAAAGCTTGAATTCGTGAAGTCATCTCTGGCGGCTTTGCAAATAACGCATGCAATTACAATTTCAAATGGCACATACATCATTTCGTGGTTTTGCCTTTGATTCATTTATGTAAACTCCTCTTTCAGACAACAATAAATAAGCTCGGTGATCAGCGTTGACCGTAATACAGTCCGCACACAAATATTGTTGTACTTGTTTCCCTAAATCTTGTACTCTGTAGGCTTAGGGTAGGTATGGTAGTCTCACCAACTCAAAGATTTACCGGGAGAGTGTTAAAGGGGTGTAAGAGTCCCTTTAATTGAAGTTTTAGATTATGACGAGTGAACCTCAAGGATGATTAAGTGGCGCGCCCTTGCGCAGGCAGACGCTCTGAAAGTCCGGCTCCGCCTTGACGATTCTGAGCGTGAGTCCCTTTAATTGACTTGAATTTTGAAGACCATCAGACAAAATACAACGGTGGTCATCCCCAAAGCCGCCCGGGATTCAAAAGGGGCGTGCTGCGTAATTTAGGCAGTCTCTTTGAGTGACTCTACACTGAAATTGCATCCCGCTTTCCTTTATTCTTTAAATTTAAAGAGAAACACGTTTAACAGTGACTATTATCTTTTTACCGAAAATCGATATAGATAGTCAACGAGTCTATAGATATATTATAAATGGAAATGTTAATGGCACTCAATAAGAGCAGTTGGCCGATGTGTTTAAAGAAAAATTATAAAAATATAAAAGAAAATATAAGAAATTAAGAGTTGTAGTAATCACTTTTCTTTCTTTCTTTTCTTCCCTTAAACCTTCTGCTACCTCTCTTTTGGAATCATTGCCCATTCACTCAAAATTGTGTTGGTGAGGGTTCTTTGTCTTAATCAAAACTTTTCAAAGCACGAACTCTTTTTCTACCCACCATCCCATCATCTTTGTGTGCCGCATCTTTCTATTGATATGATTCATTGATCATTTTTTATTATATACCATTCTATTTGTGTGTTGTACTTCCAACATGTATAAGAGTACTCTCTTCTTGGTTTGATGGGCTCTCTATGGTTTCCCATTCTTCCTCCTCTGTGATGAGGGGTTCAAAAGGTTATCATCCTTTTGTTTTGTGTTCCTACCCATTTTTCTTTTTGGGTACTTTTTTGCTTGGGGGCATGTGTCCTACAAATGTCATGTTTAGTAGCATGAGAAACAACGAAATGTCATATTTTCATAATCCAGAAGTTGGGTCCACTGGAAGGTTTTATGTTTCATTTAAATGCAGTCAGGTAGACTTTTACTTAGATCCATTTCCACACAGATTACGGCGAAAGTAAATAACCATTTATCCATTCTTTTAGAGTCCATCTTTCTAAATGACCCCAAAGTGTTTCCAATATCCTCAATAAACTTGTGATGCCAAAAGGGAAGGGGAATATTTGGTAACCTCACTAATATTGCCATTGTTGAGACCACTACTGTTGTGGAATCAAAATGTGGGAACCAATGGGTGATGAGAAGCCCTGCACTTTGCCAAAACCAAGGTCCTTCTTTCAAAACTCTCTCCAAGTCATCCCAAGCATTGAACTGAACAATGAAAAAACCTTATCAGCATAGGTATATGTCACAGTGGTTGGTCCAAGTTGAAAATACCCATTGATGCAAAGCATCAGACTTAGGCCAAAACCCACTGAATCTACAAATCACTACTCTGGATTGAAGAATAGAAAAAAGTTGTTTTACTTCTATTAGGTTTACCTCCATGGTGGGCGCTCGTTGTTGTTGTAATAAAATGTATGTTCTAGGAGTGTATTGTGGTAGATCCAATCGATTAGAACCATTACGTCATGTTGCATCCCTGTAGGAGACTGAACCTCCTAGGTTCCTAGATCCCAAATCACCCCCTTGTAGCCTTAAATTCAAGAAAATGGTGGAATTTCTTGAAATGTTGTAATATTCTAAATGAAATAGGTCCTGAAGTTGCTTCCCTTCATGAAGACGATGTTATATGTTTGTAGGAAATCCCAACCAATTCTCTATATTCTACTTGAGATTCACCACATGATACAGACCTAAGACCCAAAAAAGGAATGATTTCTAGTTAAGGGTCTTAACGAATATCTAAAATTCCTCCTCCTATTCCAATTCTTCCAACCATCCACACAACCCAGGTCAATAAGCATAGAGGGTTTTTTTAGTGGACTTGCATTATTCTAAGAGATGTTAGGGTTATGTAAGCGTTGATCTAAACTTGTGGCCCAAAAGGACTAGAGGAAGGGGCGATACATGCCTGATCCAATTTGATATGAGTCATATGCTCAAGAAATATGTACATAACATATCACGTGATATGCTCAACCAACCATCTTCGTCGAAAGGCCACCCCCTATAAAGTAGAATAAATCCCTTTAGGAAAGTAATCGAGAGTCTAATAAATGAACCAAGTAATCCCCCTTTAACCAATAGTTCAAATCCCACCACCTTACCATCTAAAGGTATTAAAGAGTTGTGGGAGCTTTAGGATGATGGTAGCCAAACCACTCTTGAAATCACTTCGATAAGTCATCGACCTTCACCTTGAATGATATGGTTCTTTCCTTCTATGTTCGCTAATAGTTATCAATTGTCTGGCTCGGCTGTGTGGTTGGAGGTCGCACGTAACAATAACCCACAAGCTCTTCCTATGCTCAAAACCCTAATACTCATATCTAGCAACATTTTTCCCAGCATATTATTTTAAATATATGTGTGTGTGTATTCTTAAGACTTGGGCTTACCAATGAGGATTATGGATTGTTCAATTCCCATGAGGGTATTCAATCTATGAATTTTCCATGGAGGCACTAGATGTAGTTCTCTTGTTACTAATCTTATTAACAAGGTTGGCAAGGTTTATGCAATCTATTGGATGGCACACATAAGGAAATCACTATGACCCAAACCTTCACCATTTAGACCCAACTTCCTCTTAAAAATTCAAAGTAAGAGTCCCATTTATACCCCAATCAAATCCAAATAAGAGTAGTGCCTTAAATGGGGTCAAAAAGAGGTGGGAGAGATAATTAATGGGGTTGTCTTATTATTTTGGTGTATGATAATGCAATAGAAAACTAAAACAACAAATAAAACCACACCAAATAATGTGAAATATAACATGTAACCATCTAAATCTTATGTAGAGAAAAAATGCTAATTGATTATGGTGCCATTTCTTGGTTTGGAAAGTTGGTTAAGGAATTATGGACCAAATTAGGTCAATGTCTTGTTACATTAGACTACAAAAATTGTAGTAGATAGCAATGACAATAACCTATTTAGCTCTAAACGCCCACCCAATGAGTTCCAAAACACTCTTTGATTATAGATCTAGGGATATGGGGCTTAGAAGATGAAATATAGGCCCTTTAAGACCAAATTCCATCCTATAGAAACAAAAATGACAACTTCCAAGTTGTATTTTCCAGTGGATTTGGGATCACATCCATCTAGATTAAGTGTCTAGAAAATTCCAGATATGAAATATACTTTAAATAAGACTAGAAATTAAATGTTTGACTCTAAAATAGTAAAATTAACAACTAAAAGTAATGTATAGTCACTAGAAAATATTTTTAAAGGATAAGTTACTTGTATGGGGATGGAAATATTGATATTTAATGCAATTTTTGTATGGTGAAACCAACAAATGGTTCATATTTGCATTCAATTCACTAGATACAAAGTGTAAAATATGCCCAATGATAACTAAAAACCAATGTATCTAACCCTAATTTATATATGTTATTTATCAAATTTTCCAAGTTACAAACTTGTTATTATGATAAGGCAATGTGAAAAACAACAAGCTATAATAGTTATTCTAATGTGAAAAATAAAAGTTCTGAATTTTTTTAAATAGAGCAGTTGTTGTAGATTATACATTGTACCAAACAATGCATACTTCACTTGTTGGGATGGGAAACATGTGCCCGTTAAGTTGATGTTGTAATTGGTTAAGGATGTGGGTTTTGTCTGCCAGAGTCACCCCCACATGTGGCTTAACAAGAATTTCTTGAACTTAGGCTTATACCAGAGGGGAATGAAACAATATAAGATCCTTCTTCTATTTTAAATGATCATTCATCAATCATTCATTAACATCAAAATATTAAATGCATGTAAACTCAAATCAGAGTATGCAAAGTTTAACGTGAAAGCCCTTGTGGGAGAAAAGCACATAAACTTATTTTTATAAGTGTCTATAGGTACCAACCTATTGTTACAAATATATTAGGCGCTAGCCTACCTGAGACAACAACCTCCTTAGTTGACCACCAACTCAACAAGATATTGTGTAGGAACCAACCTACTAGTCACCAATCTCCTTGGCTAGGCTCAAACTTAGTTTGACAACCCCAGTTGTATTTTTCTTAAGAACTCCATGTTATAACATCTTATGTATTTTGACGTTAAAATTTAAAAAATGGGGCTGAGTGAGGGAAACAGATTCTAGAGACTGGGTGGTTACTTTCTTGAGATGTTCAGTTATTTGTTGCAAGAGAAATTAGACTATTTTGGGACAACCATTGAAGGTTAGTTGTTGTGTTTTAATAGCAATGATGTTCTTAATTTATGGGTTGCAAAAGAGTACATAGACCAATGTTTCTTAGGGAAAGGAACAATACAACAAAGGGACACAATTTTAGTGAAAAACATAGGCAACACAGGGTATTGGCCAGAGGAGAAAGTTAATGGGGGTCATGATTGCGTGGAGGAGAGGAGAAAGGACACATGGAAGTTAGCAATCATGCATAGTGAAGCGTGTAGGCAAGGAAAGGAAAAGGAATAACATGAACACATAGAGAGAGGGATTACATAGAGAATTACGCAATAGGAGATTCAAGAAGAATACTGACAAAGAAGAACCATTGTGGACAAGAAATTGCAGAGAAGAACCACCATGGATGATAATGCATAGGGGATCACTCACATCTAGGAGACTCAAAGCTTCAATTATGTTGTTTGGATAGTTTGGGTGGGAAGGAAGAAAAATGAAAAGCAATTGAGAACACTCAGGATAATTGGCATTATGGAAGCTGAGAACCGGCAAGGCAGAGCATATTGTGCACTGAACTGTGGAAGGATTTTGTATAATTGCAGACAGAGGAAGAATTTATTGTTAGTGCAGTGTAATAGTGGAAGCACTTCTGGTCTATTCTAGGCTCTTAGAGGAGATTATTTATTTCTGGTTGGGCAATAGGGGTACAATAGGGGCTTCTCCAGGTGAGGGTAAATCTCAGGACATATTGGGGGGGTGTAGGGAGAATATGGGTTTTCTCCAGAGTCCCTTTACAACCTGGAATAGAGGTTTAGCCTTTGGAGTCTTGGAAAGAAGTTATGGAGTCTCCTTTTCTTGTTTCATTCAGTTTGGCAATGTCTTCTTGAGTTCCCATAGTGGGTGGAATCACTATGTGACAAGTTCAGGGTGATGGTGAAACTTCTCGATCCCCTAGACCTCATTATTATTAAACAATTGGAGGGTGGAGGTAGTAGTCCTCTCGATTCCCTAAATACTTTTTAATTGTTATTCGATTGGTGGTTGGAGGTAGGAGGACCTCTAGAGTCCCTGTTCCAGCCAGCAATTGGTATACAATCCCTTGAGAAAACCATCTTAGCCTGTGGAATTTAGCTCAGGGTGATAGTCGCAAGAGAGAATTGGCTACAATTATCTACAATTGGGTGTAGATTCATAGTCCCAAACTTAGTTTCCCCAAGAATTACAAGATAAACGTTTCTTATGTATGTCTCCCGGTAATGAATGTGAGATTCATTTTTAGTTGGAAATGGCGTTGTTGTGAAAAATACGTGATTGTGTTACTATTATTACACAAATGAATATAATACAGTGCAATATTTCAAGGCATTGAAATAGCCTACAAGAATCCTGATTTTATTACAACAATATTTAGCATGAGAATTGCTTCTTATTACAACGTGATAATTATATTGAAGTTGAATCTCCCAAGGCAAGGAGCCATATTTTGTTTGTTGTCCCAATGTCGTGATAATGTGGTAAATATTGGCTTGGAAGGCTAGCTACAACCATGCTACTCATCTTGATTGGTACCTTGCTAGTGTTTATGTATACACTGGTCAACTCTATTAGTGAGTTGCCTGGAAACCTCAAATAAGTTGTTGTGTTCATGCTTGTTATGTAGGAGAACATTTATATATGTGTAGATAACCATAGTGTGGTTGTAATACATGTTGAGTTAGAACTGTGGTGTGTGTTGTGAGCATTAGAATCCCTTCAGGAGGCACCAAGCCTTTAATAGAGGGTGGTTGATAACTATTAGTGCAACCATGCATAGAATTCCCTGTCCCTAAAGAGGGAATGTTGGTAGGCCCATGATCTAATCCATTATGTTCCTATCCATAAGGCTCTTATTTGTAATCAGACTTAAGGAAAGGAATCCCTATTTTCTTGAGGATTGTTGATCTCCTTATGAGCCTTTTAGAACCATATGCCTCATGGTGACTCTTATAAGCTCACTATGATTTTTTGGTCCTTGGATGAGACCTATAGATCTTTAATTCGATATCTGGCTGATCCCAATAAGGCATTAAAGACCTTAGGGAAAACAAATCCTTAAGGGACTGGATTGATAAGTCTATATCCTAAATGGATAGGCCCCTAACTAGTGTTAACCATTACAGATGACATGGACATGGGGAGAGGAAACATGTTGTATGCTCAAGAGAGATAGGACCAAAGAGTTCTTTAGCAAACCTTAGTTGCCATAGCTATAATCCGGCGCATGTCCAAATTTTTCTAGAACCACCACATTCAGGCCACGTTAGAGCTCCCTTGTGAATGACATATAGTGTAGGTGTTGGAAAATCAAAGTAATTATATTAGGGTGTGATTCTCCTTTCTTGATAATTACTTGTGAGTGAGTTGGCTTCTTTTGCTTCTTTATTATCTTATCTTTCATTAAGAAATTAAAATATTATGTGTGTATGAAGATCACAAAACAAGAGACACAAGATTTAGGCACATGGTAGGGAAAAATCCCTCTTGAAGGGAAAACCCAATCAAGATAATTCGTCCTTTCAATATTATTCTTTGAGACTATATACCCTAGACCAAGACGATACTTTCACTCCACACTAAGTCAGCCTCCCAGATCTTTGACCCCTTCCAGCAACTTCGACTAGGTAGCTACTTCCAGCAACATGCAACTTTTGGAAAAAACGAAATATTAGGAGACTATGATCTCCCAATCCAGACCACGAAATAGAGAAAGAGAGGCACCAAAATCTCGGTTTTCTTCCTCTATATAGACTTCCCCAAATGCGCACTTCTTTTGACCTCCTTGCAACGGACTACACACTTCTCCAGCTCTTCTTGAGATATCGAACTTACTTAAGAGTTGATGCTACAAATGACTTCGACCTCCTTCTATATATAGGCTTCTTGTGGGTTGAATTATGGTCCTTAGGCTGACTTAATCTCTCTTATGCCAACTTGATGTGGAGGGTACATAATTCATATTTGGCTTGACACAAAACCTTTTTACATGATTCAAAAGCCTAATAAGGGTCTCTTTGAATGTACAATGACTCTATAAACTCAATATTAATCCTAAGAGTACACAATGTGGACTTTTACTAATATAATGATGACCGAAGCCTGAATCTCATGCTTTAATAAGTCATTGTTACAATAATAAAATCTATTTTCTTTATTCTTTTGACAACTACATTACATAATGACTTAAGTACATTAATGAAGATCGAACATAGTTACATTTTCTAACACTCTCTCTTAAGTAGGGAGGTATTCACAATGTACATATACAATGGAATATCTCAAACTATATGAACCATGAAGAAATTTTAGGCACGACAATTCAGTGGACTATATTCCTGACCAGGGAAATATATCCAACCAGTCACTCAACAATTTAGGCACCGCGATGCCATGGACTAGATTTCTGACCAGGGAAATCTATCCAAGTGGGAATAAGGTGGACTCAAGATTTAAGCCCCTCTAGGTACCATTAGGCTTACTTGATAACCACCAACCCAAACATACAAGTGTGTATCCAAAACAGAGCTCAATAACCAACACCACCTCTTCAACTTCAGGACTCAGACATCAACACAAAGTGTCGACCATATGTCTCCTCAGGCAATGCTTCACTCGCAAAGCCTCAAAAAATCACTTCCACTTTCTTATCATCAATATAATCAGAAATACCTACCAAACCAAGAAAGTTCCTTAGATATTCAAACTTCTTATTAGGAAGAACCTTTGTCAGTATGTTTGCTACCTATTCATCAGTTGAGACATACTCCAACTTCACGATCCCATCATGCACCAAGTTCCTAATATAGTGGAACTTATTATTGATATGTTTCATCCTCGAATGAAACACAAGATCTCTAGACATCTTGATATAACTTTGATTGTCACAATTAATCACAGTAGGACCCAGAGACTTCTCAAACAAATGTGTCAGAAGCTTCCTTAACCAAAAATCCTCTTTTCCTACTTCACATGCAGCCAAATATTCTGCCTTGAAACTACTCAATGCAACGAGATCTTTCTTCCTACTCATCTATGAGATCATAATAGCTTCCAGACTAAAGCATCCTCTAGCATTTCTCCTTCCATCAGTCTCGCTGCCACCCCAATCAGAGTCTATGAAGCCAATTAGATTGACTTCCTTACTATAATACTTTAGGAAATGATGTATAGTGCCACAAAGATACCTCAATATATATTTGGCAATTATCCAGTGATCATGATGAGGCTCCAACTAAAAGTGACTAAGAATGTTCACTGCAAAACATATATCCAGCCTAGTATTAATCAAATACATCAGGGAACCCACCAACTTTCGATATGAGGTAGGATCAACGAGACTAGATTCAGAGCTCCTCACCTTCTTGAGGTTGGTGATCATAGGAGTAGTCCTTGGCTTGGAATCCATGATCCCAAATTTCTGCAATAACTTGATGATGTACTTTCCTTGTCCCAAATATATCTCCCCATGTCTCTGCCATACTTCTAGACCTAGGCAATAGTGCATAAATCCTAGATCCTTCATTGAAAATTCAGCTTCAAACATCTTCTTTCATTCTTGAATCCTTCTTTCTACACTTGTGATGAATAGATCATCCATAGATAGTAGAATAATGATGGGCTCATTATTAACAACCTTGATGTAGAGATTCAGATTAACATAACTCTTCACGAACCCAATTCTAAGTAGATATGCATCCATCCTAGCATACCATGCCCTAGGTGCTTGCTTCAAACCATATATGGCCTTCTTAAGTCTTCAAACATGAGAGTCCCTGTTATTCACTTCAAAGCCCTCGGGTTGTTCATTGTACACTTCCTCATCAATGGTCCCATTTATAAATGTGATCTTAACATCCATTTGATGGATATTCCACCCCATTGTAGTAGCCAAGGAAACCAACAATCTAATGGTAGTGTACCTTGTGTAGGTGTAAATGTTTCTTCATAGTCAAGTCTTCTTTTGAGAGAAACCCCTTGCAATGAATCTTGCTTTTCACTTGACTATACTTCCATCAACAACATGTTTGATCTTATAGATCCACTTCGATGTGACTACTAATTTGTCACTAGGTCTAGGAACAATCTCCCAAAACCCATTCTTCATGATGGATTGATATTCTTACTACATAGCTTTCTTCCAAACCTCTTCATGCTTAGATTCCTTGAATGTAGATGGTTCATCTTCAATTGACTTTGTCATATATGCAGCATAGCTATAGTATCTCTTTGGTTTCTTACTTTCCCTGAAGGAATTTTTCACAACTTCATGTCCTTCAACATACTCTAATGTAGCTTTCGACCAATTTGCCCTCTTCCTTTTGGTTGGGAAAACCACCAATTGAATAGGCTCACTTGGTCCTTCTTCAATATTTGTAGTAGAGTATTCATGATGAACTTCTTCTTTTTCAAATACGAGAACTTATTCATCATCAGAATCAATAGGAATGTCCTTTGATTTCTTGTAAGCTTGATTTTCATCGAATATGACATCCCTGCTTACTTCAATGTGTCTTCCTTCCTTTATGTAGATTCTATATGCTTTTGAGGAAAGACTATAACCAACAAATATTTCCTTGATACTCGTTGAGTCCAACTTCTTTCACTTGTATTTTGGAACATGGATATATGTTGGACTTCCAAAGATTTGTAGGTTATCCACACTCAACATCTTCCTTGTGAATAATTCTTCAGGTGTAGTATTATCAAGACTCTTATGAGGACTTCTATTTCGAATGTATACAACAATCATTGTTGCTACTCCCCATAAGAACTCCAGTAGATATTGATCAAGGAGCATAGTTCGAATTCCTTCTTCAATTGACCTATTCTTCCTTTCAGTCAATCCATTTTTTTCGGGATAGTAGGGAACAATGAGCTCCCTCTTAAAACCTACTTCCTTACAATATGCAATCAATTCTTTAGAAGTCTGTTCCCCACCATTTTTAGACCTCGGATTTTTTATCTTTCTTTCAGTTAGGGTTTCCACTTCAACCCTAAACTCCTTGAACTTATCAAATAATTCATCTTTAGTTTTGAGTAGGTAGAGCCATGTCTTCCTAGAATGGTCATCAATGAATGTCACATAGTAAAGATGACCTCCAAGTGATTTGTCAGACATGGTCCCACACACATCAGAATGGATGAGGTCCAATATTTCCTTAGACCTAGTTTCACTGTTATGAAATGGCTTTCTGGTATTTTTCCCCAAAGAACATCCCTTGAACACACCTTCATGATCTAACTTCATATTAAGAATACCATGAACTAGTTCACTAGGAGTAGGAATGACCTTATAATGTAGATGACCATACCTCCTACGGCATAGCTCAATGGGATTTATTTACATATGAATCAAAGCTTGAGGAGGTGATGTAATGGCCCAATAAAGAATTCATTCACGAACTCCAATAACCATAGCTTTATCATTGCTAGATTATTTTACCCAAACCAATACTTTTCCATCAACAAAAGAAACTTTCCCCATTTATATTCTAAATGAGAAATAGAAAGAAAAATATCTTCCAAACATGGAACATAGAGAATGTATTTGAGATGCAGCTTCGATCCATTATCTAGCTTCAACGATGTTGATCCCAAGCCTCTAATAGCATAGATTTTGTTGTCACCCAATTCCACTGCATCAGAAGATGGCTCCTTTGATAGTGTATGAAGTTGCTTGCTTTCACCTGTCATATGTCTTGATGCTCCACTGTTAATGATCCATGCATTGTCATTAGTAAAAGATCATGTAAGGGCATCCAAGAATCCTTGACTCTTGAACCTGTTGAACAAGTAGTAGATGACCTTATTTATCCAGCTTCTAGTAATATAGTAACCCATTCTTATGTAGTTCACCATAGAGGGATAATCCATGCCAACAAAGTGATCTTCGACTCTTCCTAACCTTAGATCTGATACCATGTTGGAAAATCAAAGTAATTATATTAGGGTTTGATTCTCTTTTCTTAACAATTACTTGTGAGTGATTTAACTTCTTTTACTTATTTGTTTTCTTATCTTTAATCAAGAAATTACCATTTTATGTGTGTATGAGTGTCACAAAACAAGAGACACAAGATATAGGCACATGCTAGGGAAAAAACCCCCTCGATGGGAAAACATAGTCAAGATAATTCTTCCTTTCAATAGAATTCTTTAAGGATCTTTACTCTAGACGAAGACCATAATTTCCCTCCAAACCAAGTCAACCTCCCAGATCTTCGACCAATTCCAGCAACTTCGATTAGGCAACAGCTTCCAGCAACATGTTTCTTCCGGCGACAATCAAATCTTAGGAGACTTTGTTCTCCCAATGTAGACCACAAAGCAGAGAGACAAAGGCACTAAAATATCGATTTTATTCCTCTCCATAAACTTCCCCAAATTCACACTTCTTTTGACCTACCAGAAACAAAATTCACACTTCTCCAACTCTTCTCGAGATACAGAACTTGCTTGAGAGTTGATGCTACAAATGACTTTGAACTCCTTGTATATATATAGGCTTCTTGTGGGCCAAATTATGGTCCTTAGGCCAAATTCATGTGGAGGGTACATAATTCATATTTTACTTGATAAAAAGCGTTTTACATGATTCAAAAACCTAATAAGTGATCAGGTGCTCAAAATTATGCTCAAAAATCAAAGTGTCAGAATCTTGTTAAACTTAGATTCAATTCAAAGAGCTTGTCATTCTAATTCCAACAATGTGAACGGCCCTCAAATTTGAGCTTGTATGCAGAAGTTATAGGAAGTCAAAATTCAGGTTTGACTTGCTCACATGGGAGGATTGGATGATGTGGCAAGCTCCATCAGCGAATCGAGAGGCACCAAGTGGCAGGTCGCCATTGGTTCTCCCACTTCACAAAATTGCATATCAACGAAGAGTGGTGTTACAGAATCGACTGTTGACAAGATCAGGGTTGTGATGCGATAAATCGCATATCACACATCGCAACAGGGAAGCAGATCGGCATTACAAAATCAGCCATGACAGGTTTGGTTTGCAATGTGATATCACAATCACAAATCACAACACAATGGACAGGTCTCGCATATGTATAAGACCGCCAGGTTTTTCCGTCAATTGTAATATCCGGATGCAATAGGGTTATAGGTTGCAGTTTAATGTCCCATTGGGTCGGCCGATATCGCAATCACACATTGCCCACCTTGTTCACGGATTATAAGCCCGCAGGACTTCGACGATTGTGATTTGCGATGGACAGTCGGTTTTGACGGATTATGGCGGCCACGCGGAAAAATTCTCGCTCGGTTAGCAGATTTTTTGAGTGAAATTGTGGGTTCCTATCAGATGTGGAAAAATTTGTGGAGCAAGTAAGGGGAAAACAAGGCAAATTCATAGCTTCTTCCATTTTCCATGAATTTGGTTGCAAAAAGAGGCTAGATGGCAATTTTTGAGTATTCTGAATTGATTGGAGAATGTTTCAGAAACATTTGAGCATTGTAAACACATATTTTTACAATTTTGAGCATAATAGAGAGGCACAAGCCATTGGAAGTTGGACCAAGGAGACGTAGCCCACGAGGGGTGAACCCCTTTATCATGTGCTTGTTGTAATGTTTTTTTGATGATGTTCTATACATGTTTATGAAGTTTTTAGTTTCTAGTTTATGTTAAATTGCTCATAAAATTAACATAAAAAATCTTCATTTCACTTGCAAAAAATGATGAATCCTTAAGCACAATGAAAGAATTTTGTTTATAATTTGAGGAAGATCTTAGCACTGAAAACTAATATTCTAAATCAGATCAATTTAGTATCAGAGCACTAGATTTTTCTTTGTGAAATAAGGATTTAATTGTTTGCAAGTTTATGTCATGCTTACAAGGTTAAAACTCAAAAGAGGTGAAGGAAAGTTGGTTGGAAGTCCTGAAGTTGGGTCAAGGGGAAGTAGAGCAAGGTTGCCACAATCTCCAAGACCAGTTTAGCCTCAAGTTGTAGTTAAGACTCCAGAGATCATATCTCATGAAGGAGAACCTACAAACATGACAAAATATGATAAGACCTTAAAAAAGGCTTTCTTTGATATGACAGAGATGGTGAAGGTCCTATATGAAGAGAGGAATAGAAGGTTGCAAGGAGAAAGTTCCAAACCTCTTTTTGTAACATTCTTGTTTTTATAAGTTAGCTATTAGATGATAAAATCAAAATGCCATACAAAAAATGATAAGTTAGGATATGGACCAAAAACAAATTGGAAAATAAAAATGTTAGGAATGATTATTTTACAGGTCCATATCAAATAAAATGATAGGATAGTTGCTCTTAAAAAAGGAAGGCAAAATGAAAATGTTAGATAAGAAATAAAAGAAAAATATTTGCTTTAGAAAATAAAATTAAGGTTGCTAGCTCAAAATGCACCTTTGAAAATGTTCTTTTAATTAATCATGCTTAAAGTTCCTTAAATATGATTTAATTTTTGTAAATAAAGCTTGATGACCTTATAAATAAGTCATATCATACACTTTTGTCATATTGGTGGAAGCGACAAAATGACACATTGGGCACTGATAACCAATGAGCACTTTTCAATGAGGATCGTTCACTCCACCCGGATCAACAGCGGAGGAAGCCTTTTCGCTGCCCTTCGGTTGTTTCCAGTTAACACGAGGGGGGGGGGGTTGAAAAGTAGTGTTCATGGCTACCGTTTTTGTGACATGGCACCTCCACAATATTTCTGACCCCCAAGGCTCAAAACCACAAACCATTATGCCCCCCCATCGAAATCCACTGCCGATTTGCTTCCATTCGACCATTGACTTCTTCCCGTGCCATATGCATCCATTATCTCTCATCCAATCACAAACCTCCACGTCACCAATACATTTCATTCATCCATTTACTATCCGCCACGTTATAATACCATTTCTATACGCTCCAAAGTCGTTGTTGTGCCTAATTAACCGTTTAAACATCCGTTAAGCATTAATTTGCATCCTTCTACAAATTGATTGCCTACAGCTAGATCTAAATAGTAAATTGAGCCCAATTGAACCTATAAATGCTCCATGGTTCCAATTTTTGCCACTTTTTGCTTCCATCCATAAATCAACAACACCATTTGTCATTCTGTGTATTTCCGCCACTGTTATCCATTTTTTATTAAAATAGCTTCTGAATTTCCCCTGCAGCGAGATGGCTCCTAAAGAAAAGATACAAAAGACTGCTGAAGAAGGGAATCCCTCCACAGTCTCCCTTGATCTGGATCATATGCCCCTTGTAGATTCCCTTTTTAAGATCAATGTCTGTGAATGTGAATTCGATTTTTATGAATTACATTCATGGTTAAAACTAAAATATGCTGATAAAGAGGACCCCATTCACTTCTGGGAGACACTTATGTCATTATATTATTTTCTTAAGACCCATCACTTTCCTGATTTAATCTCTTGGTGTCAAGCCAGGTATGATCCTGTGCAAAGAACAGTGATGACCCAGGATGGAAAAATCCTGATCACCATTACTACATAGAGAATAAATCAAATGTTAATGATACCTCTCTCTAATTCCCTTAGCTATTTCTCACTTGCAACTCTCATGGATCTCTACAATAAACTTGCCTTCCCACAGAGAGCCCTTATCTTTCAAATTTTCCTACCAGAAGATGTTGAATTACCTAAGGGAAATCCACCATATTCATCTTCCATGTTCCCTAAAGATACTAGGCACATTATCTCTCTGTTATAATACCTCATAGGTTATGAAAATGACCAATTTGTTGATGAATCCATCCTTGCATTCTTTTCTATTTTTAGCAAAGAATATCAACCTGCCTTCATGTATAATTATAGCCACTTTTTGGCTGATAATATACATGAACAATTTATTAAATTGACCACTCAAGGAGTTTTTAGGTACAGTTTAGTCATAATCCATTTAATTTTTTTTCAACAATAAGATATATTTCCCATTCAGCTGAACAGACAAGATGAGAAGGGAGTGAATCAATCAGTGATTCACTAGATAGATTTAGTAAGAGCAAGATCATATAACTTTACATTCTCTCAGTTCATTGATTCGTTTATACATCCAATTATTCAACTACTCAATAGTCAGCAGAGCCTAGAATTGGAGAAGAAATTAAAAAGACATTTCACCTATCAGAGCAGACCAAGACTGGTGACTGGTACCTATACCAGAATTACATTGATATTAGGATCTATTGAAGTGAGTTGGCTCCATATGAACCGCCTAAGTATGTTCCAATGAGAATATTCTCACTGGAATACATCAGGTAGATGATAAATATGGATGAAGTCCATTTTGTCTCAGGAAAGAAGAAATCAAAGTTTAAACTCAAAGCCAAGGTAGGAAATTTCATTTGTAACACTAGGTCTACAGGTACAGAAGCAGACAAATTACTAAATAACATGAACCTCCAGTCAAGATTTACTTAGCCTTATGATCCTTTTGGGATCATTTTAGCTCTCAGAGTGCAGTTGAAGGCAACATCTTACAACCATACTCTCGGGCCAGAATTGGAAAATTTATGAACCAAGAGCAATGGTATGAAGGTACTCTCATAGAAGTTGATGAACAGGTTATATCAACTCCATAGACAAAGACTCCAGCTACATAGAGTACTTAGCATAAAAGAGCCAGAGAGGAAACTCAGTCAGCTACAGAACCAGGTAAAGAGTATTATATCTTACAAAAGAAGTTGAAAACCAGACTATCAATGTCATCAGGAAGCAAGCCACCAGAGATAATTGATCTTGGAGAATTGGAATATGTTTCATCAGTAGGGACCACTGATCCCAAGCCTCCCTCTACTTCTTCAATTCCTTCTTCAACTGGACCTATGTAGATTATCCAATCAATTGAGACCAACTCAGCAGGAGATACTAATATCTTCTCAACATTTTTGGAAATCAAGCAAAAGAATGAAAGTCTTAAATCTCAAGTTTACAGTCGGTTTTGGAAATAGACATCCACTTCTAAACATAGACTTCTCTCTGCCTTTGATGGTGAAAGAGGAAGGATGTAAATGGAATTTTTGCAGGCTCGGCTTCCATTTCTCAAATCCACAGCAGACTACAAGAAGATCATCTTCTCATTTGATGTGAACCAGATACATCCCATTCATCATGGATTTGCATAGGAAATTAGGTGAGATGTTATTTTCAACAATGACTACAACTTCCATGTCTCTTTCCAAACTTAGAACTGCTTTGTCAAATGTACAGTCATAGCTTAATATTGAAAAGCTGGCATCCTTGTATAAAGATAACAAATTAAAGTCTTTAGAAGATATTATTATCAATATTGGATATGATCCCTAGGACTGTAAAGCAATTGAAGAAATACTACAAAATAAGAATGTGGAGATTACAACCTTGAATAAACAGTTGAAACTGCATTCAATTGAGGATCCACAGACCAAAGAAATGACAAAAAATGAATAGCACAGGGAGGAGATGTTGAAGCTCGTCATTGAGAAAAACATACAAATCAATAAAATGGAGGAGCAGATAGAACAATTGCTCAAAGAAAAAGAGACAACACAGCTTGTTGTGACCTCAGTGACAACAATGCCAAGTGCATATTTAAGCTCATCTCCTATTGACATTGCCTCATATTCAGAAACAGGTGAAACAACAAGGTTATCGCAGGAGCTACAAGAACATAAACAACAAAATGAGAAGTTACTCCAGAAGTTCCAAGCCCTGGAGTCACAGAAGGTAAAAAATGATACATTGTATGTAGAGTTAATGAAAAAATCACACAGGTTAGAGCTCAAGGTTAAATAGTTAGAGAGAAAGACTCTAATAGCAGACACTTTGGCCCAAGACAAAGAAAACAACTGGTTAGATATTAGCCACTCTATAACAGAAGTATGGCCATCCATACAAATCATTTTTGAGTAGCAAGAACTAATTGCTAAATGCAGGGCAGAGATAGAAACCCAAAAGGCAGCATTAGGCACAAAACCCAAAGAAGCATCAAGGATGATCAGGATATTAAACTCTAAAACTAGGCAGCAGTTACAAGAGATGAACATTCCAGATAGGATAGCTACTATTTTGGAAATTAAGAAAGTCCTAGTAAAGGAGAATCTATTAACTCATCTAAAAACAAAATGTGAAGCTTTGAACACTACAGTTAGAAGGTTTCATTCTAAATTTAGTATGTTGTGTAAGAAAGGGTTACCAGAAATAGTGTCATCAAATGATCATCTAGTAAAATTGGAGGATTTCTATGAAACATTATATACTATTGTAGCAAACAAAAATCAATTTGCAGGGATAAAAAGACATATTACTGGAAAATAGTTTCTGGAAGCCTTGAGCTCTGACCTCACCATCAAATATGAATTTGGACACCTTTTTCTCACTAAACCCAATTTTGAGAGATATACTAAAGTTGATGAGATACTTAGAAGGATGGTAAAAATCAAGATACCTGGTGAGAAAAGGTGGGATCAATTGTGTGAAACAATTTATTAACTTTTCATTCCAACAAGAACATAACAACAACAAATTTTGAAGGAATGGTCATCAACAACTTCCTATCTACTAGAGACACATCATGCAATAGTTTTTCTTTTCCTATCTTCTTTCAAGTTATTTTGTAACTAGTTCAGGATATTTTGTTTAAACTTGTATAAATAACTCTCTTCTATGAAGTATTAAAGGTGGTACCTTTCCATAAGCAATCTTGTAAAAGCATTGATGTAAAATCTCTTTCTAGATCACTGATAATAAAGCAAAGGATTCTGAATTTGGTGTCATACAGTCTCATTTTCTTCTGTAAGTTTTCACTATGTTTCAATTCAATTTGTTTATTCTGCATATGCTTAAGTTTTACAGAGAAATCAGGTGAGAATAAATGTGTTACAATTATTCTTAAAATTCCTTCTGAAGTTATTATCATAAAGAGACTGAGATATTGGACTGTTTGTCTGAAATTCTCCCTCTAAATCATAAAATTGTCAACATGTTATGTAATTTTAAGCATAGGTTGTTTAACTTTTGAACATTGGACAAAGCTTTTCCCACTTATGATAATTTATGTTTCTGTCTGAAATCTAAATTAATAATATCTCCTTACTATTCTTTCTACACACCTCATAAATTCAAATCATTGTGTGAAGTTAAATATCATCCCTTTGATTATCTATTAGTACAACCTAGAAGAGTTAATACATCATTCTTACAGTTTGTTCTATGCATTGGTCCACCATAAAAACCAAAACCCATACCCCTAAAACAAATATCTTAGATGCTCTGGCATGATCAATTGACTATTATCATCTCAGAGGAACACCACCTCCCAAAGGAGAATGCTCTTTAGGAGGAGGTAGTTGGAATGGAGACAAACCTCCACCCTCTCCACCATATTCTTCATCTTCTTCTTCACAAGCATCTTCACCCTCTTCCAGTAACACAACCCTTACTCATACTCATCATCATTCTTCAAAAGGCATTGGTAAATCACCTTTTTTAAAACTTGATGTTAAATTCGAGTTGCCCATGTATAATGGTGAAGTGAATGCAGAGAAGCTTGATAATTGGATTCGTCAGTTGGAGGTCTATTGCAGGATTCAAAACCTTCAAGAGGATGAAATAAATATTCAGTTAGCTTCCTTGAGAATGGAGGGTGCAACAATTGTATGGTGGGTGTTGGCTTAGTGGGTCCTAACCCAGGTTCAGAGTTAGTTGTGCCAAACAAAACCCTACACTACTGGCCCTTTCGGCATCAATCCATGTAGCATGGATTGAAGTCTCAAGCGAAGTAGTATGGGGGGATGCTGGAACCAAGTTTCTACATCCAGAGATCAGTGTGATGTCCTTTTATATCCTAGATCTGCCTTCGCGCAGATTGATAATCCCTTAGGGCTTGGTACTGCAACTCTATTAAAACAGCCTTTAGACCTTCACGAAGGTCCACGATCAGTCTTTGTGGACCCTTAACAGTCTATTCATCCACTTACATGCACCAGAAAACAATCCTAGATCAGAGTTCGCACAGATCTACTTAAGTATTTAATAAACATAACATAATTTATCATAGTCTTCGCGAACTCACATAAACATGCTTGCATACATTATTTAATAGTTATTCAATAGGATCACGTACATTTAGATCAATATTTCATAACACATTATTCATCAACAGCATATATTGCAAGCATAAATAAACAGAGATAAACAGATATACACAAGATTTCTTTGGTAACTTTCTTTATTGATCTTTAGTTTGGATTTACAGACTCAAAAATTCCGTGCACACTTCGCTGCAGGGGTCTGCACACTCAGTTGTGAACTCTTCTCTAGGCCTCCACGCACTCAGTTGCAGAGCCTTTCCCTTCTCTATGACTCACTTTCCGCACTATCTCCTATTGGAACATTACATTCCTCATTATCTCCTCTATGACATGCCTTAGACTCTCTAAGACACACCTATTTATAGCTTTCTACATATAGTCCCATGGTCTGTGGACCATGGGTGGATCTCAAAACCAACTCAATTTTACATAATCAAAAAGCTCCTTTTTACTTCTAACTATCTACGTGCTCTACGTCCATAAATCATAGAGACTTTACATATTTTTACAAACTTTACATCAAAACTTGGGTTTTTAACCCCAAAACTAACCTGGGGGACCCCATCCCAACAAACCCCCAACACAAAGGTCGTGACTCGCCCTCGAGTCACTCGGATGTCATGGTGATCTTACTACAAAGATCCCCCAACTCCACCTGCACAACTACTACCTCAACAACGCTCTGTGTAGCTGCCTGCTTCACTTGTTCGATGAGCTGCTCCATAGCTAGTCCTTCGCCGACCAGCTTGATCTTCTGCTATGTGAGATGTAAGTTTGTCAGCTTCTCCTGAATGTTGTTCACGACTTGGTAGGCTTCGTCCAACCAGGGCTCCAATCTGGCCTTAAGCAAGGCCTCCTTCTTCTGTGCTGCCTCAACTTGGGCAAGGAGCTGCTTCCCTTCCTACAATTTGGCTAGGCATTGTGTTGGAGCAATAGAGCACACCATTGCACTGACTTCCTCATACTACTTTTGCAGCTCCTTAGCTTCTGTGTTCAGCTTCTGTAGGGTTGGGTCTTCTTGCAGAGTAGTTACCAGTTCCGTTGCTTGCTCAAATAATGTTGTGCACTTTGCAATGGTGGAATCCAGAGTGGCCAATCCTTCCTTGATCACAACACTACGTAGCTCTCAGACCGTCAGTGGAGTCAATGGCTGCACCTTCAATTGTAGCTTGATTATTTGCATATTGAGTTCAAATTGAACTCAAATAACCTCGGCCTATGCCTCGCTCACACCGATAGCTAATTTTCGAACCTTTGCTTCTGGTTGTGCGTCGTCCGGAATATGGAGCTCCGGTACTATTCGGCATGCCTCTGCAACTGTGGACTCCAATCGTGAGTTGTGTGCCTAGAGTGCCTCCTTTTCTTCCAATACTTGAGTCTTTTCGGCAAACAGCTATCGATTATTCACCTTGATTTTGTTGACAACACTAATGGCATGTTGTTCCTGAAGGTGAAGCTCACCAACGATTACATGTAGCAACTCATGCGATGTATCTAGTTTGATTGAGGCCAAGTTCAAGCCCATTTTTGGTATGCTATCTAGTTTGGCGTGCTATTCCTCGGTCTCAGCGTGAACTTACCCTGTAGGAAAGTGAAATACTGGCACATCCATCGTCGATCATAGAATTAACTCCATACCAACACATTGTTCTAGTACTGAGCTTCTTGTTGTGCCCCTGGCCTTACCTACCTCTGCCTGGATCTTAGTCGCCTGAAGCTGCAACTCGTGAAGGTCCTTTTGGACTCCCCCTAAGGACTGAGTGTATTTTTGTTCCAGTTGTTGCAGTATTTCTATTGAAACATCTCGTACTTTATCACCTATTGCATCTAGGATGCTTTATGTAATCATCAAATGATCAACCTGTGTTTTCTGCGCCTTCTGCTTCTTCCTTGATCCTCCTTGATGTTCCAAATCTCTCTTCTTCCACTCAGAGGTTGTGCACTGCCCTACCACGCCATCTTGCCCTATTTCTATCTCAGTTTCTATTGAAGGTGACTTGTCACCTTTCTAGGCCTCGCGCTGCTTGTGTTATGCCCTTTCCTTGGCAGCGCGTTCCTCCTCGAGCCGCACTTTTTCTGCTACACCTTTCTCCTTTTGTGCCGCCAAGTTCTGCGCAACCTTCTTGGCTGCCTCCTTTCTTTTCCTTGCGGTCGTACTTTCTGCACCAGTGCTTGGCCCGGTAGGAAAATCCAAAGGGGCGCGCCACTTGGATGGCTAGCACCACACATTAGAATCTGAAACCAAATAGGGTAGGTCATACCATTTCTGTGTGGGATCCTTCCGGGCCTAGATGTAAACTCTATGAAAGTCATATTTAAACATGGCAAAGGTGGACATCTGCGTGTACAAGGTTGGGGACAACCTTGGGCGCTGGTTGATGGCCATGTGGAAACTTGCTTCCATCAAGACCCAAAAAATCTTTGTCTCCATAACATGCGTGGGGTTCTTCGTAGCCCATAGGGAAGCGAATTGTGCTACCTCTGACAACCCTTTTTCCAGCGGAGGAAATTGGCTATCCTCCAGCAACTCCCACACAACCAGAACAATAGATAGCATCAACCAAGTGTAATGGAATAACTTGGTCTCATCTTGCACCTCGTAGCAATTCGGGAGGAACTCTTGGTAAAGGTATTTGGACCAATTGAATATGACACTTTCCGTGCATCGGGCTGCTCAAGAAATGACAGGTGCTGGAACTTCATCTGTGCGACACTTCCTCATTAACTTGCCTACCAATATTTGTATAGCCAACTAAACTGTAGGGTCAAATATGGACAGGATGGAGTATCCTCACAGCTTATTTACCAGCTTATAAGTTCTTTTCATGCGCTATGCAAGGTCCCTTTCCCCTATTTTCCAACCAAATTCCTTGGCCGGATTCAGCCCGTCATGCGGCAAGTGTGTAAGACTGTGAATCAACATATCAGTGATGGGGATAGGCCCTTCGAGCCATAAACACCCATCATGTACCAGTGTGAGCAGTTGGCATATACACGCTATGTTAATTGGGGTGCGGTGGTAGTGTGGCACCCAAAGCAAGTAAAGCATCCCGAATTGCTCAACGCCTCATGCCCATTCATCTATTTCCAATTCTGTCATAACTATGTCTTCGTAAACTATGCGCTTCATGAAGGTATATGTCGATAAGTGGGGTAACTTAGTGAGATCTACTAAATTCCAATCCTCCATCTTCAACAGTAGAAGTTAGGCAAGTTGTGGTCTTCGAATGGAAACTTCTCGAGTAGCAGGGATGTGGAAACGAGGAATTTGTCAGAATCTAGGTCTTTGGGAATCTTTTCCTTACCCTTCCTCGGAGGGAAATATTGAGGGAGCTTTGTGATGGGATATTTTCCTTCATCCTCTACATCTTCGGCTCCCTGGCTGTCTTTTGCTTCCAAGTCAATAAACTTCTCTTTGCCTTTGGTTGGTTGTTTTCCTTTTTCCTGGGTTGGGGTCGCTGTATGTCCCCTTGGGGAAGCGCGTGTCTATACCGACTTTTTCATATTTTCTTCAGCCATGGATTTTGTCGTCCTTGGCGTTGTAGCTTCAACATCATATTTTTCAGGGCCTTGGGCATCAAAGGCTGCTATGTCCATACTCATATTCTCCATAAATAGTTCACAGGCCTCAATAGACACTTTTGTGAGGGCAAAGAAATCTCCCAAAAGGCTCGACTCATCAACAAACAACAAATTTTGGAGAAATCCTGAAATGTGAAAAGTTTAATTTTTTGGATTGACACGTGTAATTTATAGGGGTTTTTGGAGTCACATTTAACCATTCCCTCAAAAATATGATCATTAATGTTGTATTGGCGGTCGATCTTTATAGATATTGACCTTAAATTCTTCCAGCCCACTCTTTGTACCCGTCTTCGGGCCGTCAAATCGTCAATAGTCACTTTCTAGTTGTGTGGCGTGGTACTATCGTCCATAGCGTAGCTACCTTTGCATAAAGTATGATACTACACCATCGCCAGCTTTTGTGTAGCCAATTCGTCGCGTAGTCTTCTAGCCATGGCAGGGTAATTTATACTCACATGCTCCCTTACAACTGCCCGAAGCACTAACACTTTCCTGCCACCATATAGTCATTGAGTTGGGTCTCTTTTATATGGCTTCAATCGGTCTCCATTCACTCTTCCCGGAAAAGGTTCTCCATTCAGCTTCACGAGCAGAATTTCACCTCCATATGTAATTTCTTTGATGACATATGGCCCCAGCCAGTGCATCTGAAACTTTCCTTGAAACTTAGTGAAATTAATATCATATAATAAAACCAAATCGTTTACCTTGAACGTGCGCAGCTTGATGTGTCGATCATGCCATGCTTTTTCATGCTCCTTATACACTTGCTAATGGAATCCAGCTAAGAATTGGTCTTCTTCGAGGTCCATCAGTTGCACGAGCCATTCTTCCAAGGCTTTGCAGCTTGACATCCCTTTGAAAGTTGTTATGCGCAGACTAGGCATGATATATTCCATTGGAATCACAGCTTCGATGCAATATACCAATCAGAAAGGTGTTTGACCTGTTAGCTTTTTGCAAGTAGTCTTGTACGCCCACAGTACTATCAGTATGCGCACATCCCAATCATTCCACCATGTGTTGCAAATATTTGTTAGCGCGTTCTCTAAGATCTTATTAAAGGCCTCAACTACCCCATTATCCTACTAATGATACGGAGTGCGCTTCTGATGATAAACTTGGAACTCTTCGTTCAACATGTTGATTGCTTCATTAAGGAAGTATGTTTCGCAATCACTCATCAATACTTTTTGGTAGCTAAATTTGGTTAACACGTACTCAAATAAGAACTTTGTTGATGTGGCCCTCGTACAATCCTTCACTGGTGTTGCTTCTGCCCATCTAGTTAGATACTCTGTCACGGTGATGATATAATGCACACCTGTCTTGCCTAGGGGCTCAATCAGTCCTACAAAGTCAATGACACCTGAGGGTTTAGTGGCTTCATCCCTCCGCGATGGTCTACCTGTTCTTTGACATGCATCGCATGCCCTACAATATGCTTTAGAAGCTTTATGCAACGTAGGCCACCATAATCATGCGGCAAGATCTTCTGTGTTGTTGCCTTTCCTTCGTAATGTCCTCCTACAGCCCCTCCATGAGTTTCAAATAGGATGCTACTTCGTTCAAAATTGGGGACATACCATCGCAATATCTCATCAACACCCATCTTATACAAATTTCCGGTGATCACTGAAAAATTTGTTGCGTGCACCACTAGTTCTTTCTTTTGTTGACTAGTATATTTGTCGGGATCTGTTCTAGTAGTCAAAAAGTGGATAATATCCACAAAATGATTATTTGTTACGCATACCATGAAGAGCTGCGCGTCGGGCAATCCCTCCTCCAAATCAGTAGGTTCCTCCCCTGTTTCAATTCGCAAAAAATGGTCAAGTCCTGCATTCAACCTTCCTGGCTTCAAATTTACCTCAAATTCATATTCTTGAAATAACAACAACCATCTACATATTCCCCCCCCAACACATGTTAGGATATTCTGACACATAGGAAATAGTTAAGTATAACTTGGTCTAGTGTATAGTTAGGTAAAGTGTGTTTCTTTACTATGTACTTTTGTAACCGTTCATGAGAGAAGTTTTGGTGAAATTTGTAACCATGTTAATAATACTTGTGTATTGATCTGTGATCTATTTGTGAGCATTGTACTTTAGTGTTTTGTATGAGGAACTTACCCTGTAAATTCCTACATGGTATCAGAGCTATTTGAGCGCCGCATTTGTTGGTTATCCAAATTTGAAGCCCATAGAACTGCATCCGACTGTCATTTCCTAGATTTATAGTTTTTGACTACTTTCGGGCCAAGAGGACTGCTCTATTGTGTTAGGAGCATTTGTTCCAATGAGGAACCCCTTTCATTTCATGCAAAAAGGTTTTTAATAGCCCTAGCTACATCATTTTTAAGATCTGGAGGTAATAGTCTTTATTTGCAGTTCTAGCTATTCATCTCTCTGTTTATTTTGGTTTATTTAGCTCTCTGTTTTTTATTACCGGATCTATACTTTTTATTTCTGTGTATGTTCTTTTCCCCGCGACTTTGTGTGATCTAGGAAAATCAGAGACAAAAAGGAAGGATTTTTCTCATGCGTATGCTCTTTTTTGCTACACCTTAGTGTGATCTCAGAAAATCAGAAACATTGAGGAAAATATTTAGTTTCCGGCTAAGGGTAACTTCAAGCCGTAAGGTTTGTTTTTTTTGTATGTCCGTGTTGGGTTTTGTGGTTTTAGTTTTGTGATTTTTTTCAGGTAAGTACGCACCCCAAAGCTTCAATGACTTTAAAAAAAAAAAAAAAAAAAAAAAAAAAAAAACCACCCTTCCTCTTTTCCAAAAATTACTAACCTTTTAAACTAGCTCACTTGGTCCAAAGTTACTTTATGAGAATAGATGTCTTGAGTTCAAGTCTTTCTTTTCGTTGAGTTACTTTTTCAAAAAGCACATGTAACTTATGTTTTAAAGTTACTTTATGTAAAAGTTTTCTCACCCATAATAAAAAGTAAGTCACTTATAATTCTAAAGTCTCTTTCTCTTTTATTTAAGTTACAATTTAGTGGGTAGCTCATAAAGTCCCATTGTAAAAGTGACTTTCACTTATTTATAAAAGTGAGTCACATTTTTTTTTTATTGAGATAATTAGATTAAGTTTGGAAAGGGGGGAGATTTTTTTAAATATAACATTATCATCCATTTCCGCATATTCACGCACTTCGTCGATATCTTCAACAACTTTTCTTTAAAAAGCCATAACTTCTTCATCCGGAAGTTGTTTTCAGAGCCGTTTTTTTTAATCAGCCTAATTTTTCAAGATATTTCTATTGGAACACTTATTTTTAGCATCTACACCTTCAGTTTCTACTAAAATGGAAAGTTCATGCCAAGTTATTCTTGACAACACTAACTACTTCCAATGGTGGTTCTACATTGTGGATTTACTTAGAAGTAAAGGTCTTTATAGAATAGTCTCAGGCCAAGAAACCAAACCTCAAGATGAAGATAAGGAAATCAAATGGGAAAATAGGCAAGATCAAGCACGTGGGTTGATAGGGATGTCTATTTCTCTAGACCTTAGATTCCATATCGCAGAACTTGATACTCCTAATGAAGCAATGAAACAACTCACTAAAGTTTTTGGAATTAAAAACGAAATTAGAGCCCTTCAACTTGAAAATGAGTTGCTTAAATTGGACCCCAATAATTTTTCTTCCATTGAATATTTTTTGTCCAAGT
Source organism: Pinus tabuliformis (assembly GCA_031772625.1). Lineage (NCBI taxonomy): Eukaryota > Viridiplantae > Streptophyta > Pinopsida > Pinales > Pinaceae > Pinus > Pinus tabuliformis. Next base: position 822,313,899 of record CM062818.1, on the reverse strand, counting down.
TCAAGACCCTTAGAATTCTCTTGGAAGGTGTTAAGGTTAAGAATGGTAGCCTTATCTATTCCATTCTTACTAAGTTGTTACCAGCCTACTCTGTGTTTGTTTCCATCTTCTATTCTACTAGAGAAGCCTTTATTTCTCAAGGACAAGACTACAAGTCCCCCTCTTTTGATGACTTTTGTGATTCTTTAATAAGAGAACAACAAAATGTCTTATACCTTGGTCTTCTTAATCTTCGAAACTCTTCTAAGAAAGACTTGGCTGCCCAGTAGCAACCAAATTCAAAGAATCCTAAGAAGTAGTATCTTAAAAAGAACAGTCCTAAACCAAACAAGGGTCATAAGCAATTTCAGTCTCAAAATGAAAAATCATTTCAACAAAATGATAAGGAAAATAAAAAAAAGGGAAGAAGATTGATAAGAATTTCCACTTTTGTAATCGAGATGGCCACTTAGAATCCAAATGTTGTAATAAGATGGAAGCCTTGGAAGCAGCAATGAAGAAGCATAACATCCATTTGGAGCACTCTTCAACTTCAACTTCATCTTCAGGAATAAAACTTTATGCATGTGGTTGTCAAGCATCTCAATTTGGGTATGCACAAAATGTATCTTCTTCTTCTCATTCTCATGAGTGGCTCATTGATTCTGGAGCTTCTTATCACATGGCCAAAAACAAAGCCATGTTTTCTTCTTTAAATGATTGTAACACCAAAAATATATATGTTGGTGATGATAGATCTCTTAGTGTTGTAGGGACTGGAACTGTTCATCTAGACAATGGTCAATTTAATGATGTATTATGTGTTCCAACCTTATCCTGCAACATTCTATCTATATATCAGATAACTCAGTCAAGTGAAGGTAAAATCGTTGAATTTTCACCTCACGGTGTTTTAATTAAGGACCTAAGAGATCCTAGACAAATTTTAGCTACTAGAATTGTTGATGATTCTACAAGGTTGTATAAGTTTAACAACTTTGGGTCATCAAATCTTCCCTCAGTATTTGTTGCTCATAATGATGAAGTCAGCAAACTTTGGCATGAGTGATTTGGTCACTTAAACTATCACTCCCTTAAAAATCTATGTAAAGAAAATATGGTGACAGGTCTTCCAATGGTATCTTGCAGAGATGGTGTTTGTTTTAGATGTTTACTCAGGAAATATCATCAGGATAGTTTTGAAAAACGTGCCTCTTGGCACACCTCAACCCCTTTATAGCTTGTGCATAGTGATTTACATGGTCCACTTCTAGTTGTTTCATTCTCTGGCTACAAGTATTTCTTAACTTTCATTGATGATTTCTCCAGACACACTTGGGTATACTTCTTAAAACTCAAGAGCGAAGTATTTAACATGTTCTTGGCCTTTAAGGCCTTTGTTGAAAAACAATCTGGACATCAAATTCTTAAGCTAAGATTTGATAATGGCGAAGAATATGTTAACAACAAATTCATCAACTTTTGCACTGAGAATGGAATTCAAATGCAACATACTATTCCATATACTCCACAACAAAATGTTGTAGCTGAAAGGAAGAATCACACCTTAAAGGAAATGGTTAATTGTATGCTTCAATCTAAAGGACTTAGTCTTAATTTTTGGGCAGAAGCAATTAACTATGCAAATTACATAGTAAATTGCACTCTTACTAAGGTTTTAAATAATATCACTCCAGAAGAAGCATGAAACTCAATTAAACCAGATGTAAGTCACTTTCGTGTTTTTGGAAGTGAAGCATGGGCCCATATTCCAGATGAGAAACATAAAAATTTAGAACCTAAGAGTGAAAAATGTATTTTTGTTGGATATTCTGAAGATGTCAAAGGATATATAATTATTCCTCTTAAGTCCAAAAATGTTATCATTAGAAGAGATGTAAATTTTGCTGAAAATATATCGGCCTACAACCCTAGTTCGGCGGATGTGCCACCTCTCTCTATCCCTTCTACTTCTGAAAATATTTCTTCTTTAGATGATGACAGCGAGGATGACAATCCTCGCCCACCTTCTCAGGATCCTCCTTCAGCTCCTCAGCTTCCAAAATGGGTCTGTGCTACTCGGGATACAGTAGGTGCTCTTTCCAGTGATCCTACAGATTAGCAACGTACACATTCTTAGTTCGATAGAGCCTCTTCTTTACTAGCTCAAGCTTCAACGAATTATGATCCTGACACCTTTGTAGAAGCTTCAGGCCATCCATATTGGGACGCAGCTATGAATGAAGAATATCATTCATTATTGGCAAATGATACATGGGATCTTGTTCCTCTTCCAAAGGGACATAAACTTGTTAGATGCAAATGGGTTTATAGAACCAAGTATGGACTAGATGGAAAAGTTGATAAACATAAAGCTCATCTTGTTGCTAAGCATTTTTCACAATTTGAAGGCATTGACTATACTGAAACCTTCTCCCATGTTTCCAAAATGAACTCTATTTGCCTTGTTCTTTCCCTTGTTGCCTCTTTCAAATGGGAAGTCCATCAGATGGATGTTAAATCTACCTTCTTGCATGGGGACTAACATGAAGGAATATATATGGAACAACCTACTAGCTTTATACAAACAAACTCCAGCCTTGTATGTTGGCTTAAGAAATCCCTTTATGGTCTCAAGTAAGCCCCTCTCCCTTGGTATGCCAAAATGGATAGATTTCGTTTAGAAACTATCTTTTCTAGGTGTCATTCTGACAATACTATCTACACCAAGAAAGTGGGAAAGTCTCTTGTCATTCTTGTTCTTTATGTTGATGATCTTATCCTTATTGGTAGTGATCCAAACCTTATAAGCCATGTGAAGTCCAGCCTTAAAAGGAAGTTTGAAATGACAGACTTAGGACACTTGCATTATTTTCTTGGTCGTCAAGTCTTGCAATCAAAGGAAGGTATTTCCCTTTCCCAGTCCAAGTATGCATGTGATCTTCTATGCCCTTTTCACATGGAAGATTGTAAGCCATCCCCTTCTCCCTTTCAATCTAGAGCCAAACTTTCAGTCACTTGTACTTCCCCTGAAGTTGATGCTACCTTATACCATCAACTTGTAGGAAAACTTTTGTATCTGACCCATACACGTCCTGACCTTTCCTTTGTTATTGGCCTTATTGCTTGGTTTATGCAAAACCCACATGAAAGTCATTAGAAAGCAGCTAAAAGAATGCTTCGTTATGTTTGAGGTATAGTTCAGTTTGGGATTCATTACATTGTAGAAGCATCTCCTCTATTGGTTGGTTTCACTAATTCCAATTGGGCTGGTGACCCTGATGATCGGAAGTGTACTGTAGGTTATGTTTTCACTCTTGGTTCAGGATCTATTACATGGGCTTGCAAGAAACAAAGTGCCATTTCTCTTTCTTCAGCAGAAGCAGAGTATCGTGGTGTCGTAGAAGCTAGTAAGGAAGCCCTGTGGCTTCGTCAGATCTTGTCAAAGTTTGGCTTTTAGTAGTAGCATCCGACTACACTTTGGTTTGATAATCAAAGTGCCATTCAACTATGAAAAGATCCAGTCCAACATCAGTGCAACAAACACATTGAACTACACATGCACTTCATCAGAAAGCTCATTCATGACCATGTTCTTGAAGTGCAATATTGTTCAACAAATGATCAAGTTGCAGACATATTTACAAGGGCTCTCATAGAGAAGAAGTTTACTAAACTTCGATTTATGGTTGGAGTTTAGGAAGTTGTCACTAATGTGAGATAGGCTCTAATGTCTCCTTCCTTCTCCTATTGTTTCATATTTGTACATCCTTCAATCATTTCCCAAGTTGTTCTTAAGGGTGGATGTTAGGATATTCTGACACATAGGAAATAGTTAAGTATAACTTGGTCTAGTGTAGAGTTAGGTAAAGTGTGTTTCTTTACTATGTACTTTGGTAACCATTCATGAGAGAAGCTTATGTAAATTTTCATTCTTTTATTAATAAATTGCCTGAAGTGGCCACGTTGGCTCAGGCCATGGACTGTTTCCTTCTTTGAGGTTTTAACCATGTCAAGAATGCTAGTGTATTGATCTGTGATATGTTTGTGAGCATTGTCCTTTGGTGTTCTGTCTAAGGAACTTACCTGTAAATTCCTACAACACGAGCTTATTGACTAGGTATTTCAAGGCGAAATGATCTGTGTACATCTTCAAACGTCCTTCGAACAAATAGTGTCTGAACTTTTGGAGTGCATACACCATAGCCAATCCTTTGCGCTCTATCATTAAGTAATTCTTCTCAGCCTTTGATAATTTCCTGCTCGCAAAGGCTATAGGGTGATCCATTTCTCCTTCATCGGCTTGTGTCAACATTGCCCTCAACGCAATAAACGAGGCATCAACGTGCACATGGAATTCCTTCATTCAATCCAGGAAGACCAAGATCAGCGCAGTGACCATCTTTTCCTTTAATACATCCATACTGCGCTGACATTCTTCATCCCAACAAAATTTAGCATCCTTCTTCAATAGCGCCTCCATAGGCATGGTAATCTGAGCATAAGCCTTAATGAAATTTCGGTAATATCAAGTATGGCTTAGCGTTTCAAGCAGTTGTTTGACACTCCTCCGGGCCTCCAAATTGACGATTATTGCGATCTTGGTAGGGTCCACCATTAGTCCTTTCTTGCACATCATATGACCCAGCAAAATCCCGAAGGGGATGAAGAATAAACACTTCTTTAGGTTCAGCGCGATCTGTTGTAGATCTAACCCAGAAACATATGAAAATATAATAAACCCAAGAAATAACAAGATAGAAATAGATGGAAATGCTTCTTTATTATCAAACCCTTAAGGTAGGGCAACACCATAAATTCACTCCTTAAGGAAGGAGAACACTCCACAAGCCATATGCCTGTTCATACAATAATACTTCACTATCTCCCATGTGGAGTCTCTAGCCTCTATATAGGCCCCATACATACAATACCATGGGTCATTACCATGGCTCCCTCATACCATCAACTAATACCATGGAAACCATTACATTATTATTAACTACTTGTGGTCCCTTACATGACATGGGTTAGCCACCTTATTTATTACTATGGCCCCTCCCATTATTACATTATTACCTTGGGTACCTCCCTTGGTACCCCATATTATCCCCCTAGGTATATAATATTCCACCCCCCTAAGCATGTTTCGTCCCCAAAACATGGGAAGAACATAGATAATAAGATCTACTCAAAGAGTAGTCCACTGGTACTATGCACGTGGATCTAGCCATCCAAGAGAAAGGTGAACCCTCGATCTCGCTGGTGCCTCGCTCGCTTGAGATGGAAGTTGACTGTGGCAGCTCTTCTGTGTTGATGTGTAGTGGGTGGATCTTATCTCCTCGCTATCCGTCATGTGACTACTTGGTTTCCATCTTGATGATTGTCTTGCGGGGTGATGCGGGTGATGATATGTTGAAGTTTTAACCCACGATGTCGTTTTCTTTAATTCACCCTGCTGTGGTGCCTGTTGTGGTGTCTTCTTTTCCAATATGGCTTCAACCACTGAGCCGTCCTCTGATGTATCAGCACCTGTAACCTTTTCTGCTTCAGCCTCTATATAGGCCCCATACATACAATACCATGGGTCATTACCATGGTTCCCTCATACCATCAACTAATACCATGGAAACCATTACATTATTATTAACTACTTGTGGTCCCTTACATGACATGGGTTAACCACCTTATTTATTACTATGGCCCCTGCCATTATTACATTATTACCTTGGGTACCTCCCTTGGTACCCCATATTTTCCCCCTAGGTATATAACACGATCAGATATCTCTGCCACATATCCAACATTAAGCATAGACTAGCTACATGGCGCTTTACTAACCCAAACGTTGTCTAGTCATCAAAATACACCTCCAAGAACTTGTGAATAAACTTCTTGAACACCGTGATGACTACGCGAGAGAATATCATTGGCGCATTCTTGAGTCCAAATGGCTTTACCGTATACTGGAAACAACCCCATTCCATCGCGAAGGTTGTTTTACTCTTGTCTTCTAGCGCAACCTTAATCTAATGGTATTCGGGAGAATCCATCAGTGAATGAGTAGGCCTCCTGCCCTCCAACATTATCCATAACTTCATCAATAAACGATGTTGGAAAAGGATCATGGATGCAAGTGTCATTAAGCTTCCTTAGATCTACACAAATCCATATTTCTCCCTTTTGTTTCTTTTCTTGGACCACCATTGGGCTCTCCTAATCAGATTCCTCCACAGGTTTGATAATTCCTGCCTCAGGCATCTTGTCCAACTCCAAGTGGACCTTTTCCTTGTATTTGTGATTAAGGCGATACGATATCTTCTTAATAGGCTTCGTGTCCGCCTTCAAAGTAATTTTCATCACACCCAAGTCACCTATGATGCATTTTAAGTCTGAAAATTTTATAGGAAAAATATCCTGTACTCGTACTCGTCAACATTATCCACTATGCATCATCCCTGTAACCTCCAATCTTCACAAATTTTGATTCTGCTTCAGTACAATTGTTCACTTGCTTGGTTTTCAGTGGCACAGTGATGTCCATATTTTCTATCTGCAAGCCTTCGACCTCACAGTGGCCCTATGCCTCTGGGATATTAATATTTCTTGGATCTTCATCCTCCCCCTTAGCAGTCATATTATAGCATTCCAGCACATGGTGCAGTTGGGTGCTTCAATCTGGTTGAATCAATTCTAAAGGATCATGCGGGATTCGGAAGATCATCGCCTTAACCTCCTGCAGAGCTTCAGCAATGCTTTCGAACCCATCCTCAAAACTGAAGGTTATTATGAATCCTTCCCTTAATATTTCCCACTCGGTAGTGCCATGGTGGAGTTGCATTTCCAGGTACAAATTCATAGGGATGATATCCAGAGTGTGACAGAATAAGTGCACCTGCTCTGGCTGTGGCTCTGTTCCATAGAATTTAGTCCATCTTGCAAAATAATCACATGGATCATTTCTCCCATCATATTTCTCGGTTAATCGTACCTTCGGAGGACCAAATCACAACCTCATCGTCCTCCTGTAATCGTGTCATTAATCAAAGTTGTCTTCTTGCATACCCCACCACTGTGTGGGCGTAGTGTGTTGTGCCAAATCTAGCACTTGAAAGCAATGATCCTTAGGTACTTCTCTTTCAAAGGCATCCAAAAACTTATCTACATTAGTTAAACCATCGTAATAGGGTAAGTTTCTTACCTCTAATGACACACAGCACAATGATTTAGTCATCATGTTACAACACATCGTAGATACTTCATGCAACCAATTCTGCCAATGCTCCAATTCTTCATTTGAATCCAAGGTACAAGAGCTTTCACGGTCCCATGTAATTCTTCCATTCGTTGTTGGATTAATCTAGTCTTGGTCTCGTGCTGTAATTTTGTAGATTTGATCCAAATCATCATCACTTTCTTCATAGTCGCATACCTGTTTAGTATAGCGGTCATTATGTAGGGTCCAATGATACCACAATGCGGAGCTATTTCCTTTCAAATGACATTGTCCGCTTCTTCAAGTTGATGACCCCATTCATATCAATAGCCCAATCAATTCCAAGGAGCACGGGGTATGGATTGCTATCATCAACAATTTCTATCACTTCAAAATCAGCCAGCGTGATCACACCTTCTATATCTATGGTGACTCCATATAGTCGTCCCATAGGGATAATCTTTTGCTAGTTCGCCATCCTTAGTTGAATCAGAGACCATTGCAGCGCAGGTCTCCCCATTCTCTCCCATATCCATTTAGGAAAAATTTCACATCAGATTGCAGATCCAAAATAACCTGGTCCCTCTCGTAGTCTCCTATTTGCGTAGTGAGCCTCATCACCGCCCTGTTCTTGCTTATGTTTACCAATCTTTTTGACTACTCGGTGTCCATCGGGAGAATTTTATTTACCAGCACGCTTGTTTATCAATTCCTGTAATCCCTTCACAGCCTTACTATCATGCAGAAGTTTCATACAAGTTTCTAAGAACGTGGTGAGTACAGGGGGATCAATCTCTATGGGCGCAATGGTTTCTGGTAGTTTGTCCTAACTTCCTGAGGTAGATGCATCAACGAAGCTTTGCTTCACTTCCATAAATGTCTCCTTCGTGCATTCTAGATTGAAGCCAACTTCCCTTTCTGGGGCCTTGCGGACCCACCCATTCTCTTCAGGTTGTTTTCCTTTATCGTCACCAGTCATTATTCTGCTTCTGAGCACGATATTCACATTCAGATCTTCCTCGTAGGGCTTATCCATCATCATTTGCAAGTTTTGTGTAGGGCGCTGAGTTGAGCCTTCTTCTCCTGCATCTTAGCTATCAACACATGCCATTCTTATATTAGGTGGTCAAACTGAGTGCAATATTGACATGACAAGTGTGTCTGATTCGGACACTCCCACGCGTAGTGCCCTAGTGTCCCGCAATTACAACAAATTACCTATCCACAACCTCTACGAGGTCCTCCTCCTCGGCCTTGTCTGCGCCCCTGATATCCTCCACGTGCTCCCCTAGTGCCCTGATCTGGAGGCTGAGTTTCTGCTTGCATTCGATAGGTAGGCGTTCACTCCATCATCAATTCATAGCTATGACAGTGGCACTCATCGTGGCCCACCGATTTGTAGAAATCGTAGAACAATTGTTGTGGTGTTTGAACGAGCATTTGCAGCAAATGACAATTATCTGTTACATGTTTTCCAACCACGTGACAAATAGCGCACTATAGCGCAGACCCCGTACTTGGTCCTACTGGAGCTTCCTGCCTCAAGGGCATTGGTCCCCCCCATGATATAATTCGCGAAGACAGGGTAGTGATATTTATCGGTCTTTGCATACCCTTAACAGTCTATTCATCCACTTACGTGCACCATAAAACAATCCTTGATCAGAGTTCACATAGATCTACTTAAGTATTTAATAAACATAACAGAGTTTATCACAGTCTTCGTGAACTCACATAAACATGCTTGCATACATTATTTAACATTTATTCAATAGGATCATGTACATTTAGATCAATATAACACATTATTCATTAGCAGCATATATTTCAAGCATAAATAAATAGAGGTAAACAGATGTACACAAGATTTCTTTGGTAACTTTCTTTATTGATCTTCAATTCGGATTTACAGACTCAAAACTTCCCTGCACACTTAGCTGTAGGGGTCCCCGCACTCAGCTGTGGACTCTTCCCTAGGCCTCCGCACACTCAGCTGTGGAGCATTTCCCTTCTCTACGACTCATTTTCCGCGCTATCTGCTATTGACCCATTACATTCCTCATTATCTGCTTTATGACATGCCTTAGACTCTCTAAGACACACCTATTTATAGCTTTCTACATACAGTCCCATGGTCCACAAGCCATGGGTGGATCTCAAAACTGACTTGATTTTACATAATCAAAAATCCCCTTTTGAATTCTAACTATCTACGCGCTCCGCGTCCATAAATCATGGAGACTTTACATCTTTTTACAAACTTTACATCAAAACTTGGGTTTTTAACCCCAAAACTAACCCGGGGGACCCCATCCCAACAGTGCGAATCAAAGACCCAAGAGGAGATTAAAAAACACAGTAAGATCTCTATTTCTTGGAATTATTTCGTTGTTGCAATACAAGGATAATTATACCCTCTAGCTTATATATAGAAAGCCATCATGAATTGGCAGAACTTTAGACAGCTTAAAGGTCAAAATGTGCAAGATTACACCCAATAATTTAGAAAAAAGGTCTCTGATGTTAGGTGTATATTTGCAGTCACAGGACACTTTGCTGAAGTACATAGGGGGTTTACACAGTTACCTTAGGTATACTATCTTAATGTTTAATCCCAATATTCTAGTTGATGTGTGTGTGCAAGCCACTCATCTCGAGGCAAGAGGGAAAAACATCTCAGAAGAAGGTAGTAAAAAGTCGTTTAAGGGTAAAGAGAAAGAAAATGGTTTCAAGGGAGAGAAAAATACATCCATTAAAAGGAAGGAGAGAAAACAATTTGTAAACATTGTTCCAGAGAGGGTCATGATGAAGCTCATTGTTGGAAGCTTCATCCCGAAATGAAACCAAAAAGAAACAACAACAAGGGAAAATAGAAGACAACTGCAACCACACAACAAGATTTGGGATCCGATTCGGGTGATGAAACAAAAATCATAGCCATGGGGTTTCAAGGAAAGGAAACCATTGCCAGCACTAGTTCTTCAAACTCACATAATGAAACTCTAAATGAAAAGAGGAGGATAAAATTGTTTCACATAAGGGCGATATCGAAACATAACAAGATTGATACATTGTTTGATAGCCACTCTCAAGCCAATCTTATCTCAAAAAACATTGTCAAGAGTTTAAATTTGGAAACTATTCCACATCATAAAGCGTATCCACTTGGATGGCTATGTGACAATGCGCAATTGCAGGTTACGAGAAAGTGTAAACTAAAATTTGCTATCACTGCAAAATTGATAGATGAAATGGAACTTGACATTGTCCCATTAGATATTTGTGGCATTGTTTTGGGCAGCCCATACCTTTATGACAGAAAAGTTATCTTCCATCGACATGAAAAAAATATCACATATTCAAAACTGGAGTAGAATATATTGTGATAGCTCACAGCAAAAAAACAAATCTTTCGATTGTTAATGCAGGGCAGATGAAAAGGCTAGTGAATTTGAGCAACAATTTTCTGCTTCTCATGATCAAACCCAAGAATGATATTGATTATGAAGCGTTTGATCTTTGTAATTCAAATTTGAAAACTGATTTGGTTGACATTGTTAACCAATCTGATGAAATGTTTCAGGAATCAAAGGGATTACTTCCCAAGAGGGGAATCCAACCTGAGTTACAGTTGTAGCAAAAGTGTCTTCTTCCTAACATTGGCATGTATAGGATGTCAGTGATGGAAAGCATAGAAATTAAGACACAAATCCAGGGATTGTTGAATAAAAGGATCATTCGGCCTACTCCTTTACCATGTGGTGCACCTCTTGTTTTGGCACCCAAGAAGAATGGTAAGCATTTCCTTGAATGGGATTCAAGAAGTGGTTTTCATCAAAGTAGAGTTGTTGAAGGAGATATAGGGAAGACGAAATTCAAAACTAGGCAAGGTTTGTTTGAATGGATTGCTATGCTTTTCGGTCTTTTCCATGCTCCTACTACTTTTATGCATATGAAGAAATATGTGTTGAAGCCATTTCTAGATAGGCTAGTCTATTTGGATGACATTTTTATTTTTAGAAAATTTCATTATGAACATGTCATGTGTGAGAAAAAAATACTTGATGTCGTATGTCAAGAACATTTGTTTCTGAAGATGACAAAGTATATGTTGGATAAAACTTCTTTGATTTACTTGAGGCATGAAATTGGTTCTTCCAAGTGTGTTCATGTTCCCAAAGGATTTTTGGTAGTCTGCATGGGATGTGGAAAAGGTGAGTTGAAGTTAGACCTATCTAAGATTGATGTTGTAACAGTTTGTGGTGGTATTGATGTTGGGTTGTGTTATATTCTTTCCACATAGTTAACAGGGGGTTTGACGGGCACCCATAACCCCACTTTATGGGGTCCGGGGCAGCGCCCCGGAAAATTTTGGTTTTGGACCCTATGTTAGGTTGGGCGGACCCACCTATGGTTTTGTGCATGATTTTCACACATGCTTTTTGGATGCGATGGTTTTCGGTCCGTGGTATTGGACGCGATGGTTTTCGGTCCATGGTACTGGACGCGATGGTTCTCGGTCCATGGTATTGGATGCTTCGGCATGTATAAATACATATTATAACATTGAAAGGAACATAATGAAAAATCAAGCTGATAATCCCGATTTTGGGATCTAGTGGGAAAATCTCTGTGTATATGTATTTTATGTGTTATGCTCTCGCATTGTTTGTTTTTCTATGTTTTAGAATTCATATGTAGGTAATTTATGTACGGGGTTAAAACCTACAATTGACTCCATGCCTACAGACACAGGTGAAAGAATCATACATCCCCGTGAAGCCGCAGATGCCTTTACTTTGCTCGCAATTTACACAAGCGGGCTCAAGATAGTCATTTGGATAAGAGGTCTTTTGGGAGCAACCCAATGTTGGAGGAGAAATTTTGTTAATTTTTCTTCTATTGTAGTTCATTTTCATTCGCTAGTAGTTGTGAAAAAGGTCTTCCGGTGGGGAGGCAAACAATGAGAGGCATTTGATGCTTTAAAACAAAAGATAAGTACAACTCCAGTACTTGATTTTCCAGAATTGAGACAATCATTTAAATTTTAGGTTTTTGTATGTGAATATGCCATGGGCACAGTCTATTTGCAATATGGTAAGCCCATTTCTTTTCATTCAAAAATTTTCAATGATAAAGTTTTTAAGTTGCAATGACAAAGGCACTTCCATTAGTTGTGTTTTCTTCTATTCCACTCAATCAAAAGGTATAAGAAAGATATAAGCGACACATTTTTTGATGCGATTTCTAGGCCTATAATTTGCATAAACTATTTTCAAGATGTATATTCAAGCTTGAGTCAAAGGAATCAAGTGGATGAATTTGTTTACCATTTGCATCATAATGTATTGTATCATTTTGGTAAGAAGGATGTTTCTACTAATAGTAACATGGACAAGGCCAAAGAGTTCATTGAACGACTCTAAATGGTACATCAAACAGGGAAATAACAACTTGAAAAGGTTAAAGGCAAGTACACAGAAAGGCATGACAAGAATTGTGGAGATCACAAGTTCCAATTCAGTGATCAATGGGTCGAGATTGGAAAGGTGAGGAAATTGTACCCTCAATTGCTAAACATGGTCCTTTTGGGGTCCAAAAGGCTTCTAGTGGGGAGGAGTGATCAAGTGCTCAAAATTATGCTCAAAACTCAAAGTTTCATAATCTTGTTAAACTTAGCTTCATATCGAAGAGATCGTCATTCTGATTCCAACAGTGTGAACGACACTCAAATCCGAGATCTTATGCAAAAGTCATCGCAAGTCAAAGTTCAGGTTTGACTTGCTCACATTAGGGGAATTTTGAGGTCTTAAATGGGCCTCCTTAGAAAAATGTACAACAAAAATAAATTTTTTAAGAACCAATAGGATTCAAGATGATGATGTCAACCATGGGGGATGATTCACCATTTCTGGAGTAAAAAGGTAAAAATATTAAAAACTAATAAAATAATAAAACTACTTTTTCAACTCGTATTTTCAACTTATCTCCCTAAGGTTTTACTCAAATTTTGAGCATGAGTACTCTTTGGATGTAAAATTTAATTCCTCTTCCAAAGAGTACCCATGTTGCATACTTTCGATGGACCCTGCTACACGAAAAAATGACAAATATATGAAAAAACGGGATTGCACTCATGTTTTTCATGTATTTCTATTTTTTCATGTAGCAGGGTCCATCGGAAGTATACAACATGAGTACTCATTGGATGAGGAATCAAATTCTACATCCAATGAGTGTTTCCGCTTGAAATTTGAGTAAACCCATTGGGAGATACATTGAAAATACGAGTTGAAAAAATAGTTTTTTTTCTTTCTCCCATCTAAAATTTGATGATGTAATCTAATTTTATTTTATTATTTCCACTATTATTTTATAATTTCCTTAGGAGGCTCATTTTAGACCTCAAAAATCCCCTAATGCATGGTAGGATTGGATGATGTGGTAGGCTCCATGAGCAAATCGAGAGGTGCTAAGTGGCAGGCCGCCATTGGTTCCCTCATTTTGCAAAATCGCATATCGGTGAATGGAGGTGTTATAGAATCAGCCCCCGGAAAGATTAGGGTTGCGATGTGATAAATCACATATAGCACATTGTAATAGGGAAGTGGGTTGGCGTTATAGAATCAGCCTAACAATTTTGGGTTGCGATGTGATATCTCAATCGCAAATCAAAACACGGTGGACAGGTGCAGCATATGTATACGATTATCGGGTTTTTCCGGTGATTGCGATATCCCGGATGTGATAGGGTTATAGGTTGCAGTTTAATGTCCTATCAAGTCCATCAACATTGCAATCACACATTGTTTGCCTTGTTCACAGAGTAAGCCCACAAGACTCTGTCAATTGCAATTTATGATGGACAGTCAGTGTCGACGGATTATGGCCTACCGCGTGGCAAAATTATCACTTGGTTAGTGGATTTTTGGAGCGAAATTGTGGGTTCCTGCCAGATGTCGAGAAATTTGTGGAGTGAATAAGGGGAAAACAAGGAAAATTCATAACTTCTTCATTTTTCCACTAAATTTGTTGCGAAAAGAGGCTACATGACCATTTTTTAGTATTCTAAACTAATTGGAGTAGGTTTCAAAAGCATTTGAGCACTGTTGTTACATAGTAATTTGTCATTGTCTCCCTGTCAGTCTCCCTACTGTGTCATGAAACCAAATTAATCATACTCATGCTCTCTAAACTAGCCAAATGACCCACTTTGCCAAAGTTTATTCCATCATCGCGACTGTTATTAAAATAACCGCGCTGAATGGCGCCTCATAGTGCAACTGATGTGCTGTCAGCGCGGAAGCACACGGGTTTTCCGCGCTGGTCGAATTTCATGAGCCAGCACATCCTATGTTTGTATTAAGTCGCGTTGACACAGCCTGCTCCGTTATTAAGATGCGATGTCAGCACTACAGTGCAGTTATACACCCGCGCTGATCTAGTTTGGGCGAGTTTGTTCTAACAGCCAGCCTTCCAGATGACTCCAGACCTGGTTGTTGGCCTTGTAAATATCGCCCTCCCTTCTATGGCATGTCTGTTCATCATTTGAACCACCTTCCTTGGAGATAAGCTCATCCTCCCACCATTCATGGAGACTCCTTCTCCTATTTAAACCTCTACCATTGCCATGAGCAGCTAGTTTGGATAGTGTGGAATTCACAGTGCTTAGAGTGCTGCTGCTAGTAGGTAGTTGGTGTGACAAGTGTGGATTTGCTAGAGAGCTTAAGGAAGGTTGTGAGTATTGCTTGTGTGAGAGAGAGTTTTTGTCTTGGGAGATCTACCTCCAAGGGTGAATGCTTAAGAGACTTGCTGGCTTGACCCTCTTGAGAAGGACTCGACGTCAGAACTTTGGTTGTACCTTTATCTCTTATTGATTAATAATAGATGACTACTATTATGGTTCCATTCTCATTTGTCTTTGTAATGGTTAATGTGAATTCCGTCCTTTCTGACTGATGTATAATTGCATTTATTAGATTTCACGCTTGTGTTTGTGTTTCTCTTCGTGTGTGCAGGTATCTATCTACGGGGATCGTGGAAGATCGTGACCGACCAAAGCGAAGGAGCGAGAACGACATCTCTTCATCAAACAATAGCGTTGGAATCCAAGTAGGTGTTCATTGCCTATCTTTTAATTGCAATTAGGAACCTGCATAGTAGCATTGACTGATTGTTGCTAGACCCATTCTGGGCTAGTAGGGATCGCCTCTATCCGTAGAGGGGATTTACCTCTCCAACAATTTGGCGACTCTGCTGGGGAGTGGCCTTTGTCTCTTTTTGTTCATCCTTGTTTTTGAGTTTGATTGTTACTCTCTTTTCAAAGATTGGGGATTATTGCTCTGTTTTTAGACTTCCTGGTTCAGTCTGGGAGGTGCCTTAATTGTTTAAAGAGTTATTGCCTTGGTTTGGGAGCTTTTGGCTTGATTCTGCCTGTTTTTTAGCCTCAGCGCGGTTTATATCAAAACAGTCGCGCTGACAGCGCATAGCTATTTCTTTGACTCCGTAGTCATCGCGCTTGTACACTTAACAGTCGCGACGATTCTGAAAAACGAACCAGCGCGACTAAGCCGTGTGCTTCCGCGCTGACAGCGCTTTGTTGCTATGCGTGACTTCTGGTCAGCGCATTGTTGCTGCGTGTTACCCGCGCTGATCCTGTAGAATTGAATTTGTTTCAATTTTACCTCCTGAGCTTGTTGGTTTGACTATCTCCTACTCTTTCCACCTGGTTTATGACTTGATTTTTATTGTTTGAACTGTGAAGCACTTGCTTGCGAAGTCTTGTCGGGCGGATCTTGTTTTGTGTCCTGTAACCTAGTGTTATCATCCCATTTTTGCTGGGTTGACTTTGTTTTATCACTCGTTCACAAAGATTCGTTGCTACTTGCCTTTGCTTTTGCGAAAACCTTCCTCTTTTTCTTTCTCTGCTTGGTTGTTTAGGTGATTGTCATCGGACCAGTCTTTGGATTGTTTCGATTACTTCTCGCTACCCAGACACGGATTACAATTGCTTGGGTTCAACTGGCTCTTTTTGCGCTTGTTGTGTTTTTCATTGAGTGATTTTATTTCTCTTTACTCGATGTTGCTGTCTCCCAAAATTCATTTTAAGTGCATTGTGCCATTGGAAAAAGAAATCGAACTAATATCTTTTGCATTCAATAGTTAATGGGAAAAAGAGCATTTCATTGATTTGTGTTCTCAAAAGAAAAGTCTCATTTCTTTGCCATTAGTTGCATTAGATTGCTTGATTGATTGAGTTCATTTTGTTTGATTGAAAACTCTTAACCCTCTCATAGTTAGAATTCATCGAACGAAATGGTGTTCTTTGTCATATAGTTTGCATCTAGGTAATTGTGAGAGATCACACGATAGGGCCTGAAACCGAAACTTAATTCAAGATCAACCATAAAATAAACTGAATAAACCTAAAAACGCATTGGAACTTAACGCAAACATCTAGAGGTCTAGGCTAGAGATGTGTTCCGGCGTCTTTAAACATAGTCACTATTGTTTCACATTACGGTTGGGTGATTCCTCCTTCTGTGACTCGATAGTGGTCTAACACGGACTGTGCTCCCACGTACCGTCGCGTATATAGGGAGACCCCACTAGGCTTTTATCCTTGATCCATAGGAAGACGAGTCTGCCGCCTTGCGAGCCGTAATGCACCGAACACAGCATTCAGGAAGATTGACTGCAATACGGAAAGTCCTTGGTTCTCATACGATTGCCAAGGTGTATAAGAAGTTTTACGGATTGCTTGGTAAACCCTTTGCCTAGAATCTCCAGAGCATTCACTTTTGATCCTTTTCGGACTCCCTAAAAGAAAAGGTGCCAGTGAGCGTCTTGTCACTTCGTGCTCATTAAACATTTGAAGGAGACTAGAGTCATTTTTTCGTCCTTTTCTCGACTCTTGAAACATGAAAAGGTCAAGTTTAGTTCTTGTGTCTTAAAAATTTATTCGGCCACGATAACATTACCTGGTTAGATCTTGTGTGCGTTAGCTTGAGTAGGGTCTTTGTCGTTAGTTTCCTTTAGGTTTTGTGTGGGGTTTGTCATCCTGGCTGACCCGTCAACTCCCGGTCCAAGTGATCAAGGTTCTCCATCTTCTGTTGCTCTTGAGGTACCAGTTGTGAGCGATACACTTCCTGTTATCCCAAGTATCCAACCTATCAACGTACGTGCCCCGGGCGACGAGGATTACGAAGAAGATTGGAACCCTATCTGGGAGCCTGACGAGGACGATATTCCTGTTACCCCTCCTGGTGTTTCGTCTCCAATGTCTACTTCCCACATGGATGAGACATCTCCCAGCGCAAGTGAGACACCCGTGGTGTCGAATATTGACACTCCCATTCCAGCTACTTCTCCACTCCCCCCACGATATCAGTCGATGAGGGATAGAATAGCTGCCAGGACTCCTGCTACGACTATGTGGGATCCTCATGTCATTCCCACCATGGAACCCTTTGTTTCACAACCCCATACTACACCTGTTACCTCAGTTCCCACGAATCCAACTGTTTGTGTAGCATACTCGACTCCGGTCGTCAGTGCCGTGACAACGTCTTCATCTACAAACACTGGTGCTGATCCCTCTCACGGTCAAGTGAGTAATGGCCAGCCGGAACTTTCGTCTGGAGTCGTCGACCCTGCACAAAGTGCTCAACCCTCTTCTGGTCCTGTTCCAGGAGGGGGGCCATATGATGCCCATGGGCAACCCATTGTGGACCCAAATGCGCAAGGTCCACTCTTTTATTATGATTCTACTGGTCAGTACCTCCAGTTTACTCAAACCACGCCTCTTCAACCTTTCGTTGAAGTCTCGGTACCGTTATCCATCACTTGGGACGCCAGTACTCATTCTTTTCATGGGGGCCAGGCAATCCCTGGACAGCCTCAAGGACCACCTAATCAAGGCCAGCCGCCTTATGTGCAAGCCCCCCAAGGGCAACCACTTTATGGCCAGTCTTACCCAGGACAATCTGGGGGCCCACAAGGACAACCCTATCCGGGACAACCTTCGGCCGCTGGTGGTCCATCATTTTCCTATCAGAGTCAACCTTCTGGTTATCCAGGGCAACCTGGTACCCAGCAAGGTTACCCGTCTGGACAACCAGGACAGCCTTACATCCAACAAGGCCAACCTGGTCTCCAGCAGGGTTACCCCTCTGGACAAGCTGGGCAAAATTATATTCCTCAAGGTCAACCAGCAGTCCAATAGGGGTATCCTTCTGGGCAAGGGGGACAACCCTGCGTACAGTAGGGCCAACCCACTGCTCAGTCTAGTCATCCTTCTGGGCAAGGGGGGCAACCCTACGTACAGCAGGGCCAACCCACTGCTCAATCTATGCATCCTCCTGGGCAAGGGGGGCAACCCTACGTACAGCAGGGCAAACCCACCACTCAGCCTGTGCATCCTTCCAGGCAAATGGGCCAGCCTTCTATGCAGCAAGGCCAACCCACCGTCCGCCCTAATCATCCATCTGGACAGGCTGGCCAATCGCAAGGTCAACCGGCCGTCGAGCCTGCTCGGCCATCTGTTCCGCAAGGAAAACCCTTGGTTGCTCAAGGACAACCTAGCACCCAGCAAGTACGTCCTTCTGGGCAAACAGGTCTATCCCAAACTCAACCGGGCCAACCTTCCGGCCAGATGATCCAAGCCCAACCGGTTCAAGGACATTATTCTGGGCCCCAAACTCAAATGGTTTATCAAATGCAAGGCGGGCCACAGCCCCAACCTTCTTACCAAGCGCAACCTTCTTATCAGGCTCAGTATGGAGCTCAGCAAATGTATGGCTACCAGCAACCCCAGGGGCAAACTCAGTTTACCCCTTATCAAAATTATCAACAGATGCAGGTCACGCCTTACCAAAATTATCAGTATGCTGCACCTGCAGGTCAAGTTGCTAATACATGGGGTGCTGGGGGGCAGACCTAGGGACAACTATCTGCATATGGACAGAATCCGTATGGACAGAACCCCTACGGGCAAGGTCCCTATGGGCCAGGCCCTTTTGGGCCCGGTCCATCTGGACAGAGTCCATGGGGGCAACCACCACCTGGTTGGAACCCTGGTACTGCCTCGCTTCCACAACCACAAATGTTCTTTAACCCTCAGTTGCCTTTCTTAGCGACGTTGGAACTTCTAGATGTGTCCAAGTTAACGAATGACCCCATTCTGCATAATCCGTATTGGCCACCAGTTCCAACTAAAATACCCGGTGATTGTCCAAAATTTGATGGAAAAGCTGGTGAAGATCCTCAAGCCCATGTCATGACCTATCACCTCTGGTGTTCATCGAACTCATGGCTTGAAGACTCTATCCGGCTTCGCCTCTTTCAGAGAACTCTCACCGGCTCAGCCGCTAAGTGGTACATTGCGCTGAATCGCGGCACGTTTCAAGATTTCAACTCGCTGGCTATGGCGTTCTTAACTCATTTTCAGTTACCCATTCAGTATGAGACGGGGACACATCTCCTCACATCTCTCAAACAGGACACGGCTACGCATATATCTGATCATATACATGAATGGAGAAGGCGTCGTCGCTTGATCAAATTCTGGATTCCTGATCAACTCCTGACCGATTGGTTCACGACTTCCTTTGTCCCTGCAATTGCGCGGGACATCGCCATGGGAGATTGTGTAACTGAAGAGCAAGCTATCGCGCGTGCTCAGTACCTTGAATTAGTGTAATCTCAGTCGGTTACTTTATATGATTATTTGCCAGACGCCCCGAGGCCTGGACAGTCCAAGGCTCCGCCAAAACCATCTGTTGACGGAGTCATTGGTTCTGTAAACTCGTCATCGAAGAAATCGGCCGTGAACCCTGGGAAGCAAAAACAGAACGCTTCTAATGGAAATGCTTCTCAGGGCCAATCTAATTCTGGGAGTACCTCCGAGGTAAATGCCGTTCAGTCCACCGCGGCGGATAAATCCTCAAAAGGGAAAAAGAAAGGGAAAGCTAAAGATAAATCTGGACAGCCCAAGCAGGATCCCCCTAAGCCTCCGTCCGAGGAAGGAGCTAAACGAAAACCTAAGTATCCTTGTCTCATCTGTGATGAGGATCACTACACTAAGGACTGCCCAAGGCGGTCCGAAGTTAGTCGACTTTTGAAAGGTGCTCCTGGGACTCCTGTCGTGCTTAAAGAGCCTTTCCCTTCCCAGCAAACTCAAATGGTGGCAGACCCGTCTCAACCCTCTTCCTCGTTCGGTTCTCAAGTGTTCATGGCTGGAACGATTCCCATCCATGTTTAAACTCGAGCAAAAGACTATCCATATCATGCCGGGAAAGAGCCGGAGGTTCCCTCCAGCACTCCTCCGTCCAGTTTTGGTCCTCTCCACATCGAACGGCCCAGCGCTGAGACGATCCCCCGACCCCCTCCAAAAGGTGTACTCAGGAAGTCGTCTTACAACCCTAATGCTCGTGCTGCCCAGCATTATAGCATTGTTGAGGAATTAGCTCAGGCTCCGTCTGCTATGTCCGCTCTAGAAGTCCTCCAGAGCTGCCCCTCCCAGAGGAATTCCTTGCTATCAGTTATTGGTGGCATCGACCCGGCAGATTCAGATTTGATTTCTTTTGATCTCGAGGGTTTTACACAGAGACTGCCTCACCAAGTCGCTTTCCTTATACAGGTCATCATCAATGGCAAAACGATTCATCGTACGGTCATTGATGAAGGTGCCTCAACTTGCATCATGTCTGTTGCTTGCTGGAAGGCTATTGGTTCTCCTACTTTGAGTCAGTCTCCTACGACGTTAGAAGCCTTCGATGGAAGAGAGTCCCGTCCTTACGGTATCCTCCAACGCTTGCCCATCTCTTTGGAAGGGAAGACCGTAGAAGTGGAGGTCGAAGTTGTTGACGCCAATCTTACCTACAACCTCCTCCTCGGACGGAGCTGGACATATGCCATGCAAGCCGTGGCTTCCTCCCTGTTCCGTGTCATTCGTTTCCCTCACCAGGGGAAGATTGTCACGGTGGACCAGCTCTCCTTCTTCGCCTCTTCTTCTGAAGGTAATGTGCCATTCGTGGAGCATACCTCTAAGTCACTCGAGAGCGTGGGTGCCGGACTTTTCAAAGATCCCACTTTAATGGGAGTCGTTCCCCTCCCACCTCTGAATCTCGCCCCTATTAACATGATCTCTGTACACTCTGATCCATGGGTTCTTCCTCCCGCTAATCAGGAAGACTCTTGGGGTGATATGATGCCGTTGAGTCCTACCGAACTCAACTACATCGAAATCGTCACTGCATCGGCTCCCCCTGCTGAACCTGCTCTCCCGAGCAGTGTTCCTGATTCATATGTTCGTTTCCCTTGGCTAGGAGATGAGGCTACTTCGGATCCATTGAAGGAAATATTTCCTTCCGATGAGGCCATCATAGAGACAATGTCTCTCGAAGAGCTCCCTTGGTTAGATCACCACCACCGCTCTTCGTTTCTCCCTCCCCATCGGGAAATGATCGCATGTCTTGAGCGGTTTGCTTCATGTGTCCCATCCCCGCCCCTCCAAACACCTATTCAGCTTTATCAAGTGTATTCTGAGGGCAATATGGGAAACATCACGCAAACCCAACCTATCGACATCTCTGTCAAACCAGGGATTGTCGAGCACATTCATATCAGAGTCACTTGCACTCCAGAGGAAGTTCAACTCTACACTGCTCTATTTCGCGAATTTCGTGATGTCTTCGCATGGTCCTATGAGGAAATGCCCGGCATCGACCCTAGTATAGTGGTGCACGAAATACCTACATATCCAGGTGCTAAGCCTGTTCGTCAGCGCTTACGCCCTGTGCACCCCCGAAAGGCCGCAGCTATCAAAGCAGAGGTCGAAAAGCTTCTCAAGGCTGGTTTTATTTACCCCATTCCACTTACGGATTGGGTTTCTAATATAGTCCCTGTGAATAAAAAGCAGGGTACTATCCGAGTCTGTGTTGATTACCGTGATATCAATCGTGCCTGTCCGAAGGATAACTTCCCTACACCCTTCATCGATCAGCTTATTGATGAGTGTGCAGGAAGCGAAATTTACTCGTTTATGGACGGCTTCTCTGGCTATAACCAGATCAACATAAGATGGATTTTATCTGTCCTTGGGGCACTTTTGCCTATAAGAAGCTCCCTTTCGGTCTAAAGAATGTCGGCGCTACGTTTCAGCGTGCAATGTCTTATGCCTTTCATGACATTCGTCACATTGTACAGCCATATCTGGATGACCTCCCAGCTCATTCAGCCAAGCGTCAGGACCATCCCTCTCATCTTTGCGAAATTTTTCTCCGCTGTCGACACTACCGCATTAGGCTCAATCCTCATAAGTGTGTCTTCTGCGTAGAATCAGGCCGACTACTCGAGTTCATCGTCTCCCGAGAAGGCATCCGTCTGGATCCCCTCAAAGTCGAGGCCATCCTGAATCTTCCTCCCCCTGCTTCTTTGCAGCAGTTGCAGAGCTTGCAGGGCAAAGCGAATTTTCTTAGACGATTCATTCCGAATTATGCCGAGGTGGCTAAGGGTTTCACACGGTTATTGAAGCGAGAAAAACCCTTTCATTGGGATGCTATCACCCAAGAGTCTTTCGAGCGACTCAAGGACCTCCTTGTCTCGGCTCCACTCTTAAGACCTCTGAACTACCACCGTGATTATACTCTCTATCTAGCTGCCGCTGACACCACCATCGACATGGTTCTGGTGCAGGATAATGATGACGGCAATAAGCAAGTTATCTATTACCTTAGTCGCAACCTCTTGGATATGGAAACTCGCTACGCATATGTCGAGAAGTTGGCATTGGCAGCTGTCTGCGCCGTCCAACGTTTCCGGCACTATATCCTGTTGCGCACCACGACTGTGATTTCTGACTGCAACCCAATGACGTACATCTTGTCGCGTCAGCTACTGGGGGGCAAGTACTTGAAATGGATCGTAATCCTACAAGATTTTGACTTGGAATTTACTGCTGCCAAGTCTAAGAAGTCTCTGGTCTTTGCAGAATTGCTCTGTTCTTTGCCATCTCCCTCTGCACCATCTCGTTCGGAAGAGCATATCTCGGATGAAATGTTGTTTCTAATCAGTACCCTCGACCCTTGGTATGGGGACATCATCGTATATTTGCAGACGTCTTCCTTCCGTCCCAATGTATCGAAAGATGCTCGACGGAGGATTCGTCATCAATCTCAACCCTATCACATTATTGGCGATACCCTGTACCGCTTCGGCGCTGATTCTGTTCTCCGCCGATGCTTGACTCTCGAGGAGGCTGAGCGGGTATTGAATGACTGCCACTTCGGTGCTTGTGGCGGCCACATGTCCAGATATGCCACCGCCCAGAAATCCTTCGTGCTGGTTATTTCTGGCCTTCTATCTTCAAGGATTGCATCCTTGCCGTCCGTGCATGCCATGAGTGCTAGATCTACCACCGGAAAATGCGTGCACCTCCTGCACCATTGCACCCTGTTGTTACCGTAGGTCCATTTGCCAAATGGGGCATCGATTATACGTCCTGTAACCCTCGTTCGACCGGGGGGCATGGGTATATCATCGTTGCCATGGATTATTTCACCAAATGGGCCGAAGCGATGCCTACATTGAACGAAGACGGTTACATAGCTGCGCAGTTTTTGTTTAATCATGTCATTACTCGGTTTGGAGTCCCTCAGGCTATCGTCACGGATAACGGAAAACATTTCCGTAATCACATGATGACGGAACTAACGACCCAACTAGGCCTGCGTCAAGATAGTTCGACGCCGTACTACCCTCAATCCAATGGCCAAGTTGAAGCCGTGAACAAAGTTTTGATCACAATGCTCCAACGTACCGTTGGTACACACAAGTCTAATTGGCATCTGATGTTGTTCCCCACCTTGTGGGCCTATCGGACCTCTGTGAAGGACGCCACCGGTTTCACCCCTTTTCAGCTTGTTTATGGACTGGAGGCCACCCTTCCTGTTGAGTGTGAGATTCCTTCATTAAAGTTAGCTGTCGAGTTGCTTCCCAACACCACTCCGGTGGAGGAACGACTTCTTTATTTAGAACGGCTAGACGAAACTCGTCGCTTAGCTTCTCTAGCTATTGAAGCAAAGAAGAAGAGAGTTAAGGCTCACTTCGACAATACCATTCAACCTCGTTCCTTTGTTGAGGGAGATCTAGTACTACTCTATGATCAAGCTAAGGATAAGCTAGGGGCAGGCAAACTCGAATCTATGTGGCTAGGCCCCTATATCGTGAAGAAAGTTCTGCAAAAGGGGGCATATGAGCTGATCGACTACGAAGGAAATCCTCTCGACAAGCCCCGCAACGGGCTCTATTTGAAAAAATACTATGCATGATTTCGTGCACCTAGTTTGTACATACGTGTGTTTTTAGCAAGTGTGTTATGTGTGCATGATTTCATGTTTTACTTTGGTGTGAAGGCGTGTTTGCCACTTATTGTGTTTTCTGCTCCTTGTGCAGATGTCCAGTGCACCTTATGTTGGTTTCGCTGATGGCGCCTGTCGTAGCACTTGCAATTTTTCTTCTGCGGAGTGGGCGATCTATGATCCTCACGGAGAGTTGATATACCTTCAAGGTGTGTGCTTGGGTCGTACCACTAACAATGTTGCCGAATACAGTGCTGTAATTGAGTTACTAGCCGAAGCAGTTGATCTCGGCATTCGCGCATTGGAGGTGAACCTGGACTCTCAACTTGTCATCCATCAACTCAACGGGCGATATTCTGTCAGAGACCAACGCATTCTAAGGTTGTATTTACGTGTAAGATTGTTAGAAAGGAATTTTGATTACATCACATATCAACACATTCCGAGACAATTAAATACGTTAACTGATGCATTGGCAAACCATGTATTAGACAGACATTTGCGTAATAGATAAACATCATACAAGAAGACATAGAAAGCATAATAAGACCATAGAATAAGCATATGTAAATAAATTCTTTTCCAAGCATAGTTTGCATGTGTGCTTTTAAGCTTGCATTAAAAATTAAAATATGTGGATCGTATGTTGTGCAACTGATACATTAGATCACATTTGTGTTAGACATTTGCATAGCATATAAAAACATCATCATATGTAAAAGATCCATCCAAAATCGGTATATATATATATATATATATATATATATATATATCGTGTGGCACACCAAGGCGCTCAAAAATAAGTGTATATGTCTAAGATAAGGCCGATGTCCTCAGTACATCTGAGACGCGTGTCTCTCAAAAAACATCAGTGAGACCTAGATGTCTACTGTGGTGGGTTATGCTCTCTGTAGCATACAACTGCCCGTGCCACCCGCCTCAAAAGGTGGTGCATCTTGGGTTCCACTCCCACTGTGTGGATCTGAGATGCTATGGGGACCTCCTCTATCCCCTGGTAATCTGGCACCCCCGCCAGTAAGCCCTCGAGGTTGTGCGCCACAGTCTCCACCGTATCGCCTCCTGGAGGAGCCAGGGCCAGAACTCCAGCGCCTTGTCCCTCTCTCCGTGCCTCCGGAGCTAGACCAAGGGGTCTCGTGGGTCCCACATCTGCATATCATAGCATTCATCAAGACATGTACATGAAAAATTTAAAAACATTACAAAAGATAAAAAATTAAAAAGAGATCAAGTGTCTTACCTCCATCGTCCCAATGCTCTCCCGCAGGCAGTGGCATGTCGGGATCACCGCGGAAGTCTATACCGGCATATGGCCAGTCCTCTACGAAAATGACCTGCCGATCCAGCCACTCTCGAAAATAAACACCCCATGCCACTGGACGGCCGCCACCTCCACGCAGCATGACATGGCCTTATCGACTGGCCCTCGTCTCCCGGGGACCTCTGGGTGGATCCACGACCATATCCTGTAGCTGTAAGGCCGACACCCACTCCAACATCTGCGGAAGTAAGAGCGACCCATAACCGAACTGCTTCGACTCTCCGCGTCGACAGTTGCTCAGTTGTCTCTTCATGCTGATCGTTACTGTTGCTGCCTAGTTGAATATGGTGGGCTGTAAACACTCGAGAGCTAGTAGTAGATGGGTCTTCGAGGCCTCGTGATTGGCCAAGTAGACCACTGCCCGGGTCACCATGAAGAGTATGGTGCGAAGGAAGATATCATCCACCATTGGAATGCCCACCTTCCCACTCCATGTTTTACATGCCCGTGGGCACACTCGAGCCATGAGCATGTCAAGGGTCTCACCACTGGGTCGTTGCCCCTCTAGAATGGGCATCTCACCCCGGCGTGATAACCCAGTCAAAAAATAAGTATCCGTGTAATCGAAATCGATATCACGACCTCGGATTGTGAATTTTCCGTCAACTGGGTTCCAGGCTCTGATTAAGAGCTCGAGGAGATCCGGTTGTGCTCTCAGGCGCGGAGTGAGGAAAAATTTGAGGAACCCGCATGCCCGCATTGCATTTCGGCACTCCGCATTGGCATAAGCTGCTATATCTTCGTTATCGTGAGCTCTCTCTTGCCAAACAAATGCCATTGTGTCTTGCATAACCACAAAAAAATATTAGAGCCCTGATCGTTGGAGTTTATACGTTCAAATTGTCAAAAATATAACTTCACGGCGTCAGCGTGACTATTTTTAAAACAGTCGCGCTGATCATGGCGCCCTTTGTTTTTTTCCTTGGGTCAGCGCGGAAGCACACGTGTTTTCTGCGCTGATCCGGAGGTGGTGTGTGTAAAATTTAATCGATCAGCGTGGACCCGATGAGGAAATCCGCGCTGACCGAGAGCGCATCAAAGCTCAAAAAATTTGCCCAAATGGCCAATTCCCACCATGGAAATGCTGCAAAAAGGACTCAAAATGAAGCGCAGGAGAAGGAGAACCTACCTGGAACGAGTTGCAGGATGGATGGTGTCCGCACGGGATGGAAATCGCTCCGTCAACCTCGCAGCTCCACAACGTTCTCCACAACTCAAAATGGTAACAATGGTAAAAAATGTCTTTTACCCCCCTATTTATGGTACAAAATTTATAATTGACTATGGTTTTTTATAAATGTGGGTTTTTGTCATGTTTTTACCATGAATTTAGTGCTAATGTCGCTATATTATGCTTTTATGCATGTTTTACTATGTTTTTTAACATGTCGAACAGGTTTACGCATGCGGTGTTCTTGTGCAGATTCTAGTAACCGGCGGGGTCACAACGATCCTATACACACTTGATCCCAAAAACGTCGTCTTTAAGCTCTTTTTCGACGTAAAGCAAGAAAAGATGGCCGAGCTTCCTTTCGGCTCGTTAAAAGGAATGAGAGGCGGTCGCTTTTAAAACTCTTTTTTCGACCGTTTAACTTAAAAAGATTGCCGGGTGTTTGTCGTTTCACACTCGTTATTGGTTCCAAAACGACGTACTTTTGACCGCTTTTTTACTTTTTTGGGTCGAAGTCACTATTCACGAAAAGTACTCCTCGATCATACTAGTCGGGCGGTTCTTTCGAGCATTGTTTTATACTTTTTCGGGCTCGAGAGACACAACTTTACGAAAAAGGACCCCCCTGGAGTTTTCTTTTCCGCTGTCTTTTCAGACTCTCTAAATAAGAAAAGACGCTGAGTTCTTCCTTTGTCAGACTCGTTAAAACTTAATGACATCGGACAACGTCGAAATGACGCTTCCCAAGAATATGCTATCCCCGTCAAGATTTTCACCCAAAAATAATTAGGGTACCTGCCAGAAATGGTGGGGAAAATGGAACTGTAATAATTGTCGTGTCGGCAGTATGTCGCTCTTGAACATGGCACTCGTCTGCATTCGTGTCTGGGTGGAATTTCTCATCTTGTTTTACACTAGCCTTCGTGGGTTTGGGTTATCCTATTTGACCTCTCATCTGCTCATTGCCTTGTCACCATGACCTCTGCTCATTTGATGTCAGATACTGCCAAATCTGTTGTCGTGCCGCCGATATGTTCAAGAAAAGTTGACCTCTGCAAACTTACCACCTCCCTCTGATGTCTCACACAAAATCTTTTATCCTTCTTTGTATCATGTCGATGATGTGGGAAACATTATGGCCCACCTTCGATCAAGGTTACTTCCTGTCGA
This sequence comes from Pinus tabuliformis, assembly GCA_031772625.1. Lineage (NCBI taxonomy): Eukaryota > Viridiplantae > Streptophyta > Pinopsida > Pinales > Pinaceae > Pinus > Pinus tabuliformis. The sequence goes on along the minus strand of CM062818.1, from coordinate 822,285,664 downwards.
CATCAGCTCATTATCCAGGAAAGTGACCTAGAGACTCCCTTCAGGTGCCTTAGAGCCTGCATGCCTCAATGGCAGGTTCTTCGTGTTCGACGTGAGGTTTTCATCATTGGCCTCCGATCGAATGATTCTGCGGGTGTTCGACACCAACTCATTGATTCACATGCTGCGGATTGTACCTATAAGTACCTTGAGGACCATTGTCATTATTGGTGGTACCTCTCGCGTCTGTTAACAGTTTTCATTATTGGCTGGTAATCAGACGATGTTCATGCATGTTCGACTTCAGCTCATGTATTCACATGCTTGGACTTGTACTTTTTTCGGGTTGGGATGGAGCGCAAGACCCTGGTTTTTGTCTGTTGCGAACCAGGCTACGATTTTGTGGATTGTTATTACATGACTCATTGATGGATGGCTGCGCCCATACCTGAGCCTTTTGGGATGGCTGCGACCATACCTTCTTATCATCATGGTCTCTTCATCTGGGTGGCTACATCCATACCACATACCTTTTCGTATGTCTTTTGGATGGTTGCGCCCATGCCTAGACTACGTGTAATAGAGATATCAGTTGTATATATATGCAGGTTCTTCCTGGTGGTGTTCCAGTTTAGCGAGTTTTGTAAAGCATTTCACCCCTCCCACTCTCTCGGGCTTCATGCTTTAGGGGGCATCTGTTACACACTAATTTGTCACTGTCTCCCTGTCAGCCTCCCTACTGTGTCATGAAACCAAATTAATCATACTCATGCTCTCTAAACTGACCAAATGACCCACTTTGCCAAAGTTTATTCCATCATCGCGACTGTTATTAAAATAATCGCGCTGACTGGCGCCTCATAGTGCAACTGATGCGCTGTCAGCGGGGAAGCACACAGGTTTTCCGCGCTGGTCGAATTTCATGAGCCAGCGCATCCTATGTTTGTATTAAGTCGCGCTGACACAGCCTGCTCCGTTATTAAGATGCGATGTCAGCGCTCCAGTGCAATTATACACCCGCGCTGATCCAGTTTGGGTGAGTTTGTTCTAACAGCCAGCCTTCTAGATGACTCCAGACCTGGTTGTTGGCCTTGTAAATATCGCCCTCCCTTCTATGGCATGTATGTTCGTCATTTGAACCACCTTCCTTGGAGATGAGCTCATCCTCCCACCATTCATGGAGACTCCTTCTCCTATTTAAACCTCTACCATTGCCATGAGCAGCTAGTTTGGATATTGTGGAATTCATAGTGCTTAGAGTGCTGCTGCTAGTAGGTAGTTGGTGTGACAAGTGTGGATTTGCTAGAGAGCTTAAGGAAGGTTGTGAGTATTGCTTGTGCGAGAGAGAGTTTTTGTCTTGGGAGATCTACCTCCAAGGGTGAATGCTTAAGAGACTTGTTGGCTGGACCCTCTTGAGAAGGACTCGACGTCAGAACTTTGGTTGTACCTTTATCTCTTATTGATTAATAATAGATGACTACTATTATGGTTCCATTCTCATTTGTCTTTGTAATGGTTAATGTGAATTACGTCCTTTCTGACTGATGTATAATTGCATTTATTAGATTTCATGCTTGTGTTTGTGTTTCTCTTCGTGTGTGCAGGTATCTATCTACGGGGATCGTGGAAGATCGTGACCGGCCAAAGCGAAGGAGCGAGAACGACATCTCTTCATCAAACAATAGCGTTGGAATCCAAGTAGGTGTTCATTGCCTATCTTTTAATTGCAATTAGGAACCTGCATAGTAGCATTGACTGATTGTTGCTAGACCCATTTTGGGCTAGTAGGGATGGCCTCTATCCGTAGAGGGGATTTACCTCTCCAACAATTTGGCGACTCTGCTGGGTAGTGGCCTTTGTCTCTTTTTGTTCATCCTTGTTTTTGAGTTTGATTGTTACTCTCTTTTCAAAGATTGGGGATTAGTTCTCTGCTTTTAGACTTCCTGGTTCAATCTGGGAGGTGCCTTAATTGTTTAAAGAGTTATTGCCTTGGTTTGGGAGCTTTTGGCTTGATTCTGCCTGTTTTTTAGCCTCAGCGCGGTTTATATCAAAACAGTCGCGCTGACAGCGCATATCTATTTCTTTGACTCCGTAGTCATCGCGCTTGTACACTTAACAATCTCGACGATTCTGAAAAACGAACCAGCGCGACTAAGCCGTGTGCTTCCGTGCTGACAGCGCTTTGTTGCTACGCGTGACTTCTGGTCAGCGCATTGTTGCTGCGTGTTACCCGCGCTGATCCTGTAGAATTGAATTTGTTTCAATTTTACCTCCTGAACCTGTTGGTTTGACTATCTCCTACTCTTTCCACTTGGTTTATGACTTGATTTTTATTGTTTGAACTGTGAAGCACTTGCTTACGAAGTCTTGTCAGGCGGATCTTGTTTTGTGTCCTGTAACCTAGTGTTATCATCCCATTTTTGCTGGGTTGACTTTGTTTTATCACTCGTTCACAAAGATTCGTTGCTACTTGCCTTTGCTTTTGCGAAAACCTTCCTCTTTTGCTTTCTCTGCTTGGTTGTTTAGGTGATTGTCATCGGATCAGTCTTTGGATTGTTTCGATTCTTCTCGCTAGCCTGACACGGATTACAATTGCTTGGGTTCAACCGGCTCTTTTCGCGCTTGTTGTGTTTTTCATTGAGTGATTTTATTTCTCTTTACTCGGTGTTGTTGTCTCTCAAAATTCATTTTAAGTGCATTGTGCCATTGGAAAAAGAAATCGAACTAATATCTTTTGCATTCAATAGTTAATGGGAAAAAGAGCATTCCATTGATTTTTGTTCTCAAAAGAAAAGTCTCATTTCTTTGCCATTAGTTGCATTAGATTGCTTGATTGATTGAGTTCATTTTGTTTGATTGAAAACTCTTAACCCTCTCATAGTTAGAATTCATCGAACGAAATGGTGTTCTTTGGCATATAGTTTGCATCTAGGTAATTGTGAGAGATCACACGATAGGGCCTGAAACCGAAACTTAATTCAAGATCAACCATAAAATAAACTGAATAAACCTAAAAACGCATTGGAACTTAACGCAAACATCTAGAGGTCTAGGCTAGAGACGTGTTCCGGTGTCTTTAAACATAGTCACTATTGTTTCACATTACGGTTGGGTGATTCCTCCTTCTGTGACTCGATAGTGGTCTAACACGGACTGTGCTCCCACGTACCGTCGCATATATAGGGAGACCCCACTAGGCTTTTATCCTTGATCCATAGGAAGCCGAGTCTGCCGCCTTGCGAGCCGTAACGCACCGAACACAACATTCAGGAAGATTGACTGCAGTACGGAAAGTCCTTGGTTCTCATACGATTGCCAAGGTGTATAAGCAGTTTTACGGATTGCTTGGTAAACCCTTTGCCTAGAATCTCCAGAGCAGTCACTTTTGATCCTTTTCGGACTCCCTAAAAGAAAAGGTGCCAGTGAGCATCTTGTCACTTCGTGCTCATTAAACATTTGAAGGAGACTAGAGTCATTTTTTCGTTCTTTTCTCGACTCTTGAAACATGAAAAGTTCAAGTTTATTTCCTGTGTCTTAAAAATTTATTCGGCCACGATAACATTACCTGGTTAGATCTTGTGTGCGTTAGCTTGAGTAGGGTCTTTGTCGTTAGTTTCCTTTAGGTTTTGTGTGGGGTTTGTCATCCTGGCTGACCCGTCAACTCCCGGTCCAAGTGATCAAGGTTCTCCATCTTCTGTTGCTCCTGAGGTACCAGTTGTGAGCGATGCTCTTCTTGTTATCCCGAGTATCCAACCTATCAACGTACGTGCCCCGGACGACGAGGATTACGAAGAAGATTGGAACCCTATCTGGGAGCCTAACGAGGACGATATTCCTGCTACCCCTCCTGGTGTTTCGTCTCCAATGTCTACTTCCCACATGGATGAGACATCTCCCAGTGCAAGTGAGACACCCGTGGTGTCGAATATTGACACTCCCATTCTAGCTACTTCTCCACTCCCCCCGCGATATCAGTCGATGAGGGATAGAATAGCTTCCAGGACTCCTGCTACGACTATGTGGGATCCTCATGTCATTCCCACCACGGAACCCTTTGTTTCACAACCCCATACTACACCTGTTACCTCAGTTCCCACGAATCCAACTGTTTGTGTAGCATACTCGACTCCGGTCGTCAGTGCCGTGACAGCGTTTTCATCTACAAACACTGGTGGTGATCCCTCTCACGGTCAAGTGAGTAATGGCCAGCCGGAACTTTCGTCTGGAGTCGTCGACCCTGCACAAAGTGCTCAACCCTCTTCTGGTCCTGTTCCAGGAGGGGGGCTGTATGATGCCCATAGGCAACCCATTGTGGACCCAAATGCACAAGGTCCACTCTTTTATTATGATTTTACTGGTCAGTACCTCCAGTTTACTCAAACCACGCCTCTTCAACCTTTCGTTGAAGTCTCGGTACCATTATCCATCACTTGGGACGCCAGTACTCATTCTTTTCATGGGGGCCAGGCAATCCCTGGATAGCCTCAAGGACCACCTAATCAAGGCCAGCCGCCTTATGTGCAAGCCCCCCTAGGGCAACCACTTTATGGCCAGTCTTACGCAGGACAATCTGGGGGCCCACAAGGACAACCCTATCTGGGACAACCTTTGGTCGCTGGAAGTCCATCATTTTCCTATCAGAGTCAACCTTCTGGTTATCCAGGGCAACCTGGTACCCAGCAAGGTTACCCGTCTGGACAACCAGGACAGCCTTACATCCAACAAGGCCAACCTGGTCTCCAGCAGGGTTACCCCTCTGGACAAGCTGGGCAAAATTATATTCCTCAAGGTCAACCAGCAGTCCAACAGGGGTATCCTTCTGGGCAAGGGGGACAACCCTACGTACAGTAGGGCCAACCCACTGCTCAGTCTAGTCATCCTTCTGGGCAAGGGGGGCAACCCTACGTACAGCAGGGCCAACCCACTACTCAATCTATGCATCCTCCTGGGCAAGGGGGGCAACCCTACGTACAGCAGGGCCAACCCACCGCTCAGCCTGTGCATCCTTCCAGGCAAATGGGCCAGCCTTCTATGCAGCAAGGCCAACCCACTGTAGAATATTTAGTAGAATATTTTGAGGACAAAAAGTCTCCCAAAATGGTGAGGTGTGATCCATATTGGATAATTATATTATTTTTCATCCATCTCGATGCATTCAGATTTGAAAAAGAGGACGACTCAGCTCAAGGGATCGTTTTTACCAACGGGTCCCACTTTGGAAAAATGAGATTCGAAACATTCTAGGAGAATTTTAAGGCATAAAATGACATTTTTTGGGGAAAAAAATTTACTAATTTAGCATAGCACCATTTCATGTTGTTATACACACAGATATATTTCCAATGGCTCAGGAAGCACGTCAATTGGAGTCCATAAGAAAACGTTATTCCACTCAAAACTTGACCTTCTTGTTTTCACACCTATAATTCGGGAGGATGTTGTTTCAGCCCCCATTATTCATGGAAAAGGGGATAGCCATGTGTTTTTGATGTAAAATTCTCTAGAAGAGTCTACATTGTAACTCTACTTAAGAGTTTATGTAGTCAAATTTAACAATTAGTAGGATATCGAGTTGTGTTATAACTGGGCCACTAGGAGGAAAAGGCATTCCATTCATTTGAGAGTATTTTGTTCCATAGTTAAGAAAAGATAGATAGGAGAGATAGGAGCTAGGGCACACAGAGAGGATATGTGCACTGTAGCAGCGCATAGACCATATGCATTACTTCTTTGTACCTGCAACCATATTTTCTAGACAGAGAAAGAGAGCAAAGCAGCCTCACCCTCCAGCTAGGTTTTCTCCCGAAAGGGTTTCCCAGGGCATATTTTGTGTCTTATGTGTGTGTATGAGATTATTTTGCCATTCTCTATTTTTTTGCGTAATTTCCATTCCCATGCATGCATTACTTATAGTTAAATCTACAGATCTCAAAGTTTAATAAAACTGTAATAATGTAGAATCTCATATTTCTAATATAGTATTATCAAGAATGTTGTGACAAACTGTCTAGTGGAATATCCACTACAATTTACGAATCATTTGGTATAAGAGCAAGTTTCTTTGGGTATTTGTGGATATTTGCAGGGGATCTAGTTCGATGGTATCGAAAATCATAAAACCTTAAGCATGGCTAATGAATCTATAAACGAACCTCGTGATCCTATAGAGGTGAGGATTTTGCAGCTCAAACAACAAGTCACAGATATAGCTGTAATGTAGACCCCCTCATGGCAGCCCTAAGAGATAAGCTTGGGATATTTGGAAAATATTGGGGTTTGAATGCAAAGGAAAAATCAAAAGGGGGGTCGAGAGATTGGGAAGATACGGAGAACCAACTGAAGAAAGAACCCCAAAAATATCAATCTAGTTAGAGTGTCATGAATCAATCCCTATTTAAAATGGAAGAAAAAGTTGATATCAATTCATAAGAAAGTGAGATCGACGCTCTGAAGCTGAACCACTCGTTGCAGCAACTGGAAGTTTATTTCAGCATCCATCAGATCAAGGAAGGGAAAAAGATCTCATTCGTGTGACTAAAATTTGAGGGCCATGCACTGACTTAGTGGGAGAGCCACAAGGAAACCCTGATGTTGGAGGGAGAACCTCTAGTGACTAAGTGGGAGGATTTCAAAACCCTCATTAAGTCACAATTTTGTCCCATTGGATACGTGGAGGACCATTTCATTTGGTGGCATTAACTCAGGCAAACGTCAGGCCAAAGTGTACAGGAGTACACCACATAATTCAGAAAGATGGCTATAATGTTGGGTATCTCTCCAAAGAACCCAGATGTACTTCTCACGTATTTGGGGGGTCCGCACCGCCATCTACGTGAGAAAGTGATGTTGTTCAAGTCCAAATGGGTGGACGAGGCATGTGTATAGGAACAATACCTGGAGAACATATGCCTAAAGAGAGTGCAATCAAATGGATCGATGCAGAAGGAGAAACAAGATGCTTTTAAGGAGGGGAAAAAGAAGCAAAAAGGGGAAAAAGATAAAAAGGCGATAACCACAATGCACCAGTGCAAATATCCTATCAACCATTACAACATTGATGGTCGTACATAGGAGAAGTGATGGAAGTTGCATCCAGAGATAAACCCGAAGAAAAAGAAGAAATATAATAGGAGGAAGAATCTGATGGCCACAGATTCGAGAAACCAAGTTGAAAGAAAATCAGATGTGGATGAGAAGAATGTTTACACGTCATTTCAAAAGGAGGTGAGTCTGAGTATCCTTTAGCAATAAGAAGAGAAAGAAATTACAAAACTCTTCCATATAAAGATATAGGTCCTGAAGACAAATATTCATGTTCTAATTGACTCAAGATCACAGGCAAATCTCACTGCCGAAGAGTTGGTCAAGATGTTGGGGATGCAATTTTGTGATCATCCAAACCTGTATCCATTTGGATGGGTAAATAAGGATGCAAAGTTGAAGGTAACAAAAAAATGTAGAATTAGATTTGCTATCGATGTCGATTTTATCGATGAAGTATATCTACATGTGGTTCCCCTTGATGTATGTGGAGTCATGTTTGGGAGTCCATACATGTACATGTGAGATGCAATATTCATGAGGAGAGCCTAATTAGTATCATCTCATGAAGGATGGAAAATCTTTCATCATCAATGCCCATAAAGGCAAGTCGAAAATTTCACTGGTAAGTGCCAACCAAGCCAAGAAATTGATTAGTTCTAGCAAGAAGTATGTTTTATTTTTTTAAGAGAAAGTCAATGTGAAGAGGAGTCAATAAGGGGCAAGGTATCCCTAGAGGGGTGTACTAAGAAAAAAAATATAAGAATTAGATGAGTTGTTACAGGCATACATGGATGTGTTCTGAGAACCTAAAGGGTTACCACCTAAGAGAAAAGTGGAGCATGAAATCCAGATATTGCCAGACTCCCTCCCTATTGCCAAATATTGGTTGTACATGTAGTCTATTATAGAAGCAAGTGAGGTGAAGAAATAACTGCAACAATTGCTGGAACAAGGTGTCATTTGACTAAGCACATCACCATGTGGTTCATCCATCATAATTGGGCCAAAAAAGGATGGGACTTGGCAGATGTGTATAGATTATAGGGTGTTGAAAAAAATCACACTCAAGAACAGATACCCCCTGCCCATAATAGATGATTTGTTGTATGTTGGGTCCCTATAATACTAGTGATTACCCCATTACTATTGTAGTTATACCCCTTATTTATATTGTTGTGCCCCTATTACCCCCATATTGTTATTTCTGTGCCCCATAGAATCCCTATATTGTTATTTTTGTGGCTTTATATTATTATTGTTAGGTCGGTTGGATTATATTGTGGCTCCTTAGACTCCTATATATAGAAAGGAGGTTTTGTCATTTGAATCATCCAAGAATTTTTCATTTATGTAATGTAAAGGAGGTTTCCCCCTCGAAGAGGCTGAATTCTAAGGCGTGGATTTATCTTTTCTATCTTTTCTTGACCTGGTTTCATAACATTTGGTATCAGAGCTTTGGATTCTAGGGTTTCACTGCTCCAAACAGGTCATCGTGGAATTTTCGCTATAACTTTTTTTCTGTGACGTTTCAGAAGTCACAAAAAAAACCCATTTGAGAAGAAATCGCACTGAACCTTGGGTCCAAATTTTAGAGCTTTGCGCGCTATATTTGCGGAGATATGATCTGAGGAAGTTGGTCTTTTTGCAGACTCCTGAATTAGAGTCCAAACAGGTGACCTGGGGAAAATCGTCATAACTTTCTCTTTGGGGATCAGATTGAAATTTCAAAAAAAGGTACAGAAAGAGGACGGACTGTAGTTTCTTTCAGGCATTTTTTAGATCCATGGGTTGAAAAAGTGACTCGTGGCACGTCGTACAAGTTTGCTCTACTGAACTAGTCTATAATCAAGTCACTGTGGGAGATTTCACATAACTCTTCCTTGGAGAAACCAAATTGGATTAGACTTGTGGTATTGGAAAGAGGACGTAGAAGGATACCACAGGTTGCAATTTCAGAATTGGATGATCCAAAATTACAGAGATACATCAGATTCAATATCAGGCTTCTACAAAGTGAAAAAAGGTGTGTAGTTTTTTTTATTATTTTTGTATAAGCTTGGTTTGAAGGAATTCAAAGGGCATAGTAAAGCATTATTATCGGTAACTGATGCCTCGATGAAAGAAAATGCAAACACCTAGTAAGGAACCTGAAAGCTCTAGCATGACTCATGAAGAAGAGGAAGAAATGCTACATGATATATCAAAATTACAAGAACAAGTGCAACAAATGTCACACTCATAAAAGCTAACAGAAGCTAAGATAAATGGCGTGGAATCTAAGATAAATGACGTTGAATCTAAGATAAAGGGCATGGAAGCTAAGATGGATGATTTGAAGATAGATTTGAAGACAAACATGGCAGATTTGAAGACAGATTTGACAAATTTTCTACAAGAAATACATTCTAAGGGTGAAGAGGTTGTAAAGGAAACTCATGATGTGAACCAAAGAAATGTTAATCATGATTCCATAGACTCTAATGTTGGATCGAAGACCCACCATATTCCAAAACTCGATATGAGAAAGTTTGATGGCACGGATCCCGCCACATGGATATTACAGATGGAGCAGTTCTTCGATCTTAATAATGTGAAAAACACACAAAAGGTACGTATGGCAACTGTATATTTGGAACCAAATCAGTTTGTATGGTATCAATGGCTTTGTTCTCGTAAAAAATTTATCACTTGGGCAATTTTTACGGAAGAATTGATAGCACATTATGCGGATATAAAAAGAAACACTTTTTTTAGCCAATTGATAAGTCTCAAACAAAAGGGTTCAATAATGGAGCACATTGAGGAGTTCCAAAAATTGAACATAAGGGTAAAAGATATTCCAGAGGAGCATAGCATTGATGTGTTCATAGGGTCTTTAAAGGATAATATCCAACATGATGTTCGCCTTTGGGAACCTGATTCATTAGAGAAGGCATTCAGGTTAGCAAGAAAAATGGAAAGCAAAATTATGGCAACTAGGAAGCATACCACTCACAACTATAAAGATGGAAGTGTTGTTTCCCCTAGTCTTCCACAACCTATAAGGTTGACACCACAACAATTGGAAGAAAAAAGAGCAAAAGGGCTTTGTTACAGTTGTGATAGCAAATACACTAAAGGTCATAATTGTGCTGAGAAGAAATTATTCTACATAGATTGTGAAGAGGAAGAAGAAAAGGAGCAAGAAAGGTCAAAAGAAGAGGATATACTCCAGGAACAAAGCCTAGATGAAGAACAAATAAATCCAACCATATCTTGTAATCCATTGGCGGGAATTACCACTCCTCAAACCATCAAGATAGAAGGACAAATCAGGAAGAAAAAGGTAATAGTGTTGATTGATTCAGGAAGCACCCACAATTTTATTCATTGTAGGGTAGCAAAAGAATTGAATTTCTTCCTATATCCAGCACCAGAGTGTCAAGTGATGATTGCAAATGGAGGAACAATAAATTTCTCTGGAAAGTGCCATAATATCAAGCTATCCATGGGAGAATATGTATTGACTAGCCCAATGCTTTCCATTCCAATGGGAGGTGTTGATGTTGTACTAGGAGTCCAATGGCTACAATCCTTGGGTACAATAGCTTTTAATTTTCAAGAACTTTTCATCAAATTTTCTACAGAAGGAAAGGAAGTTGAATTAAGGGGTATCGCAGGGAAACTAGGAAAGATAATCAGCTCTAATGGTATGACAAAGCTTCTAAAAAAGGAGCAAAGAGGTGTAATTGCACAATTATGTTCAGTAGATGTTTCCACTTCGGAATCATCTATTTCTCCAGATCTCCAAAAAGTCCTGGACAATCATTCCAAGGTATTTGAGACTCCCAAAGGTCTCCCACCTATGCGTGATCATGATCATGCTATTCATCTGATTCCAGGAAGTGTTCCTCCAAACATCAGGCCGTATAGATATCCCTATGTCCAAAAAAGTGAAATTGAACGTATGGCTGCAGAAATGCTAGAGGCTGGTATAATTCAACCGAGTCAAAGTTCTTTCTCTGCTCCAGTAGTATTGGTGCACAAGAAGGATGGATCATGGCGCATGTGTCTGGATTATAAGGAGCTCAACAAGCTCACTATTAAAGATAAGTTCCCCATTCCTGTCATTGATGAATTACTGGATGAATTGCATGGATCAATTTACTTCACCAAGTTGGATCTTCGTTCGGGATATCATCAAATCAGAATGAAGATTGAAGACATTCCAAAAACGACATTTAGAACTCATGACGGTCACTATGAATTTTTGGTCATGCCTTTTGGCCTTACTAATGCACCTTCAACATTTCAAGGTTTGATGAATTCAATTTTCAAACCATTCCTTAGAAAATTTGTGTTAGTATTTTTTGATGATATACTAATCTACAGCAAGTCTTGGAAGGATCATGTTGAACATGTTGAAAGGGTGCTACAACTATTGGAGGAAAACAATTATATGCAAAAAGATCCAAATGTTTCTTTGGAGTCCAGGAGGTGGAATATTTGGGTCATATTGTATCTCATGAAGGAGTTAAGGTAGACCCTAGCAAAATTAAATCCATTAAGGAATGGAAAATCCCCACATCCATAAAGCATCTACGAGGATTTCTTGGGTTGACAAGTTATTATCACAAGTTTGTTAAGAATTATGGGAGAATAGCAGCACCTCTAACAACATTATTGAAGAAAGATGCATTTTCATGGACTCCAGAAGCAACAAAGGCCTTTGAACATCTTAAAGAGGAAATGTGCCAAGCACCGGTCTTAGCTACACCGGACTTCACAAAAACCTTTATTGTGGAATGTGATGCTTCAGGAAATGGAATTGGTGCTGTTCTAATGCAAGATGAAAGACCCATTGCTTTTGAAAGTCGTCCAATCAAGGGAAAGTTTTTAAGCAAAGCTATTTATGAGAAGGAAATGTTGGCAATACTCCATGCACTTAAGAAATGGCGACCCTACCTAATGGGAAGACACTTCAAGGTAAAAACGGATCATGATAGCCTTAAATACTTTTTAGAACAAAGATTATCCTCTGAAGAGCAACAAAAGTGGGTCACAAAGATATTGGGTTATGACTTTGAAATCATCTACAAAAAAGGGAAGCAAAATGTGGTGGCAGATGCACTCTCAAGAAAGGATGAGGATGTGGAAGCATTGTTGTGCGCCATTTCTATTATCCAACCAGATTGGATAAACGAAGCAAGGGAGGAATGGAAGAATGACGAAGAAGTGTGGGCACTTATTCGAAAGCTACAACAAGATTTCAGTACGTCTGATACATTTAGCTGGAAAAATGATTCGTTATGGTACAAAGATCGCTTATACCTCTGTAAGAATTCCCAGCTATAACAAAAGATTATTATGGAATTGCACACTTCTCCCTTAGGAGGGCACTCAGGATTTTTAAAAACTTACCACAGGGTTAAGAAGCAATTTTTTGGGATGGCCTTAAATCAGATATTCAAAAGTTTGTGGCAGAATGTTTGGTTTTCCAACAAAATAAAGTTGAAACAATTAAGACACCGGGTCTATTACAACCTTTATCCATTCCAAGCCAATGTTGGGAAGAGGTTTCAATGGATTTTATCACAGGTTTACCCAAGTCTGAGGGAAAGAGTGTCATCATGGTGGTAGTTGATAGACTTACCAAGTATGCACACTTTTGTGCATTATCACATCCATTTAATGCCAGTACAGTTTCTACTGCATTTATGGAAACAATTCAAAAGCTACATGGAAACCCAAAGATTATTGTAAGTGACAGAGATCCTATTTTCACTGGAAATTTTTGGACAAAATTATTTTCTTGTCTTGGTACTCAGTTAGCTCATAGCTCATCTTATCATCCTCAATTTGATGGGCAAACTGAGATAGTAAACAAATGTTTGGAAGGATATCTTCGTTGCTTTGTATTTGATAAACAGACACAATGGGTCAAATGGCTGCCTCTGGCTGAATGGTGGTATAACACTTCCTTCCATACAGCAACAAAAATGACCCCATTTATGGAACTTTATGGGTATCAACCACCATCCATCACATCATATTTAAGACAAAATTCTAAGGTTCAGGCAGTGGAACACCACATTGAACATCAACAACAAGTCCTCCAACTCTAAAAGGATAACCTCGTGTTGGCACAAAATAGAATGAAACAACAGGCGGATCAACATCGCACTGAAAGAAGTTTTGATGTAGGTGTTTGGGTATTCCTTCTACTACAACCATATAAGCAAATGTCCCTAAAGCAAGCTAAGAAGGATAATAAATTATCACCAAAGTATTATGGTCCGTACAAGGTGTTGCAAAAGATTGGTACTATGGCATACAAATTGGAGCTTCCTGCAGCTTCTCAATTGCACCCAGTTTTCCATGTTTCATGTTTAAAGAAGGTTATAGGCGACAAGCTCCCAGCTCAAACAATATTTCCAGAACTTGACGAGGAAGGAAAAATTATATTGGAACCAGAAGCAGTCACAAAAACAAGAACTCGACAGCTACGAAATCGATCAATTTCAGAGTATCTTATCAAGTGGAAGAACTTATCCGCTGAAGATTCCACATGGGAGGATGAGAATTTTATGCAGAAGTATCCAGAACTACGCAAGCGTTGAGGACAACACTTTTTTGAAGGAGAGGGGCATGTTGGGTCCCTATAATACTAGTGATTACCCCATTACTATTGTAGTTATACCCCTTATTTATATTGTTGTGCCCCTATTACCCCCATATTGTTATTTCTGTGCCCCATAGAATCCCTCTATTGTTATTTTTGTGGCTTTATATTATTATTGTTAGGTCAGCTGGATTATATTGTGGCTCCTTAGACTCCTATATATAGAAAGGAGGTTTTGTCATTTGAATCATCCAAGAATTATTCATTTATGTAATGTAAAGGAGGTTGCCCCCTCGAAGAGGCTGAATTCTAAGGCGCAGATTTATCTTTTCTATTTTTTCTTGAGCTGGTTTCATAACATTGGATCAGTTGCAACAAGAAAAATACTTCACCAAGCTGGAATTGAAGTCTATATATCACCAGGTTCGAGTTAAAGAAGAAGATACCTGGAAATACCTTCAAAACCAAGCAAGGTTTGTATGAGTGGTTAGCCATGCCATTTGGCCTATGTAATGCACTAACTACATTTATGAGATTAATGAATGATGTATTGTGCCCTTTCATACATCCATTTGTTATTGTCTATTTGGATGATATATTGGTATATAGTGATACTTGGGAGGATCATATGTCACATTTGACGCAAGTGCCAGAAACATTGAAGAAGCACCAACTGCTAGAAAATCTCAAGAAGTGCGATTTCGCGCAGTTGTCTTTGGTGTATCTAGGGTATGTGATGAGTGGAGGAGAGATGAAGATAGATCCTTCCAAGGTGGAGACCATAATGAAATGGATAGTGTCTACTAATATTTTTAAAGTCAAGAGTTTCATTGGGGTAGCATAGTACCTGAGGAAATTCATAGCCTGGTTTTCAGCGTTAGCAGCAATGCTCCATGCATAACAAGTGGCAAGAGTTTCCAGTGGGGAAAATTTCAGCGAAGGGATTTCAAAGAGATAAAGAAGAAGATGAGTCAAGCACTAGTTCTATCATTACCAAACTTGTAGTGGCCCTTTGAAGTGGAGAAGGATGCGAGTGAGTATGCTATGGGATTTGTCTTGATGCAGGGAGGAAGGCTTATATACTACCATTATGAAGTTTTTCATGGGGTAGTTCTTAACTACCTGTTGTAGCGGCTACAACCACCCACCAAAATTTTGCCTTAGCCTACTTTGGAGCCTCCTTACCAACCTTCACAACATCTTGCCTTGCTTTGTCAAGTCCTCAAGTTTTAGTGTCTTTCTTGCTCAAATTCAATCTGTCAATCACAGTTTGATCTTTTCCCTTCACAGGCTGCTCACTCGGACTTGATTCAGCTACAGTCTGAGCATCTTCCCAGTGAAATTTGCACGTTCTGAGAGGGAAACTAGCCCTTCCCTCCAAGAATTTCGCAATTCCCTTTGACAGCCTGCTAGGCTCTAGGATTGCGCAATCCTGCCAGCCAACCCTCCTAACAGGATTTGTGAAATTTTTCCCATCAACGGGCAGTTCAACCCAGAATTTACGTAAATCTGGGTAGCAGTCAGCTATTGGACCCAGAAATTGCGCAATCCCCTTGGGCAGTTAGCCCAGCTTACAATCAGAAATGTGCATTTTTCTCGAGCAGTCGAGCAGTCATTTCCATGTGTAACTGAGTTGACTAGTTCCCTCAGGACTGAGAAAAACAGACTTGCATGCATAGGCTACTTCTCCAAGGTAGCATGCAAAGGCATACCTTATTTTAGGGATCTATGTTTAGCAGCTAGAGGTTACATGCAAGGAACAATTCAGAAACCTCCCTCCAAGTGTCACTTCCCCTAGATTTGTGGCATGCGCATCATAACCTCAATATTATCAAAACTCATCAATCAGATGCTGCAGAGATGATTCCTCAAATCAACCTTGTAGCTATGACATCCCACATCAAATCTAGGAGAGATTGGCACATTCAACTCAATTGTTTTGGGGTAAGCTCGCTTACCATGCCTTGTGCTACATTTCTATCATTTTTTGTGTATTCTCTTGTGTAAGTGTTATTTGCTTTATTTGTCTGAACACCTATTGTCGTTTACATGTATTCTAGCTTGTCCTAGCCCAGTTTTAGTTTTCATTTCTATCTCACTACTATCGCATGCATGAAACTATTTTGCACAGACGTTCGCCCAACCGGTGAACGACCTCACCACATGCATGTTTATCTATTTTCTCAATCCTCCATTCATGTTTTTCATGCACTGTTTATCACTTATACTATCACTTAGTGTCGCCATGCCTTTCATCAACTTGCTTTTAGTTGCTCGTTGGCGAGTCGGGCCTATTGGGTTGTGTTATATTCTTTCCATGACTAGCCAACATAGTTAACCGGGGGGTTAGAAGGGGGGTGGAGCACCCCCTTCGTTGCACCGATTGCGTAGCGCGGGGGGTCACAGGGGGTTCGAGGGGTGCAGGTAACCCCACTCTATAGGGTCCACTGCAGAGCCCCGAAAAATTTTGGTTTTGGACCCTATATTAGGTTGGGCGAACCTACCTATAGTTTTGTGCATGTTTTTCGCACATGGTTTTGGATGCGATGGTTTTTGGTCCATGGTATTGGATGCTTCGCCATGTATAAATATGTATAAATTCGTATGCAGGTAATTTCTATACAGGTTAAAACCTACAAACCTTGGCCCAGTCTCTTCCTTCACCAAGGCTACATTGCACAATATGGAGAAGGAAGGCTCACCTTCCTCTCCATATTTGTGCATTATGGCCCAGCACTGGCCTCCTGGTCTAAATTGTGCATTTCTAGAGGTCAATGGATGCTTGGCCCAAAAATTTGCGTAAATCTGTCCCTGGGCCAACAGTCTTTCCCAACTGGAATCGTGCATTCCGCAACCCCAATAGCCAACTGTCCAACTGGATTGCGCATTTTGCAGTTCCAGCAGTTAATTAGTCTCCCAGTAGCTTGAACTGTGCCTTGTGCAATCTTGCCAATCGATCTCCCAAACTCCCGGCTGAATTTGCGCAACCTTCACGATCATTCACCCAGGTACGTTGTAGATCAGTTCTAACGTTCATTTTAGTTTTCGACTGACGTATTTCTTGCTATGAGTGTTTCCATGTCTCCAGGTATCACAGGTGTTCATCTTCCTCTCAGCAGTACAGGTACAATGGTTTCCAAGAGAGCAGAGATGAAGACACTGTTCAGAGCACACTTGGGGATGCAGTCAATCAAGTGCCCATGGGCTTACCTACTCACAAACACATCAAGTTTTTCATGGAAAAGGATATCAAGCAGCAGCATCATGAACAACAACTGAAGGCAACATACCAAATATAGCAAATGCAGCGAACACAGCGAATGCAATAGATGCAAGAGGAAGGTTGTTGACAACATAGAGGCAGAGAAAAGTTGCAAGATCAAGCAGATCCACTGATAATGAAAGCAACTTTGGAAACTCAGAATATGAAGTGACGACGCAACGAAGATCACGCGAAGGCAGAAGATGGAACAAAGAAGGATTGCATGTGCTGAAGTAGCAACTCAGGAAGAACATGAAGCTACACAGACTGTCCATGAGTTGCAGTAGGAACATGAGCAACAATGGGCACACCATGCACTCACAGATGAAATTGCACCAGTACAAGTTAAGGATCCATCCCAGCAGCTGACACAGAGAAAAAATGGTGAGTAGTGTTGTTGACTGCATGCAAAGGATCCAGCAGCATGCATGTCGTTAAGCGCATGCATGAAATCTAACCCATTCAACACACTCACCAAGGCAAAGACAAGATGCAAGTCCAACTGGCGCTGAACATGCACTTCAAAAAGTTGATGCACATGACCACCAACACACACTTGAAGATCAGCATGAACACTATGCATCAATGTGTTACCGGTTCAACCGTACCCAAGAAGACCATGCGCATGTTAGCAGATGAGTTGGATTAAGGGGCTGAACCAATGCACCGGTTGCAACGGAGGAAAGAGTTCACTTTAGAAAGATGTCACCATGAGGTGCATGCACACCATCACAGACGACCAAGCTTGGCATCAACTCACCAGCTTCACCATCACAAGCATGTCAAAGAGTTGTCTCACCACAGCGGACTGAGTGTTAGTGATGTCTTTCAAGGCTTGCTCAAGCCATGTTGTCTCACATGAGTACATGTGCATTGTAATGTTGAGTCATGTCAAGTGTAAGTCAAGTGTCAACAATTGGATGTAATAATCATAGAGTGGGCGAAGAGTCATGAGGGTAGTTGAACTGTCACAAAGGGGAATGTCAAGGGTCACCCCACCCTTATCTATACATAGTCCCTCATAACTCATTGTATAGGATTTTGGTCAGCCAAGCTTCTACAAAGACTATCTTGAGGAAGGCTTGGAAAATATTGTAATGCGCCTTGGCTTCTCCATTGCACAGAGCTAGTAAATCTCTTTGGAGGAGTAGGAGGATGTGGCTGTAACGTTCTACTGATAGGGCTAGCAGGTTAACATGGTGTATTGTATGATTGTGACTTACACTTCTTTATATAATAAAAGCCAACACATTTTCATGCATATGTTGTTATTGTAGTTGGACTATTCCAGTTGCCTTAATGATATATGTTGTTTAACTTATGTACTTGTATATGAACTGATTCACATGCAATTATATGAATCTTGTTTTTCATGTGTTGCATATGTTGTTAATTTTGTCACCATCCGTGTCGATTGCTTTGTCGAACACTAGATAGACTTTTCTCTTAATCTTGTTATATCAATTGTCACACTCATCTCAGATTGATCTATGAGTGTTTTTCATGTTATCTTACCTTGTATGTTGTGACTGCCACATTCGTGTCAACTGCTCTACCGGAAACTGTGCATGTCCTTTGTGTTGTGTGTTCCTAGACAAGTTGGGACTGATCCCTTTCAACGTGGAACTCACCTTCACCTTCCTCCCATTTGAAGTGTTGGAACCTCTCATACTCATTCCTTGACTCAGTGCATCAGTCACACCCTTGCTACTGATAGAGTTATCTTACTTTCCTCTGTACGACATCACAGTCAAGGCATTACCTTACAACCCACTACTGGGACTCCTACACCAAATGATCTGAGGTCTAATTGGGACTTATTACTGGGGAGATCCCCTTAACATGTTGGCGGGTCAAGCACCGTCAACATTTCAGGCGCTAGAGGGAGGGCTTGATGACAAGCAGTGTCCTCTCATCCAGTTTTGAACCTTTACATATATTTCATGGAATCTTACATTCTTCTTCCCCCGAGGTGTTTTTCGAATCGTGAAGATGTCTCCATCTCGGGGAATCTTTTCAATCTCTTGCCCAGTCACACGTATGATGGTGAAGGAGAAGTGGCCTGGCCTGAGCACTTACATAACTTCCTTTCCATGATTTATGAGGAAGATGAGTTTACTGACGAACAGGCAGTCTAATGCTTGCATTTGCAGTTCACGAATCCCCATTTTGTTGGGTGCTCAGCCTACTGGCTGACACCGTGCACTCATGTGAGAACTTCTGTGATATTACTGAAGACACGTTCCATCATTTTGATCTAGACCATCTTGACCGGAAACTGTTACAGCAACAGAAGGCCCTGCATGAATCTGTTATTGATTTTTGGCAGCGCTTCCGTGACTTACAGTTTCAAGATCCGAAGAGCCAGATGAAGTTCGCTTATCTCTGGGACTGGTTCGAGTACTGCCTTAAGAAATATGCCCGTCCCAAGAGAAATCTTGATGTCAAACCTTGCTCAACCTTCTTCGTTGATGGAATTGCACAATCCCATGCGGAAGCAGGTACTGTCTCAATGGACTATCCACCTCCCTTTCATTCAATAGTTCCACCATCGCCTAGTGATGCTAAGGATCATGTTCTCACATCTGTTCATTCTTCACACCCTCCCAACATCACTCCACTCAATTTTTGTGTAGAGTTGGTTTTTATTCCTTCGAGTTCCCATATGCATTCTTTTCTTTGACCTTCGTCTTCGCACCGAGGTGTTCCTTGGATGATGTTATCTTTTGTTCATCCATTCCAGACTCTTCACTTGTTGTGAACGAGGAAAAACCCACTGACGGAGTTGGTGTTGCATAACCAATATGCACAATCATTCATGAAGAGTATGAGTGGGAGCTTGAACATCAACACTTGGCGAAGGATGACTCCTCTCCATCCGAGCCCCCTCCATTCCTTCCTAGCTTCTTTGGTGAACCGGCCATCCATGATTCTGTATGTGTGTCTTCATCTATGAATGCACCCATTGTTGATCACTTGCAGGATTCACAGAATGCTAGTCCATCATTCGACAACGGACAGGATAATTTATTCATTGAAGATCCACTTGATCCTTCATCTGTCTTTTCCAGAAACATAGAGGATGAGTTCGTTCGCTTTTCATCTGCCCCTTTGTTTGATTCAATTGATCATGAGGATGCCGAAGAATTCATTTAGTTTTCTGATCATGCCGGTCGTGATCCATTTGCTTCCATATTTGATCACGATCATGAATCTATTGCAGTTGATCTTTCGAAGCCACCGATTTATGATGATTTACTTGATGATGAAGTTGAGACACCCAATACTATCAAGGAACTTCAGCCCAAGCTAATGATTATGTCAGGCCCTCGCTCTCTTGGGGTCAATCTCACTTCCGACCATGAAATTGTTCAAACACTCGAGGCTCCTCATCACTCATCTATATGCACTCGAGATCAATCTAACACTCAGATCACACTTCCTCCACTTGAATTTCATGATACCATTGCTCATGCATTGGAAGAGTCTTATATTGCAAGCACTAGTGTGCGACACAATTTATCTTTGTTTCTTTCATTTGTTTGCATGTCATAGTCAAGAGTGTGCTTATGCTTCAAAGTTGCACGTAGTGTCACATAACACCATGATAAGTCCACGAACTATCCGTCATGCACATGCACTCACCTATGTCCTGTGGGCACTTTGAAACATGGAGTGTGGCTGTCTTCACTATTATATATTTCTTGTATGCTAGTCCACACAACTGGGTTACTCGCAGACCAAGCCTTCACCAACATGGGTCTACCAATGTGTCCATGGCTGCATTGGAAGTATCACTTCATGTGATCAGGCCCATACATTGTTAGTATAGGAGTAGGAGTAGTGTTTGCCTTCGATTTTTTTCTTTCATGCTTGTTTTCTTACATGCTTTACTTGCTTGTTTGTGTGCTAGCTTATTTTCTTACTTGTTTTTCTTTCACTTTTATTTCTTCTCTTGCTTTGATTTGTTATTTGTTTCATTCATTTGTAGGTTAGTTTGCATGAGGCCATGTATCAGTCATCTTTCCTCTGTATGATGAACTTGTTACTCTTAGTCCATGATACGTTGAAGGAAAATACATATTCTTCGAAGTGAACCTTGGTGTAAACACAACGCTTGCGTGTTAACTAATGTCACCTTCTCTAGTTGATTGTTTTTTGGTTAACCCTTGTCAACTCAATCAAGTAGAGTAAGGTGAGGGGGAAAACCTTAATAAGCATGTCAGAGATATAATAAAATACTTCTCTCTAGAACAACCTCCTCTACTCTCAATAAGTTGGGATCCCTTTTCTGCCTCTAAAATGAATAAGTGCTATGCACAGTGAAAAATGAATAAGGTGAAAGAAGAGAAAGGCTTCCTGCACAGGGAGGTGATGCAAGTAACTCCATCGGGGTACTGACTAGGCTCACTGGTAGCGGAGCCATGCTTGTGTTCCTATGTTACTCCACCGGGGTATTGTATAGGCCTGCTGGTAGTGGAGCAACATCAGAGATGAAACTAAGACTCTGACGACTATACTACTTGTGCACCTATATACCCCTCAACCCCAATCGAAACAACCGTGTTGCCTTGGCTTGGAATGTGTGTCATTCGATCAAGGGTTTGGCAGATGCTACATCTTACATCAAGCTAGTGTGAAGCCAAGATGAGCTAAGAATTGAACAATACTTCCAGAGGTGTTAGACTCATTTTCACGAACAATGTCCATTTAGAGAGCTGGAGTTCTACTAGTGTGTCACCAAGTGTTGTAGTGGCTACAACCACCCTCCAAAATTTTTCCTTAGCCTGTTTTGGAGCCTCCCTACCAACCTTCATAGTAGTTTTCCTTGCTTCGTCAAGTCCTCAAGATTCAGTGTCTTTCTTGCTCAAAGGCAGCCTATCAAATGCAATTTGATCTTTTCCCTTCACAGGTTGCTCACCTAGACTTGGTCCAGCTGCAGGCTGAACAACTTCCCAGTGAAATTTTTGCATTCTTGGAGGGTAACCAGCCTTTCCCTCCAGGAATTACGCTATTCTCTCTAACATCCTGCTGGGATCCAGGATTGCGCAATTCTACTAGCCAACCTCCCAGTAGGATTTGCACAAATTTTCCCATCAACAGGCAGTTTAGCCCAAGATCTGTGCAAATATGGGTAGAAATTAGCTACTGGACCCATAAATTACGTAATTCTCTTGGGAAACCAACCCAACTTACAGTCAAAAATGCACATTTTTCTCCAGCAGTCGAGCAGTCGCTTACATGTGCAGCTGAGTTGACCGGTTCCCTCCGGGACTGAGCAAAATAGACTTGCATGCATAGGTTGATTCTCCCAAGGCAACATGAAAAGTCATCCCTTATTTCAAGGATCTATGTTTAGCAATTGGAGGTTACATGCAAGGAACAATTCAGAAACCTCCCTCCAAGTGTCGCTTCTCCTAGATTTGTGGCATGCACGTCATAACCTCAATATTATCAAAACTCATCACCTGGATGCTGCAAATATCATTCCTCCATCAACCTTGTAGCTTTGACATCCCACATCACATCTAGGATTAGTTGTGATCTGTTAATGGAAATGTATTATGAACAGTGTATGAATTTGCCTATGTTACTTAGTGCAACAGATCGAAAAGATTGAGAATAACATAAACACTTAAACAATTAGAAAACACATTCAAACCATCAACACAATCAAATTTAATAGAGGAGTTCACCAGGCTTCTTGGCTACATCTCCTTGGTCCTTTTGCTTCCAGTGCTGACCTCTATATTATGTCTTCAAATTGTTGTTACAAGTGTGAGCTCAGAAACAGAGTCTCAAACACCAAAATGGATGTCACCACTGTGTTCAACTCAAGCTTTCAAGTCAAAACGAGTATACACTCGACCGTACTTGGCCAATATAACCTCCAAACCCCCTGGAATGACTCAAAACTACACTTTCAACTCCCTGTCTACTCTTTTTTGTGTTATGGTATTAATATACCACATATAGTTACAAACTGTGATAATTGTGAAATAATACGATTACACTAAAAACAGAGGATAAACCAAAGGACCGATGGGCATGGAGTTGACCCCGAACGTCTGGCATTTTCCGGGCGTTGATATCAAGATCAAACAATCTGATAGCTATCCCATCTCGCTCATCAACTAATCCGGACATTCCGCACCGTTGATCTATCTTGTGGGATCTGATAGCTGTCGCACAATCTTGCGCTCCAACTAGCACGTCTGCTAATTCCCCGAAGGCATGCAAGAAAGCGGTTTTGGAATTCTACGTGTCGACTACTGAGTGGAATTGCATAGATTTCTGAAAAAAAACGTTTCCTGCCTTGAAGGCACATGATAAACCACTTACCGCTTCCCTGCCGGAACTCATAGGAGTTTAACTTCTTTTGCATAATTTCATCGTGTCTATTTTCTAGGATAACCTACTTGTATGTTTCGACGTGATATGCGTCGATCTCCGCTCTTGTTAGCTAATCCCATCACCTGTGGTATGAACCAATCACAGGCTGCCACATCTCCTTCTGTGTTGACATCATCAAGAACCTATGACTCTTTCCCGGGTTGTTGCATGTCCTACTGACATAGGCATTGACTTTTTGGCCTAAATCTTTAATTGGCTCTAATTTCTTCATCCAAACTCGGATTTACACACTATTTGCACCGTTGGCTTCGTATTAATGAGCACTTCAACATGATTCCACTTTCACCTGTATTTGAAGACTTTTGATATGGAGGCTTTACTGAATCCACTTTGGATCAAGTTGGTAAATTCATCTCAGCTATTTTGGGGTAAGCTCGCTTCCCATGCCTTGTGCTACATTTCTTTCGCTTTTTGTGTATTCACTTGTGTAAGTGTTGTTTTCTTGATTTCTTTGAACTACTACTGTCGTTTACACGTATTCTAGCTTGTCCTAGCTCTGTTTTAGTTTTCGTTTCTATCTCACTGCTGTTGCATGCATGAAACTGTTTTGCACGGATGTTCGCCCAACCGACAAACAGCCTCACCCACATGCATGTTGATTTGTTTGCTCAATCCTCCATTCATGTTTTGCATGCATTGTTTATCACTTCTGTTGTCACTTAGTGTCGCCATGCCTTTCATCGACTTACTTGCTTTCAGTTTCCCGTCGACGAGTCGGGCCAAACTTGGCCCAGTCTCTGGCTTCACCAAGGTTGCATTGCGCAATTTGGGAAAGGAAGGCTCAACTTCCTCTCTAGATTTGTGCATTTTGGCCCAGAACTGGCCTCCTCGTTTGAATTGCGCATTTCTGGAGGTCAGTGGCTACTTGGCCCAAAAATTTTGCGCAAATCCCTCCCTGGACCAGTAGTCTTTCCTAGTTGGAATCGTTAATTCTGCAACCCCAGTAGCCAACTGCCCAACTGGATTGTGAATTTTGTAGTTCTAGCAATTAGTTAGTCTCCCAACAGCCCAGATTGTGCCTTGTGCAGTCTTGGTAGTCGATCTCCCGACTTCTCGGTTGAAATTGCACAACCTTCACGTTCATTCACCCAGGTATGTTGTAGGTTAGTTCTCATGTTAATTTTTGTTTTCAACTGATAGATTGCTTGCTATGAGTCTTTCCATGTCTCTAGTTATCACAGTTTTTCATCTGCCTCTCAGCAGTATAGGTACAATGGTTTCCAAGAGAGCAGAGACAAAGACACCGTTCATAGCACACTTGGGGATGCAGTCGATCAAGTATCCATGGGCTTACCTACTCACGAATACATCAAGTTTTTCATGGACAAGGACATCAAGCAGCATCATCACAGTGAGCAACATCATGAACATCAGCTAAAGGCAACATACCGAATGTAGTGAACACAGTGGATGCAAGAGGAAGGTTGTTGACAACATAGAGGCGGAGAAAAGTTGCAAAATCAATCAGATCCACTAATAATGAAAGAAACTTTGGAGACTCAGACTATGAAGTGACATCGTGACATGAAGATCGCGTGAAGGAAGAAGATGGAACAAAGAAGGAGTTGCATGTGCTGAAGCAGCAACTCAGGAAGAACATGAAGTTGCACAAACTGTCCATGAGTTGTAGCAGGAACATGAACAACAGTGGGTGCAACATGCACTCACAGATGAAACTATGCCAATACAATTTAAGGATACATCCGAGCAGCTGACATAGAGAGGTGAGTAGTGTTGTTGATCACATGCAAATGATCCAACAACATGCATGTCGTTAAGAACACACATGCAATCCAACCCATTCAACACACTCACCAAGGAGAAGACAAGAAGCAAGTCCAACTGGGGCTGAACATGCACTTCGGCAAGTTGATGCGCATGACCACAAACACACACTTGAAGATCAACACATACACTATGCATCAGTGTGTTGTCCGTTCAACTGTACCCAGTAATACCATGCTCATGTTAGCACACGAGTTGGATGAAGGGGCCAAACCAATGCACTAGTTGCAACGGAGGCAAGAGTTCACTTCAGCAAGATGTCACCATGAGGTGCATGCACACCATCACAGACGACAAAGCTTGGAATCAGATCACTAGCTTCACCATCACAAGCATGTCAAAGAGTTGGTCTCACCACAGCGGATCGAGTGCCAGTGATTTCTCGCAAGGCTTTCTCAAGCCATGTTGTCTCACATGAGTACATGTGCATTGTAATGTTGAGTCATGTCAAATGTAAGTTGAGTGTCAACAGTTGGATGTAATAGCCATAGAGTGGGCAAAGAGTCATGAGGGTAGTTGAACTGTAACAAAGGGGAATGTCAAGGGTCACCCCACCCTTTGCTATAAATAGTCCCTCACAACTCATTGTATAGGCTTTTGGTCAGCTAAGCTTCTACTACGACTATCTTAAATAAGGTTTGGACAGTATTGTAATGCGCCTTGGCTTCTCCACTACACGGAGCTAGTACATCTCTTTGGAGGAGTAGACACATGTGGTTGTAATGTTCTATTGATAGGGCTAGCAGGCTTACATGGTGTATTGTATGATTGTGACTTACACTTCTTTATATAATAAAAGCCAACAAATTTGCATGCATATGTTGTTATTGTAGTTGGACTGTTTGGTTGCCTTAATGATATATGTTATTTAAATTACGTACTTGTATATGAACTGATTCACATGAAACTATATGAATTTTGTTGTTAATGTGTTGCATATGTTGTTAATTCTGTCACCGTCTATGTTGACTGCTCTGCTGGACAATAGAGAGACCTTTCTTTGAACCTTGTTATATCAACCGTCACACTCGTCTTGGACTGATCTATGAGTGTTGTTCGTGTTATCTTACCTTGTATGTTGGGACTGTCGCATTTGTGTCGACTGCTCTACCAGAAGTTGTGCATTTCGTTTGTGTTGTGTGTTCCTAGTCGAGTTGGGACTGATCCCTTTCATCCTGGAACTCACCTTCACCTTCCTCCCCTTTGAAGTGTTGGAACCTCTCATACTCATTCCTTGACTCACTGCATCAGTCACGCCCTTGCTATTAACATAGTTATATTACTTGCCTCTGTGCGACATTGCAGTCAAGGAATTACCTTATGACCCACTGATGGGACTCCTACACCAAACGGTCCGAGGTCTAATTGGAACTTCTTACCGGGGAGATCCCCTTGACATGTTGGTAGGTCTAGGACCATCAAAACTACCCTACATATGACAAGGAGTTATTTTCCATGGTGGAAGCTGTGAAGAAGTGGAAACATTATTTGATGGGAAAGGAGGCAATAATCCACAAAGATCACTAGTCGTTACAATACTTGCAGGCCTAGAGTAAACTACAACATACCAGGCATTACAAGTGGATGGGGTTCTTAAAACAATTCCATTTAGTGATCAAGTATAAGAAGGGAAACGCCAACAAGTTTCCCGACATGCTTTCAAGTCCACCCACATCGAAGATTACATCTTTGGGGATTCTTATACACATGGAGCCATTCATCCATGATGAATATAGAGAGGCATATTCAGAGGATGAGGACTTCAAGGAGGTGTATCAGCAGTTGTAGATTCAGATTCATGTGCA
Organism: Pinus tabuliformis; assembly: GCA_031772625.1. Taxonomy (NCBI): domain Eukaryota; kingdom Viridiplantae; phylum Streptophyta; class Pinopsida; order Pinales; family Pinaceae; genus Pinus; species Pinus tabuliformis. The sequence continues at coordinate 822,258,774 of CM062818.1, read as the reverse complement.
CGATGGTGACAAAACCATTGACTACCATCTCTAAGACGAGTTATTGTACAGGCTACATAAGATATGTGTTCCAAAAGGTGAGCGATTGCAGTTGAGCAAAGTGGTTCACACCTCTAAGGTTGCAGGGAACTTTGGTGTCAGGAAGATGATGGCTAACTTGAAGAGGTATGTGTATTGGCCCAAGATGCAATAGAAGGTAGCTAGGTTCATAAGGTGATGCATGCTTTTTTGTACTAGTAAGCCTAACCATAGGAAACAAGGTCTATCTCATCCCTTACCTCTACCTACTCATCCTTGGGAAAGTGTTTCCATGGAATTTGTGGCAGGTTTACCGACAATGAGGAAGGGACATGACTACCTATTAGTGCTAGTTGACAGGTTTAGCAAGATATGTGTTTTGATGGCCTATAAAAAGACCATCATCAAGCAAGAAACAACAAACTTGTTCTTTGGATAGGTTTGGGTGCACTTTGGGATACCAAGGAGCATCATTTCAGACAAGGATACGATATTTCTTAGTGCATTCTAGACTACATTGTGGGAGAATATAGACACAAAGTTGGAGAGATCAACAACATTCCATCCACAGACAGATGGACAGACATAAGTAGTCAACATGACTTTGGTGCAACCTCTGAGGGGATACACCAAGAAGCATTCAAAGACCTGGGATGAAAATATGGTATATATACAACTTCTTACAACAAAGAAGTTTGCACTTCTATAGGAAAGTTCCCATTTGAGACTTGTTTTGGATATTGTCCACCTTCACCTTTGGATATTTCATATGGGAAGCAAGGAGTGAAGGGAGATCTTATAGGAGATGCTTTAAGGGATGAAAAATGAATATACAATATTAGTAAGATTCATATATAGGTAAAAGACACACTACAGAAGTTACAAGAGAAGTATAAGTCCAGGCATGATCAACACATAACAGATAAATCATTCAAGGTGGGAGACAGAGCATGGATAAAATTTAACAAAGAGAGGTTGCAGGGGCTTGGTAAGAAAATCAAGGCATTGAGCCCTTTGAGCTAATGGAAAAGGTGGATGATAATGCCTATCGACTCAATTTACCACCATATATGTTCATTTACTCAGTTGTGAATGTGGAGAATTTAAAACTCTATGAGCCTTCGATGCTAGATTAGGAAGAGGAATAGGTTCTACCTTCTGTGGATGATTTAGCACCAGATACTCAGGCATATTTAACAAGAGATACAGTTTTACACAAGAGGTCCAAAAAAACAAGACAAGGGCGACATGATCTTTGGAAGATTGGGTTGAAGGGACAACTTCCAGGCAAAGCTAAATGGTACACCAAAGAGAAGGTGGATAGAAAATTTCATCACCTCATTTAGTAGAAGCTTTTGGGAACCAAAAGCCACCCAAAATGGGGAGGTGTATTCCAAATTGGATCATTATATTATTTCTGATCTATCTCGATGCATTTAGACTCTAAAAAGTGGAGGAATCAACTCACGAGACTCTTTTTACTTATGGAACCCAGTTTGGCAAAATGGGGTTTGAAACCTTCTAGGAGCGTTTTAAGGTATCAAACAATGTTTTTTGGGGGAAAAACTTTTCCTCTTTAGCATATAACCATATCATGTTTTTCTACACACAAATATATTGCCAATGATGCAATCACGTCAATCAGAGTGTGTATGCAAAAGTTATGCCACTCAGAAGTTGACCTTCATGTTTTCACACCTATAATTCAGGAGGATGTCGCACCAACCCCCATTATTCATGGAAAAAGGGCTAGCCACATGCTTTTTATGTAAAAGACTCTAGAAGAGTCTATATTGTAACTCTATTTAAGAGTTGTGTTGATGGTGCTGGAAATCCGTAAACCAAGGGGATCTCTCCAATGTGAAGTCCCAACTAGACCTCACACCCTTTGGTGTAGGAGTCCCATCCGGTATAAAGGCCCGATTTCCATATACTCAAAGATCTGCCTTGGCTCTAGCTGTCAGCACATGAGAGTGTTACGCTAATATCTTCAAACAACAAGGTAAGTGTGCATGGTGAGTACATAACGTAACTGTGTCAAGGTTCTATTACTGCAAAAGGGGAGCAAAAAGTGAGCCTCTAAGTGAGAGGTAATAATACCACCCAGGAAGAGACACATGTGAACCAGGAAGGTCTATTTGGCATCCATGGAATAGTCCACAGTGGATGTGACAGTCGTTAAAACCAAAGTACGAGGGAATACATGTCCACCATCCAATAGAGTAGTCCATAATGGATGTGACGGTCGTTATAACCAGTAAGAGAGGAAGTTCTGTCTAGTATCCTGCAAAGTAATCCATAAGGATGAGACAACAGTGATAAAAAATACAAAACATTCCCAACAAGGTAAGTATTAAAACAACCGAAATAGTTCAACTATCTTAGTAAAGTTGAAACAAACATGAATTACAAATGCCGAAAGAATAGTCTTACAAACATCTACAAGACATGCATGAAAACATGCTAGCCTGAACATGCTTCTGTATTAAGAAAAAGTTCTAAGACACATATGTACATCATAGATCACTAACCCCAATAGTGGTACATTAGAGCCACTCCTTTCTCCTCAAAGAACTAATTGAAAACTCTCTATGCTTCATGGGAGGAGCCAAGGTGAAAAGTGCTTGCTCATACAATGGGGGGGAGGGGTGGGGGTGGGGGTTATATATAGCCAAGGGTGATGCTTGACCCTTGTGACTCTTGGACTACCCTCATGACCGTTCAGCTTCCTGTGAATTTTCAACTGACATGACTCTTCGTCTTCATTGTGTTTCCATTGGAATTTCACTTTAAATTACATTCAGTTACAATAGATATGGCCCATGGTAGTGATGTGGCCTTGACAACTAATGACAAAACTTGACATGACACTACTGCATTGGACTGGCTGGCTGTGGTGGAAATGTCAAGATGATTTTGATGTTGAGTAAATGATGTGTTCTTGGATGTGATTTATCCTCTCCGCAAGGCTTGATGTTGCGAGGTATTCAATGATATTGGTCTTATAAGATGATTACATGCATTTGTTCTTTTCACTTACTCTTTGATGAGCTTCTTTCATCCATCCAGCTGCAACTAACTCTTCTAGCATGTTCACTCCTTCTTCATCTCATTCTTCATCTTGCCATGATCCATCAGTGTCCCTATTCTTGCAATTCACTCATGACTGGATGACATCAAATCCAAAGCCTCCTAGTCTAAGATGATGTAGAGTCCAAGAACTACTTTACCTTGACACCCTTTTTGCTCATCTTTCCTCCTTTTTCCTATCCCTATCATCTAAATAAATGCAACAAATATAAAGTTTTGTTATTAAGGTAAGCACTTACATGTCCTCTTTTTCATATTTTTTCCATATACCTTATATTTTTATTAAAGTTTTCATTCAGCTACGGAACTGACTTGATTCTGAAGCTAATCCACAGATCCGTAGCTACCTCCATTGTTGACAGGATTCAAGTGCACGATCTCAGGAAAAGAATATATGGAAGATGAAGAATGATCCCCTCATGGATTATTTCCTATTTTCTGGAGCTAATCCTTCAAGATAATCTCACTACAATGTGGTCAACCTCAAAGTCAACTGCAAGATAATGTGCTGGAACAGAATCCGAATTTCACAAAATATTGTCGATTTTCTTTTCCAAATAGAAAATTGATGATTAAGTGATATAATTTGATTTGACAGGGATTGTAATGAAGATACTTAGGCTTAAAATTTTCATGTTGTTATTTGAGAAAATGTTATAAGAACAATGGTCTCTCTGTGTTTTGGGTGTACGCCACTATATGTAATTTTTAGAACATCCTATTAAAACTATTTCCGATTAATAGACCTTGGTTCATACTTTTCATGTTGCGTTGATTAAATTTTTTGATTGTCTCATGGAGGGCCCCTACATATAGATCAAGTCTTTGACTCATTGCAAATATATTTTCTTTGGTTTCTTAGAGTTAAATTATGGATGCTCTGTTTTATGTTTTAGGATGCAGTCCAATGGAGTTCGCGATTAAATTGACATCTGCATCAGCAATTTCATTTTCTTTCTACCTAGCATAATTTGAACATTTCATTTGTTTTCTACCTTGTATAATTCAGTCATCTCATTTCACAGTTTGGTTGTTTTACAGCTTATCGATTTCATTCTTGTTTTACTTTTGCATTCAGTGAAGCTGCAATAGTTAAAGAGTGATAGTCCTTTTCTCAGTAACTGAATTCAAGCATAATTCATTTTCCAAATCAGTAAGGTAGATCTACTTTACATCATTTCCTGCTTTCATAGTTAGTTTAGTGTGGCTACATCATAAAAATCAAAATATAATAAATAATATTCTAACATAGTAGAGTTTAGGATCTCTCTTCAACCATCCCACAAAACTTGATTCAATTAATATTAATTTCAAAATAACCAGTTAACAGATCTTAAGAACAATACTCTAATATAGACAGTAACACCATTTCCATACTAATTCTAGATTTATACTTTAACTATAACATAAATACCTTAACAACATGAATAACTTCTAGCACATACAATGCACTTGTGCTTCATCAGTTTACCTGCCCTCGTCGATAATTTATGCTTATAATTTAAGAACATTAAATTGACTAAACAGATGATGCAATGTTTTCCATGGCCCGGGCCCAGGATAGATGAAAGGCTGGGAGGAGGGCCCAGTAACTATGCACTACTTAGTTCCAAGTGACAAGGAGGGATATTGGTCACTAAATTTGTGCATAACACAACTTAGGCTTTGATGAGGAACTTCGGGGCACAATCTTCACTGTCGGGGAAAATTGTGTAGTGGCCACTGGGAGGCAGGATTACGTAGTTTGGGTCACTAGTGGCGGCTGCAAGGTGGGACCCTGGGAGGCACCTCTGTGCAATTTTTTGAGGGAAGACAAGACAAGGTAGCAGAGGGACCATAGAGGACAGTTCTATGCATTTTCTGGGAGCAGTGCGTCCCAAATGAGGGAGCCCATTGGGAGGACATCTCTATGCAATTATGGGAGGAAAAATAGGCTTAGGTCTTTGCGCATTATGGGGTTTGAGCAGGCAGGGAGGATGCTTGATGACTGATCTTGTAAAGTGCACAATTCAGGTTGGGCTTTGAGGTAGTTTATGCGCAATTCTAGGAAAGAAGGCAGACTGCTCACCTCTAGGATTGCGTAGTGCAACTATCAAGGGGACAACCTTAATCACTACGCAGTTCCAAGTAGTAGAGAAGCACCACTGAGGGTTGACACTGTGAAATTCAACTCAGTCGGGGTCCGCTGAAGTGGAGTTGTTGAGTCGAAGGAATTTCAAGAAAATAACAAAGTGCGGGAGGCAAGTGAACTTGTGAGGACTCGAAATTGTGATCACACACTTAGCATACTTCGACAACATGAAGACCTAGACCACTAGAAGAACAAGACAAAGAATTTCCCTCTATTAGAATATCTAGAGTTAAAAGCAACAAGTGCGACACTTGGGATAGACCTTTGGACGACCGTGATGAAAATTGTGCGAAAGTGCTTACAACTTTGTGTATGAGTACAATAGGTGTTTACATGGCTAAGAAAACTTTTATACACAAATACCAACCTTCAAGGTGACCAAAACAGTTCAAAAACATGACATAACAACCAAACATGTCAAAAGACAACACTTGATCAAACAAGCGAAATGAAGCAAGACATGTAGAGGAAAAACATGGAATGACTTTCAGTGCTTGCAACCATGCATGTCATTGAAGACAATATGATATGAAAATGATAAGTAGTCCTTCAAGCTACACTAAGAGGTGTATTTCAAAATATGTGCTTTGTTTTCAATACCTACCCTCCAAAGGGTTATACATCAGATGGAGTCTTCATGTGGTCCTGATCTTCCATCAATATTGGGTTTCTTGGTCTGCTTATCTTTCTCCTCATATCAGTGAGAGTCATATAGCATGTCATCCTTCTTCGTGGCCCCTGAGAGACATAATTGTGCAGTTTCAGTGGGCAATGACTACTGCAAGATGAGGCCTTGGGAGGACACATCTGCATAGTGTCAGGATGCAAGGCAAACTGGGCAGCTGAGGGAAAAACCTGCGCAGTTTTAGGATGCAAGCCACTGTTGCGAGATGAGGCCCTGGGAGGAAACATCTGTGCAGTTTCAGGCTGCAAGGAAGACTAGGTAGTTGAGGTACAAAACTGTGCAGTTTTAGGATGCAAAGCGAATTAGGTAGCTAAAATTCCTGAGGGACAAAATTGCACAATTTCTAGAGATAGTGGGTTCCAGCTGAGGGAAGGACACTAGAGGAAACCACTGCGCAATTTTGAATGCTAAGGAAGGTTGGGCTTTCTGTGAATTGTACAATTTCAGTAGGCAAGGGAAAATCTTGAGGGATACATATGCGAAGTGTGTGGTTCCGGAAAGCTGGATGAGGCTAGTTGCTAGGGAAACTCCATAATTTGGCTAAGTCTGGGATCAAAGGAATCGATGTGAAAATTGATAGAACTTGACTACGATCACACATTTGAACACTTAGTGATACAACATAGGCCATCTAGAACATATATCACATACTTCACTTAATGCAACAACCTTTGTGTCAACATACAACAAGAGTGGATCTGATGATAGAATTTGGGAGGATAAGGCGACAGTTGTGTAAGAGTGTGTGAAATTAGTGTGAAACATGTCTATGTGGTGAGGAAAACCCATTCTCACAAATATTTCCCCTTGAAGCAAAACAAACTTCCCTTTTCATGGCAAGCGATAATCCCCATGTCCAAAGATGACACATATTATATAAGATAAAAGCGTGAACGACTCTTAAGATTGAAGAGGGAAGCTTGGATCATCATCTTACAAAATACGTGACTAAGGAATGATTAATCACAGGATCCACTGTAGGCTCTGAAATTAAAGTATAGGCCAAAATTTTGGAGGGTGTTGCAACCGCTACAACAAGTTGATGTAGTCAAACTTAACGGCTAGTACGCTATCGAGTTGTGTTATAACCAGACCACTAGGAGGAATAGGCATTACATTATTTCAAGAGAATTTTGTTCCATAGCTGAGAAAAGATAGACAAGAGAGATAGGAGGTAGGACAGACAAAGAGGATTTGTGCACTATAGCGTCCCACGGACCATAGGGATTACTTCTTTGTACCTGCAAACATATTTTCCATACAGTTAAAGAGAGTGAAGCTACCACACCTTCCATCTATGTTTTCTCTTGAAAGGGTTTCTCAGAGCATATTTTGTGTCTTATGTGTGTGTGTGTGAGATTATTTTTTCATTCTCAAATTTTCTGCATAATTTCCATTCACATGCATGCACTAATTACAGTTGAATGTACATATCTTAAAGTTTAATAAAATTGTAATATTTTAGAATCTCATATTTCTAATATAGTATTATCAAACATGTTGTGGTGAACTGTCCAGTGGAATATCCACAACAATTTATGGATCATTTGGTATCAGGGCATGTTTTTTTGGGTATTGTGGATATTTCCATGGGATCTAGTTTGACAGGGTCAAAAATCCTAAAACCCTAATCATGGCTAATGAATCTGTAAACGAACCTCATGATCCTACAAAGGTGAGGTTTTCACAGCTCGAACAACAAGTCACAGATATAAACTGCAATGTAAGCCTCCTCATGGGAGCCCTAAGCAATAATCTTGGGATATTTGGAGAAGACAGGAGTTCAAATGCAGAGGACAAATCAGAAGGGGGATGGAGAGATCAGGAAGACACAATGAGCCAACCAAAGAAAGAACCCGTAAAGGATCAATCTAGTTCGAGTGTTGTGAATCAATCCATGTTTTAAATGGAAGAAAAAGTCAATATCAAGGTGTATCATGGTGAGATCGACAATCTGAAGCTAAATCATTGGTTACAACACCTGGAATTTTATTTCAGCGTCCATTAGATCGAGGAAGGGAAAAAGATCTCAATCACAAGGCTGAAATTAAAGGGCCATGAAATGAATTGGCGGGAGAGCCACACGGAAAACTTGAGGTTGGAGGGAGAACCTCCAACAACTAAGTGGGAGGATTTCAAAACCATCATTAATTCATAGTTTTATCCCATTGGGTACATGGAGGACAGTGGATCTAATGGCATTACTTTAGGCAAAAGTTGGGCCAAAGTGTGCATGAGTACACCACAAAATTTAGAATGATGGCTATAATGTTAGGTATCTCTCCAAAGAAACCATATGTACTCAAGTATTTGGCAGGTCTGCACCTCCATTTACGAGAGAAAGTTATGTTGTTCAAGCCCACATCGGTGGATGAGCCATGTTTAGAGGCATAGTACCTGAAGAACATAGGCCTAAAGAGAGCAAAATCAAGTGGATCAAAGCAAGAGGAGCAACAAGATGCTTCTAAGGAGGGGAAGAAGAAGAAAACAAGGGGAAAAGATAAAAAGATGACAGTCACAATGCACGAGTGCAAAGATCCTAGCAATCACTGCAACATTGATGGCCATATAGAGGAGAAGTGTTAGAAGTTGCATCCAAAGCTAAACCCAAAGAACAAGAAGAAAGATAATAAGAAGAAGGATCCCATGGCCATGGATTCGAGCAACCAAGTTGAAAGTAGCTTGGACGTGGATGAGAAGATCGTCCGCATGTCAATGTAGAAGGAGGTGAATCTGAGTAGCCTTCAACAACATGAAGGGAAAGAAATGACCAAACTCTTCCATATAAAGATACAGGTCAAGAATACAAATATTGATGCTCTGTTTAACTCAGGATCGCAGGCGAATCTCATTACAATAGAGCTAGTCAAGAAGTTGGGGCTGGACATTAGTGATCATCCAAACCCATATCCATCGGGATGGGTAAATAAGGATGTAAAGTTGAAGGTAATAAATCAATGTAAAATTAGATTTTATATCAGTGTTGATTTTTTTGATGAAGTAGATCTAGATGTGGTTCCCCTTGATGTATGTGGAGTCATGTTTGGGATTCCATACATGTACATGCGAGTTGTAATATTCATGAGGAGAGCCAATCAGTATGAGCTCGTCAATGATGGAAAATTTTTCATCATCAACACACACAAAGGAAAGTCTAAAATTTCATTGGTATGTGCCAAGCAAGTCAACAAATTGATTAGTTCCAAAAAGAAGTGTGTTTTATTGTCTTTAAGAGAAAGTCAATCTGAAGAGGAGTTAATAAGAGGCAGGGCATCCCTAGAGAGGTGTACTAAGAAACATAAACAAAAATTAGAGGAGTTGTTATAAGCATATAGGGATGTGTTCCTAGAGTCTAAAGGGTTACCACCTAAGAGAGAACTGGAGCATGAGATCTAGCTATTTTCAGACTACCCATTGCCAAATATTGGTTGTACATGCAGTATATTATAGAAGCAAGTTAGCTGAAGAAACAACTATAACAGTTGTTGGAAGAGGGTGTCATTCGATTGAGCACATAACCATGTGGGTCACCCATCATCATTTTTCCAAAAAAGGATGGGACTTTGATCCAGGAATCTTTTGCTTATAGATGTATTAAAAGAATCACATGTGAAAATTGCAATTTCACCACATAAAATTAATGTGCACATGAAAGAAGAAGAAGAAACACATAAGGCATGAAAAGAAGACAACAAGACTTGATAACGGAGTTCATCCAACTTGGACTACGTCTTTGGGCCCTGCTCGATCAATGGGGAGGCCTTCATTCATTAAATGGCATGAAAGGAAGAGAATATCATCATCAGTTACATAAAAGGAGTCTTATACCTCCCTTCTGGAAAATGGCTAGGAAATGGAGACTTCAGATGGAGAAAAGGATAGCACCTCTGTGTCCATGGCATCGAGAGGGGCTGAAAACATATAATATTTGTCCAATCTAGACCGAATGCCCTTTCGCCCCTCTTGCACTGCTTCTACCTCGAACTGCATGCCAAAATAATCCTCCCCCTGTATTTTTCCATGCTCATCGGGTTTTATAACACAATGCCGCTAAAAAATTGGGGTCTGTTGTTTAGAATAGAATTTGTTCTATCGAATGGATCAACGAGCGCAACAAACCCTGAAAATAGGCCTTTTTTGTTTATACACAAATGCACGCCGAAACGCTAAAAAACGAAAGTCCCGAACTTCAAATTTTATCAAATTTGGCTTATAGACCCATTAGGTCTGGCCCTTTATCGCAAATCGCTATCACTGATGTCAATGGCCCTGTATATCGAGGGATCACCGATCGTCGATACGCCGATCCGATGATCCCTAATATGCCGATTAGATCTAGACCATTGATTTGTTCCTTGATCAAACGGTCTAGATTGCATCACATGTCACTATCGCATCGCCCCTTGGTATTTGGGATCGTCGATATCCCAACCGCCGATTGAATCCTAACCGTTGATCTGTTTTCCAATTCGATGATGGAGATCGCACATCACTGATTAGCGTATTGCAATTTCAATGGCCTAGAGGTCTTGGTCTTATGCCTTTTGTTTCGCCGACCCGATCCACCGATGCTGATCGCTCCATCGCATGTCTTAAGTCCTCGATATCGCCAATAGCCTACCTTCCTCCAACACGATATATCGATGATCGCTGATCGGGGTTTTAGAGGCCATGTGTTAAGTCCGCCCTTTACACTTATTCCGATGCAATTTTCCCTTTTAAGGCTAAAAACCCATTTTTTTTGGGAAAAAGCCTCATTTTCCAAAGGAACAAAGCAATCTTCTTTCTACCATAACTTCATCATTCGGACTTGGATTGGAGTGTCGTTCATACCATTGGAACTAGGGTGACGGGCACTTTGATCTAATGTCAAGATACTTGCTTTTCTACCACTTTGAATTTTGAGCTTTTCCATGCCATTGTGTCTGAAGATCAACCTGGATCAGACTTGGCAGATGTATATAGATTACAGGGTGTTGAAAAAAATCAAGTTTAAGAACAAATACCCCCTACCCAAGATAGATGATTTTTTGGATCAATTGCAACAAGCAAAATACTTCACCAATCTAGACTTGAAGTCTGGATATCACCATGTTTGAGTTAAATAAGAAGATACTTAGAAACACCTTTAAAACAAGGCAAGGTTTGTACGAGTGGTTAGTCATGCCATTTGGCCTATGTAATGCACCAACTACATTTATGAGATTAATGAATGATGTAATGTGCCCTTTTATAGATTCATTTGTCATTGTCTATTTGGATGATATACTAATATATAGTGCTACTTGGGAGGAGCATATTTCACATTTGTCATAGGTGCTGGAAACATTGAAGAAGCACCAACTGCTAGCAAATCTCAAGAAGTGTGAGTTTGTGAACCAGTCTTTGGTGTATCTCGGGTATGTGATCAGTGGAAGAGAGTTAAAGATATATCCTTGTAATATGGATGCCATCATGAAATGGTTGGTGCCTATTAATGTTTCTAAGGTCAATAATTTCCTTGGGGAAGCACAGTACCTGAGGAAATTCATAACCTTGTTTTCAGTTGTAGTAGCACTACTCCATGCCATAACAACAAGTAGCAAGAGTTTCCAGTGGGGAAAAGGTTAGCAAAGGGATTTTGAAGAGCTAAAGAGGAAGATCAATCAAGCACCAGTTCTGGCATTACCAAACTTGCAGTGTCCCTTTGAAATGGAAACAAATATGAGTGGGTATGGTATGGGAGTTGTCTTGATGTAGGGAGGAAGACTTGTATGCTACCATTTTGAATTTTTTATTTGGGCAGTTATTAACTACCCTACTTATGGCAAGGAACTTTATGCCATGGTGAAAGTTGTGAAGAAGTGGAAGCATTATCTTATACGAAAGGAGGCAATAATCTACACAGATCACTAGTCTCTATAGTACTTGTGGGCCCAAAGTAAGCTACAACAGACCAGGCATTACAAGTGGATAGGGTTTTTACAATAGTTCATTTTGTGATCAAGTATAAGAAGGGAAACACCACCAAGTTTCCCGACATGCTTTCAAGGCCACCCACATCGAAGATTAAAGCTTTGGGGACTCTTATGCACATGGAGCCATTCACCCATGATGCATATAGAGAGACATATTCAAAGGGTGAGGACTTCAAGGAGGTGTATTAATAGTTGTAGAGTCAAATTCATGTGCACGATGGCGACAACATCGTTGACTATCATCTCCAGGATGGATTATTGTACATGTTGGATAAGTTATGTGTTCCTAAAGGTGAATAATTGCAGTGGATCAAAGAGGCTCACACCTCCAAGGTTATGGAGCTTTAGTGTAGGGAAGACCATGGCTAACTTGCAGAGGTATATGTATTGGCCCAAGATGCAAGATCATGTAGGTAGGTTCATAAGAGGATGCATGCTTTATTGTACCAGCAAGCATAGCAACAGGAAACAGAGTCTATATCATTCCTAACTTGTACCTACTCGTCCTTGGGAAATCATTTCCATGGATTTTGTGGGAGGTTTACCAACAACCAGGAAGGGACATGACTACCTATTTGTGGTAGTTTATAGGCTTAACAAGATGTGTGTTTTGATGCCCTGTAAAAAGACCATCAACAAACAAGAAGTAGAAAACTTGTTCTTTGGACAGGTTTGGGTGCACTTTGGGATACCAAGGAGAATCATTTCAGACAGGGATACAAGATTTCTCATTGTATTTTCGACTACATTTGTGGGAGAAGATGGACACAGAGTTGAAGATATCTACAACATTCCATCCAAAAACAGATGGAAAAACAAAGTATTCAACAGGAATTTGGTACAACTTCTGAGTGAATATAACCAGAAGCATTTGAAGACCTGAGATGAAAATCTGGTATATATACAACATTCTTACAATAGAGAAATCCACACTTCTAGAGGAAATTCCCCATTTGATACTTGTTTTGGATATTTTCAACCTTCACCTTTGGATATTGCATATGGGTAGAAAGGAGGAGAGCAGGAAGATCTTACAAGAGATGCTTTGAGGGCTGAAATATTTATAGAGAAGATTAGGCAAATCCATCTACAGGTACCAGGCACACTTCACAAGTCGCATGAGATGTATAAGGCCAAGCATGATCAACACAAAATAGAGAAATCATTCAAGGTGGGAGAGATAGCATGACTACATTTGAACAAAGACAGGCTACAAGGGTTTGGTAAGAAAATTAAGGCTCTGAGGTATTGTCCCTTTGAGATACTGGAAAAGGTGGGTGATAATGCCTATCATCTGAGTTTGTCACCATATATGTGCATTTATGCCATTAGAAGAATTTAAAACTCTATGAGCCTTCCATGCTAGATCAGGAAGAGGAACAAGTCCTACCTTCTGTGGAAGATCTGGCACTAGATACTCATGCAGAGTTGACAGAAGATATAGTTTTGCAGAAGAGTTCTAGAACTACAAAATAGGGGCAACATGACCTTTGGCTTATTTGGCTTGTTCTTTGCTCTAATACTTTATCTTAATACCCTATGTTTTATGCTTTATCATAAGTTTGAAGGCTTATTTGGCTTATTCTCTACCTTATTACTCTATCATATTAACCTATGTTGTATTACTATATCAATTACCCTAATTACTCTATTTCTTATTCTCTACCCTATTACCCTATCATATTTTATTACTCTATCCATTATCCTATGGGTTATGAATTTATTATAGAGTAATGGGTTTATTTGAACTATTTTATTGTATTCTTTAAGTTTGAGGCTTATTTAACCTATTCTATACCTTATTACTCTATCTTATTACATTATGTTTTATGTTTTATCCTAAATTTGAGGGCTTATTTAGCCTATTTTCTACCTTATTACTCTATTTTATTATCCTATGTTTTATGACTCTACAATTATCCTAATTACTCTATTGTGTGTTATCTACCCTATTACTCTATCCTATTACACCTTATATTTACTCTTTCCATATCCATTATACTATGGGTTACCCTATCCTATTACACTTTATATTTTATTACTTTTTCCATATCCATTACCCTATGGATTATGAGTTTCTTTGATCTCTTTTACTTCATGCTTTATCCTATTACACCTTATATTTGATTACTCTTTCCATATCCATTACCCTATGGATTATGTGTTTATTTGATCTCTTTTACCTTATGCTTTAAGTTTGAAACTTATTTGGTCTATTCTCTATCTTATTCTATTACACCCTATATTTTATACTCTATCCATTACCTTATTCATTATAACCCTATTACACCCTATATTTACACCGAAAATGTTGCCTTTTAAAACTCTTCACCATCCACTTTTGTCTACACTTTTTTTTCCACCGTCCATTGTGAAAACAATTGTCATTACATCCACTATCCGTTTTAGAAAATGAGGGCGTTACATAGGGCATTATCGTGTGTTTCATCTTCTTCTTTATCTTGACGATTGGAGAATTATTAACATAATGAATTATTGTTGATCGTTCTTTTGCACTGATGCTCTTGGCAGCCAGTGACATAGCCTTCATGAAATACATATTCCCCCAGTCCATGGATTCTTCAGTATCACACAGTGAAGGGCCTCTTCTCATCTCCGAATTTTTCCAGGCTTCCCATAGGGAAGAACCTACATACAATTTGAAGCTTCCACTTCCTCGCCGTAACCGTTGCTCCAAGAATGCGTGAATATTCCACAACATTGGGAATTCAGGTGGAGGGAGTAGAAATCAACCACCCTGACATGTTCAATGACAGTCAGTTCTTGGCCATTCTTGGCATCGACACTTTATTTAAGGTGGAGAACAATGTAAACTTTGAAACGGGAACTGATACTGTTACCCGTTTCGTAGAGATAGCAAAAAAGTGACTTGATTTTGAAAAGGGGTGATGCAGAACGAACATGTTTTTTTTAGAGCATACTTTTTGACACTTTAATTTTTTTATGTACATTACATTTTAGAATCGTTTTAGAATGGTAGTGATTTTCATGCTGATTTAAAAAAGCGAGTATTCTGCATCACCACCTTTTTTTAAAAGACCTGTGTTTTGGCTTTAAATTTTCTAATGTATAAAATGTAAATAATTATTTTGTAAATCTGATCATTTTTGAAGTGGCCGTTTTCTTCACATTTTCTTGTTTTTTATTTTAATTTTAACTTTTTTTTAGTGAAGTTTTTATTGTTTTGCATTTTTAAATTAGGAGGTCGATATTTAGAATTTTCGATATTCTACATATTTATACATCCTTAATTAATTTTTGAATCCACATGAAATAATTGTTTCTAAAAAATAATATTTTTTAACAATGGACATAAAAATAACCATTTTTAACATAAATATAACTAAAAAATTACATGTTTTGATAATTTTTTTCTAGAATTGACATGTCAAAATCACAATTTTTATACGATAATTTTAACCAAAAACAGTTAAATAATAGCTTTTTTTATGAATTTCATGTCAAAAAATAATAATAATCACTTTTTTTTTCAAAAAATAATGATTAACTTAAAAATCAATGCGAAAATCACATATTACAAATATTGAACGTATAACAACCCTAATTGAGTGTTTATTATTCTCATAAAATGTCAAAGTCAAAACATTGCAAAGCTTGATTTACAAGCATAACTTAAATTTAATCAACAATGTCACGTAATCCAAACTCTTCGTCCTCTAGAGTTTCATCATTGTCTTCTTCCACAATATTTTCTGTTTCCTTTTGCTCACTTTCTTCTTTTAATGGGTCTTTGATATCTGCGAATCTCCCAATGTATGTCTTTCCAAAAATTCCATGTAATGGTGGTTGGCGTTCCTTTGCCTTTTTTGCCACACGTGATTCACTAAAGTCCCCTTTATTCAACCCAATTTCTTGCATTGCATCTGGAAGAAATTGAAGAACATTAATTCTTTGCTGAATGAAATTGCACTGTACTGGATCTTTTTCAATTGCAATGCAATTTCTTCCTTTTTGAAGGCAACATGCTAGCGTTGTACCTAATTATCAAGCACAAAATAAATAATGAACTAAATTAGTACAATGACATATTAATTAAAAAATAACATATTGAAATTCAATTCCATATAATAAAACTTACCTGAGCCAGAAAATAAATCCAGAACCCAATCTCCTTCATCTGACAAATGTCTATAAGATAGTTAATCAATAATTGTGGTTTTTGATAAATGTTAACTATCTCTCCTTTTGCTTTTGATTCCAGGAATCAACCAGCCACCAGCCGGGCGGGCGGCTGGTGGCTGGGTGATTCCCACCAGCCGGGCGGGCGGCTGGTGGCTGGGTGATTCCCACCAGCTGAACGGGCGGCTGGTGGCTAGTTCATTCCCAGAATCACCCAGCCACCAGCAGGGCAGGCGGCTGGTGGCTGGGGGCGGCTGGTGGCTGGGGGATTCTGGGAATCAACCAGCCACCAGCCGACCACTGGTTGATTCCGGAAATCAACAAGCCACCAGCCAGTCGGGAATCAACCAGCCACCAACCAGGCGGCCAGCTAGTCGTTGGTTGATTCCCGGAATCAACTAGCCACCAGCCGCCTGGCTGGTGGCTGGGTAATTCCGAGAATCAACCAGCCACCAGCCCGGCGGCCGGCTAGTGGTTGGTTGATTCCGGAAATCAACCAGCGACCAGCCGCCCGCCCGGCTGGTAGCTGCGTGATTCCGGGAATCAACCAGCCACCAGCCGGGCGCACAGCTGGTGGCTGGTTTATTCGG
This sequence comes from Pinus tabuliformis, assembly GCA_031772625.1. Lineage (NCBI taxonomy): Eukaryota > Viridiplantae > Streptophyta > Pinopsida > Pinales > Pinaceae > Pinus > Pinus tabuliformis. The sequence continues at coordinate 822,242,142 of CM062818.1, read as the reverse complement.
GAATCAACCAGCCACTACCACCAGCTGGCCACTCAACTGCTGGCTGGTTGAATCCCAGAATCAACTAGCCACCAGCCGGCAGCACCAGCCACCACCCGCCAGCCTGGCTGGTAGCTGGGTGATTGCAAGAATCAACCAGCCACCCGTTGGGCGACTAGCTGGTGGCTGCCGCCCAACTGGTGGTACCAGCTAACCGTCTGGATGGTGGCTGGGTGATTCCCGGAATCACGATGGTGGCTGGGTGATTCCCGGAATCACCCACCCACCAGCCGGGCTGGGAAATGACCCAGCCACCAACCGGGCGGCTGGTTGATTCTGATCAACCAGCCACCAGCTAGCCGCCCGGCTGGTGCCTGGTTGATTCCGGGAATCAACTAGCCACTAGCCGGGCGGTCGAGTGGTGGCTGGTTGATTCTCGGAATCAACCAGCCACCAGCCGTCGGCCCAGTCGGTGGGTGGTTGATTCCGGGAATAACCCAGCCACCAGCCGGGCGGGAGGCTGGCGGCTGGTTGATTCCCGGAATCAACTAGCCAATAGCCGGGCGGCCAACTGGTCACTGGTTGATTCCCGGAATCAAACAGCCACCGACCGTCCACCCAGCTTGTGGCTCCACCCAACTGGTGGCTGGTTGATTCCGGGAATCAACCAGCCAACAACTCGGTGGACAGCTGGTCGCTGGTTGATTCGGGGAATCAACCAGCCACCAGCCAGGCGGAGCCACCAGCCGGGCGGGCGGCTGGTGGCTGGGTGATTCCGGCTGGGTGATTCCCGGAATCACCCAGCCACCAGCTGGGCAGGCGGCTGGTGGCTAGTTGATTCCCGGAATCAACCAGCCACCAACCGGGTGGCCAACTAGTGGCTCCGCCCGGCTGGTAGCTGGTTGATTCCCGGAATCAACCTGCCACTAGCTGGGTGGCCAACTAGTGGCTAGTTGAATCCCAGAATCAACCAGCCACCAACCAGGCAGGTGGCTGGTGGATTGCGGCAATCAACGAGCCACCAGCTGGCCGCCCGCCTGGTGGCTGGTTGATTCCGGGAATTAACGAGCCACCAGCCGCCCCCCCGGCCGGTGGCTGGTTGATTCTGGGAATCACCCAGCCACCAGCTGGGCGGGCGGCTGGTGGCTGGTTGATTCCCAGAATCAACCAGCCACCAGCCAGGCCACCAGCCACCCTCCTAGCTGGTGGCTGGTTGATTCCCGGAATCATCTAGGCATCAGCCGGGCGGCTAGCTGGTGGCTGGTTGATTCCCGAAATCAACCAGCCACCAACCGGGCGGCTGATTGAATCCCCTGCCCGGCTGGTGGCTGGATGGTTCCGGAAATCAATGAGCCACTAGTCGGGCGGGCGGTTGGTGGCTGGTTGATTCCCGGAATCAACCAGCCACCGGCCGGGCGGCCGTCTGGTGACTGGTTGATTCCGGGAATCAACCAGCCACCAGCCGCCCGCTCAGCTGGTGGGTCTGCCCGGCAAGTGGCTGGTTGATTCCCGGAATCAACCAGCCACCAGCCGGGCGGGCGGCTGGTGGCTGGTTGATTCCCGGAATCAACCAGCCACCAGCGGGGCGGCTAGGTGGTGGCTGGTTGATTCCCGGAATTAACTTGCCACTAGCTAGGAAGCCAGCTGGTGGCTAGTTGAATCCCGGAATCAACTAACCACCAACCGGGCGATCGGTTGGTCGGTGGCTGGTTGATTTCGGGAATCAACCAACCATCAACCGGGTGGCCAGTTGGTGGCTGGTTGATTCCAGAAATAAACCAGCCACAAGCCTGGCGAGTGCTTGGTGGCTGGTTGATTCCGGGAATCAACGAGCCACCAGCCGCTCGCCCAGCCGGTGGCTGGTTGATTCCAGGAATCGTCCAGCCGGTGGCTGGGTGATTCCCGGGAATCACCCAGCCAGCAGACGGGCGGGCGGCTGGTGGCAGGTTGATTCCGGGAATCAACGAGCCACCAGCTTGCCGCCCGGCTGGTGGCTGGTTGATTACGGGAATCAACAAGCCACTAGCCACCGGCCAGGTAGGCGGCTGGTGGCTTGCCACCAGCTGCCTGCCCGGCTGGTGGCTAGGTGATTCTCGGAATCAACCAACCACCGGCTGGGCGAGCCGCTGGTGGCTCGTTAATTCCGGGAATCAACCAGCCACCGGCCGGGCGGGCGACTGGTGGCTCGTTGATTCCCGGAATCAACCAGCCACCAGCTGGGCGGCCAGTTGGTGGCTCGTTGATTCCCGGAATCAACAAGCCACCAGCCACCAGCCGTCCGCCCGGCTGGTGGCTCGGTGATTCCTGGAATCAACTAGCCACCGGTCAGCGGGCAGCTGGTGGCTGGGTGATTCCCGGAATCAACTAGCCACCGGCCGGGCGGGCGGTTGGTGGACCAGCCGGCTAGTCAGCCGTGTGGCTGGTTGATTCCCGGAATCAACCAGCAACCAGCCACCCTCCCGGCTAGTGGGTCCGCCCGGCTGGTGGCTGGTTGATTCCCAGAATCAACCAAGCACCAGCCGGGCGACCAGTTGGTGGCTGGTTGATTCCCAAAATCAACCAGCCACCAACCGGCCACCCGGTTGATGGCTGGTTGATTCCCGGAATTAACCAGCCACACACCGGTCTTCCGGTTGGTGGCTGGTTGATTCCGGGATTCAACCAGCCACTAGCTGGCCGCCCAGCTAGTGGCAGGTTGATTCCGGGAATCAACCAGCCACTAGCCGGGTGGGTGGCTGGCTGATTCCGGGAATTAACCAGTCACAGGCTGGCCGCACGGTTGGTGGCTGGTTGATTCCCGGAATCAACCAGCCACCAGCCGGGCGGGCGGCTGGTGGCTAGTTGATTCCGATAATCAACCAGGCACCAGCCGCCCGCCCATCTGTTGGCTCCACCCGGCTGGTGGCTGGTTGATTTTCGGAGTCAACCTGCCACTAGCTGGGCGGCTAGCTGGTGGTTGGTTGATTCCCGGAATCAACCTGCCACCAACCGGGCGACCGGTTGGTGGCTGGTTGATTACGGGAATCAACCAGCCACCAGCCGGGAAGAGCCACCAGCCGGGCGGGCGGCTGGTGGCTGGTTGATTCTGGGAATCCACCAGCCAAAAGATGGCCGCCCGACAGCTGGCTGGATGATTCCGGGAATCAACCAGCCACTGGTGGTTGATTCCCAGAATCAACCAGCCACCAGCCGCCCTCCCGGACGGTGGCTGGTTGATTCCCGGAATCATCCAGCCACCAGCCGGGTAGGGGAATCAATCAGCCGTCCGGTTGGTGGCTGGTTGATTCTCGGAATCAACCAGCCACCAGCTGGCCGCCCGGCTGGTGCCTGGTTGATTCTGGGAATCAACAAGCCACCAGCCGGGAGGGTGGCTGGTGGTTGGTTGATTGCAGGAATCAACCAGCCACCAGCTGGCTGGCCGGCTTGTCCACCAGCCGCCCACCCGGCCGGTGGCTGGTTGATTCCGGGAATCACCCAGCTACCAGCCGCCTGCTGGCCGGTGGCTGGTTGATTCCCGGAATCAACCAGCCACCAGCGGGGTGGGCGGATGGTGGCTCATGGCTTGTTGATTCCGGGAATCAACGAGCCACCAACTGGCCGCCCAGCTGGTGGCTGGTTCATTCCGGGAGTAAATGAGCCATCAGCCGCCCGCCCGGCCAGTGGCTAGTGGCTTGTTGATTCCCGGAATCAACCATCCACCAGCCGGGCGGCTAGCTGTTGGCTCGTTGATTCCCAGAATCAACGAGCTACCAGCTGGCCGCCAAGCTGGTGGCTAGTTGATTCCGAGAATAAACGAGACACCAGCCGCTCACCCAGCTGGTGGTTGGTTGATTCTGGGAATCACCCAGCCACCAGCCGGGCGGGCGGCTGGTGGCTAGTGGCTTGTTGACTCCGGGAATCAACGAGCCACCAACTGGCCGCCCGGTTGGTGGCTGGTTGATTCCGGGAATCAACGAGCCACCAGCCGCCCGCCCGGCCGGTAGTTGGTGGCTCGTTGATTCCCGGAATCAACCAGCCACCAGCCGGGCGGCCAGCTGGTGGATCGTTGATTCCTGGAATCACGCAGCCACTAGCCACCAGCCGCCCGCCCGGCTGGTCGCTGTGTGATTCCCGGAATCAACCAGCCATCGGCTGGGTGAGTGGTTGGTGGCTCATTGATTCCGGGAATCAACCAGCCACCAGCCGGGCAGCCAGCTAGTGGCTCGTTGATTCCTGGAATCAACCAGCCACCAGCCACCTACCCGGCCGGAAATCAACCAGCCACCCGCCCGGCCGTGAATCAACCAGCCACAACCCAGCCACCCAGTTGATGGCTGGTTGATTCCCGAAATCAACCAGGCACCAACCGATCGCCCGGTTGGTGGTTAGTTGATTCCGGGATTCAACCAGCCACCAGCTGGCTGCCCTGCTAGTGGCAGGTTGATTCCGGGAATCAACCAGCCACCAGCTGGCCGCCCCGCTGGTGGCTGGTTGATTCCCATAATCAACCTGCCATTAACCGGGCAACCAACTGGTGGTTGGTTGATTCCCAGAATCAACCTGCCATTAACCAGGCAACCAACTGGTGGTTGGTTGATTCCCAAAATCAACCAGCCTCCAACCGGACGACCAGCCGGGCAGAGCCACCAGCCGAGCGGGCGGCTAGTGGCTGGTTGATTCCGGGAATCAACCACCCATCAAACGGGCGGCCGGATAATGGCTGGTTGATTCCCGGAAGCCCGGCTGATGGCTGGTTGATTCCTGGAATCATCGAGCCACCCGCCGCCCGCCCGGCCGATGGCTGGTTGATTCCCGGAATCAACCAGCCACCAGTCGCCCGCCCGGTCGGTGGCTCATTGATTCCCGGAATCATCCAGCCACCAGCCGAGAGGGGGAATCAATCAGCCGCCCGGATGGTGGCTGGTTGGTTCCCGGAATCAACCAGAATCAACCAGCCACCAACCGGGCGGCTGATTGATTCCCCCGCCCGACTGGTGGCTGGATGATTCCGGGAATCAATGAGCCACCGGCCGGCCAGGCGGCTGGTGGTTGGTTGATTCCCGGAATCAACCAATCGCCGGTCGGGCGGGCGGCTGGTGGCTCGATGATTCCGAGAATCAACCAGTCACCAACCGAGTGGCCATCTGGTGGCTAGTTGATTCCCGGAATCAACCAGCCACCAACCTCCCGCTCGGCTGGTGGCTCTGCCCGACAGGTCGCTGGTTGATTCTCGGAATCAACCAGCCACCAACCGGCCACCCGGTTGATGGCTTGTTGATTCCCAGAATCAACCAGCCACCAACCAGTCGTCCGGTTGGAGGCTGGTTGATTCTGGGAATCAACCAGCCACCATCTGGCCGCCCCGCTGGTGGCTGGTTGATTCTGGTCGCCTGGCTAGTGGCAGGTTGATTCTGGGATTCAACCAGCCACCAGCGGGGCGGCCAGATGGTGGTTGGTTGATTCCCGGAATGAACCAGCCACCAACCGGGTGGGCGGCTGGTGGCTGGTTGATTCCCGGAATGAACCAGCCACCAACGGGGTGGGCGGCTGGTGGTTGGTTGATTCCCGGAATCAACCAGCTACCAGCGGGGCGGCCAGCTGGAGGCTGGTTGATTCCTAGAATCAACTTGCCACTAGCCGAGCAGCCAGCTGGTGGCTGGTTGAATCCCGGAATCAACCAACCACCAACCAGGCAATCGGTTAGTGGCTGGTTGATTTCGGCAATCAACCAGCCACCAACCGGGTGGCCAGTTGATGGCTGGTTGATTCCGGGAACCAGCCATCATCCGGGTGGCCGGTTGGTGGCTGGTTGATTCCGGGAATCAACCAGCCACCAACTGGGTGGGTGGCTGGTTGATTCCGGGAATCAACTAGCCACCAGCCGGATGGGTGGCTGGTTGATTCCGAGAATCAACCAGCCACCAGCCGGGTGGGTGGCTGGTGGCTGGTTGATTCTGGGAATCAAAAAGCCACCTGCTGGCCACCCTGCTGGTGGCTGGTTGATTCCAGGAATCAACGAGCCACCAGCCGCCCGCCCGGCCGGTGGCTGGTTGATTCCGGGAATCACCCAGCCACCAGCCGCCCGGCCGACTGGTGGCTGGGTGATTCCCGAAATCTACAAGCCACCGCCCGGGTGGGCGGCTGGTGGCTGGTTGATTCCCTGAATCAACCAGCCACCTGCCGGGCGGCCGGCTGGTGACTCGTTAATTCCCGGAATCAACCAGCCACCAACCGGGCGACTGATTGATTTCCCCCGCCCGGCTGGTGGCTGGATGATTCCGGAAGTCAACTAGCCACCGTCCGTGCAGGCGGCTGGTGGTTGGTGGCTGGATGATTCCGGGAATCAACCACCCACCAGCCGGGCGGCCATCTTGTGGCTGGTTGATTCCGAGAATCAACCAGCAGCCGGGTGGGCGGCTGGTGGATGGTTGATTCCGGGAATCAACCAGCCATCAACCGGTCGCGCCACCCGCCTGGTGGATGGGTTATTCCGGGAATCAACCAGCCACCAGTTGGCCGCCCGGCTTGTGGCTGGTTGATTCCGGGAATCAACTAGCGACTAGCTGCCCGCCTGGTGGCTCGTTGATTCTCGGAATCGCCCAGCCACCAGCCGGGCGGAGCCACCAACCAGGCAGGCGTCTGGTCGCTGGTTGATTCCCAGAATCACCCAGCCACCAGCCGCGCAGGCGGCTGGTGGCTGGATGATTACGGGCGGCTGGTGGCTGGGTGATTCCGGGAATCAACCAGCCACATAGCCGCCCGCCCGGCTGGTGGCTGGGTGATTCCAGGAATCAACTAGCCACCAGTCACCCGCCCGGATAGTTTCTGAGTGATTCCGGGAATCAACCAGTCACCAGCCGCCCGCCTTGCTGGTGGCTGGGTGATTCCGGGAATCACCAGCCACCAGCCAGACGGGCTGCTGGGGTGGGGTGGCCCAGAATCTCCACGCCACCAGCTGGGCGGGCGGGCGGGCCACCAGGGTGGTGCCACCTTAGGCTGCGCCACCTCGGCGGTCCACCCGCCTGCCCGGCTGGTGGCTGGTTGACTCTGGGAATCACCCACAGCCAGGCACAGGGAATCTCCCAGCCACCAACCAGGCAGGTGGGCGGGCCGCCAAGGTGGCGCGTCCTAGGCTGGTGCCACCCCGGTGGCCCGCCCGCCTGCCCTGCTGGTGGCTGGGCGATTCCGGGAATTGTCCAGCCACCAGCCGGGCGGGCTGCTGGTGGCTGGGTGATTCCCGGAATCACCCAGCCACGAGTCGGGTGGCGCGAGCAGCTGGTGCCTGGGCGATTCTCGAAATCACCCAACCACCAACCAGCCGGGCAGGCGGGGTGGCGCAATTCACCCAGCCACCAGCCGGGCAGGCGGTCGGGCCACTGGGGTGGCCCGCCCTACACTGGCGCCACCCTGGTGGCCAGCTTGCCCGCCCGCCTAGTGGCTGGGCGATTCCGGGAATCACCCAACCACTAGCTGAGCGGGCGGGCAGGCCGCCGGGGTGGCACAGCTTGGGCTGGCGCCACGCTGACGGCCCGCCTGCCCACCTGGCTGGTGGCTTGGCGATTTTGGGAATTCCGTGGCCACCAACCACTCGCCCGGCTGGTGGATGGGTGATTCCGGGAATCACCCAGCTACTGGGCGGGCGGGCCGACTGGGTGGCGCGGCCAGGGCTAGCGCTACACCGGCTGCCGGCCAGCTTGCCCGGCTGGTGGCTGGGGGATTTCGGGAATCACCCAATCACGAGTCGTGCCACCCCTGCGACCTGCCCGCCTGCCCAGCTAGTGGTTGGTCGATTCTCGGAATTACCCAGCCACCAACCGGGTGGGCAGGCTGGCCGCTGGGGTGGCTCGGCTGGGTTGGCGCCACCCCAGCGGCCCGCCCGTCCACCCGGCTGGTGGCTAGGCAATTCCTAGAATCATTTTTCTTTTGTATCTAGCATGTTATGGTTGAAAACATGTTGAATTTATACTTAGGAAAGAAAAATGATATCCTACCAAAAACATTAATGTGTTTTTTTCCTCATAAACAACTTTGTTTGGCACATAAAAATTTGGTTTTACTAGCATTTTTTAAAAATTTTGATAATTGACCCTAAAAAAAAAGTCATTGTTCCAGTATCATCACTTTTGTTTTTAAGCTATATTTTGCATGAAAATTTCGTAGTCACTGCCATTTTTAAAACATGTTCAAAATTGACCCCTAAAAAATAAAATCATCGTTCCAGTATACACACTTTTCATTTTTAGCACTGTTTTTGATGTTTTTTCGGGGTTTTTTGGCCAGAGTTCCCGTTTTGAGTTTATAGTTCCCGTTTCAAAGTTTACATTGTTGTTGGAAGAAGAACTTTCAGTTTCTTTGAAAGCGCGGTGGCAGCAAGAGCAACAGTTGGGGATGAGGAGAATGACATATCTGTTCACAGAAGAGATGATAGAGCTAATATACAGAGGGTACAATGCTCTTCACACTAGCTTGCGTCTTTCTCCCTCCATTCTTGACAACATCATTGTGTTCGTGCCAAACGATAACTCCATTTTCTTGGAGGCGGGCCAAGACTACTTCAATCTTCTCGGCTACCACGTGCTTCCCAATTGATGTGTGATCTATGTCGATCTGGCCATCTTCCCATGGCCACCACATTGAAGACGCTCATTGTAAGGTCCTTAGGCGTGAACGCAACGGGCGCCGGGCGAGTCACCATGCACGACGGGCGCGCGGCCGGGCACGCGGGCGCACAAGGTGGGCGCGGGCTGCACGACGGGCGGGTAAGGGCTGCACGACGGGCGGGCACGGAAACACAGAGGTGCGACGTTCCTGCGAGCTATGTGCGACGAAAACCTAAATGAAGTTTTACAACACTTAATGAAGTGCAATGAAACGATGGTGGGTTTATACCATGACTTGGAGTGGCTTGCGATGGGCAAGGCCGACCTATGAAAGGTGCGTTGCGGGGTGTGTTAGCCATGGTTTGGGGGTCGGCTGGAGTGCCACCACCCACAAATGGTTCCACACTAAAACGCATATAAATACACATGCGTTGGAGCTCATTTGAACAACGAAACATCTCAAGCATCTTCGCATAAGCTTAAGGAGGAGAGAAGTGCACAGTTTTGAGGAGGGTGCGCATAGCTCATGCGCAATACTTAAAGGCACAGTCTTGGTGTTGTCTTAAGCCGGTAAAGGTGTGGGCAAGGTGTGCCCAAGATTCGGTGAAAGTGCAGTTTTGGTGTAGGACTTGGCAAAGGTATTCTAGGTGGCTCGGGTGAGCACTGCCCTTTGTGCAAGAGGTGCACAAGATTGTAAAAGTCAGGGTTGCCTGTGATTGTAAAAATTGGCTAAGTATGAGACTTGGTTCGGCCAAGACATACTTGTACATTGTAAATTGATATTCTTAATATATTGTCGGGCAGACTCATATTACAGGGAGTTGCCCCTCCCTTTATACTATTGCAATTGTTGTCGTCTTTTATAGTTGCTATGGATAATGAATGAGTATGGGCTTCATTGGTATAAAGGATAATTGTATGTTTACTTAGTTGCGAAACACAAACTAAGTAATGTTAAAGTGAAAGTAGGCGTAGTCCATGAATGTTAGTATTGGTGAAAAGAAAACATTCGGTGGTGCCGCACCTTGCTACAAGCGGTTGGAAGACTACCACAAGTGTAGGGGCGTGACAGGTGGTATCAGAGCTCGGTGAAGAGCTTATCAAAGCTTCGGTTTGGAGCTATTGAGCAGGGTTGCTCGTGACAGTGAAAAGGGTACTTGCAGGTGAAGGAAGCTATTTCACACAAGTGGAACAAGGGTTGGTTCAGGTTGCATGTGACTCGGTGAAGCTGTTGGGTGGTCGAAACTAGATTGCAGAAGAAGAAGAAGCTATTGGAGATGGCAGCCGAATCTCAGGCTGGGTCTAGTCATGGACAAGATGCTACTATAGCACTTATGGAGAAGATGCTGTTGAGGATGGAGGTTATGGAAAATTCATGGGAAAAGAAGATGGACTTGCTCACTAAGGAGCAAGAGGCCAACTCGAAGATAAAGGAAGATTTTGATGAACTCCGGACACAGCATGAGTACACTGATCTTATGTGTACACAACTTGAAATAAGGGTCAAGGAGGTTGAAGAAGCAAGGGATCAGGGTCTTGCAGAGATCGTGAACTTGAAGAAATCTCTTGACGAAGCCAACAAATTTCTTGATGAAGCCAGGGATGAGATCACGGTGTTGAAGAAGGTCGTGAGGCATAACTCAGGTGGAGGAGTGCCTCATGTGAATGTCAAAGAACCGGAATATTATGATGGCACAAGGAATGCAAAGACTCTTGGCAACTTTCTATGGGACATGGAGCAATACTTGGAACGGCTGGGTCTATCTGATGAGGAGACAAAGGTCAAAGTAGCTGCTCAGTTCTTAAACAAGGATGCTAAGATGTGGTGGCGAAGGAGGATGGACCAGATTGCCAATGGCAGTGCTGCTGACATCACTTCGTGGGATGACATGAAGAATGCTTTACAGACCCATTTCAGTCCTTAGGATGAAACATGGGAAGCAAGGACGAAGATTAAGTACATAAAGCAGACCGGGAGCCTACAAGCATACCAGCGAGAGTTTGCAAGTGCAGTTCTGGAACTTCTTGACATGGCGGAGAGGGACAAGGTGTTCAACTTCATTATTGGGTTGAAGCCTTGGGCACGGAATGAAGTGAAGAGGCAAAATATTAGGACACTTGAGGAAGCTTTTGCTACTGTTGATAGGTCGGTGGAGCATTATGATGAGACTTCTGATGAGAAGAAGAAGTCCGATAAAACGAAAGAAAAGAAGAAGGATGATGCTTCGAAATCGGATGATGGTTCGAAGAAAAAGAAAGCCTTGAAGTGTTGGATATGTGCAGGAGCACACATGGTGAAGAATTATCCTTCTAAACCAAAGGTGGCTGCTATTGCACAGTCTGATGCGAGGAATGAAGATACTTCTGTGGGGATGATGCAGATACTTGGTGCTTCTACTACTACGGAGGTGGCCTCTAGGAGGGATCCTGAGAGGAACAAGTTGGAGTATGTTCGAATGAAGGTTGGAGGTGCTGATGTGCTCACTATGGTGGATAGTGGGGCTTCTCACAAATTCATGGGTGAGGATACTGCGAGAAGAATTGGGCTGAAATTTGTACCGGCAAAGGCACAAATGAAGACAGTGAATTCTCCTCCTATTGAGATTCTTGGTATAGCTGAGAGGGTGGACACTACACTTGGTGAATGGACAGGGAAGGTTGACTTCACTATAGTGTGGATTGATGACTATGAAGCTGTATTGAGGATGGAATTCATGAAACAATTTGATGCTATGATTGTTCCACATTTGAAGAAGCTCTACATTTATGATGGAAGGGAAGATGTACCCATTGGTGTTCCAACCATTGGTGTAACAAGACCTGATTGTAAATTGGGAGTGATGCAAATGGAGGATGAGAAGAGAATGAGAGACATGAGTAAGCGGTTGTCTACTATTGAGACAAAGCTTACCAAGTAGTCATTGGTCATCAAGTCACTTTCAGATAGCATCTTGGATTTGTCAAGGAGGCTAGAGTTGGTTGAGGATGATGATGATGAGGAGGAGGTATATGTGAGGCCGGATGTCCAGAGGGAAGACCGGGTTTCTTATCTACAAAGGATGGAGATTGAGGATCCTGATAGGTGGATCGAGTTGATTAGTGAGGGAGAGCCTTCAGGCTCTACTCCCTCTACATCTTCTTAGATGGATGAGAAGATGGGGCTCATTGTTAGCTGCTCATGGCAGTGACTCCTTAAACATGTTTGAGCTGGTATGACTGATGGTGCAGGGATGGCTTGGCATCAAGCATCGTGACATGTTGCAGATGAGATGGATGGAGTTTCCATGGACCTGAGCATGGATTATGGAGATAGATTCTTGATGAGTCAAGGATGTGGCAGGATGTTTTGAGGAACAATTGATGATGGCATGAGGATGTTCACTCTCATGGTTTGAGTGTGACAATTGGATTAGCTACCCAACTAGTTCAGACATGGGGTCACAAAGTGTGCAGAGATGTGTTAGCATTTTGTTGGAGTATCATGACAGAGGGTCACATGGTGACACATGATGAGGTCGGCACGAGATGTTGCAGTGGAGATTGTGGCAGAAGGGTCGATGATCATGGATCGAGATGATACCTGATGGAGGACATACCGTAGAGGTGTATACCTTGGTATGGTTATCTTGGTGGCAGTTGGTCACTAAGGTGAGACATGATGGAAATGGTGTTCTACATATGTTGCAGGGATGTTTTCCTTATGTGGAGGAGTTGACGTCATGGATAGTGATGATCTTGGTGGATGGCTACCGGGATGGTATGTTGTCGAGGACGACAACGATTTCAGGTGTAGGAGAATGTAAGGTCCTTAGGCATGAACGCGACGGGCACCGGGCGAGTCACCGTGAACGACGGGCGCGCGGGTGGACGATGGGTACGTGGGCAGGCGCGCGGGCGCATAGGCGGGCGCGGGTGCACGAGGTGGGCGCGGGCTGCACGACGGGCGGGCGAGGGCTGCACGATGGGCGGGCGCGGCGACACGGAGGTGCGACGTTCCTACGAGCTATGTGCGACGAAAGGCTTAATGAAGTTTTATGACACTTAATGAAGTGCGATGAAACGATGGTGGGTTTATACCATGACTTGGAGTGGCTTGCGATGGGCAAGGCCGACATATGAAAGGTGCGTTGAGGGGTGTGTTAGCCATGGTTTGGGGGTCGGCTGGAGTGCCACCACCCACAAATGGTTCCACACTAAAACGCATATAAATACACATGCGTTGGAGCTCATTTGGACAACGAATCATCTCAAGCATCTTCGCATAAGCTTAAGGAGGAGACAAGTGCGCAGTTTTGAGGAGGGTGCGCATAGCTCATGCACAATACTTAAAGGCGCAGTCTTGGTGTTGTCTTAAGCCAGTAAAGGTGTGGGAAAGGTGTGCCCGGGATTCAGTGAAAGTGCAGTTTTGGTGTAGGACTTGGCAAAGGTATTCTAGGTGGCTCGGGTGAGCACCGCCCTTTGTGCAAGAGGTGCACAAGATTGTAAAAGGCAGGGTTGCCTGTGATTGTAAAAATTGGCTAAGTATGAGACTTGGTTCGGCCAAGACATAATTGTACATTGTAAATTGATATTCTTAATATATTGTCGGGCAAACTCATATTACAGGGAGTTGCCCCTCCCTTTATACTATTGCAATTTTTGTCGTCTTTTATAGTTGCTATGGATAATGAATGAGTATGGGCTTCATTGGTATAAAGGATAATTGTATGTTTACTTGGTTGCGAAACACAAATAAGTAATGTTAAAGTGAAAGTAGGCATAGTCCATGAATGTTAGTATTGGTGAAAAGAAAACATTCGGTGGTGTCGCACCTTGCTACAAGCGGTTGGAAGACTACCGCAAGTGTAGGGGCGTGACACTCATGGTCGGAGATCCTTCATTGTCATTGTTGGTGACCACCAACTTATCTACTTCTTCTTTTCCAAGACACTAGGTACATTACTGTGGGGTTTGTGCGTAGTGTCATGCTATTCTGTCTAAAATTACAGATAGGGGCATTAGCACTAGCTATTAACAAGGGTTATAACCACAATGGAGGAGTGGTTATAGCCATGGTTGGCCATAACTTCGAATGAGGCACATAAATTGGCCTGATGCCCCCAAAGTTGGCACATAATTACACTTCCAAAAGCATATGGCTGCGATTAATCCACGCATAGCGGCCAGTACTCCCAGAGTTATTCCAAGCACCACAGATCTTTTGCCTCCTACAAATTTGACATGAAGCCTTGGTAAATTAACACTGTCTTTTCTCGGAAAATGAACAAAATCACTACATCACTTATGATTGAAACCTATATATGAAAGAAGATACCAAATACTGGATATCATAATTGGCAGTGACGGCGACGATGGGAGGGGTAGTGGCGGTGGATGTAAGAGAAACAGTGGTGGGAGCTGCAACTGTTGGAATAGCGGTGGCAGGGTTGGCCATCGTGGGATAAGCGGCCACAGTTGCTTTATCAGTAGTGGTGGTGGGAGAGACTGTTGTGGGAGGAGCGGTGGCAGGGACGGCGATGGTGGTAGGGTTGGTGACAACTGCGGTGGCGGCCTCAGGCCTGTTGGAAGTATGGAAAAAGCCATAATTCTCATAACGCAAAAGGAAGTGCGTACTCATGTAGCATGCTCCAATAGCTCTAGTTTAATCGGTCGACTAGGACCAGATATTATCGACTGACCGACAACTAAGCACAACTAGAAGTTTATTCAGGAAGGTACCAACACTGGGTTAAGTGTTTGTGGGTTTAGAATTTATGTGTAGCGAAATGTGTGGGACTCCCCACAACTTTTGTTTGTGGGTTTAGAATTTATGTGTAGCCAAATGTGGGGACTCCGCACAACTTTTTAGATAATTTTTTAGAGTGTATATTCAGTAGTATTTTTAAGTGTAAACTGTTTAAAGTGCAAACGGTTGGAAAATGTAATTTTTATTTGTCTCAGTTGTTGGAAAATGTAATTCTTATTTTTCTCAGTTGTGTTTTTATATGTAAAGAAGTTTGTTTCTATTCTATAAGAGTGGTTCCCCTAGTTTGGTGTGTGGTTGAGATATTCTCTCAACCCACTGATTGTGTGTCCAAGATAGTTTCCCTATCTTGAGACAACACTTCTTATATATATATATGTAATATCATAATTTGATCTATGTGAATAATTTTTGCACTATCAAATTTTATCTTGGTATCAGAGCTCTTTTGGCCCCTCCTAGGTCGAGGGAAATAAAGAGTTTGGTGAATGTTGTTCGTTCATTCATTTTTTGGTTTGTCTATCAAACTTGTTTGCCGGAGACTTGAAATCAGCATGGAAAATCGCTTTCACTGACAGTTGGCTAGGAAAGGACCGTTGAGCACTGTGAGCATTGTGAAGGTTGATCGAGTCCGATTGTGAAGGCCAAATTGTGGTTGAATCCTGATGCAACTATCGACTTGTGAGTCGATGGACTACATGGAGGTTGGGCACTGGAGCCATCATTTTCTATCAAGATCAAGTTACAAAGCATGAAGTTGCGTGAGTGTTTTTAAGGGATGTGTGCGTGAATATCTCCACAAATTGGGTTAGCGATTTGCGTGGAGAGTTGACCTGCCACGTGAGCTGACCATGGAAGTGCAGAGGAGTGGTGTAGTGGAACCAACAAACACAGTGTTGTTAGCTGTCGTTGGAAGTTGCAACCGTGTTTGACATATACAAAGTGTGATCAACATTGAAAAAGCGTTGAAATATGTGGATCTGTGTATCAGATCTATGCCTCTGCTCAGTGAATTTGTGGTGTGTCTACTAGTGGATTCGTGGTGTGTTTTTCAGTTGGAGAGTGAAATCTAAGCTATGGTACTGGAACGTGTTCTGCGGTGCTTCCATGCAGGTGGCTGAGATCACAAGATCTGCAGGGTCGGAGAGGATCGTTGATTAGATCATTGACAGGTGGTTGAGATCACGAGATCTACAGGATCAGAGAGAATCATTGTTGAGATCATTGGCTGTGTTGGAAGCTTGAGCCAGTATCATGTTGTTGTGGCTTTAAAATAACAGAAATTTCTGACGTCTGTTGGTGACTAGAATTTCGTCGCGTGGGCTCCAGTAAGCTCAGGAAATGGATAATTTCTCTTGGCATCAGCAATTGGCACACCATCGTTACTCTTTCTTGCAATCTTGGACATACGCAGTAACCTCATATAAGAGGCGAGGCATGTGAGTTGAATGTTGTGGAGTTCGTGCCTGCTGTCGAATTGTTCAGGTGCATATAGGGTACCACTGTGGCTTGACGCCTTGTTTGGTGCAAGGATGCAAATTTTGGAGTCTATAGGTTTTTCGCCTAGAGTTGGCTCTCCATGTGGCAAAGAGAGTGGGGAGGAAGAGCTCACCATGTTGCCAAGGCATACGAAAGTTATGGTGACTGGAAATAATCAAACAAAATCTGTTTTGGTTGGGCTTCATGGGCAAATCAGTGCCACATCCTATTGGCAGATGGCTTGGATCTCTTTTTGTGGCGACTATTGTAGGTTTTAACCCCGTACAGAAATTACCTGCATACAAATTCTAAAAGACAGAAAATAAACAATGTGAGAGCATAACACATAAAACACATATACACAGAGATTTTCCCCTGGATACCAAAACCGGGACTACCAGCTTGATTTTTCATTATGTTCCTTTCAATGTTACAATACATATTTATACATGCCGAAGCATCCAATACCATGGACTAAAAAACCATCGCGTCCGGAACTATGGACCGAAAACCATGTGAGAAAATGATGCACAAAACCATAGGTAGGTCCGCCCAACCTAATATAGGGTCCAAAAAACAAAATTATTTGGGGCGCTGCCCTGGACCCCATAGAGGGGGGTTACCTGCACCCCTCAAACACCCTGTGGCCCCCCCGCTACGCAATTGGCACAACAAAGGGGTGGCTCCGGCCCCCCTCTAACCCCCTGGTTAACTACATGGGCTAGTCGTGGAAAGAATATAACACAACCCAACATTCTCCCACTTGTTGTTTTCTTTCCACAAGGGTCCACAAGAGAGATTAGTCATTTATCCAACCCTGCAACGCCCATTGTTTCTCTACACCAAGATAACTTCTCAGAGCTCACAAATTTTGTCAATGCATCTGCAGTATTCTTCAAAGTGTCCACCTTTACCAGCAACACCTTTTTGTCTTCTATTATATCCCTCACAAAGTGATACTGAACATCAATGTGCTTTGTCTTTGAATAATATGCAGGGTTCTTTGCTAAGAAAGTTGCACTTTGGCTGTCACAGTCTATCCTTATAGTTTCCTGTACTAACCCCATACTTGAACAAAATATTTGCAACCAAACTGCTTCCTTGCTTGCATGAGTGGCTACCATGTATTTTTCCTCTGTAGTTGATAGTGCCACTACAAATTGTTTCTTACTCATCCAACTGTCTGCACCTCCAAATAGGTTAAGCAGATACCCACTTGTAGATCTTCTCTGATCCAGATATGCAGCCCATTCTGCATCAACAAAGCCACGAATATCCAACACTCTGTCCAATCTTGGTCTTCCTTGGTAGCACAAACCATAATCACTAGTACCACGCAAACACTTGAAAACCCACTTAACAGTTGTCTAGTTCTCCTTCCCTGGTTTTGACATAAACTTGCTCAATACTCGCACTGCATGTCTGGTCTGGTACAGACCATTACATACATCAGGCTACCGACTGCACTTGCATATGGAACACGGGACATGTCCTCTTCCTCTTCTTGTGTCTTAGAACACTATTCAACAGATAACCTCACACCTACAGGAATAGGAACCTTCACCAGTTTAGTATCCTGCATATTAAACCTCTGTAGTATTATCTCAACATACTTCCTCTAGTTTAACCAGAGCTTCTTCTTTTTCTGGTCTCTTTTAATTTCCATGCCCAAAATATAGTTTGCAGCACCAAGATCTTTCATGTCGAATTTGGAAGACAATTGGGTCTTCAAATCCTGGATAATTTCTTTGTCATTTCCAACTAGCAACATATCATCCACATACATGACCAGATAAATAACACGGTCACCAATTAATTTAAAATACATACAGTGATCTGCTTTGCTTCTGGTGAAGCCAAGTCCCCGCATTAATGTATCAAATTTCTGATACCACATCCTTGGTGATTGTTTTAACCCGTACAAAGAATTTTTTAACTTGCATACCATTTTTTTCTTACCGTTCACCGCAAAACCTTCAAGTTGCTTCATGTAGATCTCCTCTCCAGATCCCCGTGAAGAAATGTTGTCTTCACATCCATCTGTTCTACCTTAAAATCAAAAGCAGCAACAACAGATAAAAGTAATCTAATAGAAACTACCTTAGCAATAGGAGAAAAAATATCAGCAAAATCAATTCCTAGCACTTGGGAATAACCTTTTGCTACCAACCGGGCTTTGTATTTCTCCTTCTTTCCTTCTACATTTATCTTCTTCTTGAACACCCATTTGCTACCAATGGGTTTCCTTCCATCCAGCAACTCCACCAGATCCCAAGCCTCATTTTTGTGCAAATATGTCATTTCATCAACCATGGTGTCTTTCCAGAGTTTGCCATCCTCTGAATCTACTGCTTCCTTCACAATTCTGGGATCATCATCAGTAACAGATAAAGAAAAATTTGAACATAAAGCAGATGGACTATACCTTTCCAGCTGCCTTTTTTCTTCAACTGATCTTCTCACACCCGGAGTTTGTGGCTCTTCATCTTCTGATTCCTCCTCTGTTGTAGAGTCTGATTCTTCCTCCTTAAGCTCAAACTCTATAATCTCAAGTTCCTTTGGTTGGACTTCATGTTTAATAACATCTTTCACCTCTATGAACACCACATCTCGGTTGTACACAACCTTCCTTGTTATGTTGAAAATAATACTGAGAGGGGGAGGGGGGGGGGGGGGTTGAATCAATATTATCAAATTCTTTTTCAATTTATACAAAGATTTGTAGATCTGACTAATGAAACTTGCGTATACCTTCCAGACTTATAATTTAATTTATTCTTCAGATGTTGATCATTAGTCTATGTGTCAGAACCATATAACAGTAAGCAGGAATAGAAAAGTAGAGCAGACAGTCACACAAAAGAACACAAGATATAAGGTGGAAACCCAATGTGGGTGAAAACCACCTGCTACAATATGTCTCTATCTTCTTTCAATTAGAAACTTATTTTTACAATGATTCTGTACTGGTGCAGTCTTATACCAGCACGCAGGCTTCAACCTGCAGAAGGCTACAACCTTCTCTCGTTCTCCAGACTCTCCTGGAAGGGAGCTACAACCCCCTTAGCTCTTGTACTAGCTGATGTACTAGTACGTAGGTGCTGACCTACAGAAGACTTCTCTTTTCTTCCAGGGACCACGTTTCATAAATTTTCAGACTGGATCCAAGAATATCAATCAAACATCAAATAGATCTGCAATCAACCAACTTCCTTGTACAAATACTGAATCAATAACTTCTCAAAACATAGTACCAGTAACTAGGCACCAATTCAGAACCTGGAACACTGCAGTAATAAACAAAAGTAGCTAAAACATATTTCAAGAAAAGTCTGCTACTTCATCAATAGAAATTTGCGTACGTACACAGTATTCACTTCCTTAACCTGCGAGTATCCGCGCCTCCATTGTGTCGCGCCTGCAGGTATCTGCGCCTGCTCTATGTCAAACCCGCGTATATCCGTGCCTCTTCTGTGTCGATCTTGCGGAATATGCGCCTGTGCTATGTCAAACCTGTGTATATCGGTGCCTTTGCTGTGTCGATCCTGCGGAATACGCACCTGCACTGTGTCAAACCTGCGTATATTCGCGCCTCTGTTGTGTCGATCCTGGAGAACACGTGCCTACGCTGTGTCAAAATTGCGTATATCCGCGCCTTCGCTATGTCGAACCTGCGGGTATACGCGCCTCCACTGTGTGGGAGCTGCGGGTATAGATCTATAAATGATAATTTATCCCTTTTCTTAATCAGACTTCAATTATACCCAGATTATCAGATCTAATCATGCGCCAAAGAGATCTCAACCTATCACTAGATCTTAACCATCTTGTAATGCTCAAGTTCCTCTTTAATTCAGATCCATCTATAACTCACCAACCGATCACCAGTATTTCAGATCTTACTCTTCTCAAGATATTCAACTCAACAGTCTACCCAAGCCAAATGATCTCCTTTCCTTTTTATAGTCTAGGTCTTACTCAAACCATGGTCCAAAACCATAGAGATCCAATACTAGGGACCCAATACCTGGGTTCAATACTTTAGATGCAAAACCACGAACCAAAACAATAGGTTCAAAAATGTCGGACTAAATACCATGGACCAACCATAAGATTTCCCATGTGTGTGCGCGTTTCTCTACATGAAAGTGCGTGTACTGTACGAACGCACTTTTTGTTCGGTACACCTGCATATATGTATGCACCTTTTGTTCGGTGCACCTGCGTATGTATGTAGCTTTGTGAAAAGGAACCTACGGGTGTCTCATGTTCTACCATTCTGAAAGCCTGAACTGTGATCCGCTATTTGGGTGAGTTGCCATCAAGGACAACACTTATGTCATCGAGCCAAACCTGTGTCATAATGCCAAAAATCTCCCCCTTTGGACTTGATGGCAACCCAAAGTCACTCAAAGTATTTTCTCCCCCTTTGACATCAAGGGCAAAGGGTTATGCTCCCCCTGAGTACATGCTGAAATCTCTGCTCTGCTGTGTTGTCCAAGCTCCCCCTGACATATAGGCAAGATCTGCAAGAAGATGTTCTACAAAAGAAATCTGACTTTATACATCATAACTGACCTTCCTATCACCAAAGACTCATACATACGACTCCCAACCAAGTGGGGATACATGATATAATAAGAATATTACATTATCCATCCCAGGCATAGTGGGGCAACCAAGATAGGTCGTTACATGACCTTGACAAAAGAAATATAGAGACAAAATATCAGCAGCATCTATCAATCATTATTCAAATCAGTATCCATGTTCTCCTTCTGCACTTGCTCCTCCTAAAATTAAAATAACTGAAGAATTGAACCAAGATCTTCTACGATAATGCCAACAATGCATTATTAGAAGAATATATGCTCCCCCTGAACCTGTGCCAGATGGTCTCTGATAGACCCATATCAGACTCTTCTCATCCTTGCTTTTCTTCAAGTCAACATATACACGACTGTACCCACATAAACCAGCGTATGTACGCGTATACCCCATATGAAACTCACGTACAACCAACAATCTCTGAAACAGGCAAGATTCAACAACAAGATGATGCATCAACTACCCCCAGCTTTTGTCTAAGGTATTCAAAGGTCTCCTTGGGTAGTGGTTTGGTGAGAATATCAGCAACTTGTTCCTTAGAGGGAACGTACTCCAATTTGACCTTTTGTTCAAGCACTTGTTCTCGGAGAAAATGATACTTGATTGGTAAGTGCTTAGTCATTGAATGCATGACATGATTCTTTGAAATACTGATTGCACTTGTATTATCACAGAAAATGGAGATAGGCGGAGTGCAAGTGATTTGCATATCTTGCATTGTTTGCATCATCCGAAGGAGTTGAGTGCAGCAAGATGCAGCAGCTACATATTTTGCTTCAGCTGTAGATAATGAAATAGAACTTTGTTTCTTGCTGAACCAAGATACTAATCTAGGACCCATGAATAATGCACCACCACTAGTGCTTTTTATGTCATCCACACTTCCTGCCCAATCTGCATCTGTATATGCATGAAGTGTGAGATCTGTACCTCTAGGATATCATAAGCCATAGTTTTGAGTTCCTTGAAGATACTTTAAAATTCTCTTAACTGCCTGAAGATGAGTTTCCTTTGGATTTGCCTGAAACCTTCCAACTATTCCCACTACATGCATAATGTCTGGTCGGGTACCTGTTAGATAGAGAAGACTACCAATCATTGATCTATAGGTTGGTTGATGTACTGCTGTCGATTCATCATTTGCGTTGAGGCTGCATCCTGTCACCATAGGGGTACATACTAGTTTTGAATCCTCCATCCCATATTTCTTCAAGATCTGCTTGAGATACTTGGTTTGTGATAGAAAAATGTCGTCTTTGTTTTGTTGGACTTGTAAACCAATAAAATATGTGAGCTCACCAAGCATGGACATTTCAAACTCTTTCTGCATCACCAAGGAAAAATTTTGACTCATGTCTTCTTCATTGCTAGCAAAGATGATATCATCAACATACGCAACAAGTATTAGAAACTTATCATTGTCAATTTTTACATATAGATTGTTATTAGTTGATCCTTTTATAAAACCTTGCTGATGGAGGTACTTATCCAACCGATAATACCACGCCCTTGGAGCCTGTTTAAGGCCATAGAGAGCCTTTTTGAGTCTGCATACAAGTTTTGGATCATTTCCAAGAATAAACCCATCTGGTTGTTCAATATATACTTCTTCATCCAAGTCTCCATTCAGGAAAGCAGACTTCACGTCCATCTGAAATTCTTTGAACTTCTGAAAGCTAGAAAGGGCAAGGAACATCCTTATGGCCTCTAGTCTGGCAACTGGTGCAAAAGTTTCTTCAAAGTCTATGCCTTCCTGTTGAGCATACCCTTTGCAAACAATTCTAGCCTTGTTTCTAATCACATCTCCATTTTCATTCAGCTTATTTTTGAATATCCATTTTGTTCCTATGACATTCTTATCATTTGGTCTAGGAACCAAATCCCAAGTGTTATTCTTTTCGATCTGCTCAAGTTCTTCCTCCATGGCTTTTACCCAGTGTTACACAGTAATTTGTCACTGTCTCCCTGTCAGTCTCCCTACTGTGTCATGAAATCAAATGCACCATGCTCATGCTCTCTAAACTGGCCAAATGACCCACTTTGCCAAAGTTTATTTCATCAGCGCGACTGTTATTAAAATAACCGCGCTGACTGGCGGTTGATAATGTAACTGATGCGCTGCCAGCGCGGAAGCACACGGGTTTTCCGCGCTGGTCGAATTTCATGAGCCAGCGCATCCTATGAAAGTATTAAGCCGCGCTGACACAGCCTGCTCCATTATTAAGATGCGCTGTCAGCGCTACAGTTCAGTTATATACCCGCGCTGATCCAGTTTGGGCGAATTTGTTCCAACAGCCAGCCTTCCAGATGACTCCAGACTTGGTTGTTGGCCTTGTGGGTATCGCCCTCCCTTCTATGGCATGTTTGTTCGTCATTTGAAACCACCTTCCTTGAAGATAAGCTCATCCTCCCACCATTCATGGAGACCCCTTCTCCTATTTAAGCCTCTACCATTGCCATGAGCAGCTAGTTTTTGGATAGTGTGGAATTCATAGTGCTTAGACTGCTGCTGCTAGTAGGTAGTTTGTGTGACAAGTGTGGATTTGCTAGAGGAAGCTTAAGGAAGGTTGTGAGTATTGCTTGTGTGAGAGAGAGTTTTGTCTTGGGAGAATCTACCTCCAAGGGTGAATGCTTAAGAGACTTGCTGACTGGACCCTCTAGAGAAGGACTCAGCGTCAAAACTTTGGTTGTACCTTTCTCTGTTATTGATTAATAATAGATGACTACTGTTATGGTTCCATTCTCATTTGTCCTTGTAATGGTTAATGTGAATTACATCCTTTCTGACTGATGTATAATTGCATTTATTAGATTTCACGCTTGCGTTTGCATTTCTCTTCGTGTGTGCAGGTATCTATTCACGAAGATCGTGGAGGATCGTGACCGGCCAAAGCGAAGGAGCGAGAGCGGCATCTCTTCATCAAACAATAGCGTTGGAATCCAAGTAGGTGTTCATTGCCTCTCTTTTATTTGCAATTAGGAACTTGCATAGTAGCATTGATTGATTGTTGCTAGACCCATTCTGGGCTAGTAGGGATCGCCTCTATCCGTAGAGGGGATTTACCTCTCCAACACCCAGCATTCATCTTTGCATGCCTCTCTTACATTTTATGGTTCAGTGGAGGAGAACAATGCTAGATAGCTTGAAGCTTCTGACATGGTTCTTCTTGTTTGTACATCTGCCTCTTTTTGCCCCAAAATTTGAGATTTTGGATGATTCTTCTGAACGTACCTGGATGGAGTCTTTTCTTCTATCCTTATCTGTTCTTCTGGTGCCTCATGGGTTTCTTCTTCATCATGAATCTAATTTGATGTTGATGGATAGTCCTCATCATCTTCGAAATCTTCAGATTTTACCTGCCTAGGAGTGTTTCCTTCTTCATCAACCACTACATCAATACTTTCAACAATTTTTCCAAGTCTTTTATTGTCACACTTGTATGATTTGTTGTGAGGAGAGTAACCAAGGAGAATGCCTTCATCTGCTCTAGGTTCAAACTTGCTAATATTTTCATCAGTCTTATTGATGTAGCAATTGCTTCCAAAAATTTTGAAGTATTTTACCGTGGGAGTCTTACCATACCAAAGTTCATGAGGAGTCTAAGTGTTGTTTACCCGGACATTTGTCTTGTTGAGAATAGTAACTACAGCAAATGTGGCTTCACCCCAGAAGGTTGCGGGAGTTCTAGACTCATCAAGCACAGCACGAGCCGTTTGTTGAACCGTTCTTTTCATCCTTTCCACTACTCCATTTTGTTGAGGAGACCTAGCAGTAGAGAATTCCCTTCTTATTCCATGTTCTTCACAAAAATCGAAAAATTCATTCGAGGTAAATTCTCCTCCTCGATCAGATCTGAGGCATTTGATTTTGCGATCTGATTTGTTCTCCACCAAGGCTTTGAATGATTTGAATTTTTCGAAAGCTCCATCTTTATGCTTCATAAGTCATATCCAACACATCCTAGAAAAGTCGTCAATGAATAATATAAAATATTCTTCTCCTCGAGGTGATCTTTTCCTAGATGGACCACATACATCAGTATGGACAAGTTCAAGTGGCCTGCTAGCTGATCCTTCCTTCTCAGGGAAATTAGTTCTGGTTTGCTTACCAAATTGAGATGATTTGCATATTGTATTGTCTGGAATTCTGATGTCAGGTAGATCACGAACTGCCTAATATTTGCATGCTTTCCTTATCTGTGAGAAGCTTAGATGCCCCAATATTTTGTGCCATAGCCAGTGTTCATCATTCTTGCTTAGATAGCATTGTTGTTGTCCTCCCTTGAGTATATATAAATTATTTGGAGTTATTATGCCTTTGATCACTGTTTCTCCTGTATCAAGCTCACGAATAATGCATCCATTTGATCGAAATATTACTTCATTTCCTTGATCACACATTTGACTGACACTTAATAAATTATGCTTCAAGCCATCAACATACATAACATTTCCAGCCTTGACCTTTTCTTTCAAAAGAACAGAACCTTTACCTTTTATGAGTGTAGGGGTGTCATTTCCAAATGAGACCTTCTTTTCCTTTTCTAAGGCACTATATGACTAAAGTTTATCTTTATCACCTGTCATATGTTTTTAGCATCCACTATTGATGTACCACTGATTTTCCTATCCTTCTGCATATAAGGCTATCCCACATCTTTCTGGTTGCACGCCTTTCTTTTTCCATGTTTTGGGAACCAATGAAACTTTCTCCTTTTGAATTGTTTGTTGAAACCTGCTCCTGCATTCAGAATCTTCATGACCGAAATTGTTACAAATAGAACATTCTACTTCATTCTCAAGAGCAACAAAGTTATTGTAGGTCCTGTTCATGGTCCCAGTCATACTCCTTTGTTTTTGAGCTTCTCTAGTCATGATTGTCTTGTAGGCAACACATTGAGCTGCTTTGTGACCAAAGTTATGACAAGAGAAACATTGGCCATTGAAGAAGCTCCTACGATTATCAAATCTACCAACCAAATGATTGTAGTTTCTATCCATTCTTGAGGCAAAATGATTTACCTGTGGTTGGTTGTAGCTTCTGTTCATCCTTGAAGTAGATTGCCCCCAATTTACCTGGTAGTCCTTGTTCATTCTTGAGGTAAATTGTCCCTGACTTACGTGGTGATCAACATTATGCTTTTGTTGAGGATTGTTACCCTTGTTCACTTCTCCTTGTAGCTTCAAGATAACTTTTGGAAGTAGATGGCTTCTGTGCTTGAGATGTTTCTTTGGTATACCCAAGACCTGTCTTGATTAGAGGAGAACGTTGCACTTTGATAATCTCATCTAAAGTTTCAGATCCTTTAGCGAATCTAAGATTAAGAGCTTTCGTTTTCTCAATTTCCTTTCTAAGCCCCACAATTTCACATTCTAACTTTTCATTGTGTTCCTCCATTTCAGCAAGTTGGGAAGTCAGAGTATCTATAATCATATTTTTCTCTTCTAAGCAAATTTTGAGTTTAGAAATTTCTTCATAAAGACTTTCTTCATCTATAGCATCCAAGAAATCATCATCTTCAAAATCCATCAAAAGTCTATAATCATTACCTTGTTCATCTTCATCGATATTTGAAAGACTATCACTGTCTTCATGTGTGTAATAATTTTTCTTACTTACATTCTGTTTTCTGTTCCATCTAACTGGTTCCTTACCTTTGTCAAGCTTATCTTTATGAGGACACTTGGTAGCATAGTGACCGACTCTTCCACAAGCAAAACATTTGAAAGGGAGCTTACCTCTGAATTTTCCAGAACCCCGTTGAAGCTTCTTGACAAAATTTGACTCTTCCTCTTCTTCTGACATGTGTCCTGAGTCATTGTAATCTCCTTTTCCTGAGGCTTTGAATGCAGCTTTTCTCCTATCTAATGGTCCACCTTTTCTCATTTCGTAAGCAGTTAGGATTTCGTGCAGCTGTGACATGGTAAGGCTTTATAGATTCTGCTTTTCTTCAATGGAAAAAAAAAATTGAATCAAACTTAGGAGACAAAGATCTTAGAACTTTTTCAACCAAAACAACTTCTTTTATTTCTTCACCGAATTTTTTCATACAATTAACAATCTCATCTATGCGAAGGAAATAGTTAGCCATGCTTTCATCATTGTACATTCTGAGATTTTCATATTGAATTATGAGAGTTTGAAGTTTTGCTCGTTTTACCTGATCATCTCCTTCATAGCTCAGAATGATCTTGTTCCATATTTCTTTTGCGGTTTTGAGCTGCATAAACTTGACGAATTCTGATTGAGATAGACTCCCTAATATGGTATTGACAGCCTTTGAATTTTTTTCATACTGCCTTTTACCAGTCGTATCTGTAGGAGTTGCTAAAGGAAATGTGTATCATGTTTCCACAATATCCCAAACTTCTGTACCAAGAGATTGAAGATAGGCATTGATTCTTACCTTCCAATAGACAAAGTTGCTCCCATCGAAAATTGGTGGTCTGATTGATGCTTCCTTTTCGTAGTTGCTCATGATGATAGATCTTCCTTCAAGCGATCAAGCTTCCCCTGAAGGACCTGCTCTGATTCCAATTGTTGAAAATAATACTGAGAGGGGGGGGGGGGGTGAGTCAGTATTATCAAATTCTTTTTCAATTTATACAAATATTTGTAGATCTGACTAATGAAACTTGCGTATACCTTCCAGACTTGTAATTTAATTTATTCTTCAGATGTTGATCATTATTCTATGTGTCAGAACCATATAACAGTAAGTAGGAACAGAAAAGTAGAGCAAACAATCACACAAAAGAATACAAGATATAAGGTGGAAACCCAATGTGGGTGAAAACCACCTGCTGCAATATGTCTCTATCTTCTTTCAATTAGAAACTTATTTTTACAATGATTCTGTATTGGTGCAGTCTTATACCAGCACGCAGGCTTCAACCTGCAGAGGGCTACAACCTTCTCTCGTTCTCCAGACTCTCCTAGAACAGAGCTACAACCCCCTTAGCTCTTGTACTAGCTGATGTACTAGTACGTAGGTGTTGACCTACAGAAGACTTCTCTTTTCTTCCAGGGACCACGTTTCATAAATTTTCAGACTGGATCCAAGAATATCAATCAAACATCAAATAGATCTACAATCAACCGACTTCCTTGTACAAATACTAAACCAATAACTTCTCAGAACACAGTACTAGTAACCAGACACCAATTCAGAACCTGGAACACTACAATAATAAACAAAAGCAACTAAAACATATTTCAAGAAAATTCCACTACTTCACCAATAGAAATTTGCGTACGTACACAGTATTCACTTCCTTAACCTACGCGTATCCGCACCTCCGCTGTGTCGAGCCTGCGAGTATCCGCGCCTTCGCTGTGTCAAACCCGCATATATCCGTGCCTCTACTGTGTCGATCCTACGGAATACACGCCTGCGCTGTGTCAAACCTGCGTATATCCGCGCCTCTGTTGTGTCGATCCTGTGGAACACGCGCCTCTGCTATGTCGATCCTGTCGAACACGCGCCTGCGTTGTGTCAAACTTGCGTATATCTCTACCTTCGCTGTGTCGAACCTGCGGTTATACGTGCCTCCACTGTGTTGGACCTGCGAGTATAGATCTATAAATGATAATTTATCCCTTTTCTTAATCAAACTTTAATTATACCCAGATTATCAGATCTAATCATGCGCCAAAGAGATCTCGACTTATCACTAGATCTTAACCATATTATAATTCTCAGGTTCCTCCTTGATTCAGATCCAGCTATAACTCACCAACCGATCACCAGTATTTCAGATCTTACTCTTCTCAAGATATTCAACTCAATAGTATACCCAAGCCAAATGATCTCCTTTCCTTTTTATAGTCTAGGTCTTACTCAAACCATGGTCCAAAACCATAGAGATCCAATACAAGGGCCCCAATACCTGGGTTCAATAGTTTAGATACAAAACCACGAACCAAAACCATAGGTTCAAAAATGTCGGACTAAATACCATGGACCAACCATAAGATTTCCCATGTGTGCACGCGTTTCTCTGCATGAAAGTGTGTGTGCTATACGCACGCACTTTTTGTTCGGTACACCTGCGTATATGTACGCACATTTTGTTTGGTGCACCTGCGTATGTACGCGGCTTTATGAAAAGGAACCTGCCGATGTCTCATTTTCTACCACTCTAAAAGCCTGAAATGTGGTTTGCTATTTGAGTGAGTTTCCATCAAGGACAACACTTATGTCATCGAGCCAAACCTGTGTCATAATGCCAACATGTTACTGGGTTCTAAAGCTTATAACCCTTTAAACCATCCTTATACCCAATAAAAATGCACTTTTCAGATTTACTATCCAACTTGGTTCTTTTCTCCTTTGGAGCATATGCATATGCATCACATCCAAATACCCTCAAATGTGAAAGAGAGGGTTTCTTACCAGTCTATACCTCTTGTGGAGTCTTATCCTCCAACGCTGATGAGGGTGACTGTGTTGACTAGGTAACATGTTGTCTCCACCGCCTCTGCCCAAAATTCCTGTCTTAACCCGGCACCATTGAGCATGCTTCTTGCCCTTTCCATCAATGTCTTGTTCATTCTTTCTACAACTCCATTTTGCTCAGGTGTGTATGGAGTAGTCTTTTGTCGTGCTGTACCACACTTCTTACAAAATTCTTCAAATTCCTTGCTACAAAACTCTCCACCGTTATCTGTCCTCAACACCTTTATCTTCTTCTCTGTCTGGTTTTCCACCAGAGCCTTAAATTCTTTAAACCTATCAAAGACTTCAGATTTCTTCTTAAGGAAATATATACATGTATTCCTTGAAAAGTCATCTATAAATGATACATAGTACACAGACTACCCAGTGATGGAACCTTCACAGGTCTAAACACATCACTGTGCACAAGTTCTAATATATGTTTCGCCCTTTTACCACCAGAGGGAAAACTCACTTGATTTTTCTTCCCATATACACAATTTTCACAAAAATCAAAATCTAGAGAGCTATTACTCATACCTTCTACCATACCTTTACGATGAAGTATTCAAAGGCCCTTCTCTCCAATATGTCCAAGCCTTTGATGCCACATCATTGTCTTCTCTCCAGATACCACTAGATTTTCTACTCCACTTTCAGGAACCACATAATTATTGCACCCATTAACAACAGTGCTACCTTACAGCTTGTACGGAGTTCCAATTCGAACTCCCTGCATCAATACCAGTGCCCCCCAAACCATCTTGCAGGTATCCTTCTTGAACACTGTTTTTACACCTGCATCATCCAGCTTGCTTACAGAAATCAGATTTTTGACTAATGCAAGAATATGCAGAACACCCAGAAGTGTTCTAACCCTTCCACCTTGCAACTTCAACTTTACTTTTCCACAACCAACGATTCTATCCTTCTTGTCATCCCCCAAGACGACATCACTACCATCATATTTCTCATACTCGCAGGACCACTTTCTACAGGGAATGACGTGAAGGGATGCACCTGAGTCAATCAACCATGCCTCATGATCTACATGTGTACTTGAAGAAGCCAAGTATACATCGCCAACTTCATTTGAGGTGGTTTTCGCCTCTGCAGAAGGAGCATCATCAGATCCTTTTCCTTTATCAGGAGCTTTAGATTTACAGTCCCTTTTGTAGTGCCCTTTCTTTCCGCATTTCCAGCACACCACCTTTACAGGTTTTCCTGGAGATTTAGATCTCCCAGTCGATGACTTATTTTGTTTCTATTTTGGGACCGTCCTTGTATAGACAAGGCATCACCATTCTGGCTCTCCATATTTTTCCATCTCATTTCCTCCGTCAGTAAGGATGAGACTATTTCATCAAACTACAAGGTAGTTGCATTTCTACCTATTGCAATAACCAGACTATCCCATGAATCTGGTAGAGAACACAACAAACTGATGCACTTATCTTCATCTGAAATTTTAATATCAACATATAATAACTGACTTACCACAGTATTAAATGCATTCAGATGCTCTGTCACCAAGTCTCCATATTTCATCCTCAAGTTATACAAATTTTTCCGTAGGAACAGTTTATTCAACAGAGACTTAGATTAGTACAAAGTACCTAAATTGTCCCACAAAGCCTTAGCCGTAGCTTCCCCTGATACATTCAGCAATACTGAATCTGAGACACACAATAGTATTGTGCTCTTTCCCTTCTGATCCAACTTCTTCCATTCTTCATCAAACACTCTTGTTGGTTTAGTACTTAGATCTATTGTGATCCACTGATCTTTGTCCACCAACCAATCCTCCATCTTGAGTTTCCACAACTCAAAACTCTGACCATTAAATTTCTTGATCTCAATCTTTCCACTGCTCACCATCTTCTTTCACCACCAAAATCGATCTCGCAGATCTCCCACTGAACAGGGTATACCACAAGCCCAAGCGAAACCCCACAGCAACAAAGGCGTCCCCTTGAAGCCAAAACAGATCTGATACCAAATGTAGGTTTTAACCCCGTACAAAAATTCCCTGCATACGAATTCTAAAACACAGAAAATAAATAATGCTAGAGCATAACACATAAAACACATATACTCAGAGATTTTCCCCTAGATCCCAAAACCAGGACTACCATCTTGATTTTTCATTATGTTCCTTTCAATGTTACAATACATATTTATACATGCTGAAGCATACAATACCATGGATCGAAAAACCATCGCGTCTAAAACCATGTACGAAAATCATGCACAAAACCATAGGTAGGTCTACCCAACCTACTATAGGGTCCAAAAAACAAAATTTTCTGGGGCGCTGCCCTAGACCCTATAGAGGGGGGTTACCTGCACCCCTCAAACCCCCTGTGACCCCCCCACTACGCAATCGACGCAACAAAGGGGGGGCTCTGCCCCCCCCTCTAACCCCTTGGTTAACTATGTGGGCTAGTCGTGGAAAGAATATAACACAACCAAAATATATATATATATATATATATATTGCGGTTTTATTATGTGCAGGGTTTTTACATCGTCTCTTACGGATTGGAGATTTATGTCAACCTTGTTGCTACCAATTTACTTTACCTCACATCTCAAAAAAAATTTGAGGAGCTCATTGAAGCGAATTTTGGGTTTTATGAAGGGAGATCCATCGTTGAAGGCAGTTGTCGCCATGAAAGGAGTCATTTGCACAGTCTGTCTATGTTGAGAGTTGTGAAACAATTCTATGTGATACATTGTTGAAGAGAATTGTATTTAGAGAGCACATTGAAGCATGTCGTCCTTATTGGCTAATCATGGAATATCGACATGATACTGGAGGGTGTTGGTCACGATGACACGAAGGTAGCATCACGAGTTAGTTTGAAAAAGTGGTGACTGCATTTGCTTGATCCAACCATGTTCAAACCATGTTGCGCAATATTGGAGGAGAGAGTCGTTGCACTCACGAAGAGATAAGGCCCTTTCCATGGTGTAGCTAGATTAGGTGGATTGCTGCACAATTTTTCAATTAATGCAAGGAAATTGTAAAGCATTGATTCAAGCAGTGAAGTTTTCTACCAATGTCGAGTACTGACCCAGGATACTAGGTAATTTGGTGCAAAACCATTGATGTCAAGGTTTTGTTGAATGTTGCAAACTATAGAGCATTGTTGTGTGTATAAATATGTCATGTCATGGTATTTTGGGCAGTTATTGAAGTGGCATTGATCTGACCAACCATTGACACATTTTTTGAGTGTGTGTTGGAACTGGTCATTCCAACAATACACAAATTTGCAGGATATGATGAAGACATGACACTGAAGATGGCATTAGAGGAGCTCATCAAATATGAAAGGATGATGGACAACCAGTTAAATTTTATGTGATTTTGTGGAATATACTCATGATCATGGTGTATTATGAGTCACATATTGTAATTAGAGAAAATATACATGTCATATATTGTTTTTTAATGGTTAGTTGTGGTCCTTGAAATGTTTTATGTACCTGTTGTAAGACCTAGAGAGGCATGCATACCCTTTGTTATGTGTTCCCTATGTTAGAGAGTTTTAACAACATGGAAGAGTGTGTCATGTGGGATGGATACACTTGGGTGGATCGTATTGGTTTTAGAATCCACGAGGAGAAATTTTATATTTAGGGGGAGTTCATCGAGAGGTTGGATGAACCATGTATGTGAAGGACTTCCTAGTAGACTGGAGGTTGCAGCAGTTGAGAACCCATGCATTCCAGTAGATGGTTGTTCCTTTATATGGACATCGACAATTGCATGAACAAGGTACAAGGTGTAATTACTAGACTGGACCAGATGTAGATCTTGCAGATTGATATCGAGACAAGTAGTCATTAAGGGGGAGTGTTGGAAAATGTAATTCCTACTTGTCTCAGTTGTGACCTTCTATGTAAAGGAGTATGTTCCTATGTTATAGGAGTGGTTTCCCTATTTTGGTGTGTGGTTGAGATATTCTCTCAACCAACTGATTGTGTGTCCAAGATAGTTTCCCTATCTTGAGACAACACCTCTTGTATATATGTAATATCATAATTTGATCAATGTGAATAGTTTTTGCAAAATGTTAAGAGTCCACTACAGTGATGTGCTTCCCCATCCATACAATATCTTTCTACTTTTTTCTTCCACTGTCAGGTTATTTTCTATAAAGATTCTGAAAAAATAAAAGTTGTTTTGTAGAGTGGTAGTCTAATTGTTATGAGTTTTGGATGAACTCTTTATGAAATTTAGACAATTTTACAAGTATTTTTACACATTAAACGTATTTATATGTTTAAACACATATTTTAAATAATACAAAAAATATAATCTAATAAAAAATTGTTTCACTAAAATTAAAATAAATGTAAAAGGTGGAATTATTAGGTAACATTTAGAAAGTGTTAAATGTGTTTTACTTTCCAAATGTGTTTTAATAATTTGTATGGTTTCTAGCTATTTACTCTTCAACTCAATAGAATGTGACTTAATAACCATTCATAATTAGAATTTGGACTTAATAACTATTTATAATTAAAATGTAGATTGAATAACAATTTATATATTTAATAATAATAATAATAATAATAATGGGGATTCAATTTTTTTATATATATTTAAAACCATGTTTTAAATAATACCAACATAGATTTTGAATTTACCAAGAGTTCAAAGCCATCAATTTTTTCAATATGCAAACCTATTTTTGAGTGAAAATAAGTTTGCACCTCAATAGATTTGAATCCTCTCAACTCACCTCAATAGATTTGATTCCTCTCGACTCTGGGTAGATCTGAAGTTAGATGGATTTATGTTGGTTTTGAGCAACATACATTCTTTTTACACACATATTGAATATTTTTGTTGTTAATATTTTTTTTCGTCTGTGCATATATTTAATTAATTTTATTATTAATATTTTTTTAATTTTATATACCAAATTCAAATTAATCATTGTCTCCCCTATACCTTGAATTAAAAAGCATCTATTAATGGACTAAAAATTTTCTGACATTTTTTCTCTCTATGTTTGATGTTAAAATCTTTTACTCAATAAGATTTTTTTTAATTTAAATTAGTTTATTTTATTTAATATGGACATTAAAATATTATTATTGACAATATTATTATTAAGTTTGGCTATAAGTGCATGCTTTTTCTATCAACACATATTCCTTAGGAATCTCCTTACCAATGGCAAGTGAAAATATAAGAATTTTTTAATTTAAATTACTTTATTTTCTTTAATATGGTCATTAAAATATTATTATTGACAATATTATTATTAAGTTTGAGTATAAGTGCATACTTCTTTTATCAACCCATATTCCTCATGAATAATTATTGGTATATATTCAAGAGAGGTAGAGACAACAAGCTAAGGACTCTGTTGGATTATGAAAATGATGTATGAGTGGTCTTGGTGAAGCTTTTGAACAAATATGGGCTAATTGTGTCAACTCGTGGAAAAGGAGGACCCCATGACTTTTAGATAAATTTGTCTTTCTAACAGTTAAATATTTGTCCTTGATTGTGTAAAAAAATTGATTAGAGTTTCCCATAGAAATTTACCTCCAGATATTTTAGCCTTTTGAATTTAAAATCCTATTTTTTTTATTTTTTATTTTTTTTTATTTTTTTCAGTCTTAAAATTTCCATAAAAGAACATTTCACATAAAATCAATTTATCCCATAATTTAATGTCTTCCATTTGAGTTTTTTTATTCCAATTAAATTTGAATTTCTACCGATCATAATTTCTAAGTTTACTCAAATTCAATGGAACTGTGTTCACATAATTGAATTTTACCTAATTATGAGTTTATAATTTACTCAAATTCAATGAAACTTTGTTCACATAATTGAATTTTACCTAAATTATGAGTTTATTCATGAATTAATGAGCTTCATCTCATATTTCAATTTCAGTTCAATTTGAATTTTGAATTTTCCCACATGCTGTCATGATTGGGGATGGATCATGACCCTCTAAATCCAATGACAATCAGTAACCGTAGTTATTGAAGGGATTTCGCAGAAATTGTGAGCAAGCGTAATGAGCATAAATTTAGTCATGGATTTTATTCTTGGCAGGGATCTTCCCAAATCTTCTATTCCTTCAATGTATCTTCACACCTTTAAAAACAATTACTAATTTATACTTCATTTATTTATTCTATACATTATTACCTATGTTTTAAATTTCAAAAATTTATTTTATTCTCTTTTACCTTATACTTTGGATTATCTTATTTAAACTATTCATTTAAATTTGGGGGCTTATTTTGACTTTTTCCTTTAAGACCCTTATTGCTCGACCCATATCTTATATTAAGAGATGCATTTCATTAAAAAAAATCACAAAGAAGATAATGCTAAAATACGTTTTACAATAATTCCATGAGTGATGGATGGACTTTAATATTTTTTTCCACCTCCTTCCCAGCTTTGTGACACCGCCCTCTTTTTATCGGGAGTGGTCCATCGGCCTTAATATTTATTTCCATGCTTTCAAGTTTTCCACGGCCTTGCAAACTCTTTCCACCGCATTGCAAGCTTTGTGACATTGGTTTTCTCCACAGTTGTCTTTAGTGTAATTTTTTGGATTTTTTAGTGTTTGAATCCAATTGAAAATATGAGGTGAAATCTTCATTTATGTTATTTAAATTGATTTTTTGATTGTATATATGGATTCAGCGCCCTGAAAACCATAGGGCACTTTGATTGTGCAGGGATTACCTATCAAACTAGTAATTTCAATAAATTTCTGTCGGATTTTACAAAAATTAGACCAGAAAAATTCACCAAAAAAACTTCCAAAACGTCACAGTAAAGACAACTCTGTTTTCTCCACCCCATTGCTTAAATAGTTTTGTGAAACTTTCGAATGGCTTGAAAATTCTGGCAAGTAATTAGAGACCACAACATCCACACACAATTTTTGTTTAACTTATACACTTTATTATACAAGTCACCTGTTTGAATGTAAACACCCCCCAAACACTGAAGGAGCACCCAACCGTAGTTCCACAACATCCTCATATAATTTTGTTTCACTGAAAGTTATGCTAGTGGCTACAGGTGCTCCAAAATTCAGTGCTCTGGTCCAAAATACATCATGTCTCAAAAATTCAGTTCTCTGGTCAAAACACCATAGCTTTGAGAAACTCCATTCACTCTTCAACAATTAACCGCTAATGCGTAGTTCTGTGAAACGTTTCTATGTATCATTTCTTCTATTAAAAAATAAATAAATAATCTGAATTTCACCCAAAAAAGATCAAAATCAAAAGAATTCTTATTGCAATGGAACAATCAAAAGGAGTCTTATTACTCTATCCATTGCAATAAGAGTACACTTTGGAATAAATTTACGATCCTTTTTATTTATTTTTAGGATTTTTCTTCTTGCACACCTATGTTACCAGAAACGGAATGATTATTAACATTCCTGCAAAAAACCACTCCAGAAACGATACGGGACGGGAAACCATGTTGTATACGAGCATTCTCATTTTTATTGACCAGAAACTGGTTTATGGTGAAACAAATCATTTCTCACAATGTATTATGCAAAAACGTTTATCCGATTTCGCTGGAATGTTTTGGTTCTGTTTTCGTTTTTACTCCTTTTCTATATTTCCTTCCTCAACTGGAATTAAATCCCATTTAAAAAACAACAATTTCCGAGTTGGTCCCATTTCAAAAATAACAATTTCTGAGTTGAGTTCTGTGAGTTAGCAGTTTTGTTGCCCATGAAGTGAGGTTTGAGCACGATTTAAGCTGGAGAGGACTGTAGATTCGTCATTCAGCAGACGCCGGTCAAGAAAAGTTTAAGCATGATTTATGCCTGGAGAGAAGCGCATTCAACAGACTCCATA
The DNA here is from genome assembly GCA_031772625.1 of Pinus tabuliformis. Lineage (NCBI taxonomy): Eukaryota > Viridiplantae > Streptophyta > Pinopsida > Pinales > Pinaceae > Pinus > Pinus tabuliformis. Next base: position 822,205,438 of record CM062818.1, on the reverse strand, counting down.
ACATATTGGATTTGTTTAAGGATTTCCAATTCCCCGGTATGTTTTCATATTACTTCATGTTGGAAATTTCTGGTAATTTCAAACAAATATTGTACAGAGGAAATACTCTGTTTCTGCCACAGGATCTTTTGCACAGGGAAACCCCAAAAAAAAATTCTGAGCAAGACAGAGTTTCTCAGCCAAAACAAACTTGTATTAATTTATAAACTGCTTAATACAATTTTCTTCCTCTCTCTCAGACAGATTCACCAAAACTAAATACTCTGCCTCTTTTACATTACATTGTTGTGTAAAATCTTCATTCACATTTACTGCTGTAAAAAGGGCTTTTACATTTACTGTTGTAAGAATAAAAATTCCTTACTTGGGTTTACTGCTGTAAAAATATTTTCTACTCTTTTCATTCACGGCCAATATTTTTCACTCTAAAAAAAACTTCTTCTTGTGCTGCTGGGCATATTACATTTTACATTTCATATATTGAGATTACAAAAAAAAAATTACATTTACTACACCTCACATTAGCACTACTGTGCATTCCACTTTGCATTACATATTCTTTGAATAATCCTCGCGGTTTTCACTACTGTGTGAATCCCTTGTTTTTCATTCGCTACTGCGAACCCTCTTCTTCATCCCGTGTGCTTAATAAAAAGTCAACACCCACCAAAACATATATCGTATATGATAAATATGCAACCAAATACTAAATAAAAAAAAGGACTTACCCATACCTCCGTAAGCAATAAAAACATTAAAATTTAAAATTTCTACCTAAAACTATGACTATGCATTAAATGCATTAAATAAAAGCCGGTGGTAAAAGTAAAAATAACGTTCTGGTAGGTTGGAGTGAATCCATATGCGTTGACCTGATCGGACGATTTTTGCACACCTAAATCACACAAACCAAACGATTTTTAACGTCCGGGAGAATGGCAGTATTGGGTTCGTATAGCAGACGCGTGGCAGGAGCTGATTGTGTCGGAGGCCCCTAGGGAAAAACAACCTTTGCCAAAAGGCGGTGCGATAAAGATAGTGGTTTTCGGAAGTGGTTTTGCTGGAGTTAATGCGGGCTGTACGACAGGTGAAATTAATGTTTCAACACTCCCCTTTAATTTCAGCTGCTGGGAATTCAGTCATACCCAAACACTTCCTCAAAAATTCAAAGCTTTTCTGGTCCAATGGCTTTGTCAAAATGTCTGCAACCTGTTCCTGAGTCCTGCAATGTTCTAGAACAATTTCTCCATTGCTCACCAATTCCCTGATGTAATGAAACCTTGTGTCAATGTGTTTCGTTCTCTTATGAAACACCGAATTCTTGGATAATGCAATAGCTGAGCTATTGTCACAAAAAATCATTGTTTCTTTTGCCTGCTCTTGGCCTAAGCTCCTCAACATCCTTCTCATCCAAACTGCTTGACATGCTGCTGTTGTAGCTGCCACATATTCAGCCTCTGCTGTAGACAATGCTACAATGGACTGCTTCTTAGAAGCCCATGAAATGGCTCCTGAACCCATGTGAAAAACATAACCGGAAGTGCTTTTACGATCATCTACACTTCCAGCGCAATCACTATCAGTGTATCCAACCAAATTTTAACATTCTGAAGTAGTATATAAAATCCCAAATCTTTTAGTACCTTTAACATACCTCAGAATTCTTTTTTCTGCTTGCCAATGTGCTTCCTTTGGCCTCTCCATGAATCTGGAAATTAAACTAACAGCAAACAATATGTCAGGCCTAGTTGGAGTTAAACACATAAGGCTGCCAACTATGCTCTTGTACAAACTAGGATCAAAATCCTTGCTGCTGTCCTCTTTGCTGAGTTTTAATCCCATTACTGTGGGAGTGATTGCTGCCTTGCACTCTTGCATATGGAATCTTTCCAATACTTCATTTACATATTTTGCCTGTGAGATAAAAATTCCATTTTCATTTTGATCTACTTCTATTCCTAAGAAGTATCTCAGCAAACCCATGTTAGTCATTTCAAATTCCTCTTTCATCACTGTTTTGAACTGTTCAATGAGGTAGTCATCATTACCTGTAAAAATAACATCATCAACATATAATACAACAATTAGCAATTTAACATCTTTTTCTTTGATGTAGACTGTGGGTTCTCCCTCACATTTGTCAAATCCATTCTCCAGTAGATAGGAATCTATCCTACTGTACCATGCTCTTGGTGCTTGCTTCAGCCCATAAAGATCTTTCTTCAATCTGCACACTTTGTGCTCTTCACCTTTCTTCTCATAGCCTAGAGGTTGTTCAGTGTAAACCTCCTCCTTTAACACTCCATTTAAGAATGCTGACTTCACGTCCATTTGGTAAACTTTCCACTTGTTTTGTGCTGCTATGGACAACACTGCTCTCACGGTTTCCATTCTTGCAACTGGTGTGAAAGTTTCCTCATAATCTCTCCCATACTGCTGCTTGTATCCCTTGACAACCAGCCTTGCCTTGTGCCTTTCTATCTTGCCTTCAGCATTGCACTTGGTCTTGTAGACCCATTTAACTCCTATGACCTCTTTACCTTTTGGTAGTTCTACCAAATCCCATGTCTTGTTTCTCTCTATGGCATTGATCTCCTCATCCATAGCTTCTATCCATTTCCTATCCTTAATTGCATCTTCGAAATGAATAGGGTCATCAACATGACAATACAAAGCAAACAAGGAATTCATTCCTTCATCATAAATGTCACTTAAATTTCTGAACTTCTTACCTCTTTCACTTGGTGTGCAAGTGCTTGAAGATGCACTTGAATTTCCTCCTTGTGGTGTGCTTGGAGAAGCACTTTCATTTATCCTCAAGGGTGTTTCTTGTTGTCCTTGTGTTGGCACTACTGTTTGGGGATGTATTTCAGCCACCTCCTCATCATCTTCATCATGAGACAAACAACTTTTAACATTCATTGTTTTCTCTATGCTTCCATCCCAAGCTTCCTCCTCAATGAACTGAACATCTCTACTGACAAAAAACTTCTTGGTAGATGGGATATACAACCTGTAAGCTTTGGATTCCTCACTATATCCAATGAAAATACATTTCTCCCCTTTGCTATCCAACTTCCTCCTTAGCTGATCTGGAATGTGTGCATAGGCCACACATCCAAAAACTTTCAAGTGGATGACTCCTTGCTTTCTCCCACTCCATGCTTCTTCTAGTACTTTGTTCATCACTGCTTTTGTTGGACACCTATTCAGAATATAAACTGCACAATGTACATCTTTAGCCCAATAATCATTTGGCAAATGCTTTGCCTTCAACATGCTCCTCGCCATATCCATGATGGTCCTGTTCTTCCTTTCAGCAACTCCATTTTGCTGCGGGGTGTAGCTAGCTGTAAATTGTTTCTGTATTCCATTTTCTCTACAAAACCGTACGAATTCCTTGGAGATTTACTCACCTCCTCTGTCTGTTCTCAAAACTTTGATATGCAGCCCGCTTTGGTTTTCCACAAGTGCTTTGAAATTTCAAAATTTTTCAAACACTTCACTTTTGTTTTTAAGGAAATATACCCAAGTTTTTCTAGTAAAGTCATCAATGAATGTTAGGAAATATTGGCTGCCTGCTAATGATGGAGTTTGCATTGGTCCACATAAATCTGAGTGGATAATCTCTAAGGGTGCCTTTTCCCTTATGCTCTTCCCTGATGGAAAACTTTCTCTGTGTTGTTTTCCCAATATACAACCTTCAAAAAAGTTGTCCGGTTTCTCTATCAATGGTAATCCTCTTACCATTCCTTTTCTGCTCAATAAGTTAAGACCTCCAAAGTTGAGATGTCCAAATCTCAAGTGCGAAAACCAATTTTCATCCTTTGGCACGCTTTGGAAAGCCTCTTGGTAACTGCTGCAATTACTTCTTTGTTTTTCAAATCTGCCCTTATTCTGAGAGGGAACATCCTGTTCCTTGTCATCTTTACTTCAGCAATGCATCTTTTGCTAGGTGCTCTATCCATGATGGTGCATACATCATTCTCAAAGAAAACATTGTACCCCTTCTGAACAAGTTGTCCAATACTCAAGAGGTTACATCTCATTCCAGGGACATAGTAGACATCTGCTATGGTTTTCTTCTCACCTTTCTTTGTAAATATTTTTACCTCTCCTTTTCCCATAACAGAAATTTTGCTATCAGTTCCTAGTGTGACTTTAGATTTCACATTTTTATCTAGGGCAGAAAACAGGGCTAAGTTTCCTGTCATATGGTTGCTGCAACCTGAGTCTAAAAACCATATGTCTTCACTGTTTGTTTCAGCCATGTTACAAGCTAACAACACATTATCTTGACTGATGTTTTCTCTAGTGACATTTGCATTTGGTTTATTACTCATATCATGCTGCTTATTCCTACATTCATTTGCATAATGCCCATATTTTTTACAATAATAACATTGGACATTGGATTTTTCATACCTTTGTCCTTGAGCATGATTTTGTCCTCTTTGTTGGCTGCTGCCTTGGCCTTGGTTCTGATTTGGATTGTTGCCTCTTCCTTGAGCATTTGCTGGGTTGTTCCTTCCACCTCTGTTCTGGCTTCTGCCTCTTCCTCTCTTGTTTCCTCTGCCTTGACCTCTTCCTCTTCCAAAGGACATCTGGGTCTTGAAGGCTTGCTCTAGAGATGAATTTTCATTTCTACTCAACCTCTGCTCATGTGTTATCAGTGATGCATGGAGTTCATCAACTGAAAAGTTTGAGAGATCCTTTGTCTCTTCTATGGTGGTGACAATCACATCAAACTTTGAGGGTAGGACCCTCAATATTTTTTCCACAATCCTCCTTTCTTCAAGAGTCTCTCCATGAGTCCTTATCTGTGTGACCAGACCAATCACATGTGTGAAGAATGAGTCAATATTGTCTGACTCTCTCATGCACAGACTCTCAAAATCTTTCCTCAGCAATTGTAGTTTTGCTGTCTTCACTTTCTCCATGCCTTGATAGGCTGTCTTGAGGGTTTTCCATGCTTCTTTGGATGTTTTAGCTGCTGCTATCCTTGGAAACACACTTTGGTCCACTGCTTGATACAAAAATACAATGGCTTTTGAATCTTTCTTCCTATTGCTCTTCAACAGATCCTTCTCTGCCTGAGTCAAACTGTTAAACTCTTCTTCATCTGCTGGTTCTTCAAACCCATATTCAACAAGTTCCCATAGATCTTGTGAGATAAACAGGGCTCTCATGGTTATAGCCCAGTAGTCATAGTTTTTCCCATTAAACAGTGGGAGTTGAGTATTAAACATGCCCATGCTAATGCTTTTGCTAGCCATTCCTTGCATTCTCAAATATGCTTCTAAATCCTTGACTGTGTGTTTAAAAACTGATTGTTTCTTTCAGCAGTAACACATAAAAAACTTTGAGGAATACCTGGATTCTTTTGCCTGAGACTTCACTTTGCTGGAGAAGATTTATTGCTGCAACAAAAAACTCCTTCCTTTAGCTTCTTTATCACTTTCAAAGAGCTTGGATCTACTCTGATACCATGTTGGAAATTTCTGGTAATTTCAAACAAATATTGTACAGAGGAAATACTCTGTTTCTGCAACAGGATCTTTTGCACAGGGAAGCCCCAAAAAAAATTCTGAGCAAGATAGAGTTTCTCAGCCAAAACAAACTTGTATTAGTTTATAAACTGCTTAATACAATTTTCTTCCTCTCTCTCAGAGGGATTCACCAAAACTAAATACTCTACCTCTTTTACATTACACTGTTGTGTAAAATCTTCATTCACATTTACTGCTGTAAAAAGGGCTTTTACATTTACTGCTATAAGAATAAAAATTCCTTACTTGGGTTTACTGCTGTAAAAATATTTTCTACTCCTTTCATTCACGGCCAATATTTGTCACTCTAAAAAAAACTTCTTCTTGTGCTGCTGGGCATATTACATTTTACATTTCATATATTGAGATTACAAAAAAAAAATTACATTTACTGCACCTCACATTAGCACTGTTGTGCATTCCACTTTGCATTACATATTCTTTGAATAATCCTCGTGGTTTTCACTACTGTGTGAATCCCCTGTTTTTCATTCGCTGCTGCGAACCCTCTTCTTCATCCCGTGTGCTTAATAAAAAGTCAACACCCACCAAAACATATATCGTATATGATAAATATGAAACCAAATAATAAATAAAAAAAGGACTTACCCATACCTTCGTAAGCAATAAAAACATTAAAATTTAAAGTTTCTACCTAAAACTACGACTATGCATTAAATGCATTAAATAAAAGCCGGCGGTAAAAGTAAAAATAACGTTCTGGTAGGTTGGAGCGAATCCATATGCGTTGACCTGATCGGACGATTTTCGCACACCTAAATCACACAAACCAAACGATTTCTAACGTCCGGGAGAATGGCAGTATTGGGTTCGTATAACAGATGCGTGGCAGGAGCTGATTGTGTCGGAGGCCCCTAGGGAAAAACAGCCTTTGCCAAAAGGCGGTGCGATAAAGATAGTGGTTTTCGGAAGTGGTTTTGCTGGAGTTAATGCGGGCTGTACGGCAAGTGAAATTAATGTTTCAACACTTCAATGAACCTAGGCTAGCAGTTGACTTCTTTACTCTTTCACTACAGTTCATTGACAACAAGAATGGTTCTAGAGATTTGTTCAAGTTTTCTTTTCTACTGTGATTATGTGATTATATATCATTATTGAAGTGTATTTTAGCTAATATTCTTATATCATAGAGGGGAATATGTGTACTAAAGAAGACTATAATGGTCCCTAAATTCCAAACAAAATCACATTGTTACAGTGTTACACACACAACTTAAATAGGAATCTGATTTTGCCTTGTTCCCTGCAAAACTGAGTTGTGATTCATCATTCTGGCCATAACTCTATTTGACAATCATTTCGTTTCGTTGACAATCATTCTGGCCTAATGGCGTTGTAGCTGTCAGTCTGTCCACTAGGAGCAAAGTAGATACATTTTCTAGGTATCCTTCAAGTGAGATAAAATTACACTGCACTTGATTGACAGAAAGAACTATTTTGGAGATCTTTTGAATTTGTCTTTCACCATTTTATGTGATTATATATCATTATAGATCTGTGGGGATATAGAATAGCAGTTGCTTGTTGTTGTATAATAATAGCTTGTCCCTTCAGGTTACTGTGCATGTTTTTGTCTTATTAAGGCCTTTTTTGGGGGCCTAAAATTCCTAAAGCACATGCTCTCCCCATGTTATCATTGCCTTTGCACTTGGAAAATCTATCTGTTTTCCTCAGTTTTTCTCCCTATCATTACTTGCTACCACCCCTCTCTATCTATTTTCCTCAGTTTTTCTGCCTATCATTACTTGTAAGTTTGAAGTCCTTGAAACACATGGAATTAAGGAGATGTTCGAACTTGAAGTCACTTCGAGATTTATTTTGTAGATTGACGAACCTTGAACATATTAACTTGTATGAGTGCTCTGATCTGCTAATGCTTCTAAATGACATTGGGCAGTTGACTAACCTCCGACATCTTCCTCCAACATCTTCGGTTGTCCCATTCCCAGTTGCAGACATTTCCAGACTCCTTTGGGAATTTGACTAACCTTGAACATCTTGACTTAAATTCAACCAATTCCACAACATTCCAGATTCCTTTGAGAAGTTAACAAACCTGCAACATGTTAATTTTTCCCATTGCAGTGATTTGAAAATAGTCCTAGATTTTTTTGAGAAACTGAAGAACCTCTAGTATGTTAATTTGTCCCATTGCTACAGCCCGGAAAGGAACCCATCTTCTTGGCTGGCGAAGGAAATAAACCTGGAGATTAGGACTTTCATGTGCAATGCTTTGATTAAATGGCCTTCCAATATACAATGGCAACACTCCCATGTATAAAACCACTTCACAACTATCACCCCTCCAACAAATTACTTTGAAAAACCATTCTACAATTTTAGTGAGGAATTTAATTTAAGTTGAGGAACAACGATGTCAAGAGGATAGATTCTGGAGGAGTAAACACATTTTGTATCACCTCATTTTCGCATATGACTCGAGACTAGAATCTGGCATAATTGTATTTCAATTGAAAATGATGTGAAAATTGTCGTTATCCTAGATTTATTTTAGAGTTGTTCATGATAAGTGTCAGTCATACTTCATGAAACAATTTTTGGATAACATCCAAATGTGCCAAAGAGAGGACCGCTCTACTGGTAGAAACATATAACAAAAGGATTAAGTGACATCATGCAAAAATGCCCTTTCATCTATATTTCAGATTACATTTGAAATACCATGTAGAAGTATTTCATAAAAACTGGTTTTTTCCTTTGCCTCTAGATCAAACTAGTGACATGCCTCGAATATTAGCCTCTGAAATGATGAAATATCAGTTTTTATGAATATTTCGTTATGGGGTAGTTTCGTCCCCGGCTTTAGATCAAACCAATGGTCACTTCCCTCAACATTACAGGTCTAGAAACGTTCTCTCCTGTACAAGTATTCTAGAATAAACATGACTATTTTTTGGTGCCATTTTCCATTTTTTTTTAGATTTTGATATCTTCAAAGTTATTTTTGTCTTCTGTTTTAGTTTACTATAGAGAATACCTACAGAAATTAAGCCTATAAACCCTATATTTTTCCGCGAAAACGACACTTTATTTGCAGAGGTTGGGCCTAGAAATATCATATGCTTGGATAAAATCTTGAGTTTGATGGCATGGGTGTGTTGTTCCACTTCCTTTAAGTTCACTTATTTGACTGCCTTCATATCTTAGCTCCCACCTTTCAAAGTCACGAGCTTTGGGTAACATAGTTGTGAAATTGGTGTTCTCAAGATTTTCCTTTGTGATTTCCAGATGATATGGAATGTTTTTTCATCCATACCTTGCCTGGGTCCTGTTGGGTTTTTCTGGGTCCTAATTAAATTTAGTTAGGTTTCTTTTGGGCTCGGACATGGATGGAGACCTTTCTAACATTGTCTGGAGATACTTTTCTTCAATAATGGGGATAGTGCAGTTTGGGCTGTGAAGCATTTCAAGGAGCCTGAAACCAGTTTTGTGGGCCACTAAGAGCAACATAGATTTTAGCAAAAAAAATTAAGCTGTGCTAAAAAAAGCAGTGTCAACATAGTATAGTTTGCAGTGCTAATAATTCATTGATAGCTCTGTTGCACTAGGGAGGCTTTTTTGATGTTTGATTCTTTTGAGAGTAAACCCTGCATGTTCTAAGACTTTTTTGTCATTTTAATCTCTATTGAATTTGGCTTGTCATTTTTCCATTTTCAAGTATTGATTTGATGTATAGGAGGTGACAACTTCTATGAGGTTTTAGATGGATCAGGACCAATCCATCTGCAGATTTGCAGCTCAGAAGGGAAAAGGAGAGATTCAGTCTTCTTCATTCTGAGACGAAGTTTTGGAACTTGTTTGGTTTTCTTATCCTCCCATAAGGACAAAAATTCTGTTTCCTTGGTATGCAAGGCCTGGCACAGGGTTGAGGCGTGGATGCACCAACATGTGTTCATTGGCAACTGCTATTCTGTCTCCCCACGTATTATGATAAAAATATTTCCCAATGTTTTCCAGGATTATGATACTCAAACTAGCCCATCAACCAAACCATTATCAAAAAAACAAATTCTTGATCCAAAACATGGCTACCCAACAACCAAAACAAGGCCTCTGAATCAAAATCTAAAATGCTCAACCAGATGACTAATACTAAATCTGAATGTTTCAATCATGACCCAAGTGCCAACGAATCAAACAAAGATAAAATCCATTGTGAATACCCAGATTTAAGCTGGATTTTCTTTGTCTTTTCAAAATCATCAACCTCATTCCCAAATTCATCAGAGCTTCAAATCCTTGGTGGGAGACTCCAGTACCCAGACATCAAGAATAAAATTCACTTCCAATATATATTCTCCAAAAAGGTCTTCTCACTTTTCGTGGGAGACTCCAGTACCCAAACATCAAGAATTAAATTCACTTCCGATATATATTCTCCAAAAATGTCTTCTCACTTTTCATTAAAACCAACAATTAGCACTCACAGAATCATTTCCAAGAAATCCAAAGCCACCACTCTATCACTTCATTGTTCACTTCACCATGATAGTATGCCAATCAATCAAACACCTTTTTCAATTTAGGATTGCCCGCAAATACTTCAAAAATATCACTATGACCATTCTTGGGCGAAGACTACTCCCTTGCCAATCATCATATGCCATGTAATCCAATTGCCTCCTGGATTTATGCCTTTTTAAACACTTAGGAACAATTTTTTTTTTCGGTGATGTCTGATACAATTTTTTTTTTATTGAAAACAAATGATTCATTTGTTAAAAAATAATATAAATGAATGCGTTGTCCGAGGAAATTATTTTTTCCTTTTATTGAAAACAAATGATTCATTTGTTAGAAAATAATATAAATGAATGTGTTGTCTAATGCAATTATTTTTTGGTTTTATTGAAAACAAATGATTCATTTGTTAGAAAATAATATAATGAATGTGTTGTCTGATGCAATTATTTTTTAGTTTTATTGAAAACAAATGATTCATTGGTTAGAAAATAATATAAATGAATGTAATGTCTCCAGAGTGTTAGAAGAAATTTTGCATCGTCCTAGGTGCTCTCTAGTTATATTCTTGATGTTTGACCAGGTCATTTGTAACAATATAATTTCTTTCCTTTTATAACTTAATAAATAGTAATCTCGTAAATAGTGTAAACACATGTTCAACATGTAAGGGCCACTTTCTTTTATTTCCATCAAATTAAGATAAATTTATCTGATTTTCCTTATGCTTTGTACCAAATTCTGTCAAGCAATTTTATACTTTTTTCATTGTTATTACACTCAAATGCTTCTGGTACATGCTTCTCATACAAGTACTTATCTATAAGTGATGTAATTTTTTTTTTTAAGTACTTAAGTATTTATCATTTACAATTTCTCTAGTTTTAGTTGTATGGATAGTTATAGATTTTTCAGTTTTCACAAAATTACTTTAGCTTAACTGATTTGGATAGTATTTTCTTTTTCAAATGCACATAAATTTAGCCTTCACAAATGTTAATTACTTAATTAATGTTTATGTTTCAAATTTATGTTAAAATTTGGTAGGGACTACTTTTTCTAGCCATAAAGATCAAATAGCAATAATAGAAAAAACATTGAAGTGAACAATAATTGAAAAATGACAGATGTGTATGACAGAGCTAAAACTTCTTCTAGTTGAACGTAAAGCAACTTGGTGGGCTCAATGGCGAAGAAAATGAAGGAAAGGTTGGCGCGCCCATGACCTGACACGGGGTAGCTCTTCCGGATGTACACCTGGGGCGTAGGCGTAGACGCTGTGCGTATTCTATCGCAATCTTGGCCGTAACCTACATGGGAACCCCGTTTACCCTCCCCTCCTACTTACCCCCAACGACTCTGAACTTGTGAATGCAGTTTGCGGTATTGTGGTTGTAGGGTTTCAGTTCAGACTGTGTCGATTACTCCGATTCTCAACAGTAGATGGCATAAGCCCCGAAGCAACATGGATGGAGACCTTATAGACTACACCGAGGATCCCCTCAAAGGAATCTACATCTTCGGGAAACCTAGCTAATAAAGACGTGCACTTTCCGTTTAGCAGTGAGCTCTCGGAGGTAATTTCCCCTCTTCCATCGCTTTCGGGACAGCCAGGCTCTGTGATCGATCTTCCAGAGCTACCTGTGACTTGGTCATCTCTTTCTGCACCTTCCTTGATGCCATCCTCCCATATCACTGACCCTGGCCCCTCTGCATTTGTACGAGTGACCGAATCCTCTGACTTAACCTCCCTCCATCCCCTTGAGGCTATTCACTACCATCCCCGTTCCCTGCTCAGTGAAGCTCTCCCTTCGCACTCCTTCCCTCCCCTCACAGCCGTCTAGAAGCTACATTACCATTCCCCCCCTTCCTGGATGCCTACCCGCCTGAATCGGAGCAGTTGCCTCCAAACCCTAACCCTAACCCTATCTCTCATCCTCCAAACCCTCACCCTGAAGAGCACCCTGAGCAAGTGAAGACTACGGAGACCTAGGGAAAGAAGAAAAGGTGTGTAAAGTCGAAGCCACAGGATGTTTTCATTGACTGGGAAGAGGATTTCTAGTGGCAGGACACTATGGACATGGCAGCAACAGTCCTGGTAGGTAGAGTCAGAGGAAGGACCTATTCTGCAACTAGACTGAAGTAATGGGTAGCCGAAATATGGGGCCATCATTTGGCAGATCTACCTATTGTACAAACTTTTGTTCGAGGTTGGTTTTCCCTCAGATTTGCGCGAGCTAACCACACAAATTGGGTTCTATCATCCTACTGGCACATCGAATAAACTCCGGTCATGCTAAGGAGATAGAGCCCGCTCTTCGACCTTGACAGAGAATAGCTCGGGGTAGGGCTAATCTAGGTTAGACTACTTGGTCTGCCCTTGCATTTCTAGACCGAGGAAATCTTCAAAAGAATTGGAAACACCCTAGGAACTTACCTGGATTATGACAGATCCTACCTTTCTACTGGTGTCATGGCCTATGTGAGACTGTTGGTGCACCTAGATATTAGGGGAGTCTTGCAAGAAAAAGTTACCCTTCGCTGAAGGAACTATGATCGGATGTAGATCCTCGACTATGAAGGGGTTCCCTTCCACTGCAGATGATGTCATAAAGTCAAACATCTCTACAAGGACTACCCTCTCCTCGCAAAAAATAAATCCAGGTCCAGATGGAAGCCCACAACTGTTGAGGGAACACAGGCGAGGAAGGAACATACAGATGAAGCCGACATGATCAACACTGAGCCAGATGAATCTAACCCTAACCCAGAGACGACGAAGAAATGAGGGACTACACACCTTCGACTACTTTCACCACCTCTGACTAGGTCCAAGGCAGCCGCTGGCGGAGTGCTCTCTTCAGTTATGTCTTGTCCTCCCTTACTCTTTGCTTCCTTTAAATTTTCATCTGCTCTATCATCTAGTCCTCTACAATCTAGGGCTACCTCTATTTCTACCCCCTGCACAAACCATAGGATCATTCCCCTCATCTCTCAGTTGGACCCTCATCCCTTTGTTGAGCCTCTATTCATTCCCCCAGCATAATAGATCCCTATCCCTGGGACTACCCCTAAACCTCATCGCTACCATCTCCGCTCCCACACCCGAGCATCTATGATAGATGCCATTGGCCTTTGCATCTCTCCATTCCCCTCTATCCTGGATCCCACTTGGGGTAGACCGTCCTCTCTGTCCAGAGAAAAACTAAAGGCGAGGTTAGAGGTGGTTTCTGGGAAACAGCTTTCACTAGATAGGGTCCTTAGAGCATAGAGCCCTCCTCCGATGTTCCCCCCATGAAGGCCATCTCCTTCAATTGCAGAGGGATAGCTAGTCCCGACAAAAAGCTAGCGCTGAGGAGACTCCTTCGAAAGGAGCCTGTTGATTTAGTTCTTCTTCAGGAAAACTTGGGTACAACAGCCATCATAACACCTCTTCTAGAGTCCATGCTCCCTAGTTGGCATTTCCATGCCTTGGATGTAAACGGTCGATTAGGAGGCATAGCCCTAGGCTACGACCCTCGTTCTATTAAACTGTTGGGAGCTTAGGGAGGCATAGGGTTCATAGGGGCTGACATCTACTCAGTAGAGCTGGGATCAGATATTAGAGTGATGAACATCTATGGACCCTGCCACCATAGCGAGATCTTCTGGGAAAGGATGCTGGGAACCAACATTTTATAGGCAGACAATCTTATCATAGGGGGAGATCTAAATTTTTCCCTAGGTTTCTTGGAATCTTGGGATTTTTAGCACATGCGGACCCCCTAGCAGGATTTTTTGAGCAACTACTCAACTCTCATCAGCTCATTGATATTCCAGTGGCAAAACTAACCCAAACTTGGAGCAACAAACGAATTGGGGAGGCTAGTCTTGCAAGGAGACTAGACTGTTTCCTCATCAAGGAACATTTATTGGAGCAAGGGTACACTTATCGCCAATGGGTGGGATCCGAGGAGATCTCAGACCATTTGCCTATTCATCTAGAAATTAGTGGCACCATCAACAAACCTATAGCCCCTTTCAAATTATATTCCTCGTGGTTGAATGGCATCTCTTACACTAGTCTTGTGACAGACTTTTGGAAGACCCACCCTCCGAATAGGAACAGATACATCACTGAAGGATTCATGGCCAACCTAAAGGAATTAAAGAAAATTTCCAAGATCTGGGCTCACAATATGAGATGTGAAGAATAAAATCGGGTGATCGAAATTCAGAATGAGATAGCCATCCTTGAGGAAAATAGCAAAGGCAACTTCCTTTCCTCCAAGCTCAGGGACAAGCTTGTGGAGCAAACAACTCTAAGAGGGAAAATTCTCAAGGACAAAGAGGAAACATGGCGACTGAGAAGTTGGGCTATTTGGTTGAGAGAAGGGGATGAAAATACAAAGTTTTACCATAAATTCACAAACGGAAGAAGGGCTTATAACACCATCTAGAACCTAACTAATAAACATGGAGCTATGGTTGACACTTTCCCCCAGCTGGCCTCTTTGGCCACCTCACATTTCAAGCAAGTCTACCAGAACCCGCCTAATGTTACCCTAGCTGAGGTCATCAGAGTAGCACAATTTTTTCCTCGTTTTACTGATATGGAGGAAGCCGAGCATCTCAATAGAGAAGTTACCATGGGGGAGCTTAAGGACACTCTAAAATGGTTCAAAAGGGATAGAAGCACGGGCCCAGATGGGTGTACAGTCGAATTCTACCTGGAATTCTTTGAGGTTCTAGGGAATGACCTACTCAAGGTCATAGAGGAATGCAAGATATCCGGGAGCATGCATGGGGCCATTAACACCACTTTTATAGCCCTCATTCCCAAGACTGGCAACCCCTCATCTTATAATGACTTCCCTCCTATCTCCCTTTGTAATTGTCTTTATAAAATCATCTCCAAAATCATAGCCAATCGAATTTGCCTCATCCTATCTGCCCACATTTCCCTTGAACAATTTTCTTTCCTAAAAGATAGACAAATTCACGAACCTATCGGATCTACTCAGGAGGTGATGCACTAAATACAATCCAAAAAGATGAAAGGCATGATTCTCAAAGCCAACCTCTCGAAAGCCTTCGATAGAGTAAGTTGGTTATATCTTAGAATGCTCTTTACCCATCTAGGCTTTCCTGTCGGATTTATCAAATGGATAATGTGTTGCATCACCAATGTATCCTTCAGTGTATTGGTTAATGGGGCAGCCTCTCCCTTCTTTGGCTCTAAAAGAGGCCTTAGACAAGGATGCCCCTTGTCGCCTTTGCTCTTTCTTCTTGTTATCGAAGGCCTACGTAGATTGATCAAGGACATGCATCACAGGGGTAGACTCCGTGGTATCAGAATAACTGCGGACTCTACTATAACCCACCCTCTCTTTGTGGATGATGTTCTTATGTTTCTAAATGGGGGAATAGGGGATCTCACTACCATCCAAAACAATATCAACCTCTTCAAAACAGCTACAGGCATGGCCATCAACAATTCCAAATCCACTATTACTATCTTTGAATTCTCCCCCCATGAAATAAACTTCGCATTACGAAGGTTTCCTTTCACCCTGAATCACTTAGACAAGGGCCTTAGATATTTGGGATACAGATTGAAACCACATGGATATAAGATCGCAGACTGGATATGGTTAATTACCAAGCTAGAGAAAAGACTTTATATCTAGTACCACAAATATCTCTACAGAGCCAGTCGACTGGTGCTCATCAAAGCAGTTCTTGAGGCCACCTCAGTCTATTGTATGTACCTTGCATGGATTCCTAGAGGCATCCTCAATAGAATACAGAACCTCTGTAGCAGATTCCTTTGGAAAGGTAATCAATCTGGGAGAATATTTGCTTGGGAAAGATGGGACCTCCCATCTATACCCAAGAAGTGGGGTGGATGGGGTATAAAAAAATTGGACCTTTCCACTGCATTGGCGGCCAAGCTTGGGTGGAATCTTCTTACCTCCACCAGTCTATGGACCAATATTGTTGTTGCAAAATATATCACCTCGCTCATGCCATTGGAGTGGCTGAGACAGCCTAGCTAGAACAAAACAGGGATATCTAATATATGGAAAGTAGTTTTGAATGCACTTCCCCTTATACGGGATGGACTTACTTGGAGAATATCTGATGGGGCTTCTGTCCAAATTGGCCGAGACCCTTGGATAGGATGCAGTAATGCACATCAGCTCCCCCTGGACTTACTACAGATCCTCTCTGAGAAAGGAATCATGCATATTAATCATGCAGCAGACCCAGAGCAATCATCCTTTCTCCATCAAGCATGGAAGACAGCCCGTAGCCTGCTCCTCCCCTGACAATGGCATCAAGCATGGAATTCCTACACTTCTGCCCTACAGGAATCCCACATCAGACTCAGAGAAGGGGAGGATGAGATAATATGGGCCATAGCCAAGAGTGGTCGGTACTCCCCTAAAGAGGGGTACCTTCTACTGGCTAGCAATCACAAGCCACAACTCATTGAACCATGGTGGAAAGACATGTGGAAACTGAAAGCACCTCCCCGCACAAGACTACTCCTGTGGTCAATCCTAAAAAACAAGGTGCCGACTGGGGAAAACTTGAATAAGAGAGGTCAATATGGGCCATTTTGGTGTTGCTTCTGCAAAAACAATTATGAATCTCTGGATCATATTTTTCTGTCCTGTTCAATCACTATCAGCCTATGGACCTCCACTCTTACCCACCTTCACTTGCCTATCATCTGGGGGGGTCTGACTACCAAGGAAGCTTGGGAAAATTGGTGGGCATCTTCTACATCGGCCAAAACCAGAAACCTCCCCCTCCTCTTCTGTTGGGAAATATGGATCACCAGAAATCGCTACATCTTCTGTGACACCGCCCCTCATTGGACTTCCATCTCAGCCAGAATTATATCCGATTTCAACTCTCTCCCTGAGGACTTGACCACCACACCTCCCAGGAATATCATTCCTGAATCCATAGATCATTCAAAACCCTGGGCATATTTTGATGGCTCCACTCAAGATACAGGATGTGGTGGTGGGGCTATACTACACATTTCGGCAAGCCACTATTATCATATTCAAATGGGACTTGGGATTGGCACCAATAACTTTGCTGAACTCTCCACGGCACACCACCTAATCAAATTTTCTATAGAGAAAGACTATCATAATTTGCAAATCTTTGGTGACTCCAAAATTGTTTGTGACTGGATAAACAAAACCACAACCTGCCACACATACACTTTGGGACATATATTGGCAGAAATTCATAGATGCATCTCACATTTTGATAGTTTTGTTTGTCATCACATCTACAGGGAACGAAACACCATCGCTGACCAACTTTCCAAAATGGCAGTGATCAGGCCACACAATGTCTAGTTGATACAGGAGCAGCGGGGAGTGGAACATTTCCAGTACTACCACCGGCCGTATATGGACCATGCAGACCAGGCTCAGTAGGAGCCTAAAATTATGAAAAACAAGTCTCTTTTAATTTGTCTATTTTGAATTATATATATATATATATATATATATATATATATATATATATATATATATATATATAACAGCTCATGTTTTTAGCAATACTCTCTGCATAGAGTATGTCTAAATTTTGACTCAATTATGCAATACTATTTAAACACTGTCTCCTTGCATGGAGATCTTATTTTGGAGATCATTTTTGGGATCTAAATATTTTTGAACTGGCACACAGCCACACCTTATGCATATGCACTCGCATCTACAACATGTAATTTTCTTATATTAATGAAAATTACGATTTTTCCAAGGGGAAAAAAAGAACAATAATTGAATAATAGGCACTAAATATATTTTTCTTGTACCACTAATGGAATTTTTTGTTTTTTGTTTTTAAATCTTGAAGCTAAAAATAATTAATAGAATTACACTTATTACATATCACATTGTAAAATTTAAGTATAGTAATGAAATTTAACGGTTTTGAATTTAATTTTACATCAAATAAAATTATGATTGCTCTATAAGTATTGTCTCTCATGCAATACATTAAACCATGCACGTGAATAAAATTCAAACTCTTTGTTAATCGTACTTTCTGATTAAGAATCAATTTTATTTTTTTAATTAATTTTCAAATATAAATCATGTAGATTAGAATTGGTTGTGGAAGAGAATTATCTATTCTTTATTCCACTCATTTCTCATTGCAATGGAAGAAATTTCACCAGCTTCACAAAGTAGACCACCCCTTTCCCAACAGATGTCTTCCACGAGAGTAGCAAAAAAAGTTCAAAGCAAAGAATATCAAGAAGAAAAAATGCCTTTAAAGCAAGGTTATGGATAGCCGTGAAATGCACTAAATGTTATAGTGTAGGAGAAAGAGTTCGATGGCATTTACTTGGAATGGTGAAAAAAGAACAAACAGTTATATGGACAAGGGTGCCTAAAACAAAGAAAACATCTCTACATAAGCAATTTAATGAACTTGAAAAATTGAGACATATTGTTGAAGGTTCAATTCAAACCAATAACAATCCTAGTGGATTGGCAGTTGGTGGTCAACACTCTTATTCTCAACATCAAGTTTCAGTTTCCCACCTTGAAAATTTATGGGATGTAAAAGGGAGGAGAAATCTTGATGCATCCATTGGGCAGATTTTTTTCGCAAATGGCATAGCTTTCAATGTTTTTAGATCTCCTTATTTGAAGGAAATGGTGAGGGATCTAGTTAAAACTGCCCCTAAAGGTTACACGCCTCCTAGTTATGAAAAGACGAGGACAACAGTGCTATCTAAAGAGAGCACTCAAGTTGAAGCTAGACTTCATGACATTAAATATAGTTGGAAAGAATTTGGGGTCTCATTGTCTCAGATGGTTGGACAGATGTCAACCATCGTCTCCTTATCAATATTTTGGTATCTTGCCTGAAAGGAGTTATGTTCTTAAAATCCCATGATACCACAGGAAAGAAAAAAGATGGTTCATACCTAATGGGTCTCTTCAAAGAGGAAATAGAGGAGGTTGGAAGAGAAAATGTGGTCCAAATTATCACAGATAGTGCCTCAAATAATGTCCTTGTTGGGGGGTTGATTGAGGATGAATATCCAACAATTTTTTGGATTCCTTGTTCTATGCACTGCATGAATTTGCTCCCAAAAGATATTAATAACATTGCATGGGTTGGGAAAACTATAAATGAAGCAAAGATGCTACAAAATTTTATTGTTAATCATGCAACATCCATAGCAATTTATAGGAAATATGCAAATTTTCATCTTCTTTGATGCACTGAGACTAGATTTGCATCTACATTCATCATGCTTCAATGCCTTATTAAAATGCATCAATCTTTGAAAGAAATGGCGGTATCAATGGATTGGCATAGATGGAAGGGTTCTCATATTGGAGATGGCCCAAAATTTGAGGACATTATTATTGGCGTTTCTTCAGAGGATTTTTGGAGGAGAGTGGAGGATATTGTCACCTTGATCACACCTATTGTTACAACCCTTCACATATTTGATAGTGATCAACCATGCTTAGGGGATTTTTTTGAGAGTATGGATCAAATGAGAGAGAAAGTTCATGATATAATGGAAGATGAAAATTCTAGGATTGACAAAGACACTAGAAATGAAGTGTGGGAACTTAGTTTGACAAGGTGGAAAATGCTCCATAACCTTCTTCATTCTTACTCAATCCTAAATGGTTTCACAAGAAACCATCTACAGATGTGGAGGTGATGCGAAATTGGAACACTTTTATAAGTAGGTGTTACAATCATTAGGATCACACTGCTTTACAACTTGAGTTGGGAAAGTACTTGAGATCAAAAGACCACTTTGCAAATGAAGATTGTGCATAAAATAGAGAACAACTTGGACCCATAGGATTTGGGATGCAATATGGTACAAGGACTCCCTTGCTTCATAGCTTGGCTATCTTTTTCTTTCACAGGTATGATCAATACCAAATACCTTTAATGTATTGATTTATTGTTTAAGAAATTTAGTATAATGTTCATTTTTTATTATTTTCCTTTTAAGATTTCAAATGTCTATTGCTAACATAATGTCAATTTTGTTTTACAGGTTACTAGTTCATCTGCATGTGAAAGAAACTAGAGTGAATATGCCTTTATACATTCATCAAAGAGGAATTGCCTAAGTACAAAAAAGGCACTAGATTTGGTGTTCGTACACTCAAATCTACACTTGTTGTCTCAACAACAACTAGAGTATAAAATTGGACCCACTAGAATGTAGGATTATGGCGGTTCAAAAGATGATGGAGATGATGAGCTTCCACTTGAGGTGCTACAAGACAATGCTGAAGACATGATTGATAGTACCAAGAAGTCTACTGACCATAATAATGCTTTTGGAATTGGATCAAGCTCAACAACCATTCTAGAAACGAGCTTGACAATCTAGATTATTAAGTTTATTTGTCTTTTGCATATGAATTGCTAGAAGTGGCTTTAGAGATACATTTAATTATTTATATTTCAAATCTCTTATTCTCATAAATGTTTGCTATTTTTTTGGAATTAATGATTGGCTAAATTTTTGGATTTGAAAAATTATGACATCTTTCTTAAAAGTAAATCACTCTTTATAAATGTTTCTTTAGAACTTCACATGTGGAAACATTAGATTTTTATGATTAATGTTGTGTTTTATATTGTTAACCTTTAATCTTGTTTTTTCTCTCTCCTCGTTTCTTATACACGAAACCTGCAAACTCTGTTTCTCGTATCGTTGTCGTTTCTCGTTCTGTTTCCCGTTTCCCATTTTTGGTAACGTAATTGCACACTCGGCCATCAAGGTCCACACTTCTTCCCACTTTCATATATGCTTCTACTCCTATATATTGTATGCCTTCATATGTTCCCCTACTCCTATACGTTATATTAAACCATCCCCATCTATGTTTTTTTTGTGTTACAAAGATGGGCAAATTTCCTAATAATACAAAATAGGATAATTGCCAAACAAAACACAGCTTGCATGAGATTATAAATTACAACATACGGGATGTCCCTATGAAGTGATTGTCTACAAATAAATGCTAGCATACAAAGAGAAATGCCAAAAAACATGAAGTTACTTTTATATCATCCATTGTAATCGTTCAGATCAAAACATCCACTTAGGTCATGTCTTGTTTAAATAAGTATGCATAGACAAAATGCTCAACATAACAAGAAACAATGGGAAATATTATTGCACATATTCAAGTAGAATAAAGGAACAAAATGTCAATTTTTCTCACACATTTTAGCAACCCCAACAACCATAAATAGAATAATCATGAACAACATATTCCCAAATTTGAATCTATTGTAGACCCAAAAAGTGTAGATTGCAGACTAGTCACCACACACCATGTCATATTTTGTCATATTTAATTAAATAGACAGAACATGAACAATTGTAGACAAATTGAAGAACCTAAATTAGGCACAGAACCTAAGCCATAGTAATTTGTTCCAAGGAGTGACATATTTAGATATAAGGGACAAAATGTGACCAATTGAAGACTTGGAATTGAGCACAGAAACTAACCACTGTAAAGGATTGACGAATAATTGATTTTTTTTTCACTCTAAATTTTGGGATATTCTTAGAATATACCATTGATATAAATTTAATAAATTAAAATTAGTACCAGTTGCTTTTATTTACCTATTTTCAATGTAATAATTACTACCAAACCAAACCAATGTCTTTCCTTCTTTTCCCTTGCCTAGCTTTACCCCCACCACCTTTGTTTCTTTGCCTTCACCTCTGTTAGGGAACACTTTTAAAAACTAATCCAGCATCCTTCCGGTTGATTCTACACGTTCATGCTAGCAAGTAGCCACAAAATTCGAGACAAAGTGAGGAGGAATAGAAAGCTTTCAAATAAAGGCTAGGACAATGACACAACAACATAGACCAGAAAAGACCAGAAAAGTAGGGCAAGTTGCCCCAGACTAAGCACAGCACTACATGCAAATCCAAGCTAGGATCAACGATGAAAGTTATCAAAGTGAGACATGCCAACGATAGAACAATACCAAAGGCCCAAGCTCATACAACAGAAGTTTGAGTAAATTTAGGTGACTCACGTGTCCTCAGTTTATGTGGATCTCAAATTTTGAAATCAGGTGGTCAATAAAGTGAAACAATTTACCTTTCTTTTCTTCTTCATATTTTTAAATATTCCTAAAATCTACAATGAAATAATGAACAATGGCATAGTGAAACTGTAGTCATTTTTCAAGACGTATGGTGCTCATGAGAAATAAAAATAATGCTAGACATATTGCACCATGAGAAATAATAATATAACTTATAGCCTTTGATATTGAGAATCAAAAGTTAATTCATAACTAACAATATCTTAATAGATTTTCTTTTCTAGGGTGGAGATGATTTATATTTCCCTACGAAAACCTAAATATTCTTTTTTGAGTTTTATGTTTCTCCACTTTAACTGCATGGACATAGTTATTTAATTGTTGGTTTAGATAATCAAAATTACAATCAACATTTCAAAAGTCACTATAAGTAGAATCGCTTGCCATTATTTAAAAATTTAATATATTTTATTTATTTAAAAGTTTAGTGTATGTTATTTATTTATTGAGAGGTCAGAAGTACATAGAAGTACATGTAGCATGGAGGGCATCACACAGGGTGCTAGATGGCAGACAATGATGGATAGTTGGCTCGTACTGGGCACCAAGGCTGAGGGTATCGGGAATGAGGCCAATGGAAAATAGAGGTTTAGGGAAACCTCAAGCTGGGAAAGAAGGTTTACTGTTACTGCTACTGTGTTTGTATTTTGCCCTTGCTTGCATGCGTCCAATGAAGGTGGGAATAGCTATTGTAATATGTGGAGGCTTCCAACAGACATGGAAAAGTATCATGGTCAACCAACAAGATTTTGTTGATTTGGACCCCGAGCCTGGGGACATCCTATCGGAATGGGGTCTGGATGTCACTGAGTAGAACATCGAGAAGTATATTCGTTCAACTAGGCCTCCATCTAGGAAGGGAAGAGGCTCGGTGGTGGGATGGAGTTAGGAAAGTTGTTTAGGGTTTCGAGAGGAGAAACTATGCGGTTCAAAGGAGGAAGCCTAGGGGACTGTCAAGAAACCATAGCTGAGGCAAGAACACGCGTTTTTCTAAGCAGACTATGCAACGGAGGCAGCAACGGGAAACCAAGTAAGTGATTTAATCCCTAGAGCCACTGATACATTTGGTTTTTTTATGGGAGGGTTAGAATACATTGTTATGAGTTGCGGGTTGAGGGGAAACGAGGGTTTGAAGTAGTTTTTGGTAGAAGGCTTGGGGAAAAAGGAGGCAATAAAGTGGAAATGGTTGGATAGTAGGGTTGCATGTAGGAGTCCCCTAAACCAGAGGATAGGAGAGACCCTATTCTTGAAAATAAACCCTTTTTCGGAGGAGTTTTCAGAAGAAGCTCATACACGGGGTTTTAGATGTTTTCTAGAAGAATCAATGGAGGGGTCGGGAGACTTTAGAGAACATATTAGAGGAGAAATTTCTTTGCTTATCTCGGTGGGGCATGAAGAGCTTAACCAGTTTCCTTTAATTTAGGAAGTGATGGAGCCTTCCTTCCTTGCAAGAGTGGAGGGACAACCCTCAAAAGTGAGAGTTTTAAACCAGAGAAGTTTTTTAGTGGAGAGGCATGCAGAACCGCTCTCTGTAGAAAGAATCAATGAGAGGGAGACTAGACCAAAAGCAGGAAAGCAGGGGAAGAGGGGAGGAATGGGAATACAGGAATGAAGAGGAAGAAAGGTAAGCTGATAAAGAAAAAGGAGGTAAGCCTAAACTTGGTGTTGCGAGTTGATATTCATATTGACAGAGAAATGGAAGTGATAGAGGTAACCTTGGTTGGGAGAGCTAAGGGGAAAAAATACTCAACAAATTACATCTCTAAATGGACTTCCAAAGTATGGAAGGAAGCGCCAGACCAACAATTTGAAGTGTCCACTCTAGCTAGGGGTTGGTTCATGATAAAATTTAGCAAAGGAGAAACCCTGGAATGGGTTTTGAAACGAAATTGATTTTTTGGCAAGATGCTTATATTGTTTAAAAGATGGAACCCCTTGTTTGATGCCCAGAGAGAGGAGGTGGTGAAGATTCTGGTTTGGGTACGTCTTTCGAGATTACCCCCACCTTTCTGGATGGAGACGGTGTTTAGCTCCATTGTAAATACACTAGGTCAGTCTCTGGAAGCATAAATGTCTTTTGTGGAATCAAGGGACAAGGGACTAGCAAGAATTTTGGTAAGATTAAATCTAAGTGAAGGACTAGTAGAGGAAATTCACCTTAAATTCAAGGATTTATCATACACACAGGCTTTAGATTATGAACATATTCCTTTCCATTGTCAC
Source organism: Pinus tabuliformis (assembly GCA_031772625.1). NCBI lineage: Eukaryota > Viridiplantae > Streptophyta > Pinopsida > Pinales > Pinaceae > Pinus > Pinus tabuliformis. The sequence goes on along the minus strand of CM062818.1, from coordinate 822,181,010 downwards.
TGATGCCACATTTATGGGCATCTTGCTACAGATTTCCCTTTGGGATTTAGAAGGAGAAGAAGGCATCTAGGAGAACAAGGAAGAACAGAATGACCCCAAAGGGAAGAGAAGGATAACATATAACCAGAGGAATTGGGAGTTAGGAGGGTTGGAGAGTGAATGCATATGAATTACGAAGGAATGAAGGATATGCATAAGGAATAAATGGCAGAGAAAGAGCAGGAGCAGCCTGGGGAGCCGGGTCGGCAGAGATAGTGGAGAGTGGAGAAGTTGTTTATGTGCCCCAGTCACAGGGTACGACTCTTTCTCCTATCCCTTCTATTCATAAATTCGTTATGTCTTTTCTCAACTCGATCTCAAGACCTAGTCCTTTCAGGCCTCCTCTTTTGGAAAATTTGCATGTCGAATTAGTGACTGAGGCCCTGGATAGTATCATAACCTCCATTCTGGAGATTCTCCTGAACCAACCCTTGGCTTCAATCCTTGTATCCCCCTCTTCAGTAGGATTTTCTATAGAGAAATCTCATTATAACCTTCGGTCTCAGGAAAAGAAGATCATCCCTTAGGAAGTTGTAGGAGGGTTGGGAGTCCATCGGATCTCAGTTGTGTTGGAAATAATACTGAGAGGGGGGGGTGAATCAGTATTATCAGATCAGATAAAACTTTTCAATTTCATACTCAGAAACATATACGCGACTTCAGTTAAGTGAACCCGCGTGTACACGCGACTGTGTCTAAAGCAACTAGCGTATATGCAGAGATCTTATGATTCAGTTAATCTTATCTTCAGTAAATGCATCAGGATATTATTAAGCATATTAACAGTAAACAGATGCAGTATAACAGAATAGATCATCACACAAAAGCCACACACATGAACACCATGATATAAGGTGGAAACCCAATGTGGGTGAAAACCACCTGCTGCAATTTGTCTCTTTCTTCTTTAATGAGAAACTTCTTTTACAATGTACTGGTGCAGTCCTTTACCAGCACGCAGGCTACAACCTGCAGAGGGCTACAACCCTCTCTCGTTTTCCAACTACTTTTGGAAGGGAGCTACAACCCCCTCAGCTCTTGTACTAGCTGATCCATTTACTAGTACGTAGGTGCTGACCCTACAACCTTCAGGGACCACGTTTCATACATTTTCATACTGGATCCAAGAGTACAAAGCAAACATTACCGCAATACAATCATCAACTTATACTTGCATCATAATTCATTAAACAACCCAATACCGAATCACTGAAACCCTGTCATCAAGAACACATAACCCAAACCAGAATCTAGAACTCTGCAACAACCACCAGAATCAGCAGCAACCTGAAATATTAATACTTATCATGCATACGCTACTTCACTGTACCAAAACCGCGTGTATACGCGCTTTCTCCAAAGGCAACCCGCGTGCAGATCTAGAAATGATTACTTCTGCCTTTGCTGTCAGATCCGACCCTTGCCAAGCGTCCCGAACAGATAACCAGCAATACCAGATCTTCTCACTGTGTCAGACACCCACAATCCATACACCTTTGCCTAGTGATCTTCTCCTTATATAGCCTTAGGCCTTGTTCAATACCAAGAGCCAAAACCATAGAAACACAATACCATCAACCTCGAAACTAGGGATCAACACGTCCGTCGAGACATAATGGTCCGAAACCATAGGCACAACTTCCAAGGACTAACCGCCATGGACCAAAGGTACTTTTCCACATACACGCGCTTTTTCTGAAGCCAACCTGCGTGTACACGCGACTTGGTCTTAACAAACCTGCGTGTATGAACTTCCTTGGCAAGCTGTACTAGGATCTGTCTTCTGATTAAGTTGCCATCTCCTGTACCAACTTCTGAGCATCTGTACCAACCTCTGAGTGAGTTGCCATCAAGGACAACACTTGAATCATAATGCCAACAAGTTGGACCTTGAAAGTATAGAGGAAGGAAGACCAATTTTTCAAAGGCTCAACAAAGAGAAAATATTGATATAGCAGTTGGGAAACAATTATCACTTACCAGGGTGATTAGAGCAGCGCATACCCCATATCGAGTGACCAAATAATTGTGTTGTCTTTTAATTGTCGAGGTTTTTCTAGTGCCTATAAAAAACTAGATTTGAAGGCTTTGATTATAAGTTAATGTAATGATATTATAATGCTTCAAGAAACCCTTGGAGCAGGAGAGGAGATCAAGTTTGCACTGAATAAAATGTTTCTAGGTTCGACATTCCTGACTATGGATGCCAAAGGAAGATCTGGAAGATTGGCACTGGGTGCCAAAGTGGGAAGCGTGAAGTTATTAAATTCTTGGGGATCAGAGCAAATCCTTGGAGCTGAGGTCTATTCCCAGGAGCTATGCTAAGAATTACTGATATTGAATATTTATGGGCCTTGTCAGGATAGGGTGCCATTTTGGAATAATCTATTCTCAAAATCCATTATGAATAACTCGAATTTGGTGGTTGGAGGTGATCTGAACCTCTCCTTGGGCCTATCAAAAACATGGGGCCATGTATCTCAAACAGATCCTCTAGCAGACTTCTTTCTGAACAAGATCCATTTTGGCAAGCTTTTAGATATAAACTTGACAAAATCCAGACTGACTTGGAGGAACATGAGAGTGGGGGGAGCTAGGGTATCCAAGAGGTTGGATTGCTTCCTGCTAAAAGAGGAATTGGCATCTAGAATCCCTTGCTTCAGACATTGGGTGGGGGAAGGTGGGGACTCGGATCACCTCCCTATTCTATTGGAAATGAAAGGGCCTAATAAAAAATCGGGGTCTCCATTCAAATTTAACCCGACATGGCTCAAGGAAGCCTCATATAATAACTTGGTTAAAACTACTTGGAGGCCTATGGTTGGTGAACAGGGGAGGGATCTAGCTCAACCCTTTATGGAGAACTTAAAGGGCATGAAAAATGAAACCATAAATGGGAAAAGGCAAAGAAGATAAAAGAGGAAGCTAATTTAAGAAGAATAGGGGAGGAACTAGATCAATTGGAGTCCATAAAAGGATGGTTATGAGACAATAGAGAAGAGGGAAAGGATCAAACAGTTGGAGACAGAAAGAAGGAAAATCCTTAACGATAGAGAAGAACAGTGGAGACTAAAAAGCAGAGCAATTTGGTTGGTAGCAGGGGACGAAAATTCAAAATTCTTTTAGAACTATGCAAAAGGGAGGAAAAATTCAAATACAATATGGGGATTAAAATCAGAGGAAGGAGGTACAGCAAAATCCTTTGATGAACTAGCCTCAATGTGAAAAAATCACTTCAAAAACCCATTCAAAGCTCCAGAAGAGGTATCAATAGTTTAGGTGATCCGAGTAGCCCAAAAATTCCCAAGATATGCTGAGGAGGATGAAAATGAAATGCGCATGGCCCTTGTGTCAAGAGGGGAGGTAAAAGGAATCTTAAAGTCAATGCAGAGGGACAAGAGCCCAAGACTGGATGGATGGACAATGGAATTCTTCTAGCACTTATTTGATATCATAGGGGATGACCTCATAGGGGTGGTTGAGGAATCTCAGAAAAAAGGATTGGTGTTTGAACCCTTCAATTCCACTTTTTTCACTTTAATCCCTAAGTGAGAGGACCCTTCATCTTTCGAGGAATTTAGGCCCATTTCTTTGTGAAACTGCATATATAAAATTATTACAAAGGTCATTGCAGTACAATTGAATCCCATTCTCTCAGGGAACATATCCAAGGAGAAATTTGGCTTTTTGGATGGAATGCAGATTCATGAAGTTATAGGGATGGCTCAAGGGACACTGCACAGTATCAGGAGGAGTCAGAAAAAAGGAGTGATTGTAAAAATAGATCTTTCCAAAGAATATGACATAATCATTTGGCTTTACATTAGGATGCTAATGACTCACTTGGGATTTGGCATTGTTTTATAAATTGGGTAATGAGATGTATTTCAAATGTTAGCTTTGTAGTCTTGATCAACAAGGAAACATCTTCTTTCTTCCATAGCTAGAGAGGACTCAGACAGGGATTCCCATTATCACCCCTCCTTTTTCTATTAGCAGCAAAGCGTCTTAGTCAAATGATCCTAGAAGCAAGGAGAAGATGAGACATAAAAGGTATCGAAGTGGCGGTAAACCTCCATATCTCTCATTTATTGTTTTTTGATGATATCCTCCTTTTCAGTGATGGAAGTAGAAGTGATATTTAGCAGATTAAATCCATCCTCGATTTGTTTCTAGTAGCTACAGGTATGTGTATCAATGTACAAAAATCTTCTTTGATTCTAGAGGGGTTCTCTAAGACTGGAATCAGGAGGATTACAGAGGTGCTTCCTTTTGAAACAAAGTCGATGATGGACAACTTCAAATATCTGGGATTCCACCTTAAGCCAGACACATACAAGAAATAAGATTGGTTCTCGCTAGTGGAAAAAAATTGAAAATTAGGCAAAATACTGGAGTTATAAATGGATGTCGAGAGCGGGAAGGTTGGTTCTGATTAAGTCGGTTATGAGGCCATCCTTTTTTACTAAACTGCATTAACTTGGGTGCCCAAAGGCATTCTCTCACGAATAAGGAAAGTATGTAATAGGTTTCTATGGGTCAAATCAAAGGAGGACTCAGTTCTACGATGGGTGGCCTCGGAGAAAGTAGATAGACTAAAGAAATGGGGTAGTGGGGCATAAAAGATCTTTCAGCTTTTTCATCCTCGTTAGCAGTAAAACTGGGATAGAGACTCATATCAATGGATAATTTGTGGACGATGGTCATCAAAATAAAATACATTGATCTGATGCCCATGGATGAATGACTGAGGAATCCAGACAAGAGGAATCCACAAGCCTCAGTCATTTGGAAAGCAACCTTGGAATCAATTAAGATCATTGAACAAGGTCTAGCTTGGCATATTGGGAATGGAGAGAAGATTCGACTTGGTATGGACCCATGGGTAGGATGCAATGAGGGATATGCTTTATTAAGAGAGGTTATAACCCACTTACACTCACAAGGATGTGTTCACCTAAACCAGATTGAGAAGGAGGGACTATCGATGATATGGAAGCAAGCATGGAAAGCAATGAAAGATATGCAAATGGAGCCCCAATGGACAGAGGAATGGTAGAAATTTATCATAGAACTAATGTTCGACTAAGGGGCCGACCAGACGAGTTGATATGCGTACATGCTCTGACTGGAAAATATTCCCCAAAGTGCGGCTATAGTCACCTAATGACAAGAAGGGAGTGGGGTGCACAGGAATGGTGGATCAAGCCCCTTGGGAAACTAAAAAACCCTGCAAAATCAAGACTTTTCTTTTGGTGTATCTTAAGAAATAAAGTCCCAACATGGGATAACCTTTAGAACAGGAGTAAGATGGGACTCGGGTGGTGCACCCTTTGCAAAAGAAAGGAGAAATCAGTTCAACACCTTTTCTTGAAATGTCAGTTTAATAAAAGTACCTGGGAGGAAACCTTAAGGCTTGTGGGAAAAAATCAGGGATGGGAAGCATGACAAAGATGGTGGGATGAGACCCAGGATGAAAACATGAAAAGTCTTCCGTTAATTATTCCATGGGGCTTCTAATTGGCTCGGAATAAGAGTATTTTCAAGGATTTGGCCCCTTCTTATGTTCCCATTGTCATAGAATGTGCCTCAATTTATGCCCTGATACCCCTACCAAATATTGTTAAGAGTATTAGGGAAGTCAGAGAAGAACATATTAGGGGGGACCTATCATGAGCTTCTTTTGACGGAGAGTCTGATCCACATAATATCTGTGGGGTAGGTTTTATCATTCACACCAACACCCAAAAAAACATAAAATCATCGGTGGGCCTTGGCCCAGGAACAGATAATTTCGCTGAATTACAATCCTTAAGATTGTTGCTTTGTTGACTTATACATTTGGGGATGTGATCGATCCAGGTCTTTGGAGGCTCTTAAAATGTTGTAAAATAGTTTAATGGAGAGCACAAATCTCAAAACTACATGTTGATTCCATCGTTAGAAGAAATTTTAAACTTAAAACATTGTTTTAACATTATCATTGTATGTCATATTTACAAGGAACGGAATTCAGTTGCAGACCTCATATCTAAGGAGGGTTTAAAACAAGCTATGGCAGAAGGGGAAGAGGACGAGGCAGAAGGGGAAGGGAGTTGCCTCGTGCAGCTGACCCAGGCACCTCGGATCCCAGACATGGAAGAAAGCCAATAGAAAGGCTTATCAATGAAGCGACAACAACATACAAGGTAGGGACAGATGTAGGCATCAAGAAGATCTTAGAAGATTGGGAGGCACAGATAAAAGAGGAGGCGGATTCAGAAGAGGAAATGGAGGCCTGGCGTGAGGTAATCCCGGACCCAGGGAACACTAGGGGGAGACTCACACAATTCAAGCAGACTCTATACTTGTATTGGCTCATGAAGAGCCTCATGGGGAAGGCAATGGAGCAACTATCAATGGGGATGGCAATGACCCTCCAGGACATGCCAAACTACAAGAAAGACCTGCAGGCCATCCAGTTCCAGTTGTGCAAGCAGGACATTCGCCTAGATCATATTCAAAGGCATATCCCTCGTATTATAGACCTGGCAGAAGCACTAGGAGACTCAGCTAAAGACCCAGCCCCAATTGACTCAACCTCAGAGGATTAAAAGGAATAGTCAGGTTCCTGAATGTTTTTTGGTTTTTAGCGGATAACATTTACTTTTATTAATGTATGCTTATGATAGACAGAAACTCAAACTCTTATCATGATATAGATGTATATATAACTTGGGTAGATCGCCTTAAACTATATTATTTTTGGATGGTGTATAACGAGGATAAGTGGACAACAGACTTCGTTTCCCACTGGGCAAGTTGAGGCCACCTATCTCATCTATGTGGTGTAAACTTGTCTTTTATAAATAGAAAACAGAAAGTCCTACCAAGATTTACAAAAAAAAAAATGTCTTCAAAATTGATATACAACCGTTAAAAAAATTATAAAATGAAATTTAAATATTGAAAGATTTTTTATAATTTTTAAATATAATTATTTATTATATTTCAAATAATTCTAATAGAAATGATATATAAGTTTTTCAATTTATTGTTGTTAAACATTTACGTATCAACTATGCTACACAAATATATAAATAACAATAATAAAAGTAATATATAAGTTTTGCCATTTAATGTTTTTTATAAACTTTATTACCAAATATATAAATGACAATAACACACATATTTTTGAGTTTTGAGTGTTTATCTTAATTGGAGTGATATATAAATTTTGTCCATTAGGATTCTTTTAAAATGTTTGACCCTTGTAATACATATTTACAAATTACTTGGAATTTAGCTTAACAAGATGGAGCCTTTCAAAATGAAAGAAATACTTAAATCATGAAAAATCTTAAGAATGAGAATTTACCATAAATTTTAAAAATTTAGACTAATTTTACTAATTTTTAATATATAAACTCTGAAATATTTATTGATATTGGTGATATTTTTGTAAAAAATATTTAAATTTATAATAATCTATATAAAATTGTAATAATTTTTAAGATAAATAATTTTATCATATAATTTTTTTCCTTACAAAAATTATAAAAATCAATTTATTTTCTTTCACACAAATCATAGTATATCATAATAAAGTTATAGATTTAAAGTTGAGATGCAACATTCCTACTTCTACATAAAAAAAATAGCCCATCAAAATATAATAAGATTTTATTTAGAAATAAATGTGTTTTTCAAAACCAATTCCAACATGTAGCTACCGATGATTTTAGAAATTTGTTGAAAATGATATTTTTTGTTCCAATAACTAATAGTTATAATTTGTAATGAAAAGTCATGAACCTTGTGTTCCGCATTGGTTCACAAATTTCACATTGATATTGTCTGCTTCATGTACGAATTACTCATGCCAAGAGCCCCATAGGGATGCATCCCCACACTATATGTTCCGCCTTAGTTGTTTTACACTGGTATTGCCCGCAACATGTACAAACTACTTGTGCCAAGAGGCTAATAGCGATGCATCTCCAAATTGGGATAAAGTAATAATTTATTGGGCCTAGAACCCATAAAAAAATATATCCCCATGTTCTTTGTAGAATGTGCATCCATTGAGAAATATATCCCCATGTTCTTTGTAGAATGTGCATCCATTGAGAAATGTGTTGCATGGATAGCCATCAATTTCCTTCGCAATGTTCAAAGTAACATGACTAGTTGTCTTTGCACCCACACTTGTTAAAATATGAATTACCATTGAAAATCATTGGTAAAAATATGTACTTTGTAAGTTTTAAATGATAAAGAAAAGTTTTATTTTGTATTATAAAAATATTAATTTATTAAAAAAAATTATTAAAAAATAAAATATTATTTAATTTTTATTTAAAAATATATATATTTTTAATTTGATAATAAAATAATTTACAATTTCAATTCCATAGCTAAAAAATTTATAATTATATTTTAAATAAATCTAAAATAACAAAAATACAATATAATTAATATTTAAAATGTATTTGAGTTTCTCAAAACCATAACCACCCAAATCAACTCAAGTTCCTTAAAATATATTAACTCATCCACTAATTATGATATTGATGAAACACCCTTAACTAATGGGGTAGACACAATACGTCCCCACCACCCAAAAAGAGTTATTCTCCCTGCAAATAAACAAAAACATTTACCACAATCAAAATAAATCCCTCCTATCAATTCTCCCAATATAATTTTCACATAATTAACATCTCTATTTTAACTTTATTTATACCATTGTTTATTTTACCATATAAATGTCAAACCACATTAATCTACTTTATAATAATTAGTTAGGCCGATAGGCCTTCCTTTGAAAGAAACTTTCGTCGTCCTTTTCTTTCTACAGTTGACACGTGTCGTTCTTCCTTTGAAAGAAACTTTCGTCGTCATTTTCTCTCTGCAGTTGACACGTGTCGTTCACATTCAGCGGCAAACAATTTTCGTATTAGGGTTCTTTTTAATATTTTTCAGCGGGCATTCAGCGTCTCCTTCAATTACTTGTCGTGGTCTCAACCGAGAATCTTTGCAGTGGCGCGAGTTCTATTGCCGGGATCTCGCAAAACCTCAACGCAACACTGTTATGCCAACGCCTTTCTCCATAATGATGGCGGTCTCGAATCTTCACCCACTACATGAAGCCGGCAGAAATATCCCCAAATTTGTTACAAATTCCTGTAATCCCTGAACAAAACGTTACAAATTACTGAGAAGGCAGTTTAAAGTTAACAACGATTCTCCAAGTGCCTTCAATGGCGTCCGCTGTGATAGAGAAGGGCACGTTGTGAGATTAGAATTTGAATGGCTCTGAGTCCGTGACCCTTTGGCCCAATAGTTCATAAATCAAACTACAGTCCTATGGGAAAATGTGGTCTTGGTATCTGATGCACAATCTTCCAGAACTGTGTTACAGTTAGCGAGCATGTAGGAGCTGATGATAGGCATTGTTTAGAAATGTTTGACAGTTGTGTTCCTTTTGAGCTTATGGTTTGATCTATAATATTATTTATGTGTTGTCAGGAACATCAATTGGAGTGTCATGTGATTCAAAGGACAGAACTGCTAATGAAACATGATCTACTCCATGTTAGGCTCTTGGTTGCCAATCCCATTGTTTTGGAAGCTTTATCTGGGACAGGGATTGAGGTGGCTGTGAGTATGAAGTATGAGCAAATGAAGGACATTGGAAAATCGAAGTCACGAGCAGCATTATGGCTGAAGAAAAACGTCATGGGTTTCATGCCTGATACCCTCATAACCAGTATCATTGTTAACCATCAAGGGATATCAGAAGAAGCAGTATCGACATTGGTATCTACTATGAAAGCCATTTATTCTGCTCTTGTGGATGCAAATCTAGATAAGCGTATCAAGGTCACAACCACACTTTCATCCACTTTGATTCAAGATGCATCTAGTGTGCCTCCATCCTCTTCCACCAAGGATTTGAGGTGGGTTCTTCACCCTCTGCTGGCGTTTGTCTCAAAGACAGGTTCTTTTCTGATACTGAACACTGACTTTAACAGAGATTTTGCACATAGTGAAGAAGACCTCATTAACTCTGTAGTCGTTGCTGCCAGAAATGCTATGGCATTTCTTCACTATCCTGATATTCCCATAGTTATTAATGATCAAGGTCTGCTTTCCGAAACAATGAAGACCTTTTTAATGACCAAAAATCTCAGGGATCAAGTTCTTGCCCAAAGCATGAATAGGGCTCACATATGGACAATAATAGTGAAAATGAGTTCTTTGGACGTTTCTATCATCTATGCTGAAGGAGTTGAGCAGAGAAGGGGAAGAACTGTTCCGCTCAAACTCTAGGGAGCTTTTGGACAATAAAGCTAACTCTACCAGGAACAAGACAAGTGAGTTGGGATCTCAGCTTGATACTTTTCCAACTACACCTATTACAACAACTCCTCCAACTCCGATCACGACCACACCCACAACACCAATAGGAATAACTCCTCCTCCAACAACAATCACACCAACAACCCCTACCACCCCAACAGTTACCCCTTACACCCCTCCCTCAACATCTACCACAACAACACTGACAACCAGCTCAAGCCAAAGTTGGTGTGTAGCAAAGCCTGGTACCCCTGATTCAAGCTTGCAGGTTGCTCTGGACTATGCTTGCGGGCTTGGAGGTGTAGACTGTATAGCAATTCAACAAAGTGGCACGTGCTATAACCCAGATACTGTTTTTTTTCATGCTTTCTATGCTTTTGACAGCTACTACAAGAAGAATGGCATGGCCCCTGGTACTTGTGACTTTGCTGGCAATGAAATTGTGACTACTCAAGATCCAAGTAAGCTAGATGCCCTTATGCGAAGTTTTTTTTTTGCCCCCTGTTTTTATTTTCATTGAATTTCTCAGTTTATATGGATTCCTATGGTCCTGTGGTGACGATAAACATTTTATCCACTTTTACATAGTTTGTTTTCTGCTTGTTTTGTTTCACTGTGTCAACTTCTTGGATACCTTCCGCTGAGTCTCATCTTTACATTGTGTTAGATGATAGTTGAGTTGCATGCTTATGATTCATCTACCCACTTCCATGCCTGGTTGAGCTCATCTGAATGCAAAGACCACCTTCGTTGATATACATTTTCCCATTGTAGGTTCCACCATGATAAGTAAGTGAAACTGCCTTGAAACTGCATGCAACCTTCACATGTAAACACTCGTTATGGATAACTTGTATTGTTCAGGATATTTCCTTTTGGTTTAATGATGGAACTGTGTGATGTATTAAAAGAGAGCTATATTTGTAGGCAATCTGCTCTTCTACATACAACATAACTTTCATTTATGCTTGGATATATTGCATATTATTTTTTCTTTATTGATTTTGTTATGAGAAGCTAAGGGTATGCATACTAAGTTTCCTTTATACCCACTCTGTCTTCTGCAAATTTTACTGTTCCAGTTTATATGAATATAAAAGACGTTTTTTTTTTTTGTGCACCGTTTTGGTTCTGCTAGATTCAAGATATTTGACTGTGATTAATATGCTTGACATTATACATTTTCGAAAATCTTCCCTTCATGGGTTAACATGATATACAAATTGAGGCTTGAAATTGTGTGAGACTGGAGAATGCATTGCACTCATGCAAATCTTCCTTTACGGATTTTGTGATGACAGGTACTGGGACATGCACATTTCCACAAAGGTATATACTAAGGAACCACATTCCTCCTCCTATCTTTTGTTCATTTTTCTGTTCTACAATAAGTACTTTTTCAAGTTTTCATACAGAATTGAGAATCAAGATTTACTGGATTTTTGATATATTTTATGTTATATCTCAGCTTATAGTTTTGTAGCATTCTGATTTTTCCAAATTACTTGCAGCAGTAGCAGTTCATCACTTCTTAATACAAGCATACCTGCATCTGGTGGCTTGGGTGCTACTAGTATTCCACCAACATCGGGCAATAATGGTGATGCAACATCCATATTCTTCTGTGTTCCTGTTTTCTTTGATTGTATCTATGATGGTCGCAAAACAACTTTAGATGATATCGATCTCTATTGGGTGAATCGAGGAGAAACATCAAGATGTTTTAGTTGGAATAGCTAGTGTAGACAAAGAGCTAGAGGATGTACAGGAAAAACTCTCCAGAGTTCGATCCCATTTGTCCCAACATTTTTTTTTATGTAATGGGGGGAACGCTAGGAGAGACTTTGAAAATGGGTACACCAGTGCAGTTCAGGTAATTCTTTCACTTTGTAGGAAAGAGAGGTTAAATATAGTTGGTATGCAGGTTTCACTGGGACAAATTGGTGCCACATTTTTTAGTTCACTATCAAGTAAAAGCTTTACAAGAGCAAACAATTGTCCATTTTCTGCAGTGTCCTGATTTCATGCTATACTCCATAGTTTTCAGAATTAAGAATTTAATTAACAAACTTTGGCAGCAGAATAGCTCTGCAGTTGTCCTGCCTCAGGAGTGTCTGAGGTGTGAGCACTATGTGGCAACAACTACTTATTTCAGTTGCATCTTCTTGTGTGTTGGAACATTGTTGGTAGAAGCAAAAATGCTAGCAGTAGCCAGTTCTGAAGACCTAAATGCCTGTATCAATTAAAATCCAATAAATGATATAGTGTAGTAGATTTCTTCTAGGAGCTTCTTGGTATTCAAGCAAACAAAGTATATCATTATCACTGTTATTAAAATCCATCTTGTATTCAAAGCCATGCTCATCTTCTGGGGTCTGGATGTTGTTGTTTGGATGGATCAATCATCAAACAGTGTAATTGACAACTATGGAGATGTGGGCCTTGATAATAAAACTGTTTTAAAAGAATGGTATCTCATTCTCATCTTCTTGCTAACCTTCATTCAAATATTTATTTTAGCTGTCTTTTGCATTTTCCTGTGCGTTATCGGTGGCGATGTATTTTTCACCGGAACCAACAGCTATATCTAAATACCCAATTGCCTGGTCATATGTTGTTAACACAACATATTGGTAATAGTGCAGTAGTTTTTTCTTAATAGATATTGGCATTTAAGCAAAGAGTGTGGACTGGACACCATTTAGAAGCAGGCATGCATGCAATGGAGTGTTAATATGTAAATTGTGTGTGCAGGGGAGTGCCATTAAATTTCTGTTATGAACTCGTTGCAGTGGGAGATATTTTTATAAGAAAAATTGCAGCCTTGTTGGACAGTTCTTGCTTTATTGTTTCATTGCTTATACATGGATATTCAGCTCATACAAAAGGTTGTATCGATCTAGTTGGTATTGAGAGTACTTGGTTTCAGGTTGTATCGATCTGGTTGGTTTTTCACTCTGCAGGTACAGTTTTACTATTAGCTTTGTAAATATTTTTCTTTAGCAATAGCTTATGGCTTGGACAAGAAGGGTGGAGAGGAAAATATTGTTGTTTTTGATCTTGGCGGTGGCACGTTTGATGTCAGTGTTCTGACTATTGACAATAGAGCTTTTGAGGTTTTGGCTACAAACGGTGATACCTATCTTGGAGCTACTCTGTCTGAACTCTGTCTCGCAGTTTTACATTATGAATTTGAATATGTGCATGGTGGTTATGATTGACTTTTTTGGTTGGCTTTCGAGCTTTGAACTTACCAGGATGTACACTAATATGCAGGTGAGGACTTTGACCAAAGGATAATGGAATATTTCATCAAATTGATCAAGAAAAAACACGGACAGGATATTAGTAAGGATAGCAGAAATGAAATAAGACATTCAATGTGTTCCTTGTAATATAGATATAAACAAAACATCTAAAGAAAAGTAATTGCACAATGATCCAGTCCAAGAAAACAAGGTTTTCCACAAACCAATTAACTCTTCTAGAAAAATTCAAAAATTCCAATTAAATAATCCTATCGGCCTCTCCTTGTACCTTTTGGGACAATTGCTAGTTTATACTCCATTATTATTTCTTCTAAATAAAATCTAATTACACTTAAGGGATTCCTTTCTGAAATCAATTTAGCTTTTGTCCACCTATTATTAGGATCCTTTCTGAAATCAATTTAGCTTTTGTCCACCTATTATTAGGATGCCTGTTAGATTATATGTTGGACGATCGGACAATTTTTAGCGGTTTGATCAAAAGTAGTTTCAATAATTGGTTAAATCAGTTGTTTATGGTTTATCAGCGCAATGGTGAATAGCAGATCCACAGGCGTCTGTCGACATCTTGTAGAGCAACCTAGACTCGGCTTGTGGACCCGGCAGAGCAGACTGTAGTGAAATTCAATGGAACCATCCCTGCTTTCTGCCCAACATGCTCGTTGCCCACGCCTCATATGCTTTCAATATTTACAGGCAGAAGAATAAGCACCAGGGGGCTTCTTGCCATTTCAATGTCGTCGCATTTATCACAAAAAGCAATCCAGTACGCTTGAAAAACCAGTGACTAGATCCAATAATCTTTATGAAAAACCAGTGAATAGATCTATTTTTTTTTACGGAATACATTGATGATGTTGTCTCTTTCTTCTATTTTTCTTTGTGATTTAACTGCATCTTGGGTTTTCTTTGTGTGTATTTTACCGTTTCAGGCCATGTCGTCGTTGATTTTGTTACGCAAAAGCTGAGAGGAACCTGCCGCTTGCAGAACATCCCACCAGCTTGGACGAAAAGATTGAATATTTTGAAAATAAAGTCTTATTGGAGCAGCGCCAGATTGGGAGAAAGAAAGAGCCCTTGATCTCAGAGGCGGCGAAGGAGAATTCAACAGATTTCAGTCTCATAGCAGAAACAATAATACGCTGCTTCCACTTACCAAGTATCCACGAGGAGATGAGCAATAAATTATTAAACCCATATAGCAAAATTCAGTTAATTGTGAAATGATTACATCCGGATACAGATATAATGTAATAAATAAGAAATGAAATTGGTGAAGACATCCAGCCAACAAAAGGTCCTGCTAAGAGGGTTAGCCAGAAATTTTCGTTTCCACCCAGCTCTGGTGATATATTTTCCTGGTCCCTTCTCGTCTCCCCTTTCCTATAGTTTTGAAGGACTGGTCATAGTTGGCTCCGGCAACATGGCAGCCGAAGTCACCAACTTCTGTAATTCGAATTGTTAATTGACCAATTTGACATGCCAATCCAAGTCAGTCATGTTTATCATTTCAAGGCATCATTTTTGAAATTTACTACTTGCCATTGTTTTGGCATACTTTCGACACCAAGCTTCTTCAAGAAAAAGTGACAGTCAGCATTTTTGTTCCAGCATAAACAAGGAGGTTAACAAGGTGTTGCAGAGGAGTGATTGTAGGTGTGGTTTCATTCATTCCTTCTGCGGATGAAATACTATGCCAGATTCCAATGTAATAATTTGAATGACTTCCTAATCATTGGGTAAAAGAATGTAGTGCTTAAGTGGTTTCAATATTCTCACTTGCTTTAGTAATTTGAAATATTAGGACAGCTTTTTACTCTCATATATATCTCAGGATCTTGACATTCTCAGTTTACATAAATATCACAGATGGTTATGTTAAAGGAGATTTCAATATTAAGACAGTTGAATTTTAATGTATTTTAAATATTACTGTTGTTATATTTCGAAGAAATATATTGTATTTCATCGCTGGTCATGCTAATGGAAATTTTAGTCGAAGTCCGTTGTTTTAGAACTTTGAGTCTTTGGCACTACCGTTTTTATAATTTCAATAATGTTTGCCAACTTCATTTTCTGGCCATCTTAAAAATGGCGTCAAGTTTACAGATGAGTCCATTTGTATTCTCAATGTTGGTGTATAACTAGAGTCAATTTTGAAACTTGGGCAAATTATGCCACCTTCTGGCTTCTCAATAATCAAACAACTCTTCTCATAATATTTGGAAAGCTAAAGTGTAAATTCATGTACTTGGTGAGGTTTGAATAAATGTTGGTACCGATTCCATAGGTGAGTTATTTGATCTTATTTTGTTTGAGATTTACATCACCACATAACCAGTTTTTGAACTCTAACTGCTGAGATTATGTCTTCATTGCTTCCACGTTTTACTGATTTGTCAAAGAAGGAAGGCAGGTTTGTGGCTTCGATTCAAACCAAGTTTTGTATTTTAATGAAAACTATGCCTATTTCACTGTTGATGTAGAGCTTTCATTTTGGTAAAAAAAAACGTTGAGAATACTCCACATAACAACTGGTAATTGGTGAGAAGTGGAGCTAGTTGAAATGGTCAACTTTGATTAGGAGACTTTAAGGAGGCTTAGGGCCTATTAAAGGAGGAACCATTTCCCTTGGAAGTAGCATTTGGTAGCTCAATAGTTTAATTGAAGATTGGCGGCAAAGCCTTGTTAAAAAGCAGGTAGAGCTTGGTAATAGCTCAGAGGAGCTGGTGGAACAGAACTGGTAGATCTGTGGACTCCAGTGACTGTCATTACAGTCTAGTGGAGGACCAGAGGTATAGCAAGGCCTTAAGCTTGTATGTAGAGGAAACAGAGTTCGATTCTGTCAAAGATATTCTTAGATCCCTGTTGAGGTGTTTTATTGCAAAGGCAACAAGTCCATAAGCCTGGTAAATGTAAGATTAGCATTATTGTGCTTTAACCAGCATGAGAAATAGAGCTACCGAGCTTGTAATGTAAATTATATTGTGTTGAATGAAAGAGCTATTGAGCCTATCCATTAACACTGATACAAGTATTGTTGACAGAAATTTGGCAGTGATACCTTTTTGAGTGTAGTAGTTACAATTTATTTCTGCTGAAAATAAGAAATCAGTTCATGAAGTGCAGTTCCATTATATTAAAGAAGCTAGGATATTGTTAGCAGTGTAGTTTGTTGTCCACTCTGTAATTGCAAGCATTCAATTGCTAGATTTATTCAGTGCCTCAGGGGCATCTGCATCAAGTGATTACATCATAGTGGGTTGATCCAGTGGTGAGGACAACTCCAGCCAAGCAGATTGCTGGATAAAGTTTGGGATTGGGTAGATATTGTTCTAAACTGCAGAGAGAGCTACATGGAAGAGTAGATTAGGGCACATAGAAGGGGATTCTCTGTATGGAGAGGTTGAGGAAGACCATGTAGAGGAGTTGTTAATGAAGAGATATAGAGATGTTGAGAGCCATAACAAGAAGGTTAGATGCTATGGAAGCTTCTCAAAGAAGGGGAACAATAATAGTAGTAGATTATGACAATGAGGACATAAGAGGTGAGGTAAAGGAAGAAGTGATAGAAAATTCATTTTTTTGGTCATCTTCTCTCTTACCTTGAGGCCGTATGACGGTCATATGGGCCGCACACAGCCCCCCTCTCTCCCTGGGTGATAAAATCGCTTGCTGGGCATTGCCCATTGGCTATTGGGCACTCCATTTGATTGTTAGGTGTTTTCATTAGTTGCCAACGCCTTCTTGGGAGAATGGATGGTTGATTATGGAGTAAAGAAAAGAAAGGAATACAACAATATTTGGTAAAGGTACCAGGATATTTCAGTCTTGGGGTGGAGGACTTGTTAGGATAATAAGTTCGGTGTTATTATCACTCTCTTATCCATTGCCATTGGATTTTGAATTTGTAGATAAAAAAAAAAAACTCATTAGGATTATGAGTAAGCAAGGCAATCCTTAACATATCATTTGAGTGGTCCATGATGGTTGTGGATCAGAATTGTTGTGCAAATATACTGATACAAAAACATGTGTATATGCTCTGCTTTTTATTTTCATGCAATTTCTTAACTAATAAGGATGCAATTTCAATAATCTCATTATAGATGTTGGTGATGCTTTCACTGGTTCCACTAAATTTGAGTTGATAGATGAAAACATGCATTATTTGTATTCGAGACAACTCATATTAGCTTTAACTAATGGAACTTACTTAAGCATATCATGCCTTCCCTGCCACAAAAGTAATAAATGTTTTAACCTTATTGCCTTGTTTTCCCAATTAATTATTATTCATAGCATTTTTATCTGGTTACTTGTGTGCAG
Organism: Pinus tabuliformis; assembly: GCA_031772625.1. Classification (NCBI taxonomy): domain Eukaryota; kingdom Viridiplantae; phylum Streptophyta; class Pinopsida; order Pinales; family Pinaceae; genus Pinus; species Pinus tabuliformis. The sequence continues at coordinate 822,163,029 of CM062818.1, read as the reverse complement.
GATACACAGAAAGAGGATCCAGCGAACCAATTTGGAGTAGACATTGCAGAGAGAACAAGGCTTGGAACTATCAGAAGAACAAAGAACAGTAGAGATCCTTGTACAATGCAGAGGGAAAAGACCCAATAGCCTCTCTAAATACAGAGTCCTCTATCCAACATTGAGATAGAAAATAGATTTACAACTTCCACAATGAATCTGTGTTTGTAAGTGGGCTGCAAGTCCATTTATGGATCATAATGTATCAGAGCAGTTGCATCCTTGACTGTGACTCAACTGCTAAAACTATGAAGAGAACATTGCAGGCCTGAACATGGGCAAAGCAGACAGAGAGAGATTGGAAGACTTAAGAGCCAACGATGTTGAGACTTGAGAAGAGGACAAACACTTGAAAGAGAAGGTCCAAATGTTCAACCGGAGGATGGAAAAGATGGAGAAGCACCTTGAGACCTCTACCAAACTATTTCCATTACTAAAGAAGAAGTTTGATGAATGTCAATATTCCCTCATTACAGTCATCGTAGATTGGGATAAGCACAGAGTGAAGCTTGTATGCCTTGGTGAGGTGGTCATCTAGATGGATAGTTGGCAAGAAAGTGGGTTCACTCAAATGATGGTACAACTACAACAATAGTTAGTGGAGAAGGAGGAGGCCTTGGCAAGGTTCCAAGCATCTTTCCAAGACTATGAGGAAGCAATACCACCTTCGTTTCCATTGCTAAAGCCAACACCATGACTAAAACCACCTTTTTAAGCTCACTTTCCATAGACATTTCTCTAGTGCAGATTGGTGACTTTGAAAAAGCATACCAGAGGCATTAGTTCCAAGATCCTAAAGAAAATGGGCTATGATAAACAAGGATTAGGAAAGTCAAGGAATTCTAAACTCCATTATAGCTACACAGAGGCCAAGCATAATGGACTAGACTTTGATGGAAAAATGGAAAGTCCCATCACCATCAAGACCATTTTGTAAACCCAAAGACATGTTGGTGTTGGCCTATTCATCAGGAGAAGTAGAAACAACAAATGTAGTAGTCCACTATCATCTTAGCCTTCTTGTGGAAGATTGAAGGTGGGTAGCAATGAGAAAAACTAATAGGCTTAACCTACACTAGCACTCTAAGAAAGCAACAAGAAGATCAAAGGAGACTAGGAGGTCTTCTTCAAACAAAAAATTCATCCTTTGTCATTGCTGTTATTGTCTCGAATGATTCTTCAAGGAAAAGACCCCGAGTTCAGGCATGAAAGGCCAACAATGGTCCGATGTAGTCTAGGACAGTGCTCGCGTTTTCACCTCACCCCGAAGGGCAAAGAGTCTCACCCAAAGCACACTGCGACCAAAAGGGGAGAAGGGCTCAACATGGAATCGAGGGGATCTAAGTTAGACACAGGTAGTCATACATATATGCGTTCATAATACATGGAACAGAGATAATGATATCCTAAACTCATACACAAGGACTCATTTTACATGCCACAAAATTAACAACATACTAGTATCGATCTAGCAAGCACCAGCTTCATGCAACAAAGAGACTATTTAAAATTTAATAAGCCACAGAACATGATGCGCAATCCACTATGAGTCTTAACAATCATCAACTCACATTACATTACAGAAATAGAACAGAATACATTCTAACTTGGCCTCTCACCATCAACGATACATAAAATACCCGGCTCAATAGCTTGGGTCAGATTTGCTCTGCAACCCAGTTCCTCAATTTCCAGCTCTTCCTGCTTCTGCTCTTATATCTGCATACCTCCTCGGCAACCCAATCCTTCAGTGTTTGGTAGGTCCATCCTCAGGAACAACCTCGATAATCAACGAAACCCAACAACAACATTAGCAACAACAACAACAACCTCTTCCTTTCTGTTCTTCCTCTTTTTATATCCTTCCCAGTTGCCCAGACTTCCAGTTCTCGCTCGGCTTCTTGCTTCCTTGGCTGCCTCTGCACCTTCCTGTCTCCTCGGCTGCCTTTGCTTTTCGCTGCCACCTTGCCATCACCTTTCCAAAACTGCTCGTTCTACCACCCAACTGTTGCTGCCATTTGTCCTTTCCCGTCCTACGGTTAGTAAAAACTAGTCAAAACTCTTCAAAATTAATGAAGGCTCCAACAGGCCCTGACCATAATTTCTTGACTCGTCCATGAGTCAATTCATTTCGACCTCTGGTGGATCTGTTGATGTTTCCATGGGTTCTACATGTGGTGCCTGTGTTGCTACCGGCGTGGTTTCCACTATTTGTTGTGTTGGCACCTCTGTTGTTGCGATACCTTCTTGTGTAATATGCATCTCTTCCATTTCAATCCTAGCCTATGGTGTGGCATTTGTTTCTTTGGCCCTTTCTTGACCTTGTGGCTCCTCCGTTCCAAACGAAGGCTCCAACTCGGGGATTGTTGTTGTCATCTGCTGCCTGAACTCATTGTATCACTGGATAGCCAAGTCCCAGTTTGCGAGGATCACGTCTGCACTTTGTGTGAATGCCTCGGCTGATTGTGATGTTAAGGTTATCGGTCGTTGGATCTGCAGGCCATCCAATTTCCGGTTGCTTGAATCACATGCCTCTTTTAACAGCAAGACCTACATTCAAACCGGGGGCCGCAAGTCTCGGATTACTCTTTTCGTCTAGCCAACTCCTCCTCAATTGCGTCTACTTGGACCTGGAGGACATCAATTTGTTCATTTATTTGTTGGAGCTGAGAAGGATATGTGCATGCCCTTGTGCTGGAAAATAGAGATTGAATCTTCTCTTGCAACAGGTAGACTTGGTGATTCTTCAAAGCTAGAATCCCTGACCAGTCGTGGACCTTGCCCATTAAAGCGTATCCATCGGTGAGGGCATTGACTAGTGCTTGTTTCTTTGTCTCGAGCTCTCGCATATTTCTTTCAACTAAACGCGCATATATTTCCATAGGGTCTGCCACTGCGGACCTTATAGTCTCTAGCTTCCTCTTCATTTTTGCATTTGTGGTTGCTAGGCATATGCACGCCATCTGTATATGATCACAACAGTGAATTAAGGAGCAGGTGGACATGTTTGCCGGTGCTTACATGTTGGCTTCGGCGACGGTTGGCCACATGGCTTGGAATCTCTAAGTAAGTTGATCCACTTGCTTGTAACCCTGTATTTGCCTCTTGCGTGCGATATTTTTCTTCTGTTATTGCGAGCAATTGCATCTTCTGCTGCTCTTTCTTGTTAGCCAATTTCTCATGCAGGCCCTTGGCCTAGTGGGAGGCTTGCTGAATGAAAGGAAATAACTGGGTTGATGACCAGTGATAGAGTGTATCAGCCCTCATTGTGTTTGGTTCTGGAAATTGTTGTTGTAAGGGTAGGCCATTTGCAATGGATTTATCGGAATGTGAGGCAGGTGAATGCTCTTGCTGGGATGGTTGTTGTGATGGCAGGGTGTACTGTGGTGTGGATGGGATGATACTAGGCTTTGGGGGGGACTGTGATCTTTATAGGGAGAGAAGGTAGGTATGGGTCATTCCTTTCTCCCTGCTAACTGGTATCCAGGCATCTTCCAGTTAGTGGGTCCAGTCCTCACATCCGTGTTGTAATCTCAATGGGTGGCATCCCTAAGGTCAAGGTGGCACCTTCTTTCCAGCTAGTAGAATGAATTTTTGCTTCTGCAAATAGTCTCCTATGGCCGAAGGGGAAGAGCTCAGACATCATTGCGGAGGTTGAAGTTATTTGTGGGGATGACTCCCACGACTAATGTACTACAGTGGCTACGATGTTGGGGATTTCATCGATTATGGCAGTTGCAGGAATTTGGTGCTCGACCTCAACAGTGAGATCGACCACTGGGGTTGGGGTGCTAACATTCGGCTTTTTGGCAGCCAACTTTTTAACTTCGAGCATGCGGATAACTCACTTCTTTTGTGGCTTGGGTGCTAGTGTCCTGGAGGGAGCTTGGGCTATACCCGTGGGATGTGTCATTGAGAGGGGTGGTGTTATAATGGGGAACAACATAGTTGAACCTTGAAAATGTTCGGGATAGTCACCCTCACCTGGCTCGAAGCTTGCGATTGTCCTCCTTACCTCGAATATTTTATCCTCCATTTGGAGCAGCATTGGTTGGAGTACTTCCATTTCCACCCTTCTGTTGCTGCTTTCTACCCCATCTCCCTTTTGGTTCTATGGTGCCATAGCTCCGAATAGGTACCTGGGCTTCCCTTTTGTTATTTCGTAGGCCACTCTTGGCCAGGACTCTATTTCTCTGTGCAAGGCCTCCTCTGTCAGGCTAAATCTTTATGGCCTTAATTTAAATGTGGTTGGGTTGACACATCGTGATCTGAGATAAGTATGCGCGTGTGAGGCCCCGAACCAGAGGTCGCCCGAGAACTCATGCAGGAGAGTCCTGGGTATTCTCTCCGCGGACTGAATGACATCCACCATCTATGTGTACTAGCTCTTGAAGTCCATTTCATTGATCTCTTTGATGTTGGGATCCCCTGATGCCCTCCATGGTTCATATCTGAGTGCAATTGGCTAATCTTCAGTAAGAGTTTCCATCTGCCTATCTGGAGGCAGCCTCCACTTTTGCACATCACCAGCGTCATTACCAAATATCGGAATTCAAACCCAGTGCTCCGCCAGTAGACATCTTAACATGCCTCAAAGAGTTCGTTGATTACGAAGGCTTCCTAGTTGAGTATCTCACCCTGGCAGAAATGTTTTGCTATTGAGACTATGTCCAGGGTGCACTCGTTTCTCATGAAGTGCCTCATCGTATTTCTTGTAATAAGGTAGCAGGAAAACCAAATGTTATCCTCGTTGATTATGTCTAGCTTCACACTTTTTCCCCCTCGCTCCATCCCATAGTGGGTGTAGATGTTGTCCTCTATCGGTTTCTTACCTCGCTTGACCCCAGCGTGGAATGTTGTGCTGACTGCATTCCCCATGTTTGCCAACCCGGTCAATCGGTAGATATCTTCGGCATGGATCGGGTATTCTCTGTCAAGCCATAGGGAACCTCCATGCATCATTCTCGCTAATAGCTTGGTACACTGCATGACGGCTAGCTAGGTGCTGAACACAGGAAGATTTCTCAAACTGAACAGCATGGACTTTTGTATCCCTTTGAAGTCTCCCCTGATTCTAGAGGCCCTTGTGTCATCCTCCCATTGAAATTCTTCTGCATATACCTCCCTTTTCATTGCTGGGAATTGGAACCTATCTATGAAGTTGTTGTCGATGAGGTTCGACCTGTCATATTTCCCATACAGGTCGTCCAGAACTTCGATTCTTGCATCTAGAGTGGTTTGTGGGACTAATATGATTCTCTTTGCCATTGTTCCCCTTCTTCTATAAGCAATTTTCACTGGTGGTATTTTGTTTCTCCTGTCCTGCTCCTATTCTTCCGAGTGCTCCTGGAATCCTTCTGGTGCTTGAAATTCTACCATTCCCTGCATTCTCCTTAGAGTTATGTAGCCAGTTCTGATACGACATCCCATGACTGATGAGGTTTTAATCAACTAATTACCCCAGCGGCTTTTTCATGTATTCTAGCTATCCTTTTGCCGCCGTCGGCTCACTGGTATGTGCCAGCTATGATGTGGGCTTGGAAAGTATAGAGTGGGATGCATGGCATATTTATTCTCTCATGACGAGCTTATTTATTAACTAATTATATGCTTAACGGGAAATATTTTGCGACCCTACCCTGACAGTTTCCTTATTGATCACTTAATCAGGAAATAACTACTGGTATGGCGGATGGGATGGGTGCGTGTGCGGCCATCAATTTTGGAAAAATTTTGAACCTACCTGTATTCTACTGATGGTGTTTGACATGCATGGCTATTGTTCCTTCCAACTAGGTCTGCTAACTCTACTGACACTACCCCCCCACCCCCCACAAATGGGTTGTGGTATCTCTCTACTGACTGCAACCTTATTATGTGATTTTTTTTTTAATATTTGCGGAAAGGTTTCAGGCATGTGCCATTCACCCATCTTGGCATTAGGATTCCATCTAGTTGCGCGAGTCTTACCGCACCCGATTCTTTTATATGTGAAATTATGAACAGGCCTAACCAGTGCATCTATAGTTTTCCTGGGAACTTGAGGAACTTGCTATCATAGAGGAGCACTTGGTCACCGACCCCAAACGATTTCTTCTTGATGTGCCTATCATGCCAAGCCTTCTATATTCGTTGCTCGACAAATTGATGGAACCATGTTTCGTCGAGCTCTAATAGTTGGCTCAGTCTGTCCCGCAAGGCACTGCTATCGGTCATTTCGGTTGCCTCTGAAATGAACATTTTGGGTAGTACGAACTCTGTTGGTACCGCCACCTCTCTGTCGTATACTAGCTGGAATGGAGTTTGTTTGTGGAGTTTTTTAACTATTGTTCTATATGCCCAGAGTGTTTCTAGAATTCTTTCATCCCAGTCATCTTTATTAGCTGATACGATTTTGGTTATCCCTTTTTCCAGTATCTTGTTGAATGCTTCTACTGCACCGTTTGACTTTGGATGTTAAGGGCTGCTCTTGTGATGTTGTACCATAAAAGTTGTTAACAAGACCTGAATTGTCTCGTTCAGGAAGTGTGTACCCTGGTCGCTTGTGAGACTCTTTGGGCATCCGAACCTTGAGATGATATTTTCAAAAATGAATCACGCTGTGGTTTTTTCTGTGCAGTCTTTCACTGGCGTGGCTTCTGCCCATCTTGACAGGTACTCTGTGGGGGTAATCATGTATCGAACTTTGGAGTAACGTGCTGGTGGGGAGATTGGACCAATGAAATCTACCACCCACTTATCAAATATCTGCACCATATGGACCGGATGTAGTGGTAGCTCATCGCATCATGAATGCCTTACAACTCTTTAACCAACATCGCATTCACCACCACAACCCTGCTTATAGTATCGTCCTTGTAGTTGCCTTACCCACTACATGGCCTCCTGCGACCCATGTGTGACACTCCCATAAGATATATTCTCTTTCGTGCTATAAGACACAGCATCTGAGTATCTGGTCTAAGCCCATTTTGTAAAGGTGTCCTACTATGGGTTGGTAATCCACTACTCTGACCACCGGGTGCCTTTTATGTATTGCGGTGTAGCCCTGTGGACAACTGCCTATTGTGAGCAAAGTAGCAATTTCCTGCAGGTGGTCGGGTATGGCTTCTATCCTGGATAAATCGGCACCGGGTTACCGGCCGTCTATTGCTCCACCACTCTCCGGGTTGCACTAGGACTGCACCTAGTGCTATTCCAGACGCATCAATATGTACATGGAACATTTTATTCCAGTCAGGGTACACTAATATGGGCGCACTTACTAACCTTTCTTTTAGTTTATCCAGTGCTGCTTGACAATCTGTTGTCCAAATGAATTCCTCTGTCTTCTTTAGCAGTGTCTCCATTGGGGCTATTATGGTTGCATAGTTTATGATGAAACTTTTGTAGTACCCCATATGGCCTTAGAGTTGCTCTTAGTTTCTTTATGTTGCGTGGTGGTTCCATGTGGACGATTGTTGCTATTTTGGCAGGGTCCACGTAGACTCCATCTTTGCAAACAATATGGCCTAGCAGGGTTCCAAAGGGAACTGCAAAAATGCACTTCTTAAAATTTAAAGAGATATGTAATTGTCTACATCTTTTGAACATTACTCTCAACAGACTGGTATGCTTCTTCAACAGGCTATATACTGTCCAGTCGTCCATGTAGACTTCTAGAAACTTATGAATATAGTCTTGGAAAGCTGTTATTACAATCCTTGAAAAGATTGTCGGCGCATTCTTTAATCTAAACGGCATTATAGTGTATGTGTAGGATCCCCACTCCATCGTGAATGTTGTTTTCCTTTTATCTTCTTCAACTATTCGGGCCTGGTGGTAGCCTGAGAAGCCAACTGTGAACGAGTAAGCTTCATTCCCTGCAACATTGTCTAGGACTTCGTTGCTGAAGTGCATGGGGAATGGGTCATGCACACATGCATTTTTTAGGCTTCTATAGTCAACGCATACTCTAATCTTGGTCGCAACCTTCTTGTTCTAAATCACTATAGGTCTTATCCAGTCAGCTTCATCAACCGAAAAAATGATTCATGCAACCAAAATTTTATCAATCTCCCTTTTAACTTTTTCTTTGACCCTTGGGTTCAGTCAGTATGGTTTGTGCCTCACTAGTCAAACTCCTGGTTCAGAACAATTTTCTTTTCTCCCAAGTTACCTTTTATCCCCTTGAGTTTAGCTACTGAAGATGGGAACAGGTCCTGGTATTCTTGTAGCAACTCAAAAATTTCTTTAGTGGTATGTTCGTCCTGGTAGTCTCCTACTGATGCTATCTTGGGTTTATCCTCCATCCCTACATTCTGCGTTCTCAGCTTCACTGATAGGAGATGGGCGCCTTTCTCCTTCTGTTTCTTCAAAGACTAGGTGTTTAAGCCCTTCCAATTCGTCTTCTTCTAGTTTTGCATTGATTCTGTTGTAGATTACAAATCCTGGAGATTCCATGTCAAATAAGCATTGTAGGAAGTTTTCTTCGTGCTCCCCTTCAACTAGCATCTCTGGAGTGAACAAAACTCCTTTCACCACTTGAAGCGCTTCTATCATTTGTGCTTCACTATCCTTGAATGAGAAATCACCAATGAACTGTGTTTTCAAGGCATCCCAAGCAACTATTTGTCATCGTAGTTCTTCATGGATGTACCATGCTCGAGGGATGGCGTTGAGGGTGTGTATAAAGGCATGCACCCATAGGTTCCTTGGCAGTCCTTGACTTTCCCAGTTGGTCGTGCACCCTTTGACATGTTCCTCGAGACTTAAATTCCCAGTGTATTCTTTTTGGTCTGGTGGCTGCTCTTCCTCCTTGCTAAACCTTTCCTTTATTGCTCACTTTGCATCCTTCCAGTCTTTCAATACCTGGCAATGTGCCTTCCACCATCTTGCCGGTATTTCCATGAGAACAATGTACAGAAAGGGAATTCTCTTGTCTTCTGGTACATCCTGGTCCATCTTGTCCAAGAACTGATCTATCAGTTCAAGGCCATAGTACTTTAGGATGTCGTCCTTTCCTATATGTCCCCAATTTACTCAGCTTATCATTGCACATCGCTAGGTTGTTAGTTCGTATCCACCTTGCTACCATGCATCCCATGCAGCTTCTGAACTTTGGAAGCTCCTCTAACTAACTAATCCTCTGGCTGTAGGATTTATGTAATCTTCCCTCTTTCCCACCATGAGAGTATACAACGGATCTAACATCCCTGGTTCTTCCCTGTCATCTTTTGATTTTGTAAACCTGGGTCCTTGATAAGGGTTTAGCAGCTGAATGACGCTCAAGCCTTCTGCTTCGAAGATCATCAATTCCTTTTTCAAATCTATGACAGCATAGTTTTCATATGCCCAGTCAATCCCCAGGAGTGCTGGATATGGGTCTTTATCCCCCATAATGTCTATCACTTCGAATTCAGTGTGTGCTTTTACTCCTGCTACATCGACCTCTACATTCTCCAATCTTCTTATGTGCAGTATACAATATTGATTTGTCATTCTCAACTGAATTAGCGAATACTTCAGTTGTGGTGTCCCCATTGCCTCCCAGGTCTTCCGGGGTAGGATGTTTACATCCAATCCCAGATCTAGCATGGTGTCCTTTATCTGGAATCCTTCCACCTATGCATTAATTCAGAATTCCTTCCCACTTCTCTTCTTATTCTGCTTCACCCTCCTAGAGGCTTTCTCTGACCAGACTTCACAAGGTTGTCCCGCGTCCTCTCGCTCTACGGACACCGTGGCTTTCAAGATTTTCTATAATTCCCTTAGCATGGTCTCATCTTCAACAATTTTTAAGAACAGTTTAAACCATTCCCCAATGGGTTGGGCAGGGTCGGGCCCATAGACTTACGGACCTCAGGTGTCCCTATCTTCAGTCATCCCTTCGAACAATTTGGCTGCTTCTTGGTAATACTGCTTTTGGTGCTCGAGTTGATATGCCTTTGGTGGTGATGCCACTTTGACGATCACGGGGGGTTCCTCGGCATAGCGATATTCCCTTATCTTCTTCCCTCCTCGGGTGACTATATTGATATTTGTTGTGGGGAGACCCTCATCAGTCTGAGGCTCGACATTCACCTGGTTATCCCATCATTGTTTGGTCCTCTCTTCCCATTTCACGATGAGCTCTGGGTAGTCTTTTGTCTCGTGGGTGTTAACTCTGCACTACAAAAACCATGGTCTTATCGGGAGCAGGCATTCCCTTGTGACATGTCCTTCTTGATCATAAGTGTAGCATCTTAGGGGTTGTTTGCCCCCTAATCTCCCTCTGTGTCCATTTCCTCCTTACCCCCCTCAACTTGCTTCATTGACTCTGAACGTGGATCTGTCTAGTATTTCTGCCAGAGCATCCAACACCCAGCATTGATCGGTGTGATGAGTAGTCAATGCGTAGAACTTGGAGTAGTTGTTATTGGGAACGCTAGAGTACTTTTGTAGCAGTGGACACATCCACGGTAGGTGTCCATACGTTCTACAAATTTCGCATAAATCTGCATTATTCCTTCCTAGGAAGGGTCCTTGCGCCCCGATGGCCGCAACCCCTGCGGTTGGAGTGGTTCCCGATAACCACGCCACCCCTCTTACTTGGTTAATACCTCGCAATTGCAGGCATTTCGTCACAACGTGCCCCTCCACTAGGAAATGGGTTCACCAAACATTGGGCCTAGCTAGTCATACGGGTTGAAGATCCCTCAGCTTCTCAGTCAGGTTCGTGATCTGGCTTGGCAAGCCTGTTATTGCTAGATCTTGTAGACTTGTGCCTCCCCGGTATTTGTGGGGATATCCTGCCATTGCTTCTATCCGCGATGCTTTCTCTAAGGCATCCTGTAGGGTTCCTATCTTGTGTTGTGTCAGTGGTATCGTGGTCAAGGACAAGAGTGCCTTGATGAACCAGTCCCATTGGTGGTTCGGTTCCAAAGTGTAACTTAGCTTGGCAATGGCGTCCTTAAACCTTTGCATGAGCTCCCATGCAGTCTCTCCCTCCCTCTGTTTAATTTCCCACAACTCCGATAGCCCTTGTTGATCAGTTTTCGGTACCTTGAATTCTTGCACAAATCCCCTCTTAATGTCGTCAATGGTTGGGTTCTGGTAAATTTGCTTTGCCCACTTTATGAACCAGCGTAGAGCTCGTTCCCTAGCGTGGTCTGGAATTCCATCACCTAAACATTATCTGGAGTCTGACGGGCTCTCAAGATGGCTTCGTGGAGGTACCAATGTTGCTTCACATCCTCATTCCCCTTACCTGCAAACTTTGGGTATCTTGTAAATGATCCCTCCATACTACTCTAAATATTGGCTCCCGGTTATAGCAACCCCTGTAGTCCCAAGTTACTGTTGTAGCTGGTTCTGGCATCACTCCCAGTATTGAGACCAATCCTGTATTTTTCTCGTGCCCTGTATACTCGCACTACTTTTGTTAGGTTAAAGATGAATTCTTCTGTTTGTGATAAGGTACCAGGGGAAGGTCGGGGAAAATGCCGCTTGTGCTTCGGGGTTGGGGCTGCTAAACTTTGGTGGATGTTGGTTCCTCATCGAATAACTTCCTCATTCTGTCACCCATGTTGTCGTCGTCTTCGTGCCAGCATGGGTGTTGATCCTACAGTTCTTCTTCTGCAGCCTTCGGGGAGGATCCCCCATATGTTCCCGGTTGCGATCCCACATCCGCAACATTCCGAGATAGTCCTCCTCCAGTTCCCTATTGCGATCCTATTTCCGCAACCTGCAGGGAATGTCTTTCCTCCTCTTCCCGATTCCAACATCCTTTCATCCCATCTTCTGGTGCCCTAGCGTCCTCTTCCCCCTTCATCTCAGCTCGGGGTTTTTCCATCGCCACTCCTATCAGGTGGGACCCTCTCCTTCTTTTCCCTAGGGCCCGAGCTACTCTTACCTACCACTTATCTGCTAACAGCGCCCTTCTCTGTGCTCTAGCATCCCTCACTTTCTTTAATTCTTCTTCATCTATCCCCCCACAGCACCCCTATTATGACGCCCTGCGGTCAATGAGCGACCGGGCGTGCACTCCGCCCACTCCACGATGCGTCTAAGGGATGAAAGATGAACCATGAGCAACCAAAGATGAGGCATATGTGCGAATGAATTGGCGTTCATGGGTTTATAGGGCGAGTTGGAGGAGCTCGTCCACAAGCCAACCAAGGTGCGATGGCGAACGAAGGGTGAACCGGTGGGGCGGTCTCGTGCCATGGGCGGGCAAACCACACGATGGCATCATACATCGTTTGAAGGCGCGTCGGTTGGAGGCTTTATCGAAGTGTCAGCCAGGGCATAGTGCTACACGACGGTAGCGTATATATACGCAGAAGGAGTTGGCATTTCAACCATTGAACATCGCTCAATCGAACAAAGGAGAAAGGCATAGAAGTATAGGTATAGCTGTGGCAAGGCGCAGTTCTAATGTGCCCACTCGCCGGGTAGGATACACAAGGCTTGCGTGGATTTTGGAGTTCGATCGAGGTGTGGGTGGAGGGCGTGTAGGGGCGCCCACCTGCCGAAATATTACATGAGTCTTAGGTTGTGTTGGGCGTGGGTTGTGCACGGGCACGCCCACCCATTCGACAAAGAAGATTTGTGTGTGTTAAGTCTTGGGTGAGACCACCGTGCGCTCTTGCGTGGGTGAGCACCTAACTTGGGTATAAACGCTGGTGGAGCCAAGCTCCCCGTCATTGTACAAACTCTCTCATATATAATAAAAGATTTCTCTTGCATATGATTGTGTTCATGCTATTGTTCTATGGTGTCTTTATATTAATGGTTTCCACACATTAATATGCTATTCATGTTTTATGATGAATGTTAAGGCGTAGTTCGTTAAGTAATATAACAATGGTGAATGTTAATTACTTAGGCGGTGCCGCACCTGGCGAATTTAACGAAAAAAGAATTGGGGGCATGACAGGTGGTATCAAAGCAAGTTCACAGGTGGTGAAGTCGTTGCTTGATGAAGGCAGAGAACAGACATGTATGCAGGGAAAAGTTATGGAGAAATTGTGGATTAACAGTCTGGGTTTCGTGGACTTGATGGTTCATGGCAAGACCATTCAAGCTCTGGTGGACACGGGGGCCACTCATAACTTCATGACGACACGGTTGGCAAAAGAGGTTGGACTGATGATCTTCCCCTCGAATGTGGAAGTCAAGGTAGTGAACTCTAAAGCTAAAGTGGCGAGTTTGGCACACGAAGTGCCTGTGCAAATAAAAGACTGGAAGGGTCAGTTGGACTTCACAGTGATGGAGATGAACGACTTCGATATGATACTCGGACAAGATTCCTTGAAGGGAAATAAGGCAATTTTTGTCCCCTTCTGTGATGAGCTGGTGCTGGTTGGACAGTCACAAAATTGGACTTTTCCCACTCATAAGCAAAGGAGGGAAGTCAGGGTGCAGCATGTTTCTACACTGAGTTTGGAGAAGGCTATGAAGGAGTCAAATATGGAGACATATGTGGTGATGTTCAAGGGAGTCGAAGGTGATGGGGTGGGGATGCCTGTTCCAGCCGAGATTTCTGAGGTGCTGACCAAATATGCAGATTTGATGCCTGATGAGCTACCAAAGAAGCTTCCACCGAGGCATGCAGTGGACCATAGCATTGAGCTTGAGCCAGGAAAGCAACCCCCGGCTAAAGCACCTTATCGGTTGAGTTGGAGGAATTGAAACGACAGCTAAAGGAGTTAGCTGATGCAGGTTTCATCAGACCTTCAAGGTCCCCTTATGGAGCTCGGGTATTATTGCAGCGGAAGGAGGATTCGAATGAGCTACGGATGTGCTATGATTACCGTGCATTGAACAAGTAGACGGTAAGGAACAAGTATCCTTTGCCATTGGCTGCTGATTGCTTTGAAAAGCTTGCGAAAGCCCAAGTGTTTTCCAAGTTGGACTTGAGGCATGGGTATTATCAAGTGCGGATAGCTGAAGGAGATGAGAAGAAGACCACGATAGTAACAAGGTATGGTAGCTTTGAGTTCCTTGTTATGCTATTCGGGTTGTGTAATGCTCCTGCTACGTTTTTCACTTTGATGAATGATGTCCTACAACCATACTTGGATTCGTTCATAGTAGTATACTTGGACGATATAGTGGTGTTCAGTGACAACATGGAGGATCGTAAGAAGTAGTTGGCGATGGTGTTCAAGGCACTGACTGCAAATTAGTTGTTCTTGAAGAAGTCTAAGTGTGTGTTCGCTCAAACCGAGATTCCGTTCCTTGGACATATTGTTGGTCAAGGGTACATACGGATGGAGCCAAGCAGAGTGAAGGCAATCGAGGACTGGGTTGAACCGAAGAATTTCCATGAGATGAGGGTGTTTTTGGGCATGACAAACTACCAACGGAAGTTTGTAGAGGGGTACTCCAAGGTAACATCATCACTGACAGACCTATTGAAGAAAGACAAGAGGTGGAGTTGGACGGATAAATGTCAGAAGGCATTTGATGACTTGAAGAGGAGGATGGTTACAACATTCATACTGAAGTTTCCGGACTTCGAGCGACCATTTGAGGTACACACAAATGCTTCAGATTTTGCCATAGGAGGGGTTCTTATGCAGGATGGGCATCCGGTGGCATACAAGAGTCGGAAGTTGCAGGATAGAGAACGAAGGTATCCAATCCATGAGAAGGAGATGAATGCAATCATTCACTGTCTTCATGTGTGGAGGCATTACCTGATTGGGAAGCCGTTTGTTGTCAAGACTGACAACGTTGCAGCAAGTTATTTTGCATCACAACTAAAGCTTTCTGCAAAGCAAGCTCGTTGGCAGGACTTCTTGGCAGAGTTTGACATGACTATCGAGTATAGACCGGGGAGACACAATGTGGTAGAAGATGCCCTTAGTAGGAAGGGACAACTTGCAACATTCGAGGGAGAAGACCGGGTAGCTAGGAGTAGGAGTCGAGTGCAAATGTCAGAAGAGATGCAGCATAAGCTCAAGGAAAGTATTGAAACCGATACTTTGGAGCAAAATATAGTGAAGCAGATAAAGGAGGGGAAGACACGAAAGTTCTCTCTACGAGATGGGTTCTTGTTTTTTGGAAACTGACTCTATGTTCCAAAGTCATCTGGGCCCAAGAGGCACCTTTTGAAGGAGTGCCACGACTCGCCATGGGCTGGCCACCCAGGGATGCGTCGTTCTTTGGCATTGTTGGAGAGAGGATTCTTTTGGGAGAAGATGCGAAAGGATGTAGAGGAGTTTGTACATACATGCATCATTTGTCAGGAGGAAAAATTGGATACTCAGAGGCAAGGAGGTCTGTTGCAGCCTTTACCGATTCCTGAGAGACCATGGATGAGTGTCTCGATGGACTTCATCACTCAGTTGCCACAGGTTCAGGGGTATAATGGGATAATGGTCGTGGCTGATCATTTTTCCAAGTATGTTGTCTTTGTTCCAACAAAGATACCGTGTGGAGCCGAGCGGATTGCAGAGTTGTTCTTTAAGAACACAGTGAAGTATTGGGGGATGCCATTAAGCATCGTGTCAGATAGAGATCCGCGTTTTACAGGTAGATTTTGGACCACATTGTTCAAGTTAGTCAGGACAGAGTTGTTGATGAGTTCGAGTTACTATCCGCAGACAGATGGACAGACCAAGAGGATCAACGCATTGCTAGAGGATTACTTGAGACATTATGTGACGGTTGATCAGAAGAATTGGCCTAAACTCTTGGATATTGCTCAGTTTAGCTACAATATTCAAAAGAGTTCTACAACAGGGTACAGTCCATTTGAGTTGGTGAATGGGCAGATGCCGGTTGCACCGAATACCGTAGTGACAAGAGGTTTTTTGAGGAGTCCTCATGCGAAAAAGTTCATGAAGGCTTGGGATGAGACCATGGAGTTGGCACGGTTGTGCTTGCACGAAGCTGCAAGGAGAATGAAGAAATATGTTGATCGGGGAAGACGGGATGTACACTTCAGTGTGGGAGATATGTTGTTTCTCAGGATTACCAGGGAGCAGTTTCAGCCAACCAAGGGGACTGCGAGCAAAATGACACGGAAGTATGAGGGACCATTCCGAGTGAAGAAGAGAGTGGGGGAAGTTGCTTATGAGCTGGAGCTTCTGCACCATATGCACATGAAGCATCTGGTTTTTCACATGAGTCAGTTGAAGAGATGCAGGCTTGATGCTGATCATCTAGAGAGAGCTGAACCGCCGAGAGGACCAGCCGGGATTGTGGACAAGCCAGGATTGGAGTTGGATAAGATTTTGAGCTTCAGAACTATAGGGATTGGTTGCCACATGAAGCGGGAATTTCTTGTCAGATGGAAGAATGCACCGGAGGAAGAAAGCTGGGAATCAGAGGACTCACTTTGGAGATGGAAGAAGAAGATTGAGAAGTATGACAGGAAGCTTCTGAGGCAGTTCGGATTGTCGAGGGCGACAATGAGTTCGAGTGGGGGAGGATGTAACATCCTACGGTCAATGAGCGACCGGGCGCGCTCCGCCCACTCCATGATGCGTCTAAGGCATGAAAGATGAACCATGAGTGACCAAAGATGAGGCATATGTGTGGATGAATTGGTGTTCGTGGGTTTATAGGGCGAGTTGGAGGAGCTCGTCCACGAGGCAACCAAGGTGTGATGGCGAACGAAGGGTGAACCGGTGGGGTGGTCCCGCGCAATGGGCGGGCCGAGCACACGATGGCATCATACATCGTTTGAAGGCGCGTTGGTTGGAGGCTTTATCGAAGTGTCGGCCAGGGCGTAGTGCTACAAGATGGTAGCGTATATATGCGCAGAAGGAGTTGGCATTTCAACCATCGAACATCGCTCAATCGAACAAAGAAGAAAGGCGTAGAAGTAGAGGTATAGCTGCGGAAAGGCACAGTTCTAATGCACCCGCCTGCCGGGTAGGATACACAAGGCTTGCGCGGATTTTGGAGTTCGGTCGAGGTGCGGGTGGAGGGCGTGTAAGGGCGCCCGCGCACCGAAATATTACATGAGTCTTAGGTTGTGTTGGGCATGGGTTGTGCACGGGCACGCTCGCCCATTCGAAAAAGAAGATTTGTGTGTGTTAAGTCTTGGGTGAGACCACCATGCGCTCTTGCACGGGTGGGCGCCCGACTTGGGTATAAACGCCGGTGGAGCCAAGCTCCCGGTCATTGTACAAAATCTCTCATATATAATAAAAGATTTCTCTTGCATATGATTGTGTTCATGCTGTTGTTCTATGGTGTCTTTATATTAATGGTTTCCGCACATTAATATGTTATTCATGTTTTATGATGAATGTTAAGGTGTAGTTCGTAAATTAATATAACAATGGCGAATGTTAATTACTTAGGCGGTGCTGCACCCGACCAATTTAACGAAAAAAAGAATTAGGGGCGTGAAACCTATCCCCTCGTGGGCAGCGTTTCCCATTTATTTCCTTCCCCCGATACTGGGGTTTTACGCTCCCATCCTGGCAGTGGGTAGAGATAGTAGTCCCTCTTCTACCAAAAGCATCTTAATCCATTTCGGGATTTCCCCAATCAATTACCCCTTTAGCTTGGAGTTGAACACCGCCTCCGTCTTTGTGTAGGATTGATAGCTTTCTGTAGCAAACTCAACTACGTATCCTTCTACCGTAGTTATCACCCATAAATCAATTTCTCTTGTCCGCTAGTTATTCAGTTGTTGTAATAGTGCAGTCTCGGACAAAGTCCAACTATGCCAGGCACTCGCCAATCCACTCGAAGGACTTTTTCGCTTTAGTTCCCTCAACCAATTGTATTGGTCCTTAGGGAATTTGCACCAGAAAATCTCATATTGGTCGTTTGAGCTATCAGTGTATAAGATATGCTTACGCACCTTGCCGATCGGCTGATTCCTGTGGGCAGCTCTTTCTACCACAAATTGGTCTATTTTGTGGTTCCACCAGTTTCCGATCTCTCTCTTAAACACCCTCGACACCATATTCTGAACCAGTTCTCCTAATTTCAGGTCCCGACAACGAAACCATTTTTTGGCTCAAATGAGTCATCAGGGAAAAGACCTTGGGTTTAGGCACAGAAGGCCAACAATGGTCCACTGTAGTCTAGGACAGCGCTGGCATTTTCACCTCACCCCGAAGGGCAAAGAGTCTCACCCGAAGCGCACCGCGACCAAAAGGGGAGAAGGGCTCAGCATGGAATCGAGGGGATCTAAGTTAGACATAGGCGGTCATACATATATGTGTTCATAATACATGGAACATAGATAATGATATCCTAAACTCATACACAAGGACTCATCGTACATGCCACAGAACTAACAGCATACTAGTATCGATCTAACAAGCGCTAGCTTCATGCAACAAGGAGACTATTTAAACTTTTAATAAGCCATAGAACATGATGCACAATACACTGAGTCTTAACAATCATTAACTCGCATTACATTAAAGCAATAGAACAAAATACATTATAACTTGGCCTCTGGCCATCAACAATACATAAAATACTAGGCTCAGTAGCTCGGGTCAGATCTGCTCCGCAACCCAGTTCCTCAGTTTCCAGTTCTTCCTGCTTTTGCTCTTATATCTACGTACCTCCTCGGTAGACCAATCCTTCAATTCCAGGCAGGTCTGTCCTCAACAACAACCCTGACGATCAACGTAACCAAACAACAATAGTAGCAACAACAACAACAACCTCTTCCTTTCTGTTCTTCCTCTTTTTATATCCTTCCTGGCTACTTGGACTGCGAATTCTCACTTGGCTGCTTGCTTCCTTTGTTGCCTCTGTGCCTTCCCATCTCCTCGACTGCCTTTGCCTTCCGTTGCCACCTTGCCATCACCTTTCCACAACTGCTCGTTTTGCCGCCCAACCGTTGCTGCCATTTGTCCTTTCCTGCCCTACGGTTGGTCAAAACTGGTCAAAACACTTCAAAATTAACGAAGGCTCCAACAGCTGCAATAAGAGATGCCATAACATTGCTAGTTGTTGGTATGCAATGGCTTGCTCACTTTATAGAAAGAAAGGTCATCTTGTGGCATCTCACTAGGAGGAGCAAGCCATATACCATAGGCCTAAATGTTTACAAAGGAAGGGGGATAGAAAGACCTCTCTACCACAAAAGACTTGAAGAAAATGATTCTCTCAAGGATTCCATACCACAACACCAAGAACTTTTACCACCATTGTAAATTGAGTTGACATCGGGAAGCAAAGTGTTGATGGCTTCATCTAGAGTTTCACCCTATGAACTACACATCCAGGAGAAGTGTGTGGAGAGTGAAGATAGAAGAAGATGAAGAGTTTCCTACATCTCCAATCCAAGGAATAGAAGCTAGCCATAGAGCTATAGGAATTCAAGTATGGAGCTAGCTAAACACTGTGTGGAGAGTGAAGATAGAAGAAGATGAAGAGTTTCCTACATCTCCAATCCAAGGAATAGAAGCTAGCCATAGAGCTATAGGAATTCAAGTATGGAGCTAGCTAAACACTGTGTGGAGTTGTGAAACACTGAGTATATATGTTTTCTTGTTTTAAGTAAATTCGATAAGAGTATAAAATCGTTTACAGTTTGACTTGGATTGTATAGTGTTTCTTTATCAATCAATATAACTTCACGGTGAGCTGCTTTTATCAATTTGTATCTCTTGCATTGAAAAATTAACTTTCACACATGTTTGTCAATTTGTGATTCTTTTGATATGGGATGCAGTTTAACCTGTAACTTATTTAGTGTTCGATGTGAGAGATTATGGTTTCTAGTTTTGTACAAATTCATATCATCAATCAAAATTACTATTAAGAGATTATGGCTTCTAGATTTGTACAGATTGATATTATCGATCAAAATTTATATTACACCATTAGATAAATAAAGAACATTTCTATTACACCATTAGATGAATAAAAAACTATAACAATCCATTGTAATAAAGTTAATACGAATGTTGAAAAGTGAAAGTAGCTTAATCATTTAATAAATTGAAACAACGATTGCTAAGTCATCATTTAATAAATTGAATCAACGATTGCTCATGTCTTTAGAGAGACAATAAGTGGTTCATAATCTTGATTTGTATAAATTGAAAGCCTAAGTCCACTTTCACCTTAACCTCGAGCATGGTATAACTGTTTAAATAATTAGAATGGACCTTAACTTGAGCATAATATAATGCTTTATATATATGCATCACAAAATAATCGCAGCTAGCTCCCTGAGAGTCTGAACTGGTGTTACTTCAAAGACGTGCGAATTGTCAGTGAGCTATGTGGGACTTTTTCTACCAGAATGCGTGTTAACTGCAATGTCACGAGGAAAATGAGGAAGTTAAAAATTTATTTGAGACAACACCTCTAACGTGAACAATGCGTAGGAAATTCCCTAAAATTTTGCGTCCTGGTTTATTTCTTCGAAGTTCCACATATTTCCATCTATTCAAAATTTGGAGTTTATCCTAAAATTTCTTTAGATAATTATTTTAGTAAAGTGATTTGCAAAGGAGTGTCAGTTTTCTTGTTCTTGTATTCTCATTACTATAAATGTTTGCTTTCTTTTGCATATGCTTGATTGTTTAGATGTTTTGACTTACCTTCATGATGAAAATAGTTATTTTTTTTTAAGCATTTCATATTAAATAGATTTTTTCAATACTTATCACAATTTGTAAAGGAGTGTCAGTAGCCTGAATAACACTCATGCCTTCATATTCTCACTTTAAACCATGAGGCATTCACAATAAACAAATGCATTATATTTTTTAAGGAATAACATAATTATCTCCCCATATATCAAGGAACCTTTTTTAATAAACCCACTTAAAAATATCCCACTCGGTCTCCAAAATATTATCACGCAGGTTATTTCACAGCTTTAATAAATGTGTTAAATTTATTTATTTTATTGGAATAGGCCCTTCTTCTTTTTTCTTCATGCAACCCTTTAAAAAAGAGCATTTAAAAAACATTCACTAGATTTAAAGAAAATTATATTGCCTTTTGAGAAAATTCAACTACCATGCTATGCCAAGCCACACGACTTTTACTCCACACAACAACTGGCTTTTACTCCACACTTTGCCAGGCCTGAGCATGCGTAAGATTCATGACATAGCAAACACAGACCTCCTCGCTATGATCTGCACCACACTAGACACACTGGACGCATACAAGCTCGATGTTCCAACACTAATACGCCTCCGGAACTATGCTCTCTAGGACTGTACTCTCCACCCCAACACTTTACTACTCGACCTCTACCAGTTGCACGCTTTTCACGGTATGGCCAGGTCCACTCGACCACAGTTGGGAGAGGGACAAACCACAATAGCTTCACAACAGAACAAGGCTCAATGCCTCCTTCACACCACGCTCGCTTCTTAGCACACCAGTGTTCAAACAATGGCTTAGTGGCAGTGAACTGGCCAAAGCTTGTGAATTTCATAGTGCATGATGTGCATGATTGTCCCAGGATGTCAATGTTGGAGCTCAAGTCTTGTGGGTCTTTGCATTTGTCCACGATGGAGGTTTAAGTACCTTTCTACTACAACCTCGCCGAAGAAAGTTCCTTTTGTGGGTTCACTGGACAAGTGGATTTTCTTGCAGTTCTTGAAAGTTTTGTCTCCCTTGAAGAACTCTAAATAGAATTTGAACGATTTAAGGTTAGTAATGGTCTTACTTTTAGCATCCATGTTAGAGTGTTTAAACACCATAATTTTATTTAATACGGAGATTTATCCCATAAAGTTTGGATCTCAGGATGACACAACAAGACTAGAGGCATCAAATTTGACCTTTTCACTGAAAAGTCTAAAGAAGGCACACACAAAGGCTTCAACTTTTGAAGAGGAGGAAATTTCTCTAAGAAGTTGTTTGCTCATAAAAACTGAACGGTAAAGCTAATCTCACCAAACAATTTACACTAGTGAATGCAACAAAATATCGATGCTCTTGCAATGCTCATAATCCTGTTGAAATCCATGATTTTGAGTAGATTGTTTGATTGTATTAAATTTAACATTAACATTTCTTTTTCACTCAAATTGGAATATAGTTAGATCACATAACATATCACATATTTTTTTATCTATGCTCTTCTTTCATATGTGCTACTGACTTACGACGTTTCCTTTGCAACATCTGGTGTAAATTCTAGTTATTAAACATTACCGGGATGAAATAATCGATTTAAATTGTCTTTAGTGTGATTTTTTGGAAAAAAAATTTATGAGTTTTTCCCATTTAATTTTTCTAAAATTTGAAATCACAAGTTTTATAGGTAACCTTGTACAATCGAAGTACCCTAGGGTTTTTTTAGGGTGCTGAATCCATATATACAATAAAAAAAACCAGTTTAAATAACACAAATTAAGAATTCACCTCAAAATTTTCTGTAAAATTTTAACACTAGAAAGTCTAAACAATCGCACTAAAAACAATTTTGTAATATTTAAGAAAACCATAGAAAAGTAAATAAGTCAAGTAAAATTTTCGCTAAGCAATGTGTAACGTCACTTTGGCCGAGTGGTTAAGGCCTGTGCCTGTTAAGTACATGGGGTTTTCCCGCGAGAGTTCGAATCTCTCAGGGGACGCGTCAGACTTTTAGAAGTTATTTTAGTAATATTTGCACCCTCCCTACAGTGAAGTTTTTATTTTTTAAATCCACTAAGAATGATTTTGATTTATTGAAATTGTAAATATTATAATAATAATTTTATGAATATCTAAGGAGACGGGTCAGAGTCTTACAAGTTTTCCCTTCGAATCACAGTCATTTAGTATGACCCTCGCATACCTTTTTACTAATAATTTGGCATCCTCCATGCAGTGAAGTTTCTGTTGTTTTAAATCGATTAAGAATGATCTTGATTTATTTAAATGGTAAATATTATAATAATAAATTTCTGAAATTGTAAGTGGAATATTAATCTCGTTATAAGGGTTTTCTAATTTAGATATTAGAATGATGTATAAGGCGGGGTTAATTAGGATATTAAATTAGCGTATGAAATATTGTGTTTATGGATACGGGATTATTTTTATGCAGTGATTTGATTATTAAAGTATATAAAGAGGTGTACTTATTATATTTTTCATGGGAATTTTTTTTTTTATTTTTAATTGTTAAAGTGATATTTTTATTTTTATTTCTAGAAATTAATTAAAAACTATTTGTTTTGATTTATTGAAATTATAAAGATTATAATAATAATTTTTTTGAATTTAATAAATTTGTAAGTAGAATAATAATATAATTTGTAAGTAGAAATAATATAATTGTAAGGTTATGGTTATATTAGATATTAAATTTTTTTACGAGTTTTAGTGTTTATCGAATAAGAGACCCACTTCCATGTAGTGATTTGACTATTAAACTCTTTAAAAGAGGTGTATTCATTGTACCTCATTCATCAGTTTCCTTGTGAGGGTTTGAATCTATCAGGGGATGCATTAGCATTTTACAAGTTTTCCACAGGGTCATCAAGTCATTTAGTGTCACTGTCATGTGCCTTTCTAATAATTTCGCATTCGTTACTACTTCTAACAACACAATTTTTGTGGTTTAGGTGGCCTCTTTTTCTTTATCAAAATATGGGAAAATTGATTTTTTTTTTCCTTTTTTTGAAATCAACTAAGAATCAAGTTGATTTATTGAAATTATTAATACTATAATAATATATTTTTGAATTTAATGAAATTGTAAGTAGAATAATAATAATCGAATTGTAAGGTTATGGTTAACACATATACCCAATTGGCCTATTTTGTGTTTGTGGTATAAGGTACTCACCTCCATGTAGTGATTTGACTCTTAAAGTCTATGAAAGAGATGTACTCATTATACATCCTTTGGAAATATTAACATTGCATAATCTAATGACATTAGGGGTATTTTAAGATATAAGTTTTTTTTTTTTTTTTAATAGCAATTTTATTAAATCCAAGATTACAATTTTGGTAAAGATTTCTTCACCAAATTGCGATGATTGATAAACGAAAAATGTTCAAATTTGTAAAATGTTTAGTCTTCACCTGAGACTAACCCACTAATTGTCATTATTCAACAATGGATCAAGGTGGAAGAGTCTTAAGGCTAAGCTATCAATGTTTGTATGTAACATCAGAGAAAGGTGGAGGAGTTTTAACACTAATCTATCAATGTCCTTATGTATTAGTTATAAGGAAGTGGGCCTTGAATGAGTTCTTATTTTATGACGGGCCTCTTATACTCATGGTTATTTATGCTCTTAGATTTGTTTTAAAAACAAATGGTATGTGGAATGTAATAGTCCCCTCATCCAACAAAGGCAATTCCATTATAATAAAAATGTCAATAATATCATGAATTTAGGGAAAAAACAATCAAAAGCATGTCTATCCTTATAATGATAACAAATGAGACCATTTCAAGAGATTACTTTGATTCACTACATCAGAATGTTAAAACAATGTTAAGGGGGGGTAATAGTGCACTTAGATAATTGATCACCAAGGTGTTTATGATAGAGTGATTCGACTTAGTCTACCTCTCCAAAAACTTATGATAGGGATGTGGATCAATTCAACCCTACAATTATAGCTTTTTTAGTATTATTCAATATTACTTGTTGTTGCCCAAAAAAACTTGAATCTGTTAAGACTTCATTCACCTTTTAAATTCAATAACAACCTCTAAAAAACAAAGACTACACCTCTAATATAATCCTTAGTTTCAACAATCCCAACCACAATTTCATTAAAAATTCAATCTCTTAAAGAAAAATAGAAACTTATAAATAAGCTTCCAAAAACCAAAATAAAGAAATATTCCATGAATTAGGTGGTATAGAAAATACAATGCAAAGAATCTCTATGAGAATAACAAGATAAAATAAGATATGCATAATGTAAGCAAAGAATTTCTATGAGAATAACAAAGATAGAATAAGATATACATAATGTAAGCCAATTCGACAATGACCTAGTGAAAAGAAAATTTTATTTTATTTTGGTGTACACCCTATGATAAAAATGACAACGTTTGTATTAAAAATAAAACCCACTGGTCAGCTGTACGAAAGAGAGTCTCAACTAGGAGAGTCTGGCTTTGTAGAACGCTCTACATTGTTCATGCACATTACACATTAAATAGAAAACATGGTTTTATGGAAGTTAGAACAACATCCTAAGAAATAGAAACTAATTTCTATCTTGAGGTTAAGCGAACCAATTCTACCCCTTAATGGAGAATGGGTTCACAAATATGCCTAACATCTCCCTAAACATTTGAAACTTAACTTTTCCAAGAGGCTTAGTGAAAATGTTTGCAACATTATCACATGTATTATAATATTCCAAATGGATTTCTTTAGATTGCACTTTATCCCTGACAAAGTGGAATTGTGTATCAATAAGTTTAGTGTTTTTGTGAAACAGCAGATTATTGGCAAGCTTGATTGAACTCTGATTGTTGCATCTGATTTTTGTTGTGTCTGTCTGTTCTTACCCAACATCCTAGAGAAGTCCCTGCAACCAAACTACCTCACACGTTGCAACACACATGGCTTGATACTCTGCTTCCGCTGAGGATAAAGAGACTGTGTTCTACTTCTTACTGCTCCATGTGATCACCCCGGATCCAAGGCTGAATGCATAACCTGTTATAGATCTATGATCATCTACATTTCCAGCCCAATCTGAATATGCAAATCCTGCCAATCTAACATCAGAAGAGTCAATGTAAATAATACCGTAATCTACAATACCTCGTAGATACCTCAAAACACTCTTCGTTGCATTCCAGTGGCTTAGACATAAATTGCCTTGGCACACTGACTACATAAGCCAAATCAGGTCTAGTGGTGGTTAGGTAGATTAGATTCCTAACCAGCTGTCTGTAAAGTGTTGCATCTGCCGCTTTTGAGCCATCCTCACACTGCAATTTGATGTTCTGTTGCAATGGTATCGGTGCAGGCTTACACTGATCCATCCTAAACTTTTCTAATAGGCCTTTGACATACTTTTCTTGGGACAGAAATGTTTGACCTGAATCTCTCTAGATCTCAAGACCTAAACAGTATCTGAGTTCACCAAGGTGCTTCATTTCAAACACCTGTGACATTTGTTGCTTGATTTCATCAATTAAATATGTAGCATCACCTGTAATTATCAAATCATCTACATATAATGAAATCAAGACTACGCACCCTTGTTCATATTTCATGGTGTAAAGATTAGGGTCATTCTTACTTCTGTTATAGCCAGCTTGTAGAAAAAATGAATCAATCTTTTCATACCAAGACCTGGGAGCTTGTTTTAGTCCATAAAGTGCTTTCTTCAATCTACAGACTAAATGTTCTTTTCCTTTTTGGACAAACCCTTCCGGTTGCTCTAGATAAACCTCTTCTTTTAGTTCTCCATTAAAAAATGCAGACTTTACATCTAGTTGGTGCATCATACAATGTTTCTTAGTAGCTAAAGCGATTAACATTCTGATAATGTTCAATTTAGCTACAGGGGCGAAGGTTTCTTCATAGTCTATCCCTTCTTTTTGTGAGTACCCCTTTCTATAAACCTAGCTTTTAGTTTTTCTATAGTTCCATCTGCATTTATCTTCATTTTATATAACCATTTACAACCTATGGTCTGTTTTCCTCTAGGAAGTTCAACCAATTCCCAAGTGTTATTTCTGATTATTGAATCATATTCCTGTTCCATGGCTGTTTTCCATTCACCACATTCATTTGCTTCATTATAACTAGACGGTTCAACCAAATTCATCATACTAGATATAAAATCATTTTCCCTATATCTTGTAGGCATTTGAGCTTTCCTACCTGATCTCCTGAGTGGTGGGGTGGTGGTTTCAAACCTTATTTGATCATCATTTATTTCTTCCTACTATTACTGTTGCTGTTGCTGTTGTTGGTGTTCATCCTCTACCTTTGTCTGCTGTTGACCCTGATTGTTCTCTGCTTCTTCTTCCGCAAAGTACGGAATGTCCCATTCCTCATAGTGCTCATTAGGTTCTTCATTATCCTACTCATGGAATTTAACATCTCTACTAACAAAAATCTTGTGAGTAGAGGGATTAAATAATCTGTATGCTTTATATGATGAACAATACCCTATAAAAGTACATCTGATGGCTTTTGAGTCTAATTTTCTTCTATCTTCCTTTGGAATGTGGGCAAATGCTTTAGATCCAAATATTCTTAAGTGTTTTACTGCAGGTTTATATCCATATAATGCTTCAAAAGGAGTTTTAGACTCAAGACTTGTTGTAGGACTCCTATTTTTTAAATAAACTGCAGTATTCACTGCTTCAACCCAAAAATCATTCAAAAGATTCTTACCTTTCAGCATACTTCTAGCACATTCCACTAGTGTTCTGTTTTTTCCTTCTGTTACTCTATTCTGCTGTGGAGTATGGGATACTGTAAACTGCTGCAAAATTCCATGATCTTTACAATATTTGCTAAGCTCATCCTTCCTGTATTCTCCCCGTTGATCAGAGCAGAGAATTTTTATCTGTTTCCTTGTTTGTCTTTCAATCATATTTTTAAACTGCTTAAAGTATTCGAATGTATGGATCTTCTTACTTAAGATATACACCCAATAAAACTCCGTATAGTCATCAATAAATAGTAGGAAATACAATGCACCTCCTAATGATTTTATCTGCATGGGTCCACAAAGATCTGTGTGCATTAATTCAAGTATATCCCTATGTTTCTTTTCTACTTGAACAGGGAATTATTCTCTATGAATTTTTCCTAATGTGCAGGCATCACAATCTACTTGCTTTAGCATAGGAAGATCTCTTACCATTTCCTTCTTTTGAGTAACAACGAATCATTGTAGTTGATGTGGCCAAATCTCTGATGCCAAAGCTCTTCTGTAGTCAGGCTCGCTGCTGTCAATGCTCGAACTGGTGCAGGTCTCACATCCAACTTGTATAGTCCTCCTGTTCGGATTCCTGTAGCAATTGTCTTCATGCCATCTAACAGATCTTTAATATAACAGTTAGATTTAAAGAATTCAACTTTGAGATCTTGATCTATAATCATGGATACATAAATCGGGTTCTTTGTTATACTAGGCACATACATAACATTATAAATTTGTTTAATATTACCATTAGGTAGAATGATAGAAACTTTCCCACATCCTTTGATTTGATGACTTTTGTCATCACTTAGGTAAATTTGCGTGCCTTCGTTGATTTCTTTAAGATCTTCGAGCCAGTGCTTATTCCCTATCATGTGTGTTGATGCTCCTGAATCGACATACCAGATGTCTACATCAACATTTTCATCACGATCTGCCATGAAAAATTTGAAATTATGCACCTAATCACCATTCGCGAGATGATCTGCATGTCTCTTCTGCTTCTGTTGTTCTTCGTGATATTTCTTTTTCCTACACTCCCTGGCAATATGACCCAGTTTTTCGCAATAAAAACATTTAGTTTCAGTGTAGTTTCTATTCGGATGCATACCTTGGGTCTGATTTGGTCTTTTGTGTGAGTTTGCTCCATTTTGCTGTTGTGGACTTCCTTTCCCTTTCAAGAAGTTTTTCTTCGCCATCAATGCAAGATCGACACTCTAGGGCTTCAGAGACGATCTTCTTTCTTCTTCCTGCATCAGTATTCCTGTCAACTCTTCAAATTTCGAGATTTTCTCTCTAGCATTGATCCTAGTGATGAACATTTGGTAATCATCAATGACACCATTCATTGTAATAGTTACAAGATCTGTATTGTCAACTGTATGACCAATGTCTGACAATTTGTTCTTCATATCCTTGATCATTGCTATGAATGAAGCAATTGTTTCATTCTCCTCCATCTTTAGGGATAGGATCTTACTCTTGAGGAACAGAAGACGAATTGAATTCTTGATCTCATACAACTCCTTCATAATTCCCCAGATCTCGTTAGCTGTCTTACATTCTCTAATGTGAGGTATGATGCAGTCTTTCACTGATATCTTCAACAGTGTCCTTACTCTGCCTTCTCGCTTCTCCCAATCTGGGATCGATGCTGATCCAGCCGCGGGCCTCGGCTCATCCCCATTTGCGATCGTCTAATAACTCTGCACTTCTAGCAGAGTCTGCATCTTGAATTTCCAATTTGCATAATTGGAACCATCGAACTTGTTATGCTCATTCAAGCATGCTTCAAACATTTTGTTAGTCATCTTGGCAATTTAAAAAAAAAAATTGACAGGTAAAAGATGTTAAATTTACCCAAATCTGTGATAGAGATAGATCACTGTTGTTCGCAGCACACCCACAGATCACCATGACTTCCTTCTCAGCCTCCAGACAACCTTCTGTTGTCAGCTCCAGCCTTTCTCTTGGCTTCCCCACGTAGCTTCTCTAATTTACACGATCGTCGCAGATATACCTGCTTTTTCTGCGACACCGTTACATCTGTAGGGGCTACAATGCACTCGTCGCAGAGGTACACTCACAACCAGCGACGATTTCGGATTCGTCACAGTTATCCTCCTCACAATTGCGATGATATCAATTCAAAAAACCATCCACCAGCCAGCGTATAGGTTCCTTAGCCCTGACCCTCTGATACCATGATAAAAATGGCAATGTTTGTATTAAAAATAAAACCAACTGGTCAACTCTACGAAAGAGAGTTTGAACCAGGAGAGTCTGGCTCTGCAGAACACTCGACATTGTTCATGCACATTACACATTAAATAGAAAACATAGTTTTAGGGGAATTAGAATAGCATCCTAAGAAATAGAAACTAATTCCTATCCTGAGGTTACGTGAACCAATTCTACCTATTCTAGGATATTCTCCATTATCTTCAACACCGTAAGTTAAGAAATATACGAAATGGGTTTATCAAAAATGAGAAGAAGAAAAAAATAACAATAATTTTTTGGTATATGATTGTGCTCATATTATGAGTAATTTCTTGGCTAACATGACGTAACCCTTGTATTCTTAAAACAATGGAATAATATAATAATTAGAACCTCTTTTCCTTTCATCATATATAAATTCAACACACATTTAAGATTCATTATTTAATTGATATTTTCTTGACACTAGTACATTGAAAAAGGGCATCGGATGAAATCTAACATTGGTGCTCAATTTCACTACATAATATTATGTACAAGATACTTTTCAAGTGTTTGTGTTTCAAGGTATTCGTTGTGCCGATTGCGTAGCGGGGTGAGTCACAGGGGGTTTGAGGTTGCAGGTAACCCCACTCTATGGTTTTGGACCCTATGTTAGGTTGGGTGGACCTACCTATGGTTTTGTGCATAATTTTCGCACATGGTTTTGGATGTGATGGTTTTCGGTCCATGGTTTTGGACACGATGGTTTTCAGTTCATGGTATTGGATGCTTCGGCATCTATAAATATGTATTGTAACATTGAAAGGAACATATGAAAAATCAAGCTGGTAGTCCCAGTTTTTGGATCTAGGGGAAAATCTCTATGTATATGTGTTTTATGTGTTATGCTCTCGCATTGTTTATTTTATGTGTTTTAGAATTCGTATGCAAGTAATTTCTGTATGGGGTTAAAACCTACATTCAACACATAAAACAGGACGACAAGGAATAAGAGGGTTGATATCAAAGTTTGCGAGCAATTGTTAATATTTCCTTATAAAAACTCAAGGTTTTATTTTTGTATATTTTAAGTTGTTTTACACCAACCACCCTTGAATGTCTTCAAATAGGTGCTGACTTACAAGGAAGAGACATCAAAATAATTGATTGAAATTGGGTTAAATATGGATTGTGAGTATATGTTAGCATATCAAAAATTAATTGTGGAACTTGCAAATATCTATGTTGTTTTACTTTCTAAGTTTATAATTAATAGAATAAAAAAAACATTTATATTAAATCTATGATTTATAATGGGGTATAAAACATGCAAGAAACAAAGTATGGAACTACGCTAGCAGAAGACTTGTTGCAACAATACATGAGACTTGGTTTTGATACCATGTGTATAATTCATGAGTCACTTCTTTCTATGGTATGTATATTATTTATTTCTATTCTCATTATCCTCACAAATGTAGATACACTCATTATAATTTATTTTTATGTTTGTAGATGGAACAATATCAAGAAGACGAAAACAATTGATGCTTCAATAAAAAATTCGTCCTAATAACCCAAGTCATGGAAGTAGATCAAGCACTGACGATAGTTCCAACAAAGAATGATGATCTATTTGGATATCAATGCAACTTGTTGCATTTTTTGAAATGATTGTCTGTAAAAATCAATCACTTTGTTTAATGTAATGGACATAATGTCCCAATTGAAAGACAAGGGGTTACCAATAACAATCCCATT
The DNA here is from genome assembly GCA_031772625.1 of Pinus tabuliformis. Lineage (NCBI taxonomy): Eukaryota > Viridiplantae > Streptophyta > Pinopsida > Pinales > Pinaceae > Pinus > Pinus tabuliformis. The sequence continues at coordinate 822,131,745 of CM062818.1, read as the reverse complement.
TTGTATGACAAAGAGTCTCTTATTGGTATATAATAAAACACATTTTAATTGGATATCAATGCAACTTGTTGCATTTTTTGAAATGATTGTCTGTAAAAATCAATCACTTTGTTTAATGTAATGGACATAATGTCCCAATTGAAAGACAAGGGGTTACCAATAACAATCCCATTTTGTATGACAAAGAGTCTCTTATTGGTATATAATAAAACACATTTTAATTTGTTCTGTTGTGTTATCCAATGTCGTGAAATGTTACACCACTGATTAAATATTATAATGAAGAGATGTGAAATCTGATAATATAAAAAATCAATCCAAATATCATATACAAATGCACTAATCAAATTTTAATTTATATACTATTTTAATATATATGTTGATTTTTTGATGAATAAAAAATTTAAAAAATCACAATAATAGCACTATCATAAGTCGATGTTTCCAAAAACAATAAAATCTCATACAAAAAACTAGTGTCTCCCTAACATAAACACGCATTGGTGCATTATGTTATATAAAAGAAATGTTACGAAATATTTTTTGCATGATCAATGCCTTTTCGGAAAACAATAGCATTGGGCGTTTAATTCTTCAAGCATTAGTATTATTTGCAATTAACACCCCAGTGCTTTGTAGCATCAATGCTTTAATAGAACTAACACCTTGGTGCTACAAAACTGTATTTCCATCCCCGATGCATTATTAAAATTAACAACATCATTTTTTTATATCCATGGCGCACTGGTGCATTTATACAAATCATATGCATTAGCGCCGCAAGTTTAAATAAAAGCCCTCAGTTTGCAATATTTTTTTATTGTTTAAGTGTCATTCCTGAAAAGAACAACGCGGGGCGTTTTTTATATGTATGCACTAGAGCAATATGCATTTTAGGCACCAGTGATCTTTGCATTCAACGCCTTGGTGCTTTTATATACGTAGTGCACCTAATCTAGGAGGATCCCAAAAGGCCAAATTTTGAAATTCCTCAAAATATAGAAAAACTAGTTTCAAATTGAAGATCTCATTGTGTTTAATCCAACGGCGTGAATGATGCCTCAATCCGACATCGTATGAAGAAGTAATGGCCCACTGAAATTTTTCAAAAAAAACTTAAGTTCTTGTAGGGAAGATGCACTTGGACACTTGGCATGCTGACGTCAACAATATGAATGTTGATGTTAGTCGTACGGATGCTGACATCAGCAGGTGACATGGCAATACAGATGAGGGATAGCCAAACAAAGTGTGACACATGGTAGCTAACATCAGCATGACGCCATCATCCTGGTCATCCGCCCAGTCAGTCATATAGACCAATCAGGATGTGACATGTGGTAGCCCAGTCAGCATCGTCGAATTTTGCTAAGGGGATAATTTAGATCAGTCTAGTGGTTGGTGACAATGAATTTTTTTCCTACTTAAATTTTCCAGTGACCTCCAAATCTGTTGATGGGAAAAATTCCTGTTATGGGCTAAATTCAAATTAAAAAATATATTATTGGTCGGTCAAACAATGGTCAAACCAGGCCAACTGGGCTGGCAGGGAAACATTATATGTTATATATATGTATCAATGATTAACGTAGGTCCCAATCCATCATATCGTTAACATTATTTCATATAATAAAACAATAATGGGCGGGTCATGGGGTTTGAACCCTTGACCTCTCATCTCCCAAATGACTTAACAAGGACCAACCATCGTTCGACCAAACAACCTAACATTAATTACAACATTGACCATGCATTACTTAAATCACTTCAACACAGTGCCAAAGGGAGAGCGGATGCGTGAAGCTCGAATTCCCAAGCGTGTAGACCATAGCTGAATTGGTGCCAGTTTTGGGAGTATTTTTTGAGATAGATCTTAGGGAATATTGGGGAATATTCCCATAGGGAATCTTACAGGGAATCTAAAAGATTCCCTAGAGCTGCAGAGGTCACTAGCATAAAATAGGGTTGACTTTATAGTCAGTTTTCACAATTTTTCGCCAGGAATCCAACCTTGCAGTCAGTTTCTTCAGCACAGGCCTACATTTTCAAGCCATATCCAGAATTGGAGGTATAAGGTGTCATTTTGTAATTGCTTGTAATTTTATTTCGCTGCAAATTAATGAAAGAGACCTCCCCACATTGAGCAGAGCCCAAAGACATAACCCACACTTGATGAATTCCATTATCAAGTTGTTTGTGTGCCTTTGATTTCATGGTTGCATTTAATTTCCGCTTCTTTTATGTGTTTATTTCACTTTGTTGCAGACTCTTTTCAAATGCAATTTTGTATGCATCTTTGAAATAAAAGATTGATATCAAGTTTGGTATCTGAGCAAGTGTTCTTGATGCGAGTTGCATAAGTAAATTCTAACCAGGAACAAGCTCTAAAAAGGTGAAGGAAAACTAAAATCCTTTGATCTTGAAGTGGGGCATGCAACACGAATATGGAAAATGGCAGATGAGGAAGCTCAAATAAAGGAAGAGAGAAATTATTGCAAGATATTCTTCACCATCGCAAAGAAAGTGGACAATTTGTTTGCATAATATGAGAAGACAATCAAGCCTGAGAAGAAAGAGCTAGATGATCATGCCTCAGTAAAACATGGAGGTGGAGGAGAAGAGACCCCTTCCTCTCCATCTTTCTGTGATAGTTCTTCTTCTTCCTCTTCTCATCATTCTAACGGACACCAAAGTAATGCATCTAAAAGGCCATTTTTTAAGTTAGATGTAAAGTTTGATTTTCCCATATATAATGGAGAATGTAATGCAGAGAAGTTAAACAATTGGATTGGACTGATTAAGGTATATTTCCGTATTCAACAGATCGAGGAAGATGAGGCCAAGATCCAATTAGCATATCTTCGGCTGAGTGGCACCACTCTTGTCTAGTGGGAGAGAAAGTTACAGAAAGGTAGCAAAAACTTGGGTAATCTCCTTTCTTCTTGGTCCAATTTTTTTATGCATTAAATGATCAATTCTATCCTTTGGGTTATCGAAAAAAGGATTTAATTAAATGGAAATATTTGAGACAAGGAAAGGATCCAAATATACAAAGCTTCACCGAAGAGTTTAGAAAACAAGATTTAAATTTGGGCATTTCACTTGATTCACTGAAAATGTAACAAAGTATATTGATGCTTTACATATTTACATCAGACATTCTTTGTTGTTATTTGAGCCTACTACTATTGATGTAGCCAGTGTGAAGGCCATTCACCTTGAGAGCGGGGGCAAGAATGACAAAGAAGATCAACCCAAGAAATCATCTTTCAAACTTCATAATGGCAAGTTCAAAGGAAAAGGCAAGGGAAAGGACAAGAAGGCAACTACAACCAAGAAAGGAAAAGGAGCAAAGCCGTCTTGCACACATTGCAAGAAGGAAGGCCATGATGATGAACATTGTTGGAAGTTTCATCCAGATTTGAAGCCAAAGAGATTTGGTGGAATGGGAAAGAAAAAGATGGTGACAATCGTGCAAAAAGATCTTGGATCCGACTCTGGTGGCGAGACACAGATCGCAATAGTAGGAATACAAGGTAACATTTCTCTTCATGCTAACGAAAATTCTGAATTGCATGCAAGTACAAGTTATTCAAATGAGCCTCTTGTTAATGAATGAAAGAGGATTGAATTGTTCCACATTAGGGTTGTGATGAAACATACTAAAGTGGAAACCTTGTTTCATCCGGGCTCACAAGTAAACTTGATTTTAGAATCCTTGGTTAATAAACTACGGTTGGAGACCAAGCCTCATTTCAAACCATACCCCCTTGGTTGGGTGTGTGACAAAGCCAAATTACATGTAACTAAACATTGTAGGGCTAGATTTGTGATTGCATCTAAACTAGTAGATGAGGTTGAACTTGATGTTGTACCTTTGGATATATGGGGCATTGTATTGGGCAGTCCATATTTGTATGACAGGAAAGCAGTCTTCTTTCGCCATGAAAACAAGTATCATCTCACGAAGGATGAAGTGGAATACATTGTTAGAGCTCATCGTGCCAATATCAGTGCAAGTCTTGTAAGTGCAGGTCAGATGAAGAGATTGATAAATTCTAGAAAAGGGTGCATGCTCATGGTTGTGAAAGCAAAAGATGTAGAGACATTTGAAGCTTTCCAAGGTTGTGATCCCACTCATAAACAATAATTGTACGAAATTGTTTCTAACTATGACGGAATTTTTCAAGAACCAAGTGGGTTTCCTCCAAAGCATGAGATCCAACGTGGAATTCACTTGCAGTAGGATGCTCCTTTACCAAATATTGGTATGTATAGGTTGCCAACCCTTGAGATGGAGGAGATAAAGAGACAAGTACAAGAATTGATGAAGAAAGGGGTCACAAGACCAAGTTCTTCTCCATGTGGCTCACCCATCGTGTTGGTGCCAAAGAAGGATGGCACATGGAGGATGTGTGTGGAATACAAGGCACTCAACAAAATAACAGTGAAGAATTGATACCCTCTCCCTCACATTGATGATTTATTAGATCAATTGAAAAACGATATCTATTTCATAATACTGGACTTTCATAGTGGATATCATCAGGTCAGGATTGAAGAACAAGATGTATGGAAGACTACATTCAAGACAAAACAAGGGGTTGTTTGAATGGATGGAATTAGGGGATTTTTGAGGTCTGAAATGAGCCTCCTAAGAAAAATGTACAACCAAAATAAACATTATAAGAACCAATAGGATTCAAGATGATGTGTGTGGACCAGAAGGCACTCAAAAAAATAATGATGAAGAATTGATACCCTCTCCCTCACATTGATGATTTATTAGATCAATTGAAAAACGATCTCTATTTCATAAAACTGGACTTGCGCAGTGGATATCATTAGGTCAGGATTGAAGAACAGGATGTATGGAAGATTGCATTCAAGACAAAACAAGGGGTTGTTTCAATGGCTGGCATTAGGGGAATTTTGAGGTCTAAAATGGGCCTCCTAATAAAAATGTACAACCAAAATAAACTTTATAAGAACCAATAGGATTCAAGATGATGATGTCAACCATGTGGGATGATTCTATATTTTTGGAGTAAAAAAGTAAAAAGATTAAAAAATAAAAAAATAATAAAACTACTTTTTCAACTCGTATTTTCAACTTATCTGCCTAAGGTTTTACTCAAATTTCAAGCGACAATACTCGTTGGATGAAAATTTTAATTCATCATCCAAGGAGTACCCATGTTGCATACTTTCGATGGAACTTGCGACAAGAAAAATGAGAAATACATGAAAAAACATGATTGTAATCATGTTTTTCATGTATTTCTCATTTTTCGTGTAGCAGGGTCCAACGAAAGTATGCAACATGGGTAGTCCTTGAATGAGGAATCAAATTCTGCATCGAATGAGTCTTTTGGCTTGAAATTTGAGTAAACCCATAGGGAGATAAGTTGAAAATATGAGTTGAAAAATAGTTTTTTCTTTTTTCCCTCTAGAATTTGATGATGTAATCTAATATTGTTTTATTATTTCCACTATTATTTTATAATTTCCTTAGGAGGCCCATTTTATACCTCAAAACTCCCCTCATGTGATGTCATTTAAATTGCGCAATGCTCCGCCCACATTCATGAGGGCGATGAATGACATTTTCAAACCTTTTCTTGATGATTTTGTACTTGTGTATCTTGATGACATTCTTGTGTTTAGTAGAACATGGGAAGATCATGTGAGTCATGTTAAAAAAGTGCTTCATGTTTTGAAAAAATAAAAATTGTATCTCAAAATTTCTAAGTGTGAATTTGGTAAGACATCTTTGGTTTACTTGGGCTACATTGTTGGAGGAACAACTAAAAATAGATCCTTCTAAAGTTGATGTGATTGTAAAGTGACCTAAAACTGCCAATGTTATAGAGGTTTGTAGCTTTTTGGGTGCAATACAATATTGGAGAAGGTTCATTACCATCTTCTCCACCCGTTACATCCCCCTTGCATGCATTGAAAAGTGTGAAGCAAACCTTTCAGTGGGGAGGAAAGCAACAAAAAATGTTTGATACATTGAAAGAGAAGATCGGTACCGCACCAATTTTGGCCTTATCTAACCTCAAACAAAATTTTGAGATGAGGTAGATGTCAATGGGTACGAAATGGGAGAAGTGTTGATGCAACAAAGGAAACCTGTATGTTACCATTTAGAGACAATCTCCCAAGCCATTCTGAACTATCCCACCTATGACAAGGAGTTGTACGTCTTGGTCCAAAGCATGAAGAAGTGGAAGCACTATTTGATTTGAAAGGAGACCATTATTCACATAGATCACCAGCCCTTGCAGTACCTCCAGTCGCAAACCAACCTTCAACATGAACGTCCTTTCAGGTGGATGGCATTCCTTCAGCAGTTTCACCTAGTAATAAAATACAAGAAGGTCACTAGCAAAAAAGTGGCAGATATGCTTTCTCGCCCTCCTATTTCTGCATCTATATTTTTTCAAAATTCTTCTTTATATTTTTAAATTTATATTGAACAATATGTTGATGATCAATATTTTAATGAGATTTATGCAAAGTCGACTCATGGATCGCAGGTAAACCGTTACCATTTGCAAGGAAATTTGTTGTACCATCTTGGGAAGCTTTTATATCCCCACCAATGAAAGAATACATGTAATCAGAGAGGCACATAGCTCTTTTGTGTCGGGTCATTTTGGTGTAGGGAAAAATTTGGGTAATTTACAAAGCTTTTGTTATTGGCCTCACATGAAAAACATTGTGACTCGATATGTAAAGGGATCTGTGTTTAGTTTAGTTTGCAAGCCCACTAATAAAAAATTAGGAATCTAAACACCACTCCCTGTCGCGATTCGTCCATTGGAAAGTGTGTCAATGGATTTTGTTGGTAGTTTGACTTTGTCTAGGAGAGGTCATGACTATTTGTATGTCGTTGTGGATCGATTTAGAAAAATGTGTGTCTTAATGCCTTATAAAAATAAGATCACTTTAGAGAAGATTGCTCATATATTCTTCAAATTTGTATGGGTCCACTTTGGGTTGCCCACATCCATAGTGTCTGATTGAGACTCTCGTTTCCTTGGAGAGTTATAGATAATTTTATGGAGAATGATGAACATCAATCTGAAGAGGAGAATGGAATTTCATCCGCAGACCGATAGCAAGATAGAGGTTTTCAACTGCAGAGTGATACACCTACTTCGAGGCTATTGTGACAATTATCCAAAGTTGTGGGACGAGAAGCTTCCTTTTATACAACATACAAATAATAGGGCAGTGCATGCATCCACTCAGAGCTCACCGTTCGAGACATGCTTTGGATATTTTATTAAGGATCCATTAGACATGGTATTTGGGAGAGATGAACATTCCAGTGAGCAAGATGATAGGGACAAAGCACAGACGTTCATTCAATGAACTCAGATGATTCACCAGGCAGTACAACAACAATTGGAGAAAATTCAAGCTCAATACAAGGCTCAACATGACAAGCGTCGGGTTGATCACCAATTTCAAGTTGGAGACGGAGTGGTGGATCCACATCAATGAAGACAAAATGAAAGGGGAAGGAAAGAAGTTGAGACCGATCCGATATGGTCCTTTCACCATATTAGAGAAGATTGGAGACAATGTTTTTCATCTCGATTTTCTAGCATGTGATTAGTGGTGAACGTAACTTGAAGCTTTATGAGCCTCCTTTGATCATGGATGCCAAAGAGGTTGGACAGGTTCCTACAATGGACAATTTTGCACTTGAATACCTAGATAAGCTACCTAAAGATATCATTCTTGAGAGGAGTACTAGGACTTCATGATGGGGAGACGTAGAGTACCTTTGTATTGGTTTCAAGCGAATGCATCTGAGTAAGACCCATTGGATTGAAAAGGAGAAAGTGAGGGAGAAATTCCCTCACTTTCCAATTGACTGATAAAACTTCTGGCGACCCAAAAGCTCATTAGTGGGGAGGAATGGTTGAGGAGGATCCCAAAAGGCCAAATTTTTGAATTTCTTAAAACACATCAAAACCAGTCCCAAATTGAAGAGATTGTCGTTCTGAAACGAACGAAGCGAACAACACCTCAATCTGACATTATATGAAGAAGTTATGGCCCGCTGAAGTTATTCAAAAACAACTAAAATTTTTGGAGGCATGACCCACTTAAACACTTGGCATGTTGAGGCCAGCAACCGTACAAATGATGACGTAACCAAATGAAGTGGAAGTATGGAAAAGGGAGATCCAAAAAAAACGTGACACATGGTAGCTGACATCAGCAACCCAATCAATTGACCAATCAGTCGTACGGACCAATCAGGACATGACATATGGTAGGCCAGTCAACATCACCATATTTTGCTAAGGAGTTTACAATTTGGACCGGTCAAGTGGTTGGCGGCGACGAATTTTTTTCCTATTTAATTTGTCGAGTGACCTCCAAATCTGTTGGTAGGAAAAAACCCGTTATGGGTTAAATTCAAATAAAAAATATATATTACCGTTCAGTTGGTTGACGTTCAAAACCAACCAACTAGGATGATGGGGCTATATATATATATATATATATATATATATCAACGTTTAGTGGTGGTCCTGGTCCATCGGACCATTAACATTATTTCATACAATAAAATAATAATAGGCGAGTCATGGGGTTTGAATCCCTAACCTCCCTTCTCCCACATGACTTAACAAGGACCAACCACCATTGGGCCAAAAGGTCTAACATTAATTAGAACACTGACCACGCATTACTTAAACCAATTCAACCCAGCACCAAAGGGAAAGCGAATGTGTGGAGTGTGAAACCCAAATTCCAAAGCATGCAGACCAAAGCCAAATTGGAACCCCTCCTGAGTGTGTTTTTCGATATAGATTCCTAGGGAATATTGGGGAATATTCTCACAAGAAATCTTTTAGGGAATCTAAAATATTCCCTAGAGCCCCAAAGGTCACCAACATGGAACAAGGTTGACTTTATAGTCATTTTTCATGATCTTTTGCCAGGAATCCAACCGTACAGTTGATTTCTTCGACAAAGGTCTACATTTTTAGGTCATCCCCAGAAGTGAAGGTATAAGGTGTCATTTTGTTATTGCTTGTAATTTTATTTTGCTACCAATTAATGAAAGAGGCCTCCCCACATTGAGCAGGACCCGAAGACGTAACCTGCACTGGGTGAACTTCGTTATCAAGTTGTTTGTGTGCCTTTGATATCATGGTTGAATTTTATTTATTCATCTTTTATGTGTTTATGTCACTTGATTACATGATATTTTCAAATGCAATTATGTATGCATCTTTGAAGTAAAAGGTTTAGATCAACATCGATGTTATTTTTCCATGAAGTGCACCGTTAAAAAAATATTTGCTAAGACTACCAACCACCCAATTTTTTTTCCAGTTGTTATGAAGTTTCATTATAATATTTTCTAAAACATATGCTACCGCAAACAGATGTTTTAACGGATATTTTTTTGACAATTTTTGCCAATTTTATAACACTAAAAACCTTCATTATAACCTCTTCTAGAAGGTATTTTCCTTGTAGTGGAGGGAAGGAGCGAGGAAGAGTGAGAGATAGAGAGAGTGATGGAGGGGAGATCGAAGAAAGAATAAAAGAGGAGGAGGGAGTGATGGATATTAAGAGAGAAGGACAGAGGTAGGGAGATACAGAGAGAGAGAGAGAGAGAGAGAGAGAGAGAGAGAGAGAGAGTTCCATCTATCTCCCACCACTCTCCCTCTCTCTCAATCACATGCTCACTCACTCTATTGCTCTCTCTCTCTCTTGCTCCCTCTCCCTCTATGCCCCCCCCACCTCTCTCTCCAATGACTCCCTCCCCTCCTCTATCTTTATCATTTTCTTTCCCTTTTCATTTATTGTATTTCCCCTTTAATCTCTCTTTCTCTCTCTCTCACACACACACACCTATCTCTATATTTGTCTCCCCCTAACTCCCTATCTCCCATCTCTCTCACTCTCTTTTGCTCACTACCTCTTTTTCTCTTCCCCTTCTCGCTCCCCATCCCTCTCCCTTCCTTTCTTTCTCCATTCCTCTCTTCCTCCATTATTTCCTCCATTACAACAACCCCAAAAAGTTGTATCTCTTCCCCCATCCCTCCTTCCCTCTCTCTCTAAGCATTCCTACACCTCTCTATTTAGGGGATCGTAGAGAAAGATTAAGGTTGCAGTATATTTAGAGAATCACGGAGAAATATTGAGATGATACAAAAGCAATTTATAACTTACAACCTCAATATTAAAGGAAATTATCCCTACCCTATTCTCTTGATTGAAGCTAGCCTCTCCCCCATTTAAAGCATGGTTATGTTTAGGTATTTGATGTACAAGAAGAAGTTGTACAACATGGAAGCCAAGAGGCTCCACAAAATTGCTTCTAATGCTAATCAAAACCCCCACCTTTGGCTCAACCAAGGTTGGCACAAGCATGCCCAATCGTGGCTCATCCATTGGGGGATAAAGGAGGAGATCATCTTGGAGAATAAGGATGATATCAAAAACACTATTACTTCCAAATTTAAGGATAATTTGTGGGATGATAAAGAGTTAAATGGAAAAAGAAGCTAAGATATTATAAGGAGGTGATCAACCTCACTCTTTCTAACCAAAATTATCTTTTTATATTGATTAATGCTAATAGGAAAATGAACATTACAAAGATCAGAACTAATCCTCATGAGCTTTAGAGTGAATATGGGTGTTGGTTTATTCCTAAAACACCTTAGGATGAAAGAATCTGTCCCCTTTGTGATACGAAGTGAGTTGATGATGAAAAAAATTCACTTGGATTTTCTAACCCTTACTCACATTCGTTCTCCTTTTCAAAACATTTTCCACACTACCAACCTTCTTGACTTATCAAGTTAGCAAAACTATAGTGATTTCAGAACGCTTATCTCCCTTTGTTTTATCATAGAAATATACTATTAAAGAGCCCTAGTTAATCTCTTATTTTCTTACGGTCTGATAAACCATATTGGTCTTTGTGGACGTTAACCATCATCATCATCAATAATGCACTATCAAGCATATATACATTCTGGATATACATACTTAACATGAAGAGATTCTAATTTTATTTTAGTTCATCTTAATATCATATTAAAATATTCATCTTCAAAGCTACATAAAGAAGACATAGCATATAGTTTTTAAAGTTCCATTTTAATTATTTAAAAATAATTATTAAATATAAATTATTATAGATACATGTTAAACAAAACCAAAAAAATAAATATTAAAAAAAATACATTAAAAATATAATATTTTAAAATACAATTCTAAATTATTACCCATTTTGATATAATATTAAACCTTATAAATTTAAAATAATAATTATAACAGATAAATATTTTTATACATATATTCATTATATTTTTCAAAGTTTCAGTGATACTTAATAATTCTATTTACCAAATTATATTTATATATTTTATATTTAAAATTAACATTCATTTAAAAAAATATTAACTTATAATTTATTTTTTTTCCAAAACATATGAACTTTTATCCTTCTTTATTAGTCCATGTCTTTGGTAGCGCAGACTATTGCGATCGATGAGCGTTTACCTAGTATTAAATTGCTTTGACCAATCATTATTTTCACCTTTTAACAAATGTTTCAGCGCAGATATTTCATCCAACAGATTTTTAAGCAAAATTTTATTTGAACTTCTTATTGCAATGAAAGAGTCTGATTTTATTAAACCTTACAATAATCTTTTCAAATTTCACTCGAATGCTAATTTAATGCTTACTTGTAATTTAGCATTACTTAAGATACATTTAATGTTTTTCTTCTTCAGTGTAATACATATCTAAAGTCACCACTCCAATGCAATGCACAAGGTCATGGCAATATTTCCTCCCTAGTATTGGACAATATTTCCTTTGAAGCTCGAATTTTGATGGATTAATCACCCTTCGGAAAGCTACTTCTACACAGAGCTAATTCTAATAGTCATTTCAGGCCAACAACCGAACTACAAGCAACTGAACTATTGTTGAAGATTAATGCGGTCGTTTGAGGAAAACACAGATCAATAGCCACAAGCCTAAGGAAGGGCACCGAGCCTCCGGAACTGTTTGAGATTATGCCAAATAAATTCATTTGCAGCCATGGACGAAGCAGAGAGAGCATACTTTAGGATGATTTGAGACTATGCCAAAGAAATTCATATGCAACCATGGACGAAGCAGGAAGAGCATATTGAAGCAATAGAAGGACATATATATGGCTCTATGCAACTTAATAGAGTAGGTTTGGTGCTTCAAGCATGGGCCGGTTTGCTAATTGTTACAAATTCAAACCATGATTTGAATTTACATTTTTATTAAAACACTGAAGCCTGAAATTAAAATATACTTTGTAAAATACGTTGTAGAAAATTGAGAGCGATAATTAACCTCGAAAAAGGGTTATTCTTACCGCTGGACACGTTTACTCCATCCATAACCATTTTTCTTTTCTCTTTCACTCCTATACAAATACAATCAGTTAGAAAAATCGCTGGAAATAAATAGATAAGTGGATGCGAGGAAGGTGGAATATGAAAGCCTCCGTGCAAAGCCTTTCAATTTTAATGTAATTGTGTTCACTGTTATTCTTTGAATTTTAAAATATTTTCAAAATTTGTCATTGAATTAAGTTTAACTAATAAAAATAAATTTGAATCTCAAGAATAATGTTACCAGAAGATTGGTTTTCATTATACCATTGTGTTGACAAAGGGGTTGATCTCTTTATTGGAAGGTTTTGCATTTCCCATTCTTGATCTTTTTTTAACTCATCTTCAGTAACCATTGCCTACGACTTTGCAATGGCTGCAACGAAATATATGAAAAAATGGGAATAGTAAAGCACATTAAAGCTTTAAATTGAGATATTAATTAATTAATTAATTATTTTAACTATTTTGAAATTGGAGAATGCTCTACATGTTTGAATTTTATTTGGAAAGACCGAAGTTGAATATAACATACGGTTCAAGTATTGTAATGCCAATGTGAGGAAGATATTAAACATAACAGTGAACCCCATTAGCGTTCCAATCCCAATCCAATACCAGTAGTTATTGGTAAAAATTCCACGTGATTGGAACATTATTGATTTTTATTTTGATGGGCTGAATCGCATAAATTTTAAAATTTTAAATCTTTCTTGCAATAACCTAATAAAACTATGCATGCTTCTAACACATAATATATATTTGTCTCACAAATTTAATTTTAATAAATAATGAGTATAAATTTTAATGAATAATGATTTACTCAAATCTCCTTGCCAAATTTTCTTGATTTCCTGTCAAATCTATAGGGATTACCATTGTTTGCAATCCTTGTTCATTTTTAAAGACGTATGGACTTTAATCCTAAAGCATACCTTAGTTGAGGTTGGAAGTATATCTAAATTGAGAGATTAAAAACATTTGTAAGGGATGAGAATGAACATCTTATGAATTATAATGTTTTCCAAAGTAATGATGGCTCTTTATTTGTCTAATATTAGAGTCCAATCGAGTCCAATCATTCATCAATGAAAAGATGAAATCCAAAAAAAATCCAAAAAAGTTGGGATGTTGATGAATGGCTTTTGAGCATGATCTTTATGTTACTTTTATTTAATAAAAGAATGTGATGTCAAAAAATTATAGGGTTGGACATGAAATTTGGTTTGGTTGATAATGTTTCTGTTGGAAATGCAGAGAATCTAAAACACAAATTCACCCAAAACACATGAGTTGCGGCTCTTCTATTGATCACACAAAACTTGATAATTACAATGAACCCAGTGAAGGGTCTTTAACCTTTTCCAACTAGCGACTCACATAAAATTACTTGACATGCAACCACACAACCTAACATGCAATCACACACTATAAGCTCAACTATGAATTAACTCGACTTCACTCAACGCTCAGTTAAATGACTTACTAACTTTAGCCAACTTCTCATGTGGGAGTAATTAGCTTATTTTAACACTACCCCTTAATTACGACCACTAAACTAAGACATGACTCATGACAAGTCAAACATGTCTGCTAGTCTATGTCTCAGCTGGGCTTACAACATCCAAGTTTCTTCTATGAAACTCAAACACATCTTTTGCTAATGACTTAGTAAATATGTCACCAATTGGTCACTAGATTTACAAGGTTTCAAGTGAACTTCTCCATTGCTCACAAGTTCTCTAATAAAATGATATCTAGTATAAATATGCTTGCTCTTTCGATGAAACACACTATTCTTGGATAGTGCAATTGTCGAGGTGTTGTCACAATATATTGTTGTTGATCCTTGTTTTTTATTGAGTCCATCAAATACTCTTCTTAACCAAACTGCTTGACATATTGTTGATGTTGCTGCTACATATTTTGCTTATACTGACGAAAGTGTCACAATGGGATGCTTCTTTGATGCCCATAAAATCACACCTCAATGAAGATGGAACACAAAACCAGAAGTTCTCTTCCTATCATCCAAACTTCCTGTAAAATCACTATCTGTGTATCCAATCAAATCCTTCTTTTCTGTGCTTGCATACATTATGCCACAGTCTCTAGTTCCCACTATGTATCTTAGAATTCTTTCTCTTGCACTCCAATGTGTTCTTTTGGAGTCTCCATAAATCTGGAAATCAAACTCACTCCTTGCATGATATCCGGTCTTGTAGTTGTGAGATACATGAGGCTGCCAACCAATATTTTGAATAGATTTGGGTTGACATATGATCCTCCATCATCCTTGCTTAACTTTGTATATGTTACAACAGGTGTAGGGACAGGTTTGCAATTTTCCATACTGAATCTTTTCAACAAATCTTTGGCATATTTATTTTGACAAATAAAATTTCTTTTTCAAAATTGCTCAACTTTTATGCCAAGAAAATATTTCATGAGACCAAGATCTGTCATCTCAAATTATTTCATCATGGCTGATTTAAATTCATCTAACTCAAAATCACCTGTTAAATCCATGTCATCAACATATAAGCAAACAATCAAAATCTTTCCATGCTCATTTACCTTTGTGTACAAGGTAGGCTCAATGTTGCTTCTACAAAATCCATTCTTAATCATGTAGTTTTCGATTCTACTATACCAAGCTCTAGGTGCTTGCTTCAGTCCATTAAGCGCTTTCTTCAACTTGTAAACTTTATCTTAATTACTTTCAACTTCATAACCTGGAGGTTGTTGTTGCACATAAATTTCTTCTCTTAGAATTCCATTCAAGAAGGTCGATTTCACATCCATCTGATATACTTTCCACTTGTTCTAAAGTATTGTGGCTAGAACTGCTCTTATAGTATCCAATTTGTCGACTAAAACAAACATTTATCCAAAGTCTATTCTTGGTTGTTGCGAGAATCCTTTTGCTACAAGTCTTACTTTAAATCTGTCAATTTCACTTTTCTCATTCAACTTTGTTTTGTACACCCACTTCACACTAGTGAGATTTTTGTCCTTTGGTAAATCAATCAAATCCCATATATCATTCTTTTCAATAGCTTCAATTTCTTCATCCATGGCTTGCACCCAATTTTCATCTTTAATTTCTTCTTCAAACGAAAAAGGTTGAAATGACAACAATGCAAAATTTGAAATAAAATCCAAATCATCATAAATATCTTTCAAACTTCTCATCTTTCTCTTACCATTGCTTGATTCATCGCCTGATTGATTGTTAGGAGAACCTCGATTCGTTGATCTGCTTGAATATCCATGATGCTCATAAAATCTTGAAGTCCTTGTTGGTGTGTCTCTATTTGGTGTCTTCACTTGTGATTTTTGCTGCTCCTTTTTTGCTACATCATCTTCTTCCATCAGTGGCACTTGTGCATCAACTGTTTTGTCTATACTACCATTCCACGACTCTTGTTCTTTTAACACAACATCTTTACTAATTATGGTCTTCTTGGTGACAGGGTTATACAATTTGTAAGATTTTGATTGCTCAATATAACTAGTAAATATGTATTTTTCACTTTTATCATCCAATTTTCCTCTTCGCTCTTTAGGCACATGTGCATAAGCTACACATTCAAATACTCTTATATGAGATACATTGCACGACATACTTGACCATGCTTGTTTTGGTACTCTATTCATCACACTCTTTGTAGGATATATGTTGATCACATAAATAGCACATGCAACTACTTCTGCTCAATGCTCATTAGACAATTTTCTATCATTCAACATGCTTCTTACCATGTTCATGATTGTCTTGTTATTTCTCTTGTCTACATCGTTCTGTTGCGGTGTGTACCTCGTTGTAAACTATCTTTTGATTCCATGTTGTTTGCAGTAATCATGGAATGCATTTGAGTCATATTCTCCACTACGATCTGACCTTAATACCTTTATCTATCGATCAATTTGGTTCTCTTCCAATCCTTTTAATTCCTTGAACTTTGGAAAAGTTTTAGACTTCTACTTCAAGAAGTCAACCCAAGTCTTTCTACTATAATCATCAATGGAAGTGAGGAAGTAACAACTTCTGCCAATCGATTGTGTCCTCATAGGTCCACACAAGTCTGTATGCACTAGCTCAAGAGGTTTCTTTGCTTTGTATGCAACTCCCTTTGGAAAACTTTCACGGTGTTGCTTTCCCAAGATGCAACACTCACAAGTACTAGTAGGTTATTTGATGGGAGTTAATCCTCTAATCATCTGTTTTTGCTGCAGTAATCTTAAACAAAAAAAAAAACAAGTGTCCAAATCAAAAGTGCCATAACCAATAATCATTAGAACATGTAACTATAAAAGAATTGGCATGATTACTATAATTCATAACTAGAGGAAAGAGTATGTTCCTCGTCATCTGCACCTTCGCTATCAGTTGCTTGCTTTGGGGCTTGTCATATATAACACATTCTTGACCTTGAAAGATAACTTTGTATCCTTTTTGTGTCAATTGACCAACACTTATCAAATTATGTTTGAGGCTAGGAACATAATATACCTCTGAGATTGTCTTCGACTCCCCCTACTTGGTCAGAATGTTGACCACTCCTTTTCCATGTATATCCACAGTCTTGTCAGTCCCCAACTTTACCTTTGTTTTTACAGATTGATCCAAATTTTCAACCAAATTCTTGTTGCTTGTCATGTGGTTACTGCAACTGCTGCCTCATAGCCACACATTCTCAGAAGGTTCATGCATGGTATGGCAAGCTAGGAACATGGAGTTAGTACTCTCTATAGTGACATTATTTCTCCGGTTCCCTTGACCAACTATTTTCTTCCTGCAATCATGAGCATAATGACCAAATTTAATGCAATAATAACATCTCACCTTTTATTTGTCAACTCTTTGATTATTGTTGAAGCTTTTGTAGTTGCTTCCACTTTCATGCTCTTCTCAACCATCTCTCTGACCACCATATCTTCCACCTCATCCTCTGCCACTTAATCTACTTTTGCCTCGAACTCTATCTCTTGAAATAGAAACTTGACTTTTGAAGACGGTCTCTAAGGTGGAATCCTTATTTCTGTCTATCCTTGCCTCATGCGATAGAAGTGATCCGATCATCTCATCAACTGTTAATGATGTCAAATCCTTGGCTTCTTCTATGGTTGCTACCACAACATCAGATTTGATAGACAAAGATCTGAGGATCTTCTCAACCATTTTTTTGATCTTTAATTTCTTCACCATAAATTTTTAACTGATTTACGACAGTTATGACCCGATTCATGAAAGAATTGATGTCCTTTGTCTCCTTCATCTGCAAACTTTCAAAATCTCTCCTAGTGTTTTGCAACTTACCAATATTGACTTTGGCCATACCTTTATCGTTTGTCGCCAAAGTATCTCATGATTCATTTGCTCAAGATGTGATCATAATTTTCTGGAACACTGCTCGGTCCACTCCTTGCTCGATAAGCTAGAATGCTTGTGCATTATTCTTCTTGTCTTTCTTCTATTGTTCCCTCTCTACCTTACTGAGAACCCGTTCTTCTGCTTCATTCTTAGGTTCTGAAAAATCAAGCTGGACATAATCCCAAACATCATGAACCTACAAAGTGATCCTCATCTTAATGGTCCATACATCATAATATTTCCCTATAAACAGTGAGAACTGAGGCTTGAAATTTAAGAAAACCATTTTTTTTTTCAAAAATCTCTTTTTAAAACCCTAAATATATATATTTTTTTAACTTTGCAAAACTTCCTTTTATAAAAGTACATTATGAAAATTAATTTATAAAAAACACCTTTTAAATAAAACCTTTATATTTTTTTAATATAAAAAATCTTTATAAAAAAACGCTATTTATAATCACTCTTTGAAAAAAATCATACGATAATACTTATACTTCGAAAAACACGTGAGAAGATATTTAAGATCGTACCCACAAATTGTAGAGCAGACAATGTGGTCAATAATAGCACCAGGAAATGCATTATGCGGAGGTGATCCATAAAATCAATTACAGAGAATATGATGAAATGGCAATATCTAGAATAACAAAGGCTGCGTAAAATTTGAGGCTTTCGTGACAATAAATTCTCCTAATGCTCTCAGAAAGCCAATCTTCCTCGGACAGACAAAAGGACCTTACCAAAGATTATGGTTGGTAATGCCAGAGAGTTGCAGAGAATACCCACCCCAGATCCCTGTGGTGAGCTCGTTTGATGGAGAGTGAAGTAAGTTGGCATGAATATATAGCTGTGGGGTTCCAAGTTCGGGAAGTAGCTTCAACAATGTGAAACAAAGGGGAAGTCTCGGAGCGGTTTGAGTCTTAATTCTCAGTCAACCAACGGATCTAATTTATATTATGCCTGCTGTGACTGGAGCATTTGACTTGAATGGAAGGCAATATTCAAATGAATTGAATTTAATGTTTAGGTAATGATTAATTGTTGAAGTAAAGCTTGAATTCGTGAAGTCATCTCTAGCGGCTTTGTAAATAACGAATCCAATTACAATTTCAAATGGCACATACATCATTTCATGGTTTTGTCTTTGATTAATTTATGTAAACTCCTCTTTCAAACCCATACATAAGCTCGGTGATCAGCGTTGACCGTTAACCGTAAAAGTGTCTACGGAGGCGGAGAGGAGAGGGAAGTTTCTACGGAGGCGGAGAGGAGAAGAATGGTCTGGATAGTCAAAAGTGGTAAAAAAAATTTGCGTTGGGAAGAATGGGGATAGTCAAAAGTGGTCAAAACATTTTGGGTTGAGAGTGTTTGAATCATGGTTTTTTTTGGTACAAATGGATGTGTTTGAAATTTTATGGTACAAATAAATTCAACACTTCTCCCACATTGAAAACATTGAAATTTGACAAGTGTAACCTAACCTAACATTTATTTACAAATAAAGCTTGAATTCGTGAAGTCATCTCTGGTGGCTTTGCAAATAACGCATGCAATTGCAATTTCAAATGGCACATACATCATTTCGTGCTTTTGTCTTTCATTCATTTATCTAAACTCGGTGATCAACCTTGACCGTAATAGAGTGCACACACAAGTATTGTTGTACTTGTTTCCCTAAATCTTGTACTTTGTAGGCTTAGGGTAGGTCTAGGAGTCTGACCAACTCAAAGATTTACTGGGAGAGTGTTAAACGGGTGTTAAGAGTCCCTATAATTGAAGTTTTAGATTATATCTAGAGTGCGAGAAGGGAACCTTAAGGATGATTAAGTGGCGCGCCCTTGCGCAGGCAGACGCTCTGAAAGTCCGGCTCCGCCTGTGTTGGAAATTTATGAAAAATTCCATAACAGACAGACAAAAAAAAATGCTCTGCTTTTATACTCTGTTTTAACACAGAAAACCCAGAAAATCACTTGCTGGAAACGGTGTTTCAGCAACACAGTTTTTTTTTCAGTTGTTGTAACTGGTGTTGCAGCAACGCTGTTCGTGGTGTTGCAGCAACGTAAATTTTTGACGTCAAGTATTTTTGAGTTACGGTGTAACAGCAACAGGAAAAATTAACTTGTATTCATAAACAGTAAACCAACTGATACAAATTTGCCTTCCTCACATAGAGGGATTTCTACAAGGCTACTTTAAAGACAGTTCAAAAACATAAAAAAACTTCATGCTGTAAACAGAAAATACATTACTGTGTCTGCACTGCTGTACATTACAGAAAACCAAAATACTTTGTCTCCTCTGAAAAATCAACAGGTTGTTTTTCACTACTGTGTCTGCACTCTGCATTGCTGCGACTGCACTCCTGTGCATTTACAAAACATGTTGATGTAACACTCTGTTTCAGCTCAGAACGCTGCTATAACACGCTGCTGTAAAATGCATTGCTGCTCCAAAACACAGCGAACAGAAAGATCTGATGTTCATTACATCTTCTTCTTGCACATACGTGCTGCAGCGTATTGCCCTACAAAACTTCACGCTGTTGCGTGCTCCCCTTTGCTCTCTACTGCTGTCTCAGTAACTCTGTTTATCACTGCACTGCTGTGCATAAAACAACTTCTTCTAACCTTACGCTGCTGCGCCTCTCTCTTACTTTTCAGTCCCTGCACTGCTGTGCAAGAGGGCTTCATTCATTTGAGCTCGTGCTGCTGCACATTCTTTCTTAAACACACAAAAATTACATTTTTTGAGCGCTGCTGCACTATATTGTAGAGATATTAACACTCATATCGCTCTACTTCTATGCTGCTGCTCATTACATTAAAACAACACACTAGAAAAACTGCTTAAAATTATTATGACAAGACTGGAAATTAAAACAAGGTATGGAGCAGCAGACAAATAAATCTAATTCCTGAGATTTCTGGATGTTGCGGTACATTCCCCATGTCCGCAATAAAACTTGTTGTTTACTATTTTTACCAACGTTTACCAATCACACATTAAATTTCATTTATTGCATGACTGATAAATCTGGCTGTCAATGAAGATTCAACTTCATGTCAAATTCATTGCTGCATGCCCTGTACATTCAATCGGACAGTTGCCCATCCATATCGCACGGCTCTATCTGCTCCAGGGAAAATTGCTTTGGCAAAACTGTTGTCCAGGTGTCTGCTGTTTTAATTTGTGCTGGGAAGCGTACTGGTTTTCTGGAAACAGTACGCAGCAGGGGAAATTAATATTTCAACACTCCCCTTTAATTTCAACTGCTGGGCATTCTGTCGTACCCAAACACTTCCTCACATAGAGGAATTCACCAACACTACTGTTACAAAGACATCTCCCTCGCATAGAGGGATTCACCAACTGCTTCTGATGCAGTTCCACAACCAATTAAAATTGTCTTCCTCTTAATAGAGGGATTTACCTGAGACTGTGCTTAAGAGCACCTTCCTCATGACAGAGGGATTCACCATAACAATGTGCTGAAGAGCACCTTCCTCTTGACAGAGGGATTTACCATGACACTGTGCTGAAAAGCACCTTCCTCTTTAACAGAGGGATTCACTAAGAACTTCACTTCCTCTCACGGAGGGATTACTGCCAAACACTGCTTTAGATGCAGTTTCAAAACAAAACATTCATTGCACTGTTGTGCATACTCATTACATTGTTCTTTTATGCTGCTGCATATTCTCTGTTGCACTGTTGTGCCATCTTCTTTGCTGCGTCTACCCCACACTGCTGTGTCTACACTTGCTGTTGTGTTGCTGCACTTCACTTACATTTCTTTGCAAACTCTGCATTGCTGTGCATTCTTCAAAGACAGAATACTCTATCTTTTCTGGAACAATTACTCTGTCCCACCTTACAAATTTACACTGCTGTGTGTAAACATTTCTTACATTCACTGTTGTTGCATATGTTGCATTTCAATTTAATGAACAACACATTCACTATACTTACATTTACTGCTGTAAAGAAAAAAATTTCTTTTACATTTGCTGCTGTCCATTACCTTTCATTTCTTCAACAAAAATTCCATGCTGCTGCATTTTCTTATTTGCATTGCTGTGTAAAAACACATTTCTTCATTCTCTCTTAGTTCTGGTTTCATTTTCTTCGCACTACTGTGCTTCTCCTTCTTGCCATCACGCTGCTGCCTTTTCTTATGCACTGCTGTCCATACCCATAACCATAGACTCTGTCATCCCTGGGTTTTTATTTGCTGTTGCGTTGCCTCTGCAATTTGCACTGTGGCTGCCTTTTGTTTCATCATACTGTTGTGTGCCCATACACTAACTCTTTACTCTCCATTACTTGCACATAGAGAGAAATCATCCTCACGCTGTTTTGCGCTGCATTCTCCACACAACAAAAAAAATTAACACGGGGTGTTGCCTTTTCTTTTTACACCCTTGCTTCACACAATCTTAGTCTTCATTCATTTTTTTTTACACAATGCACTGCTGCGCAGTTCCTTTCATTTCTCTATTGCCACACATTATCATTCACCCATGTGCATTAAAAATCTGTTGTGCCTGTTTTTCTTTATGCATTTCTTTGCATGCTGCATTGCATATGAAGAAAAACATTACATTTTTTTTACTGCTGTGTATTGTACTCACTCTGCTGTGAGTATGTTCTCTCACATTACATAGAAGGAAACTACCTTCCATTGCTATGCATTTCAATGCATGTGCTCCATAACAAAAATTTCCAAACTGCTGTTTTATGTTCTGTCTTCCCACTGCTGTGAGGGTCTTCTTGCTTTGCATACTTTTCTTCTCTGCTTCTATGGCAGATTTAACTTCATATCTTTCCCTTATGAAAAGGTCTTCATCAAAGAGTGACTGTTAAGACAGTTCAACAACAAAAAATTACAAGCTCCCCTTTAGTGTATGCTTTATCTTCCTTCAGCAAAATCTTCTCAAAAGAAACTTAGATCGGTTGGAGAGCTCAAGAGACTTTCTGACTGTATTTCCTTCCTTCTCCATACTTGTGTAACTTTCTTCTTTTGCATGGGTCTAGCTTGCATAGGAGCCCATCTTAAGTTACAATCACGTGCCATATGCCCAATGTTATGACACTTGAAGCATTCAACTTTATTCATGAATAAGAATTCATGATTTCTTCTTGTGAAATTATTTCTTGGAGATTGTCGGGGACCACAACATCTATCTCCATGAAATGCTCTACAGTCTTTTGCCATATGACCAAAGTTTGAACAAGCATAACAATAACCAAAAAATGAACTTTGGTACCTGGGAGATGGAGGTTTCCTTGATGTACTTCTGAAGCCTTGCTGCCTTGAGATCCTTTGATGATAACCATTGCCTTTTGCCTCTTTGACATCAGCTACATTTCTTCTTGGAGCTGGTTTTATGCTTGGAGCAGGATTTCTTCTATTGCAGCCTTCATTTTTCTCCTTGCCTTTGCTGGAACTAGGAGCATCACCATCTCTTTCTGGCTTCTTCACATCTCCTTTGCTTAAGGCATCCTCATACTTGTTTGAGGGTTCACCTACATACCCAAGTCCTGATTTATCATATGGAGATCTGTGATAGCTGAGCATATCATCCAAGGCTTGAGAGCTCTTCATGATCTTGTTCATCCCTTCAACCTTCTTCCTGAGGAGGACAATCTCTTCTTCTAACTTTTCACATTCATTATTTTTCTTTGCTAGTTGTCCCTCAGTTTCTTCCTTGCTACGAGTAGCTTCAGCTGCTACTATTTTAAGGGAGATAATATCAGACTTCATTTTGGAGATTTCTGCTTGACTGCTCTCCATTTTCTTTTCAGCTCCTTCTGCCTGCTTCCTGGCTTCTTGTAGTTCAGACTTAAGGGAGGAAACCTCTGCCTTGTATTGTCCAATCTCTTCTACAAGCTTTTTCACTCTTATGTGCCTTTGTTCAAGTTGACTTGTCAAGACATCTCCCTGCTTCTTTGCTTCATTCAGCTGATTTGTCATGGATATGACTTCTTCATGATGTTTCCTCTTGCTTTCATCAAGTTCCTTCTTAAGCTTGGCAAGCTCTTCATCCCTTTCTTTTACTTGAAGTTTAATGAGGTCAACCTTCTCACATTCAGCTTCTATGATGGGTTCATAATTTTCTTCTTCACTGATGGTCATGGTCAGTGCTCCCTTTGCATGAAGGTCATGCAGTCTGTCCCAAATATCCTTTGCTGATGAATATTTTCCTAGATTCTTCTTTACAGAATCAGGCAGTCCATCCAAGATAGTCTTTGCTGCCTTTGCATTATGCTCCTTGGATTCTTTATCCTTCTTGCTATCATCCATCACTGATTCCCAAATTTCACTCCCTTGACACTGTAAGACAGCCCTCATTTTTATTTCCCACATATCAAAATTTCCATCAAACTTTGAAGCCTCAAATAGAATGCTTTCAAGTAGATTGTCTTCTATTTTAATAGAGGAGGGAGACACAACCTTAGGGGATTTGGACACTTTCTTCTTTGATTTTGCCATTCTTAACTATTTTTAAAATCCCTGACTGTGTTTTTAAAATCACTGACCGTTTCTTCAACAACAACACAGAAAATTAATCTGAGAAATACCTGGATCCTTTCTTGGCTGAGTCTTCACTCTGCTGGTGAAGCTGCTACCGCAATAAACCCTTCCTTCAGCTTCTTTGACACTTCAAAGAGCCTGGACTAGCTCTGATACCATGTTGGAAATTTATGAAAAATTCCATAACAGACAGACAAAAAAAATGCTCTGTTTTTATACTCTGTTTTAACACAGAAAACCCAGAAAATCGCTTGCTGGAAACGGTGTTTCAACAACACAGTTTTTTTTTCAGTTGCTGTAACTGGTGTTGCAGCAACGCTGTTCGTGGTGTTGCAGAAACGTAAATTTTTGATGTCAAGTATTTTTGAGTTACGGTGTAACAGCAACAGGAAAAATTAACTTGTATTCATAAACAGTAAACCAACTGATACAAATTCGCCTTCCTCACATAGAGGGATTTCTACAAGGCTACTTTAAAGACAGTTCAAAAACAAAAAAACTTCATGCTGTAAACAGAAAATACATTACTGTGTCTGCACTGCTGTACATTACAGAAAACCAAAATAGTCCGTCTCCTCTGAAAAATCAACAGGCTGTTTTTCACTGCTGTGTCTGCACTCTGCATTGCTGTGACTGCACTCCTGTGCATTTACAAAACATGTTGCTGTAACACTCTGTTTCAGCTCAGAACGCTGCTGTAAAATGCATTGCTGCTCCAAAACACAGCGAACACAAAGATCTGTTGTTCATTACATCTTCCTCTTTCACATACGTGTTGCAGCGTATTGCCCTACAAAACTTCACTCTGTTGCGTGCTCCCCTTTGCTCTCTACTGCTGTCTCAGCGCTCTGTCTTAGTAACTCTGTTTATCACTGCACTGCTGTGCATAAAACAACTTCTTCTAACCTTACGCTGCTGCGCCTCTCTCTTACTTTTCAGTCCCTGCACTGTTGTGCAAGAGGGCTTCATTCATTTGAGCTCGTGCTGCTGCACATTCTTTCTTAAACACACAGAAATTACATTTTTGAGCGTTGCTGCACTATATTGCAGAGATATTAACACTCCTATCGCTCTACTTCTATGCTGCTGCTCATTACATTAAAACAACACACTAGAAAAACTGCTTAAAATTATTATGACAAGACTGGAAATTAAAACAAGGTATGGAGCAGTAGACAAATAAATCTAATTCCTGAGATTTCTGGATGTTGCGGTACATTCCCCATGTCCGCAATAAAACCTGTTGTTTACTATTTTTACCAACGTTTACCAATCACACATTAAATTTCATTTATTGCATGACTGATAAATCTGGCTGTCAATGAAGATTCAACTTCATGTCAAATTCATTGCTGCAGGCCCTGTACATTCAATCGGACAGCTGCCCATCCATATCGCACGGCTCTATCTGCTCCAGGGAAAATTGCTTTGGCAAAACTGTTGTCCAGGTGTCTGCTGTTTTAATTTGTGCTGGGAAGCGTACTGGTTTTCTTGAAACAGTACGCAGCAGGGGAAATTACAATTTCAACAGCCTGGACGATTCTGAGTGTGAGTCCCTTTAATTGACTTGAATTTCGATGACCATCAGACAAAATACAACGGTGGTCATCCCCCAAAGCTGCATGCTCCCTAATGGTGGATTCAAAAGGGGCGTGCTCCCTAATTTAGGCGGTCTCTTTGAGTGACTCTACACTGAAATTGCATCCCGCTTTCTTTTTTTCTTTAAATTTAAAGAGAAACACTTTGAACACTTCTGACTATTATCTTTTTACCGAAAATCTCTATAGATGGTCAACGAGTCCATAGATATATCATAAATTTGATTTCACTTCAGAATTATTTTTTTTGCGTAATCATTAACAAATTGTAAATTTGTCTTATTAAAAAATGGTGAGATTTATATATATGCTATTTAAGTTTAAAAATATACTTAATCTCTCAATCTAATGGATTAATAATCTCACATGAATATATTTTTAATTTAAATTATAAAACTTTACCTACGTAATATTTAGGTATAAATAAATTTTCAAAATAATGTTACATCAGTTTGCAAATAAGTGAATATTAAAAATTATATATATTAATTATCTTTAATATTAATTTATATCATTATTATAAATAATATTTTTTTCCTGTAAGAATTTTTTTTAATTTATTTCAACTTAACAAAAAAAATTAAGTTTTGGAAATGTTAATGGCATTCATTAAGGGCAGTGTTTTGGCTTATGTGCTTAAGAAAAATTATAAAAATATAAAATAAAATATGAGAAATTAAGTGTTGTAGTAATCACTTCTCTTTCTTTTCTTTCTTCCTTTAAACCTTCTGTCACTCCCCTTACTCTGGGTTTGGAATCATTTTCAATTCGCTCACAATTTTGTTTGGTGAGGGTTCTTTGTCTTAATCAAAACTTCTCAAAGCATGAACTCTCTTTGTACCCACCATCCCATCCTCTTTGTGTGCCACATTTTTTTGTTGATATGATTCATTGATCATTTTTTATTATCTACCATTCTATTTATGTGTTGTCTTTCCATTTCCACCATGTATAAGAGTACTCTCTTCTTCTTGGTTTGATGGGTTCTCTATGATTTCCCCTTCTTCCTCCTCTGTGATGAAGGGTTCC